>OX031006.1:45389632-46740882 GCA_943735925.1 Pollenia amentaria | reverse complement strand
ATTTGCATGTAATTTAAAATTAAAATTTCTTGATATTTAAAAATTTTTATTATAATTATTTTTGATAATCTACCAAAAAAATTAAAAAACAAATAATCCTGCCTGTTAAAAACGTTTTTTTTTTGTAACTTACAACGTTATTCGCGGCTGTGCTTCAATTGTTGACAGTTCATTTGTGAGGGCGTAATAATGCACAGCTTGCACAGATTGCGAGCCTTTTAAGGGATATCATGAAAACCCTTACTGTTTTTATGTTTAAAAAATAAATTAATTTAGCATGAATTTAAATTAATTTCGTTGTTTTTAAAATCTTATTAAAATCAATTTTAAATATTAATAATCTCTTACACTGTAATTTTGTAAAGAAATTACTCTACTTGAGTTTTGTAAATTTTATCTTGAATTTAAATTTAATATTCGTATCGGTATCGGCGGTATTTCTTGTTGAATATCGGTATAAATTTCGTATCGGCAAAAAGGCGTATCGTTACTTCCCTAATTAAGATTATTCAAAAAAGTAGTAGAGCACTATGGACCTTCAACTATATAATCCAACAATAGTATATTGCCCGTAGATTATGGTCACCAACAACCATATCTTTCCATCTTTTGTGGGACTTCGATTTATTCTTGCTTTCTTTCGTACCACTGTACATTTTGTCAACGTATTGCTACTGCCATACGCTTGATTGTAATTTTATTTTCATTATTTACTAAAATTGCTTGATTGAGTAATGGGGAGGCAGTCAGTTAAGCCGGTAATGGCAATAACATTTTAACTACTCATACTTACATTAACAAAAAAAAAAAAAAAAAAATAAACACACACACACACACACACACTTAAATACATTAATATCAAAATTGTGTTTAGACATGTTATTAGTTTCCATCATACAGGCTGACAGACATACAAACAAACAAAACAATCAAACAAACAACTAAACTGCATTAAATACGATGGAGCCAGAGTGATTAAGAGAAGGCAGTTTTTGATTTTTTTTTTAGTTTTTGTTATTGTTCGTGTTTTTGTGTTGTGTTTATTTATCTATTTAATACTCGTAATAATCGAAACTGCAAATAAATAAATAAACAAACAGTAAAATCGAATGAATGAATTCGAATTTGATTGCGAGTTTTATATGAGTGGGTATCAACGAGTGCCTGTACTTTATTTGTAATTGTTTATTACTATTTTTTGATTTGCAAAAAAGAACCAGTATTTAATATATTTTAGTTTGTTTAATATGTGCAATTGAACTTTTATGGTTAAATTTGTTAGTTTATTGTTGCTTTTTCCATCTAACAACTAAATGCGGCTTGCCTCGTGACTCATGAGATTAAAACAGAGGTGTGCAACATTTAATGGGACGGGGAGGTTAGTTGTATATAAAATAGCTTAACCCGGTTCACTATGCTATACCCATTAAAATAAAATTAGTGAAAAAAATTTTAAACAGAAATTTGTACCAAATTTCAAAAATCTACTAGACAATTATATTGTCCATGTATAGGAGGTTCCGCGCTCCTTTTCCCACTACAGCTAGGTTTTTGATAGAATTTTTATATTGATAACCATACTATTTGTTCTAGATATATAAACTTTTACTTTAACCGTTCCGTTCCTCCAGGGGGTGTAGGGATCTTCTCAAGGATATTTTAATTAATGGTATTACATCGTCCCGAGTTTATGTACACCTGGGAAACGGCACATTTCCAAAATGACAGTGCTGTTAAAGTCTTCTTGATTTCTTGAGACTGCAGTTTCACCAGAGTTGTTTACCATACTAGTGTCATGGGAGTCAGTAGCCCTTTGGTGAGTGTGAGGAACTGGTTTGTCTATTGTTTAAGGTCCCCGTTCGTACACTAGACAAATGCATCTTCATATTGGGGATACCCTAACATCAGAATTGTGACATCAATGTTATTACAAATGGCATCATTGAGGCAAAAAGTGACATCAACCCAATGACGAAGGTCATCATAAAATCTTGTCATATTTTATGCGTCATCTGTGTTATGACTACAGTGACATCAATTCGATGCCACATTTTGTGTACACTGATAGAAAAGGCTACATAACTCTGATGTATTTTGACATCAGTACAGACAAACTGTCATCATTGCGATGACAAAATATCATCAGTGTGATGGCATCATATCATCAGTGCGATGACATAATACATCATGTCATCAGTGCGATGATAAACTGGCATCTGTGCGATGACATAATATATCATGGCATAATATATTACTAACATTATTTTCATGCTTAAAAAGTAAAATTAGAAGTAAAAATTTCCATATTCTATTTATTTATATACATGAAATTTTTAAAGTAGAATTATTACGAAAACCATATCGGGCATGCGGCTGGTGTCTTATAATTGAGAGTTCTTCTGTTAACAAATGGCGGAATACAATAAAAGTAAAACAGACATGTGTAAAGGTTGAGTAAATAATGATATTCTCTCAATTTGACTTCAGGTCAATTACAATGACTCAATTTTATGACAGTTTGTCATCGCACTGATAGCATGCTTTATAAAACCGACTCCGATTCGTCATTTCTGTGATGCCAATGTGTCATCCCATTGATGACATAATTTAAATTTGTAATCGTGATGACAGTGATGAGGATGAAGTGATGTTAAGGCTGACATCACCGTGGTGTAAAGAGTCATGGGGTCAAAAACGAAGACGCTTGTTATAGTACTCATGTCAAAATACATCTGCGTTATGACGCCTTTTCTATCAGTGCATGCTTCTTGCGGACAATACGAGTACTTCGTGTCCTCTAGGATGATTGTCTTCCATTGATCAAACAAAAAAAAAAAAAAAACTAAATGGATCAGTATTTAAGCGTTTAAATAAAAAACTTTCACTTAGATATAATTCCACAGCGTAAGGAGCTATTAGAAGCTTATACTGGTTATTACATACCTGGTATGTTGAGAGAGAGAGAGAGAGAGAGGGAACTAATATCAACATATTTTAAACTAGAACACAAGAATTTTTCGCTTTTATTTTAGTATGATGTTATGAAGACATATTATTCTAACCTACAAAGTATGACTGTCTAATAGGAGATTAACCTATTAGGGGCCTCTTATGGTACTTACCTGTCTCTCTAAAAAATAAAAATAGCAACAGAGGTAATTATACAGCTTAATATGACCCAGTGTTTTGATTAATGGCCATGTTTTTATTATTAAGCCAAAAATGAAATATTTTCTGTAAATCTACTTCTTACTCACCTTATTTATTAGAAATACTTAAATACTTTCCAATTAGATATTATACAAACTTTTATAAATAGAAACAATAAAAATTATCAATGTAATTACAAAGATAACTGGCTATTTTTATTATTTATTCATTAATTAATAACAGACAAATAAAATTGTTAGAGGAAATATTAATAATTTAAGAGGAAGTTATTAGGAAATTTTAATGGGTTTTTTTTGTTTGAAATTTATAAAATCAATTAAATATTGGTAAAATAAAAAATTGTCGGTTTTTTAATATGGATTTATTTCAATAAGACTTTAAAACACTTCATCTTTCGAAATGTTAAGTACCGTTGGATGGGACACTTTCCCATCTTTATGGCACCAGATCGATACTGCGCCAAAAGAACTTCATAATTTTTTTTTAGAGAAAAACGAACCAAGCCAATTTTCAAAACCTTTAACTGAAGTGAAGCGGTTTTACATTGATCGAAACGAATAAAAGCAAGAAGGGGCCAATATTTGGATAATTTTTGGATTATAGTTGGTGAGACAGAACTTTGGACACTCTGGTTTTATAATAGTTTTTCACATTACAGTGACATGAGGATTAGCACAGCGCTCTCATGGTGGACGATTTTCCTTGATAATTCTCTTCTAATGAATCAATTTCCTGCATAACTCTCATGTGGTGTACACAACTTCCCTGGGAGAAAATGAGGAATTGATTTATCAAATAACTACAAAATTTTATTATTTTATAAAGAAAAAAATGCATTCATTGGAATCGAGAAGGTATTTATTGACACACTAGATTTTCATTGACTACCACGTAAACTCTCACATTTGTAAAACAAGGAATGTATTGTTTCTGTTCGTTTTCTCTTCTGTTCGTGACAATTATTCGTATTTTTTCCTTTACATATTTTCTTAATTAAGATCCCTTATGAAAATAATTTATTACAATCAAATATTAAGCAAAATATGTATTTCATTCTAGATTCCAATTGATTAAATTTTTGTGCTGGGCTATATTAAGAAAAGAGATCATTTTACTTTCACCAAAGAAAATGACAAGAACATTAATTTTGTGCAATTGATATTTTGCTTTCGTGTTGATTGTGCTCATTGAACCCGTTATGAATATTTTGGTTTTTGATTCTTCTTATAGATCGATTGAGAAAATAATTGTCATGGCGTATAATTTTTATTTTTAAATCTCTACCAATGGATCAGTTTACTTATTATTAATAGACTGCCGTACCTAAATGTCATTCTGTTTACTTGATTTGTTACCGGAGTTTGTGGGGGTAAGGTTTCGGACACCCCGGACTCTTGACGATATAGTCCTCTATCCTCTATAGTTAGCGGTATGATTACCACCACAGTTGTTAAAATTTTTTTACGTTGGGGTCGTTTTTAGTCTTATCGCAATGAAGTGTAAAAAGTAATTCACCACATACGACGCAAGCAGGGGGTAAATAGCAGTATACCTTAGTATGACCAAATTCTTCGCAGCTTAAACATCGAACGCGACAATTTCTTCTGTGCGCCTCCTCAATAGTAATTCTTCTGTATAGAATATGTTTCAAACCATATATGGGGTGCGTTCGCCGGGCTCTAACTCCACTTGAAATACTGTGGAATATTATGTTTAATAATGTTTTAATGCTGGAATTATCCCCGGAGACCACGATAGTTGGATTCGCCGGCGACATTGCTGATGTAGTAATGGCACGCTATATCAATGAAGTGGAGTTGTATGCCAATGAGACAGTTAGCAAAATATTAATTTGGCTGGAAGCTGCGGGTCTCCAACTGGCGGAGCACAAAACAGAAGTAGCATTAATTAGTAACCGACGTAGACACCAAACCGTGGGCCAAAATGAAATTACCTCAAAGAGGCAACTAAAGCATTTGGGAGTAATGATCGATATAGCGGACAAAGCATCAAACGTATCCGCGGCTATTTCCCGCATGATGCCAAATGACCCAAGCAGATCAAGCGGCAGGTTATCGCTAGGGTGGTAAGCTCCACCATAATGTATGGAGTACCAGTATGGTCAAAGAGCCTGGAGGTGCAAAGATTAAGGAAAAAACTATCATCGGTATGTAGACTAGCGGATATAATAGTCTGTAGCTCCTACCGGACAATATCGGAGGACGCAGCAAACTTTAGAGGTGGTATGGTACCGTTAAACATACTCGCTGATGTAGCCCGACGGAGGTATGAAAGGGCAAAAACCGCAATTCGGAAAGAAAAACAACGAAAACGAGGAAAGCATGCCAATATGGCAAGCTCGCTGGGATGAGAGTCAAAATGGAAGATGGAAAAACAACCTCATTCCAAATAAAGGCAGCTAGATTGGTAGGAGGCACGGAGAAGTTAACTTACACAGTTCCTGTCACGTCACGGAGGATACAGGAATTACATATTTAAATATGGGAATGACGACCCTCCAGTATGTCCACGATGTTCAAACATAGATTTGAAAACGACAAGGCTCTACTAGAGCGAGAGGTTGGTAGGGATGTACACCCGCGTAACATAATCCACACAATGATGGAAAACCATGATAACTGGAAGAGATTATGTACCTATGTCAAAGTAGTACAACTCAAGCTACGAAAGGAGGAGTAAAGAAGAATTAGCTATCGAAACATGAATGAAGTGGCCGATTGAGTATTTCCCCTCTACGTTACGTAGGAGGTGGTTTTAGTCGGTAAAAATGCGACATAACCCAGAACATCGGGTGCAAGATTTCCACCTCTTAACACAAAACTTGAAATAGTGGTTGGGTATTTTTCCCCCTATTTTAATGTTTGTTACATTTTTTTATTTCGAAGACTTTCTCTTATAAAAACGATTTTATTTCGTTAGGGTCCACGCGTGAGTCAATTCACTTGATCACTACCTGAATACCTTTATTGCTCTTCAGTTGGTATGTATAAAAGTTTTTATTAAGTGCTTCGCATTTAGTAATTACATTGCGAAAATAATCCTCATGATTAACCTGTATTTTTGCCACGTCAATACTATAGGGTATTCATTTAATCGGGCTTTTGCTTTAATCGGTTAATCGCTCGACTAATTAACCGAGATGTTGGTTTAATCGGTTTATTTTGTTATTGATCGGTTAACCGATTAATAAGTTTTTTTTTATAGATTAACTAATTTCAATATATAAAAATGCATAAATAATTTATTATTTGAAGTTTATTAATAAAAAAAAAAACAATAACATAAGAAAAACATAACAATTCTTGAACTAAAACGAGCAAAAAAGAAAGAATAATTCATAAATATGTAAAAATAAACTGTGAGATCATTTTATTAGTAACTAGCATTTAACCCGCTACTTTGTTAGCATCTTCTTTTCTTTCGTGGACATATTTTTACGCCAAAGTTTATGTTTCTAGGTTTTTACCCGCTACTTTGTAATAGGTACGATTTTCACCTCTTAAACGTTCGAATTTCGAAAATGTACCAAATTTTTATTTGTATTTTGTGATATATTTTTTATATTAATGTTTATTGGTTTTAAAGATAGATGGCATAGCAAAAATGTTTTTAAATACAGGTTTTACCCGTTTACTCCCCAAAAAGGCCGAATTTCAAAAAAGTACCAGGCACCTGTCCGCTTAATTTTTTTATTGAACAACAATAAGTACTAAATTTTTGAATAAAAAAAAATGTTTTGTAAAAAAGTACCAAAAATAGTTACGGTTTTACCCCTTAAATGTCCAAATTTCGAAAAAGTACCAAATTCGTATTTGGATTTTTTAGATAAGTTTCAAATGTGATATAACCCTTATTTCTATGTTTATGGGTTTAAAAGATAGATGGGGTGACAAAAAAGTAGCAAAATACAGATTTTACCCGTTTACTCCCTATTTCCCCTTTTTGGTACTTTTTTCTCCCCATTGCAGCATAAAAAAATTCAATATTGTAGTGGGAGCCCATAAATTAATACGTATATGTCAATAAATAATAAAAAATGTTTTGTAAAAAAGTACCAAAAATAGTTACGGTTTTTACCCCTTAAATGTCCGAATTTCGAAAAAGTACAAATTCGCATTTGGATTTATTAGATAAGTTTCAAATGTGATCTAACCCTTATTTCTATGTTTATGGGTTTAAAAGATAGATCGGGTGACAAAAAAGTACCAAAATACAGGTTTTACCCGTTTACTCCGTTAAAGGGCTGAACTTCCAAACCGTACCAGACACCTGTCCGCTTATTTTTCTAAAGAACAGAGATAAGTATTAAATTTTTTTTGTATGTCTTTTAGGTTTAGAGATATAAGGTAACCGAATTTACCCTTTTTTACCACCTAAACATTCGAATTTCCAAAATTCCCGTCTTAGTGGATCGATTTGGGGAGAGACCAAGCCCTGGTCCAAATTTCAAGTTTTAACCTTCAGGCGTTTAGGCTGTGCGATGATGAATCAGTGAGTGAGTGAGTGAGTCAGTAACGTTACAATTTTATATAAATATATAGATTTCAATAGTTTAAGAAGATCTTAAAAAAATAATCTTTTAATTTGTGATATGTAGAGTTTGTTCCCGGGATTTCTCGTACCGGGAATTCCCGGGATTTTCAGTTGTTTTCAATTCCCGCTTTCCCGGGAATTTATTGCGGGATTCCCGGGAAATTTTGAAAAAAAATCTTTTCTACAACTTAAGTAAATTTATGTCAGACTTGTGTCGTAGTTGTTTTATCCAACTTAATTTCACCACAATATTTAAATCCCCTGCAGTTTAAGGCTTTTAAACTAATTTTTGAGAATAGACTTTATATTGGGCCTATGGTAAATTATAGACCATAACTCTTAACTCTTTTCCTACTGAAGCGATTCTGCTGGAATTCAATCCCAAACAGCCTAGAAGATCTAGAAACAATTTGACACCCAAATGGCAAAATCGGCTTAGAATTAATAAAGGACTAATAATACAAATACTTTATGGGGCCTTAGATGAATTTTAAAAAAATATCACATGAAATAGCAATCTTATGGTGTTTTCTTTTCTACAAAGAAAATACCACCTTGTTAAAAGGTACATGTATAAAATGTCTTGCCGACCCTGTAATAATGCAATTTTTTATTTGACGAGAACAAAACACAAAATTGGACCGCCCTGTTTTTAACAGCTGACAAAAAGTTTGTTCTTCAAAATATAAAAAAATATGTACATAAATTAAAAAGTTTGTTCTTCAAAATAAAAAAAAATATACATAAACCAAAATTTGTTAATAGATTGATATTATATAAATAAATGAATGACGAAATTCCAATTTCTTTAGTTTGTTTTTTATAAAATATGTAAACAAGAAAATACCTTTGCCAGATTGCTGATTTATTAACACCAAGTTTTTCAGATTTCTTGATTTGACGTTTTTTTTCAAAAACAATTTTGTAACACCGAATCCACTTAAATTTTATATCACTGACAACCTATCATTAATATTGTAATGCTTTCTTATGTTTTGACTATTAAATAATAGAAAAAATAACTATTAGAATTCTAAATTTCTACTGTCCTGACAAGCGGCGACTTTTTCCCAACTTCGTCTGGTAGCCCTATATATAAAAACCATCTTTTTACAGGGCATTATCAACACTGTCGATTTATACGGGGCGTAAAGTGCAATACCTTATGTCATTAGTAAGGGTGCATTTTTTAGAATAAAACAAGCCACCCCTTTAGAGAGCGAAGCATTTTTAAGAAACGAACACCAAATTGCATTTTTTTAAATAAAATGTCACATTTTATGTAGAAAAGAAAACACCATTAGTATACCTGCATACACCAATGCTGACTAAGGGTTATAAAATTGTAAAAAATATGTTATTAAATAAATGTAGTAAATCAAATTTCTCCTTTCTGCTAAATTTGTTTAATGGTAAAATTGTTTCAGAATTCCTTCTTCGTAATATTGAGCTGTTAGTTCCTAATACTTTCATTATAATTATGCAAATAAGCTCTTAATTTGACAATGTATATACGTATATTGATTAATATTATCCTATTGGCATCAATATAACCTCTTAAGTGTCTTTAAATAATTGAATCTTGAAATTTTTACGTTTTGGTTATAAAATAGATACCAGGTTTAATTATGTTAAGCGTAATAGTCAATTAGAAATATTAGTTTCATTGGAGAAATCAGTAAATAAATAAATACAACATTTTGGGCGGGAATCCCAGGATCCCGGGAATTTAATTTTTATTTCCCGCTTTCCCGGGAATCCAAAAAGTGCGGGAATAAAAAAACTCTAGTGATATGTTAATCAGGCTTAAGTTCATTGAATTTAATTTTCATTAAATAATTTTTATGAAGAATATGAAATGAATTAAAATTTATTGATAATTTTTTATTATTGACTGAGCTGGGAATTGAACCCAGGTTTTCACGGACAGGTTGCCCGGACTAGTTTCGATTGTAACCACACAATCTCTTCAGTGGGGTTTGCCGTTTAGCTCTCACCGCCATTGAAGAAGGATGGCGTCATTATTCAATTATTATTCAAAACATTGATGTTTGAATAATGAAGAGATTGTGTGGTTACAATCGAAACCAGTCTGGGCAACCTGACGCAATGAACACAGAATCATTACGTCATTAGAGTCCTGTTTTAATTTTTTTAAAGGTTTATCACTTCTAATTGTTTCGGTTAATTCTGTTAAAAGATTGATTTGAGAAGATATGAGAAGAAAAAAATTACTAAACGCATACATTTAAAAAGTACGTGAAACAAAAAGTTGTTGACAGCAAACACTTATTTAAAATTAAGATCGCTGAACACCTTCTTTGTTTGTATGAAAAAATATTTTCTAAGCACATTCCTTTTGTATATGAGACGAAACAAATAATTAAAAACCCAAAAAAATATGTTATTATACTACAAAAATTAAAAATGTTACATCGGTTAATCGACTGAAATTAACCGGTTTAATCGTTAATCGAAAATAGGCAATTTTATATTAACCGATCAGTTAATCGGATAGTAATTAATCGTTTAACCGATATTCACCTACCAACGGGATCAGACGAGATTACCAATAAATAAATGTATCTCTCTTAGAAATAAATGTATATCTCAGAGAAGGAATAAAATTTTACAAAGCTTAAATATTTATTTAAAGCTAAATAATTGCTAGGTCTTTTAGACGACATATCAGATTTTCTTAATAAGGCGCTGTAATATCGTCTCGATAGTTATATAAACTCGGAATCAACTCATCTCAAGCCCGAACAAGAGTATACTCTGGTCCTATGGGCTAAACATTTGTTGACTTATTTTATTATTGAGCAGTTAGAGGATACAATAGCGGAGTTCAGTGTTTTGTGCAAATGGTCTTGCGAAAGAGCAAATGCAAAATTTCGTAGCTTTTTTATGAAATCTAACGGAAACTCTGTGCATTTTGTTGTTGGATTTAACAAAAAAGCTATGATATTTTGCATTTGCTCTTTCGCAAGACCATTTGCACTTAACACTGAACTCCGCTAATGTATTATGTAGTGCATATTGTTGCCAGATGTCTTAATTCGGTGGTATTCATGGGTAACCGCGTATGTCTTAAAATCAAATTTTTCAGGAGAGCGGAAAAACATTCTAGGTAGAACTATGGGCGAGGTATTGAACTTTTTGAAATTGGTCATTACGTAAAAAAATCGGAATTGGCCCATATTTTTTCAGAAATTTTAAGAACCATGTAAAGAGCGTTTAAAATTAAGCAATATGGCATCAACATCTCAAAATCTCAAAAAATGGACATACGCGGTTACCCATGAAAACCACAGAGTTAAGACATAGAAAATGTATTGCCTTCTAAAAAATATGCAATTATGAGTGAAACAACTTGTTGAGATACAGCGCTAACTTATTTGTACTACTAATATTTTATAATATACAATTAAGAAAAAAAATATTATTTTCTTTTAAAGAAACTTATTTTATTGTCACTTTTTTCCTATTTATTGTAGTTTCTAAGAATTTATGAAATAAATTATATGTATTATTTGTTACATTATTTACATTTTTTCTAATTCTAATTAAATTCACATTGCATTGTAAACTTTTGTCATCGATTCTCTCTTTGGACTTTTCCAGGCTCATCTAAATACGTATGTGTATGTGGTACTAACGCGATTATTCAGTTCAATAATGCAAATGGAAATGAAAATCCAAATGATGATGCAAATGATCATCGACATTAACGTCTGGCAATTCTAAAAATTTAATATATGCTAGAAATGTTGTCCAGCACATGCTGAAGAATGATACGACAATGACTTGATTATGGGGCGGTACAAATGCAAAATTAATCGTTTGCACACATGGCCAATAAATTATGCCAATTTTATATGCATCAAAGAATTTACTGCTGACCTGAAAAGAGAGAAATAATATAAATTAGTAAAAGGAACAATCAACTTTAACAAGGTAAAGAAACAATTTTTTTTTACAAAACTGCTATAATAATAATATCAAAGTTATAATCTTTATAAGCAAAAAGCACATGAGCTTCAGTTTTTAGCAACAAAAGCAACATTAATTATTATAATTATCATTAATTCATGTTACAAAATTATACTTTGGGGAAACATTTATTTTGTACTTGCGTTTCAGTGTTTTTTTTTTATTATTTCATTTTATTTTAATTTATGGTTGTCATGTCAAAATATACTGTATAAGAGAGAGTATATATTTAAACAGTGTTTCAATAATAATTCCATCGTTATAACTTTTAATGCACTTAGGAAGATAGTGTAATAATTTTAGAAACTTATGACAAACTACTAAATATTTCATTTTTATAAATTACATTTAAAAGTTCTAAATATAAGAGAAAACTAAACTATTTTGAAAACGTTCCTATTAAAAATGAAAATTAAACACAAAAAAAAAATTTTTCATTTAAATTTTAATAAAGCTTTCAAAAGTTGTTTAGATTTCTTAATAATATTAAATATTTTAATTTTTGTTTCTAATAAAATGGAACTGAAACACTTGAAATTTAGAAAAGTTCTAAAAGTTTAACTAAATTTTACTAAAATATTTGAGTAGATGAGATGCAAAACTCGTTTGTTACAAAAAAAAATAAATAAAAAAAAGGAATAACAATTGATTCTCACAGTTTTTTTTTTTTGCATTTTATGAGAAGAAATATGTATTCTGATTGTATCAATGCAAGTACTTTTCCTTGTTTTTCCAAGGACATGCACTGGTTTAGTCAGCATATTTCTTCTCATAAAGCGCAACAAGTACTGTGGGAATCACTTGTCAATTCGTTTTTTAATTTCATAGCGAATAAGCTTTACATGTCAGCTGCTCATTTTTAAATTAACATAATTTTTTGAAAAGCTTTTCAATAATTCTCATTGTTATTTTAACGCTCCTATTGAAAATTAAAATAAAACACATACAAGTTAACTATAATACTAAATATATCATCAACTAATCACTTAAATAATGAAAAAGAATTTAAAACACTATAAAACTTTAAAAATAAACATTTTGTTATACATTTTCTGTTCCTTTAAAAAATGAAAATGAATCATTAAATTAAATTTTAAAACTTGTTAAGCTATTCGTTTTGGTAACGATTCTATGATACATGGAAACGAAATATGATGAAATAAACTTTCATATTCAGTCGTTCCCTAAAAATACCTTAAATTTTTTTTTAAGTTTTTTTTAGCAAAGTTATATTTTTTTCCTTGTTTCCTTTAAAATGGAATCAAATCACTTGCAATTAAACAAAGTGATTTAGTTCAATTTTAAATAATAAAAATTTTCCACAAATACTTCAATAATTCCATTGTTATTTTACCATTACTTTGAAAATGGAAAAAAACAAATAATTATTTTAGAAATTTTACCTAATCTATTTTCAATTTCCCTTGAATTGTATAAACGAAAAGTTGTCTTATAACTATAAATTTAGTTTAACGTTTCTTTCAACTGGAAATTGAAATATGTAGTAAAAGAAATAATTTATTATATTTAAATGATATTATATTGAATTTAAATGACTAAAGTTACGGTCACACTTATTAAATATTTTACCAAATAAGCATAACCACTAATTTTGTTAATAGTAAGTGAGGTTTAACATGGTCTTAATATCACAAAATAAAACTAATTATACTGCTAGACATAGCAAAAACTGTTTTATGTTAGATGTCGTATTATAAACAAAATAAATATTGGAATTAAAGGAAATTATATTTTTGGTTGCCTGTTGGTTACGTAATTTTCTTCAAATATTTGCCAAGTGTGACCGTAGCTTAAGAAATTAATTTTGACTAAACACAAATAAATTTGTTAAAAAAAATTAAATAATATATGCTTTTTGTTAACGTTCCTATTGAAAATGGAAATAAAACATAAAAAAAATAATTAACGTATGCAGATTTTTATAAATCTTATGGCGATTTCTTTTCTGAGAAATATGTTGCATAAATGGTATATGCTCAATCCCTTTTGTGTAGAGCATGTACCATTTATGCAACATTTTTCTCAGAAAAGAAATCGCCACTAAAAAAGTTTTTAAATATATTTTTTTTCAATAAAGATATACATTTTTTTTATTGTTTCTAAAATGAAATTAAAACACCTTAAATTTATTAAATTTTATAACTTTATATAAATTAATTAATCTTTCGTTATTTTAATCAGTACCCATGTTCTGTAACTTTGGTGAGTACTTCTCGCATCGAAAACATGTGAAACAAAATATTCCATTGTTTCTCGAAATGTGAGAAAAAAGTGTGTCTGTAACTCATGTCGAAAACTATCAAAAGAGATTACGTCGTTACGTTATAAATGTCATAATAGTCCACTCGAAGCCGATATGAAATTGCAGATTCTGTGAACGCTAGTCAAACATAAGTTGACAGCGACCAAATTTGACTCAAATTGAAAAAATGTTAACGACGGCGGCGAAAATACAACCGTCGGCTACACCAAAAAATGTAAAGTGCGACTTTAATGTTTGTTGATTACAAAATTGCTTTGAAAACATTCGTATGGTTTTTAAAAATGTTAAAAGCAATATAATTTAACAATGAAAAAATCTGCCAAGAACAAAATACTTATCTCTTCCGTGTTCATATTCATTGCAATTTGCATTTTTAATTTTTGTTTTAATGTTAAAATTTTATCTCACCCCGTTTTTATGCGTGAGTTTATTTGACAGTTCAAAGCGGGAACTTTCTCACAAATATTTTACAGCCACACTTTTTCAGTATATTGGCGAGAAATTTCCTTACGTGACAGTTATTACTCGCAGTTAAGTGAGAAAAACAGCTGTTTGTTTCAATTTATGGCATTTTTGTTTCATTTCTCACATTTCAATTGAAAAGTTTCTCGCCGCGGGAGTTACAGAACATGGGCACAGGCTAAACTTCATTGAATTTAATTTTCATTTAATTATTTTTATGAAGAAAGGAATTTTCCAACATGAAATGAATTAAAATTTATTGATAATATTTGTGGAAATATAAAAAATATATTGTTTTAAGATTCCTATTCAAAACGGAACTGAAACACTAATATTTTAAGAAATCTAATTTAGTCCTCCTTGAATAACATAAATTCTTAAATTTTTTTTTTTTTGGTATTTTATAGACATTAAAAAGAAATTTCTTTAAAAATGGAGCCGAAACCCTATAAAATTTAAAATATTAATATTTTGCTATATTAATGAGTTGAATGGCCTTAAAAAAATAAAAAAGGGCGTTTCAAATATTTTTAATTTTGTAACTGTGCCTATGAAAAATGGAATTGAAACATGCAAAATGGTAACGTGCATCTTCAGTTTTTAACAAACCCTTACGAATTAATAAAATTTCCAACAAAATTAGAATTGTTTTGCTTTCGTTCCTATGAAAATGGAATTGAAACACATAAAATCTGTTTAAAAAATGAAAATATGACGAAATTTAATGTATCCCTAGGGGAAAGGGAACTATCACTAAACTAGTCACGTGACAAGTCACTTTAACATGGTGAAGTCCTACGAGGGGTTAATTGGCAAATTGTTGACGCTTTGTAACCGGTCACTGAAATAACCTTAATGGACACATCCAATTTCGGTTAAAATAATGCCTGTCGCTGATATTGTCACAAATGAACCATATCAGTATGATAGACCCCCTTCATATAAAATAATAGAACTAGAGAGAATCAGCCACTACCAGAAAAATCCAGTCACAGGAATAGTTTTGTGCAAATTACCTTTCCTCTGCACCTACTACACTCTTAACACATTGTCACAATTCGTTCCTTTTAATTATAAAATTGTGTTCACTGGTCACGGGATAAGTGCTTTAAAAGCAATTGGTACAAATTTCCCGCAGGGATAATAAATAAGTAAAAATTAAAATAAAAAAAAAAAAAACAATACATAATAATTCTTATTTTATTTTGGATGTTCCTATAAGAATAGAAATGAAACAGACAATCCTGTCATTAAATTTTTTTTAATGTACTTAAAATATCATGAATACATAACCAAATTTTAATAATTAAAAAACCGTCGTCAATGGCATTGAGTGTTAATTGGCGAAGATTTCTGACGAAATATTGTGGTTACTATCAAAACATGTCAAATCGACCTGGCCGTGAACGTGGGTTCGATCCCCCGGTCAGTCAAGAATGAAAAACTATAAATAACTTTTAATACAGTTCATCTTGTAAAATTCCTTTTTTTTCATAAAAAATATTTAATGAACTTTAGCCTGATTAGAAAAATAAAAATTTGGACCAAATATTAAAAAATAAATATTAATTTGATAATGAAGGAAAATTAATGATTCCTTAAATTTATAAAATTCGATAAAAAAAAAACTGATATGAAGCAATAATTTTATGGTGCATTAATTTTTATGTACAACCAATATCATGTAAACTCTTTCTCTCTTATTAAACTCATCGTCATATGCATTATAACATTGTTTCATCAGATTTAATACAAAACTTCTCGCACATACCGTGTAATTACATGAATGTGTATGTAAAAATTAAAATTTGTTGTTGTAATTTTTTTTAATTTTGGTTATTATATACTTTTAAATATAAAAAGAAATACATGAAACATATATTGTAAAAATTTTGCATAACAATTTACTTGTATGATTAAAAATGTTAAGGACATGTAATTTTTAATGAAAATAAATTGGACATAATGAGCCATTTACGGCCAGACAGTTAATATTTTGTGTAATAAGACAACAAGTGTAATGTAAAATTTTTTTTTATTTTTTTTTTTTTAACAACAAGGTAATTGGCCATAATATCACATGAGTCAATAAAACGTTACGAGAGAAAATGTGTTTACATTTTTTCAGCTAAAAGAGGAAAAATTTCATAAAATGTGACTAAAAAAAAAGTTATAACAGTTAAAACGAATGGAAAAACGATTAATTTTAAAATAAAATTACATCTTTGTTGAAACAAATTTGTCACTTTTGGAAAACAAATCGATCATTTACTTCAATAGTGATATAACTCAAAAGTCAAATTTCGTGATAAGCGCGATTAAAGTTAAAAATTGCTCGAACCACTTAGAAAAAAATTACGACACATTCTCTTCAAATGGGGAAAGTATAAAAGATACACAGCACAAATTAAAAGCAGTTTTTTTTATTTATTAAAAGAATTGTTTTAAAAGTATTTTAATTATATTAGTATTGTGGTTATTTTATTAAACTGTTAACTGTTTTTAATCGAAATTTAGATATTTTTAATTAGGCTTAAGTTCATTGAATTTAATTTTCATTAAATTATTTTTATGAAGACAGGAATTTTACAACATAAAATTAATTAAAATTTGTATAGATAATTTTTCATTCTTGACTTCGCTGAGATTTGAACCCAGGTTTTCACGGACAGGTTGCTCAGACTAGTTTCTATTGTAACCACACAATCTCATCAGCGGGGTTTGCCGTTTTACTCACTCGGCTATTGAAGCCGGATGACGTCAATAGTCAAACATCAATCCTTAAACCAAATGGTATTTCACTTTTGGTAGATCGAAATTTGCTTTTGAATGAATGATTATCTATTTTAATTGATTTACATGTTCTTCCTAACTTCTGTACATTTTTTTTGTTTTTAATGTTTTTGTCTTTCTTTTTTCTTGTTGACCTTTTTCAGCACAACTTGAAGAACAAATGTAAACACAGCTCGTGCCTTAGCTGTAAACAATATTAGTATTGTGGTTATTTTATTGAACTGTTAATGGGTTTTAATCCAAATTTAGATATTTTCAATTAGGCTTAATTTCATTGAATTTAATTTTCATTTAATTATTTTTATGAAAATTAAATTTTAATTTAATTAATGTGATGATTGAATCAATTATTTTTTTAGTTGAAAGACAATTAAAAATATAGTTTTGATTTAATTAACATTTTAGTTATTTCAATTAAATTTTCAATTGAAATTTTCCTTCCCGCGACTTTGGGTAGTAAACCACAACCACCATCTAATCCCCGAAAATATCTTTTCAACATAAAAGTAAAACTCCACGCAATGACAATCTTTCTGAAAGACATGAAGCATTTCTCGCAAGGAGTAAACTTTTGGATGCCTCAACGAATAGTCAGTCCGGTGCCAACTCACCGGAGGCTACTGACTCCTGTGGTACTATGTAGAATCTGTGGTGAGCTGTGATCTTAAAAGATTTTTACGATCTCTCGAGATCACTATTTTGGGTTTTTGTCGAATCCCAGGTAGTGACTGCACTTAATTTCCCCGGAGGATGTTACACCAGAAGATCAAATATTCTTAAGATGATCCCTACAAACCCCTGCGGTATCTCTTTTCCTTAAAGACCACCATCACTTAAAAAATATTTTGAGCTAGAATTGTTTTGTGTAGCTCAAGGCTTTTAAAATCTTTTATCGATTATTTCATAACCATGGTTTTTATTACTTGCACATTGAGATGCTTGGGAATATTCGAGTTTTTAACACACTAAAGGGCGGGCGCCTGTGATTACTCGAAGTCAATTATTGGGGGTTAATACATTCTTCCAATCTTTAACAAGCACATTTCCGTTTTTAATATACTTTTCTGACCAACTTCATTTTGAGTTTTTAATGGGAATTTCGAAAAAGTTGGTATTGTATTTTAATGAGTAGTTGCATTAAGTTCCTTAAGCAATTTTTCCAAAAATGTTATAGATAAACTTCTATAATCTCATTAAATAGATATATATATATATATATATATATACATATTTATATATATATAGTTTAAATATAAAAATCGAAAATAAAAATAATAAAACTTAAATAAACATCGAAAATAAAAAAGATTTTGATTTCATCAGTTTGGCAATTAAAATCATTCTTAAAGTCATCATCTTCTTAAAATATTTGCACTAAAAATATATTTCCGAAATTTACACACAAACTTATACATTTAAAATCAGCGAAAAGCATTTCGCATCAATTTTCTAAATAGAAAAAAAAATTATAAAAATAAAAACTGATTGAAAAGTGATAACTGAAACCTGTTTGTGAGAATTTTTATATTTTTTTTCAAGCAAAATTAAATAAGAACAAATAAAATGCTCAATACGCCTGAGTCGAATCTTTAATACCCTGCATTAAAAAAATTACACTGAAAAGCATTTGGCGATTTTGCATTTTTAAGTTGTTAACTCGTAGGAAATCGGAACTATCTTGCTTCCACATGCTGCTAGTTCCCGTAATATCAAATATGACTCTGGAAGAAAATGTGTTCTTCGTTTACGTAGGCACCAGCACTGACGGCATAATTTCTCGGTAATTTAATTTCGGGTTTTTGCCGAAGCCCAGATATTGACTGCACTTAATTTCCCCGTAGCATGTTACACCAGAAAATCAAATATCCTCAAGATAATCCCTACAAACTTCTGCGGTATCTCTAACGAGAAGAGATACCGCCACCATCACTTAAAAATATATTGGGCTAGAAGAGTTTTGTGTAAGACAAGGCTTAACATGGCCCTATTGGTGAGTGGGACATTACACAACATACGCTATTGCAATTTGAGTTCATGATCTGACGGGGCAATATACCCACTTAAGAGTTTGGCCTATCTTAACTACACTGCTAAAATAAAACAGCCTTTGTTCTATTTGTGCGTTCACTACAATAGAAAATCAGAACTTCAAGCTGACTTTAAAGGTATTTTTACCCGTGATTTTGGGTTTAAACCGCAGTCACCACCCTGATACCCAAAGTAGCAAAACCAACAAACTGTCCATTACTTACGTCACAGGGAATTCTAGTATCAAAGGTAATAGTAATGAGCTCTGGTCGGTTGTGACCTTAGACCCTTCAATTTTGAACGCTGCCATGTTCAGGGTCTCTTCCAGAGATCTTCGAATTTTAAGGCCCAGACAAGCTCGAAGTATAGGCTTTGCTTTTATTCTCCGAAAGTGCAATACCAAGATGCTTAAAAGCGAGGTTGGCAACCGATTCAGCGTAAATAAGTACCATTAGCATTTCGGCGCCGGTACCACGAGCACAGGTTCCATTAGCACAAGTGTTGAAAATATAAATTTATTTATACTCTGCAAAATTTATATTTTGCAAAACCTTTTCACAGAAAAAATTAAAAATTGTCTTTAATCACCACATGCATTCCAAATTCACAGAATCAAGCAAACAAGTTGTTGATTTTGCACTTTTTACCAAAATGATTATATTGATTACTTAAATTTTTAAAATTGTGAATTTTTTTTTTTTTTTTTTCAATAAATGATGAAAACAGAAGTAAGGAAAAACATGTGAGATCAATTAAAAATGGATAATCATTCAAAAAAAGCAAATTTCGATCTACCAAAGGTTAAAATACAATTTGGTTTAAGGATTGATGTTTGACTACTGACGTCAGCAGTCATCGATGGCTGCGAGTGTAAGACGGCAAATCCCTCTGAGGAGACCTAGTGGTTGAGGTCGAAACATGTCAGGGTAACCAGCCGCCTGGGTTCGAATCACACGCCAGCCAGTCCGGCTTCGAATCCCAGGTCAGTCAAGAATGAAAATTATCATTAACAATTTAAATTAATTCTCCATGTTGTAAAATTACTTTCTTCATAAAAAAAAAAAATAATTTAATGAAAATTAAATTTAATGAACTTAAGCCTAATTAAAAATAGTAAAAAAATTTGGATTAAAAACCATGAATAGTTCAACAAAATAACCACAATACTAATTATTAATAAATGATATTTTTAATTTTAATTACAAAAATGATCAAAAATCTTTGCTGTCTCAAACAATGTGTAAATTGACTTAATTAAATATAGCTAAGGTTTTGAAATTTCCCAACAACAACTCTAACAAGATTAAGTTATTTTATTTTAAACGAAAAAATCAATTAAGATTTTTGGATATTTAATAAAAAATTTATTTAAAAACAACTAATATGTTAATTAAATCAAAATTAAATTTTCAATTTTTTTTCAACTAAAAAAATAATTGATTCAATTAATCAATTTTTAAACAATGTTTTTAATTGATAAAAAAACTATTGACAATTTATTTTTGTGTTCTATATTTCTTTGTTTTGAATGTTATTAAAGGCCCAACCATAATATGCATAGCCTTGCTTAACCTACTAACAAAAAATAACAAAAAGTCGCTCAAATTTATTTAAAAAAACAAAAACAAAATAAAAAAACATTTGATTCCGTACGCAATGTGCAATCAGTTTCGCACTTTGCTTAAGCAAATGACAATTTCATAAAACTTAACAAAACGTTTCCTTAAGTTCAAGATGGTTTGCCTCATATGATTTACATGTATTCGCACATTTACTGAAGCCAACTTAAGCACATTATGGTTGGGCCTTAAGTCTTATTTGACCTTTCCTTTTTTATAATGATTTTTTTTTTTTTTTTTTTTTTTTTTGTAATTTATATACAATTTTGTGAATTTGATTTTCTGACGATGCCAAAGGTTAGCGAAATATCGATAAAAATAAATAAATTTTATATTTTATAAATAAAAAGACCTTTTTTGTTGTGGTTAACTAAATTGTAAAACCGTTATACCTTTACAGTTATAAACGTTTCTGTACCGGTATAGCGATACCGAAATATCAAATATTTTAAGATAGAAAGATATATTAATAGGCCAGATCTCGAAAATTCCGATTACCATTGGCTTGATCTGTTTAAAAGACCGGCTATAAAATGTTGTGAGAATGCACGAAGATTCTCCAGCTAAAAGGTAATTTGATCACGGGCCTAGTGACGGTTTACGTAGAAGGGAAAGGATAAAAGTCCGTTCGACATATCAGGTGGAAACTTGGTGGTACCAATTGGAGCAGAAGCACAGAAGATCAAAGCGCTTGCAAATCTATTCTACGTTCGGCTGCAGGAGCCAATGTTCTGGAATAGCCGATTAGGTAAAACAGTAAGTAGAAATGGAACCATCAGCTTTTTTTTTATTAATTTAGATGTTTAATATCTATGCTTTGATTTTACTTTACCATAAATGTAAACATGGAAATTACTGACAACACTTTTTGCTCTCTTTTCTTTAAAACGAAGAGAATTTTTGATTTTGATTCTACAAAGTCGTTATTCTTTGAATACCTTAAATTCTCTTAGAAGCAGCACACAGAAAAATTCAAAATTGTTTCTAATCACCAAATTCATAGATTCAAGCAAACAATTTGTTGATTTTGTACCTATTGCACAGTAAAAATGATCAGTATTTTTTTATCAATTAAAAAAATTATTTCAAAAGTATTTCAATTTAATTGATGTGATAATTGAACCAATTATTTTATTAGTTGAAAGAAAATTAAAAATGAAGTTTTGATTTAATTAACATTTTAGTTGTTTTGAAATAAATTTTTAATTAAAATATTAATTAAAAAACAGAAAATCTTAATTGACTTTTTTCGTTTAAAATAAAATAATTTATACGTGTAGAATTGTTGTTGGAGGTTGTCAAAACCTGAGCTACGAGTATATTTAATAAAATAAATATTTAAAATTAAAAATATCATTTAATAAAAAAAAATATTAAAAAAATTTTTAAATTTTTACAATGTTTAGTAATCAATATAATCATTTCGGTAATAGGTGCACAATCAACAAATTGTTTACTTGATTCTATGAATTTGTTATAATTTTGGTGATTAGAGACAATTTTTTCTGTGTACCAAAATTATTATATTGGCTACTTAAAATTGTAAAAATTTAAAATTAGGAATTTTTTTTCAAGAAATGATATTTTCAATTTAATCAAAATAATCATCAAAAAACTTTGCCATTCCAAACGACGTGTTAGTTGATTTAATTAAATATAGGTCAGGTTTGGTCAATTCCCAACAACAATTCTACAAGTTTAAATTATTTCATTTTAAGCGAAAAAATCAATTAAGATTTTTTGTTATTGAAATAATATTTTAATTAACAATTTATTTCAAAACAACTAAAATGTTAATTAATTCTAAATTATATTTTTTTATTTTTCAACTAAAAAAATAATTGATTTACTGCCTGGCCCACAATGTCGACAAGAACATTTCTTTCGTATTTTTATATTGAAAACAAAAATAAATTTAAATTTTTTGTTATTGTTTTCAATATAAAAATGCGAAAGAAATGTTCTTGTCGACATTGTGGGCCTGGCAGTTAGTTTTCACATTCATTAAATTGAAATACTTTTAAAAAAATTTGATAAAAAAACTACTGAAAATTTTTTCTGTGCAGAGAAGCGAAAATCATTGATTAAGAAAATAAAATTGATTTATTAATTTTACGTTTTATCCCTTATGATTTTCAAAGAAAAATTCACGAATAAAGTTCAAAGTGCTTGTGTTAATCCTTTACATGAAAGCAGGTTGTATTGCAATGATTTTAAAATGTGTTTACAATTATTTATTTATTTACACAGTACAACACATGATTTGCCAACTCAATTCTGTGAACTGTATGTGAAATTAGACCCAAAAAGAAGAATTTCTGCATCATTCGTTTTGTCTTCTTACCTGCGATTTGAAGTTAGTATCGATTTGAAGTTAGTACTATCGTATAGGGGAATTTATCACGTTTTAGGCCCTGTTGTTTGACATAGCTCGACAACCCCTAGCCCAATTTAGTTGAAATAAATTTTAAAAAATTAAGAATTACAATTCCCTTAATCTGTTCATATATTGTTTTCCTATACAAGTAACACTTTCGAAGTTAAAAATGAATGTATGAAGGGAAAAAATTATTTTTTGCCTAAAAATTTAAATTTTTTTTTTTTTAAAAATACATAAAAAATCCAAAATGGAAAAAAGTTTCAAGTCAGTTATTTTTTCGCAAAGTCACATAACCTATGAGCAAAATGAGACAAAGATCATAAAAATCGATGCACGCGTTTCACTTTTATTCGCAATTGAGTAAAGGTATGAATTTCAAAAATCAGTTATAGCCACCACCCTTAAAATAAAAATAAAAATATAAATTAAAAAATTATCATGCAAAAAAAAACTTTATTTATAAAAACTTAATGAAAATAAAATAATATGCAATTAATACGCAATTATAATATGCATAAAAACAAAATTTAGAACATTTTTTCAATTATTGGCAATATCCATCCTTGTAGAAGTTGACGCTTGTGGTTCTGATGATCTTGTTTTCTTCGTAGGTTGTTCATATTCATGGTCTGAGTCTGTATCGTCATCCGAGATACACATACTATTCAAGGGCGTGTTTCTTTCACTGTGTCCACCAATTTCAATGTCTTCATCTTCGGTGCTTTCTTCAAACTGCATAATTGTGGAACTCCACCAACAAACCTCCGCAAGCAATGCATCCAATTTTTTGCTTTTGAACCGCTTTTCAAATGGCATGGTCACCTGGTGGAACCTCTCTCCTTGTTCGTCTGATTCCTGAGGTGATTGTGCCAAAAAAGTATCGAGGTGGTGGTGCAAGAAATGCAATTTCAGCGTCATGGATGCACCGATTTTTTCGAAATAAAACAGCAACCTGTCCACTCGTTGCTGTATCTCTTCTCGCTGGACACGGTTCTTTCCTAGAACGCCTTCTATTACTTCTTTCAATGCGTTCCATGCATGTGGGTGGTCGTGATGCTCTGAAAGCAAATGTGTGAAAGAATCACTTTTGATCAATTTCCGAATATCAGGTCCATTGAGAATACCTGTTTTAAATACATAAGAAAAACGAAAAAATTATTGGTAATGCGAATGTATAGAAATTAACAAATTTAGATATGACAATATTGAAATACAGAGTACGATACGTACCGTTTTTAATTTTCTCATCACTGAGTTTCGGAAAGATGGATTTCAAACAGTCAAAGGCGCCGTTAACTTTTTTGACCACCACTTCAACGAATTTCCCAGCTATTCCCAGTTTCATGTGGAGCGGTGGCAACAAAATATCATCCAGGTCCTTTATCATAGGTTCATTGCGTAATTTTAATTGTTTGTTGAGCTCGGGAGTTCTTCCTTTCCAATCTTTACATTGATATTGATTTCCTTTGTATCGTGAATCCCAATTACAAAGGAAGCAGAAGTATTTTGGATATCCGCCCTTTTCTATAATCCCTTGTAGTATGTTGACCACCTTCAGATCGCAACAAATGTTCCATTTGTGTTCATCGTATTTGATTTTCTTCAAAATTTCGCCCAATGCTTCATACGTTTCCTTCATAGTTGTGCTGAATCCCAATGGAATGCATGGTTTTTTATTTTTTTTGTGCAGCAGCACAGCCTTCAAACTAGTAACTGAACCATCGATGAATAAACGCCAGTCGCCAGCGATATAATCCATTCCCAATTTTTTCACTAAACCTGGGATATCATGGCAGTACGTGAACGTATTTGCTTCGTCAACGGAATAAAATTTCTGAAAATCAGCTTGGCGTTGTCGGTATGATGTTGCGCTGACATTTTGCTGTGTGAGTTTTTTTCTCTTCAAAAATGATGTCAGCCATTCGGAGTCGTGTTGTGATAGTCCCAGCTTGGCCACAATGTAATCCATTTCGATTTGTGGTAGCGGTTGTGGTGCACTATTTTCAATATCGGGTATCCAATCAGCATCATCCAAATCGGTCGGATTGGTGAAAACGGTTTCGGCTAGCAGGGACACAGTATCCGCACTCGGAGGTTTAGGTGCATCGGTATCAGCAGGGCGTTGCACTGGAAGTGTGGCAGTAAATGCAGCAGTGTATACCTACTTTTGTTTTCAATTGTTGTCTGTTTTATCCAGGACGAAAATTTATGCATGCATAGCACCTGGATTAATCATGTCCAGTTGTGTCTTCCACCCAAATTGCTGGCTTCATAAAAGATAACTTTCTACTTTTTCCGTGAATCCATTTTAGAAGGGTAGTATAACAACTGTTGCACACTGTGTTCGGCGTAAAATTTGCACCACTTAAATCTGCTTCATCGAAATAATTACAATACGCGGTTTTGAATTGCTCAGTAAACAAATTTTTTCGATCTTTTTTCTGTATTTTTCGGACGATATGACCACAAACGTAACAATATTCATCCAAATATGGGCACTTGTTGTTTTCCATATTGATATATTTTATGTTTTGTTGTTATTCACTTTTAAAAAACTGGAGAAAAATCACTTTTACTGTTCGCGTTCGTCGGCACTGGCTGAATGCCAAAAATCGATCAATGCACACCTATAAATACTACGTATTTTTGAATATTTTACTGCCAGGTACTTATAAATGGGCGCATATTTTAAGGGCGGCTGGCTATATACCTGATTCAGCACTTGTACGTTTCAAACTGTGCAAAACTTTCCAAATAATGACCACCCTTAAATGTGGGTGCAATTTCTGTAAAAAAAATCATATAGGTAGCCACCGGAAAAACCCAAATAATAAAAAGGTCCACTTTCCGTTTAATTGTCCACGTACATTTATTACCGCAATCATAAAAATCAAATAACCTTTTGTTTATTCCTTTTTTTTTAATTCTCAGAATCATGAAAAAGGTGTCAATGTTTTCTCCAAATAATGTTGTGCATATCTCGAGCAAATTTTTGAAATTCATACATTTACTCAATTGCGAATAAAAGCGAAACGCGTGCATCGATTTTTATGATCTTTGTCTCATTTTGCTCATAGGTTATGTGACTTTGCGAAAAAATAACTAGACTTGAAACTTTTTTCCATTTTGGATTTTTTATGTATTTTTTAAAAAAAAAAATTTAAATTTTTAGGCAAAAAATAATTTTTTCCCTTCATACATTCATTTTTAACTTCGAAAGTGTTACTTGTATAGGAAAACAATATATGAACAGATTAAGGGAATTGTAATTCTTAATTTTTTAAAATTTATTTCAACTAAATTGGGCTAGGGGTTGTCGAGCTATGTCAAACAACAGGTCCTAAAACGTGATAAATTCCCCTATACGATAGTACTAACTTCAAATCGATACTAACTTCAAATCGCAGGTAAGAAGACAAAACGAATGATGCAGAAATTCTTCTTTTTGGGTCTAATTTCACATACAGTTCACAGAATTGAGTTGGCAATCAATTAACTGAAAAATGTTGTACTGTGTTATTTATTCAATAGTTCCCGATTATTCCCGAGATTTTACAAGAAATGTTTAAAATTACATACTTTAGTCAAGCAATCAGTCATTAAATCGTTTTTGAGCAGAGAGGAAAAATATAGAGCTTCCAAGGAGGTATTCGTCTTATAAAAATCATACGTCTTGTAAGCAGGATTGTAAGTTGGAATTGTGCTTCGCTCCCTTATAAAATTGCTTAGGAGTGAGCTCCATTTTTTCTTCTGAAAAAACCATTTAAAGGCTTTTAAAGTGAAGAAAATAAAATATAAATCCTTCAGGTTTCATAAACAAAATCTTAATCACATTTTCAATTTAAGTTTCAAATTAAGAAACTTTAAATATATTACTAATAAGGTAAGCAAATGTTGTAAATATTTAATCATATTTATAAAAAAGTCATGAAAATTACTTTATTATTCCTTAGGGCTATATAAAGTACCAATTCTTTATCTCTCATCTCAGCCTGACAACCAGACATATTTATTTACATAGATCTCCTCAAAAATTGTATGTTTATTCACTTATATGTGCTCCAATTTAAATTGCAAACGGCGTCAACGAGTACCAACACATTGAAAATCCCAACAACATTAAGAAGTTCTTCAAACGTTATCGTTATTATATGTTATATACCCGTGTGCGAATAACAGCGAGTAACGAAAGTCTGTCTGTCGGTCTGCCCATATCTCTTTTCTTTAGTCCTCCAAACGTAGCAAACAATTGATGATGGAGACGATTGACGCGTCAAGTATGAAGAAGGCAAAAAAGTCAAACATCACACAGTGGGAGATTTTTTTAAGAAATAGAAAATTATTTTAATGAATTTTCAAATGCTTGGAACCAATTTGAAGGACGTGCTTTAAATAAAATAAAATATCGAAATCAGAGATTAAATTACGGCATTCGATATCGATCGAAATTCCCAGTTAAATTGTATTGTAATTTTGATCGATATTAAATGTCGTAATTTTGCCCCAAATTTTTTTTAATTCGAAAACTGCAGATGATATTTATTTTCTTTTTAAATTATTCCCCTACTGTGTAGTGTCAATGCTTGTATTGGTTGTATGATGCCTTGTTTGATTGTTTAATGGATGACTAGCTGAAAGTCAGTACGAGAATGTTTGTCTGTCTCACTAATAAACCGGCTGACTGATTGTTTATGTGACTAGTTAGACAGTGCTACATGAACACTTGTATGCATTGGAATGGTTGTGTCTTTCCTGACAATTGTTGTATGTTCATTCATCATCTTGTTTCTATGATTCGTCGTTATTTTACTTGTAGATCTCAGTACTAGTGTGTGCCTGAGGAGGAGGTTTTTTTCTGCTTATGTTGTTGTTCTTAATGATGTCTCCTCTATAGCTGTGGTTTGTTTAGGGGGAGAATAATGTTGATGATGATATTGTTGTGCTTGTTGGTGATGACGCTTACAGTAACAATAACATTTTAGTGGTAATAATGCGTTACACAGTGGTTAGAAAAGGATTTTTTAGTAAATGCTTTTATTTTTGCATTAAGAAAGATATTTATATCCTGGATTTGAGCAAGTATGAAAGTCCTAATAATAAAAGTGTTCAAAAGCTGTTTAAAAGCCATAATCCAAATATAACATATAACGAATTAAAGAAACTTAAAGAAAATCTTTCCAAAATATTTAAAGAAGCTTTATAAGCAAAAGCTTAAAGAATTTTTTAAAAAAGCTTAAGAAGGCTTTTTCAATATGACGAAATTATATCTTTGTTTTAAGACAGTTCTAAGCAATTTGTAAACCTTAAAAAGTCGTTAGGCCAAAAAAAAATAAAAAAAATTTAAGTTGTGTTAATATTAAAAAAAATAGTTTTACTTTTCTAAAATTTTTAATTTTTTTTATATAAATATAATATGATTGCAATTCTGTATAAAATAATTAAAAGACGTTATATTTACTAAAAAGCTAATTAAAAAGCCTTTCCTTGAAAGTTTTAATATATTTAAAAGCTTTTATCAAGGAATGAAACAAAAATATCTCGGCTTTTCTTAAAAAACGCTTATTTTTAAAAGTATTTAGTAAGAAAACTTAAACAGGTTTTTACAACTTAAGTTTTTAAGAATTTCAGTTATGTATTTTATAAAGCTTTTTTGTAATAGTTCAATTATAATATAATAAAAGAAGCTTATGAAAAGTTTTTAAGAATTTTTAAAAAAATTAAGTTTGTTCACAAAAAAGTTTAAAAACAGTTTAACAAAAAAAATTATTTAGCGATTGGATTTTAAAGCTTTTTTACAAAATAACTTAAGCCGGTCGAATTTTGCTAAGCAAACTCTTGACAATAATGGTATATGGAAAGCTTTTTATATTACATATTATTATAACTATAAAACTGTATAATTTTTATACTTTTATTTTATGCATTTCTTTAATTTTTTGGTAAAAAATTTGTAGAAGAAAAAATAAAATTCTAAAAAAAAGCTTCTTGGTGTAAAAGCTATTAAGACTAAGATTTTTTAATAAATCATTATAAAAGCTTTTTTTACAATAAATTTTTTTAATCAAAGAGCTTTTTTCTTATTATTTATTAATGAAGTTTTGTTAAAACCATCGCATGAACTAGTTTTGAAAGAAACTTTGAAGTATAAAATAAACAAATGTTATTAGAAAACTTTTTTCCCGAAAAGTTTTTTTCTTGTTAATCATATGTTAAGCGTAAAATCTTTTTTATAAAAGGCTTTAAAGCAAAAAAGCTTTCTAAAAAAATTCTTTAAGTTGAAACTTTTTTTTTTAAAAGCTTTCTATTATAAAATTCGTAGAATAAAACTAGATTTTGTAAAAATTTTTTAGTGAAATTATTCTTGACACAAAACTGGCTTTTAAAACTACTGTGCACAATACTAACTCCAACAAACTTGTACTAAAGACTTACTTACGATGTATGTAAAACATTTATGGATGTGAATTTTTTGAATTGAGGCACTCAGTGAAGGAAATTTTGAACGCTTAAGTGTGTTTTTAAGAGTGAAAAAAACTAAAACAACATACAAACACGAAATCTTACATACTTGAACTAAAATTTACAAAAATGAGAACATTGAAACGCAAAAAATAAACAAAAAAAAGAAGAAAATTGTCAGACATGGTATGCATTTAAATGTTTGTCTTAATAATTCTTTAAGCGTTTTAGAACTATTCCACAATTTTCACTTCCAAACGTCTGCCAGTCAGGCGTTATTTAATATATTCTCTTAAAAAGTATTTCAGAAGAAGTTCAAATTAATGCAGAATACTTAATGTATTCTGTTTAAAAAAAGTAAATATGTTGGGTGTTATCTTGCACATAAATAAGAACTACATAATTTTAAAAGATACTTGAGTCAATAAAAATGTTGTTTAGTTTTCTTTCCAAATAACGCCATCGAAACAATTTATGTAATTTAAGCAAAAAAAAAAAAAAAAAATTTCAAAATAAAAAATTTAATCGAGTTTCACTTACCTCCCGCCTGGCCTCTTCACATGTTCCACCCTCCAACAAACTCATGGTAAATAGAAATGTACTTATCGACATTGGATCGTAGGCAACCTGCTCTGTTAACGCTTTACATATTGATGATTTGATATCAGTACGTGGCCACATAACGCTGGCTAAACGCATCCAGGCATAAATTGTTGGCCCCATAAAGAAACAGCCGAATAAACTAAATCTTCATTAATACAAAATTAAAATTAGGTTTAATTAAGTTTAATTATTACGAAAACTAAGTGTAAATTATACTTCCTCTTACTTTAGACATTTTTTCCAATCGTATGTTTTAAAATTTCGTTTCTCTACGAACGTTTGTTCAGCCAAAGAACCACAGGGCCATAGTAAACCATACGATAACATGCCACGTACAATTTTATGTTTGTTGGTAAATTCAATAAATCTTTTCATCAACATTTTGTTATGTTTTTCCTGTGGTGTTTTATGGCTGCTATTTTGATTATATATATTGGAATTTAGGTGGAGATGTTCGTTTAAATGGTGTATTTATTAATATTGAGACTGCAAAGAGACAAACAAATGGTTTTAAAAATAAGAAAAACAGATTTGGATCAATAAGATTTTAACCCTTTTTTGTCATTTTTCCATTTTTTTTCATATAATTATTAAATATATGAGAACGAAACTTTGTGAATTCCTCCCTCAATTAAAGTGTTTTTTTTACAAGAAAACGAGAAAACAGTATACATTTAGACCCCGTGGGCGTGGCAATTTGCCTAATGAAAATTTTGTGCATATTGTATCCAACTGGACCCGGCCAGGCGCTGCTCTATTAAATATGCACTGTAGTAAATAAAATCAAAACGAAACGTATCAAAAAGCATACGCAACACATACAAATTCTATCTTTACTTTAATTTCGAAGAATAATTCCGGTTGACAACAAAATGTTCTTGGTACAGCCATAAAACTCCATACATAAAAAAGAAGCCCCAGCCAGGCCCAGGGGTTCGTTAGCGTGCGTTTTTTCGATAGCCACAAAAAACTCGATACCAAATACAAGGGGTCCCAGCCAGGCCCAGTTGGCAGTTTAGTGTTCTACTTAAGAGTTAACAAGAAACCAAAGTCATAAAAATAATAGTTAAAGCAAACAAACCCAAAAGAAATAAATAGGTTTTAATGTTCCATATCTTTATTATTATAATATGATATTTTTCTTTTTAAAGACCGGCTGTAAAGAACCACCTACAAAATGTTTATACAATTAGATGAGTACTCTTGAGCACCTGTCGTGTTTGTCTAATCTCCAGGTGGTCTTTACCATTAGCCAATAAACAATACGTTTACCACCCGTCCATGTGATGGAGCGGTCTCCTGCATTAGTGTACAATCCGGCAGAATTATATACTCGCCCATTGTTTTGAAGCTGGATCCATCTAGTCGGCATCATCTGTTGGATAGCAACATCAACTAGGGATGATTTCATAAGTGGTAAAAAATCAGCCCTTCAGCCGGGTTTTCAAGATCTCACTTGGCTCGAGTTTGGATATAAGCTGCAATAAACACGTGATCCGCGTTACGCATCCTTCCGTAAAAAAGTATTTTCTTTGTGAAAATGTTTCATCCTTTGGTGAAAAAGTTAAGTCTTTTGAGGGAAATCCATTCCTCTTCATGTTTCTCCTCTTCTTCCTACCCGTCATTCTGCACTTTCCATTCTTCATGACTCATTTTACCATTCTTAATTCTTAACAGGTCTTTATTCATTCATTCATAAAATCACTAAAAGGCAAACACATCTCATGTAGATGAGGATATCTAAATAATATTCGGCACAAAAAACTTTTACATGAATATTACCCTTATAACAAAGCTTTACTCTGGCTGGTCCAAGATTGCCCATTAGTCCCTAAAAAATTAACTTTCAAATACTGTGGTGTAGGGTATCATATGGTCGGACTTTATTGACTACACTCTCTTACTAATTTTTTAATATATTACTCTTTTAGAGTATTTTAATCCTATTAATGATTTGTCCTTGTTAGTCATCGTCCATACTTCCAATTTTTGTTGCAGCAATTTTTGAGTTTAATTTAGAAAATTGGGGAGCGGTACTAGGTTTCATGTACTCTGCAATTCTGTCTGGTTTTTTTATTCTCACACCTTTTAACTTGAAGTTGGCTGTAGGTTACTTGTATACAAAATATAAAAAGGAGAAAAGAAAATTTGCAAAACTATTATTTCATATTCTGGACACTAATGCAATTTCAACGCAGTTTTTTTTTTAAATTGCAGCAACGACAATTGCAAGTCTGGAAGATGACTTATTTCTGACTCTTTCTATCTCAAATATTTTCTGACCGCCTTCGCGTATAAAATATTAAATTCATGCCTGTTCCATTAAATAATACAAAATAGTACCTACCAAAGATGCTTAAGTAATATGAAGTATTGATTATTTTCAGTGTGGATTCGACATGGCTTAATATACGCTTATTGTACCCCTAAAAATGTTAACCTGTTTTATTACTTTTAACTGCGTTAAAAAGCAGAACTTTTAGGAGAACTGCTAATCAATTTGAACAGTTGCACAGTGGGTTTAATTACAGGCAAACTAAGGACTAATTCAGGGAAGCCTATTATTACCGATATTTATATATTTTTTAAATAACTATACATTATTTAGAAAAAAATGGTTTAAAAATTGTATACAAAAAAAATTATAGAAAATATCATATGTAATTATTTATAAGTGGTATCAAAAAACAGCGGACTGTTATTGCTTTAGCTGTTGTTGTTGTATTGTTTTTGGGTAAAGTTCGTTAATATTAGAGCAAGCATAGATTTCTCTCATTAACCCTTAAGTGTATACCTGGGCTTGGATAGGATTTTTTTTTACTTTTTTCCAGTTTTTTTTTTCATATAATTATTAAATATATTAGAACAAAACTTTATTTTTACAAGGAAACGAGAAGTGAAATGATGACAAAATGTCAGCATTTATGGCCACAGCCATAAAATTGGGAATTGGGAATTGGAGATACAAATTTCGTGAAAATCCCCAGTGGATTTTTTTGGGGAAAGCCCTTTTTTCGCTGGGGATATTCGGGGATAATATATTATTATAAATTCCACCGATGTGGTCAAGATTTGGGTAAAAATTTAAGGCTTTTTTAGCGGTTTAAAAGATTTTCAAGAGCTGGCTGAAATAGTTTTAAATATGCTTTTTGTACCAACAAGCGTTACTTCTGTTGAACGAGTCTTTTCTATAATGAAAACAATCAAAATCAAAATTTGCAATGGAATGCATTATGAGTTATTAGAAGCTCTTCTTAAATAACACTTTAAAAATAATGCAGATTGCTGTGACAAATTTATTCAATCATCTCAAATGCACTTTTTGAACAAACAACACGTAAAATAAAATTGCATTGGCCGATGAATCAGAAGATTTTGTTTCCCTAGCTCTTGAAATGATAAATATCAACGCATAGTTATTTTTCTTTAGCGTTTTTACGTTACCCTTGCTATATAGATACTATACATGTGTACGTAGATATTTAGAACTCAAAGAATAAATAACATTAGATTTAATAATATTACACAAATGGATTTATTTAAATAAATCAATGTGTGTATATTTTTCCTTTGACATAATATGATGTAGGTATATTTTTAGGGATAAGAGAATAGCTATTTTGGCGATTTTTGAGAATAAGGCTCAAAATAAAACTGAGAACCCTTTACACAACTTGCACGAAGACAAAGTCTGGACTGTTTTGTGCAAAAAGAAGAAGAAGAATTTTATTCTGTCAACCTGCTCTTATTTACATAGCTGCTAGATAAAATTGGTCGAAATTCGTCAAATTTTGAGGAAAAAATCGTCAAATTAAGTAAGCTAAATCTTCACAAAAATCGTCTTTGTAAAACACCACTAACTTTTAATAAGTTTTGAAAATTAATTCTTATTTTTAGTTTACGTTGCTAATAACATTTTGATATAGTCTGCCTGTTTTTGAAATCAAATAAATATATTCGTTTAGAAACTTATTATTGAAGTAACACAACCAAAAACAATTTTCAAAAGTATTGGTATTCATAAGAAAAGTAAGAAAATTAACTAAAACCAAGAAATATCAAACACCTATTTTTCACGTCACAAGTCCTGCTTAAGAACTTAAGTCTGGCAAGCTCCAACAAAATCAGTCTTTCTGAAAGAAAAGTTTCGTATTGTGAACCCAGACTAAAGAGTGTGGTTGTAAACTGCCTGTAATTAAGCTACTGATAAAAGTACTAACTGATCAAAAAGAACTCTTTTAAATATGCATCCTGCCAAAAAAAAAAAATCGTATTTTATATGATGAGCAGCTAAGACATGAAAATTACTGCCAATCAAATAATGCACATAAATGAAATTATCTTAGAAGATAAATTAATGTGAAATTATATTAGAAACATTTGTCATTTGAAAAATCGTCAAATTAAGGGTATACATCCTATCGTCAATAGACCCTTTTTGTGCCTAAAAATCATCAAACTGACGATAAATCGTCAAATCTGGCAGCTATGCACATTTACATAAATTTAAAGTACGGAACACGGCTGCCAGATTTGAAGATTTTTCGTCATTTTGACGATTTTGGGGTCCAAAAATGCATAATTGACGTTTTGACGAATTATACCCTTAATTTGACGATTTTTCAAATGAGAAATTTTTGTTGGATACTTGTGTTTATATAATTGGCAGTAATTGTCCCGTGTGACCAGTTCATAACACAGATATAAATATCATAGTTTACGCACGGGATTCTGTTAATTGACCCATTTTTGAACCATTTGTAAAAGCACTAAAACACAATTTCCGATGAGTAAAATCGGTGTTCGATATCTATTAGTTCATATGGTACATAATTGTTTTTCTTATTCATGAATGATTAAAGATCTGATTCGAGTCACGTCTCTAATTCTAGACTCTTAAACTCTTGTACCATATTCGGATATATGACATCGAAAATAATACTAGACAAGCAAAGTCATCTCTTGACAAGCTTCGACAATTAATTTATGTATATGTACTACCAAAATGTTTTTCAAACATTTTCCAATTTTGGATTATTAGAAAAATATATTTAAAAACGCTTGCCGCTCTTATTTAAGTTGGTAACGAAGTTAAAACTTGCATTTAGAGTCAATAGAGAGTTTTTGAGAAAAGAAATACAAATGTATGATTTGGTTTTTTTTATTAAAACAACCGGAAAATAACTAATCATTTTTAAAAACTAGCAAAAGTAAGTGTTTTTGAACCATGACGATTTTTGTGACGATTTAAGTCAGTCAATTTGACGATTTTAACGATTTGTTTTGCAAAATTTTCCGATTTTCAACACCTTTTTTGGCAGCTATGATACGGAAACGCTTTTCGCGCAAATTGGGATCCCGAGAGCTCCCAAAGTAGAGTAAAGAAACAGAGCTAATGGAAACTTACATTGAATTTTAATGTACCAGCCTGGTGAATCAACTTTCATTTCAGTGCTTAGTGCAGCACAGAATTTAATATTTAAAGCGATTTTAAATTAGATGCTAGTACTCGAAATTCCTCAATTTTCAATTTTAACCATGACACGCAAAATTTTTAAAAATTATTTGACTTTGACCGCTCACTGCCAATAAAGTAATTTACTCAAAGCGGTAACTTTAGCAGTTAGCGAAGTAGAATTTCATCTACTTTCATCCAATACAAAACCAGACTGACTGTGAAGGTTAAAGTTCAGCTTTCGAATTAATCCTCAATTTTAGTCAATTTCAACCCTCTGTGAGTGGTAGGAAAAACTTCTTTATTGCCTTCTTTTTTTTTAAAGCTGGAAACAAATTAAGCAAAAAAGCAAAATGAATTTTCTTAATAAAAACAAAAATAAATAAATAAAAAGAAATATTCAATTGTATATAAAACGTATTAGGAATACGTTTTGCGTTTTTCTTTCCTTTTGCAGATTTCCAATAAGAGACTAAACTTCACCGACAAACTGATTGTAGAAATTGTTAAACTAACGACCCCTTGTGTTATTGAGCTAAAGTTTTTTTTGTGAGGAGTTTTTTGCTGTAAATTAACCACTTGAGAGTTTTTTTTGCTGTTGAATTTCAGTCAAAGAAAAACAAAAAAAGAAGATAATTTAGTAGCCACAGAATGTAATAATATGTCTGTCTGTCCCTCCGTTATTTTTGGCAGAAACCATTTATTTACTTAAAGTTGGAAGTTTTTTCTTTTTTTAGTGGAGTAACGACATTGTCTTCCATTAGAGAGAAATGGGGAAATGTATTAAGTCCAGTCGAAGGTTTGTGACTTAAATACTTAAGTTGGTATTGAAAACAACAAAGTTTTAGATTTAAAAGTTTGTGGTTGAAAATGTGAATTACATTTGATATTTTATTAGAAAGAGAGAAACAATTTTAAATAAAAACATATCTTTATTTGGTTATTTTTTCTTTATAAAAGTACCAGCTGTTTGGTATTTTCTAAATAATAATAAACAATTAAATACTGAAGCATTTTGTTAATAACTTGACCCCAGCGCTATCTACCGAGTCAAAGTTTTATCAGGAAACTAATTTTTTGTTTAATAAATATATTTTGTGAATTTCAGCCAAATCGTACAATAAATTAAAAAAAATTTTATATCACGTCACCTATTGGGATTATACTAATAAAACACTTAGCTCCCGACTTTATTGTCCAAGTTTGGTATTAATCGGTACAGCGGTACTTGAGTTTTAGGAGCGCATACACGGAACAAACGTTTTTATATACCTATATAGAAGATCATATAGCAGATTTTAAGATTTAACTGGTAGTCCACGAAACCCCGGCAGCAATAGCCGAGTGAGTAAGACGGCAAACCCCACTGAAGAGATTGTGTGGTTACAATCGAAACTAGTTTGGGCAACCTGTCCGTGAAAGCCTGGGTTCAAATATCAGCGCAGTCAAGAATAAAAATTATCAATAAAATTTTAATGGATTTCATGTTGTAAAATTCCTGTCTTCATAAAAATAATTTAATGAAAATTAAATTCAATGAACTTAAGCCTAATTAAAAATATCTAAATTTTGATTAAAAACCATTAACAGTTCAAAAAAATAACCACAATTCTAATTATTATCAGAAATGTTTTAATTTCAATAAATTTTTATTTTTTTTCTGTCTACTATACTAATAGAAAAATGCATCTTCATTGATTGATGGTGCATTAACATCAGAATTGTGACATCAATGTTATAACAAATGGCATCAATGAGGCAAAAAGTGGCATCAATCCAATGACGAACGTCATCATAAAATGTTGTCATATTTTATGCGTCTTTTGTGCTATGACTACAGAGACAATAATACGATGCCGCATTTTGTGTATTGCTAATATTATTTTCATGTTTAACAAGAAAAATGAGAAGCAAAAATTCCTATATTCTATTTTTTTATTTATTTATTTAAATACCATATCGGGCATGCTGCTGGTGTCTTATAATTGAGAGTTCTTCTGTAATGAAGGGGCGGAATACAACTTAAATGAAACAACATGTGTAACGGGTAAGTACATAATAATATTATCTCACTTTGACTTAGGTCAATCGCAATGACAAACTGTCATTAAATTGAGCCTAACGAGTCGTTCCTCTGATTTTACTAAGTCATCGCACTGATGAAATATTTTATTAAACTGACTCCGATTCGTCATTTCTGTGATGCCGATTTGTCAACCCTTTGTTAACATTATTTAAAATTTTGACCCTAATGACAATTTGGTCAACCGATGTTAAGGCTAACATCACAATGATGAAAACTGTCATGGGGTCAAAAACGAAGACATTTGTCAAGTACTGATGTCAAAATACATCAGCGATATGATGCTTTTTCACCGTACTAAAATCATATTGTTACCAACTTACAATTGGGAATTTTTTGAAAATAAAATATTTCAAAAGGGTACCGTCAAGGCAAAATCGGCGGAGTCACTTGTTCTACTAAGTTGAACTACTTTCATCTGGGTCCCCTTGGGTTGTGTGCGTACAAGTCTTTAGGCGCATTCACCTCTCGGAATTGCGGTACTTTGGGTATAGGTGTTACCAGTACCCTAAGGTTGTTAGGATCTTAAAATTTACAGATAAATATTGCAACTGAACAAAGTCTCTTCCCGGGGTTATGTAAGGAAATTTTTTAAGGATATTTCATCTTTTGATGTTTTATCCTCTAGGAAAATCAGGATTAGTCAATATCTGGAATTGAAAAAGGTCAAAAATGTACAAATATCTTTAAAGGGCAGCTGAACAGTGATGTCGTTATCTCGATTGTCAGGTGCTCCCGGAAGCACGGTTGTGGACTGTCGGTGGTTAAGCACCGCTGTGGATTACGTTGTAATTGTGGCTTAAACTTAAGGTAACGGGAAGTGAGATCTTAAAATGTTTGCCTCAAGGCCTAATTTTCCACCACTTTTGGGCGCAAATCTTTAAGTTCTGTTGCTATATAACAGATGCTCCTTGCTTCAAACCCACAGCGGAGAGTGTATAGTTCTGCCGAATCAAAACGTTACCTGTTTGTGCTTTTTTCTTTCACACACAATGGCGGTTCATAAACGCATTGTTTGTCGCCCAGTGGTTAGGACCATCATGAGACCAAAGTCAACCTCCGAGGTTGTGCATTAGTGTATTAATAGGCTTTATTCTCTTGATTGTAACTTCGCCTCCACGCACTGCATAATTTTTATACCTTACTTGCGTTCTACGTTTCAAGTTACATACACCGCCTTATATGTGGCATCACCGCAAGTAAAATTAAAATTTATTTTGTCAAAATCAGCCGATTTGTTCGAACGCTGCTTATGACGCTTACAAAAGTAGAGAGTAATCCTACTTTTCGCATTCAACGCCTCAATACATCCTACGCTTTTGTGCATGTAACTTGTTACATATAACTATACAGATTCTACTTTTTTTAGCTGCTGCATAGGCAGCAAAAAGGCGTGTAACGCGTGATGTGGAACTCCAGCTTAAATTCCCTGTATGCTGTTGCTATTCAACGTAAGCTGTTTTGCAGTGGACAAGAAAAGGATTTATTTAAATTCCCACTTGTGAATTGGTGGCCAAAAAAAATTTGCGAGGAAGCTTTAAATCGAAATAAATGAGACTCTAAGCACTTAAATTCACATTGCCCTCGAAACAAAACAATATTTTAGAAAGGGGTTATAAAATTCGTTTTAACTCTATTTAAATCTTTTTTATTTTACTCGTAATACAAAAAAAAAAAAAAAAAAAAAAAAATTAAACAAACAGTAACACCAACATAAAAAAGGGGTGCAGTTTTAAAATATGTGCGGTCGTGCAGTAAATGTTTCATGTTTTACGTGAGTTCCTCTTTTTTTAAGTAAATACTCGTTTTACCAAAAAAAAAAAAAAAAATTAAACAAAATTATATTCAACTGACAAGAGGGGAGATAAAACTGCCAAGATATTCTCTTTCATTGATTGTTGTTATCACTATATTTTCGTTAAACATTTTCCTTACATTACATTCCCCCTCCATAAGCTTTCGAAGCGAAACAGTTCAATGTTTTTATAAAGGATTTATCTTATTGACTTCATCGTCAGCATTATCAACAGAAATAACAACAAAATTTTGTTAACTAAATGGCGGAGAGGGTAAATACAACCATCGAACATGCATGAATGTGACCGAATGGCTTAAACATTTTGTACACCATGAACCCTTCTGATTATTTCAATTTTAGTTTTTTTTTATTATTATTGGATTTAGTTCCCTTTCCTGAAAATGCCCAAATGCACTTGCCACTTAAAATCTTAAAAAAAAGAAAAAAAATTAAAAGACATCGCGTTACAATGTTGTTATTACTATTTGTCAGCAGTGTAACTAACAGTTTTCAATGTTTTAAGGCGGTATTTAAATTAACCCTTATGCAGGGGCAAAGAGACAAAATAGCTTTAAGTTCGTAACAATTTTGATAAATGCTTAAGTTCAAAGTCGTATGATTTGTTTACTAATTAGAGCAAAAGATTTCCATGACAAATTTAAAACTTTTATCTTCTTCACATCATTAGAGCTTAGGCAAAAAATCGTAGTATTAAACATCAAGACTGCTTTCTAATGAGACAGTGTGCAATAATCTCGAATACTAGATATACTCTAGATTGAGATCAGTTTGCCACCATTTAGGTCTAATCTCATGATGTTCTAAACACCAAGTAGACTCAAAAGCTTCTACTTAGGTTCCCTGCTTGGGATTTGTGATTAAACCATGGCCATCCCGTTATCCTTTAAGGAACCTTCCCTCTAAGCAGCCTATGACTTGGAAGCGACTGCCTTCTGTGGTACCAGACCAGATAAGACTCTCGGCGACAGCGAGCTTTAACAGATCTATCAAATTAAGAACCAGGACACGCGTGAAGTCGTCCCTTAAATTCAACCAGTCTCCTCCAAGGCCTGCTACTTCCTTTTCTTCGGCTACCATGTGGGTTTCAGTCAAACGCCTTTCAAGTGTAGTTTTTTTTTTGGGGGGGGGGGGGGGGGGGGCGTCCACAAAGTATTTACAATCCAATTCCATTTAGGTCGGCGAATTTTGGTTTTTATTTACAATTGGTCTGCTGTTGGCTACAATGTGGGATTAGATATTGTGATATGCCAGAAAACGCGTAAGGATTTCCGTATACATCGGCTTATAAACACTTAGAGTGCATTTGTTTTCTAAGTAACAGCTTGCCATGTTTCGCTCCTGTAAAAAAAATGGATTTAACACTTTCGTCAAAGATTTTCAGTGTATTGCGCTTAAAGTTAAATGCTGATCACCAGAGTTATTCAGCATTCCAAACGGTGTTCTACCCTTTGTGATGCGGGATCTTTTATCATCCCGGTAGCCAAGCTGGTAGTGTGCAAGTCTATAGAAAAGGAGTTATAACGCTGATGTATTTTGACATCAGTACTATGACAAGTGTCTTTATTTTTGACGTCAGCTTTAACATCTCTTGTCCAAATTGTAATCAGGGTCAAAAAATGTAAATTGTGTCATCAATGGGATTGCACATTGTCATCATAGAAATGCCGAATCGGAGTCGGTTTTATGAGGCATATCACCAGTGCGATGACAAACTGTCATCAAATTTAGTCATTGTAATTGATCTTAAGTCAAATTGAGAGAATATCCTTATTTACTTACCCGTTACACATGTTCGTTTCACTTTTGTTGCCAGCAGCATGTCCGATATGGTTTTCGTAATAATTCAACTTTAAACATTTGATGTATTTAAATAAATAATTTAAAAAAATAGAATATGGGAATTTTTGCTTCTAATTTTAATTTTAAACATGAAAATAATGTTAATACTATTTTATGACATGATATATTATGTAATCGCACTGATGACAGTTTGTCATCGCACTGATGACATTTTTACTGTACTATTTTCTATCAGTATACACAAAATGTGGCATCTAATTATGTTAATGTCGTCATAGCGTAGATGACGCTATTTATGATGGCGTTCGTCATTGGATTGATGGGAGTTTTTGCCTTATCATTTGTAATAACATTGATATCACAGTTCTGATGTTAGGGCATCATCAATATGAAGATGCATTTTTCTATGAGTGTAGGGCTTCGCGGGATTAGCATAGGGGAAAAAAACTTGCTCCATCATTACTGAAATTGATACTTCAGAAAGAGCAACAGAAAGAGTCGGTAGCTTCGATCGGTTTCCCGTCTGAAAATAGAGGTTGAGGATAGTCGGTATTAATGCCCTTTAGCTTGGCTTTTGCAATATTAATCATAAGGGCTGATTTAGTTGCACACTCGCTCAGGTGCTGAAGTTTTGTTGCGATATGGGAGTGTTTGAAGAATTGATTGAACCTTCAAAAAGCAAACCAAGCCACAGTAATATTTAATATGTAGAATTAAAAAATCCATAGAACTGAAAAAAAATTTTGATCTTGAAAGGGTTAATACCATTTAATAAACAACAATTTCCATCCACTCCCTAAAATCTAGTACTTAGTCAGCATGGCAGCCTGACTGTCTGCAAGCCAGACGGTTTGCCTACCTGAATGGCAGCACGTTTATTTGACTGCCTCTGACTTGTGTTCACTCATACTGCCTTGTGGTAATTTTCATGCATTTAAAAACACATTTTGTAATTTTCATTTTAATGCCAACGTTTGTTCGTATATTCGTTTGCTCGTGTTTGATTGTTTGGTTTGGGTTCCTTCTTAGCTCTTCTTGGCTCAAGTGTCATTATTGTTTGTCTTTGATTTTTTCTAAGTTTTTTTTTTTTATTCTGAAAAAGTGCAAGATACACTGAACAAAAAATGTTAGTAAAAATAGTAAGAAAAAATTAGCCATGCATTTTAACAAAATTTGTTTTACTTTAAAAGTTTTATTAAAATTTAATTTAACTTAAAATTTCAATTAAAAATGTACTTTTTTTAAGAAAATTTTGTCATATTGAAGAATATTCTTAATTTGACTATTGCAGTTTTGTCTTTAAAGGTTTTGTGAATTGAAATAACTTTTGTTTCAATAAAACATTCTACTATGTATGTATATGTATATATATAGAAGGCCATTAGCCACGACTCAGAGGATCTTTTGTGCAGCCCATGTATCTCACTATATTGGGCTCATCAGTTGCCCCACTCATATTTTTTATCTTTCGTAGGCAGGGCTTTATACGTAGCCTGAACCTAACGAAAAATTTCCGCCTGAAATTGGGGAGTTCCAGGTGGTGCATCAGCAGAGCAGTTGTTCTGCCGTTTCGTCATCCACCTCACAAAATCTCTATATATTGGTAGATGCATTACCCATTATAAACTTGTGGTATCTAAAACCATAATGTCTCGTAAAAAGGCCAACTAGCAGTAAAAGTTCCGCCTTCTTAAGCAGAATTACCTTACTTGCCGTGATACGGTATAGTTTTACAAATATCTTTATCCAGAAGTGGACGTCCATGTGTGAAGGAGTTCCCGTTCTGACCATTTTTCTAACGTCCCCCTAATCTGACCGAAAGGGACGCAGAAGAAAGGTTCAGGGCTTATGAATGGGCGACGAGCGCTTAGGTTTGCCAAGCACTTAGCCCTTTCGATGCCCTGATGGCCGGTTACGCAACACAAATTCAAGTCATTGTGTTCCCTAACTCGTTCAGAGACGTAAAGCAGTTCATGACTAAACTGGGCTTCACCTCCAAAGAAAATAGTGCTCTAAGAGCGGCTTGGCTATCTGGCAAAAATAATCTCAAGCCCTTTTGCACTTCTTCTCAGACACTACTCAGCACATATGAGGTACACCATCTCTGCCTAACAGCACATATGAGGATGGCGTAGATCTCTGCCTGAAAGATCGAAGGCTGTTTGCCCATTCGCATGCCCCTTTGGTAAACCGGTTCCATGATGCCCGCACAAGTGTCACCATTCACCTGTTTCTAACCGTCGGTGAGCCAAACTTGGTCCGCACAACCGCGCCGACAGGATTGGTCCGCCTATTGATTTGGTCCCTGTCAGGTATAAATACATTAAAATGCTTATTCAATACCAGACTAGGCAGCATATGATCACCAACCGCAATATATGGATAAATTCTAAGATTGTCAAGGATCCGCATGTGACCCACAAAGTTACCAGCCTTGTATTCAGCAAAAACAAAATATTCTTGTTACTATTTTTGTTGATAGAACGAAAAAAATTTAAATTTTTTCTTGCAGCAATTTTTTTTTAAATCTAGCATAATATTTGTTTCAGTGTACGTATTAAATATTTACAAAAAGGGTGTATTTTTCACGTATAGCTTGTCTTTGTGTGGAAAATTAGCCTCAGGTCGTTAAATGTTTTTTTTTCTCCCATTTTTGGTGTTTGTTGATGAGTTTGTCGTTGTTTTAAGCAGGATGTCTAATATTACAGTCATCTAAGCAAGTACTCGTACACTTATGTAATTGTAGTGTAGGTTGGCGTAGTGGTTGGTGGAATGGCTGGTTGATTGTATTGTTTAAATTGTAATCGTATGTACAGTCGTAGTCATACTCTTTTAGCTGTTACGTTCTTTTCCTTAACTACTTTTACGTACATTAATTTTTTTTTTATTTTTTTGTTTTAGGATTATTTCAATTGTAGTTTTTGCAATTGCTTTGAAACATTTTTTTTTTTGGCAGCTGTTGAAATTCAAAGAAATAAAATTATAGAAAAAAAAGTGAAATACCATAATAGCATTGCTACATAGAATTCTAATAATCTATTTGGTATTTCAGTTTTAAGCGCTTTTGTCTTGGACTTTAAACCTTTTTTGTAGTCATGTGTTACGGCAACTTAACGTTTTTAGACATCCGCAGTCTTGAAATAAAATAAATTAAAAATGTTTTTATGCACCACACTCTTCTTAATTATAAACAAATGTCGATGAAGGGTTTTTATTTAGTATTTGAAAACCAACATTTATGTACAAACATGTTTGGAATATTTTTATAAACTTGAAATATAATATTGAAAAAAAAAAACATTTGAAAGTTCATAACTCAAAATTAACAAAAAAAAAATGCATAAATTTGCATAAAATTCCAACAATAATAAAGGTTTTTACGGAAGCTGTAAAAACCATTTAGTGCAATTAAAATTTAAAAATATTTATTCGTTTTTTTTTCTTTTTTTTTGCCTGACACATTTCGTTGAAACGATAATTCGGTATTGAGTTGTCGCAAGCAGTCTGGCGACAAGTGCTTGAACCTCACAATGCTATTAAAATTTTTGTTTAATAAAACTTTTTTAACTTTGCAAAATATTTGATTTTTTTTTAATTTGAAGGGCAAACTAACAAATAAAAATTATTGAATATTAAACTTTTTATTAGATATCATAAGAAACCCACAGTTTCATTGTCAGACTATTGGAAAAGATTTTGAGTCTGAAGAAAACAAGAAAGAGTCTTCACCAAAAAACACTTCACTCGGTGATTGGTCTTAGCGCCTACTTCGATTCAAAAGAAATAATTAACGAGAAGAAGTATTACGATTTTCGTACTCGTTTACAACGATTGCAGAGTTTTATTTATAAGCAGATGGGAAATTTTATGAAAAGTTGTTGTTTGTACCAGAGATATGCTGTTTAAAAGGGATTTTTTGTTTTCGATAAAGAGTGTATGTGAAACGGTAGCAAAGCTCTATGGTGTATTTAAATTGTCAAGAATGTCTACGTCAATGTCGAAATTTGCCCTCAGTACTCGTGAAATTTTATTTACCTCAACAGAGTGAAAATTTTACTTCCATGAGTCCTTCGCTACCGTTTCACACACACACCCAAAGTATAGAAAACTTCCTTTCATTCGAAACAAATAGCACGAAAATCCCAACACACAGTAAAAATTATTCGAACTCGGTTAATATTTCGTTCGAGTTGTTTACTTTGTTAAATTGGTAAAATGTTTAAAACACTTTGTTGTTTTGAAATTTATAAAATAAAACTTTAAGCCAATAAATATTTACCAATGAAGTTTTTCACATTATATTTTCAAATCTCGAGCTTTTTTTCGACTTTTCATCTACACACAGAAAAAGTATCTATCTATCTATATATATAAAATAGGATGTATGTATGTAGCGTATTGACTCCAAAACGGCTGGGCCGATTTTAATGAAATTTTCAGGGAATCTTCAGAATATTCAGGCGGGTGACACTGTGAAGTCTGATTTCTGATTTTCGGTCTGGGGGCGGAGGGGCGTGGCAAAATCCATAACTTGAGAACGGCTTGACCGATTTTTTCTTTAAAATGATAGCCATGGTCCAAATTAGGTTTTTGCGGAAAGAAAATTTTGCCCCGCCCACTTTTTTCGATTTACCTAAAATCAGAAAACGGCTCCAGCGAGTTGACTAATTTTTCTTTCAAATGTTCGTATTAATCAACTTTAAGTTTTCATCGAAAGAAAAATGTACCACGCCTACTTTTACGCCCACTTTTTCTAGTAAGCGCATAACTGGAGAACGGCTTGACCGATTTGGACGATTTTTTCTTTAAAATGATCGCCATGGTCCAACTTAGGTTTTTACGGAAAGAAAATTTTGCCCCGCCCACTTTTACGCCCACTTATTTCGTAAGAAAAACTTTATGATAGGTATTTCATGGATTTTTATTTAAAGGCCGTAAATTTCGTTTAAAGATCAATTTAAATCGTCTGGTAATACAACACTAATGTTTGCTTAGGGCCAGCAACGCGGACCGGGTCAGCGAGTTAATAAATATAATCTGGGAATTATTTCTTTTCATAAGCTACTTTATTATATTCACCATTTTTTATTTTTCAAATTTATTCTATGAGCTGAATTTCAGTTATGTATTTTATAAAGCTCTTTTGTAATAGTTCTATTCCTTAAATTTTTAGAAATGACTTTATACACTACCAGACTATTATCTTGTATCTTGTTGTTACATTTTACCTTAGCTATTCTTTGGATAGCAATGAAGAAAACTGTATGTACGGAAATATTTACAATTATTAGACACCAGCAGAATGTAATGCATTTTCTAGCCCGCTACAGCATTCTTTGTCGTCAGCATTCTTTGTGTCACACTGGATAGTGATACTTTATAAATTGAATGTATTTAACTCAACTATTTTAAAAAATAGAGTCTGGGAATTATTTCTTTTCATAAGCTACTTTATTATATTCAACATTTTTTATTTTTCGAGTTTATTCTATGAGCTAAAGATCAGTTATGTATTTTATAAAGCTTTTTGAAATTTTTTAAAAAAATGGTTTAAAAAGTATTTGAATTTAATTAATGTGATAATTGAATCAATTATTTTTTTATTTGAAGGTAAATTAAAAATTTAATTTTGATTTAATTAACATTTTAGTTGTATTGAAATAAAATTTCAATTAAAATATTGATTAAATAACAAAAAATATTAATAGATTTTTTCGTTTAAAATAAAATAATTGTTGTTGGGAATTGTCAATATTAATTATATGACACATTATTTGAAATAACAAAATTTTCTGATCATTTTTTTAATTCAAAATATCATTAATTGAAAAAAAATATTCACAATTTTAAAATGTTTAGTAATTAATATAATCATTTTGGTAATAGGTGCAAAATCAACAAATTGTTTGCTTGATATTATGAATTTGGTATAAATTTGATGATTGAAGAAAACTATTAATTTTTTCCGTGTTGGGAATTGTCAATATTTAAATTAATAAATTAACATATTGTTTGAAATGGCATAGTTTTTTGATAATTTTTTTAATTAAAATTAAAAATATCATTTATTGAAAAGAAAAAAAATATTCACAATTTAAAAATTTTTAGTAATCAATATAATCATTTTGGTAATAAGTGCAAAATCAGCAAATTGTTTGCTTGATATTATAAATTTGGCGATTAGAGACAATTTTTAACTCTTTCTGTGCACTTTCGAATTTTTGAAGAGTTTGTTTTGGCTGAAAACAAAAATCTATTGTTCGTTTTATTAAATAAAATAAAAATACATTCAAAGGTGGTCCGGACAACAAGCCGATTTTTAAAATCGATATCTATTAACGACTATCGAATTCGATATTTTAAATAACTCTTTATTAGAAAATTCCACATTTTTTTAACTGCTGCAATTTTTAAAAAAATGTTTTTTAAACAATATTAAGAAAAAGAGGCGTTTTCCACTGTATATTTTCATAGTCTACACAGTCAAGGCCAAGAAACTTAGAAAACATTTCTTTTAAAGATGCAATTTTTTTAAGAATTGCATCATGTTTTTTAAACAATATTAAGAAACAGAGGCGTTTTCCACTGTATATTTTCATAGTCTACACAGTCAAGGCCAAGAAACTTAAAAAAACATTTCTTTTAAAGATTGTGTAATGAATTATCGGGCATGTGCTTTAAGTCGAAATTACGTGAAATTTAAATCGAACAAATTTTGAAAACTCTCCAGTGTTCAACGTTCATAAAAATATTCTTTTTTCTATACCTCATACTTTGAGGACCACTTCTCTCTACCTAAACTACTTTTGATATCAGTTCATTTTTAGAAAAATTCAATTGAAAATCCTTATCGATTTTAATTTCACGTGATTTCGATTTACAGAACATGGGCGTATGTCATTCTTGTGGATGTTTTTCAATGTCTTTCTTGTGAAAGTTTTTCGATGACTGCTGGCAGAGACTCTTTTCTGTCTTACTACAGCGAGTTAAAGGGTATACGATACTTTTGCACGGTTGGTTAAGTAAGAACATAATTTGTAAATGTTTTTGTAGCATACCCCAAAGGGGGGAAATAGGGAATCATCTTAAGGATATTTCTCCTTTCCCTGGGGGGAAGAGTTGAAATCACGCAGGTGGCTATTGCATTTACCGGAAATCGCGGGAAGGGAGATCTTAAAAAGGTCAGCTTCAAGAGCTGATTTTCATATGTGCTGTTGATATTCATCAGGAATTAGATAGATTTATCTCTCTATAGCAAGGGGTAAGCGTACTGGGTCTTGCCCATGCGCTTTAAGTTGCTACCTGTTTAGGATTGGGGTCTGCACTTGCATGACGTGGAAATGTGAGCTGGATGTTTTTCTCGAATAGGGGTAAACGCATTGTTTCCTTCCAGTGGCAAGACTACCAGATTAGGACGTAGGGTTCACGTAAATCTTTCCACTTCTGCAATTTCAACACTTTAAAAGTAAATTATTGCTCTTTTGGTAGTTTATATGTTATTATTACTGCTCCACTTTTAATTTAATTTCTTCGACATTCTGCAGTCACAATAATTATTAGTTATACAATCGAAAAAAGTTTAATTGCTAGTGCTACTGCTACATTGTATTTGTGGTATCCGTAGACATGATTATAGAAATAAGATTGTTAATAGTAATTGTAGAATTTTAAGCACCGAATAGCTCTACTCCTTTTCCTTTACTCTAAAGACAAAAACTGTGTTTTCTTTTTAGTTCAAATCTTGCTTTAAGTTTTGGACACATTTTGTGATTATAAAAAGTATTTCTGTATCAAACCAACTGTACCAATTTTTTTATTATACAAAAGAAATTTTCTTGGTAAATATCAGAGCTGAAAAATATATGGAGATTTGTCGATAGAAATCCCAGAATTACAAACAAAAAAAAACTTTTGAAAATTCCTAAAGAAACTCTAAAAGAAAACAATTTTCTTTAAAATGGTTTCCTTAACATAATGTAAAATATTCGTTTAACAACTTTTTTTTATCTTCAAAACATTTTAGCGAAAAGCCACAATAGAATGAAATTATTATCGCTATCGTCATAATCATGTATATACACGCACACAAACATGTTTAAGCAATTTCTATTTATATTTTCATTTATATGGTATCAACATTTTATAGAAACATACTGTCTTTTTGATAGATTGATTGAAATAAATGATATAAATTCCCCCTTTTCCCGGTATGAAATGCAAACATCATATCACATGGTGTCTTGGCTTGGCGTATTTGGTTTGGGTTTGGTCTGATTGATTGGAATGATTGGATTTGAATTAAAAAAATTAATATAAATAAATAAAATGTTTAAAGAATAAAATTTACTAAAAACAAAATTTTAGTTTTTTCATAGGGTTTCTCACTGGTTTTTACATGAGTGGCACTTTAAGAAATTTAGAGGTTTCAGCGATCTTTGAAATAAAACAGTATTTGGAATGACCCCAAAGAAGGTGAATCTGAGCAAAATGCCTTAAAAATATTGTCGGTTAGAAATTGTCGCAAAATTTCATTCATTAAGTGATTTTTTGCAAAATTTCCAATAAATAGGTGAATTAAAAGGTACAAGCTATAATAATTATCAAGAGGCTAGAAACGACTGAGACTAAACTGAGAGAGAGGCAGGCTGGGTTTCGCCCATATCGCAGTTGATTTGATTTGATTTATTTATTGATCACAACCCAGTACAAAGATAAATCTTATATTAAAGTACTGGATTACATGAGTTGTTATACAAAACATATTTACAGTAATGGAAATAAAAACTTTATAAAGACAGTGAAAACTTATAAATAATATATAAAAAAAAATATATATGTATATATAAAATAGAATAAAATCTAAAATTTAACAATGTAAAATTTAATTTCTTCAGTAAATATGGTTATTTTTGTTGAAAATATTCAAAGATACAGTTTTTGAATTCCGTTGCATTGCCGATTCTTTGCAAATGCAAGGGAAGCTGATTCCAAATATTAATGGTATTGATATACAAATTTTGTTTTGATAATTCTGTCTTATAGCGTTGTTGCATGATGCGATTGCCCCTATTTGATCTAAGAAAAATTAGTCTGTGTCATAAAGATATTTTTGTTGACATGTGTATATAATTTTATGTAGGTATATTAAAGATCTGCATTGTAATAAAAACTCCAAGGACACTCCAACAACTTGCTTGGCGTAATGTGATGTTCTATCGAACCGTCGAAGACCATATATATCACGTGTTATACTATTAAAAGCTACTTTAAGTTTACGCATACTGGTAGAATCTCAGTTTGTGAAGAGTTCACAACAATATAATAGAGTTGGCACCAGATACGTTTTAGCTAAAAGCGTTCTAATTTCAATAGGTATAAACAACTGTGTACACCACAAATTTCTTAACATCCCATTCACTTTGGCTGTGGCAACATTAACATGGTTACTCCACTCTAAGTTATTGCCAAGAAGTCACTTTTTCAATTTCCGAGCCACCTAATATATGTGGAACAAGTGGTAAACTCAGTGTGTTTTTCGTTATCAACAAACATTTTGATTTGCTTGGACTCAGACACAGTCCGTTTAAAGTGGCCCAGTCATAAATATTCCTTAAGTCCCTAATAATTCTCTGAACGCAGTCATCAATTTCGGAGGTTTTGCAGCTAATGTAAAGTTGTACTTCATCAGCATACATCTGTACATTACAATATTCCAATTGATCTGGTAGGTCATTTGCATAAACAGATAAAACAGAGGCCCTAGAATAGAGCCTTGGGGTAGACCTCTTGTTTATACGATACTACTCGATATTCTACTTCCATAAAAAACTGACTGTGACCTTTCGGTTAAATATGACGATACTAATTTGGTAGTTGCTGATGAAATATTGAGACAATTTTTTAATTTAGAAGTGAGAATTTCGGTATTTACTGTGTCGAACGCTTTTGAATGATGTAGCAAGATTAAAAAAGCAACTTCACCGTTGTCAATTTTTGGCCGAATGTTTTCGGTTGTGTAGAACAGGCAAATACTCTCCGAATAATTATAGAATAGTCGATCGCATGAAAGCCACCTCTATACCTTTTTTCATTGATTTCAAAAAAAACTTTTGATGGAAATTTTAGATCAACAAACTTTTTATTTGATTCAATGAAAAAATTTATTAAAATTGCATTTTGTAAAATAGCACTCAATAAAACATATTTAATAATTAAACAATAAAATATTTTTTTTTTATAGTTTTACAGTACAGTATTTTTATGACTCGTGTTCATTTTTAATAGCTCTGATATCACTGCAAATAAGACTTGAGTGTTTGTAATTCTCATTCGCTTTATTGTTTATTTGCATAATATCTTTAGTTTTTCCAAAGTCTTTGGGAAAAGATTTTCTGATGATCTAGCCGAAGCCACTGATTACACACAGTAAAAGGTGACGTGTGAAACCGGCCCAAATCAGTTGCGAGGGCAGCCTTCGAAGAAATAGACAAAAAGCGTTTTTTGGTAGTAAAGTGGCAATGTGTAAAAACAGGCCGCTACAATCAACCCAAATTGCATGATCAAATCAAAAATAACAAAACACAAGCCACGTTTAACAAAAGCATTAGTGTTAGTGTTGGGACATAAAAGTGGGTTCAAAGATAAATGAAAAAGGGCAGCTTTCTAAAAAAGATACAAAACATCTTCCGGCTCGTGACATATCTGTGTGTAATCTATGCCTTACCAAACAGCGCAATGCGCTGCTTATCTCCCGACAATAAATGTTAAAGTATTTATCAAAGAATAAAAATTTGGAATTTAACACATCATAATCAATTAATAAGAGGCGAAAAAACATTCTAGATTAAACTATGGGCCAGGTATTGAACTTTTTGAAATTGGTCATTACGTAAAAAAATCGGAACTGGTCCATATTTATTCAGAAATTTTGAGAACTATGTTAAGAGCGCTTAAAATTGAGCAATATGGCATTAACATCTCAAAATCGAAGAAATGGACATAGGCGGTTGCCCATGAAAACCACAGATATGTGGATTATTCTGCCCTAACACCATAACCTACAAATACCTCTAGAATTCGACCAGCGAGGAGCCCATTCACATACAAATAAAGCAAAGAAAGTGAACGTGGATAGGAAATATCTTGAGAAAGCGAACTTAAAGCGTAACCAGGGTGGCCTTAAAATGGAGCCCAGAAGGAAGCAGCCGACGAGGAAGATCCAAAAACAATTGGCGCAGAACCGTGAGAAAAGAGCTTGAAGTAGTCATAAGAGGAAGCGGAATTATTGCAACCAATAATTTAAGTTGGAAATATACTGTTGAGGTCCTTTGTTTCCTGGAGAAATGAATAATGGAAAAAAGTGAATTTTCGGCAAATTCTCTTTTAACTAAGTGAATTAAAAAAATGATTTACCAAATTTTTTATAAAAAGGAAATTTTTACAAATTTCCTTGAAAAAAATTAACCCTTTCCTAATATTCTCAAAAATTAAATTTACCGCAAAAATCCCTTTCGAATATGAATTATGGCAAAAATTCCCTATGGAAAAATGTGTTGCAAATATTCCTATGGAAAGTGAATTTATAATTTTTTCACAGTGTACTAAAATTTAAATATTCGTTTAGAAACTACTGATTTATTTCCCCATGTTTGCACGTGGCCTACTGTAGGACACGTATAAAACCAACTATTTTTGGTTTCTATTTTTCTATTACGGATACCAAGAAATTTTTGGTCATCCATTTGGGAACAATTTTTTTAGAATGTTAGAGTGTAAGGTGACAGATTTTGTTCAAGTCCAGATAACTGTTTTGTATTTTTTTTAATAAAACTTTTCAACCCTACCTAACCTTTGATATCATTTAAGTACTGCATAAAAGGGGAATTTGCATTCTAAATCACATTTAAGTTTTTGTTTTCCAAGCATTTGCCGTACTTAAAAAAAAAGGGTGAGCCCACACATGTGCTTTTTTCCACCTCTATTTATTTATTTATTTATCTATCAATCCACCGTAAGGCGTAACAATACTCAATCAATTAATGGATTTTTTCCAGTCTTTTTTGTTCAATTCGAATAATATTTATTTGACACCTACGAAACGACCAAAACAATGAACATGAAAAATAAAAGAAACACACCACCAACCCATATGAACACCAAATAGAAAACCCGCTTCCACTTACAAAACATAGAGAAAAAAAAAACAACTCCCTCGGAAAAATATCAAAAGACTTGAGTAGTGTAACAAATCTTAATTGTACTTTGATGTTTCACGCTGCGTTAACTGTCAGTGGAAGAGACTGAACGGCAGACTAAAAAGAAAATTTCATTACAACAGGGACTTCACTTTACATTTCAAACAGTCAGCGAGCGTTAATTAATACTGAAGTTGTGAGGGGAAACATGAAACGAAAGGGGTGAAATTATATCGAAAGAAAAATATTTGCCTTCTTTTACAATTTTTCTACTTTAATTTTACAAGGATGGCAATGACGTTAATGATGATGATGAAAAATAGACACGCTAACTGGAAAACATTTGTAATCATTACAATTTAGTTTCTCTTCCCTTTTTCTACTAATAATTTCATTTTTTTTATTATTATTATGGAAAACTTTTAGTTAAAGAATTTTCATTTAATATTAATTAAGTAAATGAAATAATAAAAAAAACTAATTTAAATAATATAAAAGAAATATGAAAAATTGCTAAGGAAATTTAAAAGTTAAAATAATAATACAAGCAAACTTATCGTAAAGTGTTGCCAGTAGAGATTTTCTGGGTTGACCCGGGAAATTTTAAAATTGCTTAGATAACCCTTAATGACTTTGCAAGCTCATTTTGAGTTTGACAAAAATGTAATGCCTTCAATTCATCATTATCTTTTAGGGTGACCTGGTCGGTATTTTTCTTTAGTGATGAAATTAACACTTCTAAACTGCACAAATCATCCATCGCAACACAGATAGTAGTTTTTTTTTTATCAATTACAAAAATGGTTTAAAAAGTATATAAATTTAAATAATGTGATAATTGAATCAATTATTTTTTTAGTTGGAAGAATCTTAAAAATATAATTTTGATTTAATTAGCATTTTAGTTGTTTTGAAATAAATTTTAAATTAAATTATTAATTAAATATCCAAAAATATGAATTGATTTGTTCGTTTAAAATAAAATAATTTTAACTTGTAGAATTGTTGTTGGGAATAGTCAATATTTAATTAAAATAATTAATACATTGTTTGAAATGGCAAAGTTTTTTGATCACTTTTTTTAATTAAAATAATAATATAATTTATTAAAAAAAATATTCACAATTTTACAATTATTAGAATTCAAAACAATCATTTTGGTAATAGGTGCAAAGTCAACAACTTGTTTGCCTGATATTATATTGGTGATTGGTATAAATTTGGTTATTAGAGATATATTTTAATTTGTTCTGTGAAGTTAAAATTGATGAAACATATTTCGGAAAAGGTTTGGTAAGCAATTAATGTGATGCAACTGGACTGTTGTATACCTTCCACCCACTTGTGGTGATGAGGGTACACTAAGGCCCTAATCATATACAACGCAGCGCAACGCCACAGAACTAACGCAACGCCAAAGAATAACATTGAAAGCACAAACAATGTCATAAATATTTTGTAATTTTGTTGTTGCTTTCTACAGAAATTCACATTGCGTCTTAAAATTTCAAACGCTCCATTGCTTGTGTCGTTGAAAATTTTAAAACGGTACATGAATTTCTGTTGAAAGCAACAACAAAATTACAAAATATTTATGACATTGTTTGTGATTTCAATGTTATTGTTTGGCGTTGCGCTGCGTTGTACATGATTAGGGCCTAAGTTTAATAATCCGTGTGAAACTTGTAAAATATTCCTCTAAGATCCTATAAAGTACAAAGTATATCCTGAGGTCCTTGAGTAATTCTAAGTCAACTTAGCTATTTCCGTATGTTGAAATAAAAACATTGGTGTCAAATCGCTAGGTCTTCTAAACAGTTTGGGACTTAAATTCAGCACAATCAGTTCAGTAGAAAAAGTATTATGAATCCATGTGTGGACCAACCACCCTAAAAGCTAAGAAACTAACGAAATGCAGCGATAGTAGTAAAACTTTGCACTAACTCGCTTTTTATCACTTAAAATTGTATTACTAAATTTCGTGATGATCGGTCCATAATTTACCACAACTCACCATATAAAACTCACTCTCAGAAAGCCTTTTCGTGCAGTTACCAATAATGCTATTGCCGTAAAATTTGGTCGATTAAAATTTAATTAGACTAGAAATCACACTGCCCACTTTCCTGAAGATCGGTCCATAATTTACCATAAGCCTAATATAAAGCTCACTCTCGGAAAACACTTTAGTACGCCTAAAACTGTAACGAAAAATGCTTTTATTTATGGATCCCGTAAAAAGCTTCTCCTATAGTTATATAAGATATAGCACTCTTAATTGTTAAAATTTAAGAAGTAAAACAAAATTTCCTGCGAAAAAAAATCAAAAAAATTTAGTTGCTTACAGTTTTTCGTTAATGAGTAAGTGAGACTAAAAGACAGAAGTTTTCCCTCTCAATTGCCATTTAAGATATTAAAGATTTAAACCTTTTTTTAAAAAAACGCTTTCTTTCTTGAATCCCGTACTAAAATCTACTTAATCTTAATATGAAGAAAATATTTTAAAATCTGATAAAAATGACACTTAAAATTTCTTATAACTTATATTTGCTAAAAAAAATATGCTGAATTTTCACAAAAAAAAAAAATATGCTTTAAATCTCTTTAATAAAAATGAATTTTAGTATATGGGCATTTCCTGGGGTCACGAACGTTCGTACGCTTTTGATGTACAAATAATATGGAAAAAAAACTTTTTCCTAGCATTTTTTTTTGCAATTCGATAGAACTTTGATAGCTCTATGTTTAGTGCAAAAGATGGATTTCATCGAATTTAAGTTTTCATAATGATAGTTATAAACATGTGGTCACGTACTTTGGCTGACAGTAGTTTTTTTTATAATTGTAAACAATAAAACACGATAATTATCAACATTTTATTTTTCCATCCTGGTTGACCATTCGGAGGAAATGCCCATATATTTTATAAATAATTTTATTTTTTTTAATACGATAAAAAAATCTGCTTTTGGACAAGGAAATATGCTAATAAGCAGTTAGCATAGTTTTTAAAAAAATATGCAATTCTCCAACTCAATCTGCTAAATCTGGCAGAAAATATGCTTAAATGATAACACTGATCCCGTATTTGTAAGTAATAAGCCCAATAATGGTTTTTTTTCCTTAGAAAAGGGTAACTACTTAAATTTGTTAATATTTAAATATTGGCTTCAATTTCAAGAGTTTTCAAGATCTCTAAATTTTTAATACGAAAGAAAAAAATCTTACATGTAGAGATTATTCTATATTTCTGGCAACACTGTTGTTAGTAGGTTTTATACAATTATTAAATATTTGTTGCTATAGCATCCTAGTTGACCCAATTTTTAAACAAAATCTGCAAATTCTATATAAAAGTGAGGATTAGTTCGAGTTTAGGTTTGAAACTTGAATTTGATTTGAATAATAGGCCAGGTCCACAAAGAAATTAATCTTAGATCTACGTTACGTCCCTTAAATGATCTCTTGAAATGTAGAGACATGTAGAGCTTGGAATCCGCATGAAAATGAACTCTGAGACCGCTTCAGCTGATCCTTATGTAAAATGACTTCCCTAATCCGAATATGACCTCCGTTTTCCTTCGCCACCCACCATTTTCGGTTGAGCCCCTTTCCCTGCCACTATTTTTATCCATTTTCGATAACTTAATGACCATAAATTCAATTTATAGGGGTATAACGAGTCATTTTAGACATGCAATTTCTCCATAGCTTCTTATCTTCTTTCAGTGCATCCCTTGCCAATGTAAGGTCGAAAAATCGGTGGTTTGGGCGAGGATTCCGTGTTGCTTTATTCATATTTCGGTGGCTTGGGCGAGGATTATGTGTTTTGATATTATCTAAATTAAGTAAAACGGTTAAAATTTGTTTGCTCCGTTCTCTTTTAAGATGAATTGCAGTGAAAGGCTGTGAATCGTGATTAAGTCCGATCATTGCTTTTCTATTTAACTATAACACATGAGTGTAAAAACCATCTTGATAGCAGTTGCTATGCTTTACCGGCTCAACGAACCACCCCTTTCTCAGCTATCAGGGCGCAAGAGGAAAGCAAGCATCAAGTGAAGGTGAAAATGAAGATTTTGCAGCCGACATGTTTTGAAAAATAAATAAAAAGAATTTGTGTAAAATGTAAAAACATACTCTTTAAGAATTTTAAAAATATGAAATTATCGAACACAGATTATAAGGGGTGGGGACTCCACCAAAAATGTTTGATGACGAGGGGAAACAGAGTTCATATTCGGAATCAGGTGGTTATTTTACATAATAATCAGCTGAAATGGTGTCAGGGCTCTTTACTTTCTTTTGAAGACCAAAAGTAATTGCATGAAAACGTTCTCTTATTCAAGAATTAAGCATAATGAAATTAAAATTGAGTTACTTTAATTTATTGGCTTGAATATGGGTACAATTGCCCATTGCTTTTGTATAATTTGCATTCCCGAAAAACGCCTTAACCCGCTCAAAGAAAACTATAACGTGAATATCGAATATCACGGTATTTCTTGAAATCGCCCTGTAGTTGATAATAGTTCATCACTGGCAATAATGATTATCACTCGCAAAAATTGCTTTCGATTTCTGAAGTAATAACCCTAGGATAAGAGGAACTAACACCAGAATGGTCACGTGACAGTTCTAAAGTGGTAATATGATAGCTCCCCTTCATATAAAGTAATAGAACCAGAGAGAATCAGCCACTATCCCCACAAGATCCATTCACATGACTAGTCTTGTGTCAATTACCTTTCCTCTGAAGTGCCTAACACTTCAAACTCATTATCATTGTGCATTGTAGGATAAGTGCTTAAAGAACAATTGACACACGCAGGAAAGTTGTGGTATAAATTTAATAAATTAATAAATTTCTTTTATATACAATTTTTTAATGACATTTTATAAATATAAAAAACATCGGCTAATAAATCAGTAAGTATTTAAACGCAGGCTTAGTTAAACTAAACTTAAATTTATGTGTAGTTTAAACTCAACAGTCGTAAATCAGTGTCCCATGTACATTCTGCTAGCACATTTATATTTTCAAACTTAAATAAAAAAACGTATTAATTTACACAAAGTTTTATTAAGAGCATTGAACAATAAAATGGAAATGCGAATTTTATTTTTTAAAAAGTATGTCATCCAGATGTCTTCCGTCGAGTTGAACACACTGTACAAAATGGAGGATTGTGTTCTGCGCCACACGCTGCGCTTGGTTCAATTGAGCTGATTTCTCGACGAAAATTTTCCTTTAAAGCCAGAAGAGATTGGGGATTGTCATTATAAGCCCTCTCTTTGAGGTAGCCCCATAAAAAAATCCATGGGAGTTGGATCGGGCGACCTCGGTGGCCATGGGATGTCCCCAAAGCGACGGATCAGTTGGGGGAAATTTTCTCGAAGCAAATTCATCGAATCTCTGGCTGTGTGTGCACATTCATAGTGGAAGCAGTCGCGCGGAATCTCTGCACCCACGAACGAATTAAATTTACAATTACGTAAGAATCATTACTCTTAAAAAATGTATCCACAGCGAACGCGCGATGCTCACTCTTGACTGACAAATCCGCACAATCGATAATTCCAATGGCGCCATCCTCCTTTCGCACCGTTTATTACTTTTTAAAATAATCGTTTTTAAAAATATAAATTTGCCACCAGACACCCTGTATTATATGTAGTCTGAAAAGGAACATGTGGCAGCACTACGATAAATGTTGTCAAATTCATATGGTCTATATGGGTAGTTTAAACGCCCAATTTTATTCGTTTAAAGATGGTTTATTTGTTTACTGATTTGTAGATTTTAACACATTTTAAACCAAAAAGAGAATTTAACTTGCTCTAAGTCTTAAAAAAATGAACAAAAATAAGATATGGCTTTGCTTTACAAAGAATGCCGGAAAAAATATCTTTCATTAAATCATTAAAAAAATATAATTAATAAAAATTGGAAATCGTAGCATTTCCAAAAAAAAAAATAATAAAAAAAGATATGTCCTAATATTCGTTAACGTGTAATGCTGGGTATACACTATGCAATGCATTTACGCAATCTGGCAAATTTCAGTGTTTTTATCAAAAATAAAAATTTGGAAGTTAGCACGTCATTAATAAATTAATTAATTAATAATACATTTTGTATTCCCGAAAATAACTTTTGATAATAAATTTGCATGTGCCCGGCAAATAAAAAACTAAAATGGCAAGTTGCTTTATTAAGAAATTTATTTTTTTAATTTTGTTTTTTCTTTTTACGCTCTTACAACTACAATTCGAGTTGGAAAAAAACCAGACAAATGTAGGTTAATAGTATAAGGAAAGATAAATTCACTGTTGATTGTTTTGACTTTGTTGAAGCTTTGATATTGTTACACGTAAGACCTGAGTGTTTAAAATTCTTATTCACTTTATGGTCTTATTTGTATAATATTTTTAGCTTTTCTAAAGTCTTGGAAAAAGTTTCCTGATGAGCTGGCCTAAGCAACTAGCGAAATGAGCATAGAAACTAGTTTTCCAACAACAATAAATTTCAGTGTTTTTATCAAAAATAAAAATTTGGAATTTAGCACGCCATTAATAAATGAATTAATTAATAATAAATTTTGTGTTCCCGAAAATAACTTTTGATTCATTGAGTTTCATTCATTTCATAAACATCAAAACGTTCTGATATTTTGAGATTGCACTGTCTGTACCCAGTATAACATCTGATGTTTGAGTGAACATGTGTGATTGATCCACGCAATTAACTTCATTGCAAGTGTGAACAAACGTAAGCGAAGTCGAAAATACAACTCATTATTGTTTGTTTTGGCCGCAAGCAAATAAGTGCACATGAGTTTTTTTTTAATTTTTTTAAGTGAGTTGTTTAAATATTAAAATAAAGTTAAATATTTAGATAAATAATCCAATATGAAATTACTAAAGCAAACAATTTGATACGGCAAAAAAAAAACTGGTTACTTTATTTGAACAACAACTGATAAGAAAGAATAAACAAGTAAAAAAGTTTCATATTGTAAATAAATTCAACAAATAATAATAATAATGAGTACGACAATGTGTATACGAGACAAAACGTGTACTTCTCGCATGAATGCCATAATGTTGAGATATAATCTCTATTCAAACATACTTTGGTTAGTTTTGTTAATTTAAAAGGCACAAAGCAAATATAAGCATTGAGTATTCACATAGACAGAAATTTAAGTTAAATATTTATTTTACATATGTTTGTATATTGACATAAGTACATGTGTGTGCATATAAAAAGATTTAAATGTTATAACTTAGATATAAACGGTACCTCTTTCGGATCCAACAGGACGGACAGACAGAACAAAATTTCGTTTGCATTTTTCTTTCTCAGACAGTGAAGCCATATTCAACTTAAGTAATTTAAATTCATTAATTTGCTATACTTCTCAAATTGACTTAAACATATTAATTTCTTCTTAATATCGTATTTAATGTGCAGGGTTTCGTTTGAACTAGAGTTGCTAAAATTCGTAAAAATATGAAACCGCGGTTTCGGTTTTCAAATGATTAAAACCGGTTAGTTTCGATTCGGTTTTCGGGTTTTCTTACAAATCTTGCATATTGCTGTGTTTGACTGGTGCTCTGATAATTTGAAATGTTTCCAAGCTTCAAATTTCAATTTAGAAATTTCTGAAATAAAATTAGTATAATAAAATAAGTATAAAAAAGGTTTAATATCCTGCCAAATTTTATTGGTAATTAATATGGCTGCAATTTCCATGCAAATGCATGTTTTCTTAAATCTTAAAAAAAAAATAATTTTAAGTCTATAAATAAATTCTTTTGGAGCTCTGCTTAAAATACAAGATTTTTCAAGAATTCGACAAAAGAACCTTCTATTTTTAACCGATGCAGCACATTCTGAGTACTTTTTTTAATTTTAAGATTTTTTGAAACGATTTCCATTGTTACCGTCGGTAATGTATAAACTTTTTTTATTAGAAGTACGAGTGCTTTATATAATTTGATGATTGTCATTTCTTTTTATTATGACGGCGGCACACCTCCATCCGATGGTCCAAATTTTCGATGACGCTGAGGCATAATTGAGGTTCTATGCCGTTAATGTGCCGAATTATCTTATCCTTTAGCTCTTGAATTGTTGCTGGCTTATCGACGTACAACTTTTCTTTCAAGTCACCCCTAAGAAAGAAGTCCAACGGTGTTAAATCACACTTGAGATAACACGGCCATTGAGTTTGTCGCGCAAAAGAGCCATTGTTTCGTTAGCTGTGTGGCAAGTGGCACCGTCCTGTTGAAACCACATATCGTCCACATCCATATCTTCCAATTCGGGCCATAAAAAGCTCGTTATCATCTCACGATAGCGAACACCATTCACAGTAACTGCCTGACCGGCCTCATTTTGGAAAAAATACGGCCCGATGATGCCGCCAGCCCATAAACTGCACCAAACAGTCACTCTTTGTGGGTGCATTGGTTTTTCGACAATCACTCTTGGGTTATCATTCGCCCAAATGCCGCAATTCTGCTTATTGACGAATACACTGAGGTGAAAATGTGCCTCATCACTGAAGATGATTTTCTAGACATGCATTTTGATTTGAACGCCCATTTTCATAATAAGCCTGAATAACTTCAACGCGTTGCTCGATTGTCCATCTTTCCATGGTTCAAATTGAGTTAGTCTGGAATTGAGAAATGTCAAATGAAATGCAGAAAAAAACTTGACGTTTAGGTGTAGTTCACATTCAACATCGGCCCTTAAAATTTAACCACCCTTTATAATTTGCAAGCTCTTTAAGCATAAATATATTTTTATAGTAAAACGGAAAACCGAGGTTTTTTTTTGACAGTTTTCGGCTTCGGTTTTTAGGCATTAAAAATCGCGGTTTCGATTTCGGTTAAAAGTAAACAGCAATATCTATTTTGAACAATGCTTCATAAGGGAGCTCCAGAGGCCATTTAGTAGGGTAACACCACATTGTTTGTTCCAAAAAGTTTGCTAAAGGACAAGATCAAGATTAAAAAAATGAACAGATTTCAAAACAGTAAAAGAATGCCGATTCCAAGACGAAATTGTTTTAAGACTATTTAAATAAAAATAGATCGAATTGTTCTAACTCGATTGTAGGTATGATCAAAACTGGATCTGAATAAAAATTGACCTAGAACTGAACAATAATATAACTAAAACTGAACAACTACTGAGCCAGAATTTAATTATACCTGAACTGAACTTGAACTAAACAAAAACTGAACCAAAACTAAGCTAATTCATAATGAACCGTTTTGGTCTCCTAGTGGAGATGCGCCCTTGGGCGCATAACCCTTCTTAACCTAAGCTAAAACTGAGCCAGAACTAAACTGAAATAGAATCTGTACCAAATCTGAAATAGGATTGAACTGAACTTAAACTGAAATATAACTGGACTTAAACTGAGAGAGAAGTTAACTAGAACTGAGCCAGAAGTGAACTCTTAGCCAAAAGTGAACTAGATTTGAATTAGAACTGAACTATAGACAATTTTAAACTAAGCTACAACTGAAATAGAACTGGACTAAAACTGCAAAAAAAAAATGTACCAGAACTGAACTAGAACTGAAATAAAACTAAGTCCCTAATCATATAAAACGCAGCGCAACGCCAAAGAATAACATTGAAAGCACAAACAATGGCGTAAATATTTTGTAATTTTGTTGTTGCTTTCTACAGAAATTCACATTGAGTTTTAAAATTTTAAACGCTGCATAGCTTGTGTCGTTGAACATTTTAAAACGGTACATGAATTTCTGTTAAAAGCAACAACAAAATAACAAAATATTTATGACATTGTTTGTGCTTTCAATGTTATTTTTGGCGTTGCGCTGCGTTTTACATGATTAGGGTCTAAGCTAGAATTGAAGTATAACTGAAGTGGAAATTTTTTACCACCTGCCTTGTGGCCCGATCTCTCACCCCTTGTTTATGAGTCGGATCTATCAGACCTCCACTACTATGAGCAATCCAGCAGCTTCTGTTGAATAGAAACCGCTCCTAGGAGAAAAATGCGATATCCAGAACTTTCCATTAAGGGTAAAATATCAGCCTTCCATTTGGAAGCATGCCTCCCGTTGCTTTGTGTAGAATCCACAGACGCCAGGTTATTTCCGAAAGTATTCCTTCATTAAAAAAGCTGCATTTTAAACCTGATAGTTAGTTCATGCTATGAAAAAGCTACTCCCCCTCCGGCCAGAATTACTTGGTGAAAAGCAACCTTCTACCAGAAAGGTAAAGCTTCTGCAAAGACAATAATCCTGAAAGACAGGAAGTATTTCTCGCAAAAAAGTATACTAACGGGGACCTCAATCAATTGTCAGACCGGTGCTTTGCATCCACCAGGGGCGGTAGAATGAGAAAATACTCTGGTGAAACTTTGGTCCGAAGAAATGGAGAAGAATTCAAGAGCCCTGTAATTTTGGATCCTTTACGGATCGCAGGTACGCATACACCTGATTTGCTCGGAAGGATGCAACACCAAGAAGTGCAATACCCTTGAGCTTATCCCTAAACCCCTGGTTAAAGTAGAACTGGTATTGAATACTTTGTAAAGTACTGGCTTAACCCAGTGCGATTCGCTACCCTCATTAAGAATAAATGTGTATTTTTTTCATACTGTTCTTTAAATACACGGGATTCTATTTTGTGCCGCGCCCACTTATCTAATCGTTCCCACTTTTTGACAGATGTTGCGTATCGATTACCAAGCTATTTTTACCAACTTTATAAACTTAAGCTAGATATATAGAAATCTCTTTTGCCTTTGTATGTGAGGTACCACGCCCACTTATTCACTCATACCTTCTTTTTCGCAGATGTTTCGTATCGATAACCCAGCTATGTGTACCAAATTTGGACAATTTTGCTCTTACCGTTCTCTTGATATAAATAAATCTTTTTTATGCCAAGCCCACTTCTCAAGTCCCGCCCAGATTTTGTGTATTACGAACCAAGATGATTGTACCTAATTTAGAAAATTTGGCTTTTACCGTTCTCCAGACATATTGAAATCTATAATGTCTTTGGATGGGAAATGCCACGCCCACCATTTCAATCCCACCTAGTTTTTTTAGAGAGGTTGTGTATTGATAACTTAGTTATGTATACTTAATTTGGGCAATTTTCCTCTTACCGTTCTTTAAATGTAAATAAATCTATTTTGTGCCACGCCCACTTATTTAATCCCGCCCAAATTGTCAGATGCTGTGAAGTGATAATTAAGATGCTTGTACAAAATTGAAAACTTTAGGTCTCTCCCTTCTTTACATGTACGAAAATTTGTATAGTCTTCGTATGGGAGGTGCCACGCCCACTTTAAATTTCCGGAAAATATACAGCCAATAGATCCTTTCAGACCAACAGTTATATACTGTAAAAAATTCATAAAGATCAGTTTAGCGGTTTAGGCGGCTATAAGGTACAAACAAATAAACATACATACATTCATTTTTTTACATAGATAGATAGATAGATAGATATATATATATCTATATATATATATATAGATAGATAGATAGATAGATAGATAGATTGATAGATAGATAGATATACATATATGGACACCACGTAAGATGACACGGTCTGAGAAGCAAAAAAATAATGATAGCGCTCACTATTGTAACTTCTTTATAAAAATTTTCATATCACACAAAAATTCGAAATCCAGTTCTTGGTTGACTATGGTTCGTTTTATCAAACTAAATATTCAACCACGTTCAAAAAAAAAATCAGACCCCAGGAAATCAAAACGGCGACCTTATTTAAGAAATTCACACTACATGAATTCTTTTGTAGTGATTTTGTCCGTTTGCATTTAAGGTGACGATAAAGATATTAAAATATTTCTACCCCACACTTTGCAAAATTTATTACAGTGCATTTCTTTACAAAAAAAAAAAAAAAAACAAAATAAACAGACATGACACATATGCCAAAATCCGGCACGAAATCTAATTAAACGTGAATTTTGTAGTTTACGTTTATTTATTTTTAAATTTTTTTGTGTAATTTAATTTTTTCATCTTGTGTTATTTCCACAAAAATAAAAAAAAAAATAAAAAAATACTACGATTTTTGAATAGACAACGTTTTCTTTTTATATATGTATATTTTTTTGTATTGTGTGCAACGAACAAAAGCCCAAGAACAGCCAGTCGCATCGAAAAAAAAATGCAAATCTTGCCAAACTAAGAAAATAACAAGAAACATTTCTTAAATAATATGACCGGGGTTTACTTCTCTGCATAACAATAATGTACTTTAAGTAGATTTCTTAAGAATAAAGTATTAAAATATATGTAAATGTATAATATCGCACAGTGGGTCTAACAGATGTAAAATGTAAATATAATTAATCAAATTGTAACGGCCTTATTCATAAAAACTAAAACAAGTAAATAAAAGGTTTATGACGCGGATTTTCTATGAAAATTTATTTAATAAACCCTTTATTAACCTGTTTTATTTTTATGAATAAGGGGGTTAATATTTCAGAATAGAACTAAAACTAAATTTAAACTTAACGGTACTAAACTGGCAATAAAATAGAACTGAATTGTGACTTAACAATAACCAATAGCTCAGTCGTTTTACCTCTTTTACCACAACATCCCCTGGGTTTCATTGAATTTCCCACACTCTTTAAATTTTGTATACCCACACGGCAAAAGTGGAGAGGGTATACGACAAAGAGGGTATTATGCGTTTGTGCTGATCTCAGCACAAACTTTGCTTACAAAATAGGCAGACAAATAATGAGAACTTGACGAGAAGACTACTTATTTTTTTACTAGAAAAAGGACTTATTTTTGTTCGCAATGTCCCAAAGGTAATCCAATTATAACCTAAAAAATAATATCTCTCTTTTATACTTAAAAGTTTTATAAAAATATGTAGTTACAATAAGAGACAAAAAATAAGAAGTTACAAATTAACTTTCAAAAAGGTTAAAACACACTAATTCAAATTGCTCTTATATGCATGTAAAATCTTATGGATTTTTTGTTGAAAAAGTGTTTTGGATCCATAAAATCATTTATTGCTCTAACACTCTAATAACAATGTGTGTAACGATATATGTAAATGTTATGTTGTTCAAAAAAATCGTTTACACTAGATCGATAACACTATTAGTGTTCTAATAACAAAAATATACTGCGGTGGTAATTTTGGAACATATTTATGTATATATTTACATACATTTGATTGATTTTTGGATTTTCCATTGATTTCACATTGAAATTATTATTAAAATTGTATAGTATTATAATAATAACTTTTAGTTATGACTTATCTAAGATATAAAAATAAAGTAATTATTTGATATATAACTAATAACCCAAAAAGTGGCGAATAAAACTATAAAGTAATGAATTCAGGAAGTCATTTAAATTAGGATTGTTCGTAAAGTTTTTGCTGGGATGTATGTAAAAACGTAATATATTGGTCAAAGTCCCACCTTTTAGTATACCGATCGACTTAGGATGACTTGTTGAAACAATCTAACGATTTTCGTTCATTCGTCTGTTCAGCTGTCAGGCTGGCTAGCTGTCCATCTAAGCTTTGTGCTCAAAGTATCGGATGATTCATTGTGAGGCTTGATTTATAATGTAAAATAAAGTACATAAATTTTAATATGAATTTTATTATCGATTTAAAGAGTAATTTCTGGCATATACTGTTTGGAAATGATATCATGTTAATTTTGGCCATGACTACATCCCATTCGGAAGGCCCAATTTTGGGCGACTCGTTCGACCAGACTGGTATCTCGAGAATACCACGAGTAATTATTGGCTTCCAAAGACTTAATCATAGCTGGCTTATTCCTGAAGACCTCAGACTTTACATATCCCCAGAGAAAATAGGTCAAAGGTGTGATATCGCACAATACAGATGGCCAATTTACCATAGCAAAATGTGAAATGAAGTGCGTACGAATATGATTCCTCAACAAGATCATTGTTTCACGCGCTTTATGGCTTGTAGCGCCGCTTTGCTGAAACAAGAGCTCAAGGAGACCACGCGCTTGAATTTCAGGAAGCACATACTCCGTTAACATGGTCGGATAACGGTTACCATTGTCTTCTGATTTTCCTCATTTTTTTAGAATTATGGATCAATGATTCCACCAGCCCAGCCCATAAACCACACCAAACCGTTATTTTTAATGGGTGAAATGGTAGCTGCTGGTACTCTTCGGGTTGCTCATTAGCCCAACTACGGCAATTTCGTTTATTAACGTATCCATTGAGCCAGAAATGTGCTTCATCACCGAACAAAATTTAACGATAAAACACCAGATTTTCATTGAGATTTTCAGGAGCCAACTCACAACAATTTAGAGACGCTGTTTTGGTGTTAGTGGCTTCCCAAACGATACTGAAAAAAATGACAAAGCAGTTGGATATAAGTCACGCGTGATCTGTAAAAAAGCACATTGAAAATTAAACCTCACGATGAATCACCCTTTTCAAGTCTTTGTCTTTAGTCTTTGTGCCCTTAAACCATCTTATTATATTTGTATTTAGATTTAATTAAGTAAAAACTTATTTGATTGCAATCGAAAGCATCCTAACCAATTTTATTGGAATTGGTCCATATTTGGCCACAGCTCCCATACAAATACTACTCCCGAAAATAGTTTCTAATGCCATAACTTCCTTATAAATATTGGTATTGACTAGGGTATTCAAACCATTAACAGTTGTTCAAATAATCGATTAATTTTGTTCGATTAACTGTTCGAAAAATTGAAAATGGCTTATTTTCGATTAACGAATAATTCGAATAATGTATGTCGATTAATCGATTAATCGAAAATTTGCTTTTTTACAGTACATATCGCACTGGTTCCTCTAAAGGGGGTTAGCTCAAAATTCATTAAAGACAAAAAATCACAAAGGGGGATACAATTGCATTATTTGACATTATGTATGATTTTTTACAGTATGTAGATGTGACCACTGTACATCGATTTCTTGCATAAAGTGAAAATTTAAAAATTTTTAAAATACATAACTGAAATTTAACTCATAGAATAAATTCAAAAAATAAAAAACGTTGAATATAATAAAGTAACTTATGAAAAGAAACACAGAAAAAAGTGTTTTATCAATTAAAAAAATGGTTTAAAAAGTATTAAAATTTAATTAATGTGATAATTGAATCAATTATTTTTTTAGTTGGAAGAAAATTAAAAATTTAATTTTGATTTAATTAACATTTTAGTTGTTTTGAAAAAAATTTTCAATTAAAATTTTAATTAAATAACAAAAAATCTTAATTTACTTTTTTCGTTTAAAATAAAATAAATTAAACATGTAGAATTGTTGTTGGGAATTGTCAATATTTATTTAAAAAAATTAACAGATTGTTTGAAATGGCAAAGTTGTTTGATCACTTTTTTAATTAAAATTAAAAAAATCATTTATTGAAAATATTTTTTCAAAATTTTAAAATTTGTAGTAATCAATATAATCATTTTGGTAATAGGTGCAAAATCAACAACTTGTTTGCTTGATATTATGAATTTTGAATAAATTTGGTGATTGGAGAAATTTAATAATCTTTTCTGTGAATAATTCCTAGATTCTATTTGTTAAAATAGTTATAAAGTATCACTTTCCAGGGTGACACAAAGAATGCTGACAAAGGCCGTAGCGGGCCAGAAAATGCATTACATTCTGCTGGTGTCTAATAATTGTAAATATTTCCGTACATACAATTTTCTTCATTGTTATCCAAAGAATAGCTAAGGTAAAATGTAACAGGAAGATACAAGATAATAGTCTGGTAGTGTATAAAAGTCATTCCTGAAAAATTTAAGGAATGAAACTATTACAAAAAGCTTTATAAAATACAAAACTGGAGTTTAGCTCATTGAATAAATTCGAAAAATAAAAAATGTTGCATATAATAAATTAGTTTTTTTTCTGTTTTGCAAAAAAGCCGGTACGTTTTAAATACCCTTTTATTGTTTCTTAATTAAGGTATATTTCCTTTGAGTAATGATTCAGATGAAGAAGATTTTTTTTTGAGACGAATGAAAACAACATTTTACCAGATCTCAGCAAAACTATTAAAAGCATCAAAATTGTTAACAGATCAAAAAGACATACAAATGGTCTTATGGAATAATATAATTTTTAGAAAAGCCAAGAAAAATAACAGAGAAATTGGATATGATTTACTACGCTTTTCTTTCAATCTCGTCAACAATAAATGAAAGAATATCTTCTAAATCAAGTTTCATCAAAACAAAAGAAAGAAATCGTTTGAAACATAAACATTTAAAGTGTATACACTTTTTTTAAGATTATTTTAGAAGATTAGCTTAAATTTTGATGCTATTTTTTACTAAGAAAGTTGTCCTCTTTTATTACATGAAGTACCTTTTTTTTATATTACTTTTTAATTAAATTATTTTTTTTATTTTTAAACTTCTAAATTGGACAAAAAAACTCAAATTATTCGATTAACCGAATAATTTTAAATTGTTCGATTATTATTCGATTAAATTTGTACCTTAAATAATTATTCGCGCGATTAATCGATTAATTGAAAACATCGATTAATTGAATACCCTAGTTTTAACATAACCCAGTAAAAAATGTTAAGCAGTTTTGTAAGGTAGAGAAGCACAGTTCCCCCTTACCGGCCTGTTTACAGGAGGCATCATTTTGTTTGGCGAATTTGCACTTGGAAGCTCTATTTTTTCCTCTCTGCTCAAAAACATTTGATGACTTAGTAATTGCGTAATAAAAATATTCAATTTCAAGCGCCTCTTGTTTGAGGTAAAATTTCAGGAATAGTCGTAAACACATTGTAAAATCAGTGCAATACAATCTGCTTCCATTTAAGGGATTAACAGCAGCACTTTGAACTCTGTTCGTGTATGTAATCTTTGAAATAATCATTTAAATTATTAACTTACCACCTGCTTACTTAAAAAGGATGCTGTAAATTTAATAAATCAGTTATATTTACTTGAATCAAAAATTCACTTAAATTTTCGCTTCTTTGCTGCTTCTAAGTAGGTTTTATGTAATGGCCAGCGCTCATGTCCTTTTTTTAGCTTCTGGAACCTTTAAATATTTTAATCGGAAACGACAGTACCTATAGCTACTAGTCGTGTCAAAATATAAGGGCTGGGATGCCCAAAATTGAACATGGTTCCTATATAAACCCCTTCCCTAAAATCGCTTAAATAAAAAAAATTATGAATAAAAATTCCCCGGGAGTTTTTTCCCTTCTCCCATTTTTCCTATTTAAATTCAATTGTAAAAATGTGAAAAGGGAAGAAAATTCCCTTGGAATTTTTATTCATAATTGGGCTGACTATCTAAATAATATTCGTCACAAAAAACATTTGCATGAATTTTAACCTCATAATATACAGGCCTGTCACAGAAATTGTTCGGAATGGTTTTGAATCCGTATTTTCATTTCGATCGATTTTGATTTACCTTCTTCAGACTTTGATTGATTTTTGTAATTCCGACAAAGTTTAACTTTGTTATTTTTAAGGTGGCAGTACTGGGCAAACCAAAACAAAAAATTTTTGATCGAAAAATTAAGTGATTTCATTCCGAGAACATTTATCGGTTTTCGTTTTCTGAAGAAGTTTTCTCGGAATAAAAAAACTTTCGATCGAAATTGATTTCTGTGACAGGCCAGATAATTTTGTTTCGAAAGGTGCATGATTGGCTATGGGACCTAATAAGGAACACTCTTGAAAATATTTTTGGTCGGGCTTGACCGATTATACTTTCTGACGTGTTTGTAATTGAGTTTCTCTTCTTTTTAATTCTACTTAAAAACTCATGCATTTTTTTGTGCTTCCGTTATAAAAAATTGCCCAAACTTTTAAATCTTTTTATTCTCATCTATTAAAAAAAATATTTTTTCTATTTAACGTTTCTTTTTTTGTGAAAAAAGCATTTGTATGAATTACGTTTGCATTTAAATGACGCAACAATTTTGGGTTACATAGTCATTCGTGTGTGCATGACACTACAGCAGAAGTGGTCTAAATTTAAATGAATCTGTTATTTTTTTTTTCTATTTACATTTTTTTTTCTAAAACACATTCTAAGCAAAATGACACGTTTTTGTAAATGTCCTTCTAAATTGAACGGCTCGGCTCATTCGATGTCTCTTATTTTTCTTTTTTCTAAATTTCATCGTAACGGCATGTGATAAATGACAATTCATTAAATTTTTTTAATTAAATTTTTTTTTATTTTATTTGAGTAAAATTTTGTTGCTTTTTTGGCATTCTATTGGCATTAAAAGATCTTACGTCAATTGTAGATTTTTACAGTTTCATTTTTAAGGAAATTGTTTTGTAATTCGTTTAAGTATTTTTAGAAACTTTTGTTTTCGTTTGAACTGATTTAGTAGAGGCCTAATTGGAAAAAGTTCTTATTTAGTTTCTACATACTTACTAAAGTGTTTAATTTAAAGTTAAAATAGGGAAATGATTGTAAGAATAAAAATCTAAAAGAAACAAGTAAGAAAGAAACGTTGGTCAAATCCGTCTATATGATACCCTAAACAACACTTTTTAAAACACAAATTTCTTTTAACATGAACGCTATTTTGGAGCCATTGGCAATCAAGGACACTCCAATAAAACAAATAATGCTATGCGTTATGGATTTTTATAAGAGTTCTTTGTGCTGAACATTGTCGAGATATCTCCATCTACGTGTTTAAATAGGGAGGGAATTTATATGGGACCAATGACCAATGGTGGACCTGTTAGCAAAACATTTTGTCATGACTACGGTGATCATCCGTTCTGTATTATACAGCACTGTACTGTAGTTTAGAGCTTTGTAGTTTGTGAATTTTTTACGAGTGAAAAACCTTTAATTGTTCTTTATTTAATAAAATGTTTTGTATTTGTTCTGTATTTAATTAAATAACTAAAAGGGATCCATTCCCAATTTATCTGACTTGACTTCTTACGGAATACTTGCACAATTTTTTGTTTCTTTTAGGAAATATTTTAAGGAATAATTAATTAACTTTAAAAAGTATAAAAATTTTACCTTGTGCCCAATTTATTCCAAGGAGCATTTCAGGTTTAAAACACTGTTTTCTTTAATAACGAAATACAAAAATATTATATAGTGAGATTTTTAGATACCAAGAAATTAAAACAGAATTTCGAAATAATATCCAATTAAATATTTTGTAAATTTTGGTTCTTAATTTTTTTCTGTGATGAATAAATAAATAAATATGTAAAAAAGTTATTGTCTACAAAACCTATATCAATAGCAACATTTATAGGGAAGTTGCGGGCATTAAAAGCTTTTTATATGGGAGCTATGGTCAAATAAAGACCGATTTTTAACACAAATTTTTTAAGTTTAGTCACCAACAAAAATCTCGTAAATTTTTTTCCGAGAAGTTTTAACTAAAAATTTAATTAACTGAATTAAACGTATACTTATATTAACAATATTACTGCAGAAAATGTTTTTAATATCAAACCATATTTAATTGATACTATTAATTTGTTTACTGGTGCACACTTAAATCATTTTCTTAAAATTTTTAAAAATTAGATATTGGGAATTATTTCTTTTCATAAGCAACTTTATTATTTTCAACATTTTTTTATATTTCGAATTTATTCTATGAGTTAAATTTCAGTTATGTATTTTATAAAGCTTTTTGTAATAGTTCTATTCCTTAATTTTTTTTACAAGATACAAGAAGTCAAGAATTCTTCTTTAATTTAATGAAAATTAAATTCAATGAACATTAAGCCTAATTAAAAATATCTAAATTTGGATTAAAAACCATTAACAGTTCAATAAAATAACCACAATACTAATTATTGTTAACAGCTAAGGCACGAGCTATGTTTACATTTGTCCTTCAAGTTGTGCTGAAAAAGGTCAACAAGAAAAAAGAAAGACAAAAACATGAAAAACAAAAATGTTTTTTGGATTTCAAGAAGAATTCTTGACAAAAAGTACGAAAAAACAGAAGTTAGGAAGAACATGTAAATTAATTAAAATAGATAATAATTTATTCAAAAAGCAAATTTCGATCTACCAAGGTGAAATACCATTTGGTTTAAAGATTGATGTTTGACTATTGACGTCATCCGGCTTCAATAGCCGGGTGAGTAAAACGGCATTCCCCACTGAAGAGATTGTGTGGTTACAATCGAAACTAGTCTGGGCAACCTGTCCGTGAAAGCCTGGGTTCAAATCTCAGCGCAGTCAAGAATTAAAAATTATCAATAAAATTTTAATTGATTTCATGTTGTAAAATTCCTGTCTTCTTAAAAATAATTTAATGAAAATTAAATTCAATGAACTTAAGCCTAATTAAAAATATCTAAATTTGGATTAAAAAAATTTTTGGAAAATTTTTAAATTGAAATAAATTTTTATTTCTTTCTCTTTATATTAGACAATAAAAAATTATACTTGGTTTATGGTCACAAAGACTATTCCGGAAAGAAATTTGTATAAGGGAGTTGTCAGTTATAAACCGATTCCCACTATTTTCAATATGTCTATAATTTCTGGAAACTTAAGCTAATGACAAAATTTCATAAAATTACTTCTTAAATTGCGACAAGGCTCATATGGACAGACATACAACCAGCAATCTAGTCGGACAGACGGACGGACATCGTTAGACCGACTTAGAAAATGTTTCTGAGTGGATTTTTATACTCGAAAATTTAATTATACTTGAAATCATAAAGGTCGAATGAAATGCATATTTTATACATAAAAGAATTAATATTTTTATGCGCTAGACACATTAGCACAAATGCATAATACTTTGGAGATTTAGGTATAAAAATTTTAAGTATGTTATATTCTCCACTGTAACCCTGTCTCACAGCGATAGCAAAGTTATTGGTAATTTTTGTGTTATAGGGACTTTCTCACATTACGATTAAAATCAATTTTATAAACTGAATAAGAAAAAGAACTGAAAACAACATTAAACACGATCTTGAACTGAACTAGAACTGAAATAGAACGTTAAACATTAAACACGATCTTGAACTGAACTAGAACTGAAATAGAACTAAACTAGAACTGAACTAGAACTGAGCTTGAACTGAACTAGAACTGAGCTAGAACTGAACTAGAACTGAACTAGAACTGAACTAGAACTGAACTAGAACTGAACTAGAACTGAACTAGAACTTAACTAGAACTGAACTAGAACCGAACTAGAACTGAACTAGAACTAAACAAGAACTGATCTAGAACTGAACTAGAACTGAACTAAAGCTGAACTAGAACTGAACTAAAACTGAACTAGAACTGAACTAGAACTGAACTAGAACTGAACTAGAACTGAACTAGAACTGAACTAGACCTGAACTAGAAGTGAACTAGACCTGAACTAAAACTTTTTTTTCCAATTCATTTATTATTACAGTTTGTTTACATTTTAAATCTTAATCTATTTCCGCGAATAATAAGAAATAGCTAAAAGTGTAATATATAGTATACTTGGTGTACAAGCTAAGTTTTATATTTTTCATTGAGTGCTAATAAAATATTCTTTTAAATAAGTTTTTCTTCTGTATGGATTGGTCATATTTAATTGTTCTATTGGTATACTGTAGAAGATATTTGGAAACGTTGTTTTAAACGATTTTTTGGCCATAGTTGTTGTTATGAACTATAACTGAACTAGAACAGAACTAAAACTGAACTAGAACTGAACTTGAACTGAACTAGCACTGAACTAGAACTGAACTAGAACTGAAATAGAACTGAATTAGAACTAAACTAGAACTAAACTAGAACTGAACTAGAACTGAACTAGAACTTAACTAGAACTGAACTAGAACTGAACTAAAACTGAACTAGAGCTGAACTAGAACTGAACTAGAACTGAACTAGAACTGCACTAGAGCCGAATTAGAACTGAACTAGAACTAAACTAGAACTGAACTAGAACTGAACTAGAACTGAACTAGAACTGACCTAGAACTGAACTAGATTTGAACTAGAACTGAACTAGTACTGAAGTAGAACTGAACTAGAACTGAACTAGAACTGAACTAGAACTGAACTAGAACTGAACTAGAACTGAACTAGAACTGAACTAGAACTGAACTAGAACTGAACTAGAACTGAACTAGAATTGAACTAGAACTGAACTAGAACTGAACTAGAACTGAACTAAACTAGAACTTAACTAGAACTGAACTAGAACTGAACTAAAACTGAACTAGAGCTGAACTAGAACTGAACTAGAACTGAACTAGAACTGAACTAGAACTGAACTAGAACTGAACTAGAACCGAACTAGAACTGAACTAGAATGGGTCTCTCCTAGAATGTGGCTAAATAAATTCGTCAATCTGCTCGATTTTGAATCTGTTACTTCTGTTCAGTTATTTAAACATTTGACCAATGACCCATTTGTGTACTTCTTACTGCAGTTATTTATTGTCCATTTTAGTTTGCAATCCATGCAAATGACTGGTTTTGTGTAACTTTTACCATGAAATAAAAACCATTTAATTTCAACCTAACAAATTCTTTGGAAAGTAAGAAATTTATATTTGTCTTAAAAAAAATACAAATAATACGCAAAAAATATATACATACATACATATATTTCTTTTTTGCTTTTAAGCAAATCGTTTCATGAATCAGCATTTTGAAAAAACGCATATAAACGTAATTTTTATTTATATAAAAAATTTGCATTAATAAATAAATGAGTGCGATTAAATTAATAAAATAAGTATTAAATTCAAAATGATTTCACTTAAATTTGTCTGAATGTGGGTTTCTTTTTGCAATAAATATTTTGCTTGAGGTCATTTGTTTGTGTATTTGCTTAAAGCATCTTTAAGTAATTGCGGTTGGGACTTTAATAGTATTAAGTTTTAATAGTTTCTGTGAAAACGATATGAGTGTTAATGCAATGCAATACCCTACGGATGTATTTTAAGAAAATGAGAATCAGTAATTTGATTCCAATGAATTTTAAAGCGACAAAATTACTAAGTATTTCATTAATATTTTCCCTCAAATAGTTGTGTGGGGGAGAATTCGACAGGACTTTCTCTATGCCAATTAAGGCAGCTATAAACAGATCTGTAAAAACGTTGCTGAAGGCCGTTATACAGTATCACAAAAGTATTAAGTATTTCGACGAAAATGTTTCTCTGTTCTGATTATTGTTTTAAACAGATACACTCAAAAAAAAAACAGTAAACACAGCTGTGTTTATGGAAAACTATAAACAAATAAAAAAAATAAAAACGTGTTTTTTGGTTAAGCTTTGAAAATTTGACAAAACATATTTTTTCTTGAGGAACCCTGAAAAATCACGAAAAATGAAGACTGTCTGGCAATCCTACTCTTACGGCTAATAAATCAGAGCAGGTTAAACTATCTTTTTCTTTTAAAATGTGTTTAAGCCAACAAGTCTATAAATCAGTTAACATAAAAATCATCTCGAAACTCATAAAATAAAATTCTTAAACTACCAATACGACAACAATTTATCCACATGTTATTTTTTAAACTACATACAATACATGGGACACTAATTTACAGCTGTTGAGTTTAAACTACATATAAATTTAAGTTTAGTTCAACTAGACCAGCGTCTAAATATTCACTGATTTATTAGCCATTACTTAAATTTCTATAGCTCCATAATTTTTGCCTTCACGTACTAAATACTTGAATTTTTATGTTTTTTAATATGTATAATGTCGTATAATTTATAAAAACGGCTTAAGTTACATTGAAAAAATTTACAGGAGAAGCAAATAACTTTTACATTGAAAACTAACCAAAATTTAAGAAACGATTTTTTTTATATAAAAGAAAACATACGGATGATCTCTTATTAAAACACAACAAAGGCAACCTCATTGTTGATAAACAAAAATAAAAATACAAAATTTTCTTTCGTTATTTTTGATTTATCGGAAGGCTCTTACACTAACGCCTTTAAGAATTTGGTTGCCTAAAACGTTATTTTTAATTGTAGGAAGAGAAACATTTTGAAGAATCATATATTTTGATACGGTGCATCATAATTGATCAAAAAGTATATTTTGAATTTTTTGTAACTTAAAGCTTTTTTGAAATCATGACCATATGAAATTTTATAAAAATACTTTTTTTCGTTTCACAAATAAATTGTTTTGATTAATATTCTTAAATTGAAAAATCGCTATTCAAAGATGATTTCGTAAATATCTTTGTGTGCTTGACACAGGGTAAATATAAATGTCTACAAAGGCAGTAAACAATAAGCTGAATCAAAAATTTAATGGGCCACGATCAAAATGCTTGATGTCAAACTCGTTTACGTGGGCTTGACGTTATATCCAAATTGGCTTGATTTTCCATTCATCAACGTCGGTTTCACAGACACTAACAAATTTTTTACTCAAAATTGTTTAAACATGCTTGTTTATTTTAAAAATTTACTGTTTAAAAAAAAACTTTAGAAAGTAAAAAATCATAATTTTTAAAAATAAAAACAATCATAATTTGAGTAAAAGAAATCATCAAAAATATGATAATAAATCATTGTTCTGGCAACCCTCAACCTCAAATGAATTTTATTATGAAATTCTAAAGCTCGTGGCTGTCAGTATGTTTATTCTGAATAAAAAGGCCTTGTCTAATGACAGGCAATTTTTTGCACACGTGTGAAATATATTTTGAGACAAAAAATAAATTTAACATTTTTAAATCTAAAATAAAATTTCACAGATTGTAAGAATTTTGTAAAACGGAAACAAGTAAATTAATAAATGTCGTCTTAGGTTTTATTGATAAAACCAATTCAAATAAATCAAAGCCATTTCTTATGACAATCGTTTTTATTAATTGCAAAGGAAATGAAATTAAAAACAAAAAAAAAAAATAACCAAAAAATCAAACATTTCAGTTTAAAAAATTCGCCTTCGTTACGCACCAATTCCTATGCGGTCACTTGTCTTCTCATTCATTTACGAAATAAATCATGAACATGGCACGTGATTTAAATTTAGAAATAATTAAAAAAAAAAAAATCTATAGCTAAATTTATTTTAATTTTATTATTTGTTTTTTTCCATATATTTATTTAGTTATTAATGCACAAACAGCTGGTTTCATTTATTTTATGTTGGTTTTTCAAATCTTTTTTTTTTTTTTTTTGTTTAACAAAAAATTATAATTTTTTTTTTTATTTTTGTACAACAAATACACATTGTGCAATCATTTAGATTGATTAAAAGTTTAAAATAAAATAAATAATTTATAAACAATTTTTTATTTGTGCTTTAATTGCATATTTTCCAAAAAAAAAGAAAAGATAAAACAGGCCTGCACTCTATAATTAAACTAAAAATCAAATCAATTAAATTTTTTGTTTGGATCGTTAATTGTTTAGCCACCATCACTTACTTGTTGTTTAATAATTTTCTTGCGTAATGATTTTCGTTTAACATTAATAATATTTTTAATTTTAATTATTGTAGATTTTCCTAAATTTTGTATAATCAAAATATTAATATTTATTTAATTTTTTTTTTTTTTTTGTTATTTAATATAATTTTGTTTATTTTTTCTTTTTCTCGCTAGTTTTATAAAATAAAAATAATTAAATGTTTTTAAACATGCCGCCCGTAAATTTACAATTAAACTAATTTCGTTCAAAATCTGTTTCAATGTCAATGCCACAGATGAAGAAAATTTTTGAAATTTTACATTGAAAATTTGCAAAGAAAATGAAAACAAAATAAAATTGCTAAAAATAAGAGTGACCATTAGATTTACAAAGATTTCTTAAGAATATATTTAAAAAAAATATGGCATTTAATTGAGGACTTTTATCGAAAACTAAATGTGTCTCACTTGAAGGGGAATTTATTCGTTAACCTGAAAAAAGTTAATTAAAAATTGTCACTATTTACATAGTTAAAGTTTAAAGCAGGATAGTTGATTATTTATACTACATTTACACCTACACAAAATCTAGTAGATTTTAGTTAAAATCTTAAAGAAATTTTTTGGCGTTTACTCCAGTGCTTTTTGACATATTGTCGGATTTCATTTTCATAATAAAAACAGCTGATTAAAAAAGGAAAGAAATTGTATTGTAAACTTTTATTAGCAAAAATGGAAAGTCAAAAACTAATTTTATGATATTAAAAAAAATAGAATAGGAATTAAGATTGTTGCGTAAAAAAACACCAGCATTTGTTAAATATAAGGTTTCACAAACTGCTGCAAATATACAACCCGCAATAAATGATACCTGGGAAAAGACGTTTAATGCGGAAAAAGAGCAGCCAAATGACGAGGAGTTTACTTACGACTATAACCCAAAAGGTGAACAAATAACAGACAAAATTGCAAATTTTTAAATGTAGCAAATTTATTGCAAAACAAATAAAAACTTAAAAAACAATATTAAAAGTATTAAAAGCGCCTCTTCATTGGAATTGCATTGCTTTTCCCTTTTGTAGGTACGTTTTCTGTAAATTAAGGCCTTTGTAATGCTACACAGTTTATATTAATATAATTTTCATACCGCTTATTTATTATTGGCCTATTCATTTTCACAAATGCTTATTTTTGTTAATTATTCATTTACTGAAAATGTATTTTCCCCGCTCTTTTTATATATATAAAAAATTTTTTTTTTTTGCCAAACTGTCAGATTTTTCTTGTTCAGAGCTGTAATTTTTAGTACATTAGTATGAAATTCATAGTTGTATCGTTGAGTATTGCAAGATTTCGTGAGATTTTGCCAAACTAGATTTTGTTTTGTATGGGAAATCTAGTAGAAATGAACAAGATTTCGCTCAAAATCTCTTAAGTACTAGATTTTGTCTAAGTGTAAATGTAGTATTACGGATATTTTTATTGAAGAGTTCTTACCTTCTAACAAATGGTACACATTTAAGACATCAGTTGGTCATTTTGCAGTTTTTTTTCGCGGTTTTTTAGGAATTTTAGAATTGCTGTTCAAAATTTTAAAATATTTTTTTAAAATATTGAAAAATCAAATATATATGATAGCAAAATATACCAAATAGCTCATATATCTTTTAACACAGTGGGAAAACTATTTACTAAAATGAAAGACAAATTAAATAGGATGGAAATGTCAAATATTGTTTATAAAATACATTGTAAGGGTAATGATAGTGGACAGTGTAATAAAGTATATGTAGGTACAACTAAAAATAAGCTAAAAACTAGGATAGCAGGACATAAGTCAGACCAAAAATATAGAAATATTTCATTACAAAAAAAAAGCTTTATCAACTCATTGTGCTAATCTAAACCATTATCCAGATTTTGAGAATACAAAAGTATTAAACACAGAAAAGAATTATAAACTTAGATTTATGTTAGAAATGTTACAAATTATAAAAGTATCAACAATGTCGAGAATTAATTTTAAGTCGGACACTGAAAATGTAGCACAAAATTATAGACATTTTATTTATAAAAATAGAAACGGAAGTTAAAAATTTATTAATATTGTAATAGATCAAGTTTGTATTGAAAAATATTTTTTTGTAATTGCAATTACAAAAAAATTTTAATTTTGTCATTTTAATTGTTAGATTGTTAAATTTGTTAAAAACTTGTGAAATTTATAAAAGAAAGAAAAAAACAATCCCTGAAGAAGGCACTCAACAGTGTGCCGAAATATTGAATATAATAAACATTTAAAGCTTTTTATATAAAAAGACCTTAAGCTCGATAATTTAATTATTCTATAAATAATAAAGGTCGAATAAAATATATATTATATACAAAATATTTTTCTAGTGTTATGCTGTAAAATGTTGCTAAAAATATTCATAAGCAAAAAATTAAAAAAAAAGGATAGTCATTACAAAACTTACCGACGTGTTGAGAAAATATTAATTTTGTATTTAACCCCAATACTGGTTAAAAATACTTTTATTCCAACTAATCAATTTGGATTTAGATAATAAAACCCTGCACAATCGAACAAATACAAAGACTATTCAATGTCATTAAAAAAAAAATATTGTTCAATGTCTCTCAATATGTTGATAAAGTGGGCCATAAAGTGAAGCTTAACTAACCCATACTCAAACGTTTTTGAAGAGCTATTTGATTGGTATTTTTGATATTTTTTTAAAGAAAGAAATTTTTTAAGGTCTGCTAAATCGATAAATGCTGTATTTCCACAGTGAAGCAATCTAGGGCCCCTATTGTATCTGATGTTTACTGCAGACATGCCACACCTTAACATTAACCTTTGCTGATCACACAGCTTTTTTAAGCGTTAACGAAACCCGTTAACAAGTATCGAGATACTTACAGGACCATATCTTTCAATTGGAAAAAGGGTTAAAACAATGGAAGAAAAAAGTCAACGAACACAAATATGTGTACATATAACATTTACTTTGCGTAGTCAATAGGGTATTCATTTAATCGGGCTTTTGCTTTAATCGGTTAATCGCTCGATTAATTAACCGAGGTTTTGGTTTATTCGGTTAATTTTTTAATTGATCGGTTAACCGATTAATAAAGTTTTGTTTATAAGTTAAGTTATTTCCATAAATAAAATTTAATAAATTATTTATTACTTGGAGTTATTAGTAAAAATAAAACAATAACATAACAAACATAACAATTCTTGAACAAAAACGAGGAAACAAAAGAATAATTTATAAATATGTAATACATAATTTTTAAATATTACACACAGAAAATATTTTCAGTAGGTTTTGATTAATTCCAAAAATTGTTTGAAAGTATTTCAATCTTATTAAAGAGATAATTGAATCAATCATTTTTTTAGATGAAATGTTAATAATAATAAAATTTTGATTTAATAACTTAAGATAAATATTAATTAAATAACAAATCTTAATTGATTTTTTCGCTTAAAATAAAATATTTTAAGCTTGTAGAATTGCCGTTGGGAATCGTTAAAATCTGAGCTATATTTAATTAAATCTTTTTGATAGTTTTTGTAATTAAAATTTAAAATATCATTTATTGAAAAAAATTCCTAATATTAAATTTTTACAATTTTTAGCAATCAATATGTGTAATTATTTTAGTAATATGTGCAAAATCAATAAATTGTTTGTTTGATTCTATGAATTTAGTTTTTAGAGACAATTTTTAATTTTTTCTGTGCATAAATATTAAACTGTGGGATAAATTTATCAGTTATTTCCCTAGTTTAAGGAGATCTTATAAAATAATCTTTAAGAAAAATAATTTGGTAAAAATGTTAAGGACTTAAGCGATTCTTTTCTTTAGTTTTGATAAAACTTGACTTGGAACAATTTTTTCACTTACAGCAGATGTTGGAGAAATCGAAAGCAGCCCATAAGACAGAATATCTAATTTCTCAGTCACTTTCCAGAATTTTTTCTAAACGTATAAAATCTTCCATTATGTCATAAGAGTCCTGTTTTAAATTTTTTAAATTTTTAGCTCTTTGTTTGTATGAGAAAAATATATTTCTGAAATATATTTTGTTGCTTTTGTTTTGGCAAAAAATAAAACAAAAACTGCTACTCCTTCTTCTTCCTTCTCATAGAAGCGAGTGTGGAAGGTGTGTCTTATCTTTTATACAAAAGATGCGAGGCCATCTTTGTCAGTTTGATCAGAATGGTAATTGAATCAAAAAATGTCTAAGCAGGCCTTCAATCAGCCCTGAATTAAGATGGTCTTCGGAGTTTTCCCGCTGGGTACTATTGCAATGAATTGTGTTGGTATTAGGAAAATAGGTAATGAGGAGAAGGAAAGAAGGAGTAGTGTCTGTGGACATTTTATTTGAACTTTTCCAAATTGTAGCCGACAGGGAAGACTTTTATTCCACATACGGCTAGTTCGACCGCACTCCTTTGCACCCGATCGAGAAGCTTCATTCCATTTGTGGTCGAGTATATATGTGGTATTAATGGTGAGGAGATCAGACGGAGTTAAGTAGTTCTTGCACCGTTTTAAAAAACCAAGACAATAGAAAAACATGATGGTTCCAACGACCATCACACTAAATGTTCATGCCCCGAACATCAAGAGAGTTTGTGGGTCAACATGCAACATTACGTCTTACGAGCATTAAAATGGAGCCTATTCGCAAGACCCCACTCAGGGATTATCTTCCGGCTATTATTAAGTGTGTCGTTCATATTCTGCCGCATAGCTTCAACCTCAGTAATTCTTGGTTTATACTTAAAGGAAAATGAATGACAAATGTTGCTGCCATCTGCGAAAGAATAGATTGGATTGGAAGTCAGACCCAGGAGATCGTTAAGAAAAAGTGTGGGAAAAAGAACAGAACCTTTTCTGTGAAAGAAAAATTGCCACCAAAAGACGGTTGTCAGAAAACCCTAAAAATGTATCTGCCAGCAAAAAAGTCAGTTCACACTGCTGTCAGATTATCATATGGCAAAAACTGTTCGATCTATTGTTAGATATTGTCAGAAAATTCAAAGCATTTGAGATAAAATGTAAACAATTGTGTGTATTTATACAAATTGAAAAAGTTAAAATATTATTATGAAACGATAATTGCAATAGCAGGGATTTTAAATATTTTAAGTTGTTTTAAATAGGTTTTTATTAAACTTTTCACTAAAATTCATTTTAATTTTGTAAATTTGAACTTTTTGTTTTTTTCTTTTCACTCATACATGCATAAGTATGCATTTGCAGCGTTGCCAATTGAATTATTTTTCTGACAATGGTGCCATTGCAAAGTGCACTACTTTTACACATTTGCCAATAACAAGTGAGCTTGCAATGTCTGGCAACTATTTTGACAATGCTGGCGAAGGGTTTTCCCACTATTGTCAGATGTTGGGTGACCCGGTAGGCTAGCTGGTAGCGAGCTAATCTATCAGCACCGGGGTTGCGGTTTCGATTCCCGCCAGAGACTTTGAAAATGTCTGACAATATTGCTGTCTTACAATTACGTGGCAAAAATTTTCCGAACACCGGACTAAGATAAAAATTGGCCGTTCACACAGATTTAGGCACTTTTGCCGACAATATCGTAAGATCTTACAAAAATCTGTACATAGCTTTACAAAACATATTTCACCTTCAGAATCCTAGTCAGTCAATTAAAAATTGTATTATCCACAACGAGTTGCCTAGATGGCACCAAGAATGATATAAAAAGAGATTACGCCATGCGCATGTTTTCCCGTTAGATGACGTAGCTTAACCCAAGCTAGAGTTACCTATTCGTGTATGTTTCGTGACGTCATTTAACCCACCTGCGCAGAAAATTCAATTTTTGATTCGTGTTGTCGTAATCTTTCTTCTATCATTCTTGGATGGCACTAATTACTTTTCTATGGATACCTGCGCATAGATAATTATGTGTAAGGCAAAGAATTTTCGAGAAGCCAGAAGAGTTAAAGGATCTAGAACTAATTGATAAATATCCACATCACAAGCAACAAAAATATCCAGATTTAATAATTTATAGGTGTTAAATAAAACCAACTGTCTTGCAAAAAATCCAATTTTCCTTAAGCCATCTCATTTAAATTCCAAGGCATTCCTTCATAAGGCAGTCTTTTCTAATCTTAACTGTATATCACATTGCAAAAACAAAAAATAATAAAAGATATTAGTCAATTGTTTTCAATTTCCACTATTAAATTAGATTCTTTTGAAAGATGAAAATACGAAGAAAACAGAAACAGAAATCTTTAGTTTCAAAATCAAAATTAATGGTTCAATTTTAACGTGTTCAACGAAATGAACCCAAAATGATCATGCTGTTCTTTTGAGTATTTGGATTTGGTTTCTTATTGTTTCGTTAAGACCGTCTTCCTAAGCCAGAGGCCAAAATAGTCAGTAATTTAAGTACCCAACGTAATACCACCTATTTGCTGGTGGTAGTCAGTCAGGTAAACTCTTGGTAAAGGTAAGATGAGGAGATATTTCTGGCTGACTGCTGGCTGTTTCTTCCATTTAACGTTTATAATTTTGTTTTTGTTTTTAAATTCTTTGTAGGTAGTGAGTGAGTTGCTTATTACAAAAGATTTTTTTTTTATATTTTCTGAATTTTTTTTTTTTTTTTTTTTTTTGGGTTGGGAGTTCAAAACCTGTGTATACATTTTATTTTATTCTACTCGTAGTCATATTTCAGCTTTTGTAGTTTTAGAATTTAATTTTCATTCTGTTTCGTTTTTGTATCCATGAATAATGAATAATAGTTCAAGATCATCATTTAATGACCTGCTGTGTTGAGTCTATACAATTATTAACGTTTTTTCTCTTGTTATTATTCTAAACTAATTGCATGTTTCTTTTAAGAATCTTTATTAAAGTTGTTTTTATCTTTTATCGTTTTAGTTTTTAATGTTACGAATTTAATTGGATTTATTGTTTTGTTGTAATATTTAAGTCTAAGGTTCTTTAGTCAACTTAAGTAATAAGAACTGATTCAGTAAGTATATACAAGAGCATCCACTCAATTAATCGTTGTTCGATTAATCGAAGAAATTATTCGCCATTATTTGATTTAACAATTAAAATAGCCAATTTTAAATAACGAATAACTCGAACAATGTATGTAATTAATCAATTAAAATAAATTTTTTAGAAAATTCTACTTGTTTAATAATAAAAAATTTTTTTTTTTTAGATTTCTAACTAATAAAATACATAACAACTAAATAACATGTTGTTATATTTTGTATATATTTTGAACATATTTTAGTCCCTTTTTAGAAGTGGGTGTGTGTGAGACAAATCATGTAATAAACAATTTACTACTAATTCCATACGTATGAATTTTCGTACTAAAAGATCGTTTTTGCATATTTGCATATAAAAATATGTAAACCATGCAGCAGGGATGTTAAAGTTGGTATAATTGTACTTTTTTTTGGTACATTTTGACCTTCTAAAGTACCGTGGTACTACCGTGACTCATTTGGTACAATTTAAAAATTTGTCATAGTTTCCCCTTTTTGAATTTTTATTATAGCAAACATATTATTCAGCAATGTCACAGAGTACAATTTCGTTCGGGATGATTCCGTTCGGTACCGAAGAAAAATATTTGTTTATTGATAGTTTTTGGGCCTTTAAGATACAGAAAACTCCCGTTCCGTACATGAAAATAAAAATGGTTTAATTTCGCAATTTTTTTTTTTTGTAATTTTCTGAAGAATGAAAGAATTCCGTATCCGAACGGAAGTGTACTGTGACATGGATGATTCGAGTCCTTTTCTTTGCATTTATGTTGTACAACAAATCGTTAATGTAATGGGCGCTTAAATATGCGACGAGTATTGTGGTGTATAGAGCACTTAGTTCCCTTTTACAATGTGGCAAGGGAAAGACAGACAGGCGAAATTTGTTGTTAAGGGGGCGACGCTGTATGTGTGACACACTTAAGTGTTTTCCTCTCTCGCCTACAAACTTTGTTTGTCTGCCTTTCACTTGCCACATTGTAAAAGGGGACTTATGGTATCCACAGACGAGGAAACATTAGTGAAAACCTAAAATTTATTGCGCAACAGAAGTGGATTTATATATTTCTACTTATAATATCAATAATGATATTCTTAAAGAAATTAAAGAAAATGCAAAACAATTTTCTATATAATTTTGCGAAGTTTTGAGAACCAAAGTCAACTTTAATAACGTAGTTTTAATGTGGTTCCATAAATTTTTCTCCTCAAAATCTTATTTTAGGTAAAACAAGTTTTATTGTACCTCTTCTAATAAAAAAGTTTCCGAATGAAATTGCAAATTTTGATTCAATCAATTTATAGCTTTAGCTGATGTCGAGCAACTGCAGTCCTTAAAAACTGAAAACATTTGTAGTTTTTGGTCGGTAGTAGTTAATTTACAGAGAGAGCTGAATGGCCATATGTTTCCTGACATTTATAGAGTCGTTGCTAGAATTTTATCCATTCAACATTCATTTGCACATGTTTAAAGAATTTGTTCTTTTCAAAATATAATAAAAACTAGGGAAAGAAAAAGACTTCATGTGCCAGCATTATCAAGTCTCATACAAACTAAGGATTGGTTAATTCATGCTGCAATGATGTATTTTTATGTACTTTTTTGTTGTTTTAACAAATTTAAAAAAAAATGGTACCGTGAAGGTCCAAAAAGTACATTTTTTTTTTTTTGGTAGTTGGTACAAAATTTAAAACCCCATTTTAACCCCATGGAGTGTCAGATTATGGTTCACCTGTTTTTACCCGACCTTTAATTTTTTTATTACCTCTTACCATCCAAACAGCTGGATGAATTTTAGTTATTGTTAGATTCGTCTTAAAAACCGAAGTGTCATTAGATATGTAGTTGAAAACAATATCAAGAATTGTTGGGGCAAAAAAGTAATACGTTTAAGAAATAAATTACCCAAACCTATAAAGTAGAGACAATTAAAATTATCAGCCATTTTCGGTAAATCGAATACATATAAGTGAAATTGAAATCGAACAAAGTGTAAAAAAGGTTCCAGTTAAAAAATTTTCTTCATACTTTGAGTTCTCATCTAAACCATAAATTCTAAAATTGATTTCAATTTTACTTAAATTATAGGAATAATATATTAGTTAAATTTCATTACGAATAATACATTTGTTTAAATAGGCTGGACCTCTCATAAAAATACCGTGGCAAAAACGTCTTAAATAAAATAAATAATTAAAAAATAATTTTATTAAAATATGAGACGAAAGCCTATATTGAATTTCCGTATTAAGTTAGTAGGCGTGACATAATTGCAAATTATACACTGAAATAAAATTAATGGACCCCAATTGCTGCTGAACCTAATGCATGTACATATTAAAATTTGACTTTCAGATTATATTATAGTCTATTCAACCGAAGTAGGTTTTTTATTTTCTTAAAGTGGTTTCGGTCTCTGTAGAGCCTTAAACACTGTAAGAATATTTTTGCGGCAGGGTTTTTGATTTTTTAATTATTTATTTTATTATAAAATTTTAGAACTGTATACGTGGTATGAATGAATTGTTATTTTATTATTTATTGTTAAACTATATTTTTATTTTATGGTTCTCTTCTATTTTTTAATATAATAAAAGTATCAAATCAAATAGACATATATGTTTTTTTTATTGGAGTTATTTGAGTTATTCAAACATATTAAAACTCTTATACGATTAATCGAGCAAAATTAAAATTTAAAAATCGATTAATTCCTTACTCGACCAAAACCAAAAGTCAAATAAATGGATACTCTAGTAAATACCTAACAATTAAATTACATGTTGATATATTCTGTATCTATTGTGTTACACGTTCCTTTGGGCATTCCAGCGGGAAAAAGAAGGAGTACGGATGTCTTCTAGAAGGCCTCTGTTCTCATTTTTTTGGACGTACAAGGTCTGCTCGCTACATAATCTTTTTACACACGTTGTCATTGTGGGGTAGGTCTTCCGCTCTCGCTTCCTTCGCCCAAGATTCTGAAGGCATTAAAATTAATGGCTCTTAGAAAGCTTTCCACAGAATAGTCAAATATTGCCGATACCGATACATCGGAAAATCTGAAATATCGCCGCTATATCGGTATCGGTAGCGATACTCGTTACATCACTATTCAAAATATATATAGCCCGCACTTAATTCAATTTTTTTCAAAAATGATCGGTTGGTCAAACCAATAATGAGCTGACGAAATAAGTTTATTTTAGGCAAAATTAAAAAAAAGAAAGTTTATACATTTAAAGGCAGACTTAAAAAAGATAAAGTTTTATGGGTTAACATTGAAGCCAGTCGTAGTTTTTGTTCATATCTAAGCAATTTGTGGATCCACCTGACTGAATTTTAATTGAAAACTAAGGCAAATTATATGTGATATAGAAATATAAAACCGTAATTTACATCAGCTCGATGGCATAAAATAAACCCAATTCAACCAACAGACGGACATCGCTAAATCCGCTCTAATTCACATAACGATCCTGAATATATACATGCCATTATTTAAACAATTGATATCACATAGACATTTAAAAAAAAAATACTAAACTACACTCAGTTTTAAAAGTTAGCTTAAACTTAAAAATGCTTACATTATCTTTGTAAAAAATGTAAAAAATTAAAAGATTTTGTTTGTTGTGCTTAATTCCCCATTTTTATTCTTGGTAAAAATACTGAAACTTATTGTTGGAGGACAAGCTGTTTCTATGCGCATTTCACTGGCTGCTTAGGCCAGAACGGAAATTAAATTTGACGAATTTTTTGATTAACATGTAAAAATTTTAATAAAAAACCATAAGCAGTTCAATAAAATAACCACAACAAAGTCTGCATGAAAATTGGCTCTGAGATTGTTTCCTCTAATCCTTGTGTAATATCGCCTCCTGAATCCGAATATGACCTCTGCCTTCCCACATCACCCACCACGTTCTGGGTAAAGATGTGAGGAAATCCATCTTCAAATTAAGGTCAATATGAAGTTCAGGAGCTGAATTTTTTTTAAATTGTTTTCAATAAATTTCAAAATTATTAATATAACAAAAATTAATAAAAAAACAAAAATGCGGGGCTTCCCCGAAACGAGACGATGGTGAGGGAAAACGAAGGTTATATTCGGAATTGCTTATTGATCTTATTATTATCTGCTTATTGACGAATCCACTGAGGTGAAAATGTGCCTCATCACTGAAGATGATTTTCACGATATGCATTTCGATTTAAACGATAATAAGCCTGAATAACTTTAACGCGTTGCTCGATTGTGTATCTTTCTATCGTTCAAATTGAGTTAGTCTGGAATTGAGAAATGTCAAATTAAATGCAGAAAAAAACTTGACGTTTAGGTGTGGTTCACATGCAACATCGGCCCTTACAATTTAACCACCCGTTATATATACTTACCTAATAGGGTCTAAGCTCAATGCTATAGAAAATACAAACATAATAAAAAAAATGTACAAGCCCTTTTCAACTATGGTGAATTGCTTGAAACCCCCAATAATAATTGTTTTAATCTGGCTTAAATTTTGCACTGTTAAACTATTTTAAGCTGCTGATAACCTAAAAAACTCTGTAGTTCATTTCACTCTAGACCTAGAAGATTAAACCGGGTTCAATATTCCAAATTGTCACTTAACACGCTTGTTTTTTTAGAAATAAATAAAATAATAAATATATAATTACTACGTTCAACAGTCATTAACCTGGTGATTAAAATTAATTATAGAAAGTATATGCTGACTGCCTAATAAGACGCCATTAAGTTAATTTCAACGCCACTTTATAATTATTTCTCAACATTCAGGTTAATATTATCTGGTTTTTTTTCTAACAATCTTTTTGCTCCGGAACTGCTGCATTAAAAATAAATTAAAAAAAAAACAAATTATCGGAAAGTTATAAACCACAATAATATTGTATTAAAAATAATCATAATAAATACCGTTGCCTAGAGAGCTATTAAATTAAAAAAAAAAAAAAAAAAACAATTGTTTGATAATTTCATATTTAATTTAAAATTACATTTCTACTCTTCAACTCCCCACCATATTACAATCCCCTTGTTTTATTAAACTAACGATTCATAAAATATATTTATTTAATTTATAACAAATTTCAAATAAATAATAATAAAAAAAAATACGATTAATACGAGTCGTAAATACACTGAAAAAAATTAATGCTAGATATCAGAACGTTACCTTTAGTAGCTACTTTTTTGAACTGTTTATAAATCTTTAGTATGATTTGTTTACTTTGACCTTTTAGAGTGGGTTTTTAACATCAAGTTTAATCTTAAGGCAGGATCACACGATTGCCCCAAATTCACCAATATGACACAATTTTGATTGTGCTTTCTTTATTGACGCACAATAATAAAATTGGCCCAATTAAATATTATGAAATCACACGATTGCCCTGTTTTATACAAATTTAATTTCCGCTAGTCGGTACAAAGCGAAATAATTGCCGCCGCACATTCACACGATTGTTCATACTTGTGTCAACTGCGAAAACAGCTGTTGTGGTAGCTTTTTGTTTGTTTGGAAGTTATAGTTGGTTTGTTTATTAAAAAACAAAAAGAAAATTTTATCCTATATGGGTAATTACATGTCTTATCAACCAAGAGTGGGACCCGACCCCTTTCGATTTTAATGAAATTTGGTAAGAAGGTTCCTTTAATCCTATAAGGAACATATAACATATTTTTTTGGCAAAAGTTATGTCATATTCAACATTTCATAATTTCGTCGAATTAGCCGAATGTGTTGGGTTTATTTTTTCATTATCGCAAAAACTACTTAACATACGAAGATGACTTGTATGTCATTTTAAAGAGAATACTTGGGGCTACAAACAATATATTAAAAAAAAAACTCATTTAATTTCTTGGAGACACAACGTGACGCAAAGTGTTATTTTCTTTGAAAGTGCCTACATTGAGCTCCAACAAAAAAAAAATGCAACAAATAAGCAAAAGAAATTTTATCAATGTCGTTACTTTTTTTAACTCGCCTTAAATCAAACAAATCAGCCTCAATAAATACTTATTACTCAAAATTACTATATGAAAATTTTATTTTAATACGATTTTTTACAGGTTTCAAAAAAAAATCATATCTTAAAAAAGAAAAAAAAAAACACCTCCTCCAAAGTTTCAGGATATTTAAAGAACAGTTTGAGGTATGAGGTATCAGCCAAATAAAAAATTATGTTTTTGCCTTAGTCCATTTTTAAAATTTAATATTTTGCAGATTTTAAATTTTTCAAATTTTTTTTTTTAATATATTGTTTGTAGCCCCAAGAATTCTCTTTAAAATGACAAACAAGTCATCTTCGTATGTTAAGTAGTTTTTGAGATATTGGAAAAATAAACTCAACACATTCGGCTAATTCGACGAAATTATGACATTTTAAATATGACATAACTTTTGCAAAAAAATATGTTATATGTTCCTTATATTTTCGTTTATATATGTTCCTCATTCAAATCGAAAGTCGGGTCCTACTTTTGGTGAATTTGACATGGAATTAATCATATGCAATCAAATTTTTGTTGAATAGTTTTATTTCAACTTTTTAAAGAAAAATATATGAAATTCAAAAATTAAGCAAAGTAAAATTCTATTTTAAAATATTTAAAGAAATAGAGAAAATTTCTATTCACAATTTAAGAATGAAAATTAAAAATATTTGTACCGCTTTAATTGATTGAAATTTAGATTTTTAATAATATTATTTAAATACCAGTACCTCAAATCTGTAACTTTTTGAATTGTCCCACCGATATCGTTAAGTAGCGAGAAATCTCGGTTACTTTAACGAATTTGTTATTCTCGTCTTTAAGTAAACAAAAATTTTCTTTAAGAAATATTAACGACAAATATCGTTAAAAATGTAAAAACGCCAAAGTTAAAATATTTTTAAAAATGTATAATATAATATAAATTTAAAAAGTAATTATTATCATATTATATTTTCTAAAATAAAAATATAAAATAAATTCGCTTTAAAGAATTTCAATACATTTTCCTCCGTTTTCCTGTATATATTCTTTTAAATTGTTTATTATATATATTATTTAAACTATGTTTTGAACAAAAAATTAATATAAATCACAAATAGATTTTAAAATAGCTCGAAAGATTTTTTTTCGGTATTTATTTATTGAAAATTCATATATTAAATATGAACTAACAATAATTATTGTTAATCAAATCTTATAATTAATCAAATCTTATAATTAATCCAATCTTATCCTAATATTTACTCTATGTCCTGCCAGTGCCAGACAGAAAAGATTTAGCCATCACGGTTTCTGTTCACATATTTGGGTGTTTATCGCTCATCTGATTGGGTGAGTGCTGCAGTGTCTCTTCTTCTTAAGCGAGTGTAGCCGCCATAATTTAAAATATTTCGAGCTAATGGATTTGGGTGCAGTTCCAGCCTTTTTAAATATTTTACTGAATATTTCGTTATCGTAGTTTTTACTAATGGCACATTGAGATCCTTGTGGATATTTGAGTTTTTGACATACCACTGAGCGGCTGTGATTATTCGAAGAAGTTTATTTTGGCGCCTTTGAATTTTTTCGACATTAAAAGCCGAGGCAGTGCCCCATAACTAAATACCGTAGCAGCAAATCGGCTTTAAGATAGAGTTGTAAAGCAGAAGTTTGCAATCGAGACTAGGAACAGAATTTCTTTCAATAATTTGAATTGCTATTAGTTTCATTTGAGTTCATTTAGCTTCTATATTCCATTTCCAAGTGAAACGCCAATCTAAATGTATACTGAGGTATTTTACATGCGAGTGTTGGGGTATTATTTGATTATTGATTTAAATAGGGGGGCATGTTTCCCGACGCAATGTGAATGTGAATGTTATAGGAGCATTTTTGCTCATTAATCTTTATCCTCCACTGTTTTAACCATATTTCCAGTTCAAATATACGATCCTGTAAGTAACGAGATGCTTGTTGGAAGTTTTCATGCACGCTTAGAAAAGCTGTATCGTCCGCAAATGTTGAGGTTTGTGTGTAGCTGTTCCTTGGCATGACCGAAGTATAAATTAAGTATAATGGAGGGCCCAGGATGCTGCCTTGTGGGACTTTAGCGTTAATTGGCTGAGGAGAACTTAAAAAATCGCCTTCTTTAATAATAAATTGCCGACCGACTAAGTAGCTTTCTAACAGCTTGTGTATGTTTGCTGGTAAGTTTTTCTGCAATTTTAGTAATAATCCTTCATGCCAGACTTTATCAAAAGCTTGAGACACATCGATTAAGAGTGCTGAGCAATATTTTTTTTCTTCAAAGGCTTTTCTTATGACATTTACTATTTGATGAGTTTGTTCAATTGTGCTGTGATTTCTTCTAAACTAAATTGATGATGAGTGCTCGAAAGTGATGAATTTTTATAGGTGTCTCAATATTCCTTAAAAAGAAATAATACTCCGTTTTATTTTAATTTTATAAAATATCTTGAATAAAAATATTCATCCCGAACAGCTACTGTACTAATTTAATTAACTTAATTACAAAATTTTATAATTATAATGAGTAATATATAAATATGTATATAAAGGGTGTCCCAACTAGAACGCAATTTTTAAATTTGGCGCCATTCGAAGTGTCATTGTTTGACATTTGAACAATTGTTATTGTTTGCTAGTAGAAGGTACGAGGTTAGTAAAAATGGAGCGCTACACGAATGAACAACGCATTCTCATTGTGAAATTGTTTTACCAAAATGGTGAAAGTTATGCGGAAACAGTTCGCAAATTGCGATCAATTTGGGGTCACAATAATGCTCCAAAAGAGTCAACTGTAAAGAGATTAACGGATAAATTTGCCGAAACTGTGTCTGTTAGTGATGTAAAGACAACAACGCGCCTTCGACCAGGTCGATCGAACGAAAATGTCGCAGCTGTACGTGATGATGTCGCTCAAACTCCATCCACCTGAATTCGACACCGAGCTAAGCAAATTGGTGTCTCGAAATCCACTATTCAGCGAATTTTGACGAAAGAATTGAAGAAATGAATGTGGAGGGCATGTGGTTTCAACAAGATGGCGCCACATGTCATACAGCCAGAGAAACAATTCAATTGCTGCATCAGACATTTTCCGGTCGTGTTATTTCGCGTTTTGGAGACCAGAATTGGCCGCCTAGATCGTGCGATTTAACACCTTTAGATTTTTTTCTTTGGGGTTTTTTGAAGTCGACGGTTTACGCGAATAAGCCGACGACGACTCAAGCCTTAAAAGAGAAAATTGGACGCTGCATTAATGCAAAAAGGTCATTGAACATTTCATTAAAAGATCGCGTGTGCGCCAGCAAAGCCGCGGCGGCCATCTGCACGATATATTGTTCCATACATAACCTCATTCTGTCTACTTTACGATATAATAAAGTTTCACGATTTTTTTTTTAAATATCTGTGTTTTATTTAATATTTAAAAATTGCGTTCTAGTTGGGGCACCCTTTATTTATTCCTACAAAAAAACACACAAAAGTAAATTTATTAAAAAAAGGCAAATATTGGCGCGTATTGTGTTGTTTAATTGCCTTACAAGAACCCAATAAATATTAAATTAAAAAGTGTGAAAATTAGTGCATCGCGGCAATCATGTGATCCCAGCTTTAGCAGCAAACTATAATTAATTAATCTGAGAATAACTTTAATTGAGGACTAATTGTGCTAACGTTTGTAAGTTGTAGCTTAAACTTCGCAGCATTGCCATACTGAATAACACAAATTGGTAGCAACAACTTTTTATCAATGCACTTTGCATTTTATGCAGAGAAGAAGAAATCCTGCCCTTTTAATTCTTATAAAAAGAAAATTTACATCTTATTATTCTTTTATTTACGTTTGCATATGTTTCAGGATCACTAAAGTCTTCAACTTCACTAAAATAATCCATTTGTCGCTTATGTGTATGTATTCTTTCTTTGTATTTTAACAGCTGCTTTTGTTATACATGTATATGTGGTGACATTGGTTGATTAAGTTTAAGCCACCAAAATTGGCCGCTTAAACTGGCAAATAAAAGTAAATTATCTTCATCTTAAAAACCAAAAACACAGATTAGAGATGACTAAATCTCTAATCTCCATGTTAAAATTCTATGAAACTAACGAATTCTTTTATGCGGTAGTTTACACACCGTTATGACGAGTCGTTGGTTTGTGTGCACAATAGAACTGCAAAACAGTCGATAGTACTTTCGATAGTATTGATAGTTTTATTTTTGGCTGACTATCGATAGATTTTTTTCACTATCGATACTATCGGAAAATTTTAAAAGTTACTACAAAGTTAATTAGTAGTCAACGAAAGTGTAAAGTTTCAATTATTTTGTTCGATTTTTTAGCAAGATATAGCAAAATGAGTTTTGGCGTATCATTTTTAAATGTAAACAATGACAAAAATGTTCATTGCAAGGTTAAGGGATTTATATAATAACCTTTTAAATTTCTATATTTAAGGTAAATACTTTGCAGTCGAAGGTAAAAAAAACTGACAACCCTGCTGCCATATAACAGTCTCTATATCTGAATAAACTGATGACACTTAAATTTTAAGTGAATATGCTTGTATTTTATACCTGTCAAACGCTTTCTGTAAATGAAGTGTTAAACACTTTTTCATTGCTTACCACCTTCATACACTACCATGTCCACATAAAAAATTTCGATACTATCGATATTTATTAAGCTAACTATCGAAGCTATCGATTGGGCCGACTATCGATAGTTTTGCAGCTCTAGTGCATAAAAACAAAACGTTGCCAAAATAAATGTTCAAACACTTTCAATTGAACTTAGCATACACATTTGCCGTATAAGGCCATCGTGAAATAGAACCTTTCTTATTCTGAAAGCGTTTTTTTATACTCTCACTTATAACAATGCTACCATACTTAAATTTTTTTTAATCTCATACATCTTGTAAACAAAGAAAAATAACAACAAAAGAAACTAAAGAAAATTTAAAGTAACTACCGACGATTTAATTATGAGCTTTAGGATTTTTGCCCGTTCTCTCAGTTCTCTTTGAACGATAATTTATTTATGTTCCTTGATGTGGCGTAAATGTATGGTACGACAACTCTTATAAATAGCAATATGTCTTTTATCTATATGCTGCCTCGATGTTAGGCATCGTTGTGCGAATATATTTTTAAAACAAGCATCGTCAACAGCAGTACCTACTCACAAATCGTCTTGACTACCCTACAAGAAGACTACCGGTCATTTTATTAGTTAGATGACAAGTAGTGCTCACCGATGTATTGGTTATAGTTTTATTAAGAGAAAAACGAAAATAAACTGACCGAAACTTTGGGTAGATATTATTTTGCCTCTCTCTCTAACACATTATGTCTTTGTCTCTCTAACTTATTGATTAAATGTAAAATTGTTGCAAGTTTGTTAATAATTTTTTTTTTTTTAGTTTTGGTTGTGCATTTTTTGTAGGGTAGTCATCGTTATGTCCTTAGATTGTGATAAACCATCTTGACTTATCATTATTATGTGTGCTCTATAACAAAACATTGGCAAAATAATTGACTTACAATTGCTCATGTTCTTTGATGTGGGGTAAAGTACCGCACGACAAACAATATAAGAAGCAGCAAACAGAAACATTTATTCGTACGATGATGTCTGACATCACTATTGCCATATAAATAAAATACATCTTGATTATTATTGCTATTTATATATTATTATATATTGCTATTTATATATTATTATATATTGCTATTTATATATATATTGCTATTTATACACATAAAAGAACATGAACAGTTGTAAGTCGATAATTTTCCAAACGTTTTGTTCTTGTGCACACATAACAAAAGATCGTCAAGATAGTGTGTTATGATCAAAATTCAAGGGAACCTGTTTGTTATTTGAGCATAGCGATGGCTTCTCAAGACGGGCAGTTAATATTAAAGCCTTTTGACTCTTGTCAACATCTAACATCTACCATAAATTTTCGAAAATGAAATGTTCTAGTAATAAATAGAGCTAAATTCAACATTTTTATTTAATGTTCCTTTCTCATTGCACTCCATTTTATATCTTTCGATTATTTTATTGTTCTCAGAAGAAAAGTGGCAATAAATTCTTTTATTATTGTGGCATCATTGACAAAGCAGCGTTGCCATTTGTCAAGTTTTTCAACTTTTGCAGGTCTTTTTTGTAGAATTTTTTAATATTATTAAACAAAATGAGCTCCAAATATATTTTGGTGTTTTCTTTTAAAATTTTGGAAGTTTTGTATAAAGAAGACAATTTTCGTATATATATACCATGGATTTTTTTCGGTGTATAAAATAATAACTGCAAACGTTTCATTAAAATATAATAAACGGAAAGCAAACTACAATTTATAAATTTTATTAAATAATTCAAAAAGACATTAAAAAAATTTATGTATGTCGCTTTGTGTTTTTTCTATTAAATTATAAAACATGATTTATTTTATGTGGAGTTAATGGTTTGATAATGGCATAAAAAAAATATTAAATTATTTTTAAATGAAATTTGTAATAGTTTATTAGAGAAAATATCAAACGATTTGAAAATGCAATTTATTGTAATGGAATTAAAACTTAAAATCACATCAAGAGAATCTAAATAAACGATTTAATTAAGTTGTATCACTGGTGGTGGTAGGTGCAAAGTTGAACACAAATCCCAAAAATACCATATTCCGGAAAGTACTTAAATTTTGTACAAATTTTAAAAAGTGCAAAAATAACCATCTTTACATAAACTTCAACGTACAACAAAATGTTGTTTGAAATGGAACCAGAACTCCCCGTAGGTCCTATAAAGAGTTCATTCTACCATAGAATTCGTCATAATACGTAAAGAAAACATATTTTTTCCAATATAATATTCCTAAGAATAATATTTTTAAGGAAATATATTTAAATATATTATGGCTACTTTAATCATTTTATTGTATTCGTTAACCATATTATGATCAAATTCGACCTTCTTAAGGAACCCACAAACATATAATGGTTACCTCCGGCCATGTATTGATGCACACAGAGAAAAAATGTGGTTGGGCATGGTTACGGCAACTACTTATATATATGCTTATTGTAATAATATATTGTTGTCCTATACAAAATATTGTTATTATTATTAAATATCAACAATATTATAGTTACTGTAAACATTTCAACGTTTATCGCAATTATAAATTTGAAATAATCATTTTTATGACAACTAAATAATAATAACTTTGAAAACATATTATATTCCTAACAACCATTTTATGATATATAAAAGCCATAACATGATCGTTTTCTATACGTGTACTCATAATATGTTTAGATGCGAACAAAATATCTTTACTTTAATAATATTTTGTTATCGCCATTTGTAAAATAATTTTGCATCAGTTGTGTCGTTTGTTTTACAGTGGTTAAACAATTTAAGAAAAATACCCATTAAAAAAACTAACTTTAAAGAAATTAAAAAAAATTGTAAAGTGTCACAAAATAAAATATCAATGCTAAAAAAAATTTTAATATTGTTTGAAAATGGTGCAAAAATATTGACCATTGTTTTTTGTTATTTAAGAGAAAAATTCTAGAAAATAATTTATAAATAATTGCGACCTACGACAAAAAAAGGTTAAAAATATTATGTTTAAAATTTTAGGTTAAGGTTGCCAGTAAGTAAATAAGCATAAATATTTATTAAAGATACACTCACAATATTATTACAGTAACGGACTGTAGGTTATTCAAGAAGTATTCCGTTCAGTAATTTTTAATTAAATAAACAATTAAAATTCCTAGCAAATTTATTTTTAACTTATTCTAACATTTATTCAAAAAACTAAGTGCACATTAATACGGATTTTCGGTTGCATTTAATATTGTCAGTTGATTAAGTAAAAGTATTCTGTATTTAAAATTTAATGAAAATTAAATTTAAAACAACTGTAAATTTACATTAAAACCGATCTACTTATTTTTTATTTATTTTTAACGAAAAGTTCATTTAATTTTTACTGTCAAAAATTCAACTGCGAATTCTGTAAAAACAAATGAATTTTCAGTTATTTTATATTATTTAACTATCAAAAAAATAACCGACAATTTTCTTAAAAACAAATGAATTTTCAGTTATTTTATATAATTTACTACCAAAAAATTTATTTATAGTTATCTATTTATAGATCTGTGGCAAAAAGTAAAAAACGATTTGCTTGTTTTCTATAGAAAATTCCCATATTCTATTTGTTCAAATTATTTAGTTAAATACATCAAATTTTTAAAGTAGAATAATTACGAATACCATACCGGACATGCTGCTGCTGGTGTCATATAATTGAAAGTTCGTCTATAAACAAAGTGGTCAGAACAACAAAAGTAAAACAAACATGTATAACGGGGTAAGTAAATAAAAATAAATATTCTCCCTCTTTCATTAGAAAAACAAGCAGACATGTGTCTGGTATTTTTTTAGAAATTCGAGTAAAACCTGTATTATATAAAAGTACTGAATTACATAAAATAACTGAAAATTCATTTGCTTTTACGGAATTTGTTAGTTATTTTTTGATAGTTAATTTTAATAAAATAACTAAAAATTCATTTGTTTTTACGGAATTCGCAGTTGAATTTTTGACAGTAAAAATTAAATGAACTTTTCGTTAAAAATAAATGAAAAATAAGTAGACCGGTTTTTAACTGAATATTCATTTATTTTATAATACAATTTCAGTTAATTTTACGTACAGAATATTGTTAGTGTATTTTTCGGTTTAGATTTTATATATGTACATATTTTATGATTAACTGATAATAATATGACTACTTCTTAACTTATCATGATTAGCATGATAATAATATGATTACTTCTTAACTTATTATTATTAACATGATAATAATATGATTACATTAAATATAATAAAAACAAGTTGGGATTAAGGGAAAAATATTGTGATGTAATATTACGAATATTTGGCCATAATATGATTCAATAAAAATCGTAATATGTTGACTACAATCATGAATATTATCATAATATGTTGCTCTTAGATTATGTTTACCACAATCATGTTTTTTCTTTTCGTGTGGATAAAGATATCATTATTTTTATTAAAAAAAAAAAATGTACGGCTGTTTATTAACAACAATAACTTACTCTTTCTAAAGAGCAACATGGTGGTATTGTTGATAAACAGCCAAACTTTTTATTTGTGGTAAGCATTATAATGTTTTTTTTTAACAAAATACATGATCAGAGGTAACCATTACAATATATAATTGTGGCTACATTTTGGAGGACTGCTTTAACCATTAATTTGCTTGGTCGCCTGTGACGATGATATTACGAATATTTAAAAATTGTTTTGGGATAGAATGGTCTTGTTGGCAAAGGCCATATTGATAATTATGTTTTCTTTGCGTTAGATGAGTCTTATTTAAATTTTTAACACTCTTACCAATTCTCGGTTAATTATGACCATGTTATGGTTAATTGGGTAAAAATTATTTAGTATATGGTCAAAATTAACCATATTACTGTCAAAACTAAATATAATATTGTAAAAAAATTTCATAAATTTTGCAAAAATTACCATTTTATGATCATAATGAACAATTATATGGTCAATATTTACCATATCGAGCCATAACCGGAAAAAAGCTCAAGCGACAAAAACAAAATTTTATTGGCGCTTAAACTAAAATTATTTTTGCTATAAAATCGTAACGGTTCCTTCTGCGACCATGAGATTTTAGGGGATGATGCAATTGTTGCCAATAAATTCATTTATTAAAAAAAATCAAAAATTATAAATGTTGTCGGTTAAGTTTTTTTGCGGTTATGGCTCGATATTATCGATATTTGTTTGAGCTATCATAGCAAGAAAGCCCACAATAAGATTTAAGTGTACGTAAAATTGTTTTGAAAAAAAAAACGTGTTTAAAAATAGTACCAAAAGTACATACAAACAAAATATTTTACCCTTAAATTTACATTATTCATTCGCCGACTTAATGTTAAATACCATAGGTCTTAGTTTGCGCAAAATTATATTGAAAACAAGTTTAATTAAAAAGTATCAAAAACTTCCTATTTTTGCCACTGTACCACCTGAAAGGCCGACTTTTGAAATGTACATTTATTGCGATGCTGGTTATTGAAATTCATAAAAAAAACTTTAATTTAGGATCCCAAAAATGTTTATAAAACGGGTTTATTGTTGTTTCCCCTTTAAGTTGAACATTTTCAAACTCATAGCCCTTGTGGTAGTTAAGGGTAAAAAAAAAAAATCGAAATGTACTTTTTTGTGACATGCCAATGTAGCCATAGAAATTTGTATGAAAAAAATTTTGAATTTAAGATTAAGAATTACTTAAAAAAAATTTGTTCCAGCTTTGTCCATGCGATTTTTGATGTAAACCAAACTTAACATATGCCATATAGATCCGTCCCAATACCGTGTGCATAAGTTTGGTTGAAATCGCTCGACGCGCTTCAGAGTGATGCGGCAACATACGAAATTGCCTTCCTTTTATATTAGAGATTTATAAAATAAAAATTGATAAATTTACATAATTTCTTAAATCGAGACCAAGTTGTTATCTACAGATGTATATAAAGACCAGTTTAACTTATGGCGATTTCTTTTCTGAAAAATATATTACATGTTTCACATTTGTGTTTTCGTTTGTGCAAAAAATACAACTGTGGGCAAAATTTTCAATTTGATTGCTGAATATGTTTCAAGAAAAACATGTAAAGATGTTGCATATTTTACCCTCATTATTATTTAAGATGTTCTTCCTACTTTCTCTGTATGTATAACCATTTTGTTTGCCATGATAAATACCGCACATAATTTGGAGAAAATATTGCCATACCAAAAAAATATAAAAATGATTACATAATAAAACACGAGTAAATAGTATTATGTAAATTATTATCGTTGTAATTTGTTGCATCTGGCTAGTGGTGTTAATGTCTGTGGCCAAACCATAAAAGTGTACAAAAACCGCTCAAATTGTTTTAAAAATCGCTAATGAAGTCCATTAATGCTAAAAGTGTTTGTTTGCGGCGTAAATGGTCTTGTGGAAGAAGCTCTTGTGTCAACTGAATATTAAAGGAAAATAAATGCAAATCCTTGTGCAAAATTGTGGCCAAAGTTGTTCTTTGAAGACCAAGATCCTTAGCACGGCGTCGAATTGAGATTGATGGATTGTTTTAAACACTTTCTTGAGTAGCAGTAATGTTTTCTGTCGATCTTGCAGTACGTTGTGGTCCATGCTTGGGCCTATCACCTACAGACCCTCTTTCTTCGAAATCATTCACTACACGATAAAATGTGCATTTTGTTGGCACGTTGTTTCTCCCAAAAATGTCACGTAACTTTCTCATCGTCAGAGTAATCGATGATTGATTTTGATACAATGTTTTAACGATTAAAACACGTTTTTTTGTCGAATATTTGTCCATAATAAATTTGCCACGTGTCTACTTCACGACTGCCAAATATGAACTGTGAAGACTTATGTTTACCAAAATGGCGGCAAAACTAAGTCGTTTGACTTCCCGGCGGACACCCTGGTTGTAAATAAAAGCAGATAATTTCTTCGATTGAAGTTGTGCAACATGTAACACTTCGAGTGATTATAGGTAACATTAAAAAGTGTTACATGTATTTAATGTAACATATTTTTCTCATAAAAAAAAATCAACATTAGTAAACTGAAAAAATACTACAAATAATATACATCAACAATTTTTAGCAAATATTATATCTTCTAAATACACTTGATTTTCATCTTCCAGATGCTGTTAAGCTTCTTCATCTAATTAATTAGACGTAGTTTTCCATTTTTCTCGAATATTCGACATACGTATCGGACTTGTTCATAAGGACGGCATTTGCTCGAAATTTTAAAATTTTCAAAAGAAGCGAAACAATTTAATCGAATTTAATATTAAAGGCATATGAAAAACTATTTTTTTATTCCTTTATGGGTCATTTGACGGATATTATATTCCATACTTAATCGGAACATGTCTTCTTTACAATCCGGTAAAAAAAAATTACAACTATTTCAAAAACCACATGTTTTTATTTTAAAATAAAAAAAAGTGAATTTATACCAACGCACCCATAAGTCATTTACACAGAAAAAATTTAAATATTTCTCTAATCATTAAATTTATACCAAATTCATAATATCAAGCAAAAAATTTATTGAATTTGCTCCAATTACCAAAATGATTATATTGATTACTTAAAGTTTTCGAATTTTGAAAAATTATATTTTTTATTTTAATTAAAAAAAATTATCAACAAACTTTGCAGTTTCAAACATTGTGTTAATTTATTTAATTAAATATTGGCAATTCCCAACAACAATTCTACAAGTTTAAATTATTTTATTTTCAACGAAAAAAATCAATTAATATTTTTTGATATTTAATGAATATTTTAATTGAAAATTTATTTCAAAACATCTAAAATATTAATTAAATCAAAATTATTTTTTTAATTTTCTTTCACCTAAAAAAATAATTGATTCAATTATTACATTATTTAAATTTCAATACTTTTTAAACAATTTCTTTAATTGATAAAAATCTTTTTTATGTGTAAAAATTTTAATTCACGAAGAAATTTTTAATATTAGCAAAATACTGAGAAAGTGCTTTTTGGATCACCCTGTTTGCTGTCATATAGTTGGAATAGAGCTTTAATTTGTTTGACTGGCGAGGTTCACTTGTAAGCATTTGATTTTAAATAAGTGACATAACTTTAAAATTGGCAACCATAAAAAGAATTATTTTTGGCCACCTTCTCAAAATTGGTCCACAGTACACCCCATAATTTCTATTGTTTGCAAATTCAAAAAAAAAAAAAAAATATTGATCACAAATCTACTACGGTTTTTTATAATTCATCAAATTTCAACTAACCGTTTAGAAACTTTAAAACTGTTTCTTCCTTTTTTTTCCAAATCCCCTACTGTGCTTCGCGTCTTAAATGCCAAGAACGATTTTCCTGCCAACAAAAACTTCATAATTATTTTAACATTTCCATTAAATCTAATCTCAAACACTTTTTTTTGGAAACATAATACCAACAGCTTTTTTATAAAATAAATTAAATTAAAGACATAAAAGTTTATAATAAAAACATTTTGAGTATTTTGTAATAATTTTGTACATTATGAAGGTTAAATGTTAAGTAAGACATTAAAATTAGTGTGTTATATTTCTTAATGATCTCGTTTTATTTCTTAGTATAATTTTCTATTTAAACAGCTTTTAAGAGCTTCTGAACAAAAGCCAACAAAAAGATATTTCGAAAACAGTAGACAAGAAAAAAAAGAAACCAACAAAAATTAAACTGTAATTTGACACAGTGGCTTTTATGACTTCCAAAAGATATAAATAAATAGAAATGAAATTAAAATCATAATGTTACATTAAAGTAAAATAAATGTTAAATAGAGAGATAAAAAGTATTATAAAAATTTTAATTTAAAATTGTTATTATATGAAAAGTTTAATAGTGTTTTTTTCCTTGGCGGGGGAATGTGGGTTTTCCATTAAACTGTAAAAGTTTTTAATTTTTGTACGGTCAGCAGGGTTGCCGAACTTGATCTTTTCCGATCAAATTTGGTCGGATATTTTTCTTTTGGTCGGATAGTAGGCCAAACCTAATTTTGCTCGGTTTGAGGAAAGTTTCTATATTTATTTTAACAAATTTAGAACATTGGTCGCAAAAAAGTCATGTGTTTATCTAATATATTTTTCAAAAACACAAATTTGTTTTTGATTGTTGATGAAACTATGGATGTGGCAATGATATGAAATGTACATATTACGTTAGGAGCAAGTACCCAGCAAAAACTTTACTTACCTGGTAATTTAGCAAGTAATATTAGAGACATATGAACACTACTTATTTTTCGGCTGAATAACTACTTATTTTTGTTCGAGTTGTCCACAGAATTCAGTAGTTACAATACACTTACTAGAAGTCACAAAATATCTAGTTATTATTGAACTACCAGTAAGTTGAATTGTAAGTACTTACAATATACTTACTAAAAGCCAAAAAATAACTAGTTTTTATTTAATTGGCGCTAGTTAATAGACCTAATAAATAGTTATGGTGCTAGTTACCAGTAAGTAAATATTCAGTACTGAAAACAAGACAGCTAATAAGTAGTTATTTAGCTGATTATTAGTAAGCAAATATTCATAACTGAAAATAATAGTAGTGAAAAGTACTTACTGAGGTCATTACCAGCAAGTACTTATTGAGGTTTTCGGAATAATGACAATTGTAATGACAACTACTTACCAGGTAACGTATGAAATAACTACGACCTTTTATCAAAATTCAAAAAGTTTTTCAATATATATCTTGCTATTAGTGTTGTAAAGGATAGTTTTGTCACCTTATTTGAGCTTACTAAGGCAGATCCCATTTAAATTTTTCTTCTTATAAAAAAATTTGTATCAACAATCAATATTTTTTTTAACAAAATTGATCGGATTGGCAACAAATGGCGCTAACGTCATGACTGGTAATGTTGGTAAGCTTAAATCTTACTCAGCATTGACAAAAATCTTTGTGGTAATTTTTAAAGTATTTTTTGCAAAGTCCTAAAAGAATAACTTTAATAAAAGAATTTCAGGAATACCGTTCTGTACCACTCTCTAAAGATATTAGGTGTTTCTTATACATGTAAACTTCTTTGGACAGATATTGTAAGAATTTAGAATAGTGGGATGTTTTGATACTGTATTTTGTATCATGGTTTCATAAAGTCAATAGTACAAGAGCCGCAGAACTTGCAGTAAGTATGGGTGAGATCCAAAACGTCAGTTGCAGAGCAACTTGCTTTTTTAAGCATTCTACCGTGTAGAAAAAATAAGCAAACTAAACTCTTCGAAACATTTCTTACGTTGTCTGCAAATTATTAGGATGGTTTGGAGTTTAGCCTATGTCTTATAAAATTAAATACTATTTTTGAAAAATTGTACAAACTTATGCTAGGAACACAACTGGGACGAAAGACGAACACGACGAATTTTTCAGTAAAAATTCGCTGAGTAAATTCGTCGAATGAAGCACAATAACGACGAATAACAAGCAGCTTTTATAATTGAGAGAGTTGATTGCTGTTTGTGCAAAGAGAGAGAAATAGTGGGACCATATTCAAAAAAATAATGCTTAAAAATAAAAACATAATAAAAACACAACTAAAAACTATTTTTATAGCCAAATACTTTGTATACTTATTTTATGTGTTATACAATAAAAAAAAAAACAACTATTAAAGTAAAAAGTAACTTTATTTACTAAACTACCTTTTAACTAAAACCAAACATGGTCACCTAGTACTGATTTGTTCGTCGTTCGCCGGCGTATGAAATAGAATTAAATCTATTTAAAGTTCGCCGCGTCTGGCTAATTTTCGCCGGCGCCCTGATTGTGTGCATTTTCATATACACAAACGTCTTTTAATTTTGGCGACGAATATTCGCGGCCAAAAATTCGTCGTTCGCCCCAGTTGTGTTCCTAGAATTAAGTTAACAAATTGTGATTAATATTTTATTATGGGATTTTATATGTTTTATTGCATATGTTCAATGAATAAATTTGGTTTTTAAGCGTAATTAAATGAATTTTTATATACCTTTTGTGTTTGTTATTTTTTTGAATTTTTTATTAATTGCATATTACAAAAAAAAAGAGATTAATCAATAAAAATCAAACTCTATCAGGTATATGATGAAAATCGATCGATTTCAAAACTAACGTTTTTTGAATGTGTGATGAATTTCGATCGACTTTAAAATCCATTTCTTAATTAAAGTCTAAAATTTTTGTTAAGAATACTTTTCAGTTAACATATATAATATAAAATTTTAAACGATAAAGACCGAAAATAAAAGAAATATATATTAAAAACCTATTTTAAAAGATATTTAATACGACATTTTCGGTTTCAAATCGTTTCGTTTTTAAAATCGATTTTCATCACATACCTGTATATCAAAAGCACATATACAGGCCTGTCATATAATTCCATTCCGATCGAAAGTGGTTTTAATTCCGTATTTTGCTTCTTCAGAAAACGAAAAACGAAAAAATTTTTCGGAATGAAACCACTTTAGGTTTTCTAAGTGGAATTGATTGTTTCAGTATTTTATAACCGAAAAAACTACTTAAAACTATTTTTTATGGATAAATAAATGTTTTTTATGATATAGATTTAAGAAATAACACACTTTTGATTTATTTATTTTACTTTATATTGATTTTATTAAAAACATAATAAATTCTTTACCGTTGCCTTGCCACCTTTTTTTCCTCACAAACCACTTTTTTCATTTCTACGCTGAACATTGCCATACTTAACACAAAAATCATATGGTTTTTATGTAAAGTTGCCATATCCAATTGTAAAACCAGAGTTGTTATAAAAAAAAACACATTTAGCAAAATCGATCGGAATTTGAAGAAGCTAAAACTAAATCGATCGGAATTGAACATACGGAATAAAAACCATTCCGATCGGAATTTGTGACATGCCTGATACATGCATACATATCATCATATACAGGCATGTCATGAATTCCGTTCGGAATGGAAATGATTCCCTAGTTACCATTCCGATCGGAATGGTTTTAGCTTCTATAGATTCCGTTCGGATTCATTAAACCTCAAAAAAATATGAAACCACTTTTTGTGTATTAAATATGGCAACACTGCAACAAATGTAGAAAGCAAAACAAACAAGAAAACAGCTGATCCTGAAAACCAGCCAAATTTAAGTTTTTCTATCAAAGTAAAAAATTTGTGATTTGTGACAAATTCCGTTTATTTTTCTTTTTATTGGAAAGCATTTAGAAAAATTAAATTTTTTTTATTTAATTCACATAAAATTATATTTATTTTAGATAAGGAAGCAAAAAGACAGAGTGCTTTACTGATAACAATATATTTTGAATAGTTTGTACACCTGAAAAATGCTTAAAATATAAATTCCACTTTGAAAAATGAAAGTGGTATCATTCCGAAAAAAATTTTCGTTTTACATTTTTCATAGAAGCAAAATCATTTTAACCAAAATTTTCAGAAGAGATAAAAAACTAAGTAAAAAGGTAAGCTATTGTGATTATAACTATGATTTGTTCTGGTTAATATCATTAACTAATTACGAATCAATAATACTATCCTGAAAAAACTGTTGTAATTACAACAGTTAGCTTTTTAATAAGTTTCTTAACACTCCTGAAAATTTTTTACAAATTAAGATAGGCCCTTTTGCATTTTATGCAACGATATATTTGTTTTCAAAAATATATTGAAAATTTTGTCGGTTTCAAAGGATTATGGTAGGTTTTGCAGACAATTTTGGTCGGATAAAAATTTTTTAGACGGCAACCCTGATGGTACGAGAGAAAACAGAATAGATAACAGTGATTTGAATTTTATTTGTTTATTTTTACAAAGTAACAAGAGATTAGTTTTTTTCGTTACAGATATTCACAAAAAATTTTTAGCAGTAGAAGGGTTTTTCGGAAGTTGACCATTGGGGTCTATATAATTCAGTATAGCACTACAGCAATAAGCATTTCGTTTAAATTCTATAACAATACATATCAATATTTTAAAAAGATTTTAAATATTGATATTTTCAGGGAAGCTCTAACCCAATGTGGACCGATTCTTAGATATTGAAAACATTTATAACTAAAACAAGTAAGAGTGCTATATTCGGCTATGCCGAATCTTAAATACCATTCAACATTGTGCGATACGAACAGAGAGTCGATTTTGTTCCACGTCCAGTTATCCAATCCCGCCTGCATTTTGTGGGATAAACTAGTACGTATTTTTAAAAGTTTGGATCTTGTCGTTCTCCAGATATACAAAAACCTGTAGTGTCTTGGTATAAGAAGTGCCATGCTCATTTCTCCAATATCTTCCACATTTTGAAAAATTTTGTGCTCTTATAGCCAAAATTATTGTATCTAATTTGGAAACTTTGCCCCTTGCCGCTCTCTAGATATACTGATATCTTCAATGTCTTTGTACGAAGAGTGCAACACCCACTTATCCATACCCGCCGATATTTTGTGTGATGTTGTGTTTTAATATCCCAGATGTATGTAACTGATTTGGAAGCTTTAGGTCTTTCCGTTCTCCATATATACATATATATATATGAATTTATAATGTGTTTAGATGGGAAGTGCCGTGCCCACTTGGCCGATCCCGCCCATTTTTTAAAATGCTTGTACCTCATTTAGACAGTGTGGCTCTTGCCCGTTCTCCAGATATAAAAAAAAAAAGAAATAAAAAAAACAACAACAATAAGGGATTTGTTGGTAAAATTGGAGGCAGTCATGGATTTTGTTCTTATATTTCAGTCATCTATGGACCGATTTGGCTGAATTTCAATAGCAAACTTAAACGAAGTTTAAGTGACATAAATATATTGGGTCTTTTTTTCATTAACCACATCGTTTGTGGGCAGTTCCAGCGAAAATTCTACTTCTTGAACCGTAACGCCAGCAAGTAATTAAAATTGTTTCTCAAAAATATTTTGTATATATAATTTACTTTTTTAGCTATACATTTAGTAAAAAAAAGGGGTAGCATTTCAACAACATGGGCCTAAAATAGAAGCTTACAGCCTTACCTAAACAATAGCGGAACGCGTTTTCTAGCAGTCAAAAATCCTCATTCCCATACAATTTGTATAAAGCATGCCTAAATAGCGCGGCGCCAACGCTTTGCAATTGGAAAATCCGATTTTGACAGCGCGTTAAAATAAGCAGGGTTGCTATATTTTTTGTTTTGACTACCCCGTTTTTTGTCGTTTGATAATAAATAATGGAAAATTAGCTATTTTTAGGTCAAACTAGCGGTTTTAATTCCTTTTTTTATTTCTTTTATGAGGGTTTTAGTAAGCACGAAAGTTAACACTACCGTTTGTGCCACAATACTGACGCTCTTGTTTAGGTATGGCACATCAGCGTAAAAGCTATGCGGAAGAAAACGTTCCGCCTTCTGCTCTTATTTAGGTACGGATGTTATTTGCTTGCCGGCGTTACGTTACAAAAAGTAGACTTTTCTCTGGAAATGTTCATATCTGAAAAAAAACCGGATCTAACAGCCATACCTAAGCCAGAGGGGAACGCGTTTTCTAGCTGTCAAAAATCCTCATGCCCATACAATTTGTATGTAGCATACCGAAACAACGCGACGGCAACGCAACCGTAGCGCTTTGCAATTGGAAAATCCGATTTTGACAGCGCGTTTAAATAAACAGGGCTGATATATTTGGTGTTTTTACAACCCTGTTTTTATTGTTTGATAATAAATAATGGCAAATTAGCTATTTTTAGGTCAAACTAGCGGTTTTAATTCAATTTCTTATTTCTTTTATGAGGGTTTTAGTTGGCACGAAAGTTAACACTACTGTTTATGGCACAACGCTGACGCTCTTATTTAGGTATTTTTTTTAGGTATGGCATATCAGCGTAAAAGCTACGCTGAAGAAAACGTTCCGCCTTCCGCTCTTGTTTAGGTACGGCTGTAACTTATACGTACAAGGGAATGGAAAATAATAGACAAAATTTAAATTTCGAATTGTTCTTTTAACCCCAGGATAACCGTCCTGATCTGGCCAGACCAAATTTGTGTTTTGCTTGTAATATTTTTGGCATATAACAAAAAATCCAAAAAAAAAAACAGGGACGTGAATTCTATAAATGATATGATCTGAATCGAATGAAACTAATTTGGATTCGATTGAAGCAAATAAGTGGGGTTAAATTCCATTTTTATGTAAAAGTCTATGAAATGACCCTCTTGGTCTAGCCCAAATTTTTTTTTCTTGAAATATATTTCAAATAGGACAAAATATAAAAAAAAAACATATACGTGAATTCTAGAAATGATATGCTCTAAATCGAATGAATCAAATTTGAATCAAATCAGAAAACTACGGCCCATTATGCGCTTAGTTCAATCTAACTACAAAAAGCTAACGCAAAACTCGTTTCAGCTGGTAGTGGTAGATGCGAAATAGCAAAGTGCGAAATTAAAGACTACATTTTCGATGACTTGCATATGGAATAAAATAATGAAATTATAAAATTATATAATTAATTTGTATAATCTAAAGTAATTAGCATACGTTCAACAAAAAATATATTTATTTACTTTTTATTTAATTGGGATTTTTAGCTGTACAAATTGTGATCTGGCCAGACCAAGAGGAGAACTTAGTGGTAAAAGGTTACTGAGAATCCTAGGGTTAACCAATTTAGACAACACATTTGTTCCCAACAAGTGTTCCTCCTAAATATTTTATAGCCAAACTTTCGTTTAGCCAAACTTTCAGTTATAAGTCAAATTTTAGCTTTGGTGTCTACAAGACTTTAATATTCATCAACACAATCTTTATGACAATCTTTAATTACGTTACGGTTCTCTAGAAAACAGCCAGTATTTTAAAAACCAACTTTTAGATATAAAAAAAAGATAAAAATGCCAGAAATATTTTTAAAATATTTAAGGTTTTTCTTATTGTATTTTTATCATAAAACAAGTCAAATTATCCATTTTCAAAAAATGAAAATAAAAAAAATTATCACATTTTAAATCTGGCTGGCATTTTTGTGTTGTTTATAAAATATTATCACGATTTATTGTATGAAATTGTTTAACACATTAAACAAATACATAAATAAAATAAAAATGGAATAAAATAAGAAAAATAACGAGCGTGTGTAGAAAATAAATGCCAAAATAAACAGCAGCATTAAGTTTGAACGGAAATTTAAATTCAAATGTAAATAATCCGAAAAAAATCATACGAAAATTTTTTTTAAATTTATTTTTATTTAAAATAGATTTTAATCATAAAATGAAATGACACGTAGAGCAAAGAAAAAAAAATTATTATAGAAATTATAATTAAAAAGTCTAGTTAAAACATGGCCCAATTAGTAGGTTTGCTCGAAACGCCTGCTGATTTGTTGTAGAGTTGTGGCTTTATCCAAAATGCATTGGGTTTTGACATCCGTAACATAATTTACACAAAAAAATGCGTGTTGTTTTTTTTATTGTTGTATTGCTGTAGTTTTGCACAGACCTGCTAATTGGGCCATGAGTTAAAACACTACATCAAAATAACTATTATTATTGCTTTAATGCGGAATTGCTTGGGATTCCTTTCGACCTTATATTCAGTTTGTATTGCTTGACTTCGCTGATGTCAAGAGTGAAATATCCCACAGGCTGTGTCATATGCAAGCCAAACTAGACCCCGTTTCTCTAGAGCACAATAAAGTTCGTCTCAGAATAAACCACCTGGGGAAATATGTAACCACGCCCTTGTTCGCAATCCACTAGGAAGCAGGAAACCAGAACGTCCAAAAAACACCTGGCGGCCAACCACACCAACGGCCTTTTTCTCATTTGGCGATTATCTTTTTCCTCAACGAAAAACTGCACATTAAAGAAGTTTGGTTTTCTCGGTGTCTCATTTGCTGTTATTCTGTCGCGAAGTTTAACGGCACTCAACTGCCTACTATTTATTTGACGTGCAGATAAATCCAATCAGCTGACTCCCATGTGTTTTGAGAGGAAACAATGAAAACAATGTTTTTTGACGATGTATTGAGAAAACTAAAGGCCCAACTATAATATGCATAAGTTAGCTCAAAGTATTGTCAAAAATTAAATAAAATTCTGTCAAATGCATGAGAAAATTAAAAGAGACTTTAAGGTGGCCATAATGAACTTACATAAACATAAGATCCATGCTGCATACTTCTGCAATATTTGGTTTTCTTGCGAGTACTTCAAATAAAGAAGTACCAAAAATTACAGCACTGTATTTATTTATTTTATGTTTTATTTAATTTGCATGCAACGTTTTAAAAAGAAAAAAATGGTGATTGTTGTACATACTTTATAATAAAAAAAAAGTTTAAATGAATTCGAACGAGCTGCCAAACCGAAGTGTTCGGCCAATTGATGTATCCACACCACAAACCGTTAAGAAAATCCACAAATCAGTATTGGCCATATTCGAAATGTGCGCGAGCTACCTGAACTGATAATTGAATTAAATTGAATTGACCGACAAATTTAAGATGAGAACGTTTTGCGCAAGATGGGCGCCAGGTTTGCGTAGAACAAAGACATTATGGGGATTATTTTCAGTAGAGCGTTTGGAGTTGCACTGCAACCGGTTGGCATTTGCCCATGAAATGGTAGGAGTGTTAGATAAACTCAGCATTTTACCGAGGGGGATGAAGTGTCCAACTTCATGGATTCGAAGTCGGGACCCTTGCTCTGGTGTGATTGCTTGTTGGCAAGGGAGGAGGAGGGGCGGTGTGCAACGCATTATTTGATCCGGTTTTAAGAGCGCCGTGGGGAAGGTCTAAGGACGGACTCACGTTAAAATGGAAAAATCCGCAGGAAAGGTCATAACTTTGAAAATGGAATAAGAATGAACAACGAGTACGAACTTATATGCAAACCTATATGGGCGTTTAAGTGATTAAATTAAGGAAAAAGAAAGCGTTGTTTCATCAGGACGGGGCACCAGCTTAGTATTTCAAGCACCTTATTCGCTTACACAGAAGAAGTGAAGGCGCCGATTTATAGCAGTGATGTCCAAAATGTAAACAGTGGTTACATTGCTTCATATTAGTATTAGTAAATAGAGAGACAAGTATTCTGTGTACTCTCGTGGACTAAATGAAAGAGCGTAAGAATGCGTGTGAAGAATGTGTGTAAATTAATTTCCACAATTGTGGTATGGACTGGACGTCAATGATTTATAGCTACTTTAAGTAGCCAGTTCTTACTATAAACAGAGAATCAGAGCTATTGAATATCTCTGGGGAAACTGTATCGAGCTAATGGGAGAAAATCGACCATGTTTTGGAAATCAAAATCAAGTGAAATAGAAATCAATAAATTTTCAATTCAATTTTATTAAAAATAAACATATCATTTCCTAATTTTAAGAGTACTTCTGGTAAAGATGAGTGGTCCTCAATGTATTAAGTTCATATATAAAAGGAAATACTTTTATAAACCAATAAAACGGAATCGTTTCTAATCGAATTTGATTTCCTGTATGTTGAGAAATAAATCCAAATTAACTGTGTTCTTGTTGTTAGGTCGCACTTAAAAACCGCAACTGTATTTTAATACAATTTAATTGAAAAAAAAGTCTTAGTACGCATTAAAAACGGGGTCAAAAACTTGGAAAAAATTTAATTTAAAATGTTAACCAAAAGTTTATTATTTTTATTAAATTTTTTTCTTTTATTTTAAATTTTTACTGGATTTTTTCATAAAAATATGTGAAACCTTTTTTTAATGGGAATGACCTTAATTTTGTATTTAATTTAACTGCAAATAAAAAACTAAATAAATAATGAAAAATAAATATGTAACATTTTTTAACAACTGCTCTTAAATAAATAAAGGAAATATTTTTATAAACTTTTAAAACAGAATCGTTTTTAAATTTTTTTCGATTTCAATTTCACCTGAATTCGAATTTGTCTTCCAGAACAAGGCTGTATGTTGAGAAATAAATCCAAATGTATTGCGTTTTTGTTGTTAGGGCGCACTTAAAAACCGAAACTGTATTTTAATTCAATTTAACAATTTAATTAAAAAAATCTTAATTCGCATTTAAAAAAGAGGTAAAAAACTTGGAAAAAATTCAATTAAAAATATTAACCAAAAGTATATTATTTTTAATTAAATTTTTTTTCTGTTATTAAAATATTTACCGGTTTTTTTTTCATAAAAATATGTGAAACCTTTTTTTAACCCTGGATGGTTACTGTGCGTCGAATCGACAAAGCTTATTTACACTTTATCGTACAGCTTTTTTAAAAAATGTTAACTGATGACAAAAGCTTTAAAAAATAATTAATTTGAAAATACAAAAAAAGGGTTTAAACGCGTATCAAATTTTGAGAGAGATGAAAAACTTTTATTCTTTATGCTTTATTTTATTTCATTTTTTAATAAAATGCTTAACTAACTGCCAGTTCATCGATTTCGAACGTAAACGTTCGCATAGAAAATTACATTTAAAAAAGCAACAAAATTTTAAAATTTGTTTTTGTTTTAAATGTTATTTTCTATGCGAACGTTAACGTTCGAAATCGTTGAACAGGCAGTAAAATTTTGTTGTTAATTTTTTACTTTAAAAATCGTTTTGCTAGATTTTTTTAAAATAGTTGGTCGATTCGACGAAGAGTAACTAACCTTAATGTACTAAAATGAAGAGTAACCTTTCAGGGTTAATGGAAATTAATTTAATTTTTTTAAAATTTAACTGCAAATAAAAAACTAAATAAATAATGAAAAATAAATATATAAAATTTTTTAACAATTGCTCTTAAATAAATAACGAAAATATTTTTATAAACTTAAAACCCGAAACTGTATTCTAATACAATTTAATTAAAAAAATTCTTAATACGCATTTAAAAACGAGTTCAAAAACTTGCAAAAAATTTAATTAAAAATATTAACCAAAAGTATATTATTTTTAATTAAATTTTTTTCTTCTATTTTAAATATTTACTGTTTTTTTTATAAAAATATGTGAAACCTTTTTTTTAATAGAAATGAACTAATTTTTTTTAAATTTAACTGCAAATAAAAAACTAAATAAATAATGAAAAATAAATATATAAAATTTTTTAACAATTGCTCTTAAATAAATAACGAAAATATTTTTATAAACTTAAAACCCGAAACTGTATTTTAATACAATTTAATTAAAAAAATTCTTAATACGCATTTAAAAACGAGTTCAAAAACTTGCAAAAAATTTAATTAAAAATATTAACCAAAAGTTTATTATTTTTGATTAAATTTTTTTCTTCTATTTTAAATATTTACTGTTTTTTTTTATAAAAATATCTGAAACCTTTTTTTTAATAGAAATGAACTAATTTTTTTTTAAATTTAACTGCAAATAAAGAACTAAATAAATAATGAAAAATAAATATAGAACATTTTTAAAACAACTGCTCTTTAACAAATAACTAATTCTATAGATATTTAACAAAAATGTGCGTTGTATTTCATTTCTTGTTTTTTCTTTTGATTATGAAAGTATTTAATAATTAAACGTGTCTAAATATTGATTTCCGCCATATTTTTTTTTTTTTTTTGAAATTTTATGCAAATAAAAATTAATAAATAAATAAACGCATTTGGTATGAAGAAATATTTTATTTTATATAGAAAATAATAAACTATTTTGTAAGTACAATTTTATGAATCATGCGAATTTACGCAATAAAAAAATAACATTTTTATGATTTCGATAAGCATTAAGTTAATTTTTTTTTTTAATTTTATCAAAGAATACATTTTGTTGCACAAGAAATTTGCAGGGGTTCTCATACAATAATTCTAGTTTGCTGGAGTTCACAGAATACGGAAATTATAGAAGTTTCTTTTCTATCTCTTCTTTGAGAAATTTTCTTTTAGTAAAATGTCAGTAACTAATTCAAGAAATCCTACGGCCATTTTCTGGAAATCGAAATCGAGTGAAAGCCTATGGGGATTTTCGGTTAAATTTTCTTTTAAATAACCGTTTTTCTGATTTTAAGAGTTATTCTAATAAAGATAAGTGGTACTCAAAGTTCAAGGGATAATTAAAAGAAATATATTTATATAAATTCAGCGGGCTTTAAAGCTTTTCAGACTTCACCTCCGGATCCTAATTTGTGGTTATAACAGGCCATTGGCCTTTTTCAAAATACGCCATAACGCCAATGTATTTTGCCATCAGTACTATGACAAGTGTCTTCGTTTATGGCCCCGTGACATCACTTTACATCACTGCGATGTCACCCTTAACATCACTCGGCCAAATTGACATCAGGGTCAAATTTTTAAATTATATAATCAATGGGATGACACATTGGGGTCAGTTTAATAAAACATGTCATCAATGCGATGACTAAAGCCTATAGTACACGGCATGTAAAAAGACACATGCGCATGTGGTTCCGACGTAATTTTGACGTCATCACACAACACGCAATGTTTATTGTGGCTTTGCATTGACGTCAAAATTACGTCAGAACCACATGCGCATGTGTCTTTTTACATGCCGTGTACTATAGGCTTAAGTAACAACGTAGAATGGACAAACTCTCATTAAATTGAGTCATTGGGATTGCCTTAAATCAAAGTAAAAGAATATTATTATTTACTTACCCGTTACACATGTTTGTTTCACTTTTGTTGTATTCCGCCTTTTGTTCACAGAAGAACTCTCAATTATAAGACGCCAGCATCATGTCTGATATGAGGTGTGTTCCACAAGATCTCGGGCAAGTTTGGACTAATGAGAGTAAAATGAAAATTACTCTCTGAATTTGCCAAAACTACCCAATATTACTGGAACGCAAAAACCCATTTTTGCACTTCTTCAAATACGAATGATGCTTACTTTTCAAATTAAGATCTATTTAAGTGATTTTAGACGCTTAAAAGTCATAACATTATAAAACCAAAATATTTGCATCATTGTCATTTTTTATATTTTGTTTTCTTTTATGTTAAAAATTAAGGGAAATATGTATGCAATAATGTATTTACCACTTTAATTTTTTCATTAAAATTTTACATTTTGCTTTCTAATATATGTTTTAATAAGACCTACAGTTTTTCTTTTGCTTGTAAATTTCCTGATTAATTTTTCAGTTTCATATGTATACAAAAACAGCTGATTGTTTATTCTTGTCCGAACTTGCCCAAAGAAAAAGTTCGTGCAAATTTGTACAGGAAATGAAAAAAAAAACTCTCTCAATTACTCTCTTAAATGCACAAAAATTGTTATGTGGAACGCTTTTGGGTAACTTTGTGCAAGTTTGGATTGTTTCGTTATGCATCTGGAACAGAGCTATGATTTTCGTAATAATTCTACTTTAAAAATTTGATGTATTTAAATAAATAATTAAAAAAAAAATAGAACATGGAAATTTTTGCTTCTAATTTTACTTTTAAAACATGAAAATAATGCTTATAATATATTATGACATGATACAAATGACAGTTTGTCTGTACTGATGTCAAAATACATCAGCGTTATGACGCCTTTTCTATCAGTGCTCACAAACTGTTGCATCGAATTGATGTCACTGTAGTCATAGCGTAGATGACGCATAAAATATGACAAAATTTTAGTATGACGTTCGTCATTGGATTGCTGTTACCTTTTGCCTCATTGATGCCATTTGTAATAACATTTATGTCACAAAATGCTGATGTAATGGCATCATCAATTTGAAGATGCATTTTTCTATGAGTGCAGAGACTAGGGATTCATTACAAGGACCTGTATTGAAGTTGCGACGAGGAGGAAGAATATGAGTCATTGCCTGGCATTCGAAGAACTTTAAGGGAGAAAACTTGTTTCTATGATATTGATAGGGCGCACTACTACATTAAATCAAATGTCTGGCTGAGTACAAATGTCGGCAGCCAGTTAATATGGGACCTCTGGAAGATAGTGAAACACGTTAACACTATGGGAACTAATTGCTGGGCCCAGATGAGCTGTACTTAATTATGACGGCTAATGGGACCTCACCTAAAACCGGATCGCATTAATTTATAATTTTCTTTATGAATCATTTGCGCTTTTATCCGAGATTTTTTAAATGCATAATTTGTGCTTTTTCCGACATTTCACTTAAATTATTCCCCGCTTAAATGCATAAACAACTGCTAAATTTAACTTGCGCACTTAAGCAAAGATTACTGTACCTGTACCTAATGAAAAGAAAAGAAATACCCGAAAACTTTTAAATCTAAAATTTGTGCATTTATCAGAGGTTTCGCTTAAGAGATTTCCCTCCTTAATGCATAAAAAACAGCAAAATTTCACATGTGCATTTAAGCTGGGATTACTGTACTTAAAATTAAAAAAAAAACCTTGCAGCTGTAGGAATAAACATTTTCAGAGCTGTCACTTATACCAAACGAAATGGTGTTAATTCCGTAGTTGCAATGTCGATCGAATTTGTTTTAGCTTCTTAAAACAAAATTTTCATTTTTTGGAGAAACAAAACATCGCAATAGATTTCTGTGACATGGCTGATTATTTAAGTATTTCGTATTCTGTATCTGGCGTAGAAACAAATTCTATTCATTCAAAATAAAACTATTTTCAATTGTCTGCATCAAAGAGCCATCATCTAGATTATTAGAATAATAAATTTTCCAAACAAAGTTGAAACAAAGTTCTCATAGAATGATTATTATTACAATTATTATTCCCTACAGCCCAGAGACCCGAACAAGACGGATGCAGAGTACTTTTAAATAAAGACAAAGGAAAAAAGTTAATAGCAAAAGAATAAATACTAAATAAATAACACACTATTGTCTAAAATCTATAAAGAAAAAAAAAAATAAATAAATAAATCTATTCGAATTCAAAAAGAAAAAAAAGCAGCAAAATAAAGAACTTCCCTGACTGCCTCATCATCTTTTTGTGTTCGTATGATGATTGAAAAACAATTGAATTCAATTGTTTGAAGATTTTTTTTTTCTTATTATTATTTTTTGAGCATAATCAAACGTCTAACGAACTAAAAACCACTTCCAACCAATTCAAATTCATTCATTAAAAGTTGACAATACATTTTTTTTTTATAAATACAAAATCTAAAAGAGAAACAAACAAACAACAAGTTACAATATGAAACCAAGACAAAAAACTTCATCTTTTGAATTTAATTTTGAAAAAAGAACAAAGCAAAAAATTGAAAAAAATGAGAAAAAACTAAAACATGTGCTTGAAAGTTTATATGGGTATAAAGAAGTGTATCTACTTATATATTTTTCAATTATTATAAATCAATCAACAAAAAGTCTTTAAAGTCATTCTTTTTTCTTCAAAATTGTACGATTGTGTATTTCATGGAATTGCTTATGAGTAATTTAAAATTATTTCGTTTGTTTAGGACCATTTATTAGAGGAGCTATAGTATGTGAAATAGAGTGTTGATTTGTATAGATTCATTAGGTGATATGTCGTTGAAATAATAAAATACCCTCCCCTCATTGCAATATTCCGCTCCAACTACGTGAGTGGAAAGATCAATTAAACAATCGAAGCTTTAATGAATAATGAAACAATATTTCGAATTTATTTATACAAAACTTTAGGATACTTTTTCAAAACATTTGCTATTTTAAAACTTCCCCGGAATATTCACTATGTATTATGAAAAATTCTTTAAAAAAACATTATTTTTGCGAAAATGTCCAAAAATTCGATATGTACATAAAATTTTTTTAATAAAGAAATCATACAAATATTTCCAAAAAAAAAAAATCCCTAAAATTTATTGAAAATTGATTTTGTAAAAAAAAAAAAAAATTACTTAAATTTAAATTTAATAAAATTTAACTTTGCTTAAAGGAAATTTTATGTAATTTGTTCAAGAAGCTTAACCGTTTTTGAGTTACGCGAATATATGTTGTGCAACCACCCCCCTTTTCGAAATAACGGTATATCTCGCAAACTAGAGACAAACGGTTAGCCCCACTGGATTCAGCGTACCCGAAATAGGTTAAAACGCCAGGTGCCCAGCTTGTCGGTTTTTTCAACTAAAACAGTGTTATTATTGTGAAACATCTAGGGCGCAAGCTCTGCTGAAAAGGTCAACAAGAAAAGAAAAGCAGAGGGTAAAAACATAAAAAAAAGTACTTTGGACTTCAGGAAGAACATGTTAATCAATTAAAAATAGATAATCATTCAAATACAAAATTGGATCCACCAAAAAGGGAAAATATTATTTGGTTTAAAGAATGATGTTTCACTATTGACTGCCAGCCGTCGTTAATGGCGGTGAGTGTTAAACGGCAAAGATTCTCTGAAGAGATAGTGTGGTTATTATTCAAAATGTCCGAATCAATCTGTCTGTGAACGTGGGTTTGATCCCCTGGTCAGTCAAGAATGAAAAATTATCAATACATTTTAATTGACTTCAGGTTTAAATATTAATTTCTTCATAGAAATTACTTTTAAATTAAATTTGATGTACTTTAGCCTGATGAAATGAAAATTTAGATTAAAAACCAAACAGTTAAATAAAATAACCACAATAATAATTGGCTCTTATTCGACCTTTAAATTTGTTTAATTAATCCTTTTTTTAAGCTTAAGGATTCAGGGATTTTTTTTAAATATTTGACAAAAACTAAAAATTTTTTTCTAAAAATGCCTCAAGCTTAAAAAAGGATTAATTAACACAATAATAATTGTTATATAAAAATTTTATCTAAATATACGCATACGTCACGTCAACCACTTACTAAGCGAAACTTAGCTCGGATTTCGATTTTAAAGCATCATTTAAATCGAATTTATTACATTCGTTAGAAAATTTTTGGCAAGAAGTACGAAAAACAGAAGTAAGGAAGAACATGTTAATTAATTAAAATACGTAGGTTATCATTCATTCAAAGCAAATTTCGATCTACCAAGGTAAAATACCATTTACTGCCCGTTCACCGATATCGAACGTTAACGTTCGCATAGAAAATTACATTTAAAACAAAAACAATTTTTGAAATTTTGTTTTTGTTTCAAATGTTATTTACTATGCGAACGTTAACGTTCGATATCTGCGAACGGGCAGTTAGTTTAAACATTGACGTTTGACTACCAATGGCGGTGAGTGTTAAACGGCAAACCCCTCTGAAGAGATTGTGATGTTACAATCGAAACTAGTCAGGGCAACCTGTCCGTGAAAACCTCGGTTCAATTCCCAGCTCAGTCAAGGATGAAAAATTATCAATAAATTTTAATTCATTTCATGTTGTAAAATACCTTTCTTCATAAAAATAATTAAATGAAAATTAAATTCAATGCACTTAAGCCTGATTAAAATATCGAAATTTGGATTACAAAAGTTCCGGCTACAGGTACAGGCCAGTGCCAGTAAGCGTAACATATTCCTGTAATATGAATATTACTATCCTTCGCCTGTTTGGCAACCTCCTTTTTATAGCATCATAAATTTTAGAAATCAATTATTCAAACATCACAAATTTCCTCTAATTTTTATTTAGTAGAGTTAGGCCTTTTATCTTCTGAAACATCCATATCCTCAGAAAATCTTTTTTCGTCCAGCACATAGACAGACGGACATTGTTAAATATGCTGCGCTTCTCGTAAGGACCCAGAATATATATACTTTTATAGGGCCATCAATAAAATGAAGAAATTACACCTTTGATGAAGGGTATAAAATCTTATGCTCCTACAAAAACTCCCAAATTTTGTGTTACATTGACAATTAAACTTTTCATATTCACCCATATCTGTAGCGTTCAGTAGACATTTAAGAATTGTTAACATAAAAAATTAGAATTTCAAAATACTACATCGTGGCATATTTGTAGTTTTATTTATTTTTTTTAATTGATTGTGCCACAAGCTTTTTCAATATCTTTATGACAGTTTAACTGAATGACGCCTGTGTGACTAACTCCATGGCTTACAAATTTGTAGGCTCCAATAAGTTTTCTTTGCTTTAAACTTTTAAATTGCATTCAGACGACTGTCTGTTAGTCTAAATCCTGGGTTGACTGTCTGTCTACATATCGTGAAGAGTTAAAATGATGATAAAAAAGTTGATTAAATCAGTTCATGCGTTTGTACTCTTTTTTTTTTAATTGAAATAAATTTAAGGTCTTATTACAAATGAAATTTCTTGATTTGTATTCTGAGTTTCTTAAACAAAAGTCAATTTTATTTCCAAAAGAATAAATGTTTCTTTAATTGAATTTATTTTTGAGCACAAAAGACTTTAATATTAACTTTTGTGTTTAAAATTTATCTGATAAAAGAGAATAAATTTGTGTAAAATTAATAAATAAACTTTAAGACACTGGAAAATTTAACATTTCGAAAAAAACGAACCCTCTCTCTGAAAATGGAATAGGACAAAAACTGAGCCGAAAGTCTTACGTTTTGCCAAAGTGAGCCGCCGATAAAATAAAATAACGTCGTCGAAATGATTTATTTTTACTTTTTCTAACAATTTTTTCAAATATTTTACCAAAAATATGATTTACAATAGATTTAAAAGAACTCAAAAATATTAAACCGGCGAAAAGAAATTTTGTCTAACTAAGAACTGTGATAACAAAACTTTAAGGGCCAACAAATTATTTTCATATAATTATTTTCAAAAAATCAATGTTATCTGCACTTTGATTTAACTACCCAAAATATATATTTTCTTTAATTATTCTTCAAAATTCTGGTTTACGAGCATTTTGTATGCATATGTACATATATACGAGTGATGTAACGAATATCAATTTTTAATATTCGCTAATACGAATACGAATATCTGCAGCAATATTCGTCGAATACGAAAACGAATTTCCAATTTGAATTTTTAATACACTTTTAATCTAATTTTTATAATTTTTGCTATAAATTCTGTTTAATAGAGAAATATTTGTAATATTGTTACCTTTGTCGGAAAAAGTGCTAAGTCCATTTTTTTCAAATTATTCAGGAGAGACAAAAAACTGTTTAATTTTTTTTTTTAGTAGACTTTTTAAAAATCTGTAAATGCAGTTCTCTTCTTTAGTCCATCCTCTTAAATTACCAGCAGTCGTAGAATTTTAAAACAAATAAATGTGGACTTATAGCCTTTTTTGGACTTAGGACAATTGCTCTTTGAAATTTCATTATTTTAGTAGGGACTTAGCATATTGTCCTTAAATATGTTTTCTTTTTTTCTAGAATTAAATATAAGGAATTAGTCCTTATGAAGCATAATTCGTTACAGCGGTATTCGCTGTAACCAAAAAAACTCAATAAAACTATTAAACAAGTAAATGTATTTGGTATTTACAAGAATGTAGTTATTTTATTGGTGTTGATAAACAAAATATTTATTGGTTAACAATTAAAAAGAATAAGAATTATTAGTTTAAAGCAAAAGAAAGAAATAATAATAAAAAGGTATATTTTTGCGATATAGGGAACATCCAATTGTTTAAAATTATACGATTATCTTGAATTCAATAGTGTATTTATTTTAAGCGGAATCTTCCTATGTTAAAATAATAGGTACAGAATATTAAGAAAAACAAATCATAGATCAGGTAGATCATCATAAAAACGGTGATGGTCCTTGGGTAAAGTCAGTTTTAAAAATTGCAGGTCTTCATATTTTCTTGCCGTTACTTTCCTTCTTTCGTTATAAAGTGGTTCCAAACTCGAAAAATAAATAGGTTTTATATTTTTATTTATTTTCTGTGGTAAATCTTTCCACTCTTCGGTGGAACGAAGTTTATTCTTTGTTTGACAATATTTACCTCGTCCAGGCCAATAAATAATACAATACAATAAATAGTTACCTTCGGCGTCAAACAACTGTATAATTATGGTATTTTGCATATATTTTATATATTTTAAAATTCACAAAATTCGACTGAAGACAGTAAATACTTAAAATTGTATTTAGATGTGTGGTTATAACAAGGACGGACGAAAAAGATATTGAAAATAACCAAAATTCTCAATGCATGCAAAAGCATTTAAAACTGTAATCACTTTCATATTTAATATTGTAGATATTGCCAAATTGCTGTAATTCTTTATAACCCAACTTGAAAAGAAAAGACTTTATTAAAAAAAAAATTTGTTCCTTTCAACTGGACATGGCATATTTTCTTACTTATTAAAATTTGTTATGGACTTAGAATATTTGCCTGCCACTGCATTCCAGCAAGAAAAAACAATATAATGGTATTATTTTTGTTTGTAAATGATGTATTTTGAATTATACTAGCAAGCTACATAAAAACCTCAATTTCGACGAAAAGTGGACTTAGCACTTTTTCCGACTAAGGTAACGATATTCGTTTTCAAATGAGAAATTTTTAGTTTTTATCCGGCATATTTTTAACAATTTTCAGGGCATATTTTCGAGTTTTTACTGCATATTTAATGTGCATAAAACGCGATTTTAGAGCATATTTCATTAGAGTCCTATAAGCTTATCAGGGGTGTTCTGGAAATCGAAAGCGCAAAACACAAGAATTTTGACGATCTTTTTAATACACTCTTAATCCAATTTTTTTAAATTTTCTTATATAATTCTGTTTACTGCAGTAATAGCTGTGGTCACAACCCATAACAGCCTAACTCGAGTTAGGACACAATTGAGTTATTAGTACCATCGTATTCAGCGTGTCTAAATCTATTTGCTATAAATTTTTATATTTGTGTCTATTTTAGGAAGACAATTAACCTTAAGAAATCTAATAGCTTAAGTTATTTTTCTAAATCACTGTTTTGGCATCACCGACTAAGTCAATTTAGGATTACAACAAATATAAACATTATTTTATCATTACTGCCTAAATCAACTTAAGTCGATATTCCAAAAAATAAAGAAACATTTTTTTTCCTAACTTAGTTAAGCTCTTATTCCGCATTACAATTATCGTTTTTTGATAAACATAAAATAAGTTAAGTTTTTTCTCCAAACTAAAAAAAAGGTTTTGAAAATCTCTTGTCAAGTTAAGTTGCTAATCCTTGTGATCATCGAATTCCTAATTCATATCAAAAGTATGAACATTGAAAAATTTTCAAAAGTGAGTCATTAAGATGAGTTTGGCCATTGCGGATATTTGTACATCTTAAGTGGCGATTGATTTAAAAGTGGTAAATTTTAACAATTGCTACCAAAAATTTGTGGAAAATGACTGAGAGAGCACCAAAATTGGTGGAATTGGCTAAGAAGGTGGCTGAACGTCTTTAGGACCAATATTGCAAAATGCTTTATGTGGCACGGAGCTATTGCCCGGTGTGGCGGAAATGAAATTGCATCATGTCTCTACAAATTCTTTAAAATGTTGCCAGCGGAAACAAAAACTGTAGCATTCTATAGTGATTCATGTTCAGGACAGAATAAGAACTCTTTTGTTTATGCAATGATTATTTTATATATTTCAAATGTTTAAATTTTGGATTAAATCGACCACAAGTTCCTTGAAACAGGACATACTCACATGGAGAAAAAGAAACCAAATGTTGAAATTGAAACGCCAAGAGATTGGTATCAGTTTATCAATACGATTTGAACCAAAATGCAAACAGATTAAATGAAAAATAATGATTTTTTATAAGTTTTCTGATTTTCCAAGTCAAAATTTTCTTAGAAACGTGTAAATGTAGATTGCGAAAAATTTGTATGGAACAAAGTTCGTTGCTTGTGTTATTCAAAAAGTTCTAATGGAATACAATACAAAACGTCTTTAGATAAAAATGACTCCTTTAAAATCTTAAAGGTGGGCAAAAGAGGTGTAAACGGGCTTAATGGAACACAAATAATGGCAGATTTACCATGCATTTTCCGCGAATCTTAAGATCTTACGGACCTGAAACATTTTTTAAACCCACAATCTCATTAATTTTACGAGAATTCATGTCAACAAGTACGGAACACCCAAATACACATCCTGATTTGATAGAGTATAACAGCGAAGGAAATATTTAAATAAAAGTGAGATATACTTGTGAAAACTTTTAAAATTTAATAAAATGGATTTCTTTAATAAAATATTGAATTTTTTTTTATTTATTGTTATTTATATTTTTATTCTCCAGACATTGAACGAATTCAAAGTAAAAATTTAATCCAAGTCTTTAAACTTTATGAATTATTAAATAAGAATAACAACCTAACTCAACATAAAAGATCGAATCTGAAAAATTTTGACATAGAATAACAATTTATGTCAATTTAGGCGCACTTAAAATTTTTTATTTCATCTGGAATAATAGCCTAACTCAACTTAAACCTTTTGATTTTCTTTTGCTCAACAATTCATAAGAGCCTAAGTGTCTTTTTCGGTAATATCTCTTGACTACGAGAATAAACAACTATTTTTTATTAACAACTAAGTAAAGAGATTAATTTCCTTGTAATCTGCAGCAAAGTTTCCCAAAAAAGGCGTCTCCTGATTCTCAGTGAAGATTCCAAACTTTAAACTGCTCTACTGAAAATATTGAAAAAAAGAATTAGGCTGTTATGACTTGTCACCACAGATATTTTTATTGTATTGTACATATTTGTATTTCTTTTATTACAAAAATCTTATTAAAAAAGTTTTAAATTCTTGCGTTTAACGTTTTCGATTTCCAGAACACTTCTGATATAATAGGATTTTTACCATTTGAGCTTAAGCAGAATGAAAGCTACTTCCATGTGCTCTAGTACAGGGCAACATCTGTCCGAGATCCTTAGACTGAGTTTTACGTCTTAGTTACGGCATAGGAACGGAGTTTAAGTTGTTAAAACAATATCTTTATTATTACGCTCAATAATTTCACACGTCTGAGAATTGTAGATCTGTTTGTTTACATTTTATTATTAAAATTTACTTGTTACTATAATTTTTGTTACCCCCGCTCTCGATATCTAATGATTCTGTTTAAAAATAAAATAAGTTCATTTTACTTTTAATACCATAAAAAATATCGATTTTCTCACATGTTTTAAATTTAAATTACCCTTTTTTACTTGACTTCTTCTGAAAATATAAACCACATTCTACATAGTGCTTTTAAGATCATTTTTCAAAACCAATTTGAAAACTACAGAGCAAAAACTAAAACGAACTAAAAAGCAAAAAATTAATAAAAAATTCTTATCATAAACAAATTTGCATATCAAATTAACACTTCAAAACTTTAAAGTAGAAAGAAAACAAATAATAACGATGGTGATGATGATGATGAAGCAGAAGAAAAAGAAAAAATTAACATAAAATATATAAAACGAAGAAAGCAAATAAAGTTTTTTTTTTTAAGGCTGGGACATATAAAGTAAACTTAGAGCCAGAATAAATTAAAGAAAAATGGACGGACAGACAGACATAGAAAAAAACTTGGCAAGCATTTTGCCACTGAGCAAACGAACCATACAAGACATGAGACAAGAATTAAAGATGAACAAAGTCACCACAAAAACTTTATGAAGTTGGATGTTATTGAGAAGTTTTCTTGTGGAAATACGAGCACAGTAGTATTTTGTGAAAAGGAATTAAGACGATGACAATATTATGATGGCAAGTAACGTTAGAGTTTTCTAAAAATTAATGTATAAAGTAAAACGGTAAAGAAGTCGAAAAGACAACATGGATACCTGCCCTACGGCACCATTTGGAGACAAAAAAAAAGCAACCGGCCTCCAAGTGTGAGCGCAACAAACACACAGAGGTAGCAAATTGAGTGCATAATCCGGCAAGATTATACATCCACTTCCTTGCTTAGGAGCTGAAGCTATCTAACCTCCGCCGCTTTTGGAAATATGCTGAAATATGAGGAGTAACATTAGCTAGCGAATATCCTCTCTCAGACCAAACTCTCCCACAAGTGGTGAAAACTCGGCCATTTATTGGGATTTTAAGGATATTCCTTCGTTTGACTTTGTAAAGTAAGCCACAACCACCACGTGATCCCCGAAAGTATCTTTTTAACGGAACAACGAAACTTACGCAAAGACAATCTTCCTGAAAAACAAATAGCATTTCTTGCAAGAAATATACTAACGGCCGACAGTCAGACCGGTACTGTACCATCAGGGTACAGTACCTGGTGGTACAGTACCTGACTTATAGATTTTCATGGCACTGATGACGGTTTGTCATCGCACTGATGACAGTTTGTCTGTTCTGATGTCAAAATACATCAGCGCTGTGACGCCTTTTCTATTAGTGTATACAAAATGTGGCATCGAATTGATGTCACTGTAGTAATAACGTTGATGACGTATAAAATATGACAAAATGTTGGAATGACGTTAGTCATTGGATTGATGTAGCTTTTTTGCCTCATTGATGCCATTTGTAATAAAATTGATTACACAATTCAGATGTTAGGGCATCATCAATATGAAGATGCATTTTTCTATGAGTGTAATACCAGATATTATCTCTGATCAGCCGCGATCGTAGGAGATCGTAAAAATCTCTTAAAATCTAAAAAATTTCCATTTTTGAAGAATCGTAGGTATTGACTGCTCCTGTTTCCCTGGAGGATGTAGCGCCAAAGGGTAAACTATCCTAAAGATTATCCGTACCAACCCCTCGGCGAGAAGAGCAGAAAAGATTGAATTTAAAGGGAGACACTTTTAATTTTTTCTAAATTCAAGGTTAAGAATTTTGTGACTTTTTTCTGCACATAGAAATCGCGGTTAACTTGTTCAGTATTTAATCAGTTGGATAATTTTGTTAAAAAAAACTAACATATATAGTGGCGGCATGTACATATTGATATAAGATTCATAATTGACCATAGACCCCATATAAAGCCCATTCTCGGAAAACGCTTATTCCTTATGCGTAAAACCATAAGGAATAACGCTAGTGCAAAAAAATTTGGTCCGTCATACTTGCAGGAAGAAATCACACTGTCCAAATTCGTCACGATCCATAGGCCCCATATAAAGTATACTCTCCGCAAACACTTTAGCATGCGTTAAACTTTTATGTAACGCACTATAGTTCAAAAAATCAATAATAAGCTTGTTTTTCACTTTTAATTGATTAATAATTATTATTATTTGATTTTGATTAAACTAATACTTTTTGATTATTTTCAATCTATATCTTTTTTAAAATTTATTTCTTTATTACATATAAATTTTTGATTTTTGTAACTAGTTTTAAGATCTAACATTACAACAATTTGGTAATTCTTTGTTCTGTACTGCAATATGAGACCCTTATGGCTAATAAATCAGTGAGTGTTTAAACGCTAGTTTAGTTGAACTAAACTTAAATTTATATGTAGTTTAAACTCAACAGTTGTAAATCAGTTTCCCATGTATTATATGTAGTTTAAAAACTAACATGTGGCAGCACTACGATAAATGTTGACAAATTCATATGGTTTGTGTTGGTAGTTTAAACGACCAATTTTATGAGTTTAAAGATGGTTTATATGTTTTCTGATTTATAGATTTGTTGGCTTAAACACATTTTACCAAAAAGAGAGTTTAACTTGCTCTGATTTATTAGCCCTTAGTCTTGTGTATGGAACGGCCATTAAATAAATAAATAAATAAATAAATAAATAAAATGAAAAAAAAATAAAACCGTAATGAATAATGTTATTGTAATAAACTTTGGTGTGTCATAGCTATAGAAATCACCCGCTAAAGTTTTGTTAACCGATGGTTCATAATTTACCCTACGTCCCATATAAAGCCCACCCCTGAAATATCCTAGAGGTCGGTGGAGGGTATCAAAGATTTGGAACAGCTGAATATATCGCTTCAACTTGTTTCAACTATAATTAGAAGCGGTCTTTTGTTTATTTGGACAGATAAATTCTGGACAATATAAGTATGTTATCAGAACTGGATCTAACTCAGTACATGACGAGTGACATCAGTTTTACAGCCAGTTGCTTGCTATTCATCTAGACTACTGAGGTCTGCTTCTTTTTGTCACATTTTAAATTAATTTTTTGCACAACCCTCGTACTTAGCAAATGCATTTCGTATTTAAACTTCACCTCGCATGAATTAAGTACGAAAAAAATACTATGCACGCAAAATAAATAACATAAGTCTATATTTACTTTAAACAACTCCATGTACATAAAGTACATGAGAATATATTTTTTAAACTTTTGTGGTCATAATTGACCATTCAGGCATAAACCATACAAAATTTAACACATTCAGTAAGACGTTGCAACAAAAAAAAAAAAAAAAAAAAAAAAATAAAAAAAAAATAACTGAAAAAATATTGTTGTTTGATTTGAACTTACAACAATTGACCAGTCAAGCATATCGACCATATTAAACCAAAATACATCAACCATCAAACCAACCAACTTACGAGTCAGTCATTCATTCAACCATCCAGTCAATATTATTTCAACCAACAATTCAAAATTCAATACAATTCTTAACCAATAAATTTTACTACGACTACATATTATTAGCAATATTTACTTAAAAAGTTTTACTGTTAACGGTGGGGAGGGGGGTACAGAAAGAAAAATTTTAAATTGAAAATATGGAGCTAAGACCTTTATTGGCCATGTGGTTAAAAAATGTGCGTGTGAATGTTACCTTATGGACAAATAAGACCATTTTTCAAATAATTTGTTTTATTATTTTTGGAGGTAACTCTTCTTTCGTTTTGGATTTCTTTCAACAAGCCATAAAACAGCTGCAATTTCGATGGTGGGCTATAAAAGGGTACCACCATATTAGAGCTAACTCAGACCACAAATACCATGGAATGAATTTAAACAGAAATCGCTATTGTTAGTTTTTGTTTGTTCGAAATTTTAATAGTATTTGTGTTATTTAAAGGCAATTTAAACAAAAGATAATGTTAAACAATTTGTTATTTATCACAAATAAACGAAACTTTTTGTATTTTATTATTTTGTTGGATGAATTTTAAAGAGAGGAAGGCTTTTATATCCACTAGAAGCAGAGCGCTATAGATTGTTTAACACAAGCCAGAGCCAGAGTGTAAGAAAGTGTCTAGAACAGAAAGATAAAGAAAAAAAAAACACTTCCATCAACTTAATTTGCTTGGTAGGGACTCTATTAGTGATGATACGAATATCAATTTTTAATATTCGCAAATACGAATACCTGCACCAATATTCGCCGAAGAGGAATACGAATATGGGTATTTCAGCAGGAAAGTCTACTTTTTGTCACGTTACGGCACCAAGGGTGCCCCGGAAGGCTAACTTTTAGTGAGTTAGTCTATCAGTGCTAGGGTCACAGGTTCCATTCACGGCAGGGATTCTGGTCTCCTGCAGACACGCACAGAGCTGCGCGGGATTAGTAAAAGCATTTTAAATATTATTTAATTTTTTTGTATTTTGGTGTAAAGCGCAATTTTATGAGGTTGTTCCACATTTGGGTTCATAACTTTTTTTTTCTACTAAGCCTATTTTCGGTAGATCCCAATGCCAAACTGCTTAGGGGAACAAGAATGAGTTTAATATCAATATTTTTCTTTTCTTAAATAGACGGATAGGCAGCCGGACATGACTTAACCGACTAAGAACTACACAAGGATCAAGGGTATTGGATGAATATTAAAAAAGTTTCACTTGGTATGACAATCTAAGAATACCCTCATTCACCACTAGTGGTAGAGGGCATTAAAATCAAATCATTTTTTAACATTAAATATAAATCAAAATAGATCCAAAAAATTATCTTTAGTTAATAAAAAAACTAACGCAGCTTAAATTATATTGAATTCATTTAAACAATTAAATTCCATTAAGTTCACAATTTAGTTTTTAAATATTAAAAATAGAATCTGGGAATTATTTCTTTTTCATAAGGTACTTTATTATATTTAATATTTTATTATTTTTCGAATTTATTCTATGAGCTAAATTTCAGTTATGTATTTTATAAAGCTTTTTGTAATATTTCCATTCCTTAAATATTTAGGAGTCACTTTATACACTTCCAGACTATTATATAAAATACATAACTGAAATTAAGCTCATAGAATAAATCCGAAAAATAATAAAATATTGAATGTAATATTAAAAATAATAATATCATTTTATATCTGAAAAAAAAAGAACGGTATTAATATTTATGTACATATTTGTACATCTAGTAAAAGCTATAAATTAATGGAAAAAATAAAAATGTATCACTTAAACTAATAAATTTTGGGAAAATGCTGAAAAAAGTGCTAGATGCGTTTTTTTCATGCTTAATGAGTTCAAAAAACGCTAGATCTGGCATTAAAAATGCTGAATTGGCAACAGTGCATGGGAGTGAAAGCAACTTTAAAGTAAATTCCGCAATTTCTTGTTGCCACCTGCACACGATTTGCACTGTTGCATTTTTGACGCTAAGAGATGTTTTTTTGTTGCTTTTTTTTGGCGAAAACTGATCGTTTATAGCGATTTTCAACATTTGTTAAAGTTAATTTAAATGCATTTTAATTGTTAAAAATGTTTATTTTATTTTTAGCAATTTCATAAATTTTTATTAGAAAATAAGAATTATTATTTTTAAATAACAAACGAAAAATTTTTTATGGCTAAACAAGTTGGGAAATGGCTAAACTCATTTTTTAATGGCTAAACAAGTTGAAACATGGCTAAATCTAGCCACTAAATGTCTAAATTGGCAACACTGCTTATCAGTGTGACCAGATCTTAAAATTTTTTTACATCTGAATTTTTCACTAAACAAGGCCAGAAAATGGTTAAAAAATTATTTAAAAAAATACTACATTTTTTTCAAGATTTTTGTTAAAAATTGATTTACTTTTTTGTATGAAATTTTATTAAAAACTAAGTTAATTTTCGTAACAAATTTTTAACCAAAATTAAAATTCCTTTCTTCATAAAAATAATTTAATGAAAATTAGATTCAATGAACTTAAGCCGGATTAAAATATCTAAATTTGGATTAAAGACCATTAACAGTTCAATAAAATAACCACAATACTAATTATTGTTAACAGCTAAGGCACGAGCTATATGATTGTGCTAAAAAAAGTCAACAAGAAGAGGAAAGACAAAAACATGAAAAACAAAAAAATGTACTTTGGATTTCAAGAAGAATTCTTGACAAAAAGTACGAAAAACAGAAGTTAGGAAGAACATGCAAATCAATTAAAATATATAATCATTCATTCAAAGCAAATTTTTATCTACCAAGGGGAAATACCATTTGGTTGAAAGATTGATGTTTGACTATTGAAGTCATCCATCGTCACTGGCCGTGAGTGTTAAACGGCAAACCCCTCTGAAGAGATTGTGGGATTACAATCGAAACTAGTCGGGGCAACCTGTCCGTGAAAACCTGCGTTCAATTCCCAGCTCAGTCAAGAATAAAAAATTGTCAATATAGTTTAATTCGTTTCATGTTATAGAATTCCTTTCTTCATAAAAATAATTTAATGAAAATTAAATTCAATGAACTAAAGCCTGATTAAAGTATCGAAATTTGGATTAAAAACCATTAACAGTTCAATAAAAATAACCACAATACCAATCAAAATTAAAATAATTTGTAATATTTGAACAAATTTAGGCGGCCTGCAGTGTTTCCAATTTAGCCATTTGGTGGCTAGATTTAGCTTTTTTCATCGCGTTTAGCCATGAAAAAATCCATTTAGCCATAAGCCATTTTTATTTAGCCAAATTTTCTTCAAGTTTTTAAATTTTTTGGAGCGAAAAATATTATAAAAGCAGCTTTTGTTGTGTTGTTACGTTGAATTTTTCTTAATTAGTTAACGCAAATTACTTTAGCAGTAAAAAAATTTCATCTTTAATTTGAGCCTTTCGTTATTCATTCTTATGCTTGTTATTAAAAATGTATTAATTCAAAGCAAAACATATCTTAGTTAAGTGCGATTTCAGTGTAGTAAATAAAATTTGTAAGTTTTGTATTAATATTAATGAGTTTTTTGTAATAAAATCTTGGGTAGTGGTTTTTTTTATAAGATTTACTTATTTTTTTTTTATTTTTCAAAACCAGTAAGAAGTTTCTTAAGATAAAAATTATGCATATTCATACGAAATTTCTTTTAGAGTGCTACTATTTGTAGTGGACATTTATAATAATTTATAAAAAAAAATTTCAGTTAATCAATAAAACCATTCTCCAAACTTTTAAAATAAAGCTAAATGAGCTGAAAACTTTTGCTAAAAGCGCTAAATTAAATGCCAAATTTTAAATGGAAATTTTGTAGTTAACCAACATTTCAAAAATGTTAAAATGGTCACACTGATACTTATACCTATAGCCAAGGCGAATTCATTTTTCAGGTGGCGTTGAAAGCAGGGTTGTAAGATTGATTTTGAACTTTTACGCCATGTTCAATGTCAAAAATCCCCAAAGAATTTATTTTTTAGTTTTTGACAATAATATATATATTTTTAGAATTCAAAATATTTTTTTATAAATCCCAAAAAAAAAAAAAAATTTGTTCCGTATCGCTAAAATCCGCCAAATATTAAAAAAAAAATCACCATGATTTATTTTGTTAACTTTTTATTTAGAACAAAGCAAAAAGGATTAGTGAACACAAAAAAGGTGCAATGTTTAAAATATTTTATAGTAGTCTACTTAAAGCAACAAAAAAAAATAATTTTTGCGGTAAGTGTTAAACAAATATTGAATATACAATACATTTGTATGTAGTTGCTGTTCTAATATAAATCAAAAACGCTATATACTTCACCGAGAAGACTCCCTTTTTTGTCTTCTTTTCTGGAATACATTGTGAAGGTACAAAAGAAATGCAACATTTACTATTTACATTCATATAACCTTGAACTCGTATAAACGTGTTGAAAATTCATGTCGCATTCTACTTCGTAGGCGAATTTTAGTAGAGTTCATTATTTCAACACAGGCAGCACTAGTTGTAATAACCAGCATATAAATAATAGCCAATGCAAGTTCCTTAAAATGGTACGTACATGCCGTACCCTTGTAGCAATAAATTATTGGCCTAAACTGATTTAAATTAGACTGAATATCATCATTAAGTTTCTCTTTTAACAAACGATATTTTCTCCCTTGTGTTTCATTAACAGCCAAAGGTACGTTAGGATTCATAAAATTTATAAAAATTTTTAATTTGTCAAATTTTATAATGGAAAATTGTTCATACGGGCCTGTTCTGAAAATCACGTGATTTCAAATCACGTGCTTTTTAAAATCACACGTGTGATTTTGTGGTGTTCCGAAAATCATTTCGTTTTTGTTTCCTGGTGTGCCTTCGGCAATTGAAAATCCCACCGAAGCACAAGAAAAACGGAACACAAAAATATCACACGTGGGATTTTTAAAGGCACATGTAATTTGAAATCACGTGATTTGAATAAAAGTGATTAAGAGAACAGGCCTGTATATTCATTGCTTAAAGAATTCTACTTATTACTAATTTCAAGAGCACATTTAAATATGAAAAAAATGTTCTCGAAGATTTTCATTATCTTCATCAGCCATTTCAACATAATTTAGTTTTAAATACTGGTCATGAATGTATAAAATTTCATACATTGAAATACTAGAATAAAAAAATATTATTTCTTCGTATTGAATTTAAGAAATTTCAAAACAAATTCATGGCTCATCAAAAATAGCCAACAAAATCGCCAACTATTTTATAAGTCGCCATGTCGCAAAATCGAAAGTTAGGTCGCCAAACAAGTTTGAAAATCGCCACGTTTGGCGAGAAATCTGACAGCCCTGGTTGAAAGCACAGCATAGCTACTTTTTTTTTCTTACTTAGAGAGAGAAATGTCAAAAGTTGCTAGAGTTTTCGATCAACGAAAGCAACAAAAAAAAATACATTGTTGTGTTTTTGGTGTTGTTTCTAGTATCGACACCACCGTATACATGAATTCGCCTTGTCTTTAGCCTTTTCTCACATGTCAATTAATATCATCTACCATCAATTTGCGAAGATGTTGAAATTTTCTCACAAGAAATACATAGAGCTTAAAATCAAAGTCTTTACAAGATTTTTCTATCTTATTGTATTCATTTCTACATCTTACGATTATTTCAGTGCCATCACTAGAAAACTGGCAATAAATTCTATCTATTAGCAGTGTGGCATCACTGACAAAATGACAATTGCTTTGAAAGCAGCGCTACCATTTTTAAAGTTTTTCCATACTTGCAAGGCTTTTTTCGTTTATTATACCCTCCACCACCACTGTGGTGAATGAGGGTATACTAAGTTTGTCATTCCATGTGAAACTTTTTTATTATACATCTAAGACCCCATAAAGTATATATATTCTGGGTCCTTGAGTAATTCTAAGTCGATTTAGCCATGTCCGTCTGTCCGTTTGTTGAAAACACGATCACTTTTGAAAAACGCAAAAGAAAAGAACAAACTTGGTCTCAAATTGCTTGTAGTTATCCTAAGCAGTTTGGGATTGAAATCCAGCAACATCGGTTCAGTAGGATCAGAACTATGAATCAAAATGTGGAACCACCACCCTGAAAAAATTGATAATTTTGATACAAAAACTAACATAAATGGTTTATTAATGTACGGAATGACATAAAATTTTTGCTCGAATTTGGTTTGTACGACTGCAAATCATACTGGTAAATTTCGTGACGATCGGTCCATAATTTACCATAGGCCCCATATAAACCCATCTCGAGGAAAACAGTTTAGTACGCCTAAAACCGCAATAAAAAACGCTAGCATAATTAAATTTGGTACGTCACAGTTTTATAGGACCAGAAATCACACTGTAAAATTTTTTGAAGATCGGTCCATAATTTACACTAGGCCCCATATAAACCCTTCTTCCGGAAAACAGTTTAGTACGCTTAAAACCGTAATAAATGACGCTATCATACTAAAATTTGGTACGTCACAGTTTCATAGGACCAGAAATCACACTGTAAAATTTTTTGAAGATCGGTTCATAATTTACACTATGCCCCATATAAACCCTTCTTCCGGAAAATAGTTTAGTATGCCTAAAACCGCTATAAATAACGCTAGCATACTTACATTTAATACGTCACAGTTTTATAGGCCGAGAAATCACATTGCCAAATTTCGTGAAGGTTGGTCCATAATTTACCCTAGGCCACATATAAACCCTACTCTCGGAAAACAGTTTATTGCGCCTAAAACCAAATAAAGCTCACTTTGGGAAAATAATAAAATTCGCCTTAAACCATCACAGATATAGATATTGCGGTAATATATCTTACTTAAATTCATATGGCCAGAAAAAATATCATGCAAATTTGTGAAATTTTCTGTTAACGCTAAAACTAATTACACTGCTGTATTGAAATTTATTCTAATTTATATTTTGTAATACTAGAAATCAGTTTTCAGAATTTTGGGATGATTGGGCCATAATTTACCATAGGTCCAATACAAATTACCCTCCTAAAAATTATTTTAGTTCGGTTCAAAGTCCTTACAAGAAACGCATAACATTTTCTTATTGTCGGTCAATAATTTAATTCATGTCTAAACCGCAACTAACTTTAATGCTGACGCTCGGTTTTGTATGTATTTATCATATAGAGCTCACTCCTGTCGGTGGAGGGTATCAAAGATTCGGCACAGCCGAATATAGCACTCTAACTTGTTTTTTTATATTATTAAAAGAAATGAATTCGAAATACATGTTGGTGTTTGCTTTTAAAACTTTGGCACTTATGTAGAAAAAGAGTGTTTAAAAAAAATTTTTTTTTCAGAAATGTTGACATTTTTGATTGCTAGAGTATATGATATTTGTTTCAAGTGTGAATTGTTTCACATTTTTAACATCTTCCATGCGTTTCTCGAAATGTAAGCAAGCGTACAAATGGTATTAAATAATTTCAGATTTAGTTTTTCTCACTCTTGTTGCTCTTTTCCTTAGAAATTTAGTGTTGTTGGATTTTCACATATTTAATAAAGATTTTTTTCTGTATTTTGCTCAACTTTGTTTTTCACAGAGTTTACAAATGAATGGTAAACTGTTCAGCTTCCCTTCATTGACTGTTGTATAATAAGCAGAACTCAAACATCTCTCTGAGTTTCCAATTTATTGGCGACAGATGACTTTGTTTAAGCTACTGCAGCGGCCGCATTTCCAATGGGTTTTAATTAAAACTTTTTTAAAATGAATTTATTTTTTTGTTTCTTTTGATGTTTTTTTACCCTAAATATTTCCGAAATATAAGCTTAAATTTTGCAAACACGAATACGAATGCGAATGTTGTAAAATAAGCGAATATTCGGTGATACGACTACGAATGCGAATATGTGTAACATCACTAGACTCTATCGTACCAAAACCGTAAAATCTGGAGGACACTTGTATAGGGGCCAGGTACAATAATGAACGATTTTTTTTTTCATTTTTACTATTAGTATTCTATTAAGTATTTTTAATTTAAAATAGTACCTCCAAAAAAAAAAGAAACAAAAATTTTATTATTAATATGATTAAAAAATATTTACTCTAATGCAACAATTATAACTTGTACTCTAAAAATAAAATATCGTTAAAAAAAAACATCGTGCCAGTTTGTCCACTTTTAGGTAACGAAACGGTTGGCTTAAAAATTATTTTTCATATGCCTTTGCTATTAAATTAAGAATTGTTTTGATTCCCAGGAAAAACTTTTTGAATTTTGGTAATAGGTCGTAGTTATTTCATGCGTTACCTGGTCAGTAGTTATCATTACAATTGTCATTATTCTGAAAACCTCAATAAGTACTTGCTAGTAATGACTTCAGTAAGTACTTTTCGCTATTATTTTTTTCAGTTATGAATATTTGCTTACTAATTATCAGCTAAATAACTACTTATTAGTTGTCTTGTTTTTAGTACTGAATATTTACTTACTGGTAACTAGCTCCATAACTACTTATTAGGTCTATTAACTAGCGCCAATTAAATTAATTTTTGGCTTCTAGTAAGTATATTGTAAGTACTTACAATTCAACTTACTGGTAGTTCAGTAATAACTAGATATTTTGTGACTTCTAGTAAGTGTATTGTAACTACTGAATTCTGTGGACAACTCGAACAAAAATAAGTAGTTATTCAGCAGAAAAATAAGTAGTGTTTATATTTCTCCAACATTACTTGCTAACTTACCAGGTAAGTAAAGTTTGTGTTGGGTTCTACTGAAAATTTTTAAATTTTGAGTTAATATCATATAATATAATTTTTTTCTTCAATAATGACTTTAGTTTTATTTTTTAAGAAGCAGTTTTTTTAAATAAATATGGCGAACACTGCCTGTTGGATCCATTTACATCATCAAACGAGCTCCATTAAGGAAGAATAAATATAATCTAAAATTTGAAATTTTAGCTGACCTTTTGTTACCATTTTTAACTCAAAACTATCAGGGGTAAAATTGAGAGGGAGTCGTGGTTTCTTGATCATATCGTTGTCATTAGTGGACCGATATATGTTGTATAAATATGTACCAATCTAGTCCGCATCCTATCTGGGGCCTTCGTAAGACCCATTTCAACCAGTAGACGGATATAGATACCGATGGACGGCAATCAACTCCGTGTTCACATATATAAACATACATTCTTTAAAGGACCTAAGATCAATATTGTAGAAATTATATGTATATACCCATTCTACCGGGGTATAAAAACACTTTTTTTTAAATCGATATTTAGGTGAGCATGCGTGTGAAGGTGAGGTGCAATAATATACCTGTTGGTAGCGTTACCAAATGTACAGATTTATATTTTTGCCGCAATTTTTAAAAGTGCAAAACAGTCTTGCAGCTTTTTGTATCAAAAAAACAGTTTTTTAATCATTGCAGTTTTTTAAATTTTATTCAAATAATACAAAGAAGCATCTTCTTCTTCTTTCGCCGACTTAACTCCCTGTGGAGCAGAGGACCTCAAAATAGTGCCTCCTAAAAAAGAAACAAAAATTTAATTATTAATATGATTAAAAAATATTTACTCTAATGCAACAATATTATAACTTGTACACTCTAAAAACAAAATAAAAAGTTTGTCCACTTTTAGGTAACGAAACGGTTCGTTTAAAAATTTTTTTCATATGCCTTTAATATTAAAATAAAAATAGTTTTGCTTCTACTGAAGATTTTTAAATTTCGATTTAATACCCTCTTTATGATCAAGTGCGATATATATTTCTTTATACATAATATAATTTTTTTTGATTCAATAATCACTTTATTTTTATTTTTTAAGAAGCAGTTTTTCCATAACAACAGATTTTCTTTTGTGTACAGGCAGTGTTGCCTGTTGGCTCCATTTACATAACCAAATAAGCTCCATTAAGGGAGAATAAATATAATCTTTAATTAGAAATTTAACCTGACCTTTTCTTACCATATTTATCTCAAAACTGGGTAAAATAATGAACTTACTTAGATTATTTTCAATGTTTAAAATAAACTTTGTGTATGGGAAATATTGAACACAAGCTTGAAGAACCTAATTCCACCTTTGTGGCTGCTACCGGGCAAAATTTCTTATTCCGGAAGCGCATTTGCATGGGCAATAGCTAAAATAATAAGCCGATTTGGCTGATTTTTATAACCAAACTAATCTAATAAATAGAGGGAAATTAAGATGAATTTTTTCATCCGCACTTGTCTCGTATGAACCCAATTGTACTTTAACTCTTAATTAGGGTCGGGCACTTGTATTGTAACCAGGTAAAATAATAGTGCGATATGGCAATTTGTATCGATAAAATATATTTTTGGCAAATTTCATTCCCTTAAGTCTTTTATTGCAAGCTCTCGTGCTTTTCATAGACAGTTCTTAAATATATATACTTAATAGAGCATCCGCCTATGATTGCGATGTGCTGCAGAGAAATATGGGTAAGGTGTTGGTGTATTACCCCCGCCCACTCCCATATTGTTAGTAGTGAGTATTAAAAAGGGCAAGATAATTTCAAACCCAAACTTATCTTAAAGACATTCGAACTTATGTGTGATAATCAAATTTAATGAATTTTAAGTCCCTAGTGTCATGCAACAGCATTTAAATCACAGATTATTTCAAAACCATTACATAAAATTCGTAACGCATAGGATTCTGTCTGTGGTGGTATAACACACAAACTTCCGCAACCCTGTCTGTAATCACAGATATGATTATCTGAATATGAATTAAATAAGTACATTGCAACATTCGTTGTTTTTTATAGCTGGTACTTCTGTTTGCCACGTGTTGTATGCAAATTATTTCAGACATATAATAATTTTTGTCCATTTATTTTTGCACCCATTTTAATACATATTTTTGCTACTAAGTGTATAAATCTGTTTGTTTTATCGACTGATGACAATTGATAATATTTGTACGGTTGCACAATAATACTCCTCTTGCCACAAAATTGCTGTAGCCAATGAATCGATTGAAAATAATACTAAAATAATAATACGTTCGTACTACACGATTATTAAGTACTTTTAAGGGATTGAAATTGTTAATGCGTGTCATACCGTAAAGTGTTTAACTATGTGTGTGTGTGTGTATGTTTGTTCGGCTGTTCTGGTGGAATGGTTTGGCGTCGACGAAGTCAACCAAAGTAACAAATGCTGATCGTTCGGCTTAAGATCTTAGACCAGCTGGATTTTTAAAGATCGTTGACAAAGACACTCGGGTATGTTTTATAATATGAAATGAAGTGGATTTAGGCCCTAATCATGTAAAACGCTGTCTGTACTAGACATTTTTTTGTCTTTCTCTTCCACTGTTCGCAATTTTCATGTTGTTGCTTCATATAATTTTTCTCACATCAATGTAATTTAAGTATCAATGCCTGTAAAATAAGACAATAACTTTTACGATAGGTACTATGTCATGACAAAATGTTGTGCTGGTTGGTCCAAAATTAACCATAGGTCCCATATTAACCCCCTTCCTAAAATCGGCAAAAGGCAAACAAATTTCATATAGATGAAGATATCTAAATAATATTCAGCACAAAAACCTTTTTTTTTATTTTTTAACCTCATAGCATAATTCTGTTCTGGCCACCATGATTGGCGATGGGTCAAAATAGGGTCAACTTTAAAAAATTTGTTTTTAAAATATTATGGTGTCGTGTATCATATAGTATTGCTAGAACGACTATAATTTCTTAGTTTTTGTTTACATATATTTACCAAAAATATATTTCATACGTTGTTAACACTATAAGCAAAAAATCTGTCACGTACATTATGTCACGAACGATATTACATTTTGAACACTATAAAACCATCCTGAAAAAATTTTTTTTCCAATTACGGATTATAAAGAAAAATATGTGGTTTAATGTAAAAAATTTAAAAAAGAAAAAAAAACATCCCACAATTCGCTGATTTTCGGATTTTTTTTACATTCACCTCAAAATCACTTCCGTTTTATGTCACGTACGATATGCACCTATTCTGCTAGATATTTTGGACAACAAGGTTCTGAATGTAATAATTATTTTTTTTATATATATATTGCACCCCCTAAATGAAACATAACAATAAAAAAAATTGTAAAGTTACTACTATTTGTGCAAAAGGCGTAAACATTTTACGTACGATGACATGGCAATGCCCATATATTAGAGAAATTAATTGTACATAATATGTAAAAATTAATTTAATGTTACCATTTATAATTTTTTGTTTTTAAATACCAATTCATGAAAGAAGCTTTGCTTGGATGTTTTGAAATTCGGAATTGAGATAAAAAAAAATTGAAATTTTCAGTATTGAAATATCCCTAAAAATGATTAAGGCCTGGATCTAGTGTTTATAATTTCGGTTAACCGATTAACCGAAAAACCGGTGCTTATGCATATTTCCGGTTTTAAGGAAACCGGGTTTCCCTCCCGGTTAACCGGTTTTTATATCTGTAAAAATCGTCCATTTCCCTTATTTGATTGCCAGCTGTTGTTATTATTTCGCAGTGAATTATAGTTTGTGTTTCAATTAATGAAATTTGTAATAAATTTGGAGAACACAAGTAAGAAAATTAAAATTTATTAGCTGTTTTTTAAAGTTAAATGCTATACATACTTTTTATTTTACTAAAATGAGTTCTAAGGTGTGGTAATACTACAAAAAGAAAAATAACAAGTTAGAGTGCTATATTCGGCTATGCCGAATCTTTGATACCCTCCACCGACAGGAGTGGGCTTATTAACTAAGCTTCACAAAAACGAACGTCAGCATTAAAATTGGTTGCGGTTTAGACCTGAACTAAATTATTGACCGACAATAAGAAAATGTTGTTCGTTTCTTGTAAGAACTTTGAACTGGCTTGAGTAAAATATCATTATTCGTAACAGTTTTAGCCGGACTTAAACGATTTTTAGGAGCGTTATTTGTATTGGACCTATGGTAAATTATGGACAAATCATCCCAAAATTCTGAAGACTGATTTCTGGTATTACAAAAAATAAATTAGAATAAATTTCAATACAGCAGTGTAATTAGTTTTAGCGTTAACAGTAAATTTCACAAATTTGCATGATAGTTTTTCTTGCCATATGAATTTAAGTAAAAAATTTCACCGCAATATCTATAAATCCCAAAGTGGGCTTTATTTGGTTTTAGGCGCAATAAACTATTTTCCGAGAGTAGGGTTTATATGGGGCCTATGGTAAATTATGGACAAATCTTCAAGAAATTTGGCAGTGTGATTTCTCGTCCTATAAAACTGTGACGCACCGAATTTCAATTTGATAGCATGATTTATTACGGTTTTAGGCGTACTAAACTGTTTTCCGGGAGTAGGGTTTATATGGGGCCTAGGGTAAATTATGGACCACTCTTCACGGAATTTGGCAGTGTGATTTCTGGGCCTATAAAACTGTGACGTACCGAATTTCAATTTGATAGCATGATTTATTACGGTTTTAGGCCCGGTTTTCCGGGAGTAGGGTTTATATGGGGCCTAGGGTAAATTATGGACCACTCTTCACGAAATTTGGCAGTGCGATTTCTCGCCCTATAAAACTATGACGTACCGAATTTAAATTTTATAGCATTATTTATTACGGTTTTAGGCGTACTAAACGGTTTTCCGGGAGTAGGGTTTATATGGGGCCTAGTGTAAATTATGGACCGATCTTTAAAAAATTCTACAGTGTGATTTCTGGTTCTATAAAACTGTGACGTACCAAATTTTAGTATGCTAGCGTTATTTATTACGGTTTTAGGCGCAATAAACTGTTTTCCGGGGGTAGGGTTTATATGGGGCCTAGTGTAAATTATGGACCGACCTTCAAAAAATTTTACAGTGTGATTTCTGGTCGTATAAAACTGTGACGTACCAAATTTTAGTATGCTAGCATTTTTTATTGCAGTTTTAGGCGTACTAAGCTGTTTTCTGGGAGTAGGGTTTATATAGGGCCTATTGTAAATTGTGGACCGATCTTCAAAAAATTTTACAGTGTGATTTCTGGTCCTATAAAACTGTGACATACCAAGTTTTAATATGATAGCGTTTTTTTTACGGTTTTAGGCGTACTAAACTGTTTTCCGGGAGTAGGGTTTATATGGGGACCTAGTGTAAATTATGGACCGATCTTCAAAAAATTTTACAGTGTGATTTGTGATCCTATAAAACTGTGAAGTACAAAATTTTAATATGATAGCGTTATTTATTGCGGTTTTAGGCGTACTAAACTGTTTTCCGCGAGAAGGGTTTATATGGGGCCTATTGTAAATTGTGGACCGATCTTAAAAAAATTTTACAGTGTGATTTCTGGTTCTATAAAACTGTGACTTACCAAATTTTAATATGATAGCGTTATTTGTTGAGGTTCTAGGCGTACTAAGCTGTTTTCCGGGAGTAGGGTTTATATGGGGCCTAGTGTAAATTATGGACCGATCTTCAAAAAATTTTACAGTGTGATTTGTGATCCTATAAAACTGTGAAGTACAAAATTTTAATATGATAGCGTTATTTATTGCGGTTTTAGGCGTACTAAACTGTTTTCCGCGAGAAGGGTTTATATGGGGCCTATTGTAAATTGTGGACCGATCTTAAAAAAATTTTACAGTGTGATTTCTGGTTCTATAAAACTGTGACTTACCAAATTTTAATATGATAGCGTTATTTGTTGAGGTTCTAGGCGTACTAAGCTGTTTTCCGGGAGTAGGGTTTATATGGGGCCTAGTGTAAATTATGGACCGATCTTCAAAAAATTTTACAGTGTGATTTGTGATCCTATAAAACTGTGAAGTACAAAATTTTAATATGATAGCGTTATTTATTGCGGTTTTAGGCGTACTAAACTGTTTTCCGCGAGAAGGGTTTATATGGGGCCTATGGTAAATTGTGGACCGATCTTCGCGAAATTTAACAGTATGATTTGCAGTCATATAAAGCGAATTCGTGCAAAATTTTATGTCATTCCGTGCATTATTCCACCATTAATGTTAGTTTTTGTATCAAAATTATCAATTTTTTTTGGGTAGTGGTTCCACATTTTGATTCATAGTTCTGATCCTACTGAACCGATGTTGCTGGATTTCAATCCCAAACTGCTTAGGATAACTACAAGCAATTTGAGACCAAGTTTGTTCTTTTCTTTTGCGTTTTTCGAAAGTGAGCGTGTTTTCAACAGACGGACAGACGGACAGACAGACGGACATGGCTAAATCGACTTAGAATTACTCAAGGACCTAGAATATATATACTTTATGGGGTCTTAGATGTATAATAAAAAAGTTTCACACGGAATGACAAACTTAGTATACCCTTATTCACCACAGTGGTGGTGGAGGGTATAAAAAGGCACAATGTACCAAGTGCACACAAATCCAGGCTTGTAAAGGCTCTTCCACTCCATCGCTTCAGAGTCACTTGCTTAGAATACACAAAATTAACATTGATGATTATGATGAAAAAGAAAAAATTTCAATTGAAGCATCTTCATCTCAGAGTACAACCTCATCTCTTGCAGAAGTTCTATCTCGTACGGTTGCTGAGGACAGGCTTTCCGTAGGTGCGGTGCAAAAATCGAAGGTAATAAAGTCTTATCTAAAGATAACAAATAAGGAAATGGCATGCCAGGCTACAATATGGAAACATATTTATTCATTTTATGAAGAAAAAAAAGCCGAATACATTAAAAAGGAGACTAAAGGAAAGTTCTCCATTACTGTCCATAAATGGGTTCATATCTCCAGCCTGAAATGTACAAACGTAAGTGTCCGTTGCTTTAACCCTAGCACCTCCCAATTGGAAATATTCCATTTGGGACTAAAACAACTCGCTGTTAGGGGAACTGCAGAAAATATAAAGCTGTATGTTAAAGATAAACTCTTCGAGCTTGAAATCGATATCAATAATGACGTAGTAGCATCCACTCACGACGGTGCTGCTGTGATGAAGAAATATGGGGAATCTATATCTCCTTTATTATGCTACAATCATTGTATTCATTTATGCGTAGAAGATAGTTTTTACCACAAATCAAGTAACGATAAAGTGGATGACAGCGAATGGTCCGATATTAATGATGAAAGTGACAGTGATTTTTATGGCTCGTTTTGTCCAGTCGACAACCATACTGTTCTTTCGCCATCGATTTACCCAACCATATCCAAAAATAGAAGAGTGAGTAAAATGTTTAATAAAAGTCAAGATAAACAGCTAAAACTAAAACTCAATATTGCAGTAAAAAGTTTTCAAGTGATACTGTGACATTATTGGAATCTGAAGCAATTTTAAAATTTATGTTCAACACAATTTGAAAATCAAATAGCAGCTTCGCTCAAACTCTACTGCTATGTCTACGTAAAGGATTTCCCAAAGAAGAAATATGACCCTAAATACACTATTTTAATATTAACGTAGTGGTTGTTTTCCGAAATCCTAAGAATATATAAAATATTCGTCAAAGTCTACTTCTTTAGACTTTGCTATGCTGCTCTACAAGAGACTATTTTTTTTTTTTATTGAAAAAATTAAACAATTGAAAGTGAATTAAATTTTGAAGATTTTGAAATTTTTTCAAATTCCGAAAGTTTAGAGGAACAACTAAGCTTGACGTTTAAATCTATTCAAGACTAAAGTAATAAATGCAAACGTATTAATCTCAATAACCTTAAAGACAACTTGGAATATTTGGAAAAATTCAACAAGAGAACGGCAAAATTAAATATGCTATATCATGCTCTTCCTACTATTAATCCGACATCAACTGTCAGTGAAAGAGTCTTCTCGGTATCATCTTTAATAAAAACTAAATTGAAAAACAGAATGTCTTCTAAACCTTTGGATTGGTTTGAAATTTTACTTGAAAAAAACTTCACAAAATCAGGCATCAGAAATTAAGAACCGAAAACTTAAAATTTAAGTTTTTCATTTGAAAAATTCAAAACTCATGCGTACAAAATAAATTTTTTTTCGGTCAGTTAAAAAAAATAGGAAACACAAAAAAAGATATTTATTTTTAAAGTACAATATGTGTTTTGTACATGTTTTGTACATGCAAAGAAACAAAAATTTAACTTTTGAAAAATACACAAAACGTTTTTTTTATTTTTATTTTTTTTTGTGTTCAAAACATGTTTTCAACTGTACAATAAAAAAAAAATAAAAATTATTTTGTTTTATTTGTTCTTCAAAGTTCAAAATAATTAAATTCTGAAAAAAAACATTTATGAGAAAAATATTTTTTTTTTTGTTTTTAGAAACTTACAATTAAAACTCAATTTGAAGTTAAAATTGTGAATTTTAATTAAAATTATAATATAAAATTGTGTTTAAAATTGCAATTGCAAAAAATCTTTAGAGATTCTTAATTATCAAAACTAGCTGCTGTTGCATTAGCTGTACCCGCAACACAGGTATCTGTGGATACAGTCTTCCGTGCTTTGCCAATTCTTATGACCAAAAATAGAAGGAATTTAAGTTCTGAGCATGTAGAAAATATTGTTGCTCAAACTCAATATCAAGCTAATTGATAAGATTACTATTTAGTTCTAGGATAATCTTAATCATGTTATAACTACTTATTATTAATTAGCTTTATATTTTTTAATATGTACGTATGAGTTTAAATTTTGTCAATTAAAAAAATTCAATTTTAAGTTTTCGGTTCATTTTTTTCTTTTCATGTACAAAATAAAAAAAAAAAGAAAAAAAGAAATTTTCGGTTCTTAATTTTTTGTACAAAACTACAAAAAAAATATTTTTCTAAAAACCTTTTTTTTTAGAACTTTATTATTTTGAACTTAAAGAAACAATATCAAACAAAATATTTTTATCTATTTTTGGTTATTGTACAATTTAAAATATTTTTCGAACACCAATGAATAATAAATATTTTTTAAAAAACATAAAAAAAAACGTTTTCCGGTCTTTGCATAAAATTCAAATTTCTTTTAGTCACTATTTTTTTTTTCTTACAACAAAGCACAAATTTTGTCTGACAAATGCTATTTTTTAAGTTATTTTTGTTGTTTTTTAAATAAAAATGAATTGATTTTTACGTTTAATTTATTTTGTTAATTAATGGGGGGTTAACCGATTAACCGGTTTTTTTGAGTTCGTGTAACCGAAAAGTCGGTTTTTTGAAAACACTACCTGGAACAGAATAAAGGAGTTGTAGTAGTAGCTGAAGCTGAAGAATGCTCTGTAGCGCAACAAAGTTCAAAATTTCGAACTTTGCGCTTCAACTTCAACTGCAACGACTACTACAGCTACGTATTCTGTTGACACTACGTGTTTTCCTAAATGAACTACAGGGTATCTGTGTGTGTAGTTGGATTTAAGTGTGTTGCAACAATATTGATTGTCTGCATATATAATAACAAGTACACACGCATCAGAAGCAGCAGCAGTTATACTATATGGATGTGTCTACAAATAGTACATATCGATTGTAGACATATTGTGGCATGTTATTAAAATACATGTTGACGATGATGACATTTGTGAAACTAGTTAAAATAAAGAGTGAGAGTAAGTATTCTGCTCGGATTACAAAACTGGTTGGTTGGCTAGAGGATGCATCATACTTAATGCCAGTGACAGTGTGTGGTGGTGCTAGTGGTTGTGGCAGTATTGGCTGGCTACTGGATCTCTGTTTACGAGTATGATGCTGACACTGAATATTAATGGTTGAATGATGATGATTATTATTTTCAAAATGAAATAAAATGAAAATGAGTCGAGTATATTGTTGTCCTGTAAATCTATCAATCCCACTAACCGACTGACTGACTGTCCACCCATTCAGCCGTTCAGTCGTTCAGGCATTCATTTATTTATTCACTTATTTTCTCGACTGTTCTCTCCATTCTTCTCTTTGATTTCCAGCCACGCACAAATATTGTATTGTATGAGTGATAAACGTGCCTTGTAGCAAGTGATGAATGCCTCAATGTTGCATGTTTATGACTGCTTACTTTGTATTGCAACGAGTATACTCGTATGTGTGAGTGTATGTATTTATGTCAATAGGTGTGAATGTAATTTTAAATTACATTTGTTTGGCTTGGAATCGACTGATCTGTTGGTTGGTTGGGTTGCATTGTTCAGCATCATGTTATGAATACAAATTTTGTATTTAATTAATAAATAAATACAAGTTTATACACGCTATTTGGGAAATAAACTCATGTGGAAATTTCATGTTTTTATCTTAAAAATGAAAAAGAAGGAAAAAATACAAAAATAAAATAATCTTTAAATTCTAGTTTGTTTGAAAAGAAATCAGGAAATTAAAAATAATTAATGAAATGTGTAAGTTTCTAGATTAAAAATTCAAATTAAAAGAAAATTGATAGAAATCTTGGTTAACTGTTTTAAATTTCGTTAAATTAGTGTGAGAAACATTTTGGTTGAAGAAGGTGAATTCGACAGGAAATGTATAAAATAAAAAAACAGTTGGTTTAGTTGTAACGATTTACATACAAACACTTTCCGATAGAGCTTAAGCCATCGAACAGTTGTCAGATCTACCAATCAATGCACAGTGGGTTGAAATTGCCTGATTTTGATGATTAATCCAAAGGCTGCACTCTAATGTTACCAGTCCTGTTTGGTATTGGATGAAAGGAAATAACATTTTACGTCACTAACTGCTAAAATTACTGCTCCGAGTAACCCATTTTATTGGCAGTGAGCGGTCAAACTCAAATAGTTTAAAAAAAATTTGGGTGCCGTGGTTCAAATTTTGACGTAATTATCATCGCTTGGTCTAAAAATAAACAACAATCAACTAATATTTAAAAATATAATCTTAGTTACTTTAAAGTGGCCATATCTTAGCGGACTTTTAAATAGTCTTTTAGAAACCTTATTTTCGTGGATTAGAGTGACTTTAAAGTATAAAATTTTCTTCTTCGTGATCTTTTAGAAACTCGTTAGTTACTTTAGAGGTTAGTTTTTAAGGTTCCACTCTAAATATTGTTGTTATATGCGTCACGGAGCTGCGGTTAACTTTACTTAAACATAGTTAGTCTATCTGTGCGGAAATTTCGCGTGGCTATAAAAAGTAAATTTTCAGTATTTTATTTACTTAGGCTAAAGACTGTTATCTTGCAGTTTATTTGTTTAGGATAGTCTAAGATTCTTCACAAGATAAGACGTTGTATGTTTGTTTAGGCTGGTTATTATTCACTTAAGATATGAAATATACACATTAGTACTAAACTCAAAGTAAATTCATTTCAAACAACTAAAAATTTATTTAAAAAACGGATCATTTATATATCATTAAAAATAAATGAATTTTACATCAATTTTTGACTTTTTTTATTTAACAGTATACATATATATAAATGCCAAAGAATGTTCTTTCAAATGATAATAAACATTCCCCATTAAATTTGAATTTTCCTGTTTTTTTTTTCTTTAAAAAAGTAGGGAACTTCGAAATGGATCACGCTTTACAAACATAAATCCAAAAAAAATTTTTTTTTTTTTTTTGAATTTATTCAATGAGCTAAATTTGAGATATGTATTTTATAAAGCTTTTTTTAATAGTTATATTCTTTAAATTTTAAGGAATGACTTTATATACTACCAGACTTATTATCTTGTATCTTCCTGTTACATTTTACCTTTCTGAAATGAAATTTTATTGCGGAATTTCGTTTTTTAGTAATTTCAATAAACTAAACTGTTTTTCAGTTACGCGAATATATGTTGTGCAACCTCCTCCATTTTCGAAATAACGGTATATCTCGAAAACCAGAGCCAATCTTAAAAAACCGCGGGCACCACTGGATTCAGCTTACCCGAATTATGTTAAAACACCACGTGCCCATCTTGTCACGAAAAAAAAGTGTCAATTTCTTGCACAGTGTAATTGTAAATTTTTCTGTTCATACAATATACTTCATTGCTATCCAACGGAAAGCTAAGGTAAAATGTAACAGGAAGATACAAGATAATAAGTCTGGTAGTATATAAAGTCATTCCTAAAAATTTAAGGAATAGAACTATTACAAAATGCTTTATAAAATACATATCTGAAATTTAGCTCATAGAATAAATTCGAAAAAAATAAAAAAATGTTGAATATAATAACGTAACTTATGAAAAAGAAATAATTCCCAGATAAACATAATATGTTAAATTAAATATTATTCCTTCGACCTTTTTTTTATTCAAAAATAAAAAGTTTTTTCGAGCTCGAGGCCAATTATCTGTAAAAAATATTTATTTATTATTTATTTACTAATCTTCTCCAATATTTCGATATCCATCGGATATCATTATCAAGGAATGAGTTACAAATATATTCGTTAGAGACGTATGACCTTCTCCACAATATTGAATGTAGAGAAGGTCATACGTCTCTTACGAATATATTTGTAACTCATTCCTTGATAATGATATCCGATGGATATCGAAATATTGGAGAATATTAGTAAATAAATAATAAATAAATATTTTTTACAAATAATTGGCCTCGAGCTCGAAAAAAACTTTTTATTTTTAAACATATGTTTAAAAATTTTCTTTAAAAATAGTTTTGTTTGTGGTGACCATTTTTAAACATGTTTTTTCTCTGCGTGTACCACTGGTTATGAAAACCATTTTGGTATACTAAGTTGGCAGGTACTATTCTGTATTGACGATGTAAATCAATGGGCTGTAGTGTTTAGAAAAACTTGAAGTTTTGTATTTGGTAAGAAGTGGAGAAAAGAAGATCAGTGGATCAAATAGAGTGATCGAAAAACTTTGCCATTTCAAACAATGTGTTAATTTATTTAAATAAATATTGACAAATCCCAACAACAATTCTACATGTTTAAATTATTTTATTTTAAACGAAAAAACTCAATTAATATTTTTTGTTATTTAATTAATATTTTAATTAAAAATTTATTTCAAAATAACTTAAATATTAATTAAATCAAAATTATATTTTTAAATTTCTTTCAAGTAAAAAAATAATTAATTCAATTATCACATTAATTAAATTTAAATAGTTTTTAAACCATATTTTTAATTGATAAAACACTTTTTCCTGTGTACGTTTTGACCAGATTTTTTTTTAAATAATCAAATCGTGGCAAAAATTCGTACGGCTTTGGTAAATAAAAATAAACGATTGAAGAATGTTTGTTTGGATCCAATCTCAAAACCATTTCAGATGTGTCTAAGATGTGATGTTAATTAAAAAAATAATTTAATTTTCATCAGTAAACATGTAAATAGTATCAACAAAATATTTTTTAATATTAAAAACATTTTCTGCCGTAATATTATTGATATAGATAGATATGAAGAAGGCCATTCGCACCGCGACCCAGAGGATGTTTTGTGCAGCCTGTGTTTATCACAATGTCAAGTTCAGGCTGCGTTTAAAGCCCATCACCCTGCCCGGTGAAATATCGGAGATTTCAGTTGGCCCCAACATTTGCCCCCCCCCCCCCCCCCGAAAAATTTCCGCCTGGAAGTCCTCGAAGCGGGCCAATAGCATAGGAGATCTTCCGATGTTTCGTCATCCACCCCACAAAATCTGAGTATCTTGGCACCAACATTACCCATTATATGGTGATGGTATCTGAGACCGCAATGGCATGTAAATAGGCCCACAAGTAGCCTTAGTTTTCCCTTATCAAGAAGAAGTAGCCTAATTTCCCTGCTACGGGAAATCTCTTGGAATGTCTTAATCCAGAAATGGACGTTCATGTGTGTAGGAATTCAGGCTCGGACCATGTTTGCAACATCCCGTTAAAGTGACTGGCAGGGACGCCGACAAAAGACTCAGGGCCTATAAATAGGAGACGAGCGCCCCTGTTTGCTAAGCAGTCAGAACTTTCGTTGCCCACATGGCAACGTTGTGTTTCCCCGGATTGTTCAGAGATGCCAAACGGTCCATGACCAACATGGACTTCACCTCTAAAGAAGATAGTGCTCTAAGAGTGGCCCGGCTATCCGACATTACAAATACCCTCAAGCCCTTTGCCCCGCTCCTCAGAAATTCACCAGCGCATATGAGGATAGCGTAGATGTCTGCCTGGAAGATCGAAGGCTGTTTGCCCGTTGGTAAGCCCCTTTGGAAACCCGGGCCCATAATTTCCGCTCCAGTATCTCCATTCGTCTGTCTCGAACCATCATTGAACCAGACATGGTCCTCGCGCCCGCCTCACCAGGATTGGTCCGCCTATTAGTCCCTATTAGGTATGAGGACATTAAAGTTCCTATCCAATATCAGACCAGGCAGCATGTGATCACTAACCAAGATAGATGGATCGTTTTTGAGAATTTCAAGGATCCGCATTGTTGATATAAGTAAACGTTTAATTCACTTGATTAAATTTTTAATTAATATTGATTTTCTTTTTGATTAATGGTTCAAATGAAAAAAAACTGACAAGAAATTTTCTCTCTGTAAGATCGAGACATATTAGATCACATTAAACTTTTATGTAGACATAATTAACTCTAGAAAATTTTGCGAAGACAGGTTTTTATCTGTCCATGTTTCCTAAGTGGGTCCAATTCTCGAAAATCGTTAACGATTTTCGATCTTTAAATTATTTTTGTAACAAGAACAAATTCGACAAATCTTACTTAAATATAAATAACTCCTCCAAATTTTATCGAGAGAAGACCTTCAATCCTGTATATACAACATTCCCAAAAATCGCTTCAACCGGTCAAGATCTTTTGAAAATCTTAGTACTGAAAGAAACTTAAACTACACCAAACTGGTTTAGGGTACCATATGTGAGGACTTGACCTACTAAATATATTTTTCTATTTGTTTCTAATGGCTTTGGTGCATAAAAATTACAGCTTATCCGTTTCTTATGACGTTGATTGAAAAATATCTTCCAGAAGACCTTCGGATGCTTTCAGATTATCCAAGCATCCAAATTATTTTGTCTACATACTTTAAAAAGAACTAAAAAAAAAAAACATTATTCATGTGCAGTACATATAAAGATAACATTGTGACATGAGTTTGACATCCTTTCATATTTTACTAAGACCCTGGAGTAGTTGTACAAACAGCATGTTGTAAAAAAATTAATAAAGACACACATGGACATGAACACTCAAACATACGTGCTCACCACTCCCCACTCAACTCGACATTTAAATCCTGATGTGGTTCGTGTGCAATTTTCATTAAAGTCCATGTGTGTTTGATACTTTTATGCTCCGTAACACTTTGTGGAATACAAATGCGATTGTTAACATCCACAGAAACCAAATCGCACTCTACTATTATATAAAATCATAAAAGGATGAATCATAAAAAGTTTTGGGAAAGAAGAATAAAACGAATTTATGGGACACTATAAAGCGGGTGAGTCAAATTTAAGAATTTAAGCGTTCTCAAGAGAAAAAAATTAAGCGAATTTAAGACAGATGTTACGATCCAACAAGGGACAAGGCTTTTAAAGCGGTTTAAGTTGAATTTATTACCCACTAGGGTATTCATTTAATACCATTTAATCGATCGATTAATTAACCGAGGTTTAATCGGTTAACCGATTAATAAATTATATATTAATAATATATTAAGTAATTTCAATAAATAAAAATGCAAAAATTATATATAATTTCGAGTTTTTAAGTAACAAAAAAAAAAAAAAAACAAAAAAAAAAACAATTCTTAAGCCAAAACGAGCAAACAAAAAAATATTTCATAAATATGTAATATACATATTTTTTTATTTAAATATATTAACAAAAAAATCATTTTTTTAATTATTTCAATAGTTTAAGGAGATCTTATAATATAATCTTTTATTCTTGTGGTTTTAAACGCGTTAAGCATCTCGAACGTGATTTAGCTCTAATCACATCAAAATCGTGATTATTGACCAAACACTGAAGTGATTTGTTAATCAATGGGTTTTATGGATATTTTAAAAACTTACAGGGCTTCTCCTATTCATTTTATCTTAAGTTTTGCACGGATTTCGGTCTTAAAGACAAACTCGATTTTTAAATTCGCTTTAGTGTATGATTAGGAATTGATCTTAAAACTTCCTCGTTTGGAATTTGTAAGGCTTCATTTAAAGGCAAATTCTGTTAGAGTTTTGAATAAATTTTTTTTTCAAATATTCATTCTGGAAATATATTTGTTCCAGAAGAAAATGTTTAGAAGAATAAAAAAATATTTTTATTTGAAATATCTATTGGAGTTTTCGTTTTTTTTACAAAAAAAGGTGAATTTTTTTTTTTTTTCTTAAATGCAATTTTGTGTTTGGTTCTTAAAAACGGTTTGCTCTCCCAAAGGGTGGCATGTCTTATTTCTAAAAAAAATCACCTTTAATAATGGCATAAGACACTTTACGCCCCATCTAGATCGATATTGTTGATTATACCCTGTAAAACAGGTCACTTCTATTTATACAGGGTGGCCCAAATTTAACGAAGGGGTTTGAATTCGTTTTAACTTTTTATTTAAGAAATAATTATGAATTTTTTTTAATACAGTATATAAATGGGGAATATTTTTAGTTTAGTTGTGAAAAATAATATCTCGCAAGCAGTGGCCATTTTCTGCTTCGCAAGTTCCTGCTCTTTCCAACACATTTTCCATTACCTTTCGCAAAACTTCAGGTGTTATGTTGTTTATTTCGTGCTTTTTAATTGCTGGATGCTTGTAGGCTTATTAATGTAGACTTTTCCTTTCAAATAACCCCAAAGAAAACAGTCTGGGACGGTTAAATGCGGTGAACGCGGAGTCCAATTAAAATCACTTGTACGCGAAATAATTCGTTCACCAAAGAAGTCCCGTATGGATCGTTGATTTGAAAAATAAGACGTTATAATTTGGACACGTTGTTCAATTGAGTACTGCTCAATTTTAAATTCCCCAAATCTTCGTTACAAAATACTGAAAAGAAAAGAAAAATTATAATAAAAAAGTTTTAAGCAATTCAAACCCCTTCTGTAATTTTGGGCCACCCTGTATAAAGGCCTACCAGACGAAATTGGGGGAAAAATAGCTTCGAATCTGGGCAGTAAAAAGTTAAGCTTTTAAAGTTATTTTTTCTAATATTTTATAGAAAGACATAAGAAAGCATTACATTGTTAATGGAAGGTGGTCAGTTAAATAAAATCGAAGTGGATTCGGTGTTATAAAATTGTTCTCATAAAAAGTCATCAAACTAAAAAAAATCATTAAAACTTGGTGTGGCTAAATCGGCAATCTGGCAATGGTATTTTCATGTTAACATACGAGTTATGAAAGAAAAACTAAAAGAAATTTTTAAGTATTTTTAAACATTTTTAATGGAAAAAGTTTATGGATATTACCGCATCCATTATATGCGCAGAAATGACAATAAATCAATAACTGGATTCATCCCCGTCATCTGATGAGTATGAAATGTAAATTAGATTAAAATCTTATCGAAGCGTCCACTAGTTTTGCCAACGTTATTTTAAATCTAACTTTTACTTACATTGAACTGTTTTCAAGCAAACTGGAATTCCGTCCTTTATTTTGTTGTTGATGCAATTGTGAAGAACAAACTTTTTGTCAGCTGATAAAAGCAGAGCATTCCACTTTTTGATAACTTGTGTTTAGTTCTCGTGAAATAACAAATAGAATTATTACAGGGTTGGCAAGACATTTTATACATGCACCTTTCAACAAGGTGGTATTTCTTTGTAGAAAAGAAAACACTTTACGTTCTGAATCGGTTTGACCTTAACAACAAGTCTGCCTGCGGGAAATTTGTGTCAATTGATCTTAAAGCACTTATCCCGTGACAAGTGAACACAATTTTATAATTAAAAGGGACGAATTGTGATAGGTGAAAACAAGACATATCACTTAACTAATAATAATGTGTTTAGAGTGTAGTTAGTCCAGAGGAAAGGTAATTGGGACAAAACTATTCATGTGACTGGATTTTGTGCGGGTAGTGGCTGATTCTCTCTAGTTCTATTACTTTATATGGAAGGGATCTGTCATATTGACATTCAGTGGGGGTGAAAAAAGGAAATTCCCGAATTCAAAACAGATATAATAATGTCAAAACTATAACTGGAACGCAAAAGTTTCATTGCTTCATACCAAATATTTCTGATATGTCAATTAATGTAAAGCGGTACTCTTCGTCTGCCGACGTGCTAAATTTAAAGTTACTTTAATTTTATAATGATGCCAAGACAATTGAAATTTTTAATAAATATTGTAATTAAGTATAAGCAGCAAAATAAGAAAAATTTTTTCTTCATAAATGTATTTTTAACTGTAAAATAATTTTTAAAATGTATTTTTAACAAGCTGGTCTCTTAAATGCTCTTCTCCCGTCCAAACAAGGAGTCGGGGCCCATTTTTTTATTGCTGATTCTTAAAGCAAAAATTATGAGGAATCCAAAAAAAAAAAAATTAGCCGGAAAATTTAGGAGCTTCTGTGGAAAATCGGAAAATGTAATTTTCTTGGGAAAAATTAAAGGTAAATTTCTAAGAAAAATTAGGAAAATTTTATTTTTCAATTAAAGCCTGATTCAATACCTTTCCAACGAGCTATCACTCGTTGCGATCGCTTTAGTAGTTTTTTTTTTAAACAACTTTCAATGAGGTCCCTTATGAAGAATTCTTCAATTTTGTCACATGACAGTGGTGTACACCACCACTAAACCAGTCACTATAAAAAAAAAAAAAAATATGTAGGTACATTATTTTTTGCTGGGCAATCGATTGAGACTATTTATTTTAAAATCGGAGAGGGGTCGTCCAAAAGGTGATCGCTTTCATATGGAATTGCTCTATAACCGTTTTTCGTATCATATTTTCGTCATAGTAGACTTTGAATTTGAATTTGATATGCATTGCCATTCTACCTTCCCATATATACATATGAATATATGTATGTATTGGTCCAGTAAAAGTTCACCAAAGAAGAATTATATAACTGTCAAATTTCAAGTGCATTAATAAGAAAAGTTCTATGATATACAAAAATACATAAAAATGAGTGAAACAATGGTGAGTCCGTAATTTTTTTTTTTTAATATAATGTACCTACATACATATATAAGTATATATCATTACCTTTAGTCGAAAAGGATGTAGTCCAATGTATAAATTTTATAGGAGAGAGAAAAAACTTTCTAAAGTCTTTAGCTCTGAATATATTTTAAGTCTGTAAATCCAGTTTTGCTTCATTGCCGACTCTTTATTGGCTTGCAAACCAACTAAACATAATACATTTATGTTTTAGATAGCTTTTTGTGACTTATTACCATTTCTATTATATATTTTAATGTACATTTTAGTATGTCAAGTTGCAAAAAATAAAATATACTATAAAATTATTTTGTTTTTTTCAATGTTGTCTATTAACAAATATTAACAAATTTTTTTTGAAATTTTCACATTTTAGTGGGCCCTAGCGCTTTTTCTTTAGCATTTTTGGACTTAGAACTTTTACATATCGTTGCAAACCAAGAACTAGAAAAAAATATTTGTATTTTTTTCGCAAACGATGTATTTTTGTTTACTCTATTGAACAGCATCAAAAACTTAATTTTCAAAAATTAAAAATTAGCGCATTTACGACTGAAAGTACATATGTATGTATGTATGTGCAGCCAACATTATTTTTGTCTCTCCATTGTTATATGCTTTAAAATTCATTTCTAAATAAAAATAATTTAAATAAACAAATTAGCTGTAATCAACTTAAAACAATTATAAAACAATAATTATATGTATAAACGCCTTTAGATTAAAACCCAAACCGTTCGACTAAAATTAAAACTTAATATTAAAATTAGTGAAGCATATTCCTTCTTCCAAAATTTTGTTAACAATTGCATGTTTTTTTTTTTTGGTCGAAAAATTGGTCAAACAATTTAGTATGATGTAGTCAAATAAATTGTTTCAAATAAAAAAAACATTAAAAATAAATAAAATTATTTAAAAATATTAATTTATTTTAATTTATATTGAACTGATCTTATATTTTATTTTACCTTATTGTTGAGTTATTTTTAATACAATATCAACATATCGTTTTTAATAAACTTTTAAAAACAAATTCTTTACTTGTTTTGTATCACGTGACAAGTTAAGTGTTAGTTCCCTTTCCCCTAGCGCTGTTACGAATTTGTAAGGTTTTTTTCTTCTTAAACTCGTTTTAGTTTAAGTTTTTAATTAATTACGACCAGATTTAAATATTTCCTTGATTAAAATTTGTAGGGCTTTTTAAATTCGCTTTAGCCTTTTTCCCATTTGTTCATGTTTGTTGCAACAAGACATGCATTTTAATATAATTTTTATATGCTGATGTTCATATTTCCTTTTCATATTTTTTTATAATACGAGTATTTGTTTAATGAAATACATTGAGTGTTGTATGTAACGTATGTATGTACAATGCAATAATGTTATTAGTTGATTCAATAAATGCAAAAATGTTTATTTTACTAACGATATTAAATTCTCATATAAAATTTGCAAGATTATGATGGTCTTAGAGCCAAAGAGCTTAGCGTGGTTTTGAATGCAGTTTATTTTCTAATTTTATTGTGTTAATAAGCAGAATGACTGAAAACTTCAAAAAGGCGTTTAGACGAGACTAAAAAAAACGAATGTGAATAACATCATCAAATTATTACAAAAATGTTAATAACTTTCGGAAATAGTGGCAAAACTTTAGATCAGCGATTTTCAGCAAATTCAGTGCGCCTTTTGTGTGTACGTGTGCACACACATTCCCAGCGGGAAAACTTAGAAGATCTTTTTTCTTCAGACCTTATTAAAGGCCGGCTTAAATTACCATTCTGATCTTACTGATAAAGAAGGCCTCATAGAAGACCTCGGCTATTTTGTATAAAAGATACCCATTCCAGACTCGCTTCTATGAGAAGGAAGAAGAGAAGGAGTAGCGCTTTTTTTTTTGTTTTTTTTTCCAAAGCAGAAGTAAAAGAATTTTTTTTTTATCCAGTTACCATTCTTATGTACCTACCAAAGAAGCCAGAGCGGAAGGCCTTCTCCGCAATGACAACGTGTGTAAATAAGATATCGAGCCTTTGCTGCAATAGAGTCATAATTCAAATTTTAATTTTCAAGCACCATCAAATTTAATTCTTCTCTCAAAAGTTGACTATACAAGATATTTATATGAAATTTTTACACAATATGAAGAAACTATATGACGATTAACTTCACATTATAAGCTATTAGGCGGCCATATGTTCCACTGGTAATTAAAGTATTTAATACATTAGCTCAAAAATTAGGGTCTCTGAGTTATGGCTCTATTGCAGCAAAGGCTTGAAATGAGTATGAAATGGAAGAGGCCTTCCAGAAGGCATTCTTACTCCTTCTCTTTCCCGCTGGGTTGGAGATAATTAACTTAGAGTGCACACAACGCATACAATCGCAAAATGTTATATTATAGTTTGCCTATCGCTGCTTTAGACCAATATCTGTAGAATTCCCGAGCAATTTGATAATCTCTAAAATCTGAAAAGTTTTTTAGACATTTTTAGTAAATATTTTAGGAAAAGTGTTATTAAAAATGTTGGAATCGAATTTTTAAACGGTTATTCACTAAGTGCAAAAAACAATGTACTATAAACATTGGTGGAGTTCAGTGTTTGGTGCAAAAATCGTAGCATCTTTCTAAGATTCAACAACAAAATACACAGAGTTTCCATTAGATTTCATAAAATGGCTGCGATATTTTACATTTGCTGTTTGGGAAGACCATTTGCACTAAACACTGAATTCCGCTATTATACAGTGGGGCATAAGTAACGTTATGGTTCATTTAAAGAATAATATTTTACTTATTAATTTTATTTAACGTTGGCTTTTATAGATTGTAGTTTGGAAATATGTTCACATTATGTTTTAAAGATAATATCTTTCAAATGGTGTGCCCGTTGTTTGCTTCAATCTGACGCGCTCTTTCCAGAGCATTTCTGATAACTTTTCTCAAGATTTCAGGTCCCAGTGCTCTCAATTCTTTTCGGATATTCGTCTTAAGCTATTGGATTGCTTATTGGAATAAACCTTACCCTTTAGGTAGCCCCATAGACAAAAATCGGGAGCTGTTAAATCTGGAGCTATTGAATCAGGCAAACGCGTTTAAAATCACAAAAACATGATATTATTCGATCGCCAAAAATTTCGTGCAGCAGAGCCATATTTAATCGAACTGGGTAAGCTATTGCTCCTTCTTGTTGGAACTACATGGCTCCATCTTGTTGGATTGTTCTCCACCTCGGGACGTAATTTTTTTTTTAATAATTGCTCGGTATTAAATGCCATTCACAGTAACTGCAAGACGTTCGTCGTTTTCGAAAAAATGAGTAAAAAAAAATGCATCATTTGATGTTCAAGAATAATTCTTGAATTTTGGGGTATCCCATATTCTGCAATTTGGCTTACTCGCGTGACTATTGAGGTGAGGCCTCATCGCTTTTTAATCGATATGATCTTTGCTTCTGAATATTCGAATGCTGACTTTCAAAATAAAACTGAACAATTTGGGTTCATTGCTATGAGCTAATGATGGAAATATAAATTTCCCAAGTTGTTCAAAGTTATTTCTGAAAAAACGATTTTACAAATAATTTATTGACTTAACTCATATAGCAACATTACTTGTGCACCACCCTGTACATATATAATACATGTTGAATTCCAAAATTTTAAGTATCTTTTTTTTTTTTTTTTTTGAAAAGTATTAACGATACATATCAACTAAATTGTTATCGGATGGTCTTCACTTCAGTTTATTATTCACTTCGAATGAAATTTTAGATATCAGTTTAAAACTTCTTTAAACTATTATGAGAAACCTTACAGCAAATCTTAGGCGTTTCCTTTCTAATGAAAACCCAGTTTAATTTCTTGTTATTAAGTTTTAAGTTTTAATAAAATGATAAATTTAATATTTTCAGCAAATTTGTTGTAAGTTTGAGTACAAACATATATGCAGTTAAATATATATTTTTAATACTCGTATTAAATACAATACTGCAATGACAGATTGAATTACAACCCTGAATTGTACACAAAAAAAAAAAACATTACAATACAACAAAATATCACAGGGGTTGACACTTGTTTTTATGGTTTATTGCCATTGTTTTTTTTTTTAGTTTCTACTTGTGTTGATGTTCTTGTTGTTGTTGCTGGTGTTGCACTCAAACACAAAACTCGTAATCATGTTATTTCCATGATGTATCATGGCTTGGGGATTGGTTACTACCGCAACATCTGATGACTGTTTGGTGAGTGGGGAAATACAGTGACTGCGTCTGATGCTGATGACATGAGAAGAAAGCAGAAGTAAAGCGCAATAAATAGCAGTAGAGCAGCAGCAAATAATATATATGAAACAATAATGCAACAACAAAAACTGTAATGCAGGTCATGTTACACCAGTGTTACCACGACGAAACCAAAAAGATGCACGCAAGGTTTATTTTAAAATTTTTTTTTTAAATTTCCAGACGTACCACAGTGTGTTGCATCATAGGTACACTAAAGATTAATTCAGGGAAGCGAATTTTTTTCGATATTTATATACATATTTTTGTGAATAACCTAAGCATTATATTGAAAAAAAAAAATTTAAAAAAAAAGGTGATAAAAAATATTTTCTTATTTAAAAAACAAGAGAAAAATTATTAAATTATCTTACATACATGTAAATACATTAGGGTGGTTCTAAAGATAAAAGTTCAGCGAGTCATCCTCTAGCATTCAAGATAAGCAAAGAATTCCCGAAATATTCTCTTAAATTTTTGCCACGCCTCGGCCCTTTTAGTTTTTTGTACACTGCGTCGGCATTTGTAGCCAGATCATATCGTTATTCATGGCTTAATTTTTTATTTGGGAACTTTTTAATCCGACATCAAATTCTGGGTCTCACTCGGATCCTTCCTCACTAATGTGCAATTTTTTGCACGTGGCAAGAATGCCCTTCTAAAACTTTATACGTCTAGCTTTAAAAACACTTTTATGACACGCCTTCAATTGGGCCCCTTTTTTCTTTATGCTTACATGTTACATTAAACCAGTCACGCTCTAGATTAAAAGGTATATCAATGAAGTTACTAGTACTGTAAATTTTTTTTTAGTTTGCCACTCCCTAACAAAAAGCACTTTTTGTTTTTTATGTATTCCGCCGTTTTCAGCCTATATTTTTCGCAACTTTAGTTCTTTCACAGTAATTGAAATTAGTTGAATGCAGTAAAAGACTTTTGTTGAATATATATGCTAAAATCTCATATTAGAAGAGGAATCCATAAAAATTTGCCTGCTCTCGCCCTGAAATTTTTGAAACTCAATGTATATGTGGAAAATACCCCATATATAAAAGCATTAAAAAAAACATTAAACATATACATATATAAAAAAATAGATATTGGGAATTATTTCTTTTCATAAGCAACTTTATAGAGCTATTACAAAAAGCTTTATAAAATACATAACTGAAATTTAACTCATAGAATAAATTCGAAAAATGAAAAATGTTCATATACATAAAAAAAAATAAAATTAAAAAAATCTTAAATTAGGTACCGTTAGGTAGGTACGTAGGTACCATTAGGTAGGTACGTAGAGAAAAAAATATGTTTAAATATGGTCACCTCCAACAAAACTATTTTTAAATAAAATTGTAAACATACTATGGTTAATTTTAACCATATTATTGTCATCGACAACAATATTATGGTTAAATTAGTCCTCCATCAAGAACCCACAACCATATTATGGTTGCCTCTAAACATGTTATGTTTAAATATGACAATAATTTGTTTTTAAATTAACAATAGTATTTTCCTCTTTTCCAAGAGCAACATTCTTTGGTTGAAAATCAACCAAGCTATTATAAGTGTTAAGCATATTTTAGTTATTATTAACCAAAACATGTTCGGAGGCAACCATAATATGGTTGTGCCTTCTTGATGGAGGACTAATTTAACCATAAATTGGTTGTCGATGACAATAATATGGTTAAAATTAACCATAGTATGTTAACAATTTTATTTAAAAATAGTTTTGTTGGAGGTGACCATATTTAAACAAAGTTTTTCTCTGGGTGTACCCAGGCAGAAATTACGACTCTTCTAAATATTATGTACCGCCGCGACCCTGTAAATACAAAATGTTGACTCTTCCAAAAATATTGTACCATCTCAACACTGAAGACACAAAATTACAACCTTAGTTTTTTAATACTGTTTTTACAAAAATTCTACACCGGTACAACACACTAAATACAAATATACGACATTAGTTTTGTAATGTCGTATTTACAATAAAACTACTGCTGCAATACTGTATATACAAGAACTTAACCTTAATTTCCTAACACCGAGTTGACAATAATTCTATACCGCTCCTAAGCTGTATAAACACAATAGAGTCTTAATTTACTATATAGTGTCGTATTAAAATTTAAACAAAAAACTATTTAAGGTAAGAAAAAATATACAAATTTACTGCAGAATTTTGTTTGTTGATTACACGAATTTATGTAGTTACATACATACGTACATTAAATGTAATTATTTATGTAAAAGAGTAACATCTATTATTTCATTATTAAATTAATATTTGCATTTTATGTTTATTGATCCAATGTTGTTAATTTAAATTTAGGGTTTTGTGATAATATTGAAAACAATAGTCGGAAGGCGGTTATTTGGCGTTATCATTTAAATGTTGTGACTACGTTGTAAATCCGTGAATCCAATATTGTAAATTTAAATTAAGAGTATTGTGGCAACACTAAAAACAAGAGTCGGAAGACGCACATTTGGCGTTATCATTTTTATATTGTGAGTACATTGTAAATTTAAATTTGGTAAACAGTACGTTGTATTGATGTTGATTGTACCCCCATCCACATCGGCACTGCGTCGTGCTGATTGTCTTTTTCTGCCTGGGTAATTACGTGAAGTTGATGGTTCCATTGTATATTTTTACTTTTAAAAGACTTAATACAAAATATTTGCACTCGAATTTTCCTAATTGTCCATTTTAATCATGGCACGCCAAATTTGTAAAAATTATTTGGCTTTGACCGCTCACTGCCAATAAAGTAAGTTACTTAAAGCCTAGTACTCTGTTCCAATTTGTGAAAAATGTTCAGCAACATCTATTATTTCATGCGAAAAATTTGACATGTATCAATGTTACCTATCTCGAGAGTTTGCACAATTTGACGTTTTTAATCTTTCAAAGTATGCGACATTGTTTTGCATATGTAAACAAAACCCACATGTATTTTACTAAAAAGTATTTTTTAAATAAAAAATTAAGTAAAAATAAAATTACAAATTGATGAAAACCTTTTACCGGTTGTGTTATTTATGTTTTGCAGTTCTCATTTTAATATTAAGTTTAAACTTTTTTAATTTGCTTAAAATTCCACGTGAAATAAGTGCAGCTTATATTATTTCGCAGTTGTAAAAAAAATGTTGCTAGAAACATTTCGCAACTTTTTCACAAATTAAACAGAGTACAACTCTATCAACATTTTTTCATATAAATTCCGCACAAGTTTTTTTCATATGAGTTTTGAAGCATTTCACGTGAAATGTTGAACAGAGTACTAGGCTTAAAGCAGTAATTTTAGCCGTAAAGTGATGTAGAATTTTGTTTACTTTAACCAATACCAAACATGACTGTCAACGATAAAGTCCAGCCTTTACATAAATCCACACTTTTAGTCTCTTTCAGCCCTCTGTGCTTTGAAGTACAGAGTTTCAGCGAGAATTTGGAAATAGAGTACAATTTCAGTCTTAGTTACGTTTAAAACGAAGGACCTTAGATCTATCAGTGTGTCCAAAAATCCCTCGGAGAATCGGTGCTAGTACGTGCAGTAAAAGCGACCCAGAATGAAAATAATGGACGCAATTTTAAAATTTTAAGAATCGCATTAAATCGGACTTAATTAACAAAAGGATATTAATTAAAATTTAAACTTTTTAAAATTTTTTCAGTTTCTCGAAAAAATCTACACGTTACATTCATATTACCCCGCTGTAAAAATATAGTGCTATTTTGTGCCTTTTCTCTCTAAAATGTTAATTTGGGAAGGGTTTATAGAAATATATTGTTGAAATCGAAATTAAAGCGTTAAAAATAGCTAATATGTGAGCCTAAATGATGAACAGAACTGGGGCTGAACGATGTTTTCCGTACAGTTTGACATAAAATAATGCCAGAGAATGCGGTCGAGAAATTAAATGATGAAACAGAACTGGGACTGAACGTTGTTTTCCATACAGTTTGACATAAAATTATGCCAGAGAAGCGGTCGAGAAATAAAATCAATTTTATTTTGACGACGTTTTTTCTCATGCTCTCACATAGAGACAATTATTCTCCCAACAATGCTACCATACTTTCGTTCAATTTCATACATTTTGTAAACAAAGAAAAAAAAGAACAAAAGAAAACGAAAGAAATTAGAGAACATTTGCAGTTACGGACGACGTTTTAATTATGGGCTTAAGCATTTTTACCTGAAGTTAAATACCCAATTCTGTTTCGTCATCAAAGCTGCATAATTTTATGAAAGTGAAAATTGCACAAAAATTGGTTTTATATACGATTTATTTAAAAAAAAAAAAAATAAAATTCCACAAAAGCTTAACAAAAATGGAATGGTACAGAACAGTTTTGGAAAAATTATTCAGCAAGTGGCAACACTGTGTTTTACTAAATGCTTGAAAATGACATGGAAAATTTTATTAGATTTTTTTTTTTAACAATTTATCAAAAGTAGCAAATGCGAGATGCATAAGAAATGACATAACGACAAAAAAAGGTGGTGGAGGGTAATAAAAAGGCAGTGAAAGGTCAACAAAATATGCATTTAAACTTAATATGTTGTAAAGGCTAAACTTGTAGTTATTCAAACATCAAATTTTTAAAACCCTTTAGGGGCATTCACACTTAACAAATACTTGAGGGTAAAAATTCGAAAATAAGTTTGGCAACCTTAATGTATCATACCTTATCATTCTTGTTTTACAATTTTTATTGATTTACTAAACTTTGTTTCTCATTCAAACGTAGCAGAATATAATTAATAAACAGCTGACTGCTGGTCAAGAAAAATCTGACAAATGCTCAAGGGCGCTGCGAAATATGGCCCCAAAACAAAAATTAAAATTGACCCCAAATTTGGGGCTAATTTTCATAATGCAATATGACCCCAAAGAAATGAAAAATAGCCCTAAAAAGAAAATGAAATATGACCCCAAATTTGGGGTAGTTCTTTATTATGTAAAATCACCTTAACATTTTTTATGAGCTTTAACCCCAAAAAAAAAGATAACATTAAAAAAACACAAAGAAAGTAATGCTAAAAATCTGGGTTGGGTTCATATGCCCGAAACTTAAAATACCAAATTTAAAATTCCACATTTCAAAATCCCAAGTTTAAAAATCGAGATTTTCAAAATCCTGAATAAATATACAGTTTTGGTTTTAAAAATCTCACGATAGATAGCATGGTTGGGCCTTGGCCCATTTTTTTCTCCTGTATTGTATAACGAACACTGTCTTCGCTAACTTAAGCTTCATTACATAGCCGGTCTTCGGCCGGGCGCAAGAATTTTCTCCTCTATGCTATAACAAACACCGGCTTCGCTTACTATAGCACCTCTGCATAGCCGGCATGAATTTTCTCCACTTTGGTATAAGAAATAGCGATTTTGATACTATTTCTAGGAATTCTTACATAAAATTTAATAAAATTTATATAACATTTTTTGGGCTCATTTTTCATTTCTTAAAATTTACAATTTGTAAAAGTAAATGAAAAAAAGCCCCAAAGTTAAAATTGTTATTCTATTTGGGGCCATTTTACATTCCGTGATATCGGGGTAATTTTTTATTTCAGTTAAAATGAAAAAAACACCCCAACGAAAAAATGAAAAAGAGACCCCAAAAAAAATTAAAGTTGCCCCAAAATTGCGTGTTGTTGTGCCTCATGTAAAATGTTGCGGGCATTCTTAATTTTCTTTTTGAGGCCATATTTCCTGGTGTCATTTTTCGCACCATGTGCAAGAAAACAGGTAAGGAGGTATAGTCGGTCAAGCCTGATGATATGATTCCCTACATCGCAGTGCTTTTAGACAAACTTTCAAGATTGCACCTAACTTGGGACCAATGGGGTTACAAAAAAAAAATGATAAGAAACATATCAAAATAGGAAGAATTTAAAATTTTGTGTATTATTTGTAAAGGGTGATTGAAGTAGAGATACTTTTTTCAATATACTTTTTTTGACAGATCACGTGTGAGTCGTGTCATGCTGTCATGTTATTTTTGTTTAGTATTGTTTGGCATTTCATTATGGAAAGACTTACGCCTGAACAACGTTTACAAATCTTTCAACTTTACTACGAAAACTCACGTTCTGTGAGGAATGTGTTTCGACGTTTTCGAGGCAAATTTTGTTTAGCGATGAGGCCCATTTCTGGCTCAATGGGTATGTAAAAAAACAAAATTGCCGTATTTGGGACGAAGAGCAACCTGAAGAGATTCAAGAACTGCCACTTCATCCAGAAAAAACAACGGTTTGGTGTGGTTTGTGGGCCGGTGGAATCATCGGTCCATATTTCTTTAAAAATGATGCCGGTGCGAACGTAACCTTCAATGGCGACCGTTATCGTGCCATGATAACGGATGATTAAGCTCGTGATCTCGGTGACATTTGGTTTCACTTCCCACACAACGCATCACTCAATGTATTTATTGAGAGGACACTGTGGGCTCATAATTTCACGTTTTAGGCCGGTCGATTGGCCACCAAGATCGTGTGATGTCACACCGTTAGACTTTTTCTTGTGTGAGATATGTAAAGTCTAAAGTTTATGCGGACAAGGCCGCTTCGATTCAGGCCTTGGAGGAAAACATTACGCGTGTCATTCGCCAGTTACCAGTCGAAATGCTCGAACGAGTCATCGAAAATTGGACTCAACAGATGGACCATCCGCGACATAGCAACGGCCAACATTTGATAGACATAATCTTCAAAAAATAAATGCCAAAGAATGTTCTTTCAAATGATAATAAACATTCCCCATTAAATTTGAATTTTCTGTGTTTTTTGCTTTAAAAAAGTAGGGAAACTCGAAATAGATCACTCTTTAAATCGCTTTTACCGAAATAACCTAAGACCAACTAAGCATTTATTGAGGACAATAATACATAAATATGTCACTAAAATTCGTCGGTAATTATAAAGAATTCACACAATTCAAAATAAAAATTTTTCTAAACTTTTTAATATTCGTTCTTGAGCTAATTGAAGCATTTACCAGCCAACTTCGACTGGACTGATTTGTAATACTTATAACTTTTTTATTTTTACAGTTTTTATATTTATAGTTTTCGTGCAGGTAATAAACTATTTAATAAAATTATAAAATGTCATCATACTTAATGCAAAAGAACGTGTAAAAATGGTTAAATTTTATTATTATTCCGAACGATCAGTTGTTACAACTTAAAGAAAATACCGACAGTATTAATTTTAATACTACAACAGCGCTACCAGTGCACACTGGACCGAATCGCGAAATAATTGGCATAAAGTCGAAAATTTTGTTGAAGAAAATCTTAATTTGAATTTAATATATTTAAGCTAGCACCTCTATATATGAAGAGTCAATAAATATTTTCACTAACAATGCAACCATGCAATTTCTATCGAGTTTCAAAGTCAGGTGATTAGTCAGCTGACTTCTGTAACAATATTGGCGGGAAACTTTTGCTTACTTTGTGCGCTTGGCAATTTCACACGCCGTGACAAAAATTATTGTAAAAAAATGGATTTTGAAGGCCAAGGTATGTAGAATGAATAAAGTGAAAACATTTTGTGTTAAAATGTGTTATGTGTTATATATGTGTATTGTTTTGTACTGTCCAAAAAGAGATAAAACCAAACCAAAGTGCTCGTCTTCTGTGGAGTTAAAACTAAACTTCTGCGTGTTTCTGCGATGTGTAATGTATGTTAACATAAAGTAGAAAGTGTATATTAAAAGTTAATAATCATCCTTTTTGCGGCTTTTTGCGGCTTTTGCTGTACTTTAAACTTATAGATGAGCTTGAGTTCTGTCATGCAAAGCTGCTGGACGTCTGGATCGACAACGGTCGCAACTTTTCCGGCATTGCAAACTGGATATTTGGCCAACTAATCGAACGTCCGTTAACCGATGAAAAAAGTAGTGAAATTAACACTAAAATAAAAAGTTTTGAAATTTATGTTAAATCGAATCTTCAAAAGTGCAGCAGAAATATGCAGACATTCAGAGACAAACATTCACAGTGGCTATCAATGCGTTTAAGAATTGTTTTGGACAATCAAGAAGAGATGCGCAATGTTAAAATGGGTAGACCAAAGCTAACATATGATGAAGCAGGACCACGTCTAAAAAGAAAACTAGCTGCCGACGTAGTTGTTAATAATGAAAACGATACCAAACTCTTAATTCATGCAGCCGCAATGTCAGCAAGGAAATCAAATGAAAATGATACCGCGTTTGTACTTAAAAAATGTAAGACTTCTGAAAGCGAGGCAACTGAAGTTAAAGTGTTCCAAATAATGTTCAGTCATCATCTAATGACTACAGTTTTGATGATGACTCGGATGACTCGGAATCTGTTGAGATAAATCCATTTTCGTTTGAATTAGCTGTAGAAAACAACTGAATGAAAATTTGACGATAAATTATTAGAAATATTTGAATAGAAGAAAAAATTCATGTAAGACCTATTACTAAGTAAAAATTTTGTTAAATAATCATATAGTATCCAAAACTTTTATATACAATTTCATATTTACCTCAATTTACTTAAAAACTAATAAAAAACAACAATTCCCTTACAAGTTTTAGCTTTTTATTCACAGCTCTTAAAACTTTGTTTTACTATCACATATGCGCTATGTAGCCATATATGGGCGGCTGGGGTGGGTGTGGTCCAATTAACTTAAAATTTTCTTTAAATATTAATAGTGTTATTTTTATCAAATATACCAAGTTTCAGCTCGATATCTGCAATATTCGACTTTATGCCAATTATTTCGCGATTCGGTCCAGTGTGCAGTGTAACCATGATAAGAAGCTGTATTACCCAGTTTGAGAACCAGGGTTCAGTAGGTAATAAGCCACGAACACCTATTGCTCGACCTGTTCGCACTGTAGGAGCTGTAGATGTGGTACGAGAAAGTGTCCACACGGATATATCTGAGTCTACTCGCCGAACTGCTACTAATTTGGGCAATCTTCAGAACATCACTGCAGCGGCTGTGGGAAAAATCGCCCAAAGAAAAATGGCCCAAAAAAAGAAATGAAAAATCGCCCAAAAAAATTCCATGTAAAATTGGGCCTAAATTCATATGAAAAGTGACCTAAAATTTTTGGGCTATTTTTCGTTATTGTTGGGTGATTTTTCGTTTTTTAAATTTGTTTTTTAAAAATGTTGTATGAAAAATGGCCCATTTTTTTGATTTTCTCCTCTATGGTATAACAAACACCGGCTTCGCTTACTAAAGCTTCTCTGCACAGCCGGCCTTCGGCCGGGCGCAAGGATTTTCTCCTCTATGGTATAACAAATACCGGCTTCGCTAACTAAAGCTTCTCTGCACAGCCGGCCTTTGGCCGGGCGCAAGGATTTTCTCCTCTATGGTATAACAAACACCGGCTTCGCTAAGTAAAGCTTCTAAAATCTGCCTTGTTTCCAAATGAAAGCCGACTATGCAGAGAAGCTTTAGTTAGCGAAGCCAGTGTTTGTTATACCATAGAGGAGAAAATCCTTGCGCCCGGCCGAAGGCCGGCTGTGCAGAGAAGCTTTAGTTAGCGCAGTGTCCATGGACACTATGACACTTTTTGGAGTGTCATAACGCCCATGGACACTATGACACTGGACGTTATAACTTGCCACCGGGAAAAAATTCGTTTTTGCTTTTTGGGTCATTTTTCATTTTTTTTGGGCCCTTTTTCGTTTCTTTTGGGCAAAATTTCATATCTAACTTTTTGGGTCATTTTTCATGTTCTGTTGGGCGATTCTTCATTTGGGCGATTTTTCATTTCTTTTTTTGGGCCATTTTTCTTTGGGCGATTTTTCCCACAGCCCACTGCAGCGCTATCTAAAAGTAGATCCGGGATGTTTCCAAATTAAATTAAATTGGGTAAAGAATTATTGCCTACGAATGCATCAAAACGGTTACAATATGCCAATCAGTCCGTCGAAGTTGTTCCATTCTGCTCAATATTAAATTCCGAAAAATCCGAGTATGCAAAATGAGTCGAATTTGGATACAATGAAATACTTTTTTTTTTTTTGTAGAACATCAATGATTTCCCTTTATTATGTAACGAAATGTGTTATCCTATGTGATGTGCAAAATTAAAATAAGGAAAACAGCTGTCACATTCCCCAAAGGGTTAAAAGTGCTTCAACCGAAATGCAGTTTCTTTGATATGTATGACTATAAAAATTTTTTTTGTAGTCAATTTAAATTAATTATCGCTACATAAAGCAAATTCAATTTGACGAAAATTTATAACTAAAATTGTGTTTGAACATTTCGCACATAAAATTTACAAAATCTCCGTGATAATAATTCATCCGTATACATCATTCATCTTTACACAGTTTCTTTATTATTTTTTTCATTATTCTTTTCAGATTTCTGTTGTTTTTGTACATTTATAGTTGTCGTTAAAAAAAATTTTGCATCATTTATGTCAGTTTTTTTTTGTTTATTTTCTTATTTATCTGTTTTTGTTGTAATTGTATTTCGAACAAAAACTTAACCTTACTTTTATAGTGCTTTTGACATGTACATTACAAAAAAAAAAAAAAAAAAACAAATAAAAAAATATATGTACATATAACAGAAAATGCACTGAGAGCGAAAAGTATTAGAGATTAAATTTGTGGTCAAATATGCGAGATATAAAGAAAAATTTATTTACTTCTAACCAGGTGGAGTCGTCAAAAAATAGTTATAATTCCGACTCAGACTCCAACCGCTGAAATTTTTTAAATTCGACTCCAACTCCGATTTCTACTCTTACGCTTAAAAGCAGAGGGAAACCACTTTCAGGCTGGTATGAACATTTTGTCAAGCTTTTCAATGTCCCCAGTGAGACTTCCGTCAACTGAACTGAATGTGAACCACACCTGGCGGTTCCTCAAGTAACGCATATCAAAACCCAATGTCCCAGCATACCCGAGATTAAAAGAGGTATTTAGAGCATGAAAGGGGGCAAAGCGGTTGGAGTTGACAACATGCACAAGGAACTTTTAAAAGCGGACCCTAAACTATCTGCACGAATTTTACACGAGCTATTCCAGGAAATCTGTGTAACCGAAACATTTCCCACCGACTGGCTGCAAGGAATCATAGTAAAAATATCTAAGAAACGAGCACTTAATGACTGCAATAATTGGAAAGGAATCATGATTCTATGCAGCTGCCCTAAGATCTTTTGCAAAATCATACTTAATCGTCTTGAAAAAAGAATCGATGACACGCTTCGACGCTAGCAAGTCGCATTCCGCAACCGCAAATCGTGTATTGACCATATTGCTGCCTTAAGAATAATCATGGAACAAATAAACGAGTTACGGGAATCTACCCACCTTGTTTTCATTGATTTCCGAAAGGCTTTCGATCGAATTAATCACCAAAGTATATGAGAAGCGATGGGCAATAAAGGCGTTCCTGACAAGATCTGTAGCCTTATTAAGGCACAGTATCAGCCATTTGAATGCAGCGTAAAAAAAATGGCTACAAAATATTGCCTCCTATATCTGTTAAGTCTGGAGGAAGGCAAGAATGTGTCTTATCACCATTACTGTTCCTCATTGACCATTACTGTTTCTTAATCGGGTCAATTGACAACCACCCTCATCATGGAGTACTGTGGCACCAACTACACATGGAACACTTGCACGACCTAGTGTATGCTGATAACGTTGTCTTAATATGTAACGTCAATCTGATGTACAAAGTAAAAAAAAACGACATCGAAACAATATCGATTTATGGCCTTAAGATCAATGCCACCAAAACCAAATCGCTTAATATAAATGTTTTACATACAGAACCACTTACTCTGCATGACCTGAACATCGAATCAGTCACAGACTTCACCTACCTAGGCTGCAAAATTACACCAGAAGGAGGTACGCGTGTTGATATACCACACAGAATTAAGAAGGCTAAAACGGCTTTTGTCAGCCTATATAACTGCGTGTTTGTAGAACGCGAGCGCAGAAGTAACTGCTTTAACTTACATTTAAAACAAAAACAAATTTTAAAATTTTGTTTGCACTCGCGTTCTACAAACAGGCAGTAAAATTTGGCGAAGTAATCAAATCAGCATCAAAACAAAAATACGTCCCTTCAAAAGCAACGTCCTCTCAGTGCAGAATTTTGGCCCACGTCGTTCGAAATCAACAACAAATTGCACACCTTGGTCAACAGATCCCTACGTCATATTCCCCACATTTTGTGGCTACACATATGGGTATCAAATGCCGAGTTATAACGTAAGAGCAATACAAAACCTATGGCTGTTGTGTTAGTGAACGGAAATGGAGATGGATAGGACATGTGCTACGTAAGCCAACCAATGATACATGTAGAGAAGCCTTTGATTGGAATCCTTAAGGAACGAAAAGAAGAGCCAGACTACGAGGTAGCTGGAGACGAAGTCTAGCACAGAAAAAAGTGTTTTATCAATTAAAAAAATGGTTTAAAAAGTATTTAAATTTAATTAATGTGGTAATTGAATCAATTATTTTTTTAGTTGGAAGAAAATTTAGAATATAATTTTGTTTTAATTAACATTTTAGTTGTTTTGAAATAAAATTTCAATTAAAATTTTAATTAAACAACCAAAAATCTTAATTGACTTTTTTCGTTAAAAATCAAATAACTTAAACATGTAGAATTGTTGTTGGGAATTGTCAATATTTATTTAAATAAATTAACCCATTAATTGAAATGGCAAAGTTTAGATCATTTTTTTTTTAATTAAAATTAAAAATATAATTTATTGAAAAATATATTCAAAATTTTAAAATTTTTAGTAATAAGTGCAAAATCAACAAATTGTTTGCTTGATATTATAAATTTGGTATAAATTTGGTGATTGGAGAAATTTAATAATTTTTCCTGTGTGAAGAAGAGATAAACATATATACAGGAAATTTATCATGGAACAGAATTCAACCCTTAAGTTTAAATAGAAATGATTAGAACAATTTTGTGTTGGCAGTATGCGCCCACGATCTGGCGTAAAAGCAACAAATAATAATACGCTTAAAAGCCTGTGAGTCATGGAAACATTTCGTAAATGCCGTAAACATAATTTTTTTTAGGTTTGGGTGCCCCGTTAGCCTAGTCCATTAGTGTGACGGTCGCAAGTTCGCTTTCCGCTTAAGTCTGTTTCACTGCAACGTTCTGAATATTCGCATTTCTATTGCTCGGTAAATTAAGTAAGAGTAATTTATGAAAAAAAAATGTAATAGTATTTCTTTCAGTGTCTGGCTCTGGCTCTTTAGTCGCTTCACTGATTTTATTTTCGTTTTTTTATTGATGTCTAAAAAGAAAAGGAACTTAAATACAAAATATTCATTTGTAATACAATATTTTCTTTGTACGTAAAGTTTTAAATTTTTATTATTTTTTGTTTTTAATTTACGTAATAAATATTTATTTTGCACTTTCTTTTCATGCAATTTTTTAAAGAGTATTTTTATAAACTCATAAATTGCTCTTAAGACCTTTTGCAATTAACACCAACCTACAGAGTCGTTTGTTGTATGTTTGTTTATAATTTATATGTTGCAACTTGCAAGTAACATTGAAGCATAAATTTTGTAACATAATTCCGTTGTCATCGTCAACAAATTTTGTGTTGTAGCGAAAAGTAATATAACGAATTTTTGACTTGAGACATTATGTATTGTAAAATGCACACGAATTTGTGTTTTTTTTTTTTTTTTTTTTTTTTTTAAACTACATGGATATTTAAGGGGGAAGAGAAGAATTTTGTATAGAAGCTTAGAATAGGTCGAATAATGAGAGCCTTTTTTGATTTTTATATCGGTATTCTTTAACTTCAATTTTTTTTTTTTTTTTTTATTCAAACAATATTTATTTAAGATACAACAATATAATGAATTGCCTCAGCGTCACTTGGACATTATTGAGGCGAGCTGGCAAAATATTTAGTCTTTACCTTTTAACAATTAAATTAAATACATATGTGTATCAAAAGAGAATAATAATAACATATAAAAAAAGAAAAAAAAGGATGAAAATTATTAATGTATATAAAAAAAAACAAACTTAATAAACTTTACAAAAATTATATGAGAAGTGTTTCTAAATTACGAAGCAAATAGCTTTTCACTTTATTTTTAAATACAGAGAATTCTTTCAACATTTCTTATTTCTAGAGGGAGATTATTAAACTCAAAACTACCCATATATTCAACGCGTTGTTTTGTAGCTTCCAACCGGCATATTGCTGTCCTGAGATTCATGTTATTTTAACTTAACCCGAGATATTTGATATCTAACACTTCGTCTACACCTCACATGAAATGCATTTAAAATATGAAGTTAAGACTTGCTGTTAAATACCTATTTTTTTTAAGATGATATCAGAGTTATAATTTATCATTATTTTAAGTTCATTGCCACGTCAAGAAGCTTGTGCAAAATAGTAAAAGTTTGTTTTGCACTTAAATGCTTATTTGATGCTAAAGGCAAATAAATCGCAAGCTGTGTTTGCCAAATTAAATACAAATGGCGAGAAGCACCTACAAAAAATGGGCTGTGAAACTGAAACAATAATTTTTGTGATAAAAGAGCTCTCAAAAAAAAATGTTTTCACAACTATGTCAAAACTTTAACATAAGAAGTCTACACTTAACATTCACTTGAAATGAGTGGTTAACGTTTGATTTAAAATGTTGTTTTTTATGTAGTGATGAGAGGTCGATGACGAATCGACTTTTGTAATTTACGTGGGCTAACAACGAATTCCTTGTCAGTGTATGCTTATCTTTTTCTTCAACAGCCGGATGTTTTTTTTTTTTTTTTGTGAAACCCAGGTAGGTATCTATAAATTCTGATCCACTTCATTTTCGGATTCCTGGGTATCACCTTCTATCCCTCTTAAGTCTACATCAGGGTCTTGCTATGTTCATACGCAATTAAGTTGTATACCATCGACAGCAATCAATAGCCAAGTTTGGGGCAGAATTTAACTGTCTTTGAGCTAAATTCAAAATCAATGCATACTATTTGCAATTCGAGTTTCTTTACAGAAGTCCAAATGCGGGAAGGCATAAAACGTGATCGGTCTTCGAATCCCTTTCAGACTCAAATACAAAGATTCTTGAGAGTTGTCCGAACAGTTAAATCGTTGTTGCTGGTGATTATAATGTTCACAATTCTTCTTGGATTCACAATTCGAGCCATTAAACTTATGAAGGCCAATACGTTGAGCTATTTGCCGCACACAACCATCTCGCACAACTGGTAAATGAACGAACACATATTCCATGTGTCGATGGGCACTAACACAATACCCTGGGCCTCTTCCTCTCTTCGCACCCTCGAAAGAATGAAGTTGCAGTTCTAGCACCTCTCGGTAACTCAGATCCTCCTCCCCAGTTCGAATATTTGTTAACGGAAAAGCAAGTTGGTCTGAGTTCAACAACTTTTTTTATAGAAATTTTAATTAAAAACTTTGTTTCCTGGACAATGACGTCAATGCCCTGGCGAAAATGGTTGAAAATGTTATAAAGTTGCAATTTTCATTCCTTAATTTTGGTGAAATCAGACGTGCCAATCAGCGCTCAGATCCAGAAAAGAGACATTCACAAAATTGGCGTAACAATTCAAATGCTGATACTGGATTGCTACGCAAAATGGCAAGGTCTTCGTGTGCCAGAGTATTAAGACGGGGGAAAAGTTTCACGAGCAACTTCTTCGTACTGAGTCTACTGGGCTTTATGGTATATTTGCACTGGTCTTAAAGCAGTGCTCTTCGAAGCTAGCTCATCCCTTAGTAATTCTTCTCAGCAATTTATACCATACCGAGAAATTTCTCGTCTGTTGGAAAGTTGCCTGTGTTACGCCAATTCCTTTAAAAGGAGTAGATAATTGAATTGAAAATAACCCTTCAATTACAATTATGGAGAGTATGATAAATCACCATCTTGTCAAATTGTTTAAGTCCAAATACCTACTAAGCGCCCGTACGTATGGCTCCATAGAGGTCGCTCTACTGGATACTTATAGGAAAATTTGTGCCATTCCATTCACCATTTTGGGGAAAGTAAAGTAATTGCTTTCGATATTTCCAATGCTTTTGACAGAGTCTGGCATGGTGGACTCTTGTCAAAAATTGTTGCATTTAGTATCGGCGATCATTTCTCTCGATTTATATCGAGCCTTCTCAGAGATACGAGTTGTTATAGATGAGCTTTCGTCAAACGAGTTCAAAATTCATTCAAGGGTGCTGCAAGGCTCCGTACGTTCTCCTACTCTAATCCTTATTTTTCTAAACGACCTGAAATGTCGAACTGAAATGTCGAAAGTAGAATTGATTCTACTTTTTTGCAGATAACAGCAACCTTTGCCATTCATAGTCATTTAATTATTCAATTCAATTAATTAAATACCAAGCATATCAGATGTTAGTGTTATGATGAAAAACACGAATAATGTATCATCAATCGAGACCTTGATTTAATTTTAGAGCGGGGTATATTTTAATGCTCGAAAGACCCAGTGTTGCATGCTAAAGGCGCATAAAGGTACGACGGATCAAGGTGAATCATCTGAATATATCGAGCCATAACCGCAAAAACACTTAAGCGACAACATTTTTAATTTTCGTTTTTTGATGTGATGAATGAATTTGTTGGAAACAATTGCATCATCTCCTAAAATCTCATGGTCACCGAAGGTACCGTTACGATTTTATAGCAAAAACAATTTTAGTTTAAGCGCAAATTTTCATACAAAATTTTTATAAAATATAATAAAAAAAACCTTCTCCTGTAAAATGTTGTTTTTGTCGCTTGAGCTGTTTTTGCGGTTATGGCTCGATATGGTTGGTATCATTATTAAGGAATCAGAATCTCTTCATGCTCTGGGCATGAAAATACAGTGTGATGTCCGATGGACAAAAAATATATTCCGGGTGCCGAAAATAGCTGAATGATGTGTGCCTCGAGTCTTTCAAACGGGGTATATCTTACACTCCATCCACTCCATTTAATCTCCCTACTGTTTATACCAGCTTTATCCGAACGAGAATGGAATACAGCTCTCATATGTGGGCCTATGCTTCAAAGTCTATTTCGGAACTTCTCAACCTTATGCAGGAAGAGGCAAAGGTTCTCATTAGTGACAGTAGAGTATCCAATTCTATTGATTCCCTTGAGCACTGTCGCAATGTGAGTTGTATTTCCTTATATTATCGTTACTACAATTATGATAAAATTAGGGATCTGGTTCCCGAAACTCGTACGTTTGTTCGCAATGTGCGTTTTTCCTCAAGAGCACGTCCTTTTGTGGTCGATTGACCGGGTCATCGTACAAAACATTACAGAAAAATGCGTTCTTTGCTTCGTATATGGAATCGCCTTCCTGCGGATGTCTTCCCTCTCGCTTTCAACATAACCTATTTACCTAGCTCTAGCACAACGCATTAGCAGGGGTCATTCCCTGAATGCTGGTCCTAACTAAAAAAGATGTTAGTAATTTTATGCTTCCCCTTACGTTAAATAATTTGGACTTACTGATAAGGACGGATTTATATAGGCAGTTACAGCTCTGGGACAATTATGGGTGCCGTACTATAACCCCCAAAATCATAAAAAATATTTTTGATTAATAAAAGGTTTATTAAACAAATTTTTATAGAAAATTCATTTCTTTAACCTGCTAAGACCCTAAAATATTTTTTATGAAAATGGGTATTTTAAAAAGCAGCATTTTAAAAATTTTAAATTTTTTTTTTTTCATAAGAAACCAAGATTTTAAAGAGATTTACATAATTTCGGAAAAGAGTCTTGAATACAGGGGGGCATTAATTAAGATTTTTTTAAAAAGCCGCAAGAGGTTTTTAGTTAGTACAAAAGTTTTTTGAAAAAAATTTTGTAAGATTTGGTCTCAATTTCGATTTATTTTATTTTTAACTAGCTTACCCTGGTGCGCTTCCCTGTTATAGTAAAATGAGTTAAGTTTTCGTCATGGTGTTCTGTATCTTACTACCCATTGGGGCGTTGCATTGGAATATGCACGTTAAGGGAGATTCACTATATGTATAAAGGGTGCCTCAGTAAGAGTGCACTTTTTAAATTTAGTGTAATATTTTGTGCAAGTGGCAACTCTAAAATTTGGCAGCTGTCACATATGTTTATTCCGATTATGGAAAAAGGGAGCGCTTTACGAAAGAACAACGCGTTATAATTGTGAAAAATAAATACTTTTTTATCTTAAAATAAAAAAGTGCATTCTTACAGGGACACCCTTGCATTTTATATCATAACTCAGACCGTTTTTAACAAAATTATGAACTAGGATTTTTTTATATCCCAATTCGTTAGCTAAACAATGTGCTCAAACCCGGTTTAAAAAAAGTTTTTGGTTCGAATTTTTTTAACTACATATTTGAATACTACTTTTTTTGAATACTCGATAATATGAGATTTATGTAAAATTTGTGTTAAAAAAATAATATTTGCTAAAGACTTTTTAGAAGATGTGTACATACTTGTATATCTTTTTATAAATCTTGCACAGGACGCTAAGGTGGCAAAGGGCGGCACAATGTATTGGTTTCTGTAGATGATAAAGATGTGAGTGAAATGTTAAAAAAAAATTGTCCCAAATTTTATAAAGATTTATCTCTTATTTTAAAAGAATAATAATGAAATTCAACTAAATTTATTCATAACCTCAAAATTATTCGCAATTGCCACTTTTTACCTTGTAGCGTCTCTCATAGTCTATTAAAGCCCTCATTAAATTTCTTACCATTTTCTGACTATACAATTTTTTATTGCTTCTGTTTTTTTTTAGCTTTAAATTGTATTTTTTTTTTTGGTTCATGTAAAAAATTTAGTCATGTGAAACTGCTGCTGCACATTGGCAGTTGAGTTTCAATGTTTTTAGGTTTTCACTTGCAAGTACAAGTGAAAAATTTTTATATAAATATTTTTTTCTTCTCTTCATTTCTTAGCTTCCAAAGAAAATGAGGAAATGTTTAAATGATGAATTTGTATAAAAAGTAAATGTTTGTATGGCTGTGTATTTTGTAGAATATGAACGATTGTTCAGTATTTTCCATGTAATGTAATGGGAAGTATGTAATTAAGCAATTTGTCAGTTTAATGACAATATTTGTTATTCAGCAGTTCTTGTATTTAGCTGCTGTTTTTCTTAATATTTTTCTGTTTTTTTTTTTTTTTTTTTGCAATTTATTAAGAATATAAAGTGTAGATAGATATAAAAGACCAGTTGGAAAGAGTGTACTCAGTGTAGGGCCCATTCGGAAAAATTTAATTAAATCAATGTAGTAGTAAGAGAATTCCTATTTATGGTAAGACGTTGTTTAGGTGAAAAAGTATTGCCTAGGCCATAAGAAATCCGTTCTTGTAGATTAGAGGTTGAAAAATATAAACATTGAAATATTTAAGCAGTATAAGTGAGAAAAGAGATCAATTCAAGCAATGTTGTCAAAAGACATATATTGTAATACTAATTTGGTAGTCAATAATGTTAAATGTTGCATACTGGCGCATAAACGCGCGATGGATCGAGGTGCCGCATCTGTTGTAGACTCAGAATCTCTTGATGTTCTCCCCCTGAGCACCGCCACAATGTGGGTTGTATTTGCCTGTTTTATCGTAACTGCAATGGGATGTGTTCTAATGAAATTTACTGACCAATAACAAGATTGACTTAAAATTAATGAATTACATGATGGACTTAAAAATGTATATAAAAAATTACTAGTTAAGATAAACAATTATTTTATGCTTTATAACATTTAAATTTAAAGAAAAATCAACAAATTGCGACAAAGAATTAAATTGTCGATATAACCTTAAAAAAGGATCAGCAATGGCGTAATTTACTCTACAAAACTTTGCAAAAAGTAGATTATAATGACGAGTATTGCGACAAGGTATATTAAATTTAACAGAATTTAACAGAAATTCACAACAAATATTACCATTAATAAGATTAACCATAAAAGATACATTTAACATTGTACGACGACTTTTGACCGATTGTAGTTTTATTAAAGCCAGTCTACTAGAATAGGAAGGAAAGCTTGTCGAGTGACTCCATTGAAGACCACGTAAACAGAACAACAAAATTTTTTTTTGAAAGATTCAATATGAGAATTATGAATGTTGTAATATGGATCCCAAATGATTGACCCATATTCTAAGATAGGTCTAACGAGTGACACGTAAAGTTGCTTCGTTATGTATGGATCAGTGAACTCTTTAGCCCAGCGTTTTCTAAAGTCAAGAATACCTCTAGCTTTATTTACAGTTAGCTTTATATGTAAAACAAAGTTTAATTTATGATCCAATAGGACTCCGAGATCATGAAATGAATCAACCAACTCCAATTGATGACCACCCAAAGCATAATTAACAGCAATACAGTTATTTCTATAAAAACGCATGCATTTGCATTTCAATAGATTCAACTCCAACATATTATGATTACACCATAACAAAAAGTTATTAAGATCCGATTGAAGATAAAAGTGATCAACAAAGCGATTAAAAGAATGGAAAATTTTTACATCATCAGCATACAACAATATATTGGCGAAGTTGATAACATTGGGCAGATCATTAATAAACAGCGTAAATAAAAGTGGGCCAAGATGACTGCCCTGGGGAACACCGGACGAAACATATATGTACTTGGATATACAATTATTGAATTGTACTTTTTGCTATCTGCCAATTAAATAAGAACTTAACCAGCTTAAACTTCTACGGGATAAACCTAACAAATCCAATTTAGTAAGAAGAAGTTGATGGTGAACTTTATCAAATGCTTTCCTGAAGTCGGTATAAACAGCATTAGTTTGTTTCCTTTGTGTAAATGCAGAGTTGATCAAAGTTGTTAAATGAAGTACATTGCTTGTAGTTGAACAGCCTTTCCGAAAACCATGCTGGCATGCTGCCAGCAATGACGATGTGTGATGGCATAAGAAATCAGCAACAAGTTTTTCAAAAAGTTTTGGAATAGCACTTAATTTGGCAATCCCTCTATAGTTTCTTATATCCGATCTACTACCAGATTTAAATACGGGTTTTATATACGAGTCTTTCCATAATACAGGAATATAACCACATATAATCGAAGCATTAAACATTAAAGTTAATGGCGTAACTAATGATTCAGCACATTGATTTTAAATACATGTTGGAACAAGATCAGGACCATGATTAAAAGACATCTTTAAATATCCAAAATATCATTGCTATTAAAGTAAGGGAAAGATATTGCCTGGTTTGATGACAGCAGACATGGATAACCATTACTATCATCGTATACAGCATCAGAATAAGTTGTTGCAAAAAAAAAATCGGCAAACATATCACAAATGACATCACCATCTATTACAGGCAAAATTTGTTTTTTTTCGCCGGACTGTTCGTATGTCTATAACACTGCTGCTTCCCTTTTCCCTTTCACTTTCAACATGAATAAATTCAAGTTAAATATCTACAATCACTACTCCCTCTAAACTCCTTCCCATAACCAATTTTCTTAGTTCCAAGGCAGTGCAATGCATTAGTATTTTTTTATTCAATAACAATGTTTTTTATTTACTAACAATATTTTGTTGTGTACTTAATTCCCATAACAAATTTACAGAAATTTATTGTTGGAGGATAAGGTAGCTCCTATGAGCATTTCACTGGTTGCTAAGGCCAGATCATTAGGAAACCTTTTGCCAAAGACCTTGGAAAACCTAAAGATATTATTAAAATAAAGCGAATGAGAATTACAAACAGTAAAGTCTCTTTTGCAACGATATTAAAGCTTAGACAAAAAATAAACAGTGAGTTTACCTTTTCATACATTCACTACTTCAATTGGTTGGAGTTTTTCCATGACATGACGTGTTCCTTTCGAATTGGATATGAAAATCATATTTAGATATAAAATATCACAAACCCTCTAAATTATTAAGGCCCTTATTATGTAAAACGCAACGCAACGTCAAAAATTACATTGAAAGCAAAAAAAAATGTCAAAAATATTTTATAATTTTGTTTTTGCTTTCAACAGAAATTCATACTGAATTTTTAAATTTCAAACGCTGCATATCTTGTGGCGTTGAAAATGTTAAAACGCAATACGAATTTCTGTACTAAGCAACAACAACATTTTAAAATATTTTTGACTTTGTTTTTGCTTTCAGTGCAATTTTTGGCGTTGAGTTGCGTTTTACATAATAAGGGCCTCGGGTTTCCTACAGGTTGGACCAGCTTTAACATTGATTGTAGCTGCTGTGATGTATCTCTAGGCAATAATTACTGAGCCAATCAAATTTCATTAGCAAACATTCCCTGATAAAATCTTAGAATGAACCGCAGGGATGTTCTAAAGATTCCCAACTAAGCAGCACGTCGTGAAAAGAAACTCAGATGGATCCATGTGGACACCGTTTCGTAAAACATCCAGAGCTTCTACAGTGCGAACGGGTCGATCAACAGTTCTACGTGGGAGAACGCTGGTTATCAAAACGGGTAATTAGACTTCCTAAATTATTTATTTATTTCTTTTATTTATTCAACTGAACGTAATCAAAAAAAAGCCTTTATATGCCAAAAACAGATTACAGGGTAAATTTAAATTTTTTTATTATTTTAAATTACTAAAACTGGGAGCTCTGTTGTGGTATTAAGATGATGACGGTATTATCTTTGTGTTGCAACAATTGATTGGCCGGAAACATAATAAAATTAAACGAATTTCAGACGTTCTTTCGCATTGAGTATGATGATGTTCGAATATTTTCATTTTTTTTCGAATATTTTCATTTTTTTTTTAAAGGGTTGTAAGCATTTCAAATTAGTCAGTCGAAGTTCCACTTCTCTTTTGAAATTAAAGTAAATCATATCCCAAATTTCCAACCCACTAAACTCTATTCTAGTAATTCCCAACATAGAATTTTCCTACTGACCTTTTTACATTGCTCGGCATGTTTTCACTGGGTCTAATTTGCCCGACATCTAAGTTCGTCTTAACATAACAGTATTGATTGAGGAAGGGCTGGATATAGAGCATTCGCCACATGCATCAAATCACTGTCATCTTTCTTTCATTTTTTTTTACATTTCTGCCTTTCAACCGTAAGAACTGTAAGAAATAAGAAATTAAAATTTTCTTCCAGTATGGAAAATTACGGAATACAAAAGCTTAAAAAGGAAATTATAAAATAGAGCAGCGTTGTAGTCAGCCAGCAAAATCTACAATTCATACAAAATGATAAATTATTGAATTTTATTTTTTAATTAGTGTCAAATTGAAGAGGGATGTTGTTTATCTTTAAAAAAAAAACTCATTTTCCTGTTTCAAATGAAAAACAAATAACTCAATCTAAAATTAAAAAACAGTTTTCAATTAAAAGAACATTAAGAAAATATAAAACAGGAAATTATTGTTGTTGAACTAAATTTTTTCCTTTTAATTGAGGATGTTTTAGTTGTTTTGTGTGTGTGTGTGAGTGTGTGTGTTTGTAGGTTTTTGTTTGCAGATAAAAAGTTTAAATTTCATTATATTTATATTTCATAAAGTTTTTATTTTAATTTAATTTAATAACTTTTTTTTACCAAAAAACTTTTTATTATATTCGAATTTGATATGATTTTAAAGACTATCGTTTTAATAGAATATTATCTTTTGTTTGCACATTTAAGCATCACTTTTTATCTGAGTTTTAAAAACTTTTACTTTAAGATATTTTTATTACTATTTTTTTTTTTTTTTTTGTTATTTTTATTCTTATTGTTGTAATTGTTTTTTTTTTTTTTTTTTTTTTTTTTTTTTTTTTTTTTTTTTTTTTTTTATAATATTTCAAGTAAACTTTTTAGAACTTTATTCATTATTCTCTAAAGAGTAATGCAAATATAAATTGCAATCATTTCTTTTTTTCTTTTTTGTGGCAATATTACAATAACCAATTTCGTATTTTCAATTATTTTACATTCAGACATACTTATGTTTGTAAGTAAGAAACTCTTAAGTAAATGTCAGGGGAGAAGAACCAGATTTTCTTAGGCGTGCCATTGTAAAGCATATCATGTTGGTCAAAATTTTTACTCCCCCCCTCCTCCCACCGCGATTGGTCCATAAGGAACACTAAGTTAGTCAAGAACACAAACGGATACTCCAAGTCCATGAGTAACTCCAATTCGATATAGCCATGTCGCAAAGAGCTTTGTCCCCATATAGTAAATCGGCAAGAATAGAGTTCTTATCGTAGAACATATAATATTTAATGTCTCAATTAAGAAAAGTTTTAAGTTGGGTAAAAAAACTGCAAGGATATGGCTACTTCACATATATCTATCCTGAGTAAAAAAACTAAATTTTTAGCCACAGTTGATATCAGAATGTAGCAAAAATTAGTATCTGTGTGTAAAATTTCAAATCCTACGTAGTTGTCAATTTGATTGCACTCGTTGAAAGGACATGCCTGCCTTTTATACATCCTTAAAAAAACCAAACGTATTCTGCATTTATATTAAGAAAAACAATTTTATAAACAAGCTGTTTCTGGGTTTTCTAAGTAGTTTGTGATGTAAATCCAGCACAATCGATTCGGTAAAAAAGGTTTAATGGATACAAGATTGGTAGAACTTCCCAAAGAACTTAATATTTTACTGTGCTTACACACTATTTACTATAGTATACAACTAGTATGTCGACTCTTTGACAAGTACATAACTCAAATGTCAGTGGTACCTAACTCATGTTTGTATTAGTAATATTTTTTAAATGTATTGGTGTATAAAACTACCCAGCGGGAAAAAGAAGGAGTACGGAGGCCTTCTATAAGGATTTTGGATGTACAAGGCCTGCTCGCTCCATCTCATACTCATCTCTTTTTTACACATGTTGTCATTGCGGGGAAGGCCTTCCGCTTTCCTTTCTTTCGCCAGAGCTTTTGAAAGGCATTCCAATAAATGGCTCTAAGAAGGCTTTCCAGAGAATGACTGTCAAAAGGCCTTATAATAAAAGTTATATTGAAGGGCTTTTAAGCAAGGTATGTTAAAAGGCCTTTCTATTAATGGCTCTTAAAAGGTCTTTCAGACCAATCTTGTAAAAATGGCTTTGATTAAAGGTCATATTGAAGGGGTTTTAAGAAATATAAGTTTAGTGTTTTAAAAGTTAAGTGTTTTATAAGTTTACTATTGTTACTATATAAACAAAAATCATAAAATTAAATAAAAAATAATAAATATATACATAATTAATACATATTACATAACATTTTCATTATTTAGCACAAGTACCACCTACCGTCTTTAATGAACAAAGCTCAACTAAAATGATATTTAAATATGTATGTATGTAACTTTGTTTTTTGTAAAGGGATCTGATTTCTTTTGCTTTTGCTTGTGCAAAAAACAAAACAAAAAATGTTACTCCTTCTCTTCTCGCTTCTCATAGAAGCGAGTGTGGAAGGTGTATCTTATCTTTTATACCAAAGATCCAAGGTCTTATATGAGGCATTCTTTAGCAGTTAGATAAAAATATTAATTGAATCAAAAAAATTTTAAGAAGGCCTGAATTGAGAAGGTCTTCTGAGTTTTCCCGCTGGGTATTTCCCGCACTTAACATAGTTGCATAAAATAGAATAGAATGTGGCAACAATTTTTTTTTTTAAATAAAATTTTCTTAGTTCTATAAATTTTAAATTTATTTAATGTTGACTGCATTGCTAAACTTTTTAAAACAATGTTTGTAAAATTTTTATTCTGCAATATCGGAAAATATTTAAATAATTTATGATTTCAAATATTATTTTCATACCACAAAATGTTACTCTACAGGCTTTAATAATATTAACAACAGAAAAAAATTTGTGTCAAATAAATTTATTTAAACATTTTTAGTTTGTAAAAAATAAAAACATTTTGCAAAAGCAAATGAGCAAAATGTATTGGAAAAAATTATTAATTATGTGTTTGTATCATAAAATTAAAACAAAAAGTGTTATATTGTGAAAAATTTTAAATAGAAAAATTTAAAATTTTGTGGTTTTTATGTGTGTTGCATTTACACAGAACGTATATGTGTGAGGGGTGAACTAAAACATTGAGAGCGCTCTCTCCAGTTGGCATACTAGTTGTATACTATGCTATTTACTATTAGGGACAATATTGGTAAATTTTTTTTATTTATTCAAACGATGTACTGTTGTACCAATAAAAACATGCTTCACACGCCCACTTGGGTAGGAGCTGCATAAAAACACCACTTATTTAATGACACAACGGCGAAATGCACCGATTGTCTTTTAATTTCGAATAAATTCACATAATATGAGTAGAAATTAAACGACGTACTTAAATGACGATTTGTCTTTAATTTACTTACTTAATCAAAAATAAAATCAGTTCTAATTTCAAATTTATGTGCTGTTTTCACAACACAAGTGATTGAACGTATAGTAAAATGTTTATGAAACACATTAAAAAAACTGAGTGCTTTTTATATACATTTTACTACAAGTTCAATAATCACTTGTGTTGTAAAAACATTAATCAAGTGAATTAAACGTTTAATCAAGTGAATTAAGCGTTTAATCAAGTGAATTACGCGTGTAATCAAGCGAATTAAACGTTTAATCAAGTGAATTACACGTTTAATCAAGTGAATTAAACATTTAATTGATACTATTAATTTGTTTTTGCTGGGGTATATTTAATAAATTTTTATATTAATATCAAAAATTTTTTAATTGAAACAAATGTTTATTTTTTTCTGTGTGAGGTCAAGGATTTTTACAGTGGGAACCCAAAGTTTCATGTTTGTTTCAAATAAATATTTGAGCCCTAAACTAAAAAGCGATCAATTTCAGCAATTTTGGTTTAAACTATTTATCCCACTTTTAACTAATTATCATTTTTGCTTTAGAATGGTAAAATTTTTTGATAGTGGCAATGTCGAATAAAGAAATATTTCTTCAAATGTTTAAAACATGCGAATAGAAAAACGGATAAGTTTGGGATGTGAAACAATTCCATTTAGATTGTGCTGAAGTTGAGCGGATTTGAATATCATAAATTTTTTTGAAAAATAAAATGTCTTTTCAGACATTTCATTCATATTATCTTAAATGAGATAATCTAGTTCTAGCTTCGAAATACATGACAAGTTACGCTTAAAAAGTTCGTACCATAAAAAAACTTTCTGAACTGGGTATATTGTCTCAGTGTTTACATTGCTCTTCAGATTTTAGTTACAGATCGTCATTTCATTCCCAGGTACAATCTATTGGCAGCGACCTATGTAAAATTTTACAAAAAAAACTCAAAATATACTGCATATATTTTTGGAAGCCTAAGAGGAAAACTTCGGTTTATTACAAAAGGAGCTTCAAAAATAATATGTACCTACTAGGGAGATCGATTGTTAGACTTTTTTCAATAACCGGTTTACGAATATTACGAATAGTTGCTAATTTAAAAAAACCGGTTTTCGGTTTAACATTTTAAGCTTACCGGTAAACCGGTTTTAATTCGAATACATACAAACACCTACAAAATACATATTTATGACTTAAGGTATGGTCAGACCTAACAAATATTTGACGATAAAATCCAAAAAAACGAGACCAGTAAAATGATCAAACTTTAACCTCACTTTTAACAATTTCTATTTATTTAATAATCTGTTTTTGTAAGACGATAATTGTATAATGTAATTTAAAAACTATTAAATGATGTTTGATATAGCCAAACGTTTTGCAAGAGCAAATAAAATATTATAGGAATTTAATAAATTTATTATTTGAGATATTCTCCTAAATTTATTTCAAACGAGTTTTAATTTGTTGGTGATTAAGCCATCTCTATATGAATCAGAAGACTTCAACCATATTTTTAAAAAGTTGCAAACAGAACCTCTTAACCTCAAACGATTTTGTTTCAGCATTATATAAACGATTAGTAAGATGAAAATGCTTTTTGTATAAAATATTTGACAATTCGTCGATCACAATTTGAAACCTTCCATGACATTGTTTGATTACAAAATTTTGTTTTTTAGTTCTTGGTGTTTTAATAAATAAAACTGATGAATAATTTCTATATCGTTGATTCCGCCGGAATGTTTTAGTTTTAAGCATAAAGAAATGCTGGAACTATTTAAGAGTTTTTAGTACCCTAAGGGGCATTCCGTCCTCGACAACACAACGGGTTTATATTTCCCCAATGATTCATTTTTGGCTGAATTATTTGTCGACTCTTTAGAACTACTTCGAACGGGATAAAGTTTTATTTGGAGCACATTAATTTCAAGTATATGGACTAATTAAAGGTGATCAATAAATCGTGACGCGGAAAACCCTTCGCCACTTATCACTTTAGGACACTTCAAGCACCTAACTTTGTCTTTTTAATCCCGTTCGAAATATCTCTAGAGATAACATCTATATAAAAATATTTTTAATAATTAGAAAACGGTCGCACAAATTAAATACTATGTACTTTTGAATAGTTTTTGTAGTACTTTGAATAGTTTTTGGTTTTTTACCAGAACACACGTATTTATAAGTGGTTTTTATTTACAGTGTTCAAATGTTTTTTTTTTTTGCTTAAGTTACATTTTGTTTGACATTGTTCATAAAAAGTTTAAGTCTGCCTAATATAGAATTAGAAAAATACTTAAATTACGGGTACCTCTACAACAAGAGTAAGGAAAATGTATATAAATTACACATTATTAAAATAACCGGTTTATTATACCAAAATAACCGGTTTATTCGATATTCGAAAAATGGACATTTTAAAATAACCGACTTGAGCAAAGCTAAAATAACCGGTTAAACCGGTCGAATAATAACCGTTCGATCCCGCTATTATCAGTCAATTAGATTCTAAAAGATTCCATTTTAAGAACACCACATACATCTACATCTAAAGATTAGTATTCACAGAAAAAAGTTTTTTATCAATTAAAAAAATGGTTTGGAAAGTATTCAAATTTAATTAATGTGATAATTGCATCAATTATTATTTTAGTTGAAAAAAAATTAAAAATATAATTTTGATTTAATTAACATTTTAGTTGTTTTGAAATAAATTTTTAATTAAAATAATAATTAGTTATCAAAAAATATTAATTGATTTTTTTCGTTTAACATAAAATAATTTAAACTTGTAGAATTGTTGTTGGAAATTATCAACATTTAATAAAATAAATTAACACATTGCTTGAAATCGCAAAGTTTTTTGTACACTTTTTTAATAAAAATTAAAAATATAATTTATTGAAAAAAAAAAAATTTTAAATTTTCAAATTTTTAGTAATCAATATAATCATTTTGGTAATAGGTGCAAAATCAACAAACTGTTTGCTTGATATTATGAATTTGGAATAAATTTTATGATTAGAGAAAATTTTTAATTTTTTCTGTGTTGACATTTAGTTACATGCACAATATACACCAATATGGTATTTAATCCAGGTTTTAGCATTTCTCAACAAACACGGAGGTTTGATATCAAATTGAAAATGATTTGAAATCAAACCTTTTCTCAAACGACAAACGTTTAATAATGATTTGAAAATCATTCGAATTTGAAAATTTGAAAATCATTCGAATTTGAAAATCATTCGAAAATCATAGCATTCTCAACAAAAAGGGTAAATTATTTTCAATTTGAGAAATGCATTTATTTTCAGCTTGCTTTCATTCTCAAATGTTTTTCAAATGTGGATTTTAATACAATGTGGAACATAAATGAAAAAATTTTTTTTTTTTATTTAAATTCATTCTTTATTTTTAATCCAAATTTTGATATTTTAATCAGTCTTTTAAGTTCATTGAGTTAAATTTTCATTAAATAATTTTTATGAAAAAAGGAATTAAAATATATAAATTTGGATTAAAACCCATTAACAGTTCAATAAAATAACCACAATACTAATTATTTTTAACAGGTAATGCACGAGCTATATGTTTACATTTGTCCTTCAAGTTGTGCTGAAAAGGTCAACTGGAAAAAGAAAGACTAAAACATGAGACACCAAAAAAAATGTGCTTCGGATGTCAAGAAGAATTCTTGACAAAAAGTACAAAAATCAGAAGTAAGGAAGAACATGTGAGATCAATTAAAATAGGTAATCATTCATTTAAAGCAAATTTCGATCTACTAAGGTAAAATACCATTTGATTTAAAGATTGGTGTTTGACTAATGACGTCATCCGTCGTCAATGGCGGTGAGAGCTAAACGGCAAACCCCACTGAAGAGATTGTGTGGTGAGAATCGAAACTAGTCTGGCCAACCTGTCCGTGAAATCCTCAGGGTTCAATTCTCAGCTCAGTCAAGAATGAAAAATTATCAATTAATTTTAATTCATTTCATGTTGTAAAACTCCTTTCTTCATAAAAATAATTTAATGAAAATTTAATTCAATGAACTTAAGCCTGATTAAAATATCAAAATTTGGATTCAAAACCATTACCAGTTCAATAAAATAACCACAATACTCATTATTTATTTTAATAAACTGTGAGCTTAAATTCGGCACCATGGTTAAGAGCTGAAATAGTGTACTTTCCTTCCTCTAATTCTTACAAAGACGAAATACTTGGCTCCTTTTTGTTTGCAGATTGTCATGGCGTAGCAACGCGAGCGTACAACAAATTTATGAATTGTTCACTTTCCAGTTTAAGTTTTATTTACATTTTTTGTATTTAATTTTTTACTCACAAATATATTTTATATTTTTTTTAGCAACAATTTAAGGTTTTTTAAAGGCGAATTTACTTCACGTATCTATTCTTTAATTGTGTAACACATTTAACTTTAATCGCCAATTTATTAATGTTTACATATATTTTTCGCTTCAGTGCTGTCAAGATATTTTTGGGTTTGAGAATGACATTTGATAACAATTTGATATTGAATTGATTAAATATTGTGTGTAAAATGTTAACATTCAAATCATTATCAATTTGAATTAAAATGTTAACATGAAACAGTTGAAAAAGGTTTGAAAATTGTATTTGATGTCAAATGATAAAGTCATTTCATATCAAAGGTTTGAATTCGTGTTTGTTGGGTAGATATCTTATCAGGTCATTAAGTTTGGACCCAGATGTCTCAATAAGGTTTGAAAGCATGTAGTTTTCCAGGAAACTCTATCTGCAATATATTTAAAAAAAATTTTATCTTACATGTAATAGAAAAAAATTGCTTGAAATATTGGAAAAGTTAAATAAAAAGATTCCAAAATACAATTGTTCTAAAACTTTTTAAATAACTTACAACAACCGCGGACGCCATCTGACCTTTAAACCGCTTCCCTGCAAAACTACTTCACAACCCCACAAGTGCGATCTTAAAATTACATTTTCTACTTTTTCTATCTAAATAGAAAAATAGAAACGAAAAATCAATATTGACTTTTAATAAAAATGTTTTTTTTTATTTGAACACAATCTTGCACTCAGAAAAGACTCTTGAATTCATATGCAGTAGTTTTCAAGTAGTTTCTTTCAATAAATTTCTTTTTTCTTTCTTAAAATTTTTTTAATTTATTTTTTTTTTTTTTTTTGTCAAAATCATTTTCATGAAGAATAAGAAAAGGAAACAGCAACAATATTATAAAATTTACAACAAATACAAGTACTTTGAAAAGAAACTTTATAAAGAGATGAATATTACAAAATAAAATTGTACAATATAAAAAAATGAAATAAAAGAACATGTGAACAAATTCTTTGTATTTGAAAATAACAAGAAGAAGACCCAAGGAGTTTGTTCCTTCATTATGGACAAATGCACACACTCTGCTTACAGAACTAGAAACATGTAAAAAAAAGGCAAAGGAGATGAATGATGCTTTAACTACAGACTGTGGGGTAAAATAAAAAAAATATTGGTAATGCAAAAAAAAATCTGTAGTTTCTAGTTGAAGACTTAAGAGGTTTTAATTAGTTCAACCATGACACCATGTTAAAACACAGGGTAGTTCTAGAGGCTGTCAAACTTGAATGCCTATCTAGAAAATCTTTTAGCATTTTTTAGCTCTGTAAATGTGAACCGATTTCAGTAATCTGGTATATAAAATCTACAATCGAAAAAAGGGGTTCAAATAACGGCATTCGATATCGATCGAAATTACCATTTTGATTAGTAATGTGCATGGGGCGTAAGCAGGGCTGTGGAGTCGTCATAAAAAAGAATTAACTCCGACTCCAAACGCAGAAATTTTTTAAGTGCGACTCCGAATCCGACTCCGATTATATTTTTTTTTTAAAAACATGTTGCACATTTCTTCAAAAGAACGTTAAATTTAGGTAAATGGACAAGAAACAAGTTTGTTATTACTTTTGCCAACTTTACGCCACTGTGCTCAGCACTCATCAACACAAGTGTAATGCATTTGTTTTACTGCACTGTATTTTTTAATGTAAAATACTAGACAACATGTCGTGCAATCTTTTTACAAAGTTTTTGTTTTTTTTTATTTAAGTTGAAACAGCAAAAGGAGCAGAACAGATGAAAACTAAATTTCGAAAAAGGTTTTACAAACTAAAGTGCATGTTTTATTTTATTATATTTCATTTTTCTTTATGTTCAGCTCACTGTTCGAATTGCCCTGTTGAATTGTATACGTTCATATATGAAAACCACTCCCTGAGGAGTTTTGTTTCATCTTTTTTTTTTATTATTTATTTTTAAATTTTTCTTGCAGTTCCTTGGAAAATAGACAAAAACTAAAGAAGGAAAAAAAAGACAAAGAAAAATAAAAGCATTCCTTAGAATAATATTGTTTGCCTGCATATGAGTGTGGAAAGAACTCGAGAATTAAAAATAAATCTCTTTTTGTGAAAATTTAGTTTTCCAAGTATATAAAACAACCCAGAAGAAATAAATAAAGAAATTGTGTAACACTCTATATGCAAAAACTGTAACATGGGAAATGACTTGGAAGCTTAAATGATGTCAAAAAAAAAGAGCGAAATGAAAGAAAAGTCTATAAAACAACTTGAAAATTATGCAACACGACAAGAAAAATAATGGTGATGCTATTTGTTTGAGCTAAAACGTGGGTAGATTTGAATAGAAGTTATATTCTAAAAGTTATGTTCTAAAAAGAAGTCTTAAAAAAGTAAAAAAAAACTTAAAAAAGAAATTAAATTTTTCTCTTAAAAAAATATGTCTTATCAAATATTTGGTTTTTGGTTGGATATGTGACAACTAATCGTAACCATCTCTTTTATTTAGGCCCTAACAAAAAAATTACATTGAAAACACCAACAATGTCATAAATATTTTGTAATTTTGTTGTTGCTTTCTACAAAATTTCATGTACCATTTTAAAAATATCAACGCCACAAGCTAAGCAGCGTTTGAAATTTTAAAACGCAATGTGAATTTCTGTAACAAAATATTTATGACATTGTTTGTGCTTTCAATGTAATTCACTGGCGTTGCGTTGCGTTTTATATGATTAGGGCCTTAATCTCCAAAACTGACCCATGACAGGAACGGTCAAACGAGTATAGCGTATTAAAGTACATCTGTTATCAGATCGAGTCAAATCCCTTAAATTTAATCGATATCGCGTATCCATATTTAGTATGTCGAGCAAAGTGAGAATGAGTCAAAATATTACAATTTTCCGAACTGATTTTTAATCGAAACAAAATAAAAAAAAATCGAAAAGTTTTTATTTTAATACTTTTATAAATAATCCAAACAAATATTTTAAAGGTTTTGAAATTTAAGAAAACATGCTCCAAAACGTTTCCTTAACTTAATTTCAGATGGACAATAATTTCAAAATAATAGCAAATAAAAATGATCAAAATTGGCTAATTTTTGTAAAAAATAGTAAATAGACTTCTTGGCTAAAAGATCTAGAGTTGTTTCGAAAATAGTGTCGGACATGATTGGACAATTTTCCCACAAATTTTTGGACTCTTATCGTACTATATCTTTATATACAAAAAAAAGCACTATTGCCAATTTTTTGTTTTTTGTTTTCAAATAAACCGTTAATCAAAAATAAAATCAGTTTTAATTAAAAATTTAATCAACTGAATTAAACGTTTACTTATAACAACAACATTACTGCAGAAAATTATCTAACTCATAATATAAAAAAGTATTAATTGATACTGTTAATTTGTCTGTTGGTGCAAATTTATTTATTTTTTTAATTAATATCATAAATTTTTTAATTAAAATCGAATTCTATTGTTATTTTGAAGTTTATTAGCCATACTTAATACAATGTAATGCTTAAGGAAACCGCCACTAGAAGAGACTTCATTTGGGGCTTAGCTGGACGTTTTGTAAATCTTGTAAATAGAAAAGGCGTCATAACGCTGAGGTATTTTGCCATCAATACTATAACAAGTGTCTTCGTTGTTGACCCCATGCCAATTTTCGTCATTGTGATTTTATATTATGACAAATGGGATGACACACATGGGATGAAACATGTCATCAGTGCGATGACTCAATAACATCGGAGAGAGGACTCATTAGGCTCAATTTAATGACAAACTGTTATAAAATTGAGTCATTGGGATTGTCTTAAGTCAAAGTGAGAGAATATTATCATTAACTTACCTGTTACACATGTTCGTTTCACTTTTGTTGTGTTCCGCCTTTTTTTCAAAATAGCTCTCATATATAAGATACCAACAGCATGCCCGATATGGTTTTCGTAATAATTCTACTTTGAAAATTTAATAACTTAAAGAAATAGAATATGGGAATTTTTGCTACTTATTTTACTTTTAAAACATAAAAATCATGTTAATAGTACACAAAATGTGGCATCGAATTGATGTCACTGTAGTCATAGCATAGATGACGCATACAATATGGCAAAATTTTATGATGACGTTCGTCAGTGGATTGATGTCACTTTTTGCATCATTGACGCCTTTCATAATAACATTGATGTCACAATTCTGAGTTAGGGCATCAACAATATGAAGATCCATTTTTCTATGACTGTAACTATTTGGGATATCGATGCCTTACTTTACCAATCTCGTATCTTAAAAAAATACGGTTTGGACTTTTTCATATAAAACGATTGTTTTTTTTTTTGTGTTCTATTACTGCAACAACTTATTATTTCAATACTTTGTCTCATTTCTGTAAATATTAATAAATTATTGAAATAATAAGTTTTTGCAGTAATAGAACACAAAAAAACAATCGTTTTATATGAAAAGTCCAAACCGTATTTTTTTAAGATACGAGGTTGAGGAAGTAAGGCATCGATATGTGATATATGAAGTAATGAAACGGCAATGGAGCTGAATTGGCCATGTTCTTAGAATCAGTAATGGCAACGTCACTAATATGGCAATTCAATGATACCCTTAGGCAGTAAAAGAGGAGGCAGCCCGCTAACAAATCAAAGTTGAAACAAGCTGAACATGAAAGACCTGGGATAAACTGAAACTGATGGCACAGGAGATATCACGATGAAAAAAAAGTTTTGTGGCCCTTTATTCCACCTTGGAGCAATTCGAATCAATATACATAACGTTCATCTACTTCAATTGTGAATAACTAACAAAATTAAATTTTGGAGTTAATGATAAAGAATTTTTCGCTGCGATTTTCTTTATAGTGTGTATAAAATTTATCTTTTATATTTTCCCCGTTTGAAGAGAATGTGTCGTTATTTTTTCTAAGTAGAGCAATCAAATCAAAAACTTTTAGCGCGTTTTTCTCGAAATGGATTTTTTGAGATATGTAACTATTGAAGTAAATGAGCGATATATTCTATATATTACATATATGCATATCCAAGATAATCTGTAAAAACTGAATCGTTTTTGATTCTATATTAAATCACGATTAGTAAAAATATCAAGAATATAAATTTTGAAAAGTTGGCCAATTGGAAACAATTTTAAAATATTTATTCCTAAAATTTTGAGAAAAACTACAATTTCATTCTTTTTAGTTTATTTTTCACAAATTTAATTTTCATTAAATTATTTTAATAAAAAAATAAATTTTACAACATGAACCAAACTAAAATTTATTTTTATTTTTCGAGAAAAACCACTTTCTCATCATCAGAGTTCTTTACAGTTTCTACTTACCGTCCAAGAGACGGCTGTCAGTCAATAATAAAACATCAATCTTTAAACCAGTGCTATTTTGTTATTAATTATTTATTTTTAAATTTTTCTAATGCCGAATGTACATTTGTTTCTTTATGTTTTCTTTTTTGCCTTTTTTTCTGTTGGACTTTCTTTGCACACACATAAAAAATTAAAAATTGCTACTAATCACCTAATTCATACCAAATTCATGGAATCTGGCAAACAATTTGTTGATTTTGCACCTTTTACCAAATTGATTATATTGATTACTAACAACTGTAAAATTTGGAAATTGAGAATTTTTTATTTCAATAAATTTTCATTAAAAAAAAATGATCAAAAAACTTTGCCGTTTCAAACAATTTGTTATTCGATTTAATTAAATATAGCTCAGGTTTTGACAATTCCCAACAACAATTCAACAAGTTTAAATTATTTTATTTTAAGCGAAAAAATTAATTAATTAAGATTTTTTTAAATTATAATTTTATTTTTAATTTTCTTTCAACTAAAAAAATTATTGATTCAATTATCACATTAATTAAATTGAAATAATTTTTAAACAACTTTTTTAATAAATAGTATTGTGGTTATTTTATTGAACTGTTAATGGTTTTTAATCCAAATTTTGATATTTTAATCAGGCTTAAGTTCATTGAATTTAATTTTCATTAAATTATTTTTATGAAGAAGGGAATTTTGCAACATGAAATAAATTTAAATTTATTGATAATTTTTCATTCTTGACTGAGCTGGGAATTGAACCCAGGTTTCCACGGACAGGTTGCCCAGACTAGTTTCGATTGTAACCACACAATTTCTTCAGTGGGGTTTGCCGTTTAGCTCTCACCGCCATTGACGACGGATGACGTCATTAGTCAAACATCAATCTTTAAACCAAATGGTATTTTACCTTGGTAGATCGAAATTTGCTTTTTGAAAAAATTATTATCTATTTTAATTATTCCTAACTTCTGTTTTTTCGTACTTTTTGTCAAGAATTCTTCTTGAATCCAAAGTACATTTTTTGTTTTTCATGTTTTTGTCTTTCTTTTTTCTAAATTATTTTTATGAAGAAATGAATTTTGCAACATGAAATGAATTAAAATTTTAATTGATAAAAAAAATACTAAAATTTTTTCAGTGCAATTTAAAGGACAAATGTAAACATATAGCGCTCGTGCTATTTGATAAACTTGAGCCTGATTTAAAATTAAATCAAATTTGGATTAAAAACCATAGACATGTTGATTAACCACAAATAAACTAAAAAAAAAATATTGAAAATTTTCTATGCTATTCTTTTGCAATATACTCGTATAAATATATGTTAATAAAAAAAAAAAATCGGGTTGAAAGTTTTGCAACAGTTTTTCTAATTTGTGCTTTGCACATAGACTAGTTTTATTTTGTAGTTTAGCAGGGAAAAGACTTATCTTTCGATCTATTAAACATATAATGGGACAAACAGATGTCTTCCAAATACTTCATATGATAGAGCTGTGTTTAATGACTCTTTTGTGTTGTATTTTTATGTTCCCGTTTCAGTGTTCGAATACAAGGCTGGTAAGGAGGGACGTTTGGGAGAAATACTTTATCATATGATAAAAAAAAAACCGTGAACCGATTTCAATTGAAATCATATTGCGACCTGCGATGGCAATGCAACCTACTAGGCAGACGGACGGACAGGATAAGTTTTAATCAAAAAGTGATTAAAAGTCAATTGGTATAATAAAAAAAAACAATATTTTATGCGTTAAAATCTTTGGCACAAACGCAGTATAGTACCCTCTCCACCTAAAACAGTGTAGGGTATAATTATCTCTTCCCACTGTGCTCTAATTACTGGCTGCAATATTGTTGTTTATAACAGCCAATTTCACAAATTTTATGGACCCCAAATGATAAAGAACTTTTTTTTTCAACTAAAAGTTAATTTAAGAATGAGAAAATTATCAGATAAAAGTCGTAAACTAAAGTTTATAAAACCAACAACGTTTGCAAATATTTGAAAATTTGTACTACTCCAGTATAAACTAGTGGCAAATATTTATAAAATTGTTTATACTCGTACCTTCCACGGAATAAGAACAGAAAAAAACTGCACAGTAGAAGAAAAAATAAATAAAATAAATAAATTGTTTTATGGCTTTTAAAATGTTACTCCTCTTTGCGTCTGTTTGTATCTTTACAGCCAGCCACTTTAACTGAAGTAATGGCAAAGAGACAGATAGAGGGACGGATAGACGGACAGACATTTAGAGACTACCTCAATATTGTGTATTATTGAATGTTGTCGGTATTTTATTTATTTTTTTCTTTTATTTTTTGTATACATTTGTTTTTCTTTTTTAGATTTTTTGTTAAATATGTTCTTTTTTGTTTTTGTTGTCGTTATTTCAGATCCAAAGTTCCTTTTGTAAATGCCCCGACAACGATTAATGTTTTACGACATTTTAACGTCGGCATGGCGCTTTCATGATGTTTTTTTTTCGTTATTGGTCTTGTTTATACTTTTACTATGTTTCTCTCACATACTTGTGCTTTCGGATGTTCACTAAGTTAAGTCAGCTTGCCAGACAGAAAGCCAGTCAGTTTGTCTGTTAGTTGCTGAAGTTTATACCAGGGATGAGAAAGGGCTTTTCAGATTTTGTACCAACTTTTCAAACAAAATGTACTTTTTAGGCCATGACAAGGGACTATTATTAGATTTTCCTTGTTTGTGCCATGCTATTTTTAGTTTAGGCTTGATATTATGGGATTTACAGACGATGAAATTAATAGTTTCGCTGACAAATCTTGATTAAAACGATTTCTTCCCACCTCTATTGAAATATTGGGAAAGGAAGCTCATTACGCATCATGAAACCTTTAAAAACTAGCGTGAGATATTTGGTATTTTGTGTGTTTAAGGTTCCATCACATCCGCTAGCGCTCTATATTAAGACGTTTTTTCCTTCAGCCGACAAGCATTGTACAAATTAATTGTAATTAATTGTACAAAATAACTAAAAATTTGCAAAAAAGAAATTACAATTGTGTAATGATTCTCATCTCTGGTGGATACCTCTTGCTCTGTAATAGGCCAGCTCTGATGGCAGTGAGTTTGCACATTTTTTTGTTTTGCTGTTGAAAAGAATATTTATTTTCTTTATTCTGTAAAAATCTTAGTGCAGCTGTAAGATACGAATACATGTATGCTGGAAAACAGGTTTTAAGGGAATGGATTTATAGGAGATTTTCTAAGATAGAGCTCAAACAAGTAAAACCTTTATATTTGCCCCGGTTGCAACTTTAAAGATCCATTGACGTTGTGAATCACATCGTTCTAATGACTTCTTAGGGATTAGATCAGAAGTGGGCACAACTAAAACTGTGCTTGTATTGATGCTTATTAGTATTAGTGAGATGGCAGAAGTACCCACCAAAAAATAATATAAAAAATATAAAAAAATATGTAAGCATCCGCTTCATGTGCATTCGATGCTGTCTCATCGAAGACTAAATTAAAGAGGCTAAGAATACGTGTGAAATCTCTCAGCACAATTGTGCTATGGAGCACCCACCATTGGATTAGATGGAGCTATGTACTGGTATTATATGCAATAAAAAGCCTAACTTATGTATAACAAGTTAGAAAGTATATTAATTCTAGCCCGGGCATATGATATGATTTTATGCCGCAATACAATGAACACACATTTATTTAGTTGAGAATTATTTGCAAAACTCTTGTAAAAATTAACTTTCAAGTTTACCACAACACGAGTAAATAATATTTAAGTAAGTAAATAACATTATAAAACATAATATATATAATATACATCATATATATTATAAATGCATTTTTCAATATGAATATAATTGCCCATTTTTGTTGAGAATGTTATGATTTTCAAATGACTTTCAAATCATTATCAAACGTTTGTCATTTGAGAAAAGGTTTGATTTGAAATAATTTTCAATTTGAAATCAAACCTCCGTGTATTTTGGGATATTGCGTGAAGTGAATTCGCCTTTAGAAAACCTTTATTTCTTTTGAAAAACTAGAAATTATTTGTGACTTATAAATTAATTGCAAAGCGTAAGAATGCGAATAAAAATAAAACGGCAAAGTGTAGAAAATGTAAGTTGGTTGTCTTTCCAAGAATTTGAGGATGGAATCAACACAATTTTATCATTTAGCTACGGTGCCTTTAGCTTACAATTTCTTTAAATAAATAATGAATTAATGTTAAAAAAAACAATTATATTTATGTTCCATATTGTGTTAAAATCCACATTTGAAAAACATTTGAGAATAACGTTTGAAAGCAAGTTGAAAATAATTGCATTTTTTCAATATGAATATAATTGGTTTGATTTCAAATCATTTTCAAATTGAAGTCAAGCATCCGTGTTTGCTGGGTCGGCATAATAATAGACTTGTCCCTTTTTGAGGAGCTGGATCTATATAACCTCCGCTGCTTTTGGAATATGCTAGCAACAACTGCAGAATAAACACAGCACCTACGAAGATCCGACAGCACGCCAACGTTGGGTATAATCCACAACCACTACATGAGTCCTGAGGGGGCATCAACCAACAGTCAGGCCGGAGCTGTGTCTCCGGGCGCTACAGACTCCTATAGAATCTGTGGTCATTCGCGATCTTAATAGATCTGTCAATTGTTAACTATGCCGAATTCTAGATACTGACTGCATCTGATTTCCCCAGAGGAGGTAACTTAAAAATGTGGAATATCCTTTAAATGTTTTCGTACATATCCCTGGGGTACAGATTTGAAACGGATTTACATGAGTACCTGCCTGGAAACTGAAACGCCCATACTTTATGCGATAGGAGGATCATATTTGACTTTATAATTTCTTACATATATCGAATTTAATATTGAAAAGTGGCGAAATCTAAAATATTTACTTAATGCCAGCATTGAGGCAAAATTTGACAATAGTTTTTCCAGAGATTTCTTTAAAATGCATTACAGTCCTATGTTTGTTAAGAAATTGATGTCTATAATCCAAAATATGCATTTATGTATATGCAAGTATAACATTTTGTAAAACAATCTTGCGAAATATGCAAAAAGATAATTTTCAAGTAAAAAGCTTTTTAATCTCATATGTGTAATCTATTTCGTATAAGACCTCTATCTTTCCAGATAATTTATTAATTTCGTTTATTTATTAAGAGTTACAGGTACAATTACAAATTATATTCTAACTTAATTAAACGATCAGTAGTAACTTAGACTTACAGCCCGTTGTAGTGAAGCAGACAAGAGTCTCTGGCTAGACTAGCGCACTGACAGACTAGCCCACTGATAGAATAGCCCACTACAAACAGGCCTACCGGCGAACCCACCGTAGAAAATTTTATATTAAGGATTTGAAACGAAGCCCCCTTTGAAAACATTTTACTCCTTTGAACATCTGATTTAGTATCATTTGTTTACATTGCTTGTGTTTCCAATTTTTTTTATTTGTTATACGAGTATTTATTAGGGGGGTAACGAATACCGATACCGGTATATCGGCGATACTTCACGTTTGCCGATATATCGGTATCGGCGATATTTTACTGTCGATACGCTGATACTTTTTTAATATTTTTTTTTTTTTTGAACAAACAAATTAATTTTCAATGCTTATTTTTTGCATAACAACTAATAGCAAAAAATCAGTCAGAATAATAAATTGTTTCTTTTAATTCTTAAGCTCAAGGTTGGTCCACACCACGCATTTTTATTTTCTCAAGACGCATACTAAAGTAGAAAGTACTTTCGATACGTATATGCACTTTACGCGTTTTCTGTGTACCTTGTCAAAACAATTCCACACTACGACTTTTTGTACTGATACATAAACGCATTAAACGCTTGGTGTGGACCTGCAGCATCAACCGTTTTTCTTTGCACCATAATGGTAAAAAGTTCTCGCATTGATTAATCGTGTATGCAATTGTACGTTCTAAGAATTGTCTGCCAATGTTTAATGATTTTTATGAAAACAAAAATCATTTCGCTACAAATTTTGGGTTACTCCAAAGAGACCACAAAATCCATAACCAAAGGCACTGCTACATTTTCTGACGCTATTTTGCTAGCTAACAGTTTACATTATTAGAAAATACTATAAATGAATAAACTGAGATGCAGATTAACTTAGAGTCCCAAAAATTTGGCGACTTACGTAGCATTAGTTCCGAATGAAAGATTTGAGTATTTAGAGAACAATGAAATATATTTTTTATCTACAATTGTTTGCCTTCAGCGCAAAGCTAGAAAATTTCAAAGATTGAAAAACGTCTTATATAGCTACTCAACATGGCTACACATTCCGAAAATGTTGCAGACACGGTCACCCCTACATCTAGTAAAAGTGCTGATAGGTTTACAAAAACTGACCTTCTGAGCGTTTGTGCAAATCTTAAAAGAACATTTGGAGAAGGATGATCCTCTGTCGATCCTACGCTATAGCTCAGCCAAACAAGAAGTCTAGATCTCCCTTAGATCTTACTAATTTTTCTAGAGATGCAGATCCGCTTTTCGTTGTTTTAAAATCTTTTTAAAATCAAATTCAAATATTAGCTAATAATCTCTTACACTGACTGTAATTTTGTATCATAAATAATCTAAGAAATCTATTGTTTATCTACAAGGCTTTACCTTCGATTAAAAGCTACATAATTTGAAAGGCAATAGATAGAAACAACGTACTATTGAGCTTCTCAACGTGACTCGACATTCCAAAAGTGTTGAAGACACGGTCACCCCTTCACCTACTAAAAGTTCTAATAAGTCTACAAAAACTAAAAAATTTGGAGAAGTATTATCCTTTGTCGATCCTACGCTGTAAATCAGCAAAAGAAGAAGTCTATATACACCCTAGATTTTCTAATTTTTCTAGAGGCGCAGATTAAATGTTTTACTCAAAATTTAAGACCATAACGCAGTAATACTAAAGTTGTCAAATGAGTTCAGTCACATCGAAGAGATGATTTTTAACTGCAGGTCTGCTTCAAAAGTAGTTGCGAAATTATCTCCGCAAAAGCTGAGAATACTTTGTGTTTTAAACAAAAATTTTATTATCATTAATTTTGAATACTTATAATATTTTACACTGTTTATTTTTTTTTAAAAAATAATTAGTTTTACCATGAATTTAAATTAATTTCGTTGTTTTTGAAATATTATTAAAATCAATTTTAAATATTAAAAATCTCCTACACTGTTATTTTGTATAATAAAGAAATTACTCTACATAAGTTTTGTTAATTTTACCTTGAATTAAAATTTTTTATTCGTATCGGTATCGGGGATATTTCTTCTTGAGTATCGGTATCGTATCGGCAAAACGGCGAATCGTTACCTCCCTACTATTTATAAAGATGTTTGTTGCATCAAACCAAAAAGAACCACTGCATGTGGCAGCCTAAAGATTCTTTATAAAATTGTTTTTTTTTATAGTTGTTGTTGCACTATTATTTATTTTATTATTATTTACACACAACGTAAAGATGAAAATAATGTTTTGAGTATAAAGTAAAAATTAAAACGACAGCAACAACTTCCAACTAAAATTGTATTTTTATTACACTTTGAATTGGTCTCTTTCATTTTCTTGTTGTTTAACTTGGCATTCTTACAAAAAAAAAAAAATTATTTATATTTTGTTGTAAAGCTTTCGATTTTATTAAAGAAATAATATGAACCATAAAAAAACCAAGGCAAAGTTTTTAATAACTTCGACCATAAAGTGTTGAAATGTTAAAAGTTTTGTTGTGTAGAAGATTTTTTATTAGAAAATGAGGTTTACACTTTGGGGTGGTAGCAAAAACTTAATAATAAAAAAAAGCTGGATGGGTGGTCAACGATTCGTATACTTATGTACATAAATAGTTATAAGAGGGTGTCAAAATTTCATAGACAGCAAAATTGGGGCCTTATTTTTAGCTTGCGAGAGGCAGATTAGCAGTATAACTAGGTTTGCCGATCCCTTGAATGTTTAAACTATATATCGGAATGATGACTACCACTAATTCTTAATGTTAAACAGTTATATGTATGTCTGTGTAAAGCTATGGTCCCATTTAACAAACTTTTGACGCCCCACACGTAACCACCATTTTTGTTAAACATTTGTTTGATGTTATATAACGTGTGCTAGATCAAACAACATTTAACATTTTATTAATAAAATTATTCTTTAATTTTGTTAAGTAATAAAGTTAAGTAGATCTGACACTCGCTATGAAAACAAAAGTTAAAATAAGATAAATTTAAAATTTAAATTATTTTTTTTTTTTTTTTTTTTTTTGGCCTAGTGAATTGATATTCCAAGTATTATATTTAGTATTTGTTAAATGTCAACATACATTTACTCATTACATACATTATTTTACCTATTCTCATTATTTTATACATTTAGTGAAATATTTAGTAAAAAGGTCTTAAATAAAAAAAAAAACGCAGTTTGAGTTTTTGATTGTCCTTAATTAATGTTTTTGATTAATAATTTACTTAACTCTAGCACAACTGCTTCTAATCTTTTTTATCCCAGCAATCTTTTTAACGGTGCGATACGAAAATAAAGATTGTGACTTTTCTACACTAGCCCAACTCATTTTTGCCAACACAGAAAAAATTAAAAATTCATACCCAATTCGTAATATCAAGCAAAAAAGTTGTTGATTTTGCACCTATTACAAAAATGATTGTATTGATTACTAAAAATTTTGAAATTGTGAATATTTTTTTTTCAATAAATGATATATTTAATTTCAATTAAAAAAAAATGATCAAAAGACTTTGCCATTTCAAACAATGTGTTAATTTATTTAATTAAATATTGACAATTCTACAAGTTATAATTATTTTATTTTATACGAAAAAATCAATTAATACTTTTTGTTATTTAATAAATATTTTAGTTAAAAATTTATTTCAAAATAACTTAAATATTAATCAACTCAAAATTATATTTTTAATTTTCTTTCAACTAAAAAAATAATTAATTTAATTATCACATTAATTAAATTTAAATACTTTTTAAACTACTTTTAAAAGTACTTAAAAATACTTTTAAAAGTAAATAAAAAAAATACAGTTTGGGTTTTTGATTGGCTTTAATTAATTTTTTTTTTTCGTTTAATAATTTACTTAACTCTAGTACAACTGCTTCTAATCGTAATCATCTGCTGTTTAGGAAGAAAGTCTATGATATACACCTAATAAATATTTTTAAATTCAACATTACTGAAAACAGTTTCTGACTTGCCACCTTTTTGCCAAACGCCAAAGATATTTTTGACAAGTTTTCAAGCAAAAAATAGTTGAAATCGAAGGTGAATAGTTAATCGTAAACTTTGTCACTTTTTACCCACTTTTTATCCCAGCAATCTTTTTAACGGTCCGATACGAAAATAAAGATTGTGACTTTTCTACACTAGCCCGACTCATTTTTGCCTACACAGAAAAAATTAATAATTGTCTCTAAACACCAAATTCATACCCAATTCGTAATATCAAGCAAACAATTTGTTGATTTTGCACCAATTACCAAAATGATTATATTAATGACTAAAAATTGTGATTTTTTTTAATAAATATTATTTTTAATTTTAATTAAAAAAATGTTCAAAAAACTTGGCCATATTAAACAAATTGTTATTTTTTTTAATTAAATATTGACAATTCCCAACAACAGTTCTACAAGTTTAAATTATTTTTAAACGAAAAAATCAATTAATATTTTTTGTTATTTAATTAATATTTTAATTAAAAATTTATTTCAAAATAACTTAAATATTAATTAAATCAAAATTATATTTTTAATTTTCTTTAAACTAAAAAAATAATTAACTCAATTATAACATTAATTAAATTTAAGTATTTTTTAAACCATTTTCTTAATTGATAAAAAATTTTTTTGCTGTGTAATCGTTTGAGAATCAACGAATATCTTTTCTTATTTTGAAGACTTATTTTTTTTACAGACTCAGTTACTGACATGTTTTTAAATCTTAAAAAAAAAGAATTCCAACTTAAAGTCATCAGATCTCCTCAACAATACTAAAATGTAACAACACACGGCTAAGAGGGCGAAACGTTGCGAAAAAAAACAGGAAAGTATTGTTGGGCAAGTCCAACCAAGTGCCCCATAGCACTTCCATGAATGTATCTAGATCAGCGATGGGCACTAGGGTGGCACCTTTATAGGAAAATATAAAATTCTGTAGATGACATGCCACTAAATTTTTGCATTTAGTCCAAAAAATATGCGGTTAAAATTTGAGCCCAATCAGACAACGTGAACACGTGACGCACCGAGGCCAAAGGTCATATGTGTAAAAAATTTCCTATTCGCGCACGAAAATATTTTTAAGAACTGTTTTTTTTTTTTTTTTTTTTTGACTATTTTTATAAAATTGTGTAGGAATATTGTTTCTGACGTAATAAATGTACAACAATAATTTTTTCATATTAACGCTTAATATTATTAATAACTGTTTTCTAACTTCTCTACTTACCGTAACCGTCGATTGAAGTATCATAGGGCCATAACAGATCTGTTCCATTGAGTTCTGTCCGCAGCTAGTGCTTTATTCTCCTTACAGCTTAAGTTGTTTCTGGCAGCTCCTACTTCTATTCTCCCATTTGACGTCGACAAGTGTGAGATGGTCTACCCCTTTTACGACTACCCTTTGGATTCCATTCAATGGATCTTCTTGTGATGTCCTCTATTAGTCTTCGCAAGGCATGTCCAATCCGGCGCCACTATCTTCGTAGGATGTTAATATTTATTGGGGTTTGTTGCGTCTCTCCATAGTCTCTCAGTTGATATGCAGATATTGTCTGCGGTCAGATAATTCTCAAGATCTTTTTAAATTATTTAGTTAATAAAAACTTGGCCGGATTATATGTCAGGTAGGGCTGCATTCCAAAATTCGAATCCGTAAAGCAGTACAGTCTTGATGCAGGAGTTAAATGTTTGGATTTTTGTTCTTCTGGATTTATATGGAGACCGTTAGATAATATTAAGTAAACAAAAGGAATAATTCCGGCTTTGATGCGATTTTTAAGATCGTCGCTTGAGTCGCTGTTAGTTTACTGCCCAAGTAACAAAATTTCTATTTCAACTCCGTTTAGTGAGAATGGTTTGTTGGTTGGGGAAATTTTTCTACTTAGAATTATTTTATTTCCCCTCAAACTGAATTTTTATAGAAAACTAGCAGAGCCAAAGGCCGGCTATTCAGACAAGTATTAGTCAGCAATTCGGAATTTTCGAATTCGGGATTCTTACATCGAAATTAATAATAATAAATAGACTATTGCAAATAAAAGTTGTTTTACAAGATCTTGCAGCCTTTATGTTTTACTATCTCATTGAAGAATTTGTCAAAACAAGATAACAAAAAATCGCTCAAAAATATTTCTAAGCTACGGTAAAATTAAATTACTACCCAAAAATAACGAAAATTTGCACGAAAGAGGCTAATAGTTCTTATGTAAAATCACCCAAAATGTGTATTGCAAAAATCACCCAAAATGTGTATTGCAAATTTTGGGCGATTTTTCACACATTGATTTGGGCGATTTGGCTTAAAATGATTTTTCTGGCTGTCTAAAAAACCAACCAAAAATTCTGTGTGTGTAAGGCTGATGCTACACTCACCAGTTTTATATGCGTTGAATAAATCGCGTTTAGTGTTAAAATATATAACTTTAAAGTGACAACTCGCCATATGAAATTCATGTCTTCCGTAAGCGAAATGGTTAGCGAAACTTCTACATTTATGCGTTAAAAACCTGCTGGGCTACTACACTCATAGAAAACTGCGTCTGCGTATTGATGATGCCCTTACATCAGAATTGTGACATTAATATTATTACAAATGGCGTCAATGAGGCAAAAAGTGACATCAATCCAATTACGAAAGTCATCATAAAATGTCATATTTTATCCGTCATCTACGCTATGACTACAGTGACATCATTTTGTGTATTATTAACATTATTTTCATATTTAAAAAGTAAAATGAGAAGTAAAAATTCCCATATTTTATTTTTTTAAATTATTTAGTTAAATACATCAAATTTTCAAAGTAGAATGATAACGAAACCCATATCGGGCATGCTGCTGGTGTCTTATAATTAAGAGTTCTTTTGTAAACAAAGGGACGGAGTACAACTAAAGTGAAACCAACATGTGTAAAGGGTAAGTAAATAATTATATTCTCTTACTATCACTTAAGTCAATCCCAATGACCAACTGTCATTAAAATGAGCCTAATGAGTTCTTTCTGCGATACCAGTGCTTCATCGCACTGATGACATGTCTTATTTAACCGACTCCGGTTCGTCATTTCTCTGATGCCAATGTGTCATCCCACTAATGACATAACTTAAATTTTTGACTTTGATGACAGTTTGGCCAATTGATATTAAAGCTGATATCACAACGATAAAAAGTGTCATGGGGTCAAAAACGAAGACACTTGTCATAGTACTGATGTCAAGATACATTAGCGTTATGACGCTTTTTCTATCAGTGTATTCGGTATTGAACATTTTTCGTTAAAAGAAAAAAATTCCACGACATGTTAACTATTGAATAAATTAGTTGCACTTAATTAAATTTGTATTAACATTTGAAGAAATATGTATTTTTTAAAGTGAGTTTCCGGACTTGTAAAGAGTGACTCATCGTGAGGTTTTATTTTCAATATGTTTTTTTACAGATCACGCGTGACTCATATACAACTACTTTGTCATTTTTGTTCAGTATCGTTCGGCAAGTCATCATGGAAAGACTTACACCACAACAGCGTGTTGCGTAAATCAGCGTTCTGTGAAAATGAAAATGAAAATCCTGGGTTTTATCGTGAAGTTTTGCCCTGGATGAAGCAAATGTCTGGCTTAACGGATATGTTAATAATCAGAAATGCCGTATGTTTTGCCCAAGAGCTGTCATTACATCCATTTCAAACAACGGTATGGTATGGTTTATGGGCTGCTGGAATCATTTGTCCATATTTCTTCAAAAATGAGGAAAATCAGAATGTTACCGTTAGTGGTGACCAATATCGCACCATGTTAACGGACTATGTGTTTCCTGCAATTCAAGCGCCTGATCTCTTTGAGCTCTAGTTTTAAGAAGGCTGTGCTACGAGCCATACAGCGCGTGAAACAATGACCTTGTTGAGAAATCATTTTGGTGAGCACTTAATTTCGAGTTTTGCTACGGGAAATTGGCCACCTGGATCATGCGATATCACACCTATGGACTCTTTTCTTTGAGGATATGTACATCCTGAGGCCTTCAGAATTAACCCAGCTACAATTGACGCTTGGGAAGCCAACATTACTCGTGTTCGAACGAGTCGCCTAAAATTGGACTCTCCGAATGGACCACCTCGTAGTCATGACCAGATCAAGACATTACCATGAAATCATTTTCAAACAGTAAATGCCACAAATTACCCTTTTAACTGATAATAACAATTTTAAGTTGACTTTCAAATTTATGTGTTTTATTTTACATTATAAATCAAACCTCACGATGAATCACCCGCTATTTGTATGGGAGTAATAGTAGATTATGAATCGATTTACACAACATTGTTCAGCTTAATTTTAATAAACATAGATTTTTTTGTTAAATATTTCCTTATTTTTCTCTTTTGACGAAAACAATTACAATTCTTAAATTTTGTCATGTTAAAATTCAAGGACCAGAAGAAACTTGATCGTTTCTTTACATTTTCAAAAGGTTTCGTCCCTTCTCCAATTATGGCGCACTACTATACTTTAAGACCCACTACAAAAGCGTAGGGAATAAAACTAATACATTCAAAAAAAAAAAATGTTATTGCAACATCCTGTTTTCTGCAACATGAATAGTTTTTGGCATTGTTTGTTTTAAAAACCCGTAAATCTTTTCCTCAACTGGTTCCCCATTGACATCCAACACTGCAGCATTGCAGGATTAGTATGAAAAACAAAGGCAACCCAAAAAAAGAAAATAAATAACAAAAACATTCTCTACAATTTCAAAAGCTTATTCAGAAAAAAGGGTGTTACCGTGCCACAACCAAAAAAAAAGTACACAAAATGTAATAAAAAATGAATAGAAAAATAATAAATAAAAAAAGGATATGACTAGATAATGACGATACTCTTTTGTTAGAAAATAATACAACAAGAAATTGTTTTTTAACAGTAAACAAAAAATAAAATGTTTTTTTTTTAAATACTGGAAAACTTTTCAAGCATAAATAATTAATTTCGTTTCCTTGTACAAATTTTCAAACGACACTTTTAAAGAAAAGAAAAATTAAAATAAGAAAAGAAACAAATAGAACGAATGAAGGGTGTTACTTTGAAAAGTAAACTTAAGTAGTGACTACAATAATAACATTCAAAAACGTGCGTGTTCTTGAATGTTAAATAAGTAACGAAATGAAGACAAGGTACTATTTTGCATTTACGTAAATTTTACCCTCAAAATGTCAATTTGCATTAGATTTTTTTTCTTTCATTAAAGATTAGATAATTGGAATATCATGTTTAAAGTAACACGTAAAAATTTAATAAAGAAACTAAAAATACTTTTTGAAAGAATAGGATTGAAAGTTCATTAGAATAATAAAGAAGTTGTCTTCCTTTTAAGTTTAACAGAAAGAATAGAAGAATTTTTAATAAGCCGTAGAAAGTTTTCTTTTGTTATTAAACAAGAATAGTATAATGAGTGATAATGATCAAACCGGCTTCGACGGATTAAACGTCTTTGCGAGTTTTTGGCAGATTTATCGTTGCTGGTAACAAATCAAACTAAACGTGATTATATGTCATTATGTCTAAACCCCGGGATTATATGCAATACGTCTACTAATGGTCCCCTGGATGGCATTTGTAAAAAAACGGGCCAATGTGTTTGTGACTCTCCAGCCTCCTAGATGAAATGGTGACACGGCTCCATTCAAACAGGCAACTGTCAGTTGACTCTTGTCAAAGTTTAATTAAATGATTGTTTAGACCATCGCACAAGTCTTACATATTCCATAATACTTTGTGAGACAGTTTATAGTCACACTAGACATGGACGTAAAAAGGTCATTCAGACTCCCGGATGAGTGCAATGTTTTCCAAGCTGAGATCGTAGCGATCTGGAGGGCGACGGAGGTTATACTGAATCACATCGTGGGTGGATCTGAGGTGAAAATTTACGTCGATAGTCAGGCAGCGCTTAGGACATTGACACATTATACGGTGCGATCGTGCCTGGTCGCCGGTGTATTGATGCACTGAGGGAATTCATGGAGGTATTCACATTAAGGCTGTATTGGGTACCCGGACACTGCAAGGTGGATGGCAATGAGGTGGCGCACGAACTCGCGAGAGAGGTTTCGAGTCTGGACTTAATGGTAAGGGACGGGGTAAACCCCCCCCCCCCTATGTCACTACTATGAAATGCTACGGAAAAGATTTCGTGAAGAAGTTAACCGATCCTGGAAAGACAGAACGAATTGCAGGGTGTCTAGGGCGTTATGGCCTGGAATGTACGCAGGGGCAACCAAGGTCCTGATGGGATTGGATAGGACTATTATTGGGTTCTCAGGACTCTTATTGGGTTCTCGACCGGTCATTGTTCTGTTAGGGCATTAACGAGGAAATGGGACAATACCATACCGGACTTCTACAGATTAAGCGATGATTCTGGGGAGCTAGAGACGGTTGAGCATGTACTGGGGTTTGTCAGGGAAATAAGACGACTGTTTCTATTGGGGGAACTATAGAGGGAGTAACTTTCCTACATAGTGCTTATTGATATCTTTTTACTGTATCTATCTGTTAATTTCTTTCCTTCTTCAAATCTTTCTTTTCTCTATCTCCTTACTGAAGGGATTCACAATAGACAGCATTGGTCTCTGAGTGGAGGTACGCCCTTGGGCGCATAACCCTTCTAAACCTTACCTTAACTTACCTATAGTCACACTATCACACATGAACATGCTTTTGTTAAAATTCAACCCTGATCAAATTAAAAGTATTATTGTTGAGAAAAATTTAAAAAAACGATAAAGCCTTTTGGGAAGTCAAATTTGTTTTCGTAATACTTGTCATTTTCTTAACTCATTGCATTCACACTATCAGATTTTTATTATTACTTAAGTTTTTGACATGTATTAATACAAAGTATAATATTGTTAACTAGCCTTAAGCTCCGTCATATAGTTTGTCTTTGACAGCCATTGAAGACAGACTACCGCGTGAGTTGAGGAGAAAAGGGAAAAAGGCAAATTTTGTGTCCTCATTAAGCATTCCATGACCAAAATCCATGAATTGGCCTAGGAACTGCTTGCTTTCTCATCCTGCCTATTCCCAGGATTTAGCCCCAGGTGACTATTTTTTGTTTTGAAAGCTAAAGAAATGGCGCGGTGGAAAGAGATTTGATTCTCATGATGAAATCATTTCAAAAAACAAAAACCTGCAAATCTTATTTTTAGAAGGGGAAAAAAATTGGAGGAACGTTGTATAAAATTGAGATCTTGTTGAAACACCAAATTAAATTTTTATCCCAAAGCCTTTGTTTCGTTTTAAAAAAACAACGGATTTATGAAGCCGCCTTCGTAGTATATGATTATCTAGGTCATGCACCTAAACCTGGCTTAAAGGCTGGACTTTTTTAATGTCTTTTGAAAAAACTTTACTTGATCAGCGGCAGCTCAAAAATACATCCTCCAGACATACTAATAATACTTAACAAGTCATTCCCGAAGAGGTTCCTCAACAATAACAAGCCTTGGGCCAAGTTTAATCCCTGTGTGCTCTTGATTCCCGTAGCACCAGGTAGCCATATTAATCCAGTTGCCATTTTGAGGTAAGATGTACGTATTCTTCAATATGCATAATCTCAGGAAGGGCGCTCCTGTGGACAATAAGTATAAATATCGTAATATTTACACAAGCATCTGCCGCGATGACCTTATCTTATAGTTGTCTTAACCTCTGGGTGACAAACAATGGCTTTACCAACAGATTCTGCTCGTGGGCGTAACCAGTATACACAGGTAGCGATATGAGTGTATAGCTCAGCAGAATTATACACTCGCCTCTTGTTTAAGAGCATTAGCTTTCTAACCTCTGTGGTGAAACATCTGCCCTTGAGGCCGACTTTTAAGGATCGTCCTTGCTGAAGAGAGAAGTGCATGAAATGCATTTTGATGTGAAAGCCCGTTTTTGAAAAAGGCTTCAACAATCTTAACGCGCTGCTCAATTGTGTACTTCTACATGGTTGATTTTGTCAAACAGTGAAACAAAGAAATTTCAAATTAGGTTGGAAAAAAAAACTTGACGTTAAGGAGTGACTCACAATTAACATCGTGCATTATGGTTGGATCACCCTTTATTATTTCTAAATGGCCAAAAAAATTCGCGCACAAGTTAGATTCGAAATTTTCCTTAACTTGGGGCCTTTAACAAATTTATAATCACTGCCTGGTGTTAAATGCAGGGCTGTGGAGTCGTTGAAAAGTTGTTCTAACTCCGACTCCGACTCCCAACGTGGACATTTTTAAGTCCGAATCCAACCTTGACTCCTACTCTAACCTTGTTGCAAAAAGTATATGAGACTGATCTTTATTTGACTTAAAACTCTTTTTTTATTGCAGTAACTTTTAAATGGTTAAATATAGCAAGAACATTATTCTTAAAAAATTGAGCTTTAATAAAAAATAAATTAAAATCTACTCATTCATAGATATCTGCAAAATATTGATTGCATTGTCAATATCGAAGATTTTTTATGTTGGAAAATATGAGAACTTTTTTTTAAAGTTTTTTATGCCGAAAAATGTTGGAGTCGGAGTTTTTGTGGGTACTTCGACCCCGACTCCGACTTATCTACAAAAACCTCAACTCCGACTACCGATAAAATGCAATTAACAATAATGGCAACTTGTTCATTCAACTGTCCATTCAATTGGATGCATTTGATGTTCTGCATTTATTTGGCAATTTTGTTTTTTCACGTTACCATTGACGTAAATGGCATTGTAAATGGGATTCCTCTTTAATTATGAGTTGGCAACGTACCGTATAAATATGCAGTTTCTCAAAGGATAGGCCGATTTCGAATTCGAACACATTTTGCAGTGGTGTAGCTAAACAGAAAATATTGCTGGGAACCCCTGATCTATAAAATTTACATAAAATGCATAACAATATTAAAATCTTTATAAACAACTTGTCGTTTTCATAAATATTTCTTTAAATACTAAAAATAAATAAAACTTTTAACTCATTGTTATTAACTACATTCAACTATTCATTCAGTCACTCATTCATTCATCTTATTCAGTTTTTGTTTCCTTTTGTAAAAAACAAGACAAAACGCAAAAAAAAAAGCTGAAACCCCCTTCTGACTGACTGACTGACAATAATTCATTTTCTTTATACATAATTCTTGTTTTTTTTTTTTCTTTTCAAAAGTCTTATTTGTTGTTTTCGCTTTTGTTTAGTTGAAAATTTTTTCCACTTTTCTTGTTTTAAAACAATACAAAAATTGTTACAATTGAAATTTATTTTTTGTGATGTCATCTAAATCCCTGAAATTAAATGTCAAAAGAAAATGTTGCTGGATGTTTTGTTTGTTCACTTTAAACGTTGTTGGGTTGTCAGTTTGCTGCTGCATACTACATGGCTCAATTCTCTTACTTGCAATTACGTTTTAACAAAATGTTGCCTGCTTGCCATGCCATCATCCAGCCTGCCAGTGATGTCAACCCCAAATATGGTATCAAAATACAAAACAAGCTCCTACAAAAGAATTTTTAATGAATAGAAGTAGTTTTTTCTTTTTATTTTCTAATTTCTTTTATTCTTTCTGTTCGTTCTTTTATTTGCCATTATTGTGTAAATTTAACAATAATCAGTAGAAGTAGATTAAAAAAAAATCATTAAACACGCAGTAAATGTATCCCAAAAATAACTCATACTTAAATTATAATTTTCACATTTTAATATTTTTTTTAGCTTGTATTGTTTTTGAAAACAATAGAACATTTTGAGAAATTAGCACAAAAAAAGGTGACATCAGGAGGAGGGATATTGTTACATTTTAGATTTAAGGACGATAATGTAGTGATGGTATCAAATTCTTTGTTTAACAAAAAAAGGATTTTAACGAAAAGTGTTGCACACAATTTTTTAAAATAAGCAATTAATGATTAATTCTTCAAAAACTTGGAAGGATTAAAAAAATATAACTCAAATTTTAGAATATAAAATTAGATGGTCTACTCTTTAAATATCAAAGAATAAAGCATGAATAAATCTCAGAATTATTCGGAATAACCAACAATATTCTATGGTTTGAAATTATTAAAAACCTTTAATCGGAAATCCGGCATAAACTGGAGATGAAAGGTAGTAAATGTTAAAGGAGCAGAAAAAATTATAAATAGCAAAATTAACTCATTAGACACAGCTCCTTTGCTCTATTTTCTCAAACTTTAAGATATAAGGCATTGGAAACCTTTCTAAGAAGACGGTGTGCAAAATGACCCCAGGAAATATGGCCCCAAAAAGAAAATGAAGAATGACCCCAAAACTTTACATGAGACACAACAACACGCCAGGGCTGCCGAACTTGGTCTTTTCCGACCAAATTTGGTCGGATATTTTTCGTTTGGTCGGATGGTAGGCAAAACTTCATTTTGGTCGGTTTGAGAAAATATACTATGGGGGGATTCACAAGGTGTCCTATCAAGTCATATCGTCATAATGTCCTAAATAATATTTTACAATTGTTTAAAAAAAAAATATTTTTTTTTTGTTGTTTGAAACACAACAATGTTTTTTTTTAAACAATTGTAAAATATTATTTAGGACATTATGACGATATGACTTGATAGCACACCTTGTGAATCCCCCCTATATTTATTTTAACAAATTTAAGAAACAGGCCGCAGAGCAGACAAGTGCAAATCTAATATCTTTTTTACAAAATACAAAATTTTTTATTTATTGTTGATGGATGCAACTATGGATGTGGCAATGAAATTAGATGTATTGCGTTAGCAGCACGTTACTTGATTTGAGCTTACCTAGTCAGAAACCGTTTCATGTTTTTTTCTTATATAAAACTTTTTATCAACTAACAATATTGCTTAAAGAAATTTGATCGGATTAGCAACAAATAGCGCTAGTAACGCCCAATGTTAGAAATAACCACACCGATGCAATTTCAAGTACATAACTGATGAGCTCATGCATTAACCACTTAATTAGAAGCTGGAGCCAGCTATTTTTCCATTTCTGAAATTGCAGGTTACGTTGAAAAGCAACAGCACACAGGGATGCCGCTAACAGACCGATCTTAACTCTAACAAAAATCTACACATAACCTTTTTTCTTCTACGCGCCCCGGTAGGCTAGTTGGTAGTGAGCTAGTCTAACAGTACCGGGATTGCGGGTTCGATTCCCGCCAGAGACTCTGGTCTCCTGCAGACATTAGTGCAGGAATAAAAAAAAATTAATAGAAAAAATAAAAAAATATATGTTAACATATACATAAGGATATGTAAATAATAAATAATAATAATAAGGTTTAAATTAGGGACATACCGATACCGATATATCGGCGATACTTCAGATCGGTCAAAAAATGTTCAACACTTTGCCTTAAAAGTAGAAAACTTCATTTATTTTACATACAGAAAAAAATGCCAAATATTACATATTCTCAAAAATTTGATTTGAGCACAATAGACAATAATAAACGCCATTAGAATTAAGTAGATACTTAATCAGCTCGTCATTTTATTTTTAATCCAACCTTTTTTTTATTCAGAATTTGTAAATGAATAAGAAAGATTTAACTCTGTATTAGATATACAGAAAACTTAAATTTATTTTCTTCTTAATGAGTTTTAAAATAGATTCTAAAACTTAGATTACATTTTCACTAATGAAACCTAAAAGAAAATTTTTAAATTTATTATCTTTTTCCTTGCCGTTCTTTCTTTAAGATAACCAGAAATCATATTTCAGAAATCCAACAATTCAAATATTAAATTTACCTGTTTACATACTTAACACCTGCTATTGAAGGTGTTACATTCCCAAAAAAAAAAAGGTAAAAGAAAACAATGAACGATAATAGTACAAACAGACAAACGCATATCCGTATTAATAAAATACTGTTTTCAACAAATTTTACAACTGCAACATGTTGTATGTAGACAACAATGAAGAAATGTACGGTTATTTACAAGGATAAATACGTTTTAAAGAAACAAGAACAACAACAACAAACAATAAAATACTCGTAACTCGAATAATAAATTACAATTTTGTTGAATCCATGGGGAAATACTTATTATTTATTTATATTTATTTATATACATCATCATAATGAAAATAAAACAAATACATACGTAGTTGATATGAAGAATTCTTTAATCAACTGTATTAAACTTTGTACATATATGACCTTAATAATAAACTAAAAAAATACTTTGTTAATATTTACGCATTAACATAAATATATTAAAATTTTTTTTTTTTTTTTTTTTTTTTGTAGATACAAGTGTGAAACTTAACAGGTAAATAAAAAAAAATATTAAGTAACTATTTAACTTGCAGTGAAACAACACATTTAAATTCATCGTTAAATGTGATTCACTTAAAAAAAATGTTCTCAATATAATATTGAAAGTACAAATAAGTTTTCGCTGAATTTAAGAAACGAATGCGCTACAAATTTATACAAGTGATTCATTCCCTAGGGGAAAGGGAACTAACATTGCGATGTCCTACGAGGGGTTAAGTGGCAGCTTTTTGACACTTTGTAACAGGTCACTGAAATAACCTTAATGGACACATCCAATTTCGGTTAAAATAATGCCTGTCGCAGATATTGTCACAAATGAACCAAGTCAATATGATAGATCCCCTTCAAATAAAGTAATAGAGCTAGAGAGAATCAGCCACTACCCGCACAAAATCCAGTCACATGAATAGTCTTGTCCCAATTACCTTTCCTCTTGACCAACTGCACTCTAAACACATTATCACCAGTTAAGGGATAGGTCTTGTTTTCCCCTATCACAATTCGTTCCTTTTAATTATAACATTTTGTTCACTGGTCACGGGATAAGTGCTTTAAGAGCAATTGACACAAATTTCCCGTAGGGTTAAAATAGTAAAGCGTGGTCCATTTCGAGGCTCCCTACTTTTTTAAAGAAAAAAACACAGAAAATTCAAATGTAATGGGGAATGTTTATTATCATTTGAAAGAACATTCTTTGGCATTTATTTTTTGAAGATTATGTCTATCAAATGTTGGCCGTTGCTACGTCGCAGATGGTCCATCCGTTGAGTACAATTTTTGATGTCTCGTTCGAGCATTTCGCATAAACTTTAGACTTTACATATCCCCACAGGAAAAAGTCTAACTGTGCGATATTACACGATCTTGGTGGCCAATCGACCGGGCCAAAACGTGAAATTATGTGCTCACCGAAGAGTTCTTTCAATAAATCCATTGATTGATGCGATGTGTGGGAAGTGGCGCCATCTTGCTGAAACCAAATGTCGCCGAGATCACGAGCTTCAATTTCAGGCATCAAATAGTCGGTTATCATGGCGCGATAACGGTCCGAGTTGCTGCGAACGGCGCCGAATCGACTCTCCACGGTCTTCGTGTACACTCTCAGCTATGACCGCTATATTTTCTTCACAGCGTGCTGGACGTGGTATATTCGGTCGAATACGATCTAATAAATAATGCTGGGTCTCAAAATGGGTGATGGTGTTGCGAATAGTACGCTTAGTAGGCCGATTATGTTGACCATAAGTTGAGCGAAGTGCACGAAACACATTCCTCACAGAACGTGAATTTTCGTAATAAAGTTGAACGATTTGTAAACGTTATTCAGTCGTTAGTCTTTCCATTAGGAAATGCCAAACAATACTAAACAAAAATAACATGACACGACTCACACGCGATCTGTCAAAAAAGGCTATTGAAAAAGTATCTCTACTTGAATCACCCATTATAACAGTTATTATTCCAAAAATTGGGTTTTTTCTAAATCACCATTATAATTGCTAGGTCAGGTTAGGTACAATGGGCAGTCGAAACGGACGTCTCATTTGGTTCCTTACAAATGTCCCTTTCGAATACCCGGGGCCAGTGACCAGTGTTAAGCCAATTATCACCAGACTACTCCACAGACATCACAGCAGCTTGCAATATTTCTATTCCCGGGTGAAAAGAAAGTTCGACCTTAGTCCCACTTAAGGTAGAACATCCGAACAGGGCAATTCTGGTCATACAAAAGGCCTCATCAAAGTATTCCTGAGACCAGGACTGTCAGAGAAAGGGAAGCACCGTCTCCTCCTCTTTCTCACCTTGACAACTTCTACGGTAGTCATTATAATCTAGGACTATCCCCATCGCATGGGTCTCCACTAGTAATCAGTAATGACCGATTATTCTAACCTGGTCCTTACCAAGCCCAAGCGGCACGCAGGTCTTTCCATGCCATAACCAGGACATATAATTCTGGGCATCGAGAAGGGGCCTCTTAACGACATTCAATCGAAATTCCCATGCAAATTGTATTGTAATTTCGTTCGATATCGAGTGCCGTAGTTTGTCCTCAAGTGTTCTCACCCTTCCATCTCGATTAAGTCTTCCTATGCATTTCACGTTCAATGAGAGTCTTACAGCGAGTCATTTAAGTGTCAATTAGGCCGTCGACGGTTATTGCTAGATTTAAATCTAATTTGAAAAAAATTTAGTGAAAATAATATAATTGTGTCATGTTCCCAATTTCATCGAAAGTCGTCCATAAATATTCTCGTCCAACCGAATGCTCTTTTTCCATGCGAACCCCATCTTCAGTAGATTTTAAGACCGAATCGAAACTTTCAGCAGAGCCCAAACCCGAAATTTTTTTTTTTTAACTTTTATGATTATTTTTTACGAATTTATGGCTTTAAAAAAGTATTTGTACCTTTAAAATACTTCCTACTTTTCTTGGAAAATGTAAACCTTTTAGCAGTTCAAAAAAACTCGACGGTGGTTGTTTAAGGCTTATTAAGGCTTATAAATGGATTAGAATTCTATTGTTCATGTAAAGCGTGTTTTTTTTAGCTGCAAGAGAACTTTAAATAATAATACAAGACATTAGAAATATTGTTGGATTGAAGATTTTTATTATAATCTGGTAGATTATTTATTTATTTATAAAATATGATTTTCGGAATATGTCCGCCGCTGCACGAATTACATGGCCATTCGATCATCCTAATTTTCGACTTCCTTTTCTAATTTATCTGGCCGTATGGCCTCAATAGTGGCTTGAATGTTGGCTTCGAATGCTTCAAGAGTTGCTGGTTTGTCGGCATGAACCAATTATTGAACATAACCCCTTAAAAAGTAGTCCGGAAGCCCAGTGAACAGAACCACCCTGGAAATAAAGTTGTCACCAAATTGATATTGCAAAAAATCGATTGTAAAGCGCGATGTATTGCAGGTTGCGCACTCTTATTCGAACCAAATGTCGTTTATGTTTCGAAACAAAAATTCCGTCAGCATAACTCAAATTCACCAAACAATAAGTTTTAATGGATGTAATGGATTATTGTCTTTGCCACAAATACGGCAATTTTGCTTATTGACGTAGCCATTTAACCAGAAATATGCTTCATCACTAAACACAATCCTTTGATAAATGTGCTCCATGGACTTCGCGAACTGATTTATTTTTTGCAGAGTAAATTTCCACAATTTTGGAAGCGTTGTTTTAGCGTTCAATGATTCTTTAGAAATGTCAATACAGTTTGACATTTTCAGCTGTCGATCTCTATGCCATAGAGACTTAACAAAAGCGGACAGAAGAGTTGTCATAAAAGCTGCCTCCAATTTGAGTGATTCTTCGGTTTCCCCGTGAACACATGTCTTATAAAAAGGAATGGCAACATATGGGTTTCTCTATTTATAATTATTATTTCCACGATTTACGAAAAGAAGAACGATAGCTGAGTCGTCTGCATAACTGTGATGGTAGTGTGATGGTGTTGAGAGCAATTTTATACTATGGAACATGTGAGCTTCAATTTCTTTCAGCTAGAATGAACGTTTATAGGTACAAAACTGAAGTTGAGAAGGTTCTTCCACATTTTGCTAATTTTTTGGACCTATTCCGTGGATATTTCAACAAGATTCTGCACCGATCTATGCAGCAAGAGTTGTAAAAGAACGGCTTCGAATCCAGAATGTAAAAATTTTGGAGTGGCTCCATATTCTCCTGACCTGAATATTAAAGAAAATCTATGGGGATTACTTTCTCGTAAAATGTATGAGTCAGGCAGACAATATGCAACAAAAAAGCTTTGACCGAAATTTCGTTGACGTTAATTGATAATCTTTATAACTCCCTCCCAAATCGTATTTTTGAAGTTATATCCAATATAGAAAGATATACTCATTATAACATCTTTATTAAAATATTATAAAAATTCATTAAAATTAAAAAAGAAAAATTCGTGTTGGGAAAAACCAGCCAATTGTAGGGGAATGTAAGAATAATAAATTTAATGTTTATTGTTGTGGCTTTGTTGAAGCTTTATGGTCTTATTTGTATAATATTTTTAGCTTTTCTAAAGTCTTTGGAAAAAGTTTCCTGACGAGCTGGCCTAAGCAACCAGCGAAATACGCATAGAAACTAGCTTTCCCACAACAATAAATTTCAGTGTTTTTATCATTAATAAAAATTTGGAGTTTAGCACGTCATTAATAAATACAAAATTAATTAATGAAAATTATATATTCTTGTTCGTTTTTTAATTAATGTCGTTGAGCCTATTCAAATGAGCCAAGAAAACAGACATATTATTAACAAAGGGAAAAAGAAAAGCTACAATTGGTGCAATAATAGACCTACAAAATAATTGTTGTGTATTTTTGTGACTCGTTGTGAGTGTTAATTTTGTAACTTTTTAATTTTTTGTTTTTGTTTTTACATATGTATGTTGTTCAGTGGTATAGGACATAGAAAAATGATTTATGTTTACTTGTATTTCTTTCAAGGTTCCTGAAGATGACATCGAAAGGATGTCGAAATATTGAAAAATAAAGAATTTAAAGAATAAAACAGACCTCGACCTTGAAAAAATTATTTAATTTATAAATTATAATCAAGAAGGTCGAATAACTAAAAACTTAATAGAGAAAAAAATTTATGTAAAAGAAAATATTCAAGTGAAGGGCAGGGTATGTAACTACTGCTTTTAAAAATATTCCATAGCAGTAGCAAAAGCATAAAAATAATTTATGGTTTAAAAATATTATTACTATTATAAAGTGTTAAAAAATTTATTTTGAAATGGAGTAAAATTTTGAAAACCTTAACTAGTAGTTTAAAAAATCAAATAATTTTTTTTGTTATTTCTGCTTAAACATTTTTATTTTGTGGTAGTGAAAAAAGTAGTTTGTACTTTAGGCAGCAATTGAAAAATTATAGTCGTTGTAAAATGTAAAAAAGTGTTTTTCGTGTTTTCAATACGATTGCAATGAAAACCATTTTTTTTTTTTTGGTTTACTATTGCTACATAATGGCTATTTAATTGCTACATTATACGCTATATTGTATGCTACTTTAATCCTTCGTCTACTACTACATCACTTGCAAATTTATGGCTGAAAGTTTTGCTATCTCAACTGCTATTTCTGTTAGATCTCTGCTTTTATGTTTAGCCTATTACTATAGTTACTACTTCTTAATTGTATATATCAAGGGCCTATATTCAAAACTCTCTATCTCTGATTTTCACGAAAATTACTTTTTAATGGTAAAATGTTCAGTAAAACAACCCTCGTCTATGGTGTGATTTTCATAACAAACATATTTTTTGTTTGCTGTTTTATTTGCATTTTTGTATTTTCTCTATCTTACGCAATTAATTTTTCTAAATGCTAAACCCTCTATCTTTTCTAATAATTAATTTTCAAATATTTTCGGAATAACTTGTTCTTGCAATACACACGAAAAAAGTGTTTTTTTATACCCTCCACCACCACTGTGGTGAATGAGGGTATACTAAGTTTGTCATTCCGTGTGAAACTTTTTTATTATACATCTAAGACCCCATAAAGTATATATATTCTGGGTCCTTGAGTAATTCTAAGTCGATTTAGCCATGTCCGTCTGTCTGTCCGTCTGTCCGTCTGTTGAAAACACGCTCACTTTCGAAAAACGCAAAAGAAAAGAACAAACTTGGAGAACGTTTCCTGATGATCTGGCCTAAGCAATCAGTGAAATGCGCATAGGAACAGCTTATCCTCCAACAATAAATTTCAGTATTTTTTTTATCAATTATTTTAAAAGGGAATTAAGCACAACAAACAAAATCTTTTAATTAAAAATTTTATTTTGATTTAATAAACATTTTAGTTGTTTTGAAATAAATTATCAATTAAAATTTTTATTAAATAACAAAAAATCTTAATTGACTTTTTTCGTTTAAAATAAAATAATTTAAACAAGTAGAATTGTTGTTGGGAATTGTCAATATTTAATTAAGTAAATTAACACATTGTTTGAAATGGCAAAGTTTTTTGATCCTTTTTTTATTAAAATAATTTTTAATAATCAATACAATCATTTTGGTAATATTTGATATTATGAATTTGGTATAAATTTGGTGATTGTAGAAAAGTAATTATTATTTCTTTGCATGTTTTTTTACTATTGCTTGCAAGCGGAACATGAATTTGACATTATACCACCGGAATACCATTATTTTTACGATCATTTAAATTAAAACAAAAAAAAAAAAAAAAAATTGTTGCAATAATTTTTTGTTTAATATTGTTAATTGCTAATTTTTTTATCTTATGTTGTATTATTAGCCTTTAACTTAAATAAACCACGTTAAACACCGACAGATGGCATAAATAAAATCAAAATAATTTATTTTTATTAAAATGCATACATATTGATTTTCGTACATATTGAATATTTTTGAGAAGCAAAATTTTATGAACCAATTATCTGTCAGATTCAGTAGTTGATTTAAAAAATATTGTAAAATAGCGAATTTCAATAACTCAAGTAATACGCGAAAAAAAACAGTTCTTTGGCTCTCCTGAAAAGTAGTGTTTTTTAAGATAGAGTATTTTGAATATAGGCCCTCGATATTAAATTTTCAAATGAAATTTAAAAACTGTGCTACCCTTAAAATTTAATTTTTCTGCTACGACTGCAACTATTGCTAAGAAACTGTAAAGGTATTAGTAGTGGCGAGATATGCTTTAAAGCTAATGCTTATACACAAAACCATTTCAGCTATTTTAAATCGTTGACTATAATTGCGCAACCTGGGTTACTTATAACCAGTATAACCAGTGTGCACATAACCGATATTGTGTAAACAGAATAAAATTTTAAAACTTTAAACGATATTGTCCGAATTTTGGATTCCTAATGTTTTTTCTACTGAGCAGATGATTGTAGATTTCAACCTCTTTGAGACTAGAGACAACGACCTGATCTTATTTTTATATTTTTTATTTCTTTCTTTATTTATTGTTTTTTTTTTTTTTTTGTTTTGAATCCGCTCGTCCTCAGTTAATCCACAATATTTATTTAGAAAATATAGATCTCTATTCATTTTTATTCGACTAAAAGAAACATTTACTAAATCCTTTAAATCCCCTTAAATAACAAAAAATCTTATTCTGGCATTTGTTGGTAGCTCTTAGGGTGTCGGTTCTTTGAACTAAACTTTAGTAGTTAAAGTAGTAAGAAATTGCAAAAACAAAAGGATGTCTGTCAGGATAAGAAAGCAATAACAAAAAAAAAGAAAAACTTCCCACACATCTAAGCGGACTTGTACATATTTAATATTAAGTTTATAACCAGTGATTTTAAAAACAGCTGTTACTCCTCCAACCGACAAAAACAACAAAAAAAAAAACACCACTAACACATTGAGACATTTAAGTGTAAAACTGCACACATCAACTACAATTGTTTTTTTTTTTTTTTTTTTTTTAAGATAAAAGAGTGCAGTTTCCAGTATTCCTTGAAGCAGACTCCTGCAAATCGAGAAAAAACTATTGAAAATTTTAAAAGATGAGTGTACCACGCCCGTTAAATGCGCATGTTTTATGATTTTGTGTGTTGTTGTTGTTTTTGAAACTGTTGTAGAACATCCAACAAGAAAAACAAACGAGAGTTTGTTTAAATCTTTTAGTTGTAAATTCCAGTGAACCTGAATTCTTTTTTTACAGCATTTTTTTTTTTTTTTGTTGCACATATCAAATGTGTGGAATTCCAATTTCCACACCGTTGGCTGGCACATAAACAAAATCCAAAAACGACAACAATCAGGCAAATATTCCAATTTACTACAAACTAAACTTGTAGAGAGGAAAAAACCATCTATATACAATTTGAATTTGTATCTATGCTAGACAGATATATATGTACATAGATACGTATATAAATGGCATGATTACGTATACATATGTATATGTATTTTATATATTTCCTAAGTTTTAGTCGGATTCGTATACTCTCTTTATTTTTGTTATATGCCGGTTGATATTTTCTCACTTTGAGCCATCTTTAAACGAGTACATCATCATTATCATCTACTTGCAACACCATCCGAACCATAATTTGTCAGTAATCGATAAATGTAGTTCCAGGAATTAGCAAAAATACCTACACACACAAACTAGAAGATACCAAGAAGTATCCGTCTGTTTATCGTCTCCATCGGACAGACATTCAATGTTTGAATTTTTTGTTTTTGCTTTGGTTGACCAGATTACAAAAAGAAAATAAAAAAAAATTAAGGAAAAATATAAAACAAATAGGAAAATGTTTTGCTGTTTAGTTCACTGTGTTTGGTGTTCAACCCACTTAAATTGCAAAAACAAAAAACGATTTTATAGAAAACATTTTGTGGCAAGTTGTCTGCGTATGGAGTCTGACGCTGTTAAAAGTAACAAAATTGGCTTATCGCCACTTTAGTGACTTTATTTGAAATGTTTGTCCGTTGCCTTTTAGTTATTTAATTTCCATTTGGCATTAATTTTTATCATTTATTACTCTGCACACATTAGAGTTCCAATGATAATATTTATTTCTTAAAGATTTTGAATGTGAAAAACTAAATTTTATAATCCCACATTTAGTTTAATAGAGATTTGGAAACTTCATTCGTTTTAAAAGATAATTAAGGAAATATATTTTTAAAAAAAAAAATTTGTATATTGTGATTGTTTTATTGAAGTGTTAATGGTATAAAGTTTATTGAATTTAATTTTCATTATATTATTTTTATGAATTATTTTTATGAATAATTTAATGAAAATAAAATTCAATGAACTTTATAGCCTGATTAAAATATCAGAATTTTTCAAAAATATTATTTTTTAAATTTAAAGCAGAGTCTTTAAATTAGGGAAGTAACGAATACCGACACCGATACCGATATATCGGCGATACTTCACGTTTGCAGATATATCGGTATCGGCTATATTTTACTGTCGATACGCCGATTCTTTTTTATAGTTTTTTTGAACAAACAATTTAATTTTCAATGCTTTTTTTTTGCATAACAACTAAGAGCAAAAAAAACAAACAGAATAATAATTTGTTTCTTTTAATTCTTATGCTGAAGGTCGGTCCACACCACGCGTTTTAGGCGTATGTTTCTTTTTTGACCTTTTTCAGGACGCATGCTAAAGTAGAAACTAATCCTACTTCATGCGTTCGGTACGTTAGTGCATTTTACGCGTTTGCTGTGTTACTTGTCCATACACAACGACTTTTTTGACTGATGCATTGAACGCTTGGTTTGCACCTGCTGCAAATTTTTTGCTAATTTTTAAAGATTTTTGTTACAAAAAAATTCCTCCGCTACAATTTTTGGGTTACTTCGTAGAGACCATAAGATCCATAAGCAAAGCCACTGTTACATTTTCCGACGCTTTTTCGATATTTCGTTAAAAGTCTTCCAAAATTATTAGAAAATACGAATTATAAATAAACTGAGATGCAGAATAATTTAGAGTCCCGCTGGCGACTTACGTAGCATTAGCTCTGAATGAAAGGTTTGAGTGGTTTGAGAATACTGAAATATTTTGTTTATCTACAATTTTCTACCTTCGATACAAAGCTAGAAAATTTCAAAGACAATAGATCGATTAAACGTCTTATCGAGCTAGTCAACATGACTCTACATTCCGAAAGTGTTGAAGAGACGGTCATCCCTACACCTAGAAAAAGCTCTCACTAGTCTACAAGAGCTGACTTTTGGAGCGTTTGTGCAAATTTTAAAAGAAAATTTGGAGAAGGATGACCCTCTGTCGATCCTACTAAGCTAAAGAAAAAGTCTAGATATACCTAAGATTTTCTAATATTTCTAGAGACCCATTTCCGCTTGTTTTATGGCCAAAATTCATGTGTATGGCGCAGGAATACTAATGTTCTCATATGAGTTCCAGTTACATCTGAGAGATGATTTTTAACTTCAGGTCTGGTTCAAACGGAGTTGCGAAATCATTTCCGCAAAAAGTTAAGACTACTTTGATTTTTAAACAAAAATCTTACACAGTACAACACATGATTTGCCAACTCAATTCTGTGAACTGTATGTGAAATTAGACCCAAAAAGAAGAATTTCTGCATCATTCGTTTTGTCTTCTTACCTGCGATTTGAAGTTAGTATCGATTTGAAGTTAGTACTATCGTATAGGGGAATTTATCACGTTTTAGGCCCTGTTGTTTGAAATAGCTCGACAACCACTAGCCCAATTTAGTTGAAATAAATTTTAAAAAATTAAGAATTACAATTCCCTTAATCTGTTCATATATTGTTTTCCTATACAAGTAACACTTTTGAAGTTAAAAATGAATGTATGAAGGGAAAAAATTTTTTTTTGCCTAAAAATTTAAATTTTTTTTTTTAAAAATACATAAAAAATGCAAAATGGAAAAAAGTTTCAAGTCTAGTTATTTTTTCGCAAAGTCACATAACCTATGAGCAAAATGAGACAAAGATCATAAAAATCGATGCACGCGTTTCGCTTTTATTCGCAATTGAGTAAATGTATGAATTTCAAAAATTTGCTCGAGATATGCACAACATTATTTGGAGAAAACATTGACACCTTTTTCATGATTCTGAGAATTAAAAAAAAAGGAATAAACAAAAGGTTATTTGATTTTTATGATTGCGGTAATAAATGTACGTGGACAATTAAACGGAAAGTGGACCTTTTTATTATTTGGGTTTTTCCGGTGGCTACCTATATGATTTTTTTACAGAAATTGCACCCACATTTAAGGGTGGTCATTATTTGGAAAGTTTTGCACACTTTGAAACGTACAAGTGCTGAATCAGGTATATAGCCAGCCGCCCTTAAAATATGCGCCCATTTATAAGTACCTGGCAGTAAAATATTCAAAAATACGTAGTATTTATAGGTGTGCATTGATCGATTTTTGGCATTCAGCCAGTGCCGACGAACGCGAACAGTAAAAGTGATTTTTCTCCAGTTTTTTAAAAGTGAATAACAAAAAAACATAAAATATATCAATATGGAAAACAACAAGTGCCCATATTTGGATGAATATTGTTACGTTTGTGGTCATATCGTCCGAAAAATACAGAAAAAAGATCGAAAAAATTTGTTTACTGAGCAATTCAAAACCGCGTATTGTAATTATTTCGATGAAGCAGATTTAAGTGGTGCAAATCTTACGCCGAACACAGTGTGCAACAGTTGTTATACTACCCTTCTAAAATGGATTCACGGAAAAAGTAGAAAGTTATCTTTTATGAAGCCAGTAATTTGGGTGGAAGACACAACTGGACATGATGAATCCAGGTGCTATGCATGCATAAATTTTCGTCCTGGATTAAACAGACAACAATTGAAAACAAAAGTATACACTGCTGCATTTACTGCCACACTTCCAGTGCAACGCCCTGCTGATACCGATGCAACTAAACCTCCGAGTGCGGATACTGTGTCCCTGCTAGCCTAAACCGTTTTCACCAATCCGACCGATTTGGATGATGCTGATTGGATACCCGATATTGAAAATAGTGCACCACAACCGCTACCACAAATCGAAATGGATTACATTGTGGCCAAGCTGGGACTATCACAACACGACTCCGAATGGCTGACATCATTTTTGAAGAGAAGAAAACTCACACAGCAAAATGTCAGCGCAACATCATACCGACAACGCCAAGACGATACAGACTCAGACCATGAATATGAACAACCTACGAAGAAAACAAGATCATCAGAACCACAAGCGTCAACTTCTACAAGGATGGATATTGCCAATAATTGAAAAAATGTTCTAAATTTTGTTTTTATGCATATTATAATTGCGTATTAATTGCATATTATTTTATTTTCATTAAGTTTTTATAAATAAAGTTTTTTTTTGCATGATAATTTTTTAATTTATATTTTTATTTTTATTTTAAGGGTGGTGGCTATAACTGATTTTTGAAATTCATACCTTTACTCAATTGCGAATAAAAGCGAAACGCGTGCATCGATTTTTATGATCTTTGTCTCATTTTGCTCATAGGTTATGTGACTTTGCGAAAAAATAACTAGACTTGAAACTTTTTTCCATTTTGGATTTTTTATGTATTTTTAAAAAAAAAATTTAAATTTTTAGGCAAAAAATAATTTTTTCCCTTGATACATTCATTTTTAACTTCGAAAGTGTTACTTGTATAGGAAAACAATATATGAACAGATTAAGGGAATTGTAATTCTTAATTTTTTAAAATTTATTTCAACTAAATTGGGCTAGTGGTTGTCGAGCTATTTCAAACAACAGGGCCTAAAACGTGATAAATTCCCCTATACGATAGTACTAACTTCAAATCGATACTAACTTCAAATCGCAGGTAAGATGACAAAACGAATGATGCAGAAATTCTTCTTTTTGGGTCTAATTTCACATACAGTTCACAGAATTGAGTTGGCAATCAATTAACTGAAAAATGTTGTACTGTGTTATTAATATTAATCTTGAATACTTATAATCTCTTACACTGTTTTTTTTTTTTTTTGCTTTAAAAATTCATTAATTTTACTATGAATTTAATAAAGAAATTTTGTATAATAAAGAAATTATTCTACTTGAATTTTTTAATTTTACCTTGAACTTAAATGTTTTATTCGTATCGGTATCGGCGATAATTTTTCATTAAAATCAATTTTAAATATTTATAAACTCTTACACTGTAATTTTGTATAATAAAGAAATTATTGAACTTAAATGTTTTATTCGTGTCGGTAGCGGCGATATTTTTTCTTGAGTATCGGTATCGTATCGGCAAAAAGGCGTATCGTTACCAGTGATGCCAACTTTGTGATTTTGGCACTATTTGTGGTGCTTTTTGATGCCTCGAAACGCCAAAAATTTATCTTTAGTAACAAACTAAGACAAAGCACTAACTTGGTGCTTTTTCAATTTTACATTAGCGCCTTTTCTAATTTCTATTTTTTTAGTTAATTATACACTATCAATTTTGTTAAGTGTAAAAACATTTTGTTAGTATGGCAACTGTTACTGCAAAGGCATCGCCCAGACATGCAGTTAGTAAAACTGTAATATGTATATAACTCTACAAAAAATGAATGGAGTACATGGTCCAAAGGAGTACTTTTTGGACTACTTTTATGTAATGCAGCCATGGACCATTTAATTTTAACAAGAATTTTTAACGACGCGACGTTTGGCAACACTTAAAATGCTTGGTGGTTAATTACAGCTCTGGTACCCCTTATGTCATTTGTTTAGGTGAGAAATAAATATGCGGGGAAAAAATTAATTTAAACTAAAGCACAAAATAAAAGTGAAATACAATGTAAAGAGTTAAAAAAAAAACTTAAATAAAAAAACTGACCTAATTGGTAAAATAATTTATATTATTGGATTACAGTGGAATAATTATAGTGGAATAGAGTAGCTTCGAAACTAACCCCTATGAGTACTCCATGGGGTAGTGAAATAGAGTACTTTCAAAACTAGTATTTGTGGGTGCTCTATGCATAGCTGGGTTACGTGATGCAGCCCTAGGACATCGCAATGTAAATTGGAGTATGTTTTTTACATACATTTAGGTAAGGTATTGGAGTAGTCCTACTCCCTTATGGAGTAGTCCATACACGAATGTATAGAGTAGTCTCGTTTTTTATAGGGAATTTATACACATGGTTATCATCCGTTCTGTACTATTCAGAACAGTTTTTGGGGGCAAATTACGGCATTCGATATCGATCGAAATAACATAACAGTTTAAAGAGCTTTTTTCTCTTAATTTAAAGTTCTGCATTTGTAGTGTATTAAACAAATTACTAAAAGTAATACATTCCCAATTTATCTGTCTTTTGTGATTACTACAAACATACACAATTTTTTTTTTTAAATTTAAAAGAATAATAAATAACTTAAAAAGTGTAAAAAAACTTTTCTTTATAATTATTTATTCTAAGGAGCACTTCAGGCCCATAAACATTCGTTTCGATACCAACGAAATTAAAATATTCAATTTTAAAATAGAAAAAAAGTAAGCACTTGTTGTTATTATTGATTTTGCAACGTAAAATATATAAAAACTAACAGTTAAGAGTTACGTCTGAATAACTGGGTACGTTTGTAAATGCATAAAAGCTGCAGTGATGCAAAATTTTCTTGCTGATGCGTGATCACCAGTTGCAGTTGTGATGCTGTTACTGCACAACAGCTGTGCAAAGCTTGAATTTCTTAACACGTGCTAAATTTTAAAATTTTCATAACTGAACATAAAATGATAATAAAAATGCTATCAACAATAGCGATGACAAATTTTATTGAAAATATTGAACCAAAAAGTGACAGTTTTCTTATAAATTAAACGAAAAAGCATTTAAAAAGAAAAATAAAACGATTTATTTTATGTCAAAAGTTATTACATCTGATAATTCACTGATGCAATAATTGCCCAGATTTGCTGCAGAGTTGCGGGCATCGCTGCATAAAAAGACTTTTGGCAAATGAGAGTAATGCCAAGTTTCAAACAAGTACTTTACTTTTATTTTAATTTTTTTCTTCCTATACTAATCCCGCGAATCTCTACGCTTGTCTGCAGAAAAGAAACCAGAGTCTCTGGCGGGAACCGAACCCGCAACCCCGGCGCTGATAGACTAGATCACTACCAAGTAGCTGGGGCACCTAATGTGCAAGTGATGCGCAACAACTGCATTTACGAACGTACCCACTATTTTCATTTTTTTTTTAATTTTCTTTTTTTATTGTTGACCCTTTTCAGCACAACTTGAAGGACAAATGTAAACATAGCTCGTGCCTTAGCTGTTAACAATAATAAATATTGTGGTTATTTTATTGAACTGTTAATGGTTTTTAATCCAAATTTTAGATATTTTTAATTAGGCTTAAGTTCATTGAATTTAATTTTCATTAAATTATTTTTGTGGACAGGAATTTTACAACCAGGGGTGTTCTGGAAATCGAAAACGCAAAACGCAAGAATTTTGAAGTTCTTCTTAAAACTTTATTAATCCAATTTGTTATAATTTTCTAATAGAATTCTGTTAAATAGAGAAATATTTGTATTGTATTGTATTTGTTTTCCTTTTACTACAAAAGTCTCATTAAAAAACGACTTTAAATTTTTGCGTTTTCCGTTTTCGATTTCCAGAACACCTCTGAACATGAAATTAATTAATTGAAATAAATTTTCTTGCGTATTCATAAAGATAAAATTAAAACTTGAAATGCATTTTTAAAATTAACCGTATCAACACAATTTCGCCGTATGAACGCATAGCGTATAACGTATATACGTTCTCAAATAAAAACGTGAAATGTTTAGTACAAAGGCAGTATGAATTGCATGAATTTGCCTTGATATAGACTTAATTCTATTTCATATGCCGGTTACGGTGTATTGTCATAGAAAAATGAAAAACATTAAATGAAATAACTTTTGTGTTTTCATATTTTATATTTGAAAACGAATAAAATGAAGGAAAAAAAAGAACAATATCAATAAATTTGTATTTTTCTAATATTATTTTCAAGGGAAACCAAAATATGTCTACCAAGGCGAATTCATGTATACGGTGGTGTCGATACTACAACAAGTTACAACACCAAAAACACAACAATGTAGTTTTTGTTGCTTTCGTTGATCGATATGTCAAAAACACAAGCAACTTTTGACATTTCTCTCTCTAAGTAAGAAAAAAAGTAGCACAGCTGTTGTAGGTAATAGCAGGGTATTCATTTACTCGGGCTTTCGCTTTAATCGTTCGATTAATTAACCGAGGTTCTGGCTTAATCGGTTAATAATCGTTCAATTTTGTAATAAATTAATTTTTTTTTTATAAATTAAGTAATTTCAATAAATAAATATTCACAAATAATTTATTTTTTGGAGTTTATAAGTAAAAAAAAGCAATAACATAACAAACGTAACAATTCTTGAACTAAAACAAGCAAACAAAAAAATAGTTTATAAATATTTATTTAAAGATTTTGTTTGTTGTGCTTAATTCCCTTTTTAAATAATTGATAAAAAATACTGAAATTTATTGTTGGAAGATAAGCTGTTCCTATGCGCATTTCACTGGTTGCTTAGGCCAGATCATCAGGAAACGTTCTCCTAAATAATTTTAGAAAAGCCAAAGCTATCAGCAAACAAAACTACAGAAGGAATGAGAATTACCTACAAACACTCAAAAAGTCTTGTTTGCAACATATCAAAGCTTAAACAAAATACCAAACAATAAATCAGTGATGAGTTTTATCTTTTCTTACATTTCAGTATTTTTTATCAATTATTTAAAAAGGGAATTAAGCACAACAAACAAAATCTTTAAATAAATAAAAGTATTCCCACAAAACAACTTTGATAATAAAGTTTATAAATATTTTTTTTAATTAATACGAAATATTTTTAATTAAAAAATAAACTGTAAGATCATTTTATTAGGTTTTTTAAAAGTTTTAGGAGATGTTATAAAATAATCTTTTAAGCAAATAATTTGGTTAAAATGTTTAGGATTTAAGCGATTCTTTTGTTTAGTTTTGATAAAACTTGACTTGGAAAAAATTCTTTAATTTATCGTAGATGTTGGAGAAATCAGAACCAACCCATAATACAGAAACATAGAAAACTTTCCATTGTGCGATTAGAGTCCTGTTTTATTTTTTCAAATTTTTATTGTTTCGGTTAATTCTTTTAATAGATTGATATGGACGATATGAGAAGAAACCAATAACTAAACGCATACATATAAAAAGTACGTGAAACAAAAAGCAGTTGACAGCTAAAACTTATTTAAAATGAAAATCACCGAACACCTTCTTGGTTTGTATGAAAAAATATTTTCTAAACACATAACTTTTGTATATGCGACGAAATAAATAATTATAAACACAAAAAAATATGCTAGAATACTGCAAAAATTTAAAAATTTTGTGACGTCGGTTAATCGACTGAAAAAGAAATTATCTTGTATCTTCCTGTTACATTATAATAGTCTGATAGTGTATAAAGTCATTCCTAAAAATTTAAGGAATAGAACTATTACAGTAAGCTTTATAAAATACATAGCTTAAATTTAGCTCATAGAATAGATTCGAAAAATAAAATTTGTTCAATATAATAAAGTACCTTATGGAAAGAAATAATTCCCAGATTCTATTTGTTAAAAAAAATTTAAGTAAAATCAATAAAGCTATTCGTCCAAATATTTTAAATAATGCTAAAAAAAAGCTAAACAATTTTTTTAAAAATGCTAAATAAAATGCCAAGTGCTAAATGAAAATTTTGCAGGTAAATACAAATTGTTAATGCTAAATTTAGCTGCAAAAATGCTAAAATGGCCACACTGGTCTTAGCTAATAAACAATCTATCTATCTAAGGAAATTTAGTTTTCTCAATCATCTGGCAATTATTTATATGCCGTTAATTTGGCCTACATATAAATTCAGTCAGCTGACTCCCAACTTTTACCTGTATTTTGAGAGGTGTTGCCAACTGAAAACAATGTTTTTGTCGTTAAGGGACTGTTTATCGGCCTTATCCGTTTCTGTAGACGTTAAGTAACAGGCAGTTTGTTTACGGTTATCAGCCAAAAAAAAAAACAGATTTTGCAAAAAGTGACTTTTACAATGATTTTCGCCGTTGTGATTCAATTTTAGATAATAAAATGGTCTATTCGTTGATTTTTGTTCTCCTTAGAGAATTTACTTGTTTTGGGACCCTGTATCTATTTCTTAGAAATATTTTCATTACCATAAATATAAACTAGCAAAATTAAGGAAATAAGCAGCTTATTAAGGGAAAACTTAGAAAGTCTTAAATCGACAGTAACTATTTTTTAATAATATATCCACAAAGATTTTTGATGTTTCAAATTAGGAATGTAACGATACGCCTTTTTGCCGATAAGATACCGATACTCAAAAAGAAATATCGCCGATACCGATACGAATATTAAATTTAAATTCAAAGTCAAATTAACAAATCTCAAGTAAAGTAATTCCTTTATTATACCCAATTACAGTGTATGAGATTATTAATAATTAAAATTAATATAAATAAGATCATTTCACTACTCCGTTTGAAGCAGACCTTCAGTAAAAAATCGTTTCTCAGATGTGACTGAATTCATTTAACAACTTAAGTATTTCTGCGCCATTGTCTTACATTTTGAGTATAATATTTAATAGCGCCAGTGAACAAACGGATCTGCGTCTCTAGAAAAATTAGAAGATCTTAAGTTTATCTAGACTTCTTATTAAGATGAACTACAGCGTAGGAGGGACAGAGGAACATTTTTCTCCAAATTTTATTTAAAGAGTTCCGCAAACGCTTCAAAAGTCTGTTCTTGTAGACTTATCAGAACTTTTACTAGGTATAGGGCTGACCGTGTCTTCAACACTTTCGGAATGCAGAGTCATGTTAAGTAGCCCAATAAGATGTTTTTTCGATCTATTGTCTTTGAAATTTTCTAGTTTTGTATCGAATGTAGAGAATTGTAGATAAACAATAGATTTCATTACTCTCTAAGCCCTTAAATCTTTCATTCAGAGTTAATGCTACGTAAATCGCAAATTTTAGGGAATCTGAACTATTCTGCATGTCAGTTTATTAATTTATCGTATTTTCTAATAATGTTCGAAGACTTTTAACCAGAGAAATAGCGTCAGAAAATGTAGCAGTGGCTTTGCTTATGCATTTTGTGGTGTCTTTGAAGTAACCCAAAATTTGTAGCGAATTGATGTTTGATACTTTATAGAAATATTATAGAAAGGATAGAAATATTTGAAATCATTAAAAATGGGCAGACAATTCTTAGAACCTGCAACTGCATACAAAATTTATCAATGCGAGAACGGTTAACCATAATGGTGCAAAGCAAAACGGCTGATTATGCAGGTCCACACCCAGGGTTTAATGCGTTTATGCACATAGAAAACGCGTAAATTGCATATACGTATCGAAAGCATGAAGTAGGATTACTTCCCACGTTAGCATGCGTCTCGAAAAAAGAAAAACGCGTTTTATGGGCCGACATCCAGCTTAAGAATTAAAAGAAACAATTTATTATTCTGTTTGATTTTTTGTTATTAGTTTTTATGCAAAAATAAGCATTAAAAATTAATTTGTTTGTTCAAAAAAAAAACTTTAAAAAAAGTATCGGCGTATCGACAGCAAAATATCGCCGATACCGATATATCGGCAAAAGTGAAGTTTCGCCGATATATCGCTGTCGTTATTCGTTACATCCCTATTTCAAATATTTTGAGATTTTTTGCAACAATATCGTTTTTGGAAATAAATTTTTACTTTTTTCTTTCTTTCTTTGATTAAACATCATTCAAAGGTCCATAATGTTCTTATAATTTTGCAAAAGGAAGTTAAGAAAATATGTATTGTAGATTTAAAATGTCAAAAGCATGTCAAATTTCTGCTTAATTTTATACTACAAACTGTTGTTTTCCTTATCGCATGCTATTTCTTTATTTAATATATAAATTTCGAATTTTATTATTTTTTATTCTCATTTTAACCGCAACCACAATAAACTCCACTTTTTTTTTAAATATAAAAATGAAACTTCAAACAAATATTTAAAGACCAAACAGTGAACGTCTGGAAAAAATATTTGTACTTTTATTATTTTTTAAATGAAACGGCAGTTAAAACAACAGCAGAAGGCAAACGCAACAACAAAAGAGAAAAAAATAACACTAAAGTAAACTAAATAAAAAATAAACTGAAATTATTAAATAAACATTTATTTATATATTTTTAGGTATTTTATTTATACTCATGCTCTTGGTTAGTACTTTTTGTACTTTATTTTTAATATTATTTTTTTTCATATTTAATAAACAAATACTGCAAAACAATACAACCAAGGGGCCAAAAAAACATACAAGGTTTATTTTAAATATTTGCGCCACTGGCAACTACAAACGTCAACGGAAATTTAAAACTTTTTTCCAGTTTCAATTTATTTTTTTATTTCTTTTTTTTCCTTTTTTTTGTTTTTGTTTTCTGTATTAAAATAAACCATTATAATGATGTCTGTTCCGTTTTTTTTTTTCGAGCATACAATATTTTATTGTTTATTTAACTCTGAAAAACGTGTATGAAAGGAAAAACGAGGAGTAAATATTAAAATCTACAAAATTTCATTTGTTAAGCAAATACAAACAAATCATTAATTCACAAAAAACACATACAAACATACATACGTACATACATACATACATACTTACATAAGACATAAATGACAATAAAAATACTTTTTTTATCGATAACAATTAGACACCTAAATATACATAAATAATATTAATAAGTTATACGAGGCTGGATTACAAAGTACTTTTGAAAAATGTAAGAACTATCTAAATTGTTTGTTACTAAAATGTCATATAGATTTATTTCTATGTCATACGCCAGCGAACGACGAATAAATCAGGGGCCTGATTCTGGCATTCGTGATCGAGTATTTTCTCGATTCGATAGCAATTTAATGTCTAATTATTTTAGTCAATACTGAACGAATCGGAATTATTTTTTCAGTGTTGTAAAGCTGACAATACTGAAAAAATAATTTCAATTCGCTCAGTATCGACTGAAGGAATAAGGAATAAAATTGCTTTCGAATCGAGAAAGTACTCGATCACGACTGCCAGAATTAGGCCCCAGTGCTAGGTGACCATATTTGGTTTTAGTTTAGAAGTATTTTAGTAAATAAAGTTACTTTGAACTCAAATAATTGTTTTTTTTTATTGTATAACATTTAAAATATATGTATATACAAAGTATTTTGCTATAAAAATAGTTTTTAGTTGTGTTTTTGTTTATTTTTTAATTTTTAAGCATTATTTTTTTAATATGGTCACACTATTTCTCTCTCTTTGCACAAACAGCAATCAACTTTCTCAATTATAAAAGCTTCTTGTTATTCGTCGCTATTGTGCTGTATACGACGAATTTACTCAGCGAATTTCTACTGAAAGATTCGTCGTGTTGGGCGAAATTCGTCGTTCGTCCCAGTTGTGTTCCTAGCATTACTCATCTGAAAAACGTATTTACCCCTAATATCTGTGGTTTTCACGGGTAACCGCGTATGTCAATTTTTTCGATTTTGAGATTTTGATCTTTACATTTTCTGAAAAAATATGGACCAATTCCGTTTTTTTAAGTAATGACCAATTTTAATTTCAATACCTAGCCCATAGTTTGATCTAGAATGTTTTGTCCGCTCTCCTGAAAAATTTGATTTGAAGACATACGCGGTTACCCATGAAAACCACAGATATATCTCACGATATAGCAATCGGGTTACCGCCTGTGAACGTTAGAGCAGGTATTCCCCATCGATTTGAGTTAGGAGAAATCGAAAAGGCTTTTTGTGATTTAAACACCCATCAGGCAACCGGTATTGATAAGATCAGTAAAAAAATGATTTTGGAGCTACTTCGCAAAGCAAAGAAAATTATTCTTTTCATTTTTAATGCTATTGTACGCCTTGAATACTACCCTCAAGAATGGAAAGTTTCCTTAGTAACCATGATACCAAAGTCAGGAAAAGATCACACAAAGGTTGAGTCATATAGGCCTATTAGTTTATTATCTAATATATCAAAGCTGTTTGAGAAACTCTTAGTGTCAAAATTAATCCCAGTCTTAAATGAAAATAGATGTTTTCCTCACCATCTGTTCGGTTTTAGAAAAGAACACAGGCCAATTGAACAAACCCATCGAATAGTAAATTTCATAAGAAAAGCTTTCGAAGAGAGAAAATATTGCTTAGCACTCTTCATCGATGGGTCGAAAGCTTTTGATAAAGTCTGGCCTGAAGGCTTAATACATGAGTTGAAGCAAAACTTACCAGCAAACACACACAAGCTGTTATGGCCAATTTTCAGGATTGACATTAAAACCCATTTATGTTTAAAATCGTTTTAAATACAAAATTCTCCTTTTTAACTAAACACTTAAATGAAACTTAATTCACCGATGTGGTACATTTAAATTCAACTTAAGTTTCCATTGGATTATCTTAGCAAGGTGACCTCAATATCACAACAATACAACAACAACAGGCAAAGCAATAACAACCAGCCGTTTTTTTGAGACCACCTTGTAAATAGCTACACTTTTTTGTGATATATTTTTGTATTCAGTAGTGCTACCATACTTTTATCTTAATTAAATAAGACGTATCAAATAAAACTCAAAAAATCCATCTGTATTTAAATACGATTTAAGTTAATTTTAAGTATATGAAAATTGGGCATTAGAATGCTACTTAGTCGGTCGTCAATTTATTATTAAAGAAGACGATTTTTTGAATTTCCCTCAGCCAATTGACGCTGGAGTCCCACAAGGCAGCATCCTGGGCCCTCTATTATACTTAATTTATACTTCGGACCAGTGATGCCAAAACCTGGTGACCAAAAATGGCTAAATTTACGGAAAACATGGGCTAAAAATGGCTAAAAATTGTCTAATAAATGACTAAATTTTTTTTTTAAATAAAAACACATTAAAATTCAATAACCAAACAAAAATAATTCATTAAAATTAAAAGATTTTGTTTGTTGTGCTTAATTCACTTTTTTAATAATTGATAAAAAAATACTGAAATTTATTGTTGGATGATAAGCTGTTCCTATGCGCATTTCACTGGTTGCTTAGGCCAGATCATCAGGACAACTTCTCCTAAATAATTTTAGAAAAGCCAAAGCTATCAGCAAACAAGACTACAGAGGGAATGAGAATTACCTACAAACACTCAAAAAGTCTTCTTTGAAGCGATATCAAACAAAGCTTAAACAAAATACCCAACAATAAATCAGTGATGAGCTTATCTTTTCTTACAGTTCAGTACTTGTAAGAGGGTAAAGAAAAAACATATTAAAAACAAAAACAAAGTGCTTTTATTGTTTTCGCAAGAAATCAAAATAAAAACAATTTGCCAGCTTATCCTTCAACAATAAAGTTCAGTATTTTTTATCAATTATTAAAAAAGGAAATTAAGCCACAAACAAAATCTTTTAATAAACAATAGTATTCCCAAAAACAACTTTGATAATTCATTAAAATTTTTTTACAATTAAATGGTAAATTTAGATCAATGTGTAACTTAAAAATTAACGAAAACTATATATTTGTTTAGCATTTAAAAAATAAAATCGTAAATGAATTCGATGTCGTTATTGTTAATCTCAAATGAATCACTTGTATCTATTTGCTTTAAATATTTTGAAGGTTAATCATAAACATGACAATATCTGCCCAACCTTTTGTGTCCAAAATAAAAAAAGATAAAAATTATTTTATTGTTATGATAAAAATATTTCCCTAATTGATAAAATCGAATTAAAGGTTGCTAAATGTAACCTATTTCTCAAATTACTTTAAACAATGTTTACTTGGCTAAATACCCTCTCTACTTCAGCGTTAGACCATGGGAGTGAGAGCAACTTTAAAGAAAATTCCAAAATTTCTAAAAATTCTTGCTGCCACCTGCACACAATACAGTGTTGCATATTTTTTATGCTAAGAGATGTTTCTATGATACTTTGTTTTTGGTGAAAACTGATCGTTAATACCGATTGTCAACATTTGTAAAAGTTTTGATTTAAATTAAATGCGTTTTAATTGTTTAAACTGTTTATTTTACTTTAAGCAATTTTATAAATATTTATAAGAAAATAAAAATGATTCTTTTCAAAGAAAAAAAAGAAAACATTTTTATGGCTAAAAATGGCTAATGGCTAAACTCATTTTTTAATGGCTAAACAAGGTGAAAAATGGCTAAATCTAGCACTAAATGTCTAAATTGGCAACACTGCTTGCCAACAAACATCAACACCCAAACTTCAACATTTGCGGATGATACAGCTGTTTTAAGCGTACACGAAAATTTTCATGAAGCATCTCGTTACTTGCTCATATATTTGAGCTGGAGAAGAAGTTGAAACAATGGAGGATAAAGCTCATCGAGCAATAATGCGTACATATAACATTCACATTGTGTCGAGAAACATGCCCCCTTTTAAAATAAATAATCAAATTATACCCCAACACTCGCATGTAAAAGACCTCGGTAGATCGGCGTTTAACGTGGAAATGGCAGATAGAAGCAAAATTAACTCCAATAAAACTAAAAGCAATTCAAATTAATTGGCTTATTGGAAGAAATTCTGTTCTGAGTCTCGAATGCAAACTTCTACTTTACAACTCTATCTTAAAGCCAATCTGGTGCTACGTAATTCAGTTATGGGGCACTGCATCGGCATCTAATATCGAAAAAATTCAAAGGTACCAAAATAATCTTCTTCGAATAGTCACAGCCGCTCCCCGTTATGTTTAAAACTCAAATATTCACAAGGACCTCAATGTGCCATTAGTAAAAATTATGATTACAAAATATGCAGTAAAATATTTAAAAAGGCTTGACCTGCAACCAAATCCACTGGCTCGAAAGATTTTAAATTATGGCGGCCACACTCGCTTAAGGAGAAAAGACACTGCAGCACTCACCCAATCAGATGAGCGATAAACACCTACACATGTGAACAGAAATCGTGATGACAAAATATTTTGTCTGGCAGGGCATAAATTATATTATATTTGATTAATTATTGTTAGTTCATATTTAATAAATGAAGATTTAACAAATATAAAGGGTTTTCTTAAGCCAAATAGAACTTGAAATTGTACAAATTTTTCACCAATTAAAGCATTAATCAAAAATAAAATTAGTTTTTATCAATAATTCAATCAGGTGAATTTAACGTTTAAAAATTTTTATAATTTTTTGGAAAATAAATTCTTAAAACTGAATCGCTTTTGATTTCATATTACATGGAATTTTAAAAATTTCTTAAAATTAATATTTTTTGCAAAATTCAATTAACGGATCTCTTAAGTTCTAGGTTTTAAGATATTCAGCCTTGTAATGATAATCGCACGATTTTAAAAAGCAAAACGCCAGATTTATTTTACTTAACCATGTGATTTGAACGTTTAATTGATACTATTAATTTGTTTGCTGGTGCAAATTTAATTAATTTTTTAATTACTATAACAAATTTTTTAATTGAAATCTATTTCTAGTTTTTTCTGTGGATGTACCTGCCGCATGATAACAATCCAAGCCGGAAATTAATTTTTAAATTTTTTTTGTTTTAATCTTAGCTCGAAAATCTTTTGCAATATTCAATCGGATAACCAACCATTTAGAAATAACAAATTTTTACCCCAATAATTTTGACTGTAATACACTGTGTACTATAAACCCTATTTTATAAAAACTTTATCATAATTATATGTTGGTACATAAAAATCATTTACATTTTTAACTTATCAACAAAAAAAAAAAAAAAAAAAAACGTGTATCTATAAATATACAGTCTGGTATACATAGTAAAAAGAGACATTTTACTACATCGATATACAGTTTTATTTAATCATCATATTTTAACATTGAAAGTACACAAACAAAACGTGTATATCTCTAGGGTTTTTAAAAAAATTATAGAATTGTTATCAGAAATAATAAAATATTGTAATAAACCAACGGATACTCATTAAACAAATAGATACGAAGCAACATCAACCAACAAGCACAATAATTTACTCAAATCAAAGAAACTTTGATCAAAATAAAAAAAAAAACACAACAATTTACAACCAAATTTATGAGTTTTGTCTTGTTTTAAGGTTTATGTTGTTTATATGCTCTTGAATGTTGTATGTTGTTACTGGTGCTGGTGCTGGTGTTTAATAGTCTCACGTAGTTGGTGTTTTTTTTCAACTGCACCTAAAAGATACAAAGGATCATGAAATCAGTTTGATATATAACACACACATGAAGTCTTTCAAGGAAAACGATTTTTGCTTCGAAGCAACACTGATCACAAATTGATCTGGTTTTTTTTTAATTTAAAGCTTTAATTTTTAATTAAGATTATGAGCGTTTACAAATTGAGGCAATTTTTTTAATTTTAAAGCTAAGTTAGGCTGAGCCCAGACCAAAAAAAGACAAAACTGTTTTTTTGACAAACAAGACAACAGAACATTAATGGTGTTTTTTTTTCTACAAAAAATGTGACATTTTATTTTAAAAAAATGCAATTTGGTGTTCGTTTCTTAAAAATGCTTCGCTCTCTAAAAGTGCGGCTTGTTTTATTCCAAAAAATTCACTCTTACTAATGGCATAAGGCATTGCACTTTACGCCCCGTATAAATCGACAGTGTTGATAATGCCCTGTAAAAAGATGGATTATGTTTATATATAGGGTTACCAGACAAAGTTGGGAAAAAATAGCCTCTAGTCAGGACAGTAAAAATTTAAAATTTTAATAGATATTTTTTCTATTATTTATTAGTAAAAACATAAGAAAGCATTACATTGTTAATGATAGGTTGTCAGTGATATAAAATTTAAGTGAATTCGGTGTTATAAAATTGTTTTTAGAAAAAAACGTCAAATCAAGAAATTTGGAAAACTTGATGTTAATAAATCAATAATTTTGCACAAAGGTATTTTCTTGTTTACATATTTTATAAAAAACAAACTAAAGAAATTGGAATTTCGCCATTCATTTTGTTTATTTATTTAATATCAATCTATTAACAAATTTTGTTTTATGTATATTTTTTTTTTTTTTATATATTTTGAAGAACAAACTTTTTAATTTATGTACATTTTTTTATATATTGAAGAACAAACTTTTTGTTAGCTGTTAAAAACCGGGCGGTCCAATTTTGGGTTTTGTTCTGGTCAAATAAAAAATTGCATTTTTACAGGGTCGGCAATACATTTTATACATGTACCTTTTAAGAAGGTGGTATTTGTTGTGTAGAAAAGAAAACACTATAAGTCTTATGAAGCAACCCACACCAAGCAAAACATCCGCAAAACTGTATTTTTGACTTACTGCAACAAACCATTGGTTGCAGAAAATACATGAGGTTTGATACAATATACCCACATAGAGTAAGACAAAAAAAGACTAAAACGAATGTCAATTCACAAAATTTCGTGCTTTGTGATGATGTAACCCACACCAATTAAGACAAGTAAAAAAAAAGAACGAGAAAAGACAAAAAACATTGTCGCATTGCTGTCTGAATATCGGTTGTCTTTTAAGACAAAAACTTGATAAGGCGCTGTTTTCTTGGAGTGGTTTGGCATCAAACAAATCAATAAAAAAATTTCTTATTTTGCGAAGCACTTATGGCACATTTTAAAAAGTAACAGCCTGTTTGTAGAACGCGACTCGCTTATAATAAGCGCTAACTTATTAAGGTTTTTCTTTTTTTGTGTTTTAGATCGCGACTGTTGGCGATTTGTATTAAAAAACGTAGTAGCAGTTAATTAATTTTGGTTTGCATATAACGATTTGCCTCATCATAAATGTCAAAGTTCGGTCCCCTTTTAAACAGGCAAAGTTTACTTTGACAAAGTCTGTTGAATTCTCTTTTAAACTTTGTTTGGTGCTCAGACACATAAAGTTTAATTTGACAAATTTTTGTTTTCTCTTGTTTGAATATAATATATAAGCAGCGTTGCCAGAATGATGATTTTATCATATTTTGGATTATTTGTTTAAACAAAAATATGATTAAAGATTTTTTTCTCAAATGATGATTTTTTATTTTTAGAAATTCTGATTTTTACTTAAATTTTGCTTACACAAAATACACGATTATTTAAACAGTCACTTTTTAAAACAATGAAGTTTTGCATCAGCTTGATGCGCATTGGTGCTGCACACTTTTGTACCCAGTATCTAGAATACACAAAATTGCATCATTATTTCTGGACATAAAAAATATTAAAAAAGGCATATTATAACCTATTTCCAATGTGCGAAAGAATTCCTTCTTTCGAACAACTACATTTAAAACAAAAATAAATTCTAAAAACTTTGTTTTTGTTTTAAATGTATTTGTACGAAGTAAATAATTCTTTCGCACATCGGAAATAGGCAGTTAGAATATTGATAAAAAAAAATATTTGTGAAAAGAATAAATGTATTTTTATAAAGTTTCATTATACTGACGAATTATGTTTTTATGTATTTCAATTTAAATAATAAGAAGTATGTTTTTATAAAAAATTTAAATTAGGAAAAAAAATTTATGATTTCCCCTTCAAAATATGATTTCTTTCGCCATATGACAATTTTCATTCCAAAGATTCTGGTAACGCTGTATATAAATATAAAGTTGCAGCCAACTTCAGGTATAATCTACGAACGAAAAACAAAACGAATTTGTGAGTACAGCAAAGTCCCAATTTACATTATACGATTTTTGTCGTTGCGATTCTTACCTTATTGGCGAGAGGGGAGAGAGGAATTAAAAGGGGTACACAAGCGAGTGTACTCTACGATTCGTTTTGTTCATTCATTCGTAGTGTCAAATTATATGAAGGTATACATAAGGAGTTGTAACGACAAAAATCGTACAATGTAAACATTAGACCGACTTCAAAGAAGAAACGACAATAATCGCAACGACAAAAATCGTATAATGTAAATTGGGACAAAGTATGTACTCCCCCGCTATGCTCTTTTCCCTTCTCTTCTATAAACTCAAGACTTTGCAAAGTAAACTTTGCTTGTCTGAAAGGGTCTTAATAAAATGTGAAACACAAATACAAAATGGAACTTTTTACAAAAAAAAAAAAAAGGTAACTAAAATGTTATTAAAAATTAAATTGTTTTGATTGCATACATTTTTCGCATTAAAATAACTTATATCAAACTCACTTACATATTAGAAAAGTTACACCACTTAAATTTATTAAATAAACAAATTTTGTTTTTGAGCACTTTTAAAACAAAAATTATAAAAATTTGTTTTGTTAGGTTTTTTTTATTATTGCTGTCTGCCAGCGGTATTTTGTTTATGCACGAGAAAAAGGGTTGCCGTTCTTTTAAGCTTAAAACACAATTTAATTTGAAGAAATGTAAACAAAAAATATTTTTTAATATGTTGCCTAGGGATGGGCAATAAATATCGAGATATCAAAATATCGATATTTAAAAAAAATATAATCGGTATATATCGCCGATATTAAAAATACCCATATATCGATACATCGATATTTATCTACGACTATTGAATTCGATATTTTTAAGATCTCTTTATAATACAATTCAACATTTTAACCGTTGACCAACTGCTTACAAAACTGTTGTTTTTTAAGAATTGCATCATATGTTTTTTAACTAATATTAAGAAAATAACGGCGTTTTTTCATTGTACACTTTCATAGATTACACAATTCAGTTTTGTTTTGGGTTTTTTTAGAGATGACAACAAAAAAATAAGCGCGGAAAAAATATTCTGGACAGGGTTCCTAGAATTATGCAAAGCATCGCCTTAATTATGGCGTATTAGCAGCAATAGACTCATGAAAGTTGGAATGTTAATAATAAAAAAAAATTTTTTTTTATTTTTATTTGAGCATGTTCTTATACATTAAAAGTAAAATATTGCACAGTTTACTTGTATGTATAGTATGTGTCACAAGTTTCGTTAACCGGCAGTATATAATCCGGCATTATATAACCCCAATTAATTTTTTTTTTTTGTTTTTTTAGATTTCATATGGCGAATAAATAAAAATTTTTTTGTATTCTTTACTTTTTTTTAATTTTTTTTATTGTAGAATTAACTGCCGGTCCCTCGATTTCAAATGAAAACTTCGTTCGCATAACTTACCTTAAGAACTAAATTTTAAAATTGATTTTTGTTTTAAATAAAAGTTAAGCGAATAAAAGTTTCGTTCGAAATCGAGGGACAGGCAGTAAATTTGAAATTAAAAGAAACAATCAAAAGTTAGAATGGAATTACTTGTGATATGTTTGTACATATGGAAATATGTATTGACATAGGTATATTAAGTTCTTAAATTTGATAATAATTTCAGCTTAATACGTTCGATACATCGATATTTTTAATTAATAAATATCGATACTCTTAAAAAATATCGATACGATATATTTTTTCAATTTGCCCATCCCTAATGTTGCCAACAGTACACACTCATATATATATTTGACACATACAGGAATTAACGTAAGCTGCAAGACAAAGTTAAATTTTAAGGGCCGATGTTGAATGTGAACCACACGTAAACGTCAAGTTGTTTTCTGCATTTCATTTGACATTTCTCAATTTCAGACTAACTCAATTCGTTAAAGTTATTCAGGTTATTATGAAAATGGGCGTTGGGGAAAATTATCCATAGTAAAGAATTTGAAAAAACGTTACTTAAAATACTTAAAATACATTGTTTAGCTAATGTTATCTGTTTTAATTAGGTCAACGTTTCAGAAGCTTTTAGATATTAATGTAACTTACATAAGTTTACATTGCTTACATAATGTTAGGTTAAGCCAATTTGAGTAGAGCTTAACTAAACATCAAAAATTTGTGTACTTTAGTAATATTTTTGATTGTTAACATAAAAATTTATTTGTTAACACAATGTGTTTTTGTATTTTGTAAATTTTGTGGAAGAATTTTTTAAATTTTTAACAAATTGTCCTTATGTCAACAATTGTAATTTTAAAGTTCATTAGATAAATAATATTTATTATTATTTACATAAAAACTACATTATTTACATAATGTAAACATTTAAAAATGCTTGCAATCCTTTATAACACGAAAAAAAGAGTATGTTAGTTAAATTTAAAATAATATACACAGCGTTGCCATATAGATTTTTTAAAAAACTTTTTTTGTCTGAAAAAAAATTTTTTTTTTATTATTCCTACACTAAATCCCGCGAAGCTTTTTGCTTGTCTGCAGGAGACCAGAGTCTCTGGCGGGAATCGAACCCGCAACCCCAGTACTGATAAGCTAGCTAACTACCAGCTAGCCTACATGTTTTAGAAAGTCATCATTAAAACAACTTTACAAACTTCTACATAAAACTTTAAAGAATAAACTCTAAAGTCCATTATCACCTCCAGATAACTTATATGAATCTAGTGTTAAAAATACTTCAGCACCTAAAAAATATAGTTGGGATATTTTAGGTAGGAAGGAGTAAACACAATTAAACACTGTTTCCATTATAAAGGTCAGAGAAAATATATAGGAAGATGGCTTTTCATCCAATATACTGCAAAGTTTATATTATGTATTTATAAAAAAACTGTCATTAAATTATAAAAAACTTGAAAAAGCTTTATATAAATTAAAAACTTTTTTGCATCTCAAAAAACTTGGAAAAAAAGGGAAAACTCGACAAATGGCAACGCTGAATATACATATAAACCAAATTGTTTACATAATTTTTACACCATATGTTTTCGTAATTTTTCTAAGGAAAAAGTTTCCAATATTAAAAAAATTTAATGAAATTTTTAAATTTTTACTTTTAAAATTCATTTTTTACTTTTTGTTAGAAGTACAAATTTTAAAAGCTTTCAATATTTATAAGACTTTCATGATTTTTTTATATCATTTGCACAAAGAAACTTCATTGTGTACAAATTTTAAAAATCCAAAAATTTTACTATCAAAAGTTATTTTCGGGAATACAAAATTTATTATTAATAAGATTTATCTATGACGTGCTTAATTCGCCATTTTTATTTTTGATAAAAACACTGAAATTAATTGTTGAGGGAAAGCTAGTTTCTATGAGCATTTCGGTGGTTGCTTAGGCCAGCTCGTCAGGAAACTTTTCCAAGGACTTAAAAAAGCTAAGAATATTATACAAATAAGACTAAAAAGTGAATAAGAATTTTTAAGCACTCCGGTTTTACTTGTAACATTTTACCTTATACAAAACTTAGTGTATCAAAGTTGGGAGCCATGAAGTCCGGAAGTCTAGTTGGTAGTGAGCTGTCCCAGCAGTGCCAGTTTTGCTTCCCGGCAGAGACTCTGGTCTGTTTCACTACAGCGTGCTGAAGGTCGAAGTTACTACTGCTCGGTTAATTAAGCTAGAATATAATTTGTAATTATATTTTTAACTCTTAATAAATAAATAGTGTATCTAAGTTATAGTTTGAATTGTTTACATAGTGTCAACAACTCATCTTTTTGTAACTTTTGTGGGAAATTTTTCCAATAATAAATTCAATGATCATTTCAACATCTTGGCCTCTAAAATACATTATTTAGTAAATCATAAAATTACCTGCAATTTACATGAGTTTATTTATGATTTACGCAAAAACTACATTGTTTACATTACGTTATAACACAATTTTTAGTACACTTTAAGAAAACACCTGCATAAATCAGTTTTTCTTTTAGTTATATTTTGAATTGATTGCATAACTAATTATTTTTTTACACAATGTCAACAATTTTTTTTTTTTTTTCTTTTAAATAATGAAAAACTTAATTTGACTTATTTTTGAGTCATATTGACTCACGAGAGCAGATTTTTTGTTATAAACGGGCCATTATATTTTTCTGAATGATGTGTGGAAGTGGAAAAATATACAAAAGTCCTGTGGGTCTGGAGCATTAACAAAATGCGCTGTACGGGGCAAGGGAAGTTGTTAAAACGCATTGTTTACACTATGTCAACATTCGAAATTTTGACTGAATTCAAAAAGCTTTTCAGTAATTCTGCTTTTAACATGCATTTTTTATTATTTACACAAAAGATATATTGTCTACCAAATGTAAAATTTAAGGAATTATAGAAAGTGTAAAAAAGAAACATTTATGTAAAATATATAGTGGCTTAAATACGTATATTTTGTATTAATAACATATGAAATAAATTATTTAAATAAATTTCAACAATTCATATTTATTAAAACAGAAAATATTCATAAATTGACTTGCAGTTCCATGAATGATTCTAATCAAAAATTTCGAATAATAACATCTCATTAAAATAGAAAATTAACAGCAAACTGTTATTATTTTCTTTTATTCGTAACAAATTTGTTTCATATTCCATTTATCAAAAAAAAAAAATATATAATAATAATAATTTCCATGCAGAGCATTTATGATGCTTCATTTATATGAAAATTATAATGTCAAGTCACGGCACTCGAAGTATAAGGAATATGCCTTAATGACTACCCAATGGTGTATTTGGAAACGCATTAATGTACGGAGAATGTATTCACCATCATTGTCGTTGTCATCGTAGTCGTGGTTGTCATCATCATCAATGGGGTTCGTTGTTGTTTTTCAAGAAGCGTATGAATGAAAAAACCAAATTAATGTTTGTATGACTTTAATGGTCTGGGTCTGGGGTCCGTTTGGATATTTAAGCCTTAACAAAATTCATAATAATTCAAAAAAAAAAAAAAAAAAAAATTGCAGTTCGTTTATTTATTTAGTTTTTTTTTATTTATTTATGTATTCATAAAACATGACTTGGCTTAACATTTTTCGTTTTTCTACTAAATCAACAATAATTATTTATGAGTGTGCGTTTCTTGGAGTTTTTTTTTTTTGCCATTGTGCACCAAGTATGGGGAATATTAGTTGTATAAAAAGTATTTATTTAGTTTTTCATTATTTATTTAGATGTGAATGTTAATGTCCGTTTTTAGTCTTCAATTCTCCATGTTTTTCAAATCCACTAAAATTTATACAAATTTATGGGCTTTTGTTTACACAGACACAGAAAGACGTTTGGTTTTATTTGCTTTCGGTTTAGTTTGAAATTCCTATCCCTTATTTATTATTAAATACATACAAAGCTCGTTAAATATGTTTGCTTTCGATAACTATTGATTAGTTATTTACTTTCGAAAACTTCTTTTAGCTTATTTGTGAAAACAAAAACTGTGGCTACCAGCAACTCCCACTTGAAAAACTTTAATATTTACACCATATCAAAAATTGAAATTTCTGAAATATGAGAAGTTTATTTTAAAATTAAAATCTTTAAAAATTTAAGTATTGTGGTTATTTGATTGAACTGTTAATGGTTTTTAATCCAAATTTAAAAAAAAAAATTTAATTAATTTCATGTTAATTCCTGTCTTCATAAAAATAATTTAATGAAAATTAAATTCAATGAACTTGAGCCAAATTAAAAATATCTAAATTTGGATTAAAAACCCTTAACAGTTTAATAAAATAACCACAATATTTATTATTGTTAACAGCTAAGGCACGAGCTATGAATACATTTGTCCTTCTAGTTGTGCTTAAAAAGGTCAACAAGAAAAAACAAAGACAAAAACATGAAAAAACAAAACTGTACTTTGGATTTCAAGAAGAACTCTTGACAAAAAGTACGAAAAAACAGAAGTTAGGAAGAACATCTAAATCAATTAAAATAGATAATCATTCATTCAAAAGCAAATTCCGATCTACCAAAGTGAAATACCATTTGGTTTAAAGATTGATGTTTGACTATTGACGTCATCCGGCAATAGCCGAGTGAGTAAAACGGCAAACCCCACCGAAGAGATTGTGTGGTTACTATCGAAACTAGTCTGGGCAACCTGTCCGTGAACGCCTGGGTTCAAATCTCAGCGCAGTCAAGAATGAAAAATTATCAATACAAATTTTAATTAATTTCATGTTGTAAAATTCCTGTCTTCATAAAAATAATTTAATGAAAATTAAATTCAATGAACTTGAGCCTAATTAAAAATATTTAAATTTGGATCTTTAAAAATGTTAAAAACAATTTTAAGCTTAAATTTCATTGTTAACGTCGTTTCACTGCAAGATTTTTAGAAATTCTTAAGAAAATATTAAATATTAATTAACAAAACATTCTTAAGTTTTTACAAAAACATTCTTAAGTTTTTAAGCCTAAAAGTTATTGTTTTCATCGTGTCAATAATAAACTTTTAAGTAACACTTAACAAGGTTTCATTATAATTATATATGTAATCATTTCCGAACAATTTTTTTTCAAAAGTTACATTATTTACTTAAAAAAAAACATGTAACAATTTGAAAAAAATTAAGATATATTTAAAAAAAAATTAAAATTTTTGGAATTTTTTATATTATTCTTAGGAGCTATTTACATAATGTCATATTTCAAATTTATATTATATTTTGAAAATTCTCATAACTATATATGGACGTATATACAGAATTTCGATAAAGAATGCACTGAAACACATAACTTACATTATGTAAACAATTAATTTCATTTAAAACCAATAAAATTTCTTCTTACTTCTTATAAACACTTATTTCACATTTACACCAATATAACATTGTTTACATAATGTAAGCATTGGAAATATTTCGCAAAGCCAATTTTTTTTTCAAAAGTTACATTATTTGCATAATTAAAACATTTAAAAATCTAAAAAAAATTAAGAGATATTTAAAAAATTTTAAACTTTTTGGAATTTTTTATATTAGTTACAAGTCTTAGGAGCTATTTACATAATGTCAACAATTCATATATTTATTATATTTTGAAAATTCCCATATATATGGACGTATATACAGAATTTTGATAAAGAATGCACTTGAAACACATAACTTACATTATGTAAACAATTAATTTCATTTAAAACCAATAAAATTTCTTCTTACTTAATAAGTCTTATAAACACTTATGGAACATTTATACCAATATAACATTGTTTACATAATGTAAGCATTGGAAATATTTTGCATAGCCAAAGAAAATTGTAAAATATTAGTACTTTTAATTATTTTTGAAACTTTAAGAAAATTATTCTTATAAGAAATATTTATTTAAAGAAATGTTTACTTGTTTACACCTAAAATTATTTACATCGCTACAGAATTGGCAAAATTGAAAAAAAAAATTTATTGCTTTTAATCTTAAAATACTTTTTTTTTACATAATGTCAACATTAAATTTAAAAATAGGTTTTATCATAATGTCAACTTTGAATTTTAGACAATATTGAAGAATTTTCAATAATTTTTTATTGTTTACCCAAAATGAACCTTGTTTACATAAAGTAAATATTTCAATCCTTTAAATAAATTACAAGATTATTTATAAATTTTGAATTTTCGAATATTTTGCATTTTTACATGTAATATTAATTATTTACATAATGTCAACAATTTTTAAAATTATAAATTTTATAAATTTTTTTTACACCTTTACACTTTGAATGTTTTTTTATTAAAAATTCAAGAGAATTTTAAGTTATTTGTAAAGTGTTATAATTGTTCTTTTTTTTATTTATTTACACAACTATTACATAGTTTACATGATATTACCTTAAAAAAAAGTCCTCCAATGATTACAAAATATGAAAAATGTGATTTTTCCAGGGACAGAAAATAACTGTTATTTTTAAAAATTTACATCAAAAAAGCACACATAAAAAATTATCATAGAAAATTTTGGTTCTTATCATTATGATACATAGGTGATGTACATGCAAATTTTTGTATGACTTTTAAATTTGTGCCTTTTTTGATAAAAGTCAAAAAATAACTTTTAATTTTGACTTTTCTTTTTAAGGCAAAAATTAAAAGTTATTTTTGACTTTTATTAATATACTCAAAAAATAAAAGTTATTTTTTAACTTTTAATATTTTAAGCCAAAAATAAAAGTAATGAATTAAATATTGCATAGTTCTACGCTAGTTTTATTGCTTTCAATGCTTTAAATGATAAAACATCCGTTATCCTTGTTAAGGAACGGATTGAAGGATATGGAACTGAATTATTCCTCCTCGGAGCAGTGATGGTACCATTCACAAGCGTATTTTGAAATCGACAACAACAAAGAAAAACGCTTAGATGTTGCAGCTGATGTACTAGAATATTGGGATAGTAAAAAATTTACTCTACCATGGCTGCACAAACTAGCACTGTACCTGCAACTCAAGTCAGTGTAGAAAGGTCATTTTCAGCACTCAAATTGATTTTGGGGGATTTAAGATATAATTTATCTGAAGAAAACTTAGAATCAATTTGGATGGTAAAATTAAACAGTTGACTATAATAACAATAATAACAATAACTTTTATAGACTTCTGTAATATACATCAATTATTATTACCTATAAATTGGAGGCAATAAAACTAGCGTATTACTATGCAATATTCAATTCAAGACTTTTATTTTTGCCTTAAAAAATTAAAAGTTAAAAAATAACTTTTATTTTTTGAGTAAAATAATAAAAGTCAAAAGTAATGTCTGACATATAATCTGGTACATAAGCACTTGTTTATGAGTTGATTAACGCAATTTATAATTAATTTTAAATAAAATGCATTTAAGTATTTATTTATTCAAATCTAATACAAATTGGTATTAAATACATATTTGTTATTACCTTTTTTTTTAATTTGCTATAAATAAAAAACATTTGGTAATAGATTTAAATATGAATCATTTAATTAAAAATACTTAATTGATTTTGATATGTATTTTAAAATACATAATTTTTTAATTTTTGCCTTAAAAAATAAAAGTTAAGAAATAACTTTTATTTCTGCCTTAAAAAATAAAAGTTAAAAAATAACTTTTTTTTCTTGACTTTTTCGATAAAAGCCATAACAGTTACGGTCCCTGGATTTTTCCAAATATTTCGTATTATTTACAAGCAGAATTACCAGCTTGTTTATCGTATTTATAATAAAATTTACCTTGTTTTATCTGGTACAAAAAAATTAAAATTTTTTACTTTAGGTAAGCTAAAAAAAAGTAAATGGAAACTTTGAAAATCACAAAAATGTAATACATTTTCAATTAGCTAAAATTATTTGTTTACATAAATCCATCAGTTAATATTAAATTTTTTACATCTTTGTTAGACAACAGCTTGACAAAATTCAAAAGTTAGTGAATAATCTTAAAGCTTTTTATTATTAAGGAATTTAACTAGAATCTACGAGATACTTAAAAGAAACATTGTTTACATAAAGTAAGCATTAAAATAATGTAAAACTTTTAGAAAACATCAAATATTAAAGGATCTTAGTTTTATTTTAAATTGTTTAAAGAGTTCATATTATTGTAAATTTTGGATATATTTTTACACTTTAATGGTATTTGTACCTCATGTCGGCAATAAAAAGTTTTTTATGAACATACTGCGTTATTTACATAATGTTAAATTGTATAAATTTTTAGTATTAGTTGCAAATGAAAAAATTAAGTATTATTTAGTTGTAATTAAAATGTTTTACAAGTAAAATGAATTGTTTACACAATGTCCAAACTACATTTTCTGTAAAATTTAAAAATTTGTTAAAAAAAAATTACACCAAATATACCAACAAAGAAAAATTATCAATAAATTTTAATTCATTTCATGTTGCAAAATTCCTTTCTTCATAAAAATAATTTAATGTAAAATTAAATTTAATGAACTTAAGCCTGAATGAAATATTAAAAATTTGGATTAAAAATCATAAACAGTTCAAAAAAAATACCACAATACTAATTGTTACCTTGTTAACATTATATCAACATTTTGTTTACATTCAAAGAGCTATTTACTATTTAAGTTTTTACACTTTTACCATGTAAATATGTGTAATATTTAAAAAAATTATCAAGTTGAGAACATGTAAATATTTACCAATTGTCGGAAAATATATAAAATATCAAAAATTTACGTAGTTTAAAAAGGTTTTTTCATTTAGGTGTAAATTTGATTATTTACACATTGTCAACAATTGATATGTTTGAGAAAAAGTAAAGAAAAATATGAAATTTTTGTTAATTTTTAAAGTATGAGGAGAAGTTTTAATTAATAATTACACTGAATACAAAAAATACATTGTTCACATTACTCAATTTTAGAATAATTTATAAAAATTTTATACGTTGTTGTTTCTAAAATTAATTCGTATATTTAATATTATAAATTGTTTATTTTTATATCATATTTACGAATAAATAAATTTAAATTGTCTTTATATTTAATTATTCAAAAGTATTTAAAATAAAATTTTGTGCTATTTACACATAAAAAACATTGTTTACATGATGTCAATTATTAAAGTTTAGAACCAGTTCACAAACTATATAATTTTGTAGAAAAATTTTATTCTTTTTAAGAACTACATTTTATATGATATCAACAGCTTTATTTTAAAAAGACTTACATATACATATATCGTTACTTAAAATTCAAAAGGCCTTAAGGGGCAAAAAAAAATTCAAAATTGGCTTTTTGATTGATTATGATAATATTAACGAAAAATACATTATGACCAATCAAAAAGTCAATTTTGAATGTTCTGTTCCTTATAGCCTTATGAGTTTTAGGTAACGATATGTACATATTTGTTGAATAATATGAAATTAGTTTACTTTTTTTTGCCTTTATTACTCATTCTTGACATCATGTACGACTTTTTTGAAGTTTTTTAAATTCAAAGCAATATTAAACAACCCTCGCATTAGGCACAAAACAAATTATACCATTCCCAAACTTAGAACGTTTATATTTTCCTGATTTTTACCCCCTTTTACTTTGCGATGTATTTGCACAAAAACAAATAATTATGCAAATTTATATTTACAATAATTCTTATATTTTATTTTAATTTTTTTGAAATAAACGTTAATAAAATATAAAAAAATGCCCAGCAGAAAATCACAAACATTATGCGCAAAAATTTTTGTGAAAAAATATTCAAAATTTTTTCAGTAAAAACGTTTGTTAAGCTTAAATTTCAACAAATTATGCAGACATTTTTTTAGCTGGACTTGTGTAGAATTTTAATGTTAAAAATATTTTTATATAATTTATAAATAAATTTAGAATTTATAATGCTGAATTGAAAATTTGTGTAAATTGTTGGTAAATGTAAGAATTTGGTAAATTTTTAAGTTCTGGAAATTGCTTTTGTCACACGAGGTTCAGTTGTGTTAACTAATCGCATGACAATACCCCCTCTCTTGGCAAGTCACCTTATTATTCTAAAAACATACAATGGGCTTGGAGGCTGTCTCAACAGAATTTGACTATGTGCCTCTAGTGTGGTCTCAGCCCACGTACGTGCTTAAATTAAGTCCAAAATGTATTTACAGCAAAGCATACTCTAAAAATCAACGTATGTCAGAACATGGCTTCACATTAAATGGTACCAGAAATTTAAAACTGGTGTAGTTTTCTACTTCACCGAATATTTGCAAAATACATCGTACGTAACATTCAAATTCTTACAATTTACACTTTCCTTTCATGTGACATGTTGTGCATATGTGACTGGCATATTTAATAATTTTGATTTTTAATTCTGTCAATAAGCAATTTTCTGCCCTAACCAGGGATGGAAAATTCAGATATTGAAATTGTATCGAACGAACCCTTATTAAAATAACACTTTTTAGCTTATACTTAAATCTTCACAAATTTTATTCTAATCGAATTTATCGGGCCAAAGTAACGTAGAACTTCAGGCTGTTCTAGAAAAACAGATCAGAGCCTCTGGGGGGAAGACGAAAGCGAAACCATCGCACTAATAGACTAGTTCACTGCCAAGAAGCCTACACGCAGAGCAGAAACATTTTTGAAAATGGTTACCTTCAACAAATCAATTTTTAAACATATTATGGCTAATTTAACCATATTATTGTCACGGGCAATCATACAATGGCAATATTAGTCCTCCATCAAGAAACCGCAACCATATTATTGTTGCCTCTAATGTCGATTTCTTTTCTGAGAAAAATGTTGCATTAATGGTACATGCTCTACACAAAAGATATAGAGCATGTACCATTTATGCAACATATTTCTCAGAAAAAAAATCGCCATAAGTTAAATGTGACAATAATTTGCTTGCCGCTAATAATTGCTTGTTATCCTCTTTACCAACATCAGCATAATTTTTATGTTTGAAAAAAACCATGCTATTATAAGTGTTAAACATTTGTTTGCTATAATTTAACATAACATGTTCGGAGGCAAACATAATATGGTTATGGCTTTTTGATTGAAGGTGAATTTAACCATAATATGGATATTATTTCTTATTCATAAATTATTCTTATTATTTTAAACATTTTTTTTAACGTGCTTCTATGAATCAAATTTCAATTGGAAACCCTTTTTACAAATTTGACTCACAGAAGCACATTCGAAAAAATGTTCAATATAATAAGTATTATTTATGAATAAGAAATAATTCCCACATTCTATTTTTTAACCATAATATATAGAAAAATGTTCGTTAAAAAAAGTATTGTTGTTGGCAACACAAATATAACTAAAATTCCTTCAGTCAACATTCATAGATAAAATTTCAAGTTATCCTAAATTAATGAATTGATTGTCAAGCCAGATGGTCTGTCAAGTGGGTCCTTCAATCCCGGACGTTACCCTCTTAGATAATAAGGGAGAAATCTTTGTAATTTTATGCAGTTCACTAGAGTCATGAACCAGATCTGTAGCAAGTGTGTTAACAAGAGAGTTCTCTGATAAGCTTATTAGATCGCCCGTTGTAGTCCATTGAATAAGTGTTGCCTCTCCTGTAGCAATTTTTCCCTACAAGTCCAAGTGAAAGTCTAACCTATTACCCTCTAAATTGCCCGCTTCAAATTCCTGCTATTTAACCTTCCCCAGATTGGCTTATTATCGGCTTCCTGATTTACAGCGTATTATTAAACGTTGCTGTCCCTTTTGTCATTCCTTTTCAGAGACAATCAGAAATTAAAAGAAATTAGAAAACAAAAGAAGACAAGCACGACCATTTTATACCCTGACATAGTAACTATCCCAAGGGTTATTGTGGTCAATTTATACGCCAATACCAACATGTCTAAGGAAGTTATGGCATTAAAAGCTATTTTCGGGAGTAGTATTTGTATGGAGATATGGTCAAATAAGGAATGACCAATGAAATTTCACAAAATGATTTATTTATATTTCAATAAAATAAGTTTGGGCAAACTTAATCCAAAGACCAACCTAGTAAGATGGTTCATGGGCACAAAGACTCTATTTCGGAAAGATTTGTATGTATTGCTTGACAGACGACCAGACAGCCAGCAGGACGGATGGACATCGCTGAATCGACTTTGTAAGCCATTCTAAGTCGATCGGTATACTTAAAGGTTTTTTCTTCCTTGTCAAAAACTGCTTAATTAGGAAAAGGTATTTTTAAACGTCGTTGGTGTTTTACGGTATTTGTTGCTAAAAAAAATTACTAAAACCCCAATAGTATAAGTTTTCCATGCCTGGTACAAGCCAATATTTTGTACTTGATTGCAAATATTGATGTCTACTAAAAAAATTTTTTAATTTCTTGCTAACAGCATAAGAAACGTTTCGGGTTACTTAAAAAAACTCTTTAAGGCAAAAAAAATTAAATTTTCATAAAAAAAATTCATGGGAATTTAATATTTTTAGCAGAGAATTAAAAATACCAAAACAAAGAAATTAAGGCCAGCAGGCAATTTGTTAACAAGTAAAATTCTTAAAGAATATGGTAATTTTAAATCTTCAACATACGTTTACATTTCACAAATTGTAAAATATAATTTTGACATTTAAATTTAGTTTGTCAATTCTAAGCAGGCGTGGATCCCGGGGGGCGGAGAGAGAAGGATACCCCATCCACCCAATTATAGAAATCTTTAGCGCTAATAGACGATTTGCCAATAATAAAAGATTTTTATTTTATTACACAAATTTTTTTGCAAATTCCAATACGTGCCCATCTTTATGCTCAAAGCAAACGTGCTGTTGAAATTATTGTTGAAAATCGATGTATTTACTTAAATCAAATCAAATACTCAGGCGTCTGGTGTTGAAGTCGCATTATAAAGTTTTATTTGGCATAAACTGGGTTGAGCTGTAATGGAAAAATATCTAAAAACTCTTGAGAGGATGTTGGAAGGGGAAACAGATAATAGCAGTTTTTCAATTCTGGTGGCTAATAATATTCTTAACAATAAGACCTTGAATGGTTATTAACTGATTTTTAATTTTTTTTTGGCGACATAATTGTTATTTTCTATTGATTTTTAGCTTACTTGGGCAGAAATAAAAGTTCATTACTAATTATTTTCCAAAAGTTTTTGAAATTCACTTTTGATATTCTTTGACCATCATATAAATGATTTATTAAAACTTTGAGCGAATCTAAGTGAAAAAACGGAGAAAGTGAAGTTAAAATCAAAGAAATAAGTTTTGTCTGCCAAAAAAATAAATTTTAAAAAATCAAGTGGATAGAAATCGGTTTTTAAAACAAAACGATTAAAGCCCGAAAGCAGCGTTTTTACTTTCTAACAGATATATATTGTGCATTAATAACCAAAGCTATTTGTACCAAATTTATAAACTGTAGCCGTTGCCGTTATCTACACTCATAGAAAAATGCATCTGCATATTGATGATGCCCTAACATCACTGTTATTACAAATTGCATCAATGAGGCAAAAAGTGACATCAATCCCATGACGAACGTCATCATGAGCTTTTTTCATATTGTATACGTCATCTATGCTATGACTACAGTGACACCAATTCGATGCCACATTTAGTGTTTTATTAACATTATCTTCACGTTTAAAAAGTAAGAAAAAAAGCAAAAATTCCCATATTCTATTTGTTTTAATTATGAAGTTAAATACATAAAATGTTCAAAGTAGAATGATTGCGAAAACCATATCGGCCTTGCTGCTGATGTCTAATAATTAAGAGTCGTTCTATAAACAAAATGCGAAGTACAACAAAAGTGAAGCAAACATGTGTAACGGGTAAGTAAATAATAACATTCTCTTACTTTGACTTAAGTCCAACTCTCATTAAAATGAACCTAATGAGTCCCTTCTCCGATGTTACTGAGTCATACCACTGATGACATTTTTCATTGAACTGACTCCGATTCGTCATTTCTGTGATGCCGATGTGTCATCCCATTGATGACATAATCTAACCTGATGACAATTTGGACAAGCGATGTTAAGGCTGACATCTCAATGATGAAAAGTGTCATGGGGTCTTAAACGAAGACACATGCCATTTTACTGATGTTGAAATACTACAGCGGTAGGACGCCTCTTCTATCAGTGTAGCTATACATAGTTCTAGTTTTTGCCACGTCTTCTTATGCATTTAAGCCCAGACTTTGTTGGATGTTGTGTGCTGATCCACTCCAAAACACTTTGACATATGTTGTGTATTCCGAAAATCGACAAGTTTTCTCTTACCGTTCGTTAGATATCGATAAATTTATTTTATGCCACGCCTTCTTATCAATTTCAGCCCAGACTTTGTTGGATGCTGTGTGTTGATAACGAACATGCTTGTACCTAGTTTGCCTCTTGCCGTTCTCCAGATATACATAAATTCATGCCTTTGTATGGAAGGTGCCACGCTCACTTCTTCAATTCCGGCCAATTTTTTTATAGAGGTTGTTTATTAATAACCCAGCTATGTGTACCATATTTGGATAATTTTTCTCTTAGCGATTTTAGATATAAATAAACCTATTAAAAAATATAAATCTATTTCCCCCCGCATACGGAAAAAATATGAATTATAATAATTTCTTTAAAATTGTTTATCTTAGTACCAATTTTCATTAAAATCGGTTCACCCGCTTGGGAAATGTATTCCAGTAGTTCCCCATATAAGGTCTGTTCATTCAAATGCCTATAACAAATAAACCAATGAATATAAGAGGACACCATATACATTAAAACAGCTGCATTGAAGTCGCCTTTAATAAAAGATTTGTAGAACAAAAATCGGTGCACGCATTGCTGAAAACATCAATTACTAACACAATACAACTTGTTTATATATATTATATAGATTTCTATAACCTGATAATAGCAAAATGACATTAAAAAAAATTTCTCAAATGTCACCCCCTCCAAAACGTTAAGCTGGACCCGCAACTGATTCTAAGGGAGGGCTAAAAACACGCCTTCCTCTTGTTACTTCCTCTACAGTAATTTTAAAATCCCATCTAACTAAATATGGCCCATAAATAATAATTATAAAACTGACATCCATTAATAATAACAGGGGATTGTGTTTTGGTTTTCATTTTACGATTTGAGTTTTGTTTTCTTTATCAAGCACATGTGACTTAAACATTTTATACATTTATAACTAACAAGGCACCAAAATTAACTACAAATACTGAGCCATAATAATAATCGGTCTCATACTTTTGAGAAATTATAAACGTTAATGGCCCCGGACAGACACTAAGAGAAGGGAGTGGGAAAAAGGGAGGAATTAACTTTTAATACAAAACACTGATAAATATACAAGTGTGTGTGTGTGTGTGTGTGTGTGTGTGTGTGTGTGTGTGTGTGTGTGTGAAACTGAACGCAAATGCGTTCACAATACAATTAGCGACTAATTTTTGTTTAATTAAAGCTTATTAATTGAATTATAATGCTCAGGCGTAAATTACAAAAACAGAAGACAACAAATTACAAACAGAAACATCGCACACAATGTTTGTTAATTAATGGAAATACCCAGCACGTTGATAATAATATAGAGGATATACATTCATATGTACTTATTAATACATATTTACTTTCCGCCTTTGTTGTCGAAAAAAATAATACAAAAAATTATAAAATTATTAGTAACAATAGAAATCAAAAGAAAACTACGAAAGCCACATTTAGGCCCATCAAATACACTTGTGTATTATTAACAACAATTTTGTTCAAACTAAACAAATTATTGTCAAAAGGCAATTGTCGTGTTTTGCAGCAGATGTGTCCAAACTTTAGTTCATTATGGAGAATTTGAAAATGATAATTAGAGGAAAATAAAAGGTGGCGACAAAGTCATCGTCCTATCGGAAGATGATATAATTTTTGCAAATGTCAGTTCTGCTTTAACATTTGTTAATGAAACACATACAAAATACACATCAATAATAAATGGAGCGCTATATTTCTCAAGACGACAAGAAGGAGAACTTTTCATCAAAAATCATCACTAGTAAAGAGGCCCATTTCCATCCCTGTGAATACGTGCATAAGCAGTATGATGACTTCCGCGGCACTGAAGATATCCGTATACCACACGAAGAGCAATAACACCCGCTTAAAGTTAATGTTTGGTGTACTCGACACCATAACCGAGTCTTATTTTTTTCGAAAACGCCATGGGCCAAACGATTACTGTGAACAGAGGTGGATACGACTTTCTTCTATGTCAGCTGGCAGATTTGGAACTGCTCCAATACGATAGATCAATGACGCATACTGCACGACATACAACCAAAGTTCTGAGGGTTGCATATACGCATCATCTAAGCTCTTGTCTTACGGTGTTGCACTTGCTGGCAACATAGGTCGACTTAAACGTTTAAGACTTCGTTTTGCGGGATTTCTGAAAGTCACGAGGCTCCGACTCTTGCGGTCCTCAAAGAGTATCCGTCAGGAATATGTGTAAATATGTAAATATTATTATTGCTTTTTTTAACTCTATAATTTTCGTTCTTTTGTCAAGAATTTTCCCTGAATTTCAAAGTTTTTTTTTTTTTTTTTTGTCTTTTTCTGTTGACCTTTTGAACATATTGAAAGGCAAATGTAGACATATAAAGAGCTCGTGCCATAGCTTTACAACAATTACTTTTTTATGGGTTATCGAACTGTTTAAAAAAGGAAAACATAGAAAAGATATGTGCTTGGGAATTCGGAAAAAATTCTTGACAAAAGTACAAAAATAAAATAGAAGTGAGGAAGAACTATGTAAAAAAATCAAAAAAAGAAAATTAAGTACAGCAAATTTAGATAAACCAAAAATATCATTGGTTTAACCCTTTCACACCAGAGGTTTTTCTCGGCATCTGTTAGGTTTTTTTCAATACTGATTGCAAATTTATTTATAAGGCAATAATATAAGATGTTGGGAATACATCAGATGTCGGTGATCCTACCGTTACCCTGGGACATATAATCCCAATAAGCCTTACGCTGGGATATTTTGTGCCAACAAAGCTATCTGCACCAGAGATCAGCAATGAATCGCTTTTTCGCTACTCATACTGACTCATGAAATTTTAAGTATAAGTGAGTAGAAATCATTTAAACTCAACTACTCTGATTCACTCACACTCACAAATATGAGTGTGACGTCGACTCATACTCACACATTTAAAAATGACCTCAATTTGACTTGTAATTTCAGGAAAATACTTATAATACTCACATTGATTCAGCTCATTTAACTCATCCAAGTATATTTACAAGTTTAGTCATTTAACAGTTTCTAACTAGTATAAAATGTATAAAAATATATAAAAGCATAAAATTGTAAGTTTATACAGAAACATTTTGGGGAAATTACATTTTTTTTTATTATTATTGATATTTATGAGCAGGTTATAAAAAATGGATAGAAATAGTGAGATAAAGGAAAAAATAAATAGCGGAGTTTTCCAATTAGTGAAAAAACGTAAGGGTAGAAGCCCATTGTGGACTCACATTTTGCTTCGCTTATACACATTGAGTTCTGTTGAATCTAAATCAACCACTACATAAATGTTCTAAGTATGAGTACGATGAGTAAAATCAAACTTCTGAGTGAATATGAGTTTCGATCGAATTACAATAAGTATGAGTGCGTATAAGTACAAGAAATTATGAGTCATGATTCGGCTCTACTCACTTTTTCACTACTCATTGCTGATCTCTGATCTGCACCCAGAGAAAAAACATGTTTAAATATCAATTTAATGATTAAAAAACAATGTGTGATATATTCTAGATTACCGGAAGACACTTTCTCGAATGTTTTGTATTAATACTTTGCTTAGCATTATTAAAAGCGATGCAACTATTGACAGTAAAAACTTCATTATCGAGGTCGAGGTCAAAGTTATAAATTCTTATATGCAAATTTAACTTGAAAACAAATTTAGTTTAGATAGAGACATCAAAAATATTTATACAATAATTTCGCATACATTTCAAGTAAAAACATTTACAAAAAACCAATATGACCTTCTCTAAATGGCCTTTACTTTAGAACAAAATCTATTATGTACCCATATACCCTCAACAATTTTCGCCTCTTCCAACATTCAAGCATATCTGATCTTTTATTTAAACAAATATTAGCAAAACCTTCAACTTATTTCCTCCTCAAAAGACTTTTGTAGATTAAAGCAAGTCTTTTTCATTGCTTTGTTTAAATACCAAAAACAAATAATTAAATAGATTTCGAGGATGCAGAAATTTAACATGTGGCAAATGCCTTTTCTTCAAATAAAGAATTTAAAGATTAACAAACGAACAAGAAAAACAAAAAAAAAAAAAAAAAATAAACATTGTTAAATATTTGCGTAAATATTTTTTTTAAGTTCTAAGAATTTTTTGTTTTATTTATTTTGTCTTCTTTTCGTTGCACAAAAGTTAAACAAAATCCAAAAGCGGCTAGAAGTACGACACTGAACTGGCAGGAATTACAGCTACAAATTCCATATAAAATAAAAGAATGAAACGTTTTTAAGACAACAAGCCAGACAGTTAATGCAAATAGAATTAACGAAAGCAAATCCCTTGAAATACAACAGAAGAGAAAAAGAAAAAAAAAATATTATTTGACCTGTAAAAATCTTATATTGCAACAAAAAAACAACAACAACATATAAAATGTTAAAGCGGCTTACAAGGAAATAAAACAGAAATTTAAGTACAAAACGACTTAAAAACACATAAAACAATAAAATAATCCAGCAACAACTTACAAAATAAGAAGCGTATACGGCTACAATTACAACAAAAATGTGGCAAAAAGTTACAAATGCAATCGTTTGCAGCACATGGGGGTACAAACAAAACAAGTCCATATTTAACGGATGTTCTCCTTGAAGTTTTCTACCAACACAAGAAAATAAAGACTATATAGTCTACCTATAGTATACCTACCGATTACAACAAACAAGAATGAATTAACATACGAATTTTTTCGAATGCCATTAATTTAATGTCGGTCATTTAAGACGGTACTTATTAGAGTATCCACTCAATTAATCGTTGTTCGATTAATCGAAGACATTTTTTGCTATTATTTGATCGAATAATTCAAATAGCCAATTTCACATAACGAGTAACTCGAAAAATTTATGTCAATTAATTGATTAAAATTAATTTCTTAGAAAATTCTACTTTTTTAATATAAAAATATTTTTTTTTTTAGATTTCCAACTAATAAAATACATAACAACTAAATAACATGTTGTTATATTCTGTATCTATTGTGTTACTCGCTCGCAATTCAGAACATATTTTAGTTCATTTTTAGATGTGGGTGTGTGTGAGACAAATCATGTAATAAACGATTAACTATAGTTAAAAAATTCATCAGCATTTATAAATATGTAAAAAATGCACTGTCAGATTATGGGTTACCTGTTTCTACTCGACCTTCAATTTCTGTATTACCTCTTACCATCCAAACGGCTGGATGAATCTTGACCTTTTAGGTATTGTTAAATTCGTCTTAAAACCGAAGTGTCATTAGAAACAAATATCCCAAACCTATAGAGTAGAGCTTAAAAATGGTGAAAAATAAAGTCATCAGCCATGTTCGGTAAATCGAATACATATGAGTGAAATTTAAATCGAACAAACTTTGAAAACGATCCAGTTTAAAAAGTTTCTTATCTTAACCATATCAGGAAAAATACGATGATTTAAAACAAATTAACTGAGAATCTCAATTGATTTAAGTTTTACTTAAATTTCAGGAATAATCACCCTTATTCTGCGTTTCGATTCGGATCGTAAAGTTTTCAGTTTGGCAACTTTGGTATTCTGCGTTTCGTTTCCCGTATCAATTCGATTTGTTTTTCGATTGTATGTATTTTGCGTTACGATCGTAGCTACGTTTTTTCAAGTTGTTTATTTACTAACGGAAAGTGTTTCGATTTTTGTTTCTGTTGTTAAAAAAGTGTATAATTAAATAAAATGTGAGTATAAAATGCTATAAATTTATTTTGTAATAAATTTTGTTTTTTTTTTTGTAACTTTAAAGCTTTTTATAAGTTATTGCAGGTCAAAAAACACAACACCTGAGCAATATGAAAAACTGGCGAGTTTAATGTCAACGCAATCTATAAAAATTAATTAAATTAATTGTTTCACACACATTTAAAACAAATATCTTACAATTTATCACTCATCTCGAATGGATTGCAACTGTCTCTCAATTTCTGCTTTTCTAGTCTTGATTCTGCATTCTGGACCACGTGGTTCTCCTCTTCCAACAATAACGCCGCTGCTATCGATTCCATTTCGTCTCTAAACTAAATTATTCTTTTGCAATGATGTCTAGAAAATGAAAATTTCGCTTCGGCGCTTCAGGATTCCTCACACTGAATTAGTTTGGCCACAAATACCGTTTGCTTATAATCTGGCTATTTTCTTCCTTTCCGCACTTAACTGATGAGTTTATTTAATTATAGTTACCACAATATTTAGTTTTTATATATGTATTTATCACTATTTATTCATAAAATTTTACATTTTATAGTTTAACAATTACAATGTTTACAAAATTTTTCATTTTTTATGTTTCTATTTCATACGTTTCATAACAAAGCAGCTGGTTTAAACATACTCTTCTCTTCTTCTTTTTCTTTCGATTAGGTTTTTTTAGAATACCTATTTTCGATTCGAGCGTAACTGAGTGCGAGAACGTAATCGAAACGCAGAATAAGGGTGAATATATTAGTTAAATTGAATTACGAATAATAAATTTGTTTAAATAGGCTGGACCTCTCATAAAAATACAGCGACAAAATATTCTACAATAAAATAAATAATTAAAAAATAATTTATAAAAATATGAGAGAAAGCCTATGTTGAATTCCCGTATTAAGCTTAGCAGGAAGGACATATGTAAATGCAAACTATACAATGAAAACAAAAATTAATGGACCCCGATTGCTACTGAGCCGAATGCATGTATTAAACTTTGGCTTTCAGATCATTCAGGCATTCTTTGTGTCACACTGGATAGTGATACTTTATAAATTGAATGTATTTAACTCAACTATTTTAACAAATAGAATCTGGGAATTATTTCTTTTTCATAAGTTACTTTATTATATTCAATATTTTTTATTTTTCGAATTTATTCTATGAGCAAAATTTCAGTTATGCATTTTATAAAATTATGTATATTATAAAATACATAACTGAAATTTAGCTCAAAGAATAAATTCGAAAAATAAAAAATGTTGAATATTAATTTTTTTTTTAAAGTTTTAAAACTGTATTCGTGGTATAAATGAATTGTTAATTTATTGTTTATTGTTTAACTATATTTTTATATCATTGTTTTTTTTTTTTTTTTTTTGTTTATTAATAAAGCGTGATCCATTTCGAGGTTCCCTACTTTTTAAAGAAAAAAACACTGAAAATTCAAATTTAATGGGGAATGTGGCGCCGTCTTGCTGAAACCAAATTTCGCCGAGATCACGAGCTTCAATTTCAGGCTCAAATAGTCGGTTATCATGGCACGATAACGGTCCGAGTTGCTGTGAACGGCACCGACTCGACTCTCCACGGTCTTCGTGTACACTCCCACCTACGACCGCTATATTTTCTTCACAGCGTACTGGACGTGGTCTATTCGGTCGAAAATTATCCAATAATGAAAGTTGGGTCTCAAAATGGGTGATGGTGTTGCGAATAGTACGCTCAGTAGGCCGATTATGTTGACCATTATTTGAGCGAAGTGCACGAAACACACTCCTCACAGAACGTGAATTTTCGTAATAAAGTTAAACGATTTGTAAACGTTGTTGAGGCGTAAGTCTTTCCATTATAAAATGCCAAACAATACTAAACAAAAATAACATGACAGCATGACACGACTCACACGTGATCTGTCAAAAAAAGGCTATCGAAAAAGTATCTCTACTTGAATCACCCATTATTAGTTATTATCTTAACGGAACTGGACAAAGTTCACAATATTGTTGATCTCGGTATGCTATTGGATCACATACCAAAATTGTGTGTTCACATTTAGTTGATGGTTAATAGAGTTCTCTGGCTTTATGAAACGCTGGTCAAGGGAATTTTCTGAACCATACATAACTAAACACCTATGAATATACGCAATTTGTACGCCCTATCCGTGAAAATGGATCAATTGTATGGGATCATTACTTAAACACATACATCAACAGCATTAAATCTGTACAGATACAGCGCCTCTTATTTTGTTTAAAAGGTATTGGATGGAATTCGCTTGTACTACCTTCATTCAAAAGCAGACATCGTCTTATTAAGCTACCGACGTTAAAAAGCCTTTTTACAGCACTAACGCTGTAATAACAATGTGTGTAATAATATATTTAAATAATATGTTGTTCAAAAAACATCGTTTACATCAATATCACTCCTAGTGTTCTAATAACAAAAATATATTGTGGGGGTAATTTTGGATCATATTTATGTATATATTTCCATCCATGTTATTGATTTTTGGATTTTCCATAGATTTCACATCGAAATTATTCTTGAAATATTATAGTAATTTTATCCCCAGTAAGATCTAACAAATATTTATGGAATATATTGCAAATTTAAAATGATATAATAATAACTTATTTAATTCATAATATTAAAGTAATTTATAATTATCACTTATTTAACCCTTATGTGAATGGCAAGGTACCCGGGTACCGTTGGCATTTTCAACTTTATGTTTTTTTTTTTAATAAACGTATGGTCCACATTTACAAAACTTCTTGAGAACTTCTAACTATTAATAAATTTTAAATAATTATTATTTTTTACCTTAAAAGTTATTTGAAAATTCGTGGTGAACCAATTTTCATCTTACACCCTTAACGGTATGGCAAGGTACCATGGTACCTTCATACATTAAATGTTACCTTGACTCGGTCAAAATCTAAGATAGACTCAAGCAATACACATAAGAAAGTTGAACTTCTGTATCTTTGCAATAAGGGAAATCACCGGAGTAATATTTACAAGTTTTTTGTTTCATATATGCTATCTTTGATATGCATATAGAAAATTTTTCGTTAAATTTCAAACTTGCATATCTTAGCATTAATCGTTGCATAGCCCAATGAGTTTACAAAAAATTTAAATTATACTGAAAATGAATATATTTTTTAAGTCTCGGAGTTGTTTTTCGTGATTATGCACGTATTATCGACAAAAAATTTTAGTTTCCAATACTATTTCCATACAGTTCCCCGGGTATCTTGCAATGCTGTTAAATTTGTTTTTTTTTTTTGCCATTCACATAAGGGTTAAGATAAATTAATAATGTAATTATTTTACTATAACTAATAATGCAAAAATTGGCGAACAAAGCAAAGTAATGAATTCAGGAAGTCAATAAAATAAGGATTTTAAGTTAAGTTTTTGCTGGGAGAAGCAACCATAATATGTTTTTTGTGATGGAGGACTAAATTAACTATAATATGGTTGCCGGTAAAAATATTATGGTTAAATAAGCCATAGTATTCTTACGAATTTTCGTTAAAAAAAAGTTTTGTTGGAGGTGACCATATTAAAAAGTGATTTTTCTTTGAGTGTACCCACAAGATACGATCGAAAAACAGAACGGTCCCTCTACAATCGGGAAAAAAACTAAAACTAACCCTGTCCTCTATATTCGAAAGGTACATATCCTACCTGTCATATAAACTGAAAAGTTTAGCGCCTTTATTATTTGTTGTAATTGAATTCTTTCGTACATAAGAAAATTTTTTAAAGTCGAAGCTAATTTTATGATCTGTGCCCATGTTCTGTAACTCTCGCGTCGAAAGACTTTTCGATTGAAATGCGAGATATGAAACAAAAATGCCATAAATTGATACAAACAACTGTTTTTCTCACTTAACTGCGTCTGTAACATTTTTAGCGAGTAATAGCTGTCACGTAAGGAAATTTCTCGCCAATATACTGAAAAAGTGTGTGTGTAAAATTTTTGTGCGAAAGTACCCGCTTTGAACTGAAGTCGTACTCTACATTATTTGCTATAGCCGATGGTTGTATTTTCGCCGCCGTCATTGAAAATTTTTTAATTTTAATAATTGTGGCCGCCGTCAACGATATGTGTTACTGGCGTTCTCAGCGTCTGCAAGTTCACGTCGGCTTTCAGTGGAATATTATGACATTTAAAACGTAAGACCCCTTTCAGACAAGCAAAGTTTACTTTGCAAAGTCTTGAGTTTATAGAAGAGAAGGGAAAAGAGCATAGCGGGGGAGTACATACTTTGCTGTACTCACAAATTCGTTTTGTTTTTCGTTCGTAGATTATACCTGAAGTTGGCTGCAACTTTATATTTATATACAGCGTTACCAGAATCTTTGGAATGAAAATTGTCATATGGCGAAAGAAATCATATTTTGGAGAGGAAAATCTTAAATTTTTTTTTCTTAATTTAAATTTTTTAAAACAAGGGAAAAAAAGTAAGAATTATTCATTTTTTATAAAAATATACTTCTTATTATTTAAATTGAAATACATAAAAACATAATTCGTCAGTATATGAAACTTTATAAAAATACATTTATTCTTTTCACAAATATTTTTTTTTATCAATATTCTAACTGCCTATTTCCGATGTGCGAAAGAATTATTTACTTCGTACAAATACATTTTAAACAAAAACAAAGTTTTTAGAATTTGTTTTTGTTTTAAATGTAGTTGTTCGAAAGAAGGAATTCTTTCGCACATTGGAAATAGGTTATAATATGCCTTTTTAATATTTTTTATGTCCAGAAATGATGATGCAATTTTGTGTATTCTAGATACTGGGTACAAAAGTGTGCAGCACCAATGCGCATCAAGCTGATGCAAAACTTCATTGTTTTAAAAAGTGACTGTTTAAATAATCGTGTATTTTGTATAAGCAAAATTTAAGTAAAAATCAGAATTTCTAAAAATAAAAAATCATCATTTGAGAAAAAAATCTTTAATCATATTTTTGTTTAAAAAATAATCCAAAATATGATAAAATCATCATTCTGGCAACGCTGTTTATATATTATATTCAAACAAGAGAAAACAAAAATTTGTCAAATTAAACTTTGTGTGTCTGAGCACCAAACAAAGTTTAAAAGAGAATTCAACAGACTTTGTCAAAGTAAACTTTGCCTGTCTAAAAGGGGACTAACGACGTAATCTCTTTTGCTAGTTTTCGACATGAGTTACAGACACCAGTGAATCAAAATGTGGCACAATTGGGCCAACTGTGGCACTTTTAAAATTTTGATGGCCCTGTGAAAATCTACTTTGGCCCTTTCAGGTCTAAATTTAATTAACTACTGTAAAACGTTTTATAAAATTTTGAATTTTATTTTCTTAATATTTCAAACACTTCTTTTATTAACCAAATTTTTTTGTTTGTTCAGGGACAAATTAACGACACAAGCGTCTTGATCTACGACATAAAAACACATATGAAGCTTGTTTTTACAAAAATCAAAAAATTTAAATATTCGCTAAAACGTCCTGTTGTTATTGTCAAAACGGTTGTTTAGTTTACTTGGCCTCTTAAAGTAACAAATTCTTGCTTTTATTGCAAATCTCTCTTATTTCAAATATTAAAATTTTTTTTAAATTAATATCAAAAAAAAACTGGTAAAAATGCTTGATACATAAATTAAATTTTGTATTGAAATTTTTTTTCAAAAAGTGAAAAATTAAAAATTTTGAGTTAACACCCTCATGCTGATCAAGTGCGACATGTACTATATTACTTTGTATTACTATTGGCTTTATTTAAATACAAACATAATAATCAAATATATTAAAAAAATAGTTTGGCCTTATGCAAGGTATTTTTGCCCTTTTAAATAGGTGACGCGCTAAATAGAAAGGGACCTAAGGGTTTTCTTCAGGAGAGCCATTTTAAAGATTTAAATACGTGTATCTTTGGTATACCATCACTGAGCATGTTGGTATTGATCTCATTTGAAAGCGACACATCTCATGACGTCAGGTCGTCCCTACCTCTTGATTTGTGTAGTTGGATTTTACTGTTCCCTTTACCTTACTGGTCCGTTTCTCTATACGCTGTCACATATTCATTTTGGCCCAAAACAAAAAAACTCCAAATGCATTACTGACAGACACACTTTTTTCTCACTTTTCGAGAAACAATGGAATATATTATTTCACATATTTTCGATGCGAGAAGTTCTCACCAAAGTTACAGAACATGGGTACTGTAGTACAAAACTATGGCTTGATAGGTTTTATGGGCGGGAGTAATTGTCGTTCCAAGTCCTAAAACCTCACATTGCCACTTTATAAATAAAACCTTTTAAACGAGCTTTCTAAGACAAAAAATGTGTATTCCTTAATGAGACAACCACCCCAACTGTCAACGAGAAATAGCGACATTTTTTTCAGATACCAACTAGAAAAGTGCACGAATACTCAAAGTCTGTCACTTTGATATCACACATCTTTTGCTTGAAAAACCTGTGGTTTGAATTTTCATTTCTGTTTTTATTTATTTATTTATTTCTTTTTTTTTCTTTCAAGGCATATGGTTTCATTTTCATCCGTTTGAATTTCTCTTTTTTTTTCCCCCTCAGAAACTAACAGACACAATCAGAACATTTCACAAAACGCAAAAACACACAACAAGTTTTACGAATACCATTTACTAACAAACTTTAGTGTAAATTTAAGAAAAATAAGACTGAATGCCTTAGAACGAATGTAGACTGGCATGCAGTAGTGTAGTATTACGACAAGATTTTGCGATTAACAAACACAGAGAAAAGGTTAGAGGAACAACGGACAGACAGACGGACATTTGAAAAAAGTGGGCAACTTGCCAGTAAGTCTTTAAACAATAAGAAACTACTTACAAATACTTCTTTGTGCACTTAAGATTGTTTTGTATCTATACAAAAAAAAGGCAGATGTTGCTTTATTTAGTGGCACTGTATTTCGTGTAGAGTGTTAAAGAGGGCGTTTGTTGAATGTTTTTTTTTTTGCTGTTTTTTTTATTATTTTAGATGCTGCAGGTTTTTCTTTGAACGAAACTGATAGAATTAGTTTAAGCATATCAGAAATGACGTTAAGTGAAAAATTGTTGTATTCAAGTGAATAAAAATGTTTAAGAAAACAATTAAAACAACAAAAACCTACACGTTACGAACAATGGTGCAAGTTGGAGTTTATAAGATGGTTTTCGTTTTGGAAATCGGTTTTGATATAAAGAATTTTTGAGATTTTATTATAGATTATTTTCTCCCTTAATCGTAGATATTTATTAAAAAAAATTCATTTTAAATACAAAGAAACATTTTAATCTTAATCCTTAGTCCCAATTAGGGATGCCAATCTCGATCCCGAAAAATCATGGCATTCTCCCTTGAGAGGATAGGGAACACAATATTGATCTTTTATATTTATTTGATTAACTTTGTTAATACTGTCATTGAAAACGAAACAAAAAAGTACATTTGTTGTGCAACCTCCTCAATTTTATTTTATTTATTTTTTCCTTAAAAATAAAAAGTTTTTGGTTAACTATTAAAGTCTTCGACCTAAACCTTCGTATAGGAAGGCGCGAGCTTCCAGAATCCGCTCCAGAGCATTTTGGTCTCCACGAGTAAACGTCTGAGTTTTATATGGGTCTCTACCAGTCACATTGAGATATTTTTTGGTTCTTCACCAGACAAACAATTTAAAACATTGTGGTTAAGAACGAATGAACAAAGTCTATGGTGACAAGCGCAAAAACTGTAACTCGGTACAGTTATACGACACCAATGCGAGGTGACATCGAAAAACACACGGAAAGTAGACAAACAAGAACGATCTGTGGTGCGATTCACTAACTTTTAACGTTCATACAATCCTTATTTTTGTCGACATATATAATCGATTGCAGTAACGATAGTGTGATTCTGTAATTAGTTTTTAACGATTGTAAGCAGCTGTAGTTTTTGTAACATCTCTGTCTACAAAATATTAAAATAAACCAAAAGCACAAAAGAGAATAAAAAAAAAATTATATGAAATTGTGCTTAATTTATTGTTTTTTATTTTATTTTGTGAATTTTAAATTTAGAGTTGTGTTTCTGTTCATAATTTGCTTTTTTTGTACATTATGAATTTAGAATTTTGTTTTTGTTCATACATACATAAACACAACGTAAATTATTGTCTTTAAAATATCGAAAAAAAATGCTTAAAGTAACAGCTGACTTTAATCGAAAGCAAATATCGTTAAAAATGTTACTAAATAGCAAATTTGATCAATTTTCGTTATATTTTTTTTAACGATACAAAAAGTTAGTGAATCGCTGTATTCTGATTGTCGTTTAAAAAACGACAACAAGCGCGAGCTGCCTCTCCACTAAAGCTGGAGGTCCACACCACGCGTTACACGCCTTTTCGCAGTCCACGCAGCTGTCAAAAAAGTAGAATCTGTGTAGTTGTATGTAACAAGTTTCATGCACATTAGCCTAGGATGCATTGAGGCGTTGAACGCGAAAAGTAGGGTTACTTTCTACTTTTGCAAGCGTCACAAGCAGCGTTCGAATAAATCAGCTGATTTTGACAAATGAAATTTTATTTTTACTTGTGGTGATGCCGCATCAGAAGCGTTGCATGTAACTTGAAACGTAGAACGCAAGTAAGGTATAAAACGCATGCAATGCGTGGAGGCTAAAACGCGTGGTGTGGACCTCCAGCTTAAGAGCAGTTTCCCTGTCGGAAAATGAGTTAGCTTAAAGTTAACTCATGGCTAATCAGAAGTTAGTCAGATGTGACTCACAAGCTAACTCATTTACATGGTTAAAGCTATTCAGTTTTTACACGCAATGTCCGCAGTACGAGTCAGTACTCACTTACACTGCATAACTTTAAGATAACCATAAGTTAGCTCATTATGAGTCAGCTTGTGGTGCATACAATAAGTTGACTTTAATAAGAGAATAAAAAAAAAATTACGTATTTTGTTTTATTTATTTTCTAAAGAGAGACAGAGACTATTACACATATGTTTTTTTTCACTTTTGTTGTATTTCCCCTTTGTCTACAGAAAAACTCTCAGTTATAAGACACCAGCAGCATGCCCGATATGACCAAAACCGGTTTTCATAATAATTCTACTTTGAAAATGAGATGTATTTACCTAAATGATATTAACAAAGAGAATATGGGAACTTTTACTTATTATTTAACTTTGAAAAAGTACACAAAACAAGCAAAACGTGTTTTTACCACAGTCCACTGCATCAGCTTTGAGTTAGCCAAACGCTAGCTCAAAAGTTATCGAGAAGAAGTCAGTCGCACAAAACACAACTCATTAATCTCTGCATAACTTTTGAGTTAGCCAAAGGCTAGTTCAATACTTATCGAGAAGAAGTCAGTCGCACAAAACACAACTGACTCAAATCTGCACCAATTATGAGTAAGTCACAAGTCAGTTGTAAATAAGTTAGCTAAAAGTTAACTAAATGTTGAGCTAGCTAATAAAAATCCGACAGGGTTTACGAGTGTACATGTACATATGAAGTGGCATACATAAAAAGTGTATTGTGCCCTAGTATTCATTTAATCGGGCTTTAACTTTAATCGGTTAATCGCTTGATTAATTAACCGAGGTTTTGGTTTAATCGGGTAATAATCGGTTAATTTTTTTATTGATCGGTTAACCGACTAATAAAGTTTTTTTTTTATAAACTAAGTAATTTCAGTAAATAAAAATGCATAAATTATTTATTATTTAAAGTTTTATAGTAAAAAAAACAATAACTTAACAAACATAACAATTGAAGCACAGCCGCGAATAACGTTGTAAGTTACAAAATAAATATTTTTCAGGAGAGCAAAAAAACGTTTTTAGAAGGCAGGATTATTAATATTTAAATTTTTTTTTTAGATTATCAAAAATAATGACAATAAAAACTTTTATGCAAAATATCAAGTAAATCGAATTTTAAATAACATGCTTTATTACAGTTAATATTCTTTTTTTTAGTAGAAAAACGTTTCATATCCACAATCGCAATGTCATTTAAAACGTTTTTCCACTAAGCAAGCGGCTTTTAGAACGTTATTCCACCTTGAAAAACCAGTTCGTTTGTATCATTTTGTTAGTTACTTACAACGTTCTTCCACTGGCAGACTCTTTGTATCGCATTTTGATGGCGTTAAGGTGCATAATTTTGGGTGAATTGACGTTTAAACAGTGTAAGAGAGTAATGTTAACGGTAATCTGCAAAAAAACTGTTTTTGCGGCTTTGCTTCAATTCTTGAAACAACACGAGCAAACAAAAAAAAAAATAGTTCATAAACATATAAACAGCGTTACCAACAGCAAAATTCAAAACTACACTTGAGATGAAGCAAAATTAACCGATTTAAATGAAATTGCACCTGATATCAAACTGGCGTTTAATTAATAGAAAAAAATACAAAAAAGAACAAATAAGAAAGTATTTCGAGACAAATTTTTAAGAGTGTTCCCTAGGTAGGTCCCTATTAAACAAAATTATGTTATGAGGTTAAATATCTAAAAATTATAAGCTATACTTCCATTTATCTAGTACTTTATTTAGTAAAAAAAAATTCCTATAATGGTTTATCAAATCAGTTTAACAAATATTAAGGTCGCTAAATATTTCTCAACTAAAGCATTTTAAATGTTAAAGCAAACAAAAAATTTATTACTTTTTGTAATATTGGAAGCATATCTTTCTCCAGGGGATATTTTTTTTTAGTAAAAATACATACTTTCGTTTTCCAATAAAGTTCGGTTTCTAAATGATCTATGAAGCTAATATTTATCGAAATGTAATTGTCCATCAGGCGCCAATCAATATCAATCTTTTGGTTGATATGAAATTCTTTTTTTTTGTTAAATAAACAGTGAGTTTTGTTAAATATACAACCAATTTTTTAGATCAACAATATCTTAAATGGTATAATTTGTATCTCTCAAATCAAATTCTTATATTATTTGTTTTAAAATGAAAGAATTACAAATGACACCTGATCTACACCTTAAAGAAATTACCTACGCTCTACCCACGAGGTAATTGCCCACAAATTGGCAACACTGCATATAAATCATATTTTTTGACTAATACATATTTAGTCAATTCACAAGGTATCCTAACATGTCATATTGTCAAAATGTCCTAATATTTCACAATGGTTTAAAAATATTGTTGTACGGCTCAGCCGCTCAGCGCTGGACTTTTCTGATTAATTACGACAGCACAATAAACACAGCAAGCAACGTTCTATTTATTTAAGACACTTTTTGTTAACAAACCAACAACAATATTTTTAAACCATTGTGAAATATTAGGACATTTTTACAATATGACATATGACTAATTGTATACTGTTTGATCATTTTATTAGTTATTTTAATAGTTAAAAGAGATCTTATAAAATAATCTTTTTGAAAAATAATTTGGCTTAAATATTTAGGATTTAATTCATTTAATTCATTTATTTAGTTTTGATAAAACTTGACTTGGAGAAAATTCTTTCACTTATCGTAGATGTTTGAGAAATCGAAAGGAACACATATAAGAGAATATTTAATTGTCCAGTCCTTTTCCTGGATTTCTCTAAACACATAAAATCTTCAATTATGCCACTAGATTAGAGACCTGTTTTAATTTTTTAAAACTTTTAACACTTCTAATTGTTTCGGTTAATTCCGTTAAAAGATTTATATGAGTAGATCTGAGAAGAAATAAATAACTAAAGACATATATATAAAAAGCACGCGAAACAAACAGCTGTTTACAGCAAACACTTTCTAAAAATAGAGATCACTGACCAACTTCTTTGTATGAAAAAATATTTTCTGAACACATACCGTTTGTATATGTGACGAAACAATTAATTAAAAACACAAAAACTATACTACAAAATATTAAAAATTTTGTTACATCGACTGAAATAAATCGGTTGAATCGTTAATCGAAAATAGCCAATTTTTATTTAACCGATCAGTTAATCGGGTAGTAATTAATCGGTTAACTGATGAAAAGTACGGTAAATATGGGTTTTCTTAAATTCTGTACAGAATTCGTGATTCAGGTACGGATGATTTAAATGCCAAATTCTAAACTTCCTTCATATTTAAACCCTGATCCGTGACTAAAATAATGCGAAAAACTACACTCACAATATTATTACAGGAACGGACTGTAGGTTATTTAAGAAGTATTCCGTTCAGTCTTTTTTAAATAAATAAACATTTGAAATTCCAAGCAAATATATTTTTAACTGATTCTAACATTTATTCAAAAAAACTAAGTGCACATTAATACGGATTTGCGGTTGCATTTATTATTATCAGTTGATTATGAAAATGGAATTTTAAACAACTGTAAATTTATTTATTAACCGATCTACTTATTTTGCATTTAATTTGAACAGAAAAATAATTTAATTTTTACTGTCAAAAATTCGACCTCGAATTCCAAAAAAATAACCGACAAATTCCGTAAAAACAAATGAACTTTCAGTTATTTTATATAATTTAACTACCAAAAAATTAATTTTCGGTTATCTATTTATAGATCTGTTGCGAAAAGTAAAAGTAAAAAACGATTTGCTTGTTTTGTGTAGAAAATTCCCATATTCTATTTGTTAAAATTATTTAGTTAAATACATTACACTTTTTAAGTAAAATTATTGCGAATACCATATCGGGCATGCTGCTGGTGTTTTATAATTGAAAGTCCTTCTGGAAACAAAGTGATCAGTAGTACAACAAAAGTTAAACAAACATGTATAACGGGGTAAGTGGCTAAAAATAAAAATCCCCTCTCTGTCATTAGAAAAACAAGCGGACAGGAGTCTGGTATAACATAAAATTACCTGTATAACATAAAATTACTGAATTACATAAAAGAACTGAAAATTAACTTGTTTTTACGGAATTTGTCAGTTATTTTTTGATAGTTAATTTATATAAAATAAAGGAAAATTCATTTGTTTTTACGGAATTCGGAGTTGAATTTTTGACAGTAAAAATTAAATGAACTTTTCGTTAAAAATAAATGAAAAATAAGTAGACCGGTTTTTAACTGAATATTCATTTATTTAATATTACAATTTCAGTTAATTTTACGTACAGAATATTGTTAGTGTATAGTTAAATTCATCATATTACAGCTTTCTTATATGTTTAAAAAGCATATATGCTTGTATATGTTTGTATGTTTGTATACCAAAAGCCCTAATTTCTTTTAAATACCGTATTTTAAATGATATTACCTTTTGGGGCTAAAAATTTCCGTAAAAAAGGATAATTACCGTACGGTTAACATCACTGATTGAAGCTCTGAGTGTAGACAAATTTTTGCAAAGTATATACCAAAATAATTCTTCAATAGTCCTTGTAAATTATTTAATATAAAATTTTTAACATTCTTGTTCTTCCAAACATTTAAGTAAGAAATGATTAAAAAGAAAATTATTTTCACTTTTCTTCCCACGCAGAAAAAAGTGTTTTATCAATTAAAAAATGGTTTAAAAATTATTTAAATTTAATTAATGTGATAATTGAATCAACTATTTTTTTAGTTGAAAGAAAATTGAAAATTTAATTTGGATTTAATTAACATATTAGTTGTTTTGAAATAAATTTTAATTAAATAACAAAAAATCTTAATTGACTTTTTTCGTTAACAAAAAAAAAAGTAATTTAAACATGTAACCCCATATTCATAAAAAATATTTTAGGCTTAAAGCAGGTTTATGAAAAGAATTTTCTATGAAAATTTGTTTAATAAACCTTTTATTAATCAAAAATATTTTTTATGAATATGGGGGGGAGAAATGTTGTTGTGAATTGTCAATATTTAATTAAATAAATTAACACAATGTTTGTAATGGCGAAATTTTTTGATTTATTTATTGAAAAAAAGTATTCACAATTTTATGATTGTTAAGCCTCTAGTACACGGCATGTAATAAGACACATGCTCATGTGGTTCTGACGTAATTTTGACGTCATCACACATCACGCAATGCTTATTGTGGCTTTGCATTGACGTCAAAATTACGTCAGAACCACATGCGCATGTCGCTTTTTACATTCCGTGTACTAGAGGCTTTAGTAATCAAAATAATTATTTTGGTAATAGGTGCAAAATCAAAAAATTATTTGCCTGATATTATGAATTTGGTATAAATTTGGTGATTGGAGAAATTTAATAATTTTTTCTGTGCACCTGCTCTACCAACAAAATATAAAACATACTGCATATATTCTCTCACCCTCTGTCGTTCTATTTAAGTGTATTTATTTAAAAATCTTAAAAATAGATTTTTTTTAATTCATTTGCCATGAGCTGGTTTAAATTTCTCCTTTAAAATAAAACAAATATTTTCTTTTGTTTTACGTTTCTTTGAAAACCAGCAACAGGGAATTATTTAAAAGTAAAAACAAGCGAATTTAACACACGAGTTAAATGTGCAAAGGTAATGGAAAAGAGCTATAGAAAGAAAAAAAAAACCCTCATAAAAAGATATTAAAGTCAAACAGTTACCAACCGACAAAGCAAAAAAGATGCTCGGCACAAGGAAACAAACAACATCAAACATACTCGTACAATATCATCACAAGAAATTTGTTGCGGTGCATTCATTAAGTCTTCAACTAATTAAAATTTTCTTTTGAGAGTTTTTTTTATATTCTTTGTTGGATAATAAGAAAATTATTGGTTTAAATTGGCTTGTTGAAGGTTTTTTTTCTCTTCTTTCTTTTTAATGCATGATTAAGTGATATTAAAAGTGGACCGGTGGAATTAAATATTTAAATTAAAAGGCGATTAAAAGATGCTTTGGAACGCAATTATTAAGAAAATTTTAAAAACAGTTGTTTTTCTTTTGAAGCAGGAGATTTACACTTCAAAGACAAATGAATTCTTGATTTACGTAAGCACCTGCCTTGACGGTCTAATCTCGCGTCTACCCACGCAGTTAAGAGTGATTAGACTCCTTACTACTCACACAGGTGGCAATTGTCAGGAAGATCCAAACACCTGCCTTTTGCTTAGGAGATGGAGATATTTAAGCTCTACTGCTTAAATAGATAATTAGAAACAGCATTAAGGAAAATCCGACAGGGCTTAAACCACAGACACCACGTGATTCTCGATAATAGGGATCACTGGTAAGCCATGATATTCAGAGAGACTCCCCAATTTTAAAACCTGCCATTTTAGGGTATTAGTTCCACCCCGTTTCCTCCGAGAGTGCTATGCCAAAAGGTGGCGCATTTGCCAAGACGCTGAGCCTACCCACGGAGTTGCTCTTCAAGAACAATCAGTTATGGTCGATTTATATAGTGTCTCTTCAAAATTAATTTTTTAACATCTGTCAATATCAAGACCCCGATTCGGCTAACAATTGAGCGATAACCGTAACATTAAAGTTTGTATTCACACTACACACATGAACATGCTTTTTTGCTACAATGCAACCCTGATCAAATGAGAACATTAATGCCAGTTACTGTGTTGCAATATCTTAAATAACAAACCTGTGATATCATTTTTAAGTTTGTGTTTAATTATTAGAAAAAATTCATTTCACTTACTACGAATCCCTTAATAAAGTGAACTTAACATTCACGAAACGTTGGGAAAATAGAGTTTAATTGAATTTTTAATTACATGGAGAACTTTTGGGCCGTATTAGCTAAAATAAATAACAAATTTAATGAACAGCTACGAGTATAAACCTTCAGATTTGTTGCTATTTTTTTAAAGTCGATATTGGATTTTTTTTAAAAGTTTTAATTATTTGTCCACATACTTTTTTTCGTTCTCCATTTTGATCAAAATAACCGTTGAAAATGGAATGATTTAGAACGAAGGTTGTGTGTTACTTTAATCTATTACAAAAATCGACTCACTCGTTAACGACAACTCCTTACACAATGACGCCGAATATCTAAGATATTTTTAAAAGATAACTTGGCTGGAATAGTGTGTACGTTTTTTCTAATTCACTCTTAAAATGAATTGACTTTTCTTCTTGTCTCATTGGTATAGAAACTAAATTATTAATCTATTTAAGCCCATAAGTTTTGTAATTCTTTGTTTCACATTTCTATATATTTTGTTAAACTTATTTGTATTTAATTAAGAAGTCTTTAAGGATTATATTTCATAGAAAAATATATAAATAATAAAAATAATTAAAAGATTTTGTTTATTGTGCTTAATTCCCTTTTTTTAATAATTGATAAAAAAAATACTGAAATTTATTGTTGTAGGATAAGCTGTTCCTATGCGCATTTCACTGGTTGCTTAGGCCAGATCATCAGGAAACGTTCTCCTAAATAATTTTAGAAAAGCCAAAGCTATCAGCAAACAAAACTACAGAGGGAATGAGAATTACCTACAAACACTCAAAAAGTCTTTTTTGCAACGATATCAAAGCTTAAACAGCTTATCCTCCAACAATAAATTTCAGTATTTTTTTTATCAATTATTAAAAAAAGGCAATTAAGCACAATAAACAAAATATTTTAATAAATAATAGTATTCCCAAAAACAACTTTGATAATAAATTTTTGCAAGTGCATGTGCATAAAAAACTGAACTGGCAATTTGTTTTTATTTTGATTTCTTGCGAAAACAATAAAGGCACTTACTTTGTTTTTCTTTTTAATATGTTTTTTCTTTACCCACTTACAACTACAATTAATGTTGGGAGAATTCCAAATAATTGTAGGGCGGATGTAAGAAAAGATAAACTCATCACTGATTTATTGTTTGGTATTTTGTTTAAGCTTTATTATCGTTGCAAAAAAGACTTTTTGAGTGTTTGTAGGTAATTCTCATTCCCTCTGTAGTCTTGTTTGCTGATAGCTTTGGCTTTTCTAAAATTATTTAGGAGAACGTTTCCTGATGATCTGGCCTAAGCAACCAGTGAAATGCGCATAGGAACAGCTTATCCTCCAACAATAAATTTCAGTATTTTTATCAATAATTAAAAAAAGGGAATTAGGAACAATAAACCAAATCTTTTAATAAATAATATTATTCCCAAAAACAACTTTGATAATAATAAAAATAATAATAATAGTAGGGTTAGCCCGACTATATGATACCCTACACCACAGTATTTAAAAACAAATTTTCGAAATTATACCGTAGTTGATACCCATGGTTAATTGTGGACCCGCCAGAACAAAATTATGTTATGAGGTTAAGATTCATGTAAAAGTTCCTTGACCTGAATATTATTTAGATATTTTCATCTATAGGAGATGTTTTTGCCAAACAGTGATTTTGAGGAGGGGGTTTATATGGAGCCTTTAGTAAGTTCTTGGACTTACCAGCTTTACAATTTGTGATGACATAGAATTTTTCCGGAACGAAGCTTGTATGGGGGCTAAGTGAAATTAGGGAACGGTTCTCACCTTTTTCAATGGGCTTGGTCTTTGTGAAAATTAAAATCTAATTACCAAAATGTATCAAATTATCACCAAAAAAGGCGCACAAGGTTTACATGGCCAGCCAGCCTGCGACCCAGCTAGACGGACGGACATCAATAGATCGATTCGAAAAGTGATTCTAATTTTTAGGCTTGATATTATATCACATTAATATTAAAAATAGTTTTAAATACAAAATTCTGCTCCAAGCGCTAAAATGCGACTTAATTCACCAAGCTAATGCATTTTAATTCAATTTAACCCTAGAACCCCAATGTATAGTATTTTCAGTTTAAATAAAACCTTTTTCAAATTAAACGAAACCTTTTTCAAATTAAACGAAACCTTTTTCAAATTAAACGAAACCTTTTTCAAAATAAATGAAACTTTATTCCAATACAGGGAATTTATTTTTTGGATTGTTTTGAATAACCGATTAATGAAGAGGCGACACTTACAATGTTACGATCAGTGGTAAAATGACTTAATAATGATTGGGCATGAAATGTTAACTTTGAAAATGTCTTCTCTATCGGGTTCAGCATAGGAGAATAAGGTGGTAACATTTTAATGTACCTTGACCTTATCCACCGTATGTCATATTACTTGGGGTTTATGGATTCTGGCATATTCCATAATTAAAAATTAGTTTTGTAGCATTGGGCTACTTTCAATTTTATCTAAAAGCTCCCGAAGAAATACTTGGAAACGGGCCGAATTCACAGTGGATACAGACATAACTTTATGGTAAACAACGCCAGTATTATCAGTCGTAGCAATAAGAGTCATATTCTTCCTCTATACGGTTGTCAAAACACCATGAGCTCTTTCACCTTCTTTAGCAAAAAAAAAACTAAATTCCTACAAGATTGAAAAAATTGGTTTTATTTAATTTGAAAAATGTTTAACTGTATTTGAATAAAGTTTCGTTTAATTTGAATAAAGTTTCGTTTATTTTGAAAAAGGTTTCGTTTATTTTGAATAAAGTTTCTTTTATTTTGAATAAAGTTTCGTTTATTCTGAAAAAGGTTTCGTTTTATTTTAAAAATGTTTTATTTAAACTGAAAATGTTATTAGTCGAAACGACTAACAGTGCTTATTATATTTAAATACGCAGCATTTTTTTTTTTTTTTTGATTTCACGAGCACTTTGACATCTTGTGTATTCTCAGTCGTCGTTGTTCACTTCTTGCTAGCAATCATATTTCTTCAGTAAGTATTTTTAAATATATTTTTTTAAGTTACAGTGATGTTGATGTATTTTTAAGTGTTATGTTTTTAATAGTTATTGTTTTTTTATAGAACGAAAAATTAGATTTTAAAAAGGCTTAAGTGATGATTTTATAACGAAGTTCTTAGAATTATGTGGTTAAAGGGGTAATAAAGAGGCAAATGCTGAACTTGAAGTACAGAAAAGCAAAGTCAATATGTGCGAAATGTGCTAAGACCGTGTCTGGAGAACACAAGATAGAGTTGTGCAACAAATACTGTTAAAATAAGAATATATAAGTATATATTTTTTGTTTTTTACATATTATTTAGTTTAGTTCTTTTTAATGAGTAGTAAATTTAACGATCTCGCTATTAGCTATTTTTATTTTGCTATTTTTTTTGTTAATATGGAACACTCTTTTGTACCATACAAATGTATCTATAAATATTTGAAAAAAAAATTTATTTTTAACTAAAAAAAAACCATTTCTGGTTTGGTTTCAATTGAAAACAAAGCGAAACATTTATTTTTACCAAACCAATTACAGTTGTTTACAGATGCAAAAATCGGTTATAAATATATATATATGTTAGTCGTTTCGACTAATGATTAGTGTTTACGTATACAAAATAACGTAAGTGCTCTATTGTTAAGTTTCCATTGTTCGAACATACCCAGGTGGCCTCAATATCACAACAATACAACAACAACAACAGGCAAAGCAACAGCAGTCAACTGTTTTTTTGAAACCACCGTGTAAATAAGTACACTTTTCTATGATTGTTGTATACCCTCCACCACCACTAGTGGTGAATGAGGGTTTTCTAAGTTTGTCATTAAGTGTGAAGCTTTTTTATTATACATCTAAGACCCCATAAATTATATATATTCTGGCTGCTTGAGTTATTCTAAGGCCTGTTTTCACAACTTACCGATAGCTAAAGGTAGGATTTTGTCGGCCGTATGAAATGTGTTCCATAAATACAACTTTACTTTAACCTACCACGTATAATGAACCTTTCTTTAACATATCGCTCACTTTAGGTTAAATTAAAGTTTTGATAATGGAACACTTTTCATACGGCCGATAAAATCCTACCTTCAGCTATCGGTAAGTTGTGAAAACGGGGGTTAGTCTATTTAGCCATGTCCGTCTGTCTGTCCGTCTGTTGAAAACACGCTCCCTTTCGAAAAACGCAAAAGAAAAGAACAATCTTGGTCTCAAATTGCTTGTAATTATCCTTAGCAGTTTGGGATTGAAATCCAGCAACATCGGTTCAATAGGATCACAACTATGAATAAAAATGTGGAACCACCACCCTAAAAAATTGATAATTTTGATACAAAAACTAACATAAATGGTGGCATAATGTACGGAATGATATAAAATTTTGCTTAATACGACTGCAAATCATATAGTAAAATTTTGTGAAGATCGGTCCATAATTGACCGTAGGCCACATACCAACCCTTCTCGCGGAAACCCGTTTAGTACGCCTAAAACCGTAATTAATAACGCTATCATACTAAAATTTGATGCGTCACAGTTTTATAGGACGATAAATCACACTATAAAATTTCGTGAAGATCGGTGCATAATTTACCCTAGGCCCCATATAAACCCTACTCCCGGAAGCAGTTTAGTACGCCTAAAACAGTAATTCATAATGCTATCATAATAAAATTTGGTATATCACAGTTGTATAAGACTAGAAATCGCAGTGTCAAATTTCGTGAAGATCATTCCATAATTTACCATAAGCCCCATATAAAGCCTACTCTCGGAAAACAGTTTATTGCGCCTAAAACCAAATAAAGCCCACAGCCGAATATAGCACTCTTATAACTTGTTTTAAAGCTTGTTTTTCTTGTATTTAGTAGTGAACCATTCTTTTATCTTAATTAAATAAGACGTTTCAAAAAAAAAACTGAAAAAATTCAATTTTTATTTAAATACGATTTAAGTTTATATGAAAATTTATATACCTACTAGCTGACCCGGCCCGCGTTGCTGGCCCTAAGCAAACATTAGTGTTGTATTACCAGACGAATTAAATTGATCTTTAAACGAAATTTATGGCCTTTAAATAAAAATCCATGAAATACCTATCATAAAGTTTTTCTTACGAAAAAAGTGGGCGGGGCAAAATTTTCTTTCCGTAAAAACCTAAGTTGGACCATGGCGATCATTTTAAAGAAAAAGTCGTCCAAATCGGTCAAGCCGTTCTCCAGTTATGCGCTTAATAGAAAAAGTGGGCGTTAATGTAGGCGTGGTAAATTTTTCTTTCGATGAAAACTTAAAGTTGATTAATACGAATTTTGAAAGAAAAATAAGTCAACTCGATGGAGCTGTTTTCTGATTTTAGGTAAATCGAAAAAAGTGGGCGTAAAAGTGGGCGGGGCAAAATTTTCTTTCAGTAAAAACCTAAGTTGAACCATGGCGATAATTTCAAAGAAAAAATCGTTCAAATCGGTCAAGCCGTTCTCAAGTTATGGATTTTGCCACGCCCCTCCGCCCCCAGGCCATTAATTTAAATAATAACTATCCTATCATCTAAGTTGGACCAAATTACATATATATGCCAATTTTCATGAACACAGTTGACTCGTTTTTGAGTTTATTCGAAACATACACAGTGACACGGATTTTTTATATATTAAGATGTACATATATAAATTTAAATACTATCCTCAAAATTATACATAAATCGATCGGTATACTTTAAAGTGGGTCTAGGATCAATATTTTAAGGTCTTACAAACATCAACACAAGTACCCTCTCCACTATTGTTGTGTGAATGTAAATAGTTTCAAAAATTTTTGTATCAACTGGAATTTTGCTAGAAAATATAATATAATATTTATGAACTCTAGCAATATTTAGAGCACTTGAACTTATACAGTTTAAGTAATTATTGGGATATATGCCAACCAGTGTTGCCACTTTGTGGTTAATTATCCGAATTTGGTGAAATTTTTACTTTCGTGGGCAGAGCGTGGGTAAATTCTTTTTAAAAACAAATAATATAAAGATTTGATTTAAGTTATAAAATTTATACCATTTAAGATATAGTTGATCTAAAAAATTTACAGTACATTCAACCAAAGACACGGTTTATTAAAAAAATAATAAATAAATTCCATAGTTTATGAAGCAAAAGATTGATAGTGATTGGCGCAAGATGGAAAATTAGATTTTGATAAATATGAGCTTCATAGTTATTTAGAACCCGAAGTTTATTGGAAAACATGACATATTACAACAAGTAATGAAAATTGTGATTGCTTTAACATTAAAAATGCTTAATTTGAGAAATATTTAACGCCCTTAAAATTTGTTTAACTGATTTGAGAAACAGACTGTCATCTGAAACAGTTACAGGAATAATATTTACTAAATAAAATATACAAATGATAGGCAATGAACATTTTGAACGTTCCCTTTTTATATGGAAGAAGAACACAGAACAAATTATTAAATTTCTCCAATCACCAAATTTATACCAAATTCATAATATCAAGCAAACAAGTTGTTGATTTTGCACCTATTACCAAAATGATTATATCGATTACTAAAACTGTTTAAATTTTGAAAAAATATTTTCAATAAATGATATTTTTAATTTTAATTAAAAAAGTGAAACTTTGCCATTTCAAACAATGTGTTAATTTATTTAAATAAATATTGACAATTCCCAACAACAATTCTATATGTTTAAATTATTTTATTTTAAACAAAAAAAAGTCAACTAAGATTTTTTGTTATTTAATTAAAATTTTAATTGAAAATTTATTTCAAAACAAATAAAATGTTAATTAAATCAAAATTAAATTTTTAATTTTCTTTCAACTAAAAAAATTATTGATTCAATTATCACATTAATTAAATTTAAATACATTTTAAACCATTTTTTTTAATTGATAAAACACTTTTTTCTGTGAAGTTAATATTTTGACTTTTTATATAATTTTTATAAATTTTTTTGATGTTTTTAATGTTATTTTGGTTCAAATATTTTAAATTACTATATGAATCTTAATAGTATGACTAATATTGATCTTATTTAAGTGAATAAGGTATTTATTTTAACTTTGTGCTGGTATATGAAACACTAACAAACATTTGTTGTAGTATATCGATCCACTTAGTATCAGTATCAGAGTCGTCCGTTCTGCTGGCTGTAGACCTTCTGCTCAAAGTACAGGTCGCAATTTTTCAGATAATTTCCAGTCCATAATTTTACATAGCCCCCATACGATCCTTTTTCCTAATAGAGTCTTTGTGTCTTTAAACCATCTTATTTGGACAAAATTTGGCCCAAATATATTTTATTTCAAACTAAATTATTTTACGAAATTAATTTTGAAATCAGTCCATACATGACCATGGCTCCCATACAACTTCCATTCACGAAAATAACATCATAACTGCCTTATAAATATGGATTCTTATTGATAAAAAAAATAGCTACTTATCCACGGCAAAATTTCGTGCTGGTAGGTAAAGCATTAAACGTAGGTCATATATAAACCACCTCCCTTAAATTACTTTATGACGATAAAATCTCAAATAGATGTATGTAGTTAAAAATTCTTCTAATTTTATTTTAATAGGTCCATAATTGCATAAGGAACCTTACAAGGCAACACTCTTAAACATTTTTCTGAAAATACTGTGGTGAAGGGTGCAAATGTTCGGAATCGGACGACTATGTATGTACTTCTAATTTGTTCTTTTTATAAAAGTTTTCTTTAATACTTAAACGTTAATTTGATATCAGGTGTTATTTCATTTATATTGGGTAATTTTGCGTCATCTCAAGTGTAGTTTTAAATTACGCTGGTGGTAACACTGATGCCAACCTTCCTTGGAAAAAAATAAGACAAAAGAAAAAAACATATTGCCAGTATTAAGCTTTATTGGCCCTTAATTATTCGGGGCCAAAATAAAAAAGGGATGTTCATATTTAATTATTTTACTTATAAAGAAATATTTTCCTACACTCACAATATTCTGTAGGTACGTAAAATTAACTGAAATTGTAATATTAAATAAATGAATATTCAGTTAAAAACCGGTCTACTTATTTTTCATTTAATTTTAACGAAAAGTTCATTTAATTTTTACTGTCAAAAGTTCAACTGCGAATTCCGTAAAAACAAATGAATTTTCAGTTATTTTTTTAAAATTAACTATCAAAAAAATAACCGACGATTTGCGTTAAAACAAATAAATTTTCAGTTATTTTATGTAATTCAGTAATTTTATATAATACAGGTTTTACTCGAATTTCTAAAAAAATATCAGACTCATGTCCGCTTGTTATTCTAATGAGAAAGAGAATATTTATTTCTATTTACTAACCCTGTTATCAGTGTGACCAGATCTTAAAATTTTTTACAGCTAAATCTGCCATTAGACACGGCCAAAAAATACTAAAAATTATTTTAAAAAATGCTTAAAATAATGCTAAAATTTTTTAAAGCTTTTTGTGAAAAATGTATTACCAGTATGAGATTTTATTCGAAATTAAATACATTAAGTGACTAATTTTTTAACGGAATTGAAATAAACGCTTATATCTAAGCAAGTGGGTAGATTTTAGTAACGCATCTGATACATATAAATATGTAGCACAGGTAGTTGAGATTAAATTTTAAATTTAGGGCACCCGCAAGCCCCTGATATATGCAAACGATTTTATTTCTATGCTCTACAAAATTTTTTAGATCAATTTATTATTTCTAAAAATTTTTTTTAAACATTTACCCCCATATTCATATAAAATATTTTAGACTTATAGCATTAATAAACCATTTATTAATTAAAAATATTTTTATGAATATTGGGGGTAACACAACAGAATTTTTATCTAAATATACTTTAATATCGTTATAACAAAGGGCAAATCATTTTTACAATCAACAAAAGAGGGAATTTCTAATATTTCCTTTCTTAATAAAAGAATTATCCATTTTCCTACGAAATTTCATTTTGGGCACAATAAATAAAATTTATTATAACTTATAAAAAAAATTTAAGCAAAATCAATAAAACTATTCGTCGAAATTTTTAAAATAAATAATGCCAAAAAAAGCTAAAAACATTTTCTAAATATGCTAAATAAAATGCCAAGTGATAAATGAAAATTTTGCAGCTAAATATAAATTTTTAATGCTAAATTTAGCTGCAAAAATGCCAAAATGGCCACACTGCCCGTTATACATGTTTGTTTTACTTTTGTTGTACTGACCAATTTGTTTACAGAAGAACTTTCAATAATAAGACACCAGCAACATGACCGATATGGTATTCGCAATTATTTACCTTTAACATTTGATGTATTTAACTTAATTATTTTAACAAATAGAATATGGGAATTTTCTACACAAAACAAGCAAATCGTTTTTTACTTTTTCTTTTTGCCACAGATCTATAAATAGATAACTGAAAACTAATTTTTTTGGTAGTTAAATTATATAAAATAACTGAAAAGTCATTTGTTTTTACGGAATTTGTAGGTTTTTTTTTTGGTAGTTAAATTTTATAAAATAACTAAAAAATGCATTTGTTTTTACGGAATTTGTAGTTAATTTTTTATGGAATTCGCGGTTGAAATTTTGACAGTAAAAATTAAATTAACTTTTCGTTAAAATGAAATGCAAAATAAGTAGATCAGTTTTGAAGTAAATTTACAGTTGTTTTAAATTTAATTTTCATTTAATTTTACATACAGAATACTTTTTCTTAATCAACTGACAATAATTAATGCAACCGAAAATCCGTATTAATGTGCACTTAGTTTTTTGAATAAATGTTGGAATTAGTTAAAAATAAATTTGCTTGGCATTTTAAATGTTTATTTATTTAAAAATTACTGAACGGAATACTTCTTGAATAACCTACAGTCCGTTACTGTAATAATATTGTGAGTGTAGTCATTAGTTGCCAAATTGCACAAATTCAGATAAAATCTTTACAATTATTTATCATAATTGAAATTAAGCCAACAAACATTAAAATAGTACAACAATGACAATACTTTTTTCTCCCTGCTTTTCGATATTGTTGACCAGCTAAAAGTTTATCCCTCTAGCCACCACCCTACCCTAAATTACCCAAAAGTAAATTGTGTGCAGCAAATTTAGAAAAACAGACTCTACTTTTAATGACATCGAAACAAACAACTGGACTCTGAAACAATTAGTTTTGATGACAGAGTCAGGCAGTCGTATCCTGTTACTTACAAGATGTTGCATGAAATTGAAACGATATAAAGAAGAAAATAAAATACGGTTTTTAATTACAGACATTGTCAGAAAAAATTACATGGCAAAGAAATTAAATAAAATTAAGTTCATAAAATATTACAAGCAACGTGTGTGTGTTAAATTTCGATGGCAGCGACAGCGACAACGGCAACATTATTACAAAATATGTACAAATGGAAAAAAATTAGATTTCATGATTGTCATTTGCTGCGTATAAAATTCAATTTGATGAGGTTATTTGCTACAGCTTTGACATACAAACTAAATGTGACATACACAGCCCATACATATGTACATATATTTATTTAGCTACATAGAGCCAACTAAAATAATGGTGATAGGGAAAGAACGTACGACTCTCGTAAATGGCACTTGTGCTTAATTTAAAAGCAGCAAGAACAACAACAACAACGACCTCTTATAACCTCTTCTTATCGCCAAAAGGAAATCACAATTCGTGCCATTATATCAACAAAAAAAAAAAAAAAAAAAATCAAAGAAAACATTTAGTGTTAGTATGAGTTTGAAAATGTTATTTGAAATTCTGTGCATTGTAATTTTTGGTTTTAATGTAATTTACGCACTAAACATTTTTCATAATGATTTCTTTACATCCATTTAATATAAAATTCAGGGGTTTCTTTATGTATGTATGGATATGAGTTTGTGTGTGACTGAGTGTGGCAATTATTCATGACACATCGTTAAAAGTTGTAGCAGAAGTGTAAGGCTGTGCACAAAAAAGTGAGTGCCTGGCAGGGGGCGGCTGCTTTTTCAGTTTAATATTGTGAAATTATGAAATTCAATACGAGTGACTTTAAAAAAAAAGAAACTTAAAATTTATTTTTATTTCTTGTAATTTGATACAATTTTCGTTGATAATTTACAACATTTCACATTATTTTCAAACACATTCGAGTACATTCACACATTTTCATATGGGATTTAATAACGGTAATATGCACTAAAAATAAACACTTCAGGGTGAAATGGAAATGAAAATGTTTATGGATATGACAGATCGAATGCTTATGATTATGGATTTACAACACAACGTTATGTTGTGAGTTGATTGTAGTAAAGAGGGACGGGCGGACCGGACCATCAATGTACATATATTTCTAAAAATAATTTAAAAAAAAATAATAATAAAGCTATTTATTTAAAGTTTTACTTAAAATTTGCTACTTATAAAACATTTTTGCAAAAATTGACAATTCACAAAAACGGCTGGTTTTGTTAAAACAAATTTTGGTTATTAATTCCACGCGATGCCAAACAGAATTTAGTTAATTTCTAGTTTTATGCTATTAAAGTTTTATTCTTATTTACTAGTTAAGTCCAGTTAAGTTCAAGTTCGGCTTAAGTTCAGTTCTAGCTTAAGTAAGTAATTTCCATTTTTAGTTAAGTTCTAGTTTAGTTTTATTCTAAATCAGTGTGTCTAATGCATTAGATGAATATAAGTTAAGCTCTAGTTCAGTTTTAGTTAGTTCTATATCTGTTTTAATTCAGTTCTAGTAAATAGTTGAGTTATAGTTCACTTCCTATTCAGTTCTCGTTTAGTTCTTGTTCAGTTCTAGTACAGTTTTAGTTCAGTTTTACTTCAAATCCAGTTCAGGTTTAGTATTGTTCTAGTTCAGTTCCGTTTTTTTCCTACATTTTCCTAATTTTGCTTAAAATTTACAATTTTTGGGGAATTTTGCTAAAAGTTTCGTACTTTTACAATTTATATATATAGAAAATTTTTGAAAAATTTGTTTTCTATAGGAAATTTTAGAAAAATTTGCTCATTTTAGAATATTAAGAAATAAAATTTATGCCCCTTAAAGAAATTAAGCAAAAATTCCCTACTTATAGGATAGTCTGGAAAATATTGTTATTTATATGACATTTTGGAAACAATTGCTATTTATAAGAAATTTTCGACAATTGTTTTATGAAATTTGGAAAATTGGCTTTCTTTAGGATATTTTGTAAAAATCAGCTATTTTAAGGATATTCTGAAAAAATCTGTTATTTATAGGACATTCTGGAAACAATTTGCATTTCCTAGGACTTGTAGGGTATCTGTCGGAAAAATTTCTATTTACATACGAATTTTTGCGTAAATTATTTTTTTTTTTATTTTTTTGCGAAAGTTAGCGAAAATTTGGTAATTATAGGAAGTTTTGGGAAAACGCAATTTTGGAAAAATTTGCAATTAATAGCAAAGTTTGGAGCAATTTGCTATTTATAGGAAATTTTGGATTATAAATTCATAGAAAACTGCATCTTCATATTGATGATGCCCGAAGGTCAGAACTGTGCATCAATGTTATTACAAATGGCATCAATTAGGCAAAAAGTGATATCAATCCAATTAGAGATGAGCGATATTTCTGTACCTGTGATTTAATCACTGTTACTGAAAGATCACGAATCACAGTTGTGACCAAATTTGTCAGGTACTTTCTAAGTCGTTCTTTTTGTATTTCGTTACATATACAAATTTATGATATTTCACTGTTTGTCTGGGTAATAGCGTTTTTTGAATGAAATGTCGAATGATATTGCTGTTCCTTTCATTCTCTCTTCTATCTTATTAGATTTTTTTTATGCCGAATTTATTTGTTCAAGAATGTATGCATATGAAAGTAAACAGATTTAAAAGTTCTTACAATTTGTTGTTGTTTCTTTGTAAAGTGCTTACAAAAGCTCTTGCAAAAGCTCGCGCTTTGTACATATAGCTTGGCCGCAACTGCTTTAAAAGAACAGAAAACTGATAAACCGTGATTACAATGAAGGCCATGTCAGATAAAACTTTTGCTTCGCGTTGCGTTACCGATTCGCTTTGACATCTAAGATAAAATATACATACTTATACGAAACATGTCACATAAAGTACTTTCAAAGCGGAGCGAAGCAAAAAGTTAGCCAACTCTCATCTTTTTGCGCGCTTTGACAATTGGCTAGTATAATTTTCTTTTTTTTTAAATTTTTTTGCCAAATTCAATTCCAAAAAACCGTCCAATTAAATTTTTAACTTTAATTTTTGTAACAAATAATTAAATGTACAAATTACCAACCGCTTTTATAAGTAAACAAACAATGCTTGAGTGTTGTCAAAGTTTTCATTGTGGCATACACCTTTTGCTTTGCGTTTTTCTGCCGAAGGTAGAAACGTCAAGCAAAGCGACAAAGTTGTATCTGACACGGCCTTGACAGTTTAAAGGAGCAGTGATTTTTAAATCACATTCACTAATCACGGTGATCTTTAAAAATCACGGGATCGCTCATCTCTAAATCCAATGACGAATGTGATCGCAAAATGTTGTCATATTTTATGTGTCATCTATAGAGTATCCACTCAATTAATCGTTGTTCGATTAATCGAATAAATTTTTCGCCATTATTGGATCGAATAATTAAATTAGCCAATTTCAAATAACGAATAACTCGAACAATTACTATCAATTAATCGATTAAAAATAATTTATTTGAAAATTCTACTTTTTTAATATGAAAATATTTTTTTTAGAATTCTATTATATAAATATCCAACAACTAAATTAAATGTTTATATATATTCTGTATCTGTGGTGTTATAAGTTCTTTTGAACATGTTTTGGTCCCTTTTTAGATGTGGGTGTGTGTGTGTGTGTTTGAGACAAATTATGTTATAAACGACCAACGTCTTATTCAATTCGTAAGAATTTTCGTCCTAAAATATCGCATTTTCATATTAAGTTTCACATTTATTGTAAAAAAAATCTAAATATGTAAACCATAAACTTTCAGATTTTGGGTTACCTATTTTTACATGACCGTCAATTTCTTTATTATCTAGTACCATCCAAATGGCCGGGTGGATTTTGTCATTTGAGGTATCGTTAGATTCAGGTATTTGAAAACAAGATCATGAAACTTTGGCGCAAAAAAGTGTCACGTTAAAAAACAAATTAACCAAACCTATAGAGCAGAGCTTTAAAATGAAGACAAGTAAAAGGGGATTAAAAAATTTAAATATATTATATAAGTTATCAGCCATATTTTTTTAAAAGTATACATACGAGTAAAATTTAAATCATACAAATTCAAAAAACGTATTCAAAAAATATTTTCATTAAGTTAAGCAAGCGGGACACAATTTTTTTTCTATGCTAGTCTGGCTTTTAGGTAATTTTAGGGTTTTTGTTTTAAGTTTATTTATTATAAAACTATATTTTACAGACGGCCTTTTTTTTTTTTTTTTTTTGTTTAATATAAAAATTTTTATTTTATATTTGTTTAATATAAAAATATTTATTTTATATAAAAATTTTTGAACTGTATCCATAGTACAAATGCATTGTTGTTTTATTGGTTATTATTTAACTACATTTTTGTTTTATTGTTTTTTTCGGATTATTCATATATTAAAAGTATTCATTCAAATAGACATGTATGATTTTTTTTCATTGGATAAAATTGTTTGAATTATTCGAGTTATTCGAACAAACTAAAACTCTTATTTGATTAATCGAGCATAATTAAGGTTTAAAAATCGATTAATTCCTTAATCGAACAAAACCAAAAGTCAAATAACTGGATACTCTAGCCATCTACCTTGACTACAGTGCCATCAATTCGATGCCACATTTTGCGTACACATCAGAGCAGATAAACTGTCATAAGCGCCATGACATTATATATCATGTCATCATTGCGATGTCAAACTGTCATCAGTGCAATGACATAATTTATCACATCATAATATATTATTAACATTATTTTCATGTTTAAAAAGTAAAATTAGAAGCACAAATTCCCATATAAATTTTTTTTTAATTATTTAAATACATAAAATTTTTAAAGTAGAATTATTAAAAACCCCTTATCGGGCATGCTGCTGGTATCTTATAATTGAGAGTTCTCCTGTTAACAAAGGACGGAATACAACAGAAGTAAAACAAACATGTTTAACTGGTAAGTAAATAATGATATTCTCTCAATTTGACTTCAGGTCTATTACAATGACTCAATTTGTCATCGCACTGATGACATGCTTTATGAAACCGAGTAAAATATTGTAGTGAGATTTTTTTCCAACTTTTTTCCTCGCATTGAATATTTGATTATCCAATACATAAATTGTAAATTAAAAAATCAATATTACCAAAAAAAATTATATTTATATTCTAATACTGGCTGTACTTGAGTGCCCTTTTTATGGGACAGTGTATTTATATATTACATTTATAAGTATGTACTATTGTTTATTTATAGTTGATTATATAAAACATACAATTTTGATTAAATAAACAAATTTAAAAAAAAAAAAAAAAAAAAAAAAACCGACTCCGATTCGGAATTTGTGTGATCCCATTGATGACATAGTTTCAATTTTTGACCCTGATGAATTTGGCCAAGTGACGTTAAGGCTGACATCACAATGATGATTAGTGGCATAGGGTCAAAAACGAAGACACTTATCATAGCACTGATGTCAAAATACATCAGCGTTATGACGCCTTTTATATCAGTGTAGAAAATAAGCGAAAATTCGATATTAAAAGGATATTCTAAAAAAATTGCCATTTCTAAGATATTTTGGAAAAATTTACTATTTATAAGAAATTTTGGCGAAATTTGCTTTTTATAGAAAATTTTGAATATTATCTTTTTATATAATTAGTATTGTGGTTATTTTATTGAACTGTTAATGGTTTTAAAACCAAATTTAGATATTTTTAATTTGGCTTAAGTTCATTGAATTTAATTTTCATGAAATTATTTTTATGAAGACAGGAATATTACAACATGATATTAATTAAAATTTTATTGATAACTTTTCATTCTTGACTGCGCTGAGATTTGAACGCAGGCTTTCAAGGACAGGTTGCCCTGCCCAAGTTGGAAAAATTATCAATAAAATTTCAATTAATTTTATGTTGTAAAATTTGGATCTTTTTATATATTTTGGAAAAATTTGCTATTAATTAGGGTATTCATTCGTTTAACTGTTAATCGGTTAACTGATTAATTACTACCCGATTAACTGATCGGTTAATTTAAAATTGGCTATTTTCGATTAACGGTTAAACCGGTTAATTGCAGTCGATTAACCGATGTAGCGAAATTTTTAATTTTTTTTAGTATTATATCACTTTATTTTTGTTTCAAATAATGTGTTTCGTCTCATATACAAAAGTTATGTGTTTAGAAAATATTTTTTCATAGAAAAGAAGGTGTTAAGTGATCTTCATTTGAAATAGGTGTTTGTTGTCAACAGCTTTTTGTTTCACGTACTTTTTATACGTATCGGGAATGTTTTGGAAATCGAAATCACGTGAAATTTAAATCAAACCTATTTTGGAAACTCTACGGTGTTCAAAGTTCATAAAAATATGTCATGTTCCATATCTCAATTGAAAATCTATATCGATTTAAATTTCACGTGATTTCGATTTTCAGAACATGGCAGTATGTGCTTAGTTATTTGTTTCTTTTCATATTTTCTCATATCAATCTTTTAACAAAATTAACCGAAATAATTAGAAGAATTAAAAATTAAAAAATATTAAAACAGGACTCTAATGGCATAATGGAAGGACTTAAACGTTAAGAGAAATCTAGGAGAAGGACTGTGTAATTAGATATTCTGTATTATGGATTACGTTCGATTTCTCCAACGTCAACGATATATAAATAATTTTTTCCATGTCAAAATTTATCAAAACTAAAGAAAAAATCGCTTAAATCCTAAAGATTTTTCTAAAATCCAAACTTAGATATTTTTAATTAGGCTTAAGTTCGTTGAATTTAATTTTCATTAAATTATTTTTATGAAGACAGGAATTTTTACAACATAAAAATAATTAAAATGTTATTGATAATTTTTCATTCTTGACTGCGCTGAGATTTGAACCCAGGCGTTCACGGACAGGTTGCCCATACTAGTTTCGATTGTAACCACACAATCTCGTCAGTGTTGTTTGCCGTTTTACTCACTCGGCTATTGAAGCCGGGTGACGTCAATCGTCTAACATCAATCCTTAAACCAAATGGCATTTCACTTTGGTAGATCGGAATTTGCTTTTGAATGAATGATTATCCATTTTAATTGATTTACATGTTCTTCCTAACTACTGTTTTTTTTCTTTTTTTTTCTTTTCCTCTTTTTTATTTTTCTAAAAGATTATTTTTTAATGTCTCCTTAAACTATTGAAATAACCGATAAAATTATCTTACAGTGTATTTTTAACTTAATATTTATGTATTAATCAAAAAATATGTATAACATATTTATGAATAATTTTTTTGCTTGCTCATTTTAGTGTAAGAATTGTTGATATGTTTGTTATTTAATTATTTTTTTTTTTTTTACTAATAAACTCTAAATAAAAAATAATTTATGCGTTTTTATTATTGAAATTACTTAATTTATAAAAAAAAACTTTATTAATCTGTTAACCGATCAATTACAAAATTAACCGATTATTAACCGATTAAACCAAACGCTCGGTTAATTATTCGAGCGATTAACCGATTTAAGCAAAAGCCCGATTAAAACTTGCTTATTATAGGATATATTGTAAAAATTTATAGGATATTTGGTAAAAACTTGCTATATGCAGGAAATGAAGCGAAAAATTTTTATTTACATACGAAATTTGGCGAAAATTTGTTTTTATAGGCAATTTTATTATATGAGGAAATTTTTCGAAAACTTGCTATTCGTAAGAAATTTTGTGAAAATTAGCTATTAAAGTTTGCATTAACAACTTACTTGCCTTATTAATATGTATTAATTTTTTTTTTAATTAAATCTTAAATTAAATTAAATTTAAAACGAAAAACCAGTGACAATTTATATCACTTTTCCACACAAGGCATAATAATATTTATAAACTAAGAGTATTATACATAAATATTTACAAAAATATCCGATATCTTTTTTAAAAATCTTTATACGAGTATCTAAAGCATAAATTCATTTTTGGTATGAAAGTTTCTCTAATACATTGTTTTTACTTTTGGTTAAAAATTTATTTAAATTGAATGTTGTATTAATTTGAGGTTTTTTTTTTTTTGGTTTCATGTAAGCTGTATAATAAAATAATAGTAAAATATTTTAAAAATGTATTAAATTGCCTAATAACCTCCTTGTTTGGATTTTGTAAAATATATTTTTTTTTTTCGAAACTATAAAAACGATAAAACTAAAACCACATACCGATTAAAAATAAAATCCCAATATAGAAACTCATATTTTTTCGACACACACGCATGCAATTTACAACAAATATTTAATAGGAGCACTGTGTGGCATTTCCAGCATCGAGGGTCATTTAAATTTATAACTCGTATGGGGGGTTTTAACAATTTAATTTTATTTTTTTTTTTGCCTCTAAATTATTATGAAGTTAAAAATCCATATTGGCTAAGTGTGAGATAAATTATAGTCAAACTAAAATGTAGTAAACAGACAATGTAATGCATGTATTTATTACAAGCCAGCAAAAACTATGACAAATTGAAATATTAAATTTGAGCATGATCATTTTTATTCACACACCACAATAGTGGAGAGGGTATTATGCGTTTATGCTGATGTGTATAAGACCAACAAAAATATTGGTCTTAGACTTACGTTTTAGTATACCAATCGATTTGGAATAACTTTCTGAGTCGATCTAACGATATCCGTCCGTTCCTTCTCTATCCATGTAACCTTGTGCGCGAAGTACAGATCGGAATTTTTAGATAATTCGATTAAAATTGGCACATATGTGTGTCTTAAATGTAACAAAAAAACGAAACCTATTGAAAATGGTGAGAATCGGTGCACAATTTCACATGGCCATCATACAAATATCTCTCCGGAAAACTCTTTGTGCCCATAAACTAACTTATTGCTTTGGTATTTAGGTGAAATTTGGCTTAATTTTATTGCAACAGAAATCATCGTGCCGAATTTTTTTTAAATCGGTCCATATATGATTATTGCTCACATACAAATACCACACCAAAAATAGCTTTAAATGCCATACATCCTTATTATTGTTGGTATTGATATAAAATAACACTGTGGAACAAATTCAGGTTAGCAAAAGTTAGGTCGATTCTGAGAGTGAGGGGGAAAATAGAGGCTAAATTAGAAGACCCGTATCGCGGCGTTTGTTTTTGTTAGTTGGAATTTTTTTCTTAATCGACCTTCAACCTTTGCAGTCAAATGGCGATTTTTAGCATATTGTTTATATGGTTTTTTTTGCCTATAACTCGTCGACTAATTGATATTTTTTAAATCTGTAAAGGCCAACTTATTGCTAGCGACCTGTGCACCAATTAAAATTTTTTAAAAAATTGATTTCGAAAATATTTGTGGTGCTTATGAAGCAAAATGTTGGAAAAATTATTTGTTTTTCAAATCCCATGGCGAACTTCATTATAACATTTTGTCATATTTTATGTGTCATCAATGCTATGACTACAGTGACATTTTGTGTACTATTAACATTATTTTCATTTTTAAAAAGTAAAATAAGAAGCAAAAATTCCCATATTCTATTTTTTTAAATTATTTAGTTAAATACATCAAATTTCCAAAGTAGAATTATTACACAGAAAAACGTTTTTTTTTTATCAATTAAAAAAATGGTTTACAAAATATTTAAATTTAATTAATGTAATGACAATTGATTCCATTATTTCTTTTAGTTGAAAGAAAATTAAAAATATAATTTTGATTTAATTAATATTTAAGTTGTTTTGAAATAAATTCTTAATTAAAATTTTAATTAAATATCAAAAAATATTAATTGACTTTTTCGTATCAAATAAAATAATTCAAACTTTTAGAATTGTTTTTGGGAATTGTCAATATTTAATTAAATAAAATAACACATTGTTTGAAATGGCAGCTTTTTGATCCCTATTTTAATTAAATTAAAAATATCATTTTATATTCAAAAAAATATTTACAATTTAACAATTTTCAGTAATCAATATAATCATTTTGGTTAAAGGGGCAAAATCAACAACTTGTTTGCTTGATATTATGTATTTGGTATAATTTGGTGATTGGAGAAAATTTTTAATCTTTTCTGTGTTACGAAATCCATATCGGGCATGCTGCTGGTGTCTTATAATTGAGAGTTCTTATGTAAACAGGGCGGAATTAAACAAAAGTGAAATAAACATGCGTAACAGGTAAGTAAATAATAATCATTTCTCAATTTGACTCAAGTCAATTCCAGTGACTCAATTTAAGGATGACAGTGTGTCATCCCATTGATGGCATTATTTAATGAAAAGTATCATGGGGTCAAAAACGAAGACACTGATGTAAAATACATCAGCGTTATGACGCCTTTTCTATCAGTGTAGTTCCGTTCTTGTTCAGTTCTAGCTTAGTCCCAGTTCAGTTCTAGTTCTGTTCTAGTTCAGTCATAGTTTAGTTAAGTTCTAGTGCAGGGGGATACCACGTATGTATAATGATTCAAAAGAAATAATTTAAATGTTTAAACAAATTTTACAGTGTATCGCTATTTTAGCACTCGTTCGAAACGCTGCCAAAGTTGTTTCTATAAAGAAATAGGAAATTGGATGAAAAGTTATTGTTCGTAATAGAGAGTTGAAAAGGCGTTTTTGTTTTCGATAAAGTATAAAAAACGTCTGTTCATTTCCAACAAAAATGATCTACGAAAATTGTAGTACACAGAACAATTTGATCGTATTTGTAAATAATTTATTTCAAATCGGAATACGCGTTAAACCCCCCAGTTCCAGTTCAGTTCTTGTAATGTTGCAATTCAGATCTAGTTCAATTCTAGCAATAAAGGGTAGTTAAATTTTAAGGGCCGATGTTGATTTTGAATAAAACACAAATTATTTAGAAAATTATTGTCATTTCTTTTTATTTTGATAATATTGGTATGGTTCAATTATGTATGGAACAAAATATCGTCCAGATGGCCGCCGCGACCTCGGCGGCAAAAATCCATCCGATGATCCAAATTTTCGATGGCGCTGAGGCATAATTGAAGTTCTATGCCGTTAATGTGCCGAATTATCTCATCCTTTAGCTCTGGAAATGTTGATGGCTTATCGAAGTACACCTTTTCTTTCAAATAACCACAAAGAAAGAAGTCCAACGGTGTCAAATAACATGATCTTGGCGGCCAATTGACATCGCCACCACGTCAGCTAACATGGCGATTGAATTTGTCGCGCAAAAGAGCCATTGTTTCGTTAGCTGTGTGGCAAGTGGCACCATCCTGTTGAAACCACATATCGTCCACATCCATATCTTCCAATGTGGGCCATAAAAAGTTCATTATCATCTTACTATAGCGAACACCATTCACAGTTACTGCCTGACCGGCCTCATTTTGGAAAAAATACGGCCCGATGATGCCGCCAGCCCATAAACCGCTCCAAAGAGTCACTCTTTTTCGACAATCACTCTTGGATTATCATTCACCCAAATGCGGCAATTCTGCTTATTAACAAATCCACTGAGGTGAAAATGCGCCTCATAAATGAAGATGATTTTCACGACATGCATTTTGATTTGAACGCCCATTTTCATAATAAGCCTGAATAACTTTAACGCGTTGCTCGATTGTGTATCTTATTATTATTCAAATTGAGTTAGTCTTAAATTGAGAAATGTCAAATCAAATGTAGAAAAAAACTTGACGTTAAGGTGTGGTTCACATTCAACATCGGCCCTTAAAATATAACCACCCTTTATATTTTTACTTTTTTAAGAGAAACAAGTTATCGTTGATTAACAGCCATGGAAATATTTGTAGTTACCATATTTATGGTAATTTTTAACCATAATATAATCGGGAGCAGCAATAATATGGTTATTGAGTCCTATTAAAGGACTGATTTAACTATAATATGGGTGCCTACGGCATGGTTAAATTATTTAAGTTTGCAAATTTTCATTAAAAACTGTTTTTTTTTTTTGGCAGTGACCACATTGAAAATTATGTTTTCCGTGGGTGCACTTTTGTTATATTTACAGTTGCATTTGTTTAAAAAAAAATAACTGCGTTCGCAGAATGTTCAACGTCAGACATGCATTCAAATTGTTTTAAAAAAAACAACAAAAAATAAACACCAACATTAAATATGTATTGCCCATATCAGAGGCTATTTTTATTTATATGTAGATGGATTTGTGTTTGTTGTGTGGTTTTCCATTTTCAAATAAAACGTATATTTTAGCCTGCGGCTGGTGCTTCTAGTCTCCACCTAAATGCCAGTACAAACGAACTTTCCGACCGACAAACTGACACACACATTTTTACAGTTACATTTTGGACTTCATACAGTGTTTTATTTATTTTGTGTGGTTTTTAATATTTGTGAGTCTTTATGTTTGATTTTCTTCGTTCAGCTCAGCTCCACTTATCAGCCACTACACTTTTAAAATGACTACCTATACAATAGAGTATCCAATAATTTAACTTTTGGTTTTGTTCGAGTTAGGAATTAATCGATTTTTAAATGTTATTATTGCTTGATTAGTCGTAGAAGAGCTTTAATTTATTCGAATAACTCAAATAATTCCAAAAAATTTTCATTTGATACTTTTATTATACATATTAATGAAAAGAAAAAAAACAATGAAACGAAAATGTAGCTAAAAAATTCATTTGTACTACGTATCACTCATTTACTGCAATAAGGTCATAAGTAGGGATGAGATTTTCATGCTCTAAAAAATCGAAAATATGCGCTTAAAATTTGCACTAAAAAATCCAAAATATGCATTAACAAAATAACAAGTATGCACTAAAAACTAAGAAAATTTCCATAAAAAATAGTTTTTAATTTTACTAAAAACAAAAATATAAAAAAATTCCGTATATTGTTATTCAAATATCTTTAAAAAATTAAAATAACTAATTTTTGTTTGTTTAAATAAATAAGTACTGTTTTATAAAAGGAAAACTTTGTCTTGTACTTGAAGACTGCCAATGCATTTTAAAGAAATTTATTTTTAGATCCCACTTTGATTCCAGATCAGATCAAAAATATTTTAAATTCGTTTTATTTTTTTAAATCCTTAATTTTTTTTGCAAAACGTTTGGATTTTTTTTAATTTGTCAGGCTATTCTTCCTTCCACATTGTAAATTTTACTTTTTGCAGTATCAAATAATTTGACTTGAGCATTAAGTAAACTAAATCCCTCCTAATTACTCCTAATTGCTGAAACAATAACTCAGCAATATAGGTATACGTTATTGGAAAATATAAATGCTAATTGACTTCTGCTTTTATTTTAATTTAATATTTATTTTACTTTTTTAATTGCACAATCATGGACGGCAACAATCTCTTCTAACATGTTTAAATTAGTTGAAGGTTTTTGAATGGAATTCTATAGCATCTAGCCAGGCTCCCATTTTGCTACTACTGGCTGCGGTGGAAGAGGAATCAAGGGATACATTTCATTAAAAATTGCTATATTAACGAATTGGCTTCTAAATTTTCTGCAACGCGGTATAACCCATGTGCTAAGCAAGTAGCTTGTAACAGATTTGGATAAAATATTTTAAGCCCATTGGAAGCCTTAACCATGTAATTTAATGCATCGGTTTGAAATAAAACATATTGTATTTTAAGCAAAGCTCCAAAAGAATTTATTTATTATTTAAAAATTTTTTTGGAAAGTTTTTTTGTGTACTAATTTTTTTTAAGAAATTTTTTATAATATGGAAACTAAAAAAAATCCCTCAAAAAAATATGCAAAAATATGCGCTTAAAACATTAATATGCAACAATATGCAAAAACAAATCGATGCCCTTTTAATGCAAATTTAATGATTTGGAAAGATAATTGGTCGACATCGTTCTTAGACTATCGCTAAAAAACATGCATTTGCATGGAAATCGCATCCCTAGTCATAAGTAAAAAATCGCAAATTTTGAACACAGGTACACAGGCAATAACAATAAGTATTCAACAAAACATATTTTTTTTGCTTTATTTTACTTATTTTTTTTTAAAGATTTTAAAGTAAATAGGCGCTAAAAAAGAGTTTGCTCTATATTGAAAAAGTTTGGTTGTGCATGTAATGGTCGAAAACAATGTGTACACCATTTTACGTTGCCTAACAAAAATAAAGATTATTTTAGTGGAGAAGATGACGCTGAAATGGAATTACAATGTATTCCAGATGATGTATGCCTAACACAACTTAAAGCTAATTGTGAAATTCTACTAAGAATTGTACGTAGGCCGTCCACAACAGATGAGCTGCAAAACTGTCAAGCTTCTTCTACGATTCTTCCTCAATGATCCACTATACAAATTCATGCGCGGTGCAAATCGAATGGATCAAACTGGATCCATTTATTGAACAGCAAAGAAAGGAAAAGCGTGGTGGCAATTATTTTTTAAGTGACTAATGGATAATATCGTTCAAAATGTTTGACAGATGTCCCGAAAATACAATGCAAATGTATTATATTGCCGAATTTTTTTATTTTTTTTTTTTTTTTTTTTTGGTTAGGATCAGCACTCAGGGGATGACCCCTACTAATGCGTTGAATTGTGTTGGAACTAGGAAATTAGGTTATGGGAAGGAGGAAAGATGGAGTAGTGCTTGTGAACATTCGACTTGAATTTATTCATGTTGAAAGTGAGAGGGAAGACTTCAGCAGGAAGGTTATTCCACATACGAACAGTCCGGCCAACAAACGAATTTTCCCTGTAATGCGTTGTACGATTCACCGGCCAATCGACCACAAAAGGGTGGGAACCAAATCCCTAATTTCATCAGAATACATCCCGTTGTAGTAACGATAAAATAGGCAAATACAACCCACATTTCGACCGTGCTCAAGGAAGTCAATAGGATTGGATCCCTTACTGTCGCCAATGAGAACCTTCGCCCTCTCCTGCACGCGGTCGAGAAGCTCCAAAATAGACTTTGAAGAACCGGCCCACACATGAGAGTTGTATTCCATTCGCGGTCGGATATAGGTGGTAGATTGGAGTAGGTTGGAGAAAATCCAAATCGTCTAGGTTTTAAGTGAACAGAAACATGAATGAATAGTAGGGGTATAACCAAAATAAGAACCTATCATTACGGTATGGGCAATGTTATACTGATATTAAAAATCGATATCAGGGGTCATTTCGGTCCAAAAACCTTCGGCACCGAATGCAATTTCTAAAACACCAACATTTTTTTTTTTTTTTTTTAATTTTTATTACAAAGTAAAAAAAATTAAAACAAGCTTAATTAAATAACTTATACATTATTGTTGTACATAAAATTGTTTGTTTTTGTAGTTTGACTATTGATTTTTTTTGGTGGGAGTCCTTCCCCAAAAAATATTTGTGGGAACATCTAAGAAGTTAATATTAATAAAAATATATGTATTTTTACGTTATATTTTTGTCGCATAAATTGTAATATAAATTTTTATGGTGGGTATCCTTCCCTTGTACCGTTTTTTTGGTTTCTTTTTTTGGAATGCAGGGAGTCGCCATTTCATAAAAAAAAACACGAAATGCAAAGACCAGCATGGCTTTCGACGTTAGAATTATGGATTTCCTGTAAAACTGAAAAAAATTATAAGCTAAAACTTCATCGCGATCGGTGCCGAACCTTTTTGAACGCTCGCGAAAAAAGGAAAGCACATTTCTTCATATTTTTTTATGAACTATCTCACTATGATTGGTCCTTTTTGATATTTGCAAAAAAATGCAAATGGTTATATCCCTAATGAATAGCCTATCACAGTACTAGTGGTATTATGTCTTGAAGGTAGTGGTCACTATGTTGCACTAATTGAAAATGAAAGCCGTTGTGCTTAGGTATTCTGCAAATCAAATGGACAAACAGTATCTGCCAAATGCTTAAAAAGTTTCATATAATTCCGTACATAACCTACAAAATACGATTTATTTTTCAAAAATACTTTACAGTCTACTGAAATGCAAAACAAATAATTATTTTAATTTTAAGGGCCGATGTTGATTGTGAACCACACCTTAACGTCAAGTTTTTTTCTGCATTTCATTTGGCATTTCTCAATTTCAGACAAACTCAATTCGAACCATGGAAAGATACACAATCGAGCAACGCGTTAAAGTTATTCAGGCTTATTATGAAAATGGGCGTTCAAATCAAAATGCATATCGTGAAAATCATCTTCATTGGTGAGGCACATTTTCACCTCAGTGGATTCGTAAATAAGAAGAATTGCAGCATTTAAGCGAATGATAGTCCAAGACTGATTTTCGAAAAACGAATGCACCCACAAAGAGTGACTGTTTGGGGCGGTTTATGGGCTGGTGGCATCATCGGGCCTTATTTCTTTTCCAAAATGTGGCCGGTCAGGCAGTTACTGTGAATGGTGTTCGCTATCGTGAGATGATAACGAAATTTTTATGGCCCGAATTGGAAGATATTGATGTGGGCGATATGTGGTTTCAACAGGACTGTGCCACTTGCCACACAGCTAACGAAACAGTGGCTCTTTGCCGCGACAAATTCAATGGCCGTGTTATCTCACGTGGTGGCGATGTCAATTGGCCGCCAAGATCATGTGATTTGACACCGTTGGACTTCTTTCTTTGGGGTAATTTGAAATAAAAGGTGTACGTCGATAAGCCAGCAACAATTCAAGAGCTAAAGGATGAGATAATTCGGCACATTAACGGCATAGAACCTCAATAATGCCTTGGCGTCATCGAAAATTTGGACCATCGGATGGAGGTGTGCCGCCGAGGTCGCGGTGGCCATTTGGCCGATATATTGTTCCATACATAATTGAACCATACCAATATTATCATAATAAAAAGAAATGACAATAATTTCCTAAAAAAAAATTTATTTAAAATCAAAATCGGCCCTTTAAATTTAACCACCCACCCTTTACTTATCCATGCTTGTATCCCTATGGACACACAAGTTTTCTCGACTTGGCATATCACACCGCTTTAAAAAATGATTTTTTTACAACAATCTGAACCTTATTAGATCATTTTTGGCAAAGAATACTAACAAAAAAAATTCTGGGATAATTCACGATAAAAAGAACGAAACAAGTTTAGAAAACTAAATTAAAATAAACTATGAGCAAATAAAACTACTTCGGCTAACACAGGGGTATGTAGGGCTTGTCTAAAGGATATTTTAGCTTTTGCAGCCTATACCTGGGCTTCGGCAAAAAGCCAAAATTCACCAGTCTCAGAATATGTTTACGATTGTCTTTGCGAGAGTTTCGCTTTACTTTTGAAAATTTACTTTCGAGGATCACGTGGTGATTGTAGTTAACAACATAAGGTCGTGGGAAGAGGAATCCTGAAAATCTTACTAAAGGACGTATTTTTCAATATTTGTGGGAAAGGTCGGCCTGAGGGAGGATCTTCCTTACACTCATAGAAAAAATGCATCTACATATTGATGATGCCCTGACATCAGAAGTGTTACATCAATGTTTTTACAAATGGCATTAATGAGGCAAAAAGTGACATCAATCCAATGACGAACGTCATCCTAAAATGTTATCATATTTTATGCGTCATCTGCACTTTGACTACAGTGACATTAATTCTATGCCACATTTTGTTTACACTTATATAAAAGGCGTCATAACGCTGATGTAGTTTAACAGCAGTACAGACAAACTGTCAGCAATGCGATGACATAAAATATCATGTCATCATTGCGATGACAAACTATCATCAGCGCGATGACATTATTTTAATGTTTAAAAAATAATATAAGAAGCAAAAATTCCTATATTCAATTTTTAAAATTATTTAGTTAAATACATCAAATTTTCAAAGAAGAATGATTACGAAAACCTTATGGGGCATGCTTCTGTAAACAAAGGGCGGAATACAATAAAAGTGAAACGAATATGTGTAACGGATAAGTAAATAATAATAATATCTCACTTTGACTTAAGTCAATCCCAATGACAAACTGTCATTAAATTGAGCCTAATGAGTCGTTCTTCGATGTTATTGAGTCATCGCACTGATGCCATGTTGTACTAAACTGATTCCGATTCGTCATTTCTGTGATGACGATGTGTGAACTCATTGATGACGTTATTTCAATTTTTTACACTGATGACAATTTGGGCAAGTGATGTTACGGCTGACATCACAATGATGTAAAATGTCATGGATTGACTCCAAACAAAGACATTTGTCATAGAACTGATGTCAAAATACATACATCAGCCTTATGACGCTTTTTCTCTCAGTGTACAAGGGCCATTGTAAGGGATCCCTAGCGCTTGGGTGTGCTTCCCATTTGGCTGTGCTGAATATCAGTACCAAACCGCTTAGGAGCACTAGAAACATTATGACAATCAAATAATTGATTTCTGTTGAGCCGTTTGAAAGCATGTATGTTTTCATTAGACCGACAGACGAACATGGCTAAATTGTCTTTAAATTTCGCGGTGGACCCAGATTTCACATTAATGTGCACTTTAAACACCGTTAGTTAAATGTTACCTAACGTTTTACATGGAATAAAAAACTTAATATACCCTCATTTACCACTTGTAGCGGTGGACAGTATGAAAATTATGTAAATTTTGAAAAAAATTGTTTTGGCGAATTCAATATGTTGCTTCCATTACGATATTTTACTGATTTAAGAATAAACAAATCTAATTGTTTTATTTAAATTTCATTAACTTGATTTAACAAAAATGACGAGGTAGATTTCAATATTATACAGGGGGCTACCGCATATTTCGATTCGAAAAGTAAGATTTTTCGAAAGCAATTTCCGATTCGAAAGTTAAACCGTAATGCGTGTAACCCGTTCGAAACGATGACAGAGTCGTATTTATAAATCAATGGGAAATTTGATTAAAAGTTGGTAGCACTGCTATTAAATACAAAAATGGACGAAAATATGCCAAAACAAAAGAAATATTAATACTATTCAATGTGTGAAAAATATTATCATTGTATTTTCTTAATAAAAACTGATTGTATTTCCATGTGGTTTAAAGTTTCCAAAAAAAGTGAACAATTTCTTTATACTGCTTTTTATTTGTACATGTATTTTTTTTTATATTTTTTGAAAATTTCAAGACCACAAATAAAATAAGTAATCATTTCGTTTATATCAAATCTTACAGTATTTGGTTTAATTCGTTTGTTTAACACTTTTATTTATCTTGAAAAACTTAAGCTTCGGTCACACTTGTCAAATATTGGACGAAAAATCGCGACCAATAGGCAAAGTTAAATATAATTGCCCTCAATTCCAATACTTATTTGGTTATAATACCACATCTTACATACAACAGTGTTTTGCTATGATATTAAGACCATGCTAAATCTCACTAACTATTAGCAAAAGTAGTGGTTATGCTTATTTGGTCAAATGCTTAATAAGTGTGATCGTAGATTAAAATACTTAAATTTTTTTTCTATCACTTTGTCACCAACAAAATAGCTTTCGAACAATTTCCTTACGCTTTTTGCATAACTGACGCTTGTTTTCGTAAGTACTGGTTCACACTGTTCAAGGCTTAGCCGTCAAGTCTTGAGACAATAAAAGCATGCTATTTTCCCTTCTCTCCTAAAGGCTCAAGACTTGACGGCTAAAACTTGTACATTGTGAAACAGCACTAATACAGAGATGGAGTTTCCAAAGCGATGTTTTGTTTTCGATAAGGAATAAACGACTTCCGTTCATTCGAACTTGTGAATTATTTCTTTCGAATCGAAATACGCGGCAGTCCTTTTAAATCTAACGTATGATTTTGTGGTGTTCTTTGTGTTTCTCGGCGTGCTTACGGCAATTAAAAATCACACTAAAATACACAAGACCGGAACACTACAATATCAAGCGTGTGATTTTAAACGGCACGTGTAATTTTAAATCACGTGATTTTCAGAACAGGCCTGATAATCGTAAATTTAATTAATTTCTTTGATAAAAATACTATTAATACGGGTTGTTCTGGAAATCGAAAACGCAAAAATTTTAAAGTCGTTTTTTAATAAGATTTTTGTAGTAAAAGAAATATGAATAAAATAACATATAAATATTTCTTTATTAAACAGAATTCTATGAAAAAATTTAAAAAAAAATATGGATTTTTTTTTTTCAGTATTTATTTATTGAATCTTCATATATTAAATATGAACTAACAATAATTAATCAAATCTTATCCTAATATTTGCTTTATGTCCTGCCAGTGCCAAACAAAAAAGATTTCGTCATCACGGTATCTGTTCACATATGTAGGTGTTTATCGCTCATCTGATTGGGTGAGTGCTGCAGTGTCTCTTCTTCTTAAGCGAGTGTGGCCGCCATAATTTAAAATATTTCGAGCTATTGGGTTTGGGTGCAGTTCCAGCCTTTTTAAATATTTTACTGCATATTTCGTTATCATAGTTTTTACTAATGGCACATTGAGATCCTTGTGGATATTTGAGTTCTTGACGTACCAGGGGGCGGCTGTGATTATTCGAAGCAGTTTGTTTTGGCGCCTTTGTATTTTTTCGATGTTAGAAGCCGAGGCAGTGCCCCATAACTGAATACCGTAGCACCAAATTGGCTTTAAGATAGAGTTGTAGAGTAGAAGTTTGCAATCGAGACTAAGAACAGAATTTCTTCCAATAAGCCAATTAATTTGGATTGCTTTTAGTTTCATTTGAGTTAATTTAGCTTCTATATGCCATTTCCACGTTAAACGCCGATCTAGATGTATACCGAGGTATTTTACATGCGAGTGTTGGGGTATTATTTGATTATTGATTTTAATAGGGGGGCATGTTTCCCGACGCAATGTGAATGTTATATGTGCGCATTTTTGCTCATTGATCTTTATCCTAGTTCAAATATATGATCCTGTAGGTAACGAGATGCTTCTTGACAGTTTGCGTGTACGCTTAGAAAAGCTGTGTCGTCCGCAAATGTTGAGGTATGGGTGTAGCTGTTTGTTGGCAAGTCCGAAGTATAAATTAAGTATAATAGAGGGCCCAGGATGCTGCCTTGTGGGACTCCAGCGTTAATTGGCTGTGGAGAACTTAAAAATTCGCCTTCTTTAATAATAAATTGACGACCGACTAAGTAGCTTTCTAACAGCTTGTGTATATTTGCTGGTAAGTTTTGCTGCAATTTCAGTAGTAAACCTTCATGCCAGACTTTATCAAAAGCTTGAGACACATCGATGAAGAGTGCTGAGCAATATTTTTTTTCTTCAAAGGCTTTTCTTATGACATTTACTATTCGATGAGTTTGTTCAATTGTGCTGTGTTTTCTTCTAAAACCGAATTGATGATTGGGAATACATCTGTTATCATTTAAAATCGGCGTTAATTTAGACACTAGAAGTTTCTCAAAAAGCTTTGATATATTAGACAATAAGCTTATAGGTCTATATGACTCAACTTTTGTGGGATCCTTTCCTGGTTTAGGTATCATGGTAACTAAGGATACTTTCCACTCTTGTGGGTAGTATTCAAGGCGTAAAATAGCATTAAAAATTAGCAGAATAATTTTCTTTGCTATGCTGGGTAGCTCCAAAAGCATTTTGTTACTGATCTTATCAAAACCAGGGGCTTTCTGGGGGTTTAAATCATGAATAGCCTTCTCGATTTCTCTTACTTCAAATCTTAGTGGAACAGCTGATCTACCAGCAACAGGTGGAAACTCGACCGCAGTATCGAAAGATGTATGAGGGGTAAATACGGTTTTCAAATGATTAACGAAAATATTTCCTTTTTCTATGTCATTTCGTGCCCAACTTCCATTTAAGTTTCTTAATGGTGGTTTAGTGATAACTGGTCTATTAAGATTTCTAGCTGCACGCCATAATAAGTAGTCTGATGGAGAAGTTGCATCAAGTTCCTTAAGATATTTTTCCAGGGAAGCCGTTTTCTGAGACTGCAGTAACTTTTTTTAGCCTTTTTGTGCACTCTTTTAGTAAATTCTTAAGTTGAGGGGATCTATGCAATTGCCATTCTCTTCGAGCTCTCCTTTTTTCAGTCAAGAGACGCTCAATATCTGCAGAATATATTTTACTATTTTTGGTTTTTTTGAGGGTTATACTAGAATGTTGAACAGCTAGTTTCAGATAATTGTCAAAATTTACAATAGAAAGAATCACATTCTCCGGTGTTCTAGGCGGAATATTTTCAGTGCAGTGGGTACTGAGATATTTTTTATATTTTAACCAATTTATTTGTGTGGCTGACGTCACTAAGTAACCAGACGGAGATACAATTCTATAAGGGTTTGATATGGTAAGAATTGTAGGTGTGTGATCAGAAGATATTTCTAAAGAAGCTTTAACATGAATCGTTTCTGCGGGGATGTTTTTAACCACACCAAAATCGATGACATCTGGAATTTTTTGCTGATCAGTAGGCCAATTAGTTGGTTGTCCACTCGCGACCACATTTAAATCCATTTTAGACATTGTATTATACAAAACACGACCCTTTGGTGTAATGAGCCGTGACCCCCAGAAGGTATGTTTAGCGTTATAATCGCCAGCGGCTAGGAAACAGGATCCTAATGATTTAAAATATTTATAATATTGGCTTTCTGATATTCTGATATAAAAAAATATGGATTGAGAGTGTATTAAATAGAACTTCAAAATTCTTGCGTTTTGCGTTTTCGATTTCCAGAACACCCCTGAATATTTTCCTAATAAAACTACTAAATTTGGTTCAGTGTATAATTTAGGGTGTTTTGCTGTTCTTGTTGTTGTTGGTTTTTTTTTTTTTTGATATATGTAAGTTTTTGATTTGGTTTGATTGTTATTGTTGTTGTTGTGTAAGTTGTATAAATACAATGTGGGAAATTTGACAGTTGTTTGTGTTTGATACGACGAAAAAGAGTTGCTGATTAAAAGGCATTAATTTATTATGATGTGATTGTTTATAGACGACAGGCTAATGTACATAAGTGTGTAAGTCCGTCCGTATGACAGTGTAGCTCTGAGTTTGAATTTTTTGAAAAAAACAAATAAATTTGTATTCATTTCAAAATTTAATAAGAGAACTTTTTTTAAGAAAATTTATTTTATAAAAAAGGCGTCAAAGCAATTTTTTAATAAATGCATATGTAAAAGAGTGTGGGGTTTGATTTAAATGAGTGCGTGTGTTTGTGTATTTAAACACTGATTAGAAAAAATGCTACACAATAAAAATTAGTTGGGGTTTTTTTTTTGAAAAATGATTAAGTAAAAACCATTTAGTTTCTTATATTTCTCTGGGCTTGTTGTTGTGTATTACTTAATCCAATAAAAAGGGTATTATCAGTTAAAATGTCAAGTTTATGAGGACCCTTATTATGTTAATTATTAAAAGGAAATCGAACATTTGTTTTATGTGGTGCTAAAACAAAACACGTAAAACATTTGAATTTTTTTTTTAATTATTAGTTTACGTGGTTTAATGGTTTATGAGTATAATTTGTGGTTTATTTACATGACATGAAGGTATTAAAAGTTTTTTTTTTCTATATTTCCAACGTTTTAAGGAGGGTAGTTAAGTTCTAATTAGTTTAAGGCTGATATATCTAAAAAAAATGGGAGTATATTTTGCCCTTATTGTTGGTATAACTATTACTTGAGAATAGACAAATAGACTAAAAAAAGTTAAAATAAATATTTAAACTTAAGAAAACTTGTTAATCTGCCATAATTCGCTTTGCAGGTGCGTGGAAATTTTCTATTTTCTTATGGGTTCTATAATTTTTTTTACTATTTATCAGCAAATTCCATTAGGAGCTTATGCTGTCTACACAGAATATCCATGTTTATCTGTCTATTGCAATAAAATGAAGTTCGTTGAACTATGTTCCTGTCTCAATAAAAATTTTCCTTCTCGTTTCTTCTCGTTCTTTCTCTTTCACATTTTCTTGGGCTTTGGGGGTTTCACTCAATTGATGCGCGGCAGATTTCATTGTGTTGCTTTATTATCGTGTGTCCAAGTCATTTGTATTTTCTTCTTTTTATTTAGGTTTTAATATCGCCTTCGCCGGCTATTTGAAGAAGTTTTTCATTGGTAATAACTCCAGGCCACCATATTTTAAAAATATTTCGAAGTTGTCAGTTTGTAATTTTTTGAACTGTATAATTATTGGCTTCGTAAAGCGGCCATGTTTTGGACTCGTATAAAAGAATAGTTTTCATGCAGCAGTTGCATACGTAAATCCTTGTTGTAAAGTCTGGTGGGTTCGAGTTTTATATATTTTAAATGTTATGAAACGTTAATTTGACCATAGGCATGCACAAATCTACGTCCTCCTTGGCACCACTTTTTGGAGTTAGAAATTATAGAGAAATTCATCTTCATATTGATGATGCCCTAAGATCAGAATTGTGACATCAGTGTTAATACAAATGGCATCAATGAGGCAAAAAGTGACATCAATCCAAAGACGACCGTCATCCTGAAATTATGTCATATTTTATGCGTAATCTACGCTATGACTACAGTGACGTCAATTCGATGGCGCATTTTTTGTACACTGATAGAAAAAGCGTCATAACGATGATGTATTTTGACATCAGAAGAGACAAACTGTCATCAGTGCGATGACAAACTGTCATAAGAGCGATGACATTATATAACCTGTCATCAGTTCGATTACAAACTGTCATCACTGCGATGACAAACTTTCATCAGTGTGATGACAAACTGTCATAACTGCGATGACAAACTATCATCAGTGCGATGACATAATATATCACGTCATTAGTTCGATGATAAACTGTCATTAGTGCGATTACATAATATATCATGTCGTTATATATAAATTAATATTATTTTCATGTTTAAAAAGTAAAATTAGAAGCGAAAATTCCCATATTCTATTTTTGTAAATTATTTATATAAATACATCAAATTTTTAAAGTAGAATTATTACGAAAATCATCTCGGGCATGCTGCTAGTATCTTATAATTGAGAGTTCTTCTGTTAACAAATGGTGGAATACAATAAAAGTAAAACAGACATGTGTAACGGGTAAGAACATAATGATATTCTCTTAATTTGACTTAAAGTCAATTGCAATAACTCAATTTTGTGAGAGTTTGTCATCGCACTGATGACATGCTTTAAAAACCCGACTCCGATTCGTCATTTCTTTGATGCCAATGTGTCATCCCATTGATGACATAATTTAAATTTTTGACCCGGATAACAATTTGGCCAAGTAATATTGACGCTGACATCACAATGATGAAAAGTGTCATGCGGTCAAAAACGAAGACACTTGTCATAGTACTGATGTCAAAATACATCAGCGTTATGACGCCTTTTCAATCAGTGTTCCCAAGTAACAGAAATAGTCAACGTTTTGTATTGGCGCGTTGTTGTTCAGTTTAATTGGACTTAGCAATCATGCATTTTATTTTATTTGTGTTAATACGTAAGTCATATTTTTATGACGTTTAACCCATTTTCCTTTGAATGAAATCCTTGTTTGAAATCAGCGGCACTAGGTCGTTTGTATAGTTGATGTCCGCGAGCTGACCGTTTATTATCCAGTGTTATCCTCTACTTGCACCCGATTCGGTGGACATTATGTTCTCAACTATAAAGTGTACGTACGTAATAAGTTAACAGATCGCAATTCTATATATAGTTTTATGAAATTTGGTTAAATGTGTTTTTAGATGGCTCCTAGACTGTGATTAAGATACTCAAATTTTGCTTTATGTTATTGTTACCCATATAGGGTTTGTCTTTTGGATGTGAACTTCCAAGCAAAAGAAGTTTGGCATGGATGACTTTGCCCATCGCTGTGTTTGTGAGACATAAGGCAGATATTATCCGCGAAATAAAGAGTTTCTAGATGTGAGTGAAAATTCCAGACGATTTCTTTTTTGTTCTCGGAAATTTTGGACATTAAATTGTTAGGAACAACCGCGAATAGCAGCGGAGATATTGAACATCAATGCTTTACAAGTACATATGCAGTAAATATTTTGATATACCTTTCGTTATGGCTAACTTTCAAAGAGCTGTTGTCATACGTGGCAATTTTGAGGCTTTCTATTTTTGTTGGAACGCCTTTATCGCTCAAAGATTCTTTTCTCGGAATCGAAGGTCTTTCTAAGATCTAAAAATTGCAGATAAAATGGCCACCTCCACTCCACTGATTGTTTAATGCTGATTCGCTGGATATTGGTCTAATCGACTGAACTACGGTGTGGAGGGAAACCCGCTTGTTCATGGCGAAGAGATAAGTAAATGCACTGTAGCATGGTATTTATAATATTCGCTTTAATTCTTAAACTGTGCTAAGAACTCCCCTTTAATTGTATGCAGTCCGTCAGTTAGTCCGTCAGTTCACCTTTTTTTCGGGGAGTTTTATTATATCCCCTCTTTTTCACTCCTTCGGTAGTAGCTGGTATTGCCACACTTCTGCCATAAAAGGCTGTATAATTTTCGCCGTAGTGAAAGGGTCTACACGCAATAATAATTTAACCGGAATTCCGCCGTCTCCCCGTGATGTGATTTTAGTTTCAATATCCCAGTTAACACTTTAACAGGACGCTGGACCCGCTCGCGAAAGTAAATGAAAATAAAAACAACTCTTACGTAAATATAAAATGTCGGTTCAGAGTTGACAATAGCTATAATAAAATGTTATAACCTTTTTGAAAAATTGTTTTAAATTTTAAAAATCATAAATTGTGATATCCAAAAAATTTATATGAGGGGTTTAAGCACAAGGGGTTTAAATGCCTTCTTTTAAAAAATTGAGGTTAACTGCTTATAAACCCCGTGTGCTCCAAGCGAAACAGGTATTTTAATGATAACTGCTAGAACTGGTCGCCATATCTCGCTCCCGGATGAAAATTCCACATTCACCTCTTGTGTTCTAAACTTCTCTGAACTTCACCTTCTAGTTCCATACGTAATCTCAATTTAAAAAAAGCACTTAAACCGCTTGTGCTTTAAGCCCCTCATAACACCTTATAGCCAACAACAATCATATAAGTACATATATGCACGATAATTATGTAGGGCAATATTATAGTCACGCTTGTCCGACTATATCTCTTTGAATGTCTTTTTTAACTTACCGCCAATTCAATAACAATTTCAAAAATCTCAAGTTTTAACCGCCAAAGTTTTTTTAATCTTACAAAATAAAATTTCAATCTTGAAGATTTTCACTTTTAATGATTCTGTTGAAAACACGAAATAAAAAAAACATGTTTATTATCTCAACATGTTCTACAGAAAATGCATTAAATATTTCGGTAAAATGTTCAAATATCTTTTTTTTTCTTTTTTTTTTTTTTGGTATTTTAAAGTTTTCTATCTTGCAAGAAACATCTTAAAAGCATTTGTCCTTTTGCCGAAAAACTAAATATATCTGGTTACAAAAATCTTCAAAATAAACTCATAATTAAGAAGAAAAAAACGAAAAAATTTAAAAGAAAATTAAAAGAAACACGTTTCTGGCTGTTAAGTCTTCTTAAATTTAAAGGTATGACAAATGTTTCTTTAAAGAAGATGATTTTAAATTAAATTTAAGCTTAACAAAAATTAGATGACGCTTTATATTCGCCTTAAGGTTGGAAAACAAGTTTCATATTTTAAATTATTTTCCATGACAGAAAATATTTTCTTTGAAAACGAGATTTTTTTTTTTTTTTTTTTTGCAAACATTTTACCCCCTTAAAACAGTAGTCAACATTTAAAAAATCATCATCATCATTTAAACCAGGAAAACTAAGAACCAAATCTAATATATTATTCATAGTAACTGAAAGGCCTTTAAAGTGTACGCATTGTGTGTTTAAATCTAAAATAAAGCAACTAAAACAAAAGACAAAACGTATGACTTTAACACAAAAGAGGAAAAAAAGACATTAAGAAAACCAACCTAAAACCCATAAAATATCTAACCAACATCCCGCCATACATCAGAGAGTTTCACCTAAAACCAAACAAAAAAAACCTACAACAATGAAACAAAATCAGATAGACGTGCCTTAAAAATACACAACAGTGTACTCGTTCATTCATTCTTTTTACTATTTAAAGATACAGATACATTTACAGGCGAGTTGTATAAATAAAAACAAAAAAAAAAAAAAAAAAAAAAAAAAAACATATAGTCGGATGGACAGACAGACATTCAGGCCATTCGTAGTCGTAACTTGATTGATAATGTCACTTTGAATAGAAACCAAGCATGAAATACTTTTTGTTTTCTAAAGGATGTCGTTTCTTTTTTACATTTCATTTTACTTTTATAACGATTTGTTCTTTATTTTAACAAACAAAATAGGAGGGTTAATCAAAAAATTAGGAAAAAAAAGATTAACCGGTTTACAGAAAAAGGTGTGAATATGCAAAACATTTGAACTAGAAAGAAATTCTGTTGAGACATAAACGAATTATTGGCCCCTACACAGGAAAATTCTCCGAAGCTTCCACCACTTAAAGCATTAAACAAAAATAAAATCAGTTTTAATTAAAAATTTAATCAAGTGAATTAAATGTTTAATCAAATGAATCAAACGTTTAATTGAAACTATTAATTTTTTTGCTGGTGCAAAGTTCATTAATTTTTTAATTAATGTCACAAATTTTTTAATAGAAACAAAATTGTATTTTTTTCTTTTTGCGACTTGTTATACAACTTAGTCAAGTTATACAACCAATCCAATCCACATTCAATATTGTACAATATTGTACAATATTGAATGTGGAGATAGTCATAGGTCTCTTATAAATATATTTGTAACTCATTCCTTGATAATTGTAGCCGATGGCTATCGAAACATTGGAGAAAATTAATAAATAAATCATATATGTTTTTTACAAATAATTGGCCTCGAGCTCAAACAAAGTTTTTATTTTTAATAAAAAAAACAATGTCGAAGAAATAAAATTCAATTCAATGTTCTCCAAAATTTTTCACCAAATAAACCATTAATAAAAAATAAAATCAATTTTGATTAAAAATTAAATCAATTGAATACAACATTTAATCAAATGAATCAAACGTTTAATTGACACTATTAATTGCTTTACCGCTGCAAAGTTAATTAATTGTTTAATTAATATCACAAATTTTTTAATTGCAACCAATTTTTATCCACTGAATGTAAAAATCCCAATTTGATACGTTCATAAAATAACTATTATTTTTGATCGAAAAAATAAAAATCAAGAAATAACTGTTATTTCTGTCGAAAAAAATATAAATCAAAAAATAACTGTTATTTTTGTCCAAAAAAAATATAAATCAAAAAATAACTGTTATTTTTGATCAAATAAATAAAAATCAAAACTTTAAAAATCATAATATTTTATCATTGAAAAGGTCATAAGGATCAATATGGTATACTTGAATCAGTTTGCCAGTATTTACTTCTATATGCTTTTTTTGTTTTAAACTTGCAAAATAACTGTTATTTTCGGTCCCTGGTTTAAACACTTTCAAATTACCAAAAACTTGAAATTTTTTTAATCAAATAAAATTTTAAATCTTTGGCTTAAACACTTCCAAATTACCAAAAACTTGAAATATTTTAATCAAATCAAAATTCTTCAAGAACTTGTTTGATAAATCACAGGGTGCTTAGTACTTATATTTTATGAGAATTTTTTTAATAATAAATTAAAATTCTCGATAAGTCTGTTAGGAGGCCAACACATTATTTAGAGGACGTTCGCTTAGGTGCAACAGCAGGGGTGACCATTAAGCGCATATTTAATGATTAAATAAATTTATTTTATTGTAATATTACAATTTTGTATAATTTTTTTTTTTTTTTTGTTTTTTTTGTTTTATACCTCATGTGGGGAACTAAAGTGGCAAGGTTTTTCATAAATCATTGGCAATGAAAAATTTTATAGATTGAATTCAGTTTTGGTGAGGTATATTGAAAAGAAGACGCAAATAAACGACTTGTAGTGAATACGGGTATATGCAGCTTTTTTTGCATGTGTAGCCACAAGAAATATTTATTACAGGCTAGAAAAAGTACATATTTACTAGATATTTAAGGAAATTGGAGTCGATTTAGTTACATCCGTCTGTTAAAATCAAGTTTATATTCCGAACGTTACAAAGGAAAGGAATATTTTAATTCTTTTAAGTGATCATGCAACACAACCGGCTTAGAAGTCAAATGGCCTTCCTATCGATGAATCGACCAGCCTGTTACTAAATTTCAACAAAAATTTATTGTACTGATTAACTGTCCGCTAATGATTTTGGTTTTCTCAATATAATTATCAATAAAAACATTATTATCAAAAAGTTGTTTTTGGGAATACATAATTTTTTTTTTTTTCATTAAAAGATTTTATTTATTGTGCTTAATTCCCTTTTTTGTGATTGATAAAAATACTGAAATTTATTGTTGGATGATAAGCTGTTCCTATGTGCATTTCACTGGTTGCTTAGGCCAGATCATCACGAAACGTTCTCCTAAATAATTTTAGAAAAGCCAAAGCTATTAGCAAACAAGACTACAGAGGGAATAAGAATTATCTACACTCAACTACAATTAATGTTGGGAGAATTCGAACTAATTGTAGTGGGGAATGTAAGAAAAGATAAACTCATCACTGATTTATTGTTTGGTATTTTGTTTAAGCTTTGATATCGTTGCAAAAAAGACTTTTTGAGTGTATGAAGGTAATTCTCATTCCCTCTGTAATCTTGTTTGCTGATAGCTTTGGCTTTTCTAAAATTATTTAGGAGAACGTTTCGTGATGATCTGGCCTAAGCAACCAGTGAAATGCGCATAGGAACAGCTTATCCTCCAACAATACATTTCAGTATTTCAGTATTTCAGTATTCTCAAAATAAATGTGAAAGAACAGCAGTCAGCCCATGTTTATTTCATCATGCATGCAACGTTTTAAAAAGAAAAAAATGGCGTTTGTTGTAATATACTTATTAATAAAAAAATGGATACAAAATAAAAATATGTAAGCTTCCTTTTTTTCTGTTTTCTTATTTTTCTTTTTCATTTCAATTAATTTTTTTTAATAATGCGCAAACAGCTGATTCCGTACTTTGCTTAAGCAAATGACATTTGACGAAACCTTACGAAAAGTTTCATTAAGTACGTTGGCCACATATGTTTTATATGTATCCGCACAGTTGCTTAAGTTGGTTTAAGCGAATTCATGCATATTATGGTTTGGTAACGGCTACAGCAACGTTCGCCTAACTCAGCTTTAAGACAGATCATAAAAATCGATGAACGGGTTTCGCTTTAATTCACAATTAAGTGATGGTACCTCATTTGTAAACGAAGGGAAAAACGTCAATAAATAGAACAGCAGCAAACACACTCACAAACTCATTAAAATATTTTCTTTTTGTATGGAAATCGTGATTTTTATCAATTCAATTTTCTCAGTAATTTATGAATAAAATTATAAGTTGTGCACTGATTACATTGAAATAAAGCTCATTTCATTCGGAATATATTTTACCAAAGCTTTTTTGGACAAAACTGTGATTTTTGTCGCATTTTTTTTTTTTGGTTATGAATTTTTAAAGAACAAAAATTGTATTTTTTTAAATTGTTCTTTTTCCAAACTTCAACGATATCTCTGAAACTACTGGGCCTTAAAAATACTATTGTTGACGAATTTTGATTTCTTTTTTTTTAATTTTTGGAATAAATTAAGCCGATTTTAAGTTATTCCAATTTATGTAGCGGAAGTGCCTTAATTTTGGACATAACGGTATACAGTGAACTCTCGGTAATGTGAACTTCCAATATAGTGAACTATCCAGTAATGTGAACACCAATTTTTTATATTAACGATCTAAATATCAATTTCGTTAAAAATAAATCACTAAAATGTATTTGGTTTCGAATAAAATTTAAACTGGTAATAAATTGTTAACAAAAATCTTTAAAGAATGTTAGAATGGTTTTTAGCATTTTTTACAATCATTGTTATCATTTTTAGCCATCTCTAATGCCAGATTTAGCTGTAAAAATCTTTAAGCGCTGGTCACACTGCTTTATAGACTTTTTAAGCAAAACCACACAGTATCGCGCTAAAAATTTTTACAATCCAAAATATGAACAAATTCCATAATGTTAACTACCTTGGTTTTTATTATTTCACATTATCGCGAGTTTACTGTATTGCGAAAAGTCGAGCTAATAGAAAAAATATAAGTGCATATTCAGCGTCAACAGCGGCATAGATTTTTCAAAAAGTTCTTTTAATTCCTAATATGTATGTAACTTGACAAATATTTCCTACAAAGGTTTTCCCTTAAGCCAAAATGAATTTAATCTTAATATTAGTTTTATATACAACTAAATAATGTTCACTAATTTACCAAAAAAAAAAATTAATGACCACAAGCCAATAATTGCTACAACCTACGGCTTTTTTAAGCTTAACTATTATGATCCTAACCAATCCCCTCCATAGATACTGTGATAAATGATCAGCAAATTAATTTGGTTGAATGAGTTTTTGCGTTATATTTCTTTTTATTTAGATTTCAGAGTGAAACACAAAACCATTGTCCAATCTAACTAAATATACACATAAATGCAATAATATGCCTTGAGGTTAAAAGACAAAAACAAAAAAAAAAAAATAATAATAATATATTGCCAAAACAACTGGAAATTAAACGAAAAAAAAAAAACAAATTGAATTGACAATCTAAAAATTGCCCTTAGCCACTTGGCCGATTAGATTTAACTGGTCCATTCCACAAAGAAAATAGTAAAATATTGTTAAATGTGGGAGAAGTATGAAGATGAACATGAAATTGTAGTTAACCGTTATCAAAGCGGCAGCAAGAAAAAAGTTAACTTGACAAATACAAATGATGGGAGATCAAATAAGAAACGAATACTAAAATTTCAAACAACAAAAAAATATTAAGCAGTGAAATCGGAGAAAACTCAACAAAATTCCTGGCATAAAAAAAATCAGAAAAAAAAGTTCATATGCTCAAATTGAAAACGATAAAGAGCGAAATAAGCACCTTTAAAAATTGTCAATGGATGTTATTAAATCAACTAAAGACCCAACTACAATATGCTTAAGTTGGCTTAAGCAGCTGTGCGAATACATGTAAATCATATATGTCAAGTCATATTGAACTTAAGTAAACTTTTTGTTTAGTTTAATGAATCTGTCATTTGCGAAACAAACCGCACTTTCCGTACGGAATGAATTTTTTTTTGATTTTGTTTTTTTTTTTAAATGCATTTGATAGGCTTCTTGTTAATTTTTGATAGAAGCTTAAGCAAGCTTATACATAATGTAGTTGGGCCTTAAGGTGCATTGTCAAATTTTTCACGAAACTTTGTCAAAGTGAGTAATAGCAACTGAAAAAATTGCCACACGTGGTCAAAATATGGGCCGATCTTAATAAAATTTGACATTATAATTTCTAGTCCCATTAAACCGCGACAAGCCAAATTTTACTGTAATAGCCTTAATTGTTCTGCTTTTAGTATATTTAGTATTTCAATGATTTCCCAGACTGGGCTGGCTTTACATGAAGCATATGGTAAATTATGAACCGATCATCACGAAATTTGGCAGAGTGCTAGATCAAACTAAATTTTACTGCGATAGCGTTATTCGTTATGGTTTTGGGCGTACTAAAGTGTTTTCCGCTTGTGGCTTTATATGGGTCCTATGCATCGTTGCCATAATTTTTTTTGAAAATAACTGCATCTTAAGAAAAAAAAAACTGATTTTAACTTTAAAAAACTGCACATAAAAATACACAAAGATATTTACATAATTTACTTAGTTTTTTTATATCCTCCACCACCACTGTGGAGAATGAGGGTATACTGAGTTTGTCATTCCGTGTGAAACTTTTTTTATAATACATCTAAGACCCCATAAAGTATATATATTCTGGCTCCTTGAGTAATTCTAAGTCGATTTAGCCATGTCCGTCTGTTGAAAACACGCTCATTTTCGAAAAACGCAAAAGAAAATAACAAACTTGGTCTCAAATTGCTTGTAGTTATCCTAAGCAGTTTGGGATTGAAATCCAGCAACATCGGCTTAGTAGGATCAGAACTATGAATCAAAATGTGGAACCACTACCCAAAAAAATTGATAATTTTGATACAAAAACTAACATAAATGGTGGAATAATGCACGGAATGACATAAAATTTTGCACGAATTCGCTTTATACGACTGCAAATCATACTTTTTCGTTTGACCGTGAAGATCGGTCCATAATTGACCATAGGCCCCATATAAACCCTTCTCGCAGAAAACAGTTTAGTATGCCTAAAACCGCAATAAATAACGCTAGCATACTTAAATTTGGTACGTCACAGTTTTATAATACCGGAAATCACACTGTAATATTTTTTGAAGATCGGTCCATAATTTACACTAGGCCCTATATAAGCCCTACTCCCGGAAAACCGTTTAGTACGCCTAAAACCGTTATAAATAATGCTATCAAATTGAAGTTCGGTACGTCACAGTTTTATAGGACAAGAAATCACACTGCCAAATTTCGGGAAGATTTGTCCACAATTTACCATAGGCCCCATATAAACCCTACTCTCGGAAAACAGTTTATTGCGCCTAAAACCAAATAAATCCCACTTTGGGAAAATAATTAAATTCACTTAAAACCATCACAGATATAGATATTGCGGTGAAATTTTTTACTTAAATTCATATGGCCAGAAAAAATATCATGCAAATTTGTGAAATTCACTGTTAACGCTAAAACTAATTACACTGCTGTATTGAAATTTATTCTAATTAAATTTTTGTAATACCAGAAATCAGTCTTCAAAATTTTAAGATGATTGGTCCATAATTTACCACAGGTCAAAAACAAATAACGCTCCTAAAAATTATTTTAGTTCGGCTAAAACTTTTACGAATAATGATATTTTTCTCCAGCCAGTTCAAAGTTCTTACAAGAAACGAATAAAATTTTCTTATTGTCGGTCAATAATTTAATTCAGGTCTAAACCGCAACCAATTTTAATGCTGACGTTCGTTTTTGTGAAGATTTGTTAATAATTTATATGTATTTATCATATAGAGCCCACTCCTGTCGGTGGAGGGTATCAAAGATTCGGCACAGCAGAATATAGCAAACTTGCGAGACTCGTTTCATGAAGATAATTTTTGTATAATTTTAAACAATTAATGCAGGTTTGTAAGAAACGTCAATAAAAAAAAAAATAAAAATTATAAAAATAAAAGTTTACATTTGTGATTAAAATGTGAAGTTTCTTTTTAAAAATTAATAAAGAACGCCAAAAAACTAATTTGCTCAAATTATTGCAAAATTTATTGTCTGTGATTTATAAACACTTGAATTTTTCATTGAAAACGATGGTAAGCATTAAAAAATCTGTTTGTAGAAATGCACAATTGAACAATTGAATTCTGATGTAATTTTTGACAGTTCATTTGCGAAGGCGTAAAAAGGCCCAGTTTGCACAGACTGCAAGACTTTTGAGCGATATCATGAAAACCTTTTTTATTAACGAATATCGTTACTAAGTAGGCTAGATCAAAAAAAAAGTGGAATTAAGAGTACACAAGTACATATCGTTACCTAAAACGCAAAAGGCCCTATCTAACATTTTGAAAATTTTACAGGAGACGTACACTTTTTCTTTTAAATATCCCCAAAGAAAGAAGTCCAACGGTGTAAAATCACATGATCGTGGCGGCCAATTAACATCGCCACGACGTGACAAAACACGGCTACTGAATTTTTAGCTCTGTTGGAACCACATATCGTCAATATCCATATCCTCAATTTCTGGCTACAGAAGTCCTTTATTTGAGCGCCAATTTTCGAGAAGGGCTTCAACAGCTTTAACGCGCTGCTCAATTGTGCACCTCCCTCCCCATGGTTGCATTTGTCAAACACTGAAACAAAGAAATGTCAAAGTAAGTTGGGCAAAAAACTTGACGTTAAGGCGTGACCCACCATAAACATCGTGCATTATGGTTGGACCATCCTTAAGAAAAATCGCCACGCTGCCTAATGCATAATTTAATAATTTAAGTTAAAACTTAGCAGAGTCAAGAAGGAAAATACCAAACATAAAAAATTGAAGAGTATAAAAGTTTTTTGTTAGAATTTATTGAAAAATTATTAATTAGGTTTGGGTCGTTTATTTGTTAACGGAAAGTGCGGGTTGGTTTGGGCTCTTAAAGCTTGCCACTGTTGGACGAGTATGTGTTAAGCAAATAAAGTAGGATTATAGCTAAAGTTCTAAAACTGGTAAGTATTTGTTGATTTAAGTTTTTTATGAATTTTTTTAATTCAAAAATTTTACAAAAAAACAAAAAAAAAATATTTTTTTTGCTACTTTGGCCTTAATAACTCCGAAAATAATGGCTAAATTAAAAAACGATATTAGAGAAACTTAATGCTGGCGTAATTTAAAATGTTTTGACGGATTGCATAACAAAATCGTGTACGTCGTTCTAAAGTTACGATAAGCTGTAAGGAGTAGCCTTTTCAAATATCTCAATTTTAAGAAAAAAAATTTTTAAAAAAAACCTTACCATAGAATTTGAAATAATGATGATTTTTGTAGTTAAATGAGTATAGCGGATCAAAAAAATATAGTGGTTATTCAAGGAAAAAAAAACTTCCCATTTGTTGCATAGTGTTATTGACCACTCTTCACAAAATTTTATAGTATAAATTACAGTCATATCACTTTTTGATAATGAAAAGGTTGGCTTAAAAGTTAAAAGTCTTTAATATAAAATAAACTTAAACAGTGTTTTAATAGAGTAGCGATATTTATCTTTGGACTAAAATATAGATCGCACAGTCATATGACTTCTTATACTATAAATCTCTTGAGATGTGATTTTGAAAGTTTCATTAATATGAGAATATTATTACAATTTATAAGATTTTTTAATTTGGGAATCCGGTGTACCTTAAGGACAAATGTAGTTTCGGACACTCTACAAGAACTAGTTTGTTGATCATACCGAGACATTCTACTCAAATTCTGAGTAGGTCATTTACTGTCAGAGCCTCAAGGATGTGGAATTCGTTCCGCAAATAAATAGTTGGCTATAGAGACCTTTACGAAAGAATAGAAGCAAATGAGACGTTGAGAAACCCAAATTTTTATAATCTGCAGTCTTTTGTTGGGAAAAACGATAATCGCCTGATGAGAAATCGACCAAAAGAGTTATTAACTCAAACTTTCATAGCATGAATTTATTGAAAAATAAAATTAGAAACAAAATTTCGTTAAACAAGTGTAACGGCCTAATTCATATTTAACATAGGCCTGAACGAGATAATCGTTATTGATAAAGCTACGAAATCTATACTTAAAAATTAATTTTAACGAAATAGACAAACATTCTCAATATCACATAGATAAGGACAGTGACAAGGATACCCAAAAACTGGAAATTTTATTGAACAATGACTAATTTTTTTAAAGTGTAAATGCTATTTAAAGCTGCAGTTGCATCTTAAATAAATCGAATGTAAAATAATCTCATACTCATTAATATTTTTTAATAAATTGCTTTAAATTTGCTTAAAATTATTTCTCGTTTACTTAAAAAATATATCGCACGTGTTCAACAATTGTGTAGTATTAACGAAACATTTTTATTTTTTCCATTGTGGAAAAAATCGACACGTAATATTTCCTACTAACCGCTGTAATACATACTCGTATATACTGAAGCAGTAATTTTTTTTTATATTTAGCCCGTTTTTAAATGTATTTACGTGAGTAGAGTCCTTAGAGTTGGCACCACTGGAAACAATGGCATTATTTCTTTCTCTCCTTTTAATACATTAGAAAAACCATGTGCAGTTTATTCTTTTAACATTAACAACTATCCAAATGTGGTTTGAAGTCAAAGTTCCCGTATTGTCAATTAATTTGGTATTTTTTACCTAAAATCAGCAAATCGGTATTTAGTCATTTTTGAAAGAAAAAAATCGGCACTCTTGACAGCCCTGCCTTAAGTAAAATTAGTACATATATTTTGTTGACACAATTTTAGTTAAATTTTTTCATATCAAACAAATTTATGCAAAATTTAATGGAAATCGGTGTATTTTGTCACCAATAAATTTTTTGTTTGTTTTTGTAACAAAAATAATTAATATTTTGGGTTGGCTATTCCTTATTTGGGTTCATAACTCTTTTCCTACTGAACTGCTTGTGCTGGATTTCAATCCCAAACTGCTTAAGAAAACTAAATAAGAGCTTGACACAAATATTGGTATTTTCTGATGAATTTTTCGAAAGTGAATGTGTTTTCAACAGACAGCCAGACATCCGGACATAGCCAAATTGACTTAGAGTTACTTAAGGAATATACATATGTATACTTAATGGGGTCTTAGATGAATATTAAAAAAGTTTCACGTGAAATGACAAATTTAGTATACCCCTATTTACCACCAGTGGTGAAGGTTATAAAAAGTAAAGTCTTGTATTTTGTCAAGTTGAAAACATCTTGTTGTCAAATCATGACCCCGCTGGGAGTGAAAACGCTCTCGCTTCTTTCGCCAGAGACTCTGAAAAGCCTTCATATTAATGGCTCTATATGAAGGCTTTCCAGAGAATGATGATTTTATAATGGAATCTGAATTCTTTGGCTTTTGCTTTGGGGGAAAAAAAATCGTACTCCTTTTCTTCTCCCTTCTCATAGACGGAAATTTAGAATATGTTCTTTAATTCGAAAAAGCCAATGCCTTCTATGATACATTCGTTAGCAGTTAGATCAGAATGGTAATTAAAGGTGTTCCAAATACTCTTCTATGAGAAGGGAAAAGAGAAGGAGTAACAGCAATAGCAAAAGCATTATTTTTGTTATCCCGTTTCCATTCTTATCTATCTTATCCAAATAAGAGTGAGCGGAAGGCCTTCCCCACAATTGCAACGTGTGTAAAAAGATATGAGAATGGAATGAAGCGAGCAGACCTTGTACATCCAAAAGAAGGACAAAGTACAGAGGCCTTCTAGAAGGCATCCGTACTCCTTCTTTTTGCCGCTCCAGTTTTAACATTTACGTTTGAGTTACATGTACCAAACTTTTTTTAGAAAGCAACTTATATTAGAGCCAGTCAATTATGCCTCTATACCGGCAAAATCCGGTGAATTGCTTTATTCTTACATTAAAGTAGCTCGTGTTAAACTTTATCTTGATACAAAAACTTTTTTAAGGTTAAGGAGGATAAAAACGATTTTTGGGTATGGGTCTTAAGAAGAGCCATGATCCACTGTGAACCTCTCTTAGCCAACCTTTGTGAAAATATTTATGTGCATAATAATAAAACTCTTATTGGCTGGCCCACAATGTCGACAAGAACATTTCTTTCGAATATTTATATTGAAAACAAAAACAAATTTTAGTTTTTTAATATTTAAATATGCGAAAGAAATTTTCTTTGGACATTGTGGGGCTGGCAGTTAATCAATTTTGTCATTATTCCTAAATTTCGATTGATGCTGTTCAAAATCTATTTCGGCGTCTCTTTTCTATGGACACTAGGCGAATGTCTGGATTGATTTTCATCAATTTAAATAGCAAAATGTGCGCAATTTGCTTAAAATTCGATAGTCGGGTTAAAAAACTTCAAGTTAATGAATGTTAATGCACTTACATGCAAAATTTTATAAGGTATTAAATAAACCTATAATAAAAGCAAGACTTAAGCCATATTCTCGACGAAGTAGTAGTAATCGCCATTGGACAACCTACAAAAACCAAATTGAAAGTGAATTAGCTGGGACTATGATTCAAACTAAAAGACTCCTTAATTTTTTTAAAGCCTTTCTACAAGTGAAATATTTTTCATAAAATTTTCAAGAAACCGAAAGTAAGAATAGCTTGTGAATTATACTTTCGATTTTACAGATTTTAATCCTTTCATGTATAAAAAAACTACACCCGTAACAAACTACAATAACAGTTAAAACAAAACATTAGCATTAAATTGGAAATTTATTGAATTATAAATATTTTTAAACAGAATGATGTCGTTTCGTCTATGTTCTTTAAATACATTTTTCTGAAGCCAACTGGGCAAAACTACTACACCGTGCTTTTTTTCTCTTTTAATCTCACACCTACATGTGCTCAACCGCTTGTTAATTAAATGTAAATGTTTATACATCACCCACTCGCGGCCCAAAAAGCTTAAAGGAAAAGACCTACCTATGCTTTCTTTTGAGAAAAAAAAAAATTTCGAAAGATTGAAGAAATAGCTATCTAATTTGTTTGGGACAAATTTTGCTAACACCAATAGATAATAAGTTACATAGATGAGAAAGATGGGTCACTTGACATGAAATCCCCCAATGGTATAGATGTATGCCACCGAAACCGTGGCGACCATTTGGACACAATTTTTTGTTTCGCACATACATGAAGATCCTTCTATCATAGTAAAATATATTAAGAAAATTCTCTGAAAACTTTTTGGTATATTTGCAATTTACATCGTGGGTTTTGGTTAAGAAAAATTAACATTGTTATGATTGTTTATAGAAATATTTACACTTATGTGATTTTACACTATTGTTATTTTCTATAAAAAAAATTACACAATTCTAACTTTTTTAAAGAAAAAAATCGCAATTATTATGATATTTCTATGAAGAAAGTTCAAACTATTGTGAGTTTTCTATGAAAAGTGTAAATTTACCATTAAAACATCTTTGTCTATCTAAAAAATTTACTTTATTAAAATGTATTTAAGACACCGTATGTCCGTCTATTGAAAACACGCTCACTCTCGAAATACTCAATAAAAAATAACAAACTTGGTGTCTAACTCTTTTTAGTTCTCCTAAGCAGTTTAGAATTGCAATCCAACATATTCGGCTCAATAGGAAAAGAGTTTTGAACACAAATGTTACTAAAACATCATATAAAATTGTGACAGATTTTTCATTTAGTTTTGCACAAATTAAATTATTTAATTTTGTGAAGATTGGTTCATAATTAACCCCATATAAGGCCCCCACTCCGAAAAGAATTTAGTACGCTTAAACCCGTAACAAATAACGCTATTGCAGTACAGTTTGGTCTGTCATAGTTTTAGACCATTAGAAACCACTCCACTAAATTTCGTAAAGATCGGTCCATAATTTGACCCCATATTAAGCCCACTCTGGAAAATTATTTAAAAACGACTAAGCCCGTAACAACTATAGATATTGTGGTAAAATTTAGTCCAATTCAGCCGTATGCAAATTTCACCAAGTTCAGTTATAGTTAACTGTCACTTATAACTGTCAAAAACATATTGTTAACTGGAAGTTGAAGTAATAGTTAGTTTTAACTAAACTTTGTGAAATTTGGCCTCAAAATTGACACCATTTAATTATGAGATAATCGGTCCACAATTTACCATAGGTCTCATATAAAGCAGCCTTTTGAAAAGCAGTTTCAGTAGCATTAAATTCTGAAAATATTTTATGACTGTATTGAAATTGTCTCAAGTTTAGGCGTTTTAATACTAGAAATCACAAAAGCTGTGAATATTTTTTTTTAACAAAATCTGTCGCGGGACCAAAGACGTCTGCAGACCCCCATTTGGGAACAGTAGATTAAAGATTTTTTTCTTTTTTAATCGATTTTTGAAGAATTTTCTACCAATTTTGTATTGATCTCAAGTAAAATATTTGTGATATTAATTAAAAAAATTAATTAAATTTGCACCAGTACACAAATTAGTAGTATCAATTACATATTTTTTGATAATAACAAAATTTTTTGCAGTTGATATAAGCAAACGTTTAATTTACTTGATTAAATTTTTAATTAAAACGGATTTTATTTTTGATGAATGGTTTGATTGAAAAATAATTGGCGAAAATATTTCTGGCCTATTGTTTTAAAAAAAAGAAAACTCAATTTCATTTGAAGCGTTATATGTTTAAAAATTTTTCTTATTTTATTTAGGTATTAAGAGTTACAAATACAATTAAAAATTCTATTCTTATTTAATCAACCGAGCAATAGCAATTTAAACCTTCAGTTCGTTGTAGTGAAAGAGGCCAAAGACTCCAGGGAGAATTAAACCAGCAGCCCTCGCACTGATACACTACTTTTTTAAAGATTCTAGTTTTCTAGTAAAAAGCTTTTAAATATTTTAGTCACTGTCTTAAATAACGTTTTTAAGTAATTCAGTGATTGTTGTTGTTGCTTTTTTTTTTTTGTTGGAAATTGTAATTTTTAATCTTTTTTGCATGTACTTACGTTTCGTTCTGCTTACAAAACGGATTAAAAGGTTGCCCCAAAGCCAAATACACACTTTAAATAAGTATGTAATTTATATGTATAGTAATGTGCCACAAACATGTCATGCCATATTATAGAAACAGAGAAGTAATGGACTGTAATCTTTTATAAAGTAGTCTTAAATAATGCAAGCAGATATTAAATGGGCAAATGGACGATCGAAAGAAAACAAACATCACAGTAAATCCGTTGAGCTGTCATAAAGTAGGATTGTAAAATTATCTTTACATCCCTAGAGATCCGTCAAGCACGTCATTAGATGAATAATTTTCATATTTTAAAGCCCTAAATCTTTGCATCTTTACATGCTGATTTCAAATACATAAGGCATTTTTTGGTCAAATTTCTTGCTATTTGACTTAACAATAGTTCTAGTAGACATGCCAGATCGCTGTTGTCTCTGCAACCAGTTGACATTTAGGGTAGAAGTACATAACAACGTCAACGTGTTTTGTACGTTTAAAAACTTAAGCGAATGAAAAATTGCAAGTGTTATAAAAGACTTTTCTGTCAGCGGTTTTTTTATTTGTTTACATATTTGGACATTGAAAAATGGATTCGGAAATATATCAAGATTTTGATTTTTTGATTTTGTTGAATTTGTCTTTTTTGTATATATTGTATGTTTTTTAACCTCTACAACAAGTTTTTCCACCATGATTTACAAATTTGTTAAATTATTTTTGTTATTGTCACCTGATTACTTGTCAAAATACACAACGCGTTTAAAAGTTCAAAGTTAACCAACTTTCTGCCGCAATCGCGTCAAAATGTTTTTTATGTAACTTGTTCTATAAAAAAACACTAATTTAACTTTTTTTTTTGACAGAAGTCTACAGAGCGCTTGCGTACTAACGGGAGTTATGCACTTATATCTGTAGTGTTTCGAAATGCTTTTTTATTTTTAAGGCAAGTCTTGATTATGGTGATTATTTCTAGATTTTTGGAATAAGTTCAACACGCCAAAGGCACTTTCTGTCCGTTGTTGCTATCAAACCGAGCTTCATTTGCGGCGAGGAAATCTTCTGAAAAGGGGTAGAGTTAGTAGACGGATTCACCAGATGTTACAAGCCTCAATGGATAATACCACACCCAGAGAAAAAATATTTTTAAATTTGGTCACCTCCAACAAAACTATTTTTAAAGAGAATTGCAAACATATTATGTTTAAATTTAACCATATTATTGTCACCGACAAACATATTATTGTTAAATTAGTCCTACATCAAAAAGGCACAACCATATTATGGTTGCCTCCGAACATCTTTTGGTTAGTAATAACTAAAATATGTTTAACATTTATAATAGCATGGTTGATTTTCAACCAAAGCATGTTGCTCTTAGATAAGAGGAAAATACTATTGTTAATTTAAAAACAAATTTTTGTCATATTTAACCATAACATGTTTAGAGGCAACCATAATATGGTTGTGGCTTCTTGATGGAGGACTAATTTAACAATTATATGTTTGTCGGTGACAATAATATAGTTAAACTTAAACATAATATGATTAAAATTTTGTCTAAAAATAGTTTTGTTGGAGGTGACCATATCTAAACATATTTTTTCTCCGCGTGCATAATAGTGGATACCGATATACCATAATCTTTCTGTTTCACATCACTATTACACTACATTTCAACACTTGGATGCGTTCTCTTGAAATGCTTATCTTTTTTTGACAGAATAAAGAATTTTTTAGCAACGTCATCTTCTCTTCTCAAAATTGTTTGGAGAAATAAAGACTAAATCTGAATGCGTCGCATAGGAGAATATTACAAAAAAAAAAAAAAAGGAAACAAGATGACAACTTTTAAGCGGGTTGTCTAATTTTGATGTAATTTAATAACTAATAATATGTCTACCACATCTTCCATGCCCAGCAAAACTTATTGAAACATTTTATCATTTGCGTAACCCCGGGTCTCCACATATCAATATTTATTGCGGCAAACATCAAGTTTGATTGCTCTATAAAATTTGCGACGTAAGAACCGCATATTGCCATGAGTGGCAATCCATTGCGCAATACAGTGGCTGTCAGCTTATTTGATGCAAGCAATTCTAAAAAATTCAAGTCGTTATAATTCATAAACTAAATAAGATTTTGAAAAAACTCAAAAAGCGTTAGAAAAATTAACCTTTTTATTTCAACTTAAAGTTGAATTTTATTCATATTTCATGTTTTTCTATAAAAGAAATAACAAAATTAAAAAAATAACAGTTTTCAAATATAACAGCTTATTTGATGCAAGATATTGAAAATCTAAAAATAACGTTATATTTAAGACAATATATTTTTAATATTTTGTGTTGTAGCCCTTTTGGTCTATAACAGCTTTCAACCGATTTTGCATGGGTGCAACAACTTTTTGTGTAGTTTCTGGCGTTATTTTATTCCACTCCTGCAGCAATGCACTTTTTAGAGCTTCTTTGCTTGAGATGTGGTGGTTTCTGATTTTATTTTCCAATAATGCCCATAAATTTTCAATGACGTTTAGGTCTGGAGACTGAGCTGGTGGTTCCATCAAATGAGGGCAGTTCCATATGAGCCACAACTGCACAACTCCAGACTTATGTTTCGGGTCGTTGTCCTGGTAAAAACGGACTTCGGTCCTTAGACCGAGCTTTTCAGCACTTTGAAGTTAGTTATCTCTAAGAATGTTAAGATACATTATTTTATCCATGTTTCCCTCTATAAATACTAAATTTCCAACGCCCGTTACTGCCATACATGCCCACACCATAACGCTACCACCGACATGTTTAACAGTCGCACGCAAATTCTTCAATTGAAGTTCTGTATCAGGCTTCCGGCAAACGTAAGACTTTCCATCCGAGCCGAATATATTAAATTTGGACTCATCTGAAAAAATTACTGTATTCCAGTCTTCTAAGCCCTTCGATATATATTAATTTGCGAAGGCTAGTCGGCTGACTTTATTTTTCTTGTTAATAAAAGGCTTTTTTAAATGTACTCGACCCTGAAAGTCATGTGACCGGAGCACACGGCGAATCGTTGCTGCACTACAATTTTTGCCAATACCATTAGCTACTTCATCAGCCAATTTCTGTGCCGATAACCTGGGGTTTTCATTAATTTTTCTAATGATCCATCGTTCGTCACTTGGGGTCAGCATTTTATTTGGCGCAATTCTGCCCTTGTCCTTCACCCTGTTCTCCCTAAAAAGCGCTCTATTATGTGTTGCACTGTAGATGATGGTATATTAACCATTTCTGTTATTTTACGCTGTGGTTTTCCAATTTTAACATGATTAATAACCAATTCCCGTTGTTCAACTGTTGTGCGTCGACCCATATTTAAAAAATCTTTGTTATGACACATGAGCTTGCAAGATCATACAAAAATTATACAAGACATAATAGTTAAGACAAACATTAAAATAACTAAAAAAAATTTTATTCTATTTCGGAACATAACGGTATCAGTATCACTGAAAGGTCATTGCATCAAATAAGCTGATCGATTTGAAAACGCTGTTTATTATGTTTTTGTTAATTTTTTTATAGAAGGAAGGAAAATAGCAAAAGAAATGGAAAAATTTGTTGAAGTAAGAACGTGGCTTTTTCAAATCATTTTTAATTTTTGTTTACATTTGGTTTTATTCATAAGCAAGATGGTTTTTATGATTTTGGTTTTGCTTGCATCAAATAAGCTGACAACCACTGTAGTTGCTCTTCTGATTGCTTGAGCAATTATTGCTTGCCAATCTGTTGTCAAATCAGTTGTCATTTATCTGACATTTTATTTCTCTTTACGTTTGCTTATGGCAAAGCAGTTTTCCATGTTCGCCAGCAATTAAATCAGCAATTATTGCACCATTGTTTTGCCGACGTTTTTTATTGTGGTTAGAAACAATTAGTGGTAAGAAACAATAAAACAATTGCAACGTGGAGACGCAGCGTAAAGTTTGCAGATCATGACCAGCAGATTTGATATAAAACAACGATTTTATAGAAAGTGGAATCATCTTGAATTTTTTGTACAGCTTGGAAATTTCTATGTCATTCCACATTAAATCTACAGTTGCCAAATGCAAAATGTTACCTCGATTACACCTCTGCTATCAGTTTAAGCCACTTCAAACTACCTGCTGTGAAGCTGCACACTGGGGTCTAATTCTGGCAGTCATGATCGAATAATTTTTCGATTCGTAAGCAATTTTTGTTTTTAGTTCTTTTATTCAATACTGAACGAATCGAAATTATTGTGTCAGTGTTGTGAAAACTCAAATAAATGCCTTACAACTCTAAAAAAAATATTTCAAATTGTTCAGTATCGACTTCGAATCAAAGAAGTATTCGATCACGACTGTCAGAATTAGCCCCCTGATTTCCCTTCATTCTAATATCCCACAATGTGTAAACCAACAAGATGTTTTCTTTCTTAAACTGCAAAATATGTCGTTTGAGGTTTCCATTCTCTTACATCTCGACAACTCATGAGACAATACTACAAATATCTTATGTTGTTGTTGTTGTTAAAATGTTGCATTCATTGTTTGCTGTCGGTTGTATGCTGCATGCTGTAAGTAAAAATGTCTGTACATTTATTTTTATTTGTATTATTTTTTTCTGGTTGCAAATACAATGAATGCAATGGAAACTACGACACGCAATCAGATGTTAGTCACGTAATTTTATTGCAGTAACAAGAACCAGCAGCAGTTACAACAATAACAACAGCAACTACGACTACTACCATACCCAACAGCATTGAAGTTACAATCTACTCAAGTACCACCAGCATAACCGGCAGCATTAACAGCAACAGCACCAAAAACTACATCAACAACAACAATAACAACTAACATGCAACAGCATCTTTATGCAGCAGTAGCATCATTGTCATGAGTAACTACAACAACAATATCAGCAACAACATGAATGTATAAGTTTGCAACATTAATAGCAACCATAATGTGTCTGTCTGTCTGTCTTTCGATTTGTCTGTACGTCCGTCTCTCTGCTGCTAACCATCATCTGTTGGGATTTTGAATTTAAGTCTTCTTTTTTTCAGCTGGTTTGAGTTTTTGTGACAGTAGATTACTTTTTATTTGTTTTTTTATACTTAATCGTGTTTTTGTTGTTGGCGCTGTACTTTTCAGTTGTTGTATTTGGTATACAATTTCAAACCATTAATTCGTGAGGTTTTCATTGTTTAGTTGAGAAAAAAATTAAAAAGGAGTAAAATGTATAACAATTGTTGGTTTCTTTCTAAAATGTATCATTTTCCGTGAGTTGGAATGGCCTCTGAGAGTTTGTGAATCCATATGTAATTATTGTACTGCAGAATCAATTATCACTTGGACCTTATATTAGTTGTGATCCCGTACTTTTTGGGTAACGTGCGGCTCTCACTAATAGACAAAATTGTACGGGACCAATAAAGATCAAATTTCTACGCCAAATGAAAACGTTAATATGAAATATGTTCAAATAAATACATAAATGACACATTATAATGTATGAAAGTTAATTCAATCATGTTCAAGGCGAATTCATTCCAGGTAATTCATTCGGTAGTACAACTCGTACAAAAACCACAAGCAATTTGTTTTTGTAAAATCATTGTACAATGTCAAAAACCGAAACAAATTAAAACAGAAACAAAGATAATAAACAAAATTTTGACATCCAACAATTATAAAGAATTATAAAGAAAAAAAGTTATCAGCAGGGCTCTTAGAATCACCTGTAATGAATTCGCCTTGATCATGTTCTTACATTTTTCAAAATTTTCTATTGTTTATTTTATTAATATTTTTTTATTAATATTTTTATCAATTAACAAACAAAATCTTTTAATAAATAATAGTATTCCCAAAAACAACTTTGATAATTAAATATTTTTTATTTAATTCTTTTTGTAGTTTTTTATTGACTATTTTTTGACACAGCTGATTGTTTAACAATATTCCCAATCAGTCCAAAGAAAAAGTAGGGGCTATTTTGTGCAAGAAGAAGTAGAAGAAGATTTTTCTCTTCAAAGCTCTCTCACCTTACCAAACTTTGAGTATGGAAATAGTTTTCGGTAATATTGGTATCCCGCGGGCTCCCAACTTTGAGTACGGGATCACACCTATTATATTTTCAGAAAACAACCGAAAATTATAAAACACATCTCAATTAACAACATCAATTCGATTTTAAAATTTTTTTGTCGTCTAAAATTTATTTTCTTAAGTCTTCTCTTGCGAGCTCAACGGATAACCTGTATACGAGTATTGATAATTTCTCTTAGAGTTTTACAAGGACCCATAATATAGAGATACATTTTTAAGGCCTTAAAATAATCATTTTGATCTTTTTTAAAAGGATAGGGAACATTAAACGTTACCTCCATTTTAGGAAAGATGTCATCCAAATTTTCACAGACTGGTCGAAATCACAAGAAAGATTCGGCTGTTAAATGTTTTCGAACGAGGTAAATTAACAGCTTCCTATAATCATATATATCAGTTTACTAATCAAGGATAATCTAGAATAGACGCAAAATAAATTCAGTATCATAGAATATTAAGCTTGAATACGCTTTTACTTGTAGATAGTTAAGCGGCTAACAGATCCCTTGAGAACGTATAAATTATTAGAGAGCTGTTCCGGAAAGCCGGGCTTATCCCTAAGATAAAGCAAAACATTTAACGGCTACCACCACATGGAAACCTGCACATGGGTGCATATACATATACAAACCTTTGGCTTTGGCTCTTAGCTCTTGCTAATGCCGCCAACACCTTAAATTTGTGTAAAATCCACTATGACATGATGTTCTTTTTTACTAGGAGCAAGCCACTAAAGCTAAAAAAAACTGCACCTTGGGAGAAAGTTCGCACTTGTATAGCAATCAAAAAGACTTGGCCTACTATGGACATGCAGAGGTCACGAGTTGCAATCAAGCTCCATTTTTGAAAACTCAAAGCGGCTTAAAAAGGTCACTATACAGTTGACGAGCACTCAAGAAGGTTGAAACATCCCTACAATGATTTCTGTACAAGCTGCAACAATGGAGAATAATAGAAAACGACAAACCATCTTCTTATGTTTTACCCTGCTTTTGGTCACTGAAAAGTCATATACAACTGGACATATGATAGCACCCAAGTAAGCTATGCTTAATGCAGCTGCCAAATTAACTGGCAATAACACATCACCAGTAGGAGAAAAGATCTGCATAAGTATATGCCGATCTTTGTCACGCAGTGGTTGTATGAACCACTGGGTGACAAACAATCCATTTACCAGCCGCCCCCGAGGGTTATAGTTACCAAAACACGCTGGTAGCAATTATACACTCGCCCTTTCTTAAGGAGCTGGATCTATCTGATCTGTGCTGCAGTTCTAAGGCAAGCTAGCAGCAGCTGTTGAATAGCAACAGCAATTAGGAATATTTGCAGCAGGCCAAACTTTTTCCCCACCTAGTGAAAATCAGCCCTTAAATGCTACTTTAAAGGCTCTCCCTTCCCGCGACTCTGAGTATAAACTAGGGAGATCGAACGGTTATCATTCGACCGGTTTTAACCGGTTATTTTAGCTTTGCCCAAGTCGGTTATTTTAAAATGCCCATTTTTCAAATATCGAATAAACCGGTTATTTAGGTATAATAAACCGGTTATTTGAGTAATGTGTAACTTATATACATTTTGCTTACTCTTGTTGTAGATATACCCATAATTTAAGTGTTTTCTAATTGAATATTGGCCAAACTTAAACTTTTTCTGAAGAATGTCAAACCAAAACGTAACAAAGGTCAAAAAAACATTATGAACACTGTAAATACAAATCTTTTATAAAAGCGTGTGTTCTTGTAGAAAAAAAACCAAAAACTATGCAAAATTCTACAAAAACGTGTACAGTTAAAAAGTAAGAATTTGTGCGAGAGTATTCTAAATATTAAATATATTTTTATATAGAGATTATCTCTAGCGATTTTTCGAACGCGATTTAAAAGACAAATTTAGGTGCTTGAAGTGCCTTAAAATGATAAGTTGCAAAGGTTCTTCTATGACACGACTTATTAATCACCTTTAATTATTATACATGCTTGACATTAATGTGATCCAAATGAAACTTAACTCCGTTCAAAGTAGTTCTAAGGAGACGACAAATAATACTTTACTAAAATGCGCTGCAAAAAAAATAATCATTGGGTAAAATATTAGCCCGTTGTGTTGCTGAGGACGAAATGCCCGTTAAGGCACTAAAAATTCTTAAGTAGTTCTAGCATCTCTTTATGCTGAAAACTACAACATTATGGCGGAATCAGTTTTATTTATTAAAATACCAAGAACTAAAAAAACAAATTGAAGAAATCAAACAATGTCATGGAATGTTTAAAATTGTAGTCGACGAATTGACAAATATTTTACACAAAAAAAATGTTGAGTTCACTATTCGTTTCTATAATGCTGAAACAAAATAATTTGAAATAGATAATCCTGGCTAAGAGGTTTTGTTTGCAACTTTTGAAAAATATGGTTGATTTATATAGATAACTTAACCATGGTGCACCAACAAATTAAAACTCATTCAAAATAAATTTGAGAGAATATTTCAAATAATAACTTTATAAAATTCCTATAATTTATTTGCTTTTGCAAAACGTTTCTCTAGATCAAATATAATTCAACAGTTTCTTAATTACATTATACAAATATCTTCTTACAAATAAAGTTTAGTTAATCAATAAAAAATTGTTGAAAATTTTGCTAAAGTTTGATCAATTTACTGGACCCACTTTTCTTCGATTTTATCCTAAAATATTTGTTAGGTCTGTTCTAAGTCATATCTATGTATTTTGTTGGTTTCTTACCTTTGAAATTGTTTTGTTATTATTCAAATTAAGGTTTATTTAAAAACTTATGTGATTTTTGTTTTTCTTAACCGAAAACCGGGTTTTTTAAAATAGCAACTATTCGTAATATTCGAAAACCGGTTACTGAAAAAAGTCGAATAATCGATCTCCCTTGTATTAACCATAACCAACACGTGATCCCCGAACGAGCCTCAACCAATAGTCAGTTGGGACGGAATTCCTTGGGGCGACAAACTTGCGTTGTACAAGATAGGACCTCTGGTCAACAACGATCTCAAGTATTCTCCCAATTTTAAATTCTTTCAAGTTCCAGATATTGACTGCACCTGATTTCCCCGGAGCATGTAACACCAAATGGTGTACTAATCTTAAGATGTTTTCTTATATGCACAGAGGGGACTTATACACCACAATAAAATTCTGATTCTTGACGTTCTGCTGATTTTATTTCTGCAAATGACCAAAATTAAACAAATCTGCTGATTTACACTACGAAGTGTAAATATAACAGAGTGCGTCTTGTTTTGAAGTAATTTGTTACCAAAATTTCCATATTTCCAATAAGTAATCGAATAATGGTCGAATTAAAAAAAAAAAATATGAACAATTGTTTTTACAAACCATAAAAATTTTAATGAATTTAAGAAACCTTTAAAAATAATCTTGATTTTTATTTTCCAACCTTAATTGAATTTAGTCCAAAAATGTATATGTTTCTTTCTTCTTTAATAAATTTTAATCTTAAATAACCGCCCTTAAAACAACTCGCCAACTGATTTGCAAACAAATAATCTGTGTAATTTTTATTAATCATTAATGGCCAGGCTGTTGTTGCCACACTCAAAATTAATGATTTGAATTTCAAACCAGCCAAGTTTCCCCTAAAATCATTTTTATTAAGCAGAAAAATTGTAAGCTGATTTAGCAGCTCCATAAATAACCATTATCATAAACTAAAAGATTATTCGGCTTAAACTGATAAAATTTTTGTCTTGTTTTTTTTATTTTTATTATAAATGTTGGCTATAATTTAAACATTTACCTCGCCATTACACCCTTTTTTTGGTTAAAAAATAATAAACAATTTGTAACGATTTTTGTTTTGGTTGTATTTTTTTCCTTCCTTCTTCAATTCTTACAAAATAATCGGATTAAAATCTTCTTGTAGTTTAAATTCTGTTTAGTTTGATTTTTTTTTTTTTTTTTAATATTCGAAAAGACCCAAGAAGCACAAAATATTGAGAAAAATATTTACATTTTAAACAAACCAAAAAAAAATAAATATTTTTTAAAACAGTTCCTGCCTGAGAAGAGAATTCATATAGGAAATCTCACTAAGTTTAAACTTCAGCTGAAGGCGAAATTTTTTGAGATTTTTTTTTTTCATATTTATCAGCTGACTATCAAGGTGGTGTTTTAGCTTTACTTTTTCTTTGATTTTACGAATATTTTGCTGCATTTAAATGAATTTCTCAGTATCTTGGCAAACAATTGTAATTGCAAAATGCCAACAATTACTTTGTTGCAGTTTTTGTATTCTTTCAAATCGTTGCCAATTGACCCTTAAAGAACTTTTCTAGAAAATTCTTAAAAAAATGGAATAATTTTAAGATTTTATGTGTTTAGCATTTAAGCAAATTAAAGATGATTTGCAAAATCGATAAAATATTCCAAGAATATATATTTTTAAAGTTCAATTAGATAATCTTAAAAGATGATGAGGCTAAAATAAGCACCATGAAAAAATAACTCTCTTGGCTATTGTCAACTGTGACCTTTTCCTGAATTTTTAAAAGTAATAATAGTAATAAAAGTAATAAAATAAGCCAAACAAATTTAAGAAATTCATATTAACACAGTTGGCAAAACTGCCGTCGACGACATTGTCGTCAACTATTTATGCACGACTTCTCGAGGACAATTTTGAGGAAAATGTCGTGGACGACAAAATACTCCACATTGTCTATTGCACTGTCTTCTTAAGGCTGGGTTTTTGAGATCTCAGTTCAACTAGGTTTAGTTAATCTAAAAACAGATTTGTGCCGCCATTGAATAAGTTTGTTTATAAAATTTTTACGATACAGCTCATTTTTCTTAAAATGTTGGTCTTAAATGATATAATAAAAAAAATCACATTTCGCCGGACAAATCCGAATTTTAGAGCACGCTAAACTAAGTTTAAACTTAATCCACATCTCCAAAACCCGGCCTAAGGAGTTTATAAACGACGATATGATCGACATTGTCTTCCAAGTTCTTTTTTATACAAGCCTATCCACGAAAACATGACCGACATTGTCTTGTAAGGTGTCTTATATCAACACCTACACTCCAAAGAAAAATCAATCCACCCGTACTCAAATCAATCCGTAGCAGTATCAATAGTACGGTGAGTACGGATTTTCTTGATTCAAGTACAGAAAGATTGATTCAAGTACAGATGATTCAATCGTGAAATACTCAACTTATCCATATTCAATCCTGAATTCGTACTTAAATTAATTCGAAAATGTGCTTATTTAAGTAAAACTGAGATTGAATCAATCTCAAAAGCGCTTGACTTATTTACTTATTATAAAGTTGATTTAATTGCGAATTCGTACTTGAAATTAACCAAAATATAAATTAGAAGGAGAATATTTTTATAATTGAGTTACTTACCCATTTCACGCCTTACAGAAATCCCATTACAACACACTAGCATCATATGGCATTTACTTTAAAAGCTTAACCATCTAATGCCAAACTTAAGAAAAAACGAGTAAATATAATACGAATAATTTTTTCAGGGTATTTTTAGGCCTGTGAGTTAAAAAAAATTTTTGTAAGCACGTACAATGAGTCTCACAATGAGTTTACCATCCAGATGAGAAAATATCAAGGAGTGCCTTGAGGCACCCTGGGGAACTTAGTAATAAAACACAAAAAAATTTTGGGGAACCCAATTCATTAGTTTGTACTGAAAACAAAAACTAACGAAACAAATCGAAAATATTTTTTGTTTTGTTTGTAATATTCAAAGAAACAATTTTTATTATTTGATTGAAATAAATGAAGATTACATTTGGAACAGAAGCATCGTGATCAAAATTTTTTACAATGCCTTAAGAGGTTTTAACAGCTTTTGAAGCTTCCACAAATAGTGTGCTACATCTTTTAGCAACTGTAAAAATGATAACTTAATATTAATAAATCATATATTGGACGTCACTACAACTTTTGTGAAGAGGGAATTGAGGCACTCTTAGGCATTGGAGGGTTAATGTACATACTTAACTAAAAATATAAACTAAATGAGAACTCTTGCTTTCAATTTTACTTTTTAAACAAGAAAAAAATGTGTTTTCTTCTTGTTCTGTTGTTTTTGTTGTTTCTAAACACAACAAGCACATATTTATTTAACTACTTGTGTGGTGTTGTTGTAAAGGCTACAACATATTTTGTTAAGTTATATGATACTAAAACGCTCAGTTTGTAATTTTACTCTCAGAGTGGCACTACCAACAAAAACTTCAATATTTTTTGTACTTGGTTTAAGAACTTTATACTAATTTTAAGAAATTCCGGGATTCATTTTCGAAAGTTATCCCATTTAGGATGGTTTTGAGTACGTTTTAGTGTTATTCGTACTTGAATCTTTGAGTACGACTCGTACTTAATGTAAGTAAAAAAAACTTAATTTATCCCGAGTGTTTTTCTTTCTGTGTATACACTACAGTATGAGCGACAGTGTCTTGTAAGGAGTCCTCTATTAACAAATATACACGAAAGTATGAACGATAGTCTATGTAATATTTCGATCGAATGAACGACATGAACAGCGACAAAGTATTTCTATATTTCGTGCGCGTTTCTCGTCGTTGACGATTTGTTCTGGCTGTCCCTCACATGTCGTGCAGGAATTAACATTGTCGTGTAAAGGCCAACTGGGATAATCGTGATAAAACGAAAAATTATGTTAACATACTAAATTAAAATTTATTATATCGTTACCTACAATGCAATAAACCCTAAATAACGAAAAACTTAAAAATTAACTTTTCCTTGATTCTGAACACAAATGTCCTTAAAAAATGTGGTAATCTTGCGATTTTATTAACAATAAACTAACACCCCTATCTACAATATATAATATGAAAAACGCTAGAATACCTAATAAACAGTTTGCATAATATGCAACATTGTCAATCGCCGAAACAACTGGTAGGTTTTATAAGAAAAATAAATTATTACCAGTTTAAGGCAATTTAGAAATTTATCATTTAAAATATTTTTTTGCTTTTCCTGTAAGATTTTCAAAATGATAAATATGGCATTTTACGTTTTATGTAACGACATATCTGTTAAAAATTAAAAATGTGCTTCAATTTAAATTTATTTTGCTTTTTAAAAGGTTTTTAATCCTAATTTTTAATGTGGGTGAATATAGATATGTCGAACTAAGTATGTTTCGACGTAACATCTTACGTCTTCACATATTTAAAATACGTTTTTCGTATTTGGGACATTTTTCCAAATATATTTTTGACAAACTATTAAATATGTTTTATTATTTGTTACAAATTTATTTAATGAAATTTGAAAGAACTTAAGAATTGTATAAAAAAATATAGATCCTCTAAGAAATTTTTGGAAATTGTGGGCAAACGGGAAGGCCTTACAGGATTGGGCACAACTCATTTTAAAGCTGATTACGCCCACATTTCTACTATTAAATACGTTTTCGTATTTGTAACATATGTATTTAATGACATTTGAAAGAACTTAAGAATTATATAAAAAAATATAGATCCTCTAAGAAATTTTTGGAAATTGTGGACAAACGGGAAGGCCTTACAGAATGGGGCACAACTCATTTTAAAGCTGATAACGCCCACATTTCTACTTCGCTTTTGGAGTAAAAAAACATCTAGGCTATTTTCTAACACTTTTTGACCTTCTCAGATGTACTTATCTGTGATATTTTTTAAAACATGATAATGGCCAAGTCTAAACGATGCACTTGTTGTAATACAAATGTAAAATCTCATAAAAATTTTACCTCTAAAAATGTAAACTGAAAGAAGGAAATTATTATAATAAAACAAAAATAAAAATTGTCTTGTAATCTGCTTTTGGCCTATTTAAAAGCTTTTTGATTACGTTCAGTTGAATAAATAAATAAATAAGAAATAAATGGATTCCTTAACAAATGTTCTGGTAATCTTTAAAGGTTGGCTACTTTTTTGTTACCTCACGTAGAGAAATAAAATTATTCAAAATAAATTCAATTTCAATAAGAATCATATCTTTCAATGTGGTCATCTTCAACAAAACTATTTTTAATGATATTTTTTTACATAATATGGTTACTTTAATCATAATATTGTCACTGGCAATTTTATTATGGTTAAATAAGTTCTTCATCAGGAAGCCACAACCATATTATCGCTGCTTCCGAACATGTTACAGTTCATAATGAAAAGTATTTGTTTAGCGCTAATTATTATATGTTCCGGGTAAAAGTAAACACAAGATGTTTAAAACATGTTTGTTACAAATACTGTTGAAGGTAACCACATTCAAAAATGTGATTCTTGGTGTACTTAGACTAAGGTCTTCCCGACTTCCCTAAACGTTAGCATCGGTCTTGCCAAAGTGAATAATTATAAATGGGTTTCCGGTGACATATTCTACGACCCTAATCATGTAAAACGCAACACAATGCCAAAGAATTACATTGGAAGCACAAGCAATGTCATAAATTTTTTTTAATTTTGTTGTTGCTTTCTACAGAAATTCACATTGGGTCTAAAATTTCAAACGCTGCTTAGCTTGTGACGTTGAAAATTTTAAAACGGTACATGAATTTCTGTAGTACCAAAACAAAATTACAAAACATTTATGACATTATTTGTGCCTTTAATGTAATTTTTTGTCGTTGCGTTGCGTTTTACATGATTAGGGCCTTTATGTTTTTTGGTAATTGTTTCGGTGAAATGGATCAATTGCTGCTTGCGGAACCTTTGTGTGATCATCGCAGAATGTTAAAGGTAATCTTTATATAAAAAACTCCGGGGCTTTTTAACGAGAGCGATAAAAAAATTAGATAATGTATTTGTAATTTTCGCACCGAAGCAAAACAGTCTTGACATTAAGACGTTTATACACAGTCAAAATGCTTGCTATCAAGCTCGTATGCACAGACAAAAATATAAATTAAAAAAATGGTTTAAAAAGTATTTAAATTTAATCAATGTGAAAATTTAATCAGTTTTTTTTTAGTTGAAAGAAAATAAAAAATTTAATTTTGATTTAATTAACATTTTAGTTGTTTTGAATTAAAATTTGAATTAAATAACAAAAAATCTTATTTGACTTTTTTCGTTTGACAACTTTATAATTTTTAGTAATCAATGTAATAATTTTGGTAATAGGTGCAAAATCAATTTGTTTTATTTTATGATTTTGGTATAAATTTGGTGATTGGAGAATATTAATAATTTTTCTGTGTATGTGTGCTTAACGTAACATATAAATTTGTTTGATTTTCCATCCAGCATCCTCGGTGTCACACAAATTAACAAATTTTTTGCTCTTACTATTAACATGCTAGGCTAGATAGAAATGGAATTCAGTATTCATCTGAAACACTTAGACTTATTGGTCCATTCTGATACTATGGAGTCCCACTAAAAAGAACCCCAACCGTAGAACCAACCCGAACTTCTAACGAGATTTAAAATGCGTTTAAGTTCAACACCAGATAAATCGTAAAATCCTTCAAAGATGACGGTTCCTATTTCGGCCAGTCGTCTTTCGCCAGTGCAGAACAGTGATACCGAAAGTGTCTTACATTCTTCTCCTCCTCTTCTTTATCGCAGCTGTAGCAGTAACCATAGTGTCCGACTCCTAGATGCTGTGAATGCCTACCTATAAGACAGTGTCCCGCTACAACAGCTACTAAAAGTGGTAGTCCGTCCCTCTTAATCATTAATAGTAGATACTTGGTTCGCCCTTTATCCATTCGAGACCGCAATCGCCTGGAAATCCTGCATCTAGAGCTCGCGGCCCATCTGTCATTACCAAAACCGATAGCCAATCGATAAAGTTCGAGTTTGCAGAAGATCAGAGATACTCCAACGCCTTCGAAATCCAGACGAGCACGTAAGGTCGCACACAAACTAACAGATATTTTACTAAACCTTAACCACTTGTAATTCAGAATGCGACAATTGTAATTCAGATTAGTCAATTGAAATTCAGAAAGCGTCAATTCTAATTCAGATTAGTTAATTGTAATTCAGAAAATAATAAATGTAATAAACAAAAATCACTAATGGCCATTTTCTCAATATATCGACAAACTGCCTGTTACTTAATGTCGACAAAAATTTATTAGACCGATAAGCTGATCGTTAACGATTTTGGTTTTCTCAATATACCGACAAAAAACATTGTTTTTAGTTGGCAACACGTCTCGAAATACATGTAAAGAGTTGGGAGTCAGCTGATTGAATTTATCTGTACGGCAGATGAACGGCAAATAAATAATTGGCAGATGAGTGCCGGTTAGCTTTGCGACAGAATAGAAGCAAATGAGACATTGAGAAAATCAAATTTCTTTAATGTGCAGTTTCTCGTCGGGAAAAGAGATAATCGGCTAATGAGATAACGGTCATAAAATTGTTATTTTTTTATACCCTCCGCTAGTGGTGAATGAGGGTATACTAAGTTTGTCATTCTGTGTGAAACTTTTTTATTATACATCTAAGACCACATAAAGTATATATATTCTGGCTCCTTGAGTAATTCTAAGTCGATTTAGCCATGTCCGTCTGTCTGTCCGTCGTCGGGAAATTTTCCTAGTCATTAGAATCGATAGACATTTCCGATAATTCCATTATTAAATTTTAAAAAATTTGTAGCGAAACACGTTTTTTAAATACGAACAGTTAAGTGTCCAAATTAATCAAAACACAAAAATTTAGAAGTCACAGAAAACGAATTAGAGGTCAAATAAACTGGATTAGAGTTCAAGTTTTTTTTTCTATTTTAAAAAGTATGTTTTGCGTATTTTATTAGAAGAAAAAGTTATTTTGTTTTAATTATTCTTTGTTTTAAAACCCCCAGTTTTGGTAAAATGTGTTTTAACTTTATTTCAGGTAGAACGCAAATCAGAGGAGTTACAAATTGGGGTACAACTTCTTTTTTGATAATTGATTATTTTGATTAGTCTCAAAACAAAACCTGTATTGCATAAACTATAATATAATAAAACATAATATATTTAAAAAAAAAAAAAAAAAATTAGCGAAAGAAGAGGAAAAAAATTATCAAGTCGAAAGGCGCGGATTACGGTTTAATTTTAGACCCACGGTTTCTTCAGAGAATTTTTTTTAGAATTTTATGTATATTACGTTTTTCCTATACGATTTTTAATTTTTTTTAACCATATAAATCAACCCGCCCCAATTTGTTTTTTCTAATTAATAACAATTTTCAAAGAAATAAAAATGTTTTTCTTAATACAGCAAAACTTTATAATTTCATGATATTTTAAGAGATGCTTTACAAACTCAACTCATAAATAATCATCTTCCAACAGTAAAAAAAATTTTAATTTTTTTTATTTACGATATTTTTTTTACACAAAATTACTTTGTAAAGTTTTACAAAGTTGGCTAATTATTTCAACTTTAATTAAAAACTTATTTATTTGTTTTTTTTTTTTTGGCATAAATTACTACACAGAAACGAAGTTTTTTTAACAAATAAATTGGTGTTTTTATTAAAATTCTGTCTGGGGGTTATACATTTTGCTAAATTTATTAGCAGTCACTGATTCAAAGTTTATGGTTTTCTAAGTAGTGAATGAATTTTAAATAGAGATATTTTTTTTAAAGGAAAAGTGGATTTTTAATCACTTAGTTGATATTCAGTTCATAATGTTTAATCAATATGGCATAATGGTATGTATGCATGTCTCAAAAAAAAAATCATTTAAATTTGAATTTCAAACACAACACAATTCAAATAAGTATGATGTTAAATGCGAGTGTTTTTCGATTTTAATGTCTTATTTAAATTTTACAAAAACACAAATAATTTACTTAATTGAAATAAATATGTAAATAAAACGAACATTCCAAAGGAGAACCTCTTTTTTGCATTTCAAAACTAAGCATTTGAAATTTTAATAAGTAGGCTGGCTGCTTGACAGTCAACCAAATTTAGATGGAGGTTTAATTAGATATATACCTAGACAGACATACTGACATTTAGCCAGCCAAACAAATTATCTAGGCCTATATGTAGTTTGAAAACTAAACAATGAAACCACCAAATCATTTGTATAAATTTAATATGGAAATAAAATCAATTTTTATACACAGAAATACTTTTGCATGCAAATTTGTCTGTTTGAAAATGTGTTAGAAATTAAATATTTACAAAGATTTGAATTAAGCGAACAGACAGGGCAGAAAAAATAGCACAAGAGCAGCTTAAAATCGAATAAAATAAAGCGGTTGATAAGTCAATTACAAATATGTTTCCTTATTGTGAAATTTCCTTAAAAGGGGCGATATCACTGGCAGTCTCTAGAAATGCCAGTGATATTGCAAAACTCGATTATTTCTGGAAATTTGTCAAATTTATTCTCTTCAATATATTAACCATAAAAAAAACACTCCTCTTCTACGTATTCACAAAATTCCTGTAGTCATTTTAAGTATTAAAAAAAAATTGGCATGTATTGGATGTATAACTTAATACACAGAAGAAAATAAAAAATTGATTTCAATTAAAAAATTTGTAATATTAATTAAAAAAATTAATTAAATTTACATCAGTTAACAAATTAATAGGATCAATTAAACGTCTAATTCACTTGACTTAACATTTAATCCACTTGATTAAACATTTACTTCACTTGATTCAACGTTTAAATTACTTGATTACACGTTTAATTCGCTTGATTAAACGTTTAATTCATTTGAATAAATTTTTAATTAAAACTGATTTTATTTTTGATTAATGCTTTGGTGAAACATTTTGGAGAATTTTTTTTTGTAGGGGGATTCACAAAAGAAGGCGCACATGGTTTATGTTTTAATTAACTTAAGTGACATATTGGCGTAGCAAACATTTGTTATTTATCTCACTTATGGCAATTTTCTGAATGTATCGACAAACTGCCTGTTACTTTATATCGACATAAATTTTTTAAAGCGATTAACTGATCGTTAACGATTTTGATTTTCTCAATATATCGACAAAAACATTGTTTTCAGTTGGCAACACCTCTCAAAATACATGTAAAAATTTGGGAGTCAGCTGATTGGATTTATCTGTACGGCAAATAAATAATTGGCAGAGAATAGAAGCAAGTGCGCCATTGAGAAAATCAAATTTCTTTAATATGCAGTTTTTCATTGGGAAAATGATAATCGGTTAATGAGAAATCGGCCATTAGTCATTAAAGGAAATAGTGTTTGAATCAAAATTTGTCTGGCTTCTATAACATCGCACCTTGTGCCAACAAACCATTTCCTTTTTTCTCCAAGCGAAAAAAAAGTCCGGCTGAATCACATGGATTACTCAACAATGCCTATCACTAATCAAACTCTCTTGATTTCAACTTGCAAGAGATTAACTGGGCGTTTCGATAGTCGTCATTTCAGATTTTTTGCAATTTATAATTACATATAGGCAGGTATTAATATTGTGAAGTGTTAAAAGTGAAATCAATAATTCAAAATACATAAAAGTTTATGACGATATAAAGGTATAAGATAAAGTGCCCGATGAGCAAAAATAGAAGAAATGTGAAAATTAAAAAAAATCGTTAAAAATAATGGCGCAAACTTTCGCACACTTTTTTTTTGGATTCCAAATTTTATTGTGGTATCAAACATTATTCGTAGACATGCTAACCTCACTTTTAAAAACCTCTTCTTTTCCTTTTTTTTGCAAAAAAAAGTGTATAATTTGTTTTTTTTTAGCTTTTGAACGAATTGTTTCAACATAATTATTCAACATATTTTAAATTTTTATTTCTTTTTTAAATAACTTTTGATCAAACCTTTCAGCGAAAAAAAATAATCTTTGTAAAACCTTTATTCGTTTAGCCGCAAAAAAAATATCCTATAAGCATCCAGAAACCGAAAAAAACATTTAAATTTCATATAATATTCTTCTCTTTCCTGACTTTAGCAGGGTCTCAGAGCTACAAATCGCAACTAAAAGTCTTCAAAATTTACAATATAATGTAAAATATTGTTGTCTGTCGAGCTGCGTACTTAGTTCTTAAGATTTCTTAAAATTCAGTTTTGCCTTTTTGGCCAGCTTTTCAGGCCAAATACTCCTCTGTGCGAAGGTTGTATTTTCGCCGCCGTCGTTGAAAATTTTTCAATTTTAGTCAACTTTGGTCGCCGTCAACGTATGTTTGACTGGCGTTCACAACATCTGCAATTTCATATCGACTTCGAGTGGAATATTATGACATTTATAACGTAGCGACGTAATCTCTTTTGATAGCTTTCGACACGAGTTACAGACACACTTTTTTCTCACATTTCAAGAAACGATGGAATGTTTTATTTCACTTGTTTTCGATGTGAGAAGTTCTCTCCAAAGTTAGAGAACATGGGTACAGAAGAACTCAAAGCACGTACATATCACACTGGCTCCTCTAAAGAGAGTCACCTAAAAAATTTTAAATTTTTACTTTATGCAAGAAATCGATTGCTACCCACTGTAAAAATCTTACTTAATTTTATCTAGTATTTTATCAAACAAATTCAATTGCAATCCCCCTTTGTGATATACGAGTACATATAAAAAGAAAACAGTTTTTTGTCTCTACGGAAAATTTATAAATTTTGAGTTAACCCCCTTTAGAGGAACCAGTGCGATATGTAAACGGGAACTGTGATTAGAAAAATTTTCGTCCGTATTAAATAAGCTATTAAATTAAGACTTGATTAATTTTTGTACGCTCATATTCTATTTAATATATGAAGTTTTAACATATAAATATGAAAAAAAAACCGAAAAGCGAGCCATGACAGGAAGGCGCCCGGAATATGCGACCGGGCATGAAGCCAAAATATTTTATAATGACAATACTCAGCAACATGTTGTAAGACCAGTGAAAAACTTTTAAGAATAGAGTATCTGAAAAGTCTTGACTCACCCGCAGTACACAAGTAGTATACTTCATTTCATTACTCAATAACACTTAATACTTTGAACTATTTTTAGAGTTTTCAAGCAAAGTTTTAAAGCCAAATCCTGCCTTTTATTCAGTTCAATATCTTTTGTATTTAATTTATTTAAAACCTAAAAATAAGTTCAAATACTCAATACTCAGTACCCAAAATTTTGCCAGGATTATAGTCTAAGCCTTGTCCCGTTCGACTAAAATTCATTTCGATCGAAGCAGAACACTCTCATTAAAAAACTGAATTAAGCATGATTCGCTATATTTCTTCAAAAATCAGCAGTTCTTCTTTGTCGGAAAATACACACATACTTTGCACATTGGGTTCAAATGGTATCAAAGTGGCGATTAATTGAAATTTAGAAATAAAGTTTTTATAATAAATTTTGGTATAGGGTAAAAGTAGATAAAATTCTGCATCACAGGCTGTAAAAATCAATCAACTAGTTGTTTACTTTCTTTTCAGTAAGCGGTCAAAATTAGCAAATTATTGCTGTTTTTTTAAAAAAATGTGAACAAAATCGAAATTTTTAAAACTCAAGAGATAATTATTAGTGTTAAATCTATTAAAAGTAAATCTTGTATAATGGAACCTTCAACATCAGATATTAAAGTATAAAGTAAAATTTTTTTATTTTTAAAATTATGTGTAAATATTTTTAATAACTTTTTTAAAAAAGGTCCAAAATTGGGATAATTTCCGCATTTAATGAGGCACAAATATTAAGTTAAGCTTTGTTCACATTATGTGTATTTGTCATGTGCATTGTCAGTTTTTCACATGTTAAATTTGTACATATCGTCTGAACTGCTGTTCGATTTCCTATACGCACAGTCGCGACCCAGTTATTTACAACTATTCTATTGGGGATGTTTTTCTGAATAGAGTTTTGGAAGTTAAGGATCTGGGTGTTATATTTGATACAAAATTGGAATTTAATAACCATATTAACTATATAACCTCCAAAGCATATTCAATGTTGGGATTTATTAAAAGAAACTCCAATGATTTTAGTGACCATGCTTCTGTAAAATCTTTGTACATTTCATTTGTAATGAGTAAATTAGAGTACTGTTCTCTTATATGGAATCCTTTTTATTTAACACACTCTGATAGAATTGAAAGAATTCAAAAGTTATTTTGTAAATTTGCTTTTAAAAAAATTACATGGAATTGTGATGAACTTTCTTATGAAAGTAGGCGGAAATTTTTAGGCCTACAATCTTTAAGAAATCGCAGATCTTATTTTTCAATAATTTTATTTTTAATATTTTATCGAATGAAATACATTGTCAGGAGTTATCTGACTTGGTGAGTTTGTATTCTCCTGTTCGTGATTTGCGTCAGGAACGTCTTTTTTATGAAGATTTTCACCGTAAAAGATGTCGGAACATTTTCTGTGAAAGCAGAACAAGTGCAATATGTTAAAAGTGCAAAGTAAGTTTGTGTGTTGCGAAAGACAAGAACTGTTTTAAAGAATATCATACCAAACGTTAATTCCAGTTTTTAATGAATCACAATGTTCCTGTATTTTAGTCTTAAGTTTATAATACATATCTCGTTAAATAATTATATTTTTCAAGTTTTATTGAATTTCTTGTACTTTTATATCCATTTATACGCTACACTTTTTAGTATATAATTAATTTTTTTTTTTTTTTTATTTTTGTTTTGTTTTTTTATTAAAGTAATTTATTTTTGATTTTTATGTTTAAAATTTAAACACAATGAATCCTTTTTATTAAAATATGAAATTTATTTTACCACTAAACGACCAAAGTACACAATTGTGCTTCTTCCTTTTCGAAAAATAATAATTATTTTACATGTAAATCGCCAAAATACACAAACGTGTCAGGTCCTTTTTCAAAATTTCATGATTGTGAAAAAATTTTAAAATTAAATTTCAAACGTCTGCAAAAAGAAAAATTTAAAATCTTTAGTTTTGTGAAAATGAGAGCATATTTTCGTGATGGGTCTGAAAGGGTTAAAAATATTTATTTTTTTAACTTTTTTTCTAAAATGCTATGTTTTTATTTGCTAATAATAACTCATAAATAAAAAAATATAATATTTTAAAACTACGGCTTCCATGAATTAATCGCCACTTTGGGTACCATCGAACCCACTGTGCGTTGCCAGAAAGATGGGAATGTCATGCCTTATATCTTGCATATTACTAATAAAATATGCCAAGAATCCAGCATTTTTAAGTTACACACTTAATACTTAATATAAAAAAAAAAAAACATTATTCTTACGAAATTCTTCTTTAACAGCTTTTAATATTTTAAATGTTTTCCAACGGCAACGAAAAACACCTCTTCAAAAAAAAAAAAAAAAAAAAAAAAATTACCCAAACTACTCTTAATGTTTTTTTTTTTTAAATTTTAGCAACAGACAAAAAAATAAATAAATAATAATGAAAAATGTTTCAGATTTTTTTTCTCTTTGCAAGCAATTCTGGATTTTTGCCAAAAAGGAAAAATGTATCAAAGACATTTAAATGTTTTAAATTTTTTTTTTTTTTTTTTTTTTTTTTTTAATATTTTTTATTTTTTTAGTAGGCATTAAATTAATGTGAACAACATGCTCTTTGGGATGTCTTGTTTGATATAACCGAACAAACGAAATTTGTTTTTTTGGAGGATTTTTGTTTAAACAATTTAAACGTAGGCTGATTATATATGAAAATAATTTATCTTTTAAGATAATATATCATCATTACCTGTAGACAAATATTATTAAGAAGAATGTTGGAGAAAAATTATTGTTTCTTAAGCACAAAGAAAATATTGCAATTTAAATGGGTTGTAGAAAAAAACTTGGGGAGGTGAGTGGTGTTTAATTTCAGAGTCTTACTTTTATTCCAGCTCTCCATTTTTCTTATTTTTTTATTCTAACTGGGGTATTCATTCGGTTAACCCTTAAGCGTTTAACCGATTAATTACTACCCTTTAAACTGATCGGTTAATTTAAAATTGGCTATTTTCGATTAACGGTTAAACCGGTTAATTTTAGTCGATTAACCGATTAACCGATGTAACAAAATTTAAAATTGGTTGTAGTATTATAACATATTTTTTTGTGTTTTTAATTATTTGTTTCGTCTTATAGACTATTTGTATGTGTTTAGAAAATATATTTTCATACAAACAAAGAAGGTGCTTAGTGATCTTCATTATAAAAAAGTTTTTGCTGTCAACAGTTTTTTGTTTTACGTACTTTTTATATGTATGCGTTTAGTTATTTGTTTCTTCTGATATCAATCTTTTAACAGAATTAACCGAAACAATTAGAAGTGTTAAAAATTTAAAAAAAGATATTAAAAAAAGACTCTAATGGCACAATGGAAGATTTTATATGTTACCAGAAATTCAGAAAAAGAACTGAAAAATTAGATATTCTCTATTACGGGTTGCTTTTGATTTCTCCATTATCTACGATAAATGAAAGAATTTTTTCCACGTCAAGTTTTATCAAAACCAAAGAAAAGAATCGCTTAAATCCTAAACATTTAAACCAAACTATTTGTTTAAAAGATTATTTTACAAGATCTCCTTTAACTATTGAAATAACTAATACGATGATGATGTTACAGTTTATTTTTTAATTAATAAATATTATGCTTTATTTTTTTTTATTAAAACATAATATGTATTAACTAAAAAATATGTATTAAAAATTATACAGGCCTGTCACAGAAATCAATTTCGATCGAAAGTGGAAGTGATTTCGTATTTTGATTCTCCAAAAACGAAATCACTTTCGAGCGGAATTGATTTCTGTGACAGGCATGTATGAATTTTTTTCTTGTTTGCTCGTTTTAGTTCAAGAGTTGTTACGTTTGTTATGTTATTGCTTTTTTGTTACTAATAAACTCCAAATAATAAATGATTTATGCATTTTTATTTATTGAAATTATTTAACTTATAAAAAACTTTAATAATCAGTTAACCGATCGATAAAAAATTAGCCGATTAAGCCAAAGCCTCGGTTAATTAATCGAGCGATTAACCGATTAAAGCAAAAGTCCGATTAAATGAATACCCTAATTCTAACATTCTTTCTATGTAACTCTTCTGCACTCCATGTTTTTTGTTATCATTCTTAACATCAGACTGGCTTTTTCTCTTTCCAACTACCAATCAATCATCATTTTCGTAGTCCTGTTCATGCTTTATATTCATCTTGCTCTCCAATTTTGCACCTAAATTCTTTTTTATCCCCCTTTCTAATATACTTATTATCATGTTTTCCATCTCACGTTCATGGGATCGAATATATGTCTGATGGTTTGATGAAACCACCTGTGGACAAACCAGAAAAATTTGGCCCATCATAGATGAAAAAGAACTAGGCGGGCACTACCTCAGGAACCTTATTGCGGTTATAACAGGCCACTGGCTCATTGGATGGCACGCCTAAAGGCTAGGGCACCCTTACAATGACCTATGTAGAAGTTGCGGTGACGAGGAGGAGGAAGAGTCAACGGAGCATCTTCTGTGTCATTGTCCGGCCGTCGGAGAAATGAGACTTGAACTGCTTGGTTGATAAACCCTTGGAGACAAAACGTGTCTCTCTAACATTGATTTAAACAGGATCCACTCCTTTATTGAATCGACTGGGTAGCTGAGTGAGAATGGTTACACAACGAGAACTTATCAATGGATCCACGTGAGCCGTGTTTGAGTACGGCTGCCAATGGAACCTAACCTAACCTATACATTCGACTTTAAGATATCTCCGTGTTACATATACGCTGTTTTAGGCACTATATTCTGAAACAAAAAAAAAAAAACATTCCAAAGAGGATGCTCAGAATTCACTTAAGAGAAAATTGGTTGCCAAGAACGTGGTGGTTGCACAAATAGTCTGATCTTTAATCTTACGATTTAGCTGAATTTGTTTAATTACTTTTCAAATTTCCATTCTGAGGAACAAAAACTGTACCGTCTTGGAACGTAAACGTTGTGAGCTCTTTATCGTTTCAGTCTATAAAACAATAGAAACACAGGCTATTGAAACCATTAAATAGTACAAATTTCAAAAGCAACACCCCTTTAATATGTTATTCGAAATTACTGTAGTTTGAACAGCGTTTCGTGTACAAACATTAAATATCGAAAACACTTTGTAGAAAAATAAATTCGCTTAATGTTATTGATGATGTACAAATAGTAGTCTATATGTTTTTGTTTCAACAAAATTCCAATGATTTTCACATGGTTTTTTTAATTGCTTTTTTTCACAATGGCTTTAACATGCATGTCATAAAATTGTACCAGCATATTTACGAGTCAAACGAGTACTTAGTCATAAAAAAATACACACAAACGCAGGTGAAATATTTCACTTGCCTCAATCCCCTATTGAATGTTTGCCTAAATTGTTTTTGGTTCTCTCTGTCTCTACGATGAAGGTAAAAGTATTTCACAAAAAAATCCCTCATTAACGATGTTCGTCATACCGTAAAGTGGGTATTAAGGTGTGATTTTTTTTTTTTTGCTTTAAAAAATATTTTTAGAAAATCCACTTTGGTTGTGTGGCAATTAAAGAAAATGACAATGTAATTTAAAAGTACACATACATAAATACATAATTCTTTTAAGCTTTTCCGTAAGTTGGTTGTGTAGCACGACAAGGTTAAAGAATTTATGACGGTTGTTTGGTTTTTATTTTATTTGTTACAAATATTTTCGACATTAAGCAAATAATTTATTTGAGAATGTATGGCTAGCCGGATGTAAGAATATGTTATATTTATGAAAAGACGAGAAAACTAAATCTCCATAATCTGACAAGATTATTTTTATCGATTAGTCAATGGCTTATAATTTATTATAAAGATAATGATACTGCTAGACCTTAAAGATTACTCAGGTGTTCCTTTATCAAGCGCAAAAACTTGGCCCTCCAACCACAACAATCACCCTCATTCGTGGTTGGCGTTTTTGTGGCGAAAGTTAAGCGTTTTTAAGCTATCGTGGTTAGCAGAAACGACAACAAATTCGACACTGTTTACATATCTATTACAAAAAACGTTATCGTGGCCAACGTATTTGTTGCAAAAACTTCCGTTAAATTTTTAAATCACGACGGCGCACAGTGTAAGATTTCGGCAATCTAGGGGGACTTAAACTTAATAATAGATGTTAGAAAAATATCCCATTGTTACAAAAATAAACACAAGACATAATACAAAAATTTTGTTAACCCTGCGGCCACACGATCAACTTTATGTTGATAGTCTTTTACATATACAGTGTGTCAAAATTTACATAAATTAAAAGCTGTGACGTAGGCTGCACGCAATTTTTCAAGATGTCATCAAGAAAACAATTTATACTGACAAACGAAAAATGTGCTCACTAAACTTCTAATCAGCTGCTAAATTGAACGTATAAATGCCAAACAAATGGATAGTTAAAATTCAGAGCAATCTCGTGATCAATTTAAAAAGTGTGAGTGTGTCAGTGAAAAAAATGCGAGTGAGAGCAAATTGAAAGGAATTGAAAGACAAAAATTGATCGTGTGGCCTCCAAGTAACATGATAGCGACTATAATGAATGTGTTATTATCTAACATGCATTCAAAAACAAATTTGACAGCCCGCACGAGTCTTCAAATTAAAGGTGGATATAATAAATCGTGCGTGCTTTTTTCCAAAAAGTTATTTTTTTTCTGTTATCTTAATAGTTTAACTATAAAATTTGCAATAAATCGTTAAAAAAAAAAAGTGGAGTATTTAAATAAATTTGCTTCTTTAAAAGCCATAAAGTAAGTAAGTGTTAAAAGTCTAACTTTTCACAGACCAAAACTTTCATATTCTATCAGATTCTACGTTGGTACCACAAGGAGGATCATCGCATAGATTCCCGAAACTGATTCCAAGAATAAAATTTTGCTCATATATTGCCCAAAAGCATCGTCTTTTAATATGTCTGAAATATCGCGCCAGGAATTTTTACATGTTTGGTTAGATAACATTAAATCTGAAAGGTTTGAAGCGATTTTAAAATTCCTTTTAACATTTTTGGAAAAGATGTGGACTGTGAAAAGTTAAAAGCAGGGACCGTAATAGTTATTCCTTTTTTCATAAAAGTCAGATGATAACAGTCATTTTTTGATTTTTATTTTTTTGAACAAAACTAACAGTTATTTTTTTATATTTATTTATTTGAACACAAATAACAATCATTTTTTTGATTTTTATTTTTTCGATCCAAAATAATAGTTATTTTTTGATTTTTATTTATTTGAACACCTTTTTTTATTTTTATTTTTTTTTTTTTTTTTTTTTTTTTTTTTTTTTTTTTTGAACGAAAATAACAATTATTTTTTGATTTTTATTTCTTCGAGCAAAAATAAAAGTTAATGTTTTAAAGAAATGTACGTGTTATTATTATTGAGTTGACTTTAAATATTTATTTAAATATGTGATCGTCATTGGGATTTCTTATGTGCATTAAAATAAATATTTAAAGTCAACTCAATAATTATAACAAGTATATTTCTTTTACTTTTGCTCGAAAAAATAAAAATCAAAAAATAACTGCTATTTTTATTCAAAAAAATAAAAATAAAAAAATAACTGTTGCTGTTTTCCAAAAAATCAAAATCAAAAAATATCTGCAATTTTTGAACAAAAAAATATAAATCAAAACTTTAAACATCATTATGTTTTATCATAGAAAAGTCCATAAGGATCAATATGGTATACTTGAATCACTTAGCCGGCATTTACTTCTATTTATATGCCTTTTTGTTTTAAAATTTGAAATAACTTTTTTTTTCGGTCCCTGGTTAAAATCACGTTTACGAAAGCTATGCTACGACTTTAAAGTGAGAAGGGATAAATCTCGACGAGTAAAATACAGATTTATGCATGATAATGCTTTATGGCTTAAAACAAAAAAATTGTCAGAGAAAAGTTTATTTTCTATATCATGATACCTCTTCAACTATTTTCAACGATTGGAGGAGAAAAGAGAATTTTGAGGCAAAACCCTGCTCCATCCACCAGATATTGTCGGTCTATTAAATTTATTTTTACAAAAGAAACACGTGCAGAAATTTTAAAGAGTGTATACACATTCAACTCAGTCAAGATCAAATTTTAGTTTTGATCTCACTATCATCAAAATAAACAATTTTACTTTCAAAGTTAGAGCGTCTCTCGTTTTATGTTTGACTGACGGAAAAGTCTGCAATGCGCTATCAACGTACACGTCATCGCAAGTATGATATTTGTGTAGTGCTAAGCCAAAAGCGATGAACAATATTAGCGCCTTATCAGAGCGCGAAATCGACAAAAATATGCTTGCTTAAGGCTTTTCGCCTCTACATGCATATATAAGATTTATGGAGTGCTTGCTGCACATCTCGTACGGAATCAAAATTAAAAAAATGGTATGTATCAAATAAGGCTAAAGTAGCTAAAAGAAAGAAAAAAATTCAAGACAACAAAATACCGGCAAAACCAATTTGTTACCTTTCGGATCCCAGGCATTGACCTCCTCTTCCTGATTTTTTAACCCAGAGCGCAACCCATTATGAGGTCCAAGCATCCTCAAATGTCTTCTTTTGCCGTACATTTGATCTGATCTTACCAATAATCTTTATATAAAGAGGTCAATTTCCTCACAAGAAAGGCGGTGTATCATTTAACCCTGTCCTTTAGCCAACTAGAAATATATAGCTGTTTCCCAGCAGTACCATGCGAAGGTAGAACATAGACACTTGATGTCGAATTTACGGCTTTCTAAGGCCTCCAATTCGACATCTTTATTTCCCGGTGCCAACTGCTTATTGGTTGAGACTCCTGCGGGGATCACGTGGTAGGTCTGATTTTCAACCGCTTGTTGGAAGTTCGGCCAGCTGACGGATCTTTCTAGATGCTGCTGCTATTCATTAGATGCTGCTAGCATGCCATAAAGCAGAGGAGGTCAGATAGCACCAGCTCCTAAACAAAGAGCGAGTGCATAAGTCTGGTGAATTGTACACTTAAATTTCTACTTGTGTGTACTGGTTGCGCTCACATACAGGGTGGGTTGGTTAGCGCATTGTTTGTCACCGAATGGGTATAGCCATCATGGGGTTATATCTACCCGATAGGAACCCATGTAGTAAATCTTTTGGCACATCTGTTCAGATGCATATGGTTAGTAAGGTTGGTACTTTTGGAATTATTGCGAAAGAACGTTGATCCGCATGAAGAATTATTATCCTTTTTCTTAATATAAAAGCGAGCACCTTTAGGGCTCTCAGGTCTAATGGGTTTTGAAAACACCATTTAAATCTTAAAAGACTCCGCAGAAAAAAAGATATGAATAGTAATACAAATCATTATTAAAATATTAAAAATTATATCACTATATACTATTGTGTGTATTACTCGTCCTACTGTAAAATTTTTTTTTTGCAGTTAAATTTATTGTATTTTTTCAGAAATGGCTGTAAGTTTTATTTTATTTTTGCTCGTTTTGTCTTTCATTTGCAATTAGTTATGGAAAGTTGTTTTTTTATACCTACACTCTTCTGTTTTACCCAATTTACAGACATTATTTACAAAATACAAGCGATTGGTTTTGCTTTATCAATTTCTCTTAACAAAGTACACAGATGGAAGGAAGCAACCAAAACAAAAAAAAAATTAACTTTTTTGTTAAGTTTCTGGGGAAAATTTATTTCTTTACTATTAGTTTATAACATTGTGTTCAAATTCATTTTAATTTTGTTGCGAAAATTGCTAAAGACTCCCTTGGAAACCTTTCAGTATGACCCCATTGTAATAACTTCATGTTTGAAAGTTTTATACAATTGCTGGCATCTTTTCTCCTTCGTACTCTTCCTTGGCTTCGTTATGGATTTGTAAACTTTTCTTATTTTATTTTTTTTTTTTATAATCTTCATTGTCGAATATCATGGTTACAATCTGTGTTAAAAAATAAATCGAATATTGTTTTTTTTATTTTATTTCTGTTTTTTTTTTTTAAGTACTTCCAAGTATGTGCAGTTTTGTAAATGGCCTTTAAGATACTCAAACTGCTGGTTATTAATTTTGATGGTATCTGCTGGGTTTTAGCTACTTTTTCCCCATTTCTCTTCCAGTAGTTTTTGAGCATGCTATTTTTAATTTTCTAAATAGTATTTTAGTACGTGATTTTAATACTCTTTTATGATTTTAACTTTGTTATAAATGTGCCACTAGGCAAGTTTTATCTTTAAAAATTTTTGTTTAAGTTAAAACACAGAGTAAATCTTATTAAAAAAAAAAAATTTTTAAAGACCTTTTTAATAATTAAAATTATAGGAAATGCTTTGACGTTATCTGGTGAAATTATCTTTAAACATTATTCCAAACTATAAATCATTTCAAAATATAAGGCCACAATGATTTTAAGTTTAGGAATTTCTTAAAATGTGTTATGCCCCACCTACATGAGAAACAGCATCTACGAATCATCTGCAATAAATTAGTCAGTTCGTTTTAGTTAATGGTGGTGGTCTTAACAACTGATTAAATTTGAAATATTTTAAATGATTGTTTTAAGTTTTTTTTTTTTTTATTTTAAACCAAAATATTATCTCTACTTTTATGTATATTTTACAGTTTAAAGTGGCTTTTAACTAATTATTATGCATGATATCACTTAAAACAAAAATAAATGCACACAAAAAATTATCGATTTATTACAGAGTTATTTATGATGATTTCTTTTTAAAATTTAAATACACACAACCGTTAACAACAAAAGAAAACACTTAAAATGCAAATGATATAAAATTTTTTACGATTATGCAAAAATAGTTCAAAAATTAAATACATAAATTGTGGCTAAATAGATTTTTATAAGAAATAAAATTTTAAAAAGAGAAAAATTTAAAAGCTTTTTCACAAAAACTAACAGCCGTATTCATAACAAAAAGTTAGCCACAGTTTGTACACTACGTACAAGGATGCCGATTAAGCTTAGCAGCTTGTTAGCACAGAGTTTATTTATAACGAATTTTATCCGTCTGCTAACTTTTAATAAATCAACTCTGAATAATCATGATGCCACATTATAGTGCTAAAAAATGCAACACGTTTTGCATAAATCATCGCTGGTTTTGTCATTTCATTTCATAATTTTTTTTATCTTTTTGTTTTTGCCTCCCCATATAAAAATGTTAAATGTTTTTAATTTAAAATAAATTTAAAAAAGGACTTAATTAAAAAGACAGTGAATTAGAAAAAAACCAACAAAATTATTCAACATTAAACGCCTGTTTTTCACAAGGTGGCAAAAGCTTGGCAGCTCGTTAACAAGACTTTAGCAAATCGTTAGCCAGAGTTTAGCTAGTGTATTATGAATGAACTTTGTGCTAACTTCATGCCAAATTTTCGTTATGAATACGGCTGTAAGTATTTTATAACTTATCATAAGCTTGTGGTATGTATGTATTTTGATCAGGGAAACCATAAATATGCTCTAAAAAACGCGTTGCGCATTAAATATGCAGTAAAATCTCGAAAATATGTCCTGAAAATTGAAAAAAATATACAAAAAAAAAAAAAAAAATAGCTCATTTGAAAACAAAAACATTTGCATTTAAAAAAAAACAATCTTAAAATTTAAATCGGTAAAACCCAAAGGGCAGACGAATTTTCGAGTATTTACGCTATTTGGAAACGAGGGGCATTCAATGGCTCACAAAAATAAAATTATGTTATGAGGCTTTAATTCATATGACAGTTATTTGTGGCGAATATTGTCTAGATATTAGCAACCATATGAGATTTTTTGTCTTAAAGGGATTTCAAGGCCGGTCGCTAAATTGTTTATTAATTTTTACATTTAAAAAGAAGTTAAACTTAAAGCTATTTATAAATGGGAGCTTTGGGCAAATGTGAGCAGATTCGAAACTAATATAATTTGCAGTGGAATATTTTGCGGTGAATTTACTTTAATATCTAACATAATTAGATGGTTTACGGACAAACAAAGTCTAATTTGGAAGGACTTTTCAAGGTTAATATGTGAAATTATAGACCGTTTCTCAGATTTGATAAAATTCTTTACAAAATTGCAACTAGTACTTTGCGCACAAAGTTAACACGGACAGACAACCAGCCAGATGGACGGATGGACATCGTTAGATCTCTTTAAAAGCGATTCTGAGTCGGTCGATTTACTAAAAGATTGGACCAGATTTCTATGTATTATATCGCCAAAAAAGTATATTAATGCTTTTTCCTTAATTTTTGCCTGTATAGATACACAATTTGAAAGTTTAAAATAACATTTATCTTTAATGACAACCTGCTTTGGCTTACAATTTTAGAGTAGAAATTAAATGTAGATGACGAAATTGAAGCAACACTTTGGGTATACATATAGATACATATTTAAAACAAGAAAAAACCGGATTTAAAAAAAAATCTTGTAAGCATCTAGAAAATTGAACATGTATAAAAAAATATGCATCAATAAGGCAAAAACATGCGCTTTAAACTTAAAATATGCTGCAAAAATGCTTTTGTAACTTAATTATGCAAAAGAATGCTGTAAAGAGTAAAATATGCACTAACAAATCGATGCAAATAAAATTCATAAAAAGCTCTAAAACGGATAAATGTATTGTTTCTGCATTCATTGGTCGCACAAGGAAAAATATGCAATTGCATATTTATGGTTTCCCTGGTTATGACCATTGAAGGTACTATATGACAGAATAGTGTAAGTTGTTCCTTTAATGCATGTGGATCGTGTACTTTATGACATCCCTTTATTGCCTTCAGTTTTTTTCTTCCTTTCCTTGCTGTCCTTTCTTTCCTTCTTTTCCTGCGTTTCCTTCTTTTCCTAACTTTTCTTCATTTCCTTCCATACTTCCATTCCTTCGTATCCTTTTCTTCCTTTCCTTGATTTCGTTTGTCCTTTATTTCCTTCCTTTCCTTCTGTTTCTTCCTTTCATTCCCTTCCGTCCTATTCTTCTTTTTCTTCCTTTCAATCCTTTTTTTTAATTTCCTTTCTTTCCATACTTTCCTTCCTTTAATTCCTTTACTTTTGCCTTCCTCCCTTCCTTTTCTTCCTTTCCTTATTTTCCTTCCTTTCCTTCATTTCCTTCCTTTTCTTCCTTTCTTTATCCCTTCCTTTCTTTCATATCCTTCCTTTCCTTCTTTTCCTTTGTTTCCTTCCTTTCCTTTCTTTCCATCTTTTCTTTCTTTCCTTCTCTTCATTTTCTTCCTTTTCTACCTTTCCTTTCCTTCCTTTATTTCCTTCCTTTCCTTCCTTTCCTTCCTTTTCTACCTTTACACCTTTTCCTTTATTTCCTTAATTTCCTTCCTTTCCTTCCTTCCCTTTCTTTCCTTCCTTTCCTTCCTTTCCTTCCTTTCCTTCCTTTCCTTCCTTTCCTTCCTTTGCTTCCTTTCCTTCCTTTCCTTGCTTTCCTTCATTTCCTTCCTTACCTTCCTTTTCTTATTTTTATCCCTTTCCTTTTGTTCCTTTCTTTCCTTCTTTTTATTTCTTTTCTTTCCATTTTGTTCACCTTTTTCTTCTGTTATTCCTTTCTTTCCTAAATATTTTAAGACTATTTCTAGTACTTTACTATGTATTCTTACTTTTATTATATATCTGTACCCATGTTCGGTAACTTTGGTGAGAGTTTCTCGCATCGAAATCATGTGAAACAAAATATTCCATGGTTTCTCGAAAAGTGAGAAAAAAGTGTGTCTGTAACTCATGTCGAAAACTATCAAAAGAGATTACGTCGTTACGTTATAAATGACATAATATTCCACTCGAAGCCGATATGAAATTGCAGGTGTTGAGGACGCCAGTAAACATATCGTTGACGGCGACCAAATTTGACTTAAATTAAAAATTTTCAACGACGGCGGCGAAAATACAACCGTCGGCTATACAAAAAATGTAAAGTGTGACTTTAATGTTTGTTGATTACAAAAGTGCTTTGAAAACATTGGAATATTTTTTAAAATTTTTAAAAGAAAAATAATTAAACAATGAAAAAATCTGCCAAGAACAAAATACTTATCTCTTCCGTGTTAATATTCATTGCATTTTGCATTTTTTAATTTATTATTTAGTGTTGAAATTTTTTCTCACCCCGATTTTATGTGTGAGTTTATCTTTTTTTACTATTACCTATGCTAATCCCGTGAAGCTATACGCTGGTCTGCAGGAGACCAGAGTCTCTGGCGGAAATCGAACCCGCAACCCCGGCGCTGATAGACTAGCTCACTACCAGCTAGCCCACCGGGGCACCCATTGACAGTTCAAAGCGGGAACTTTCTCAAAAGCATTTTACAGACACACTTTTTCAGTATATTTGCGAGTAATTTCCTTACGTGACAGCTGTAACTCGCCAAAAATAAGTGAGAAAAACAGCTGTTTGCTTCAATTTATAGCATTTTTGTTTAATTTCGCACATTTCAATCGAAAATTTCTCGCTGTGGGAGTTACAGAATATGGGCACTGATCTTCTTTTCGTTCTTCCTTTTCATCAAAAATCTCAACATTTAAGGGTCAGTCAGGATAATATTATAAAATAACATTATTTGATAAGCAGAATGCAACTAGACCTAAACTTTCATTTTTTTCTTCCTAACATTTTCATGAATATCTTCTATTCCATTTGTTCGAGGGCTTTTTTATTCATCGTTTGTGCCGTTCTAATATTGAATTGGTCTTTTTGTTACTTTATACGTAGCTCTTACAATTTATTTAAAAAACGAACAGATATCTGCATTGATTGTCAATAATAAAGAGACTATTAGTTACGTTTCTCACACGAGTAGTAGTAGAAAATACACAATAATTTCTTACGTTTCTATGGTAAAATGTAATTGAAAATTATAAAAAACGTACCTTTTGTTACTTAATTAATTGTTTACAATTTCCGAAATAAGAAGCGAACAAAAAAAAAACACCCAAGTTCAGTTGCAAATGACTTTCAGTCAATAGTCAATGTGACTGTAGTAATACTCGTAAAATACATGAGCCATCAAGATTTATTTATTTTTTTTCTACATTTTAGTGGATTTTCTTTTAAGTTTGTGAAATAAATAACAAAAAAAAAACGCAAGAAAAATAAGAATCATTTTTAGTCATTGACTTCAAAAAAACTTAAAAATATTTGTTTTCTTTTTTTAGTTCTTTTTTTATTTTCTTTTTCTTAATTTATCTTTTTTAACATCCGCTTGCAACGATATTTGTTATAATCTGAGTTCGAAAATGCTGCATCATACAGCTTTAGAAGTGGCCAAGAGATTTAAGTTTTTTGTATATTTCTTTCAGATTTATTATTTGAAAAGTTTTAACTTTTTTTTTAAGTAAGAGTAGATTTGCTGACTTAAGTTATTTTGCCAAATACCATTTGGCTATTTGTGCAAAAGGTGTTTTTTTTTATAAAGTTTTATTAAGGTAAGAAAATATAAATGAAACAAAATATTTAAACGGAATTTTATTAAAAAAGTGCAAGCCAGGGGATTAAGAAATGTTGCAGTGCAAAGCAAAAATTTGCAAAATAATATTATGTTGCGTTGCCTCTGAAAAATAACAACATTGCTTGTATACTTTTCAAAATTCTACTCGTTTTTTTCGTTGGAAAGTTAAGATCTTAGATTAATTTTTTTTAAATACAAAACCATAGCTTTTACTGCATTGGAAGTTTTAAATTTAGATCCAACAAGTTTTTTTTTTGTAAAAAGTCACCGCATCCTCGATTAAATTTCTGGCAAACTTGCTCTATCTGAAACCGTTAGCAGAGATTGCTTTAGGCACTTCAAAGGTGAAGATTTTGATGCTCAAGCCGAAAAACTATCGAAAGACTACAAAATTTTAAAAAGGTTACAGGCACTACTCTTAGAAAATCCACGCTAAACGTAAGAACACAGCGCAGAATTATTGGGGGGGGAGTGACATTATAAACAATTCCATTTCTTTTAATATCATTGAGATCTTATAGACTCAGGGTCAATTACATCTCCAATAAACCAAAGCTGAGAGTCATCGAATGTGGATTTTATAGAAAATTAATCATCTCTGAAATTATTTTTGGATACAATGATGAACATTTTTTACATTAAAGGCCACAAAAGTTTTGGGATGTCAAGTTTAAGGCATTATTCGATTTATGTCAAGTGCAAGAACTTAAGCCAAGAGACTTCGCAACTAGATTTTGCATGTCGAAATTCTGTGGTTTTTATGGGCAACCCCGTATGTCTCAAATCGACATTTTTCAGGAGATCCGAAAAACCATACAAGATCAAATTATGGGCAGGTTCAATTCCTACTTTTTGAACTTTGTTATGACGTTATAAAACCGGAGTTGGTTCATCTTTCTTCAGCAATTTATATAAACATGTAAAGATTAAAATTGAGAAATAGAGTATTGACATCTCAAAATCGAAAAAATGGACATACATAGAAAAAAGTGTTTTATCAATTAAAAAAATGGTTTAAAAAGTATTTAAATTTAATTAATGTGATAAATGAATCAACTTATTTTTTAGTTGAAAGAAAATTAAAAATTAAATTTTATTAAATTAACATTTTAGTTGTTTTGAAATAAATTTTCAATTAAAATTTTAATTAAAATTTTAATTAAATAACAAAACATCTTAATTGACTTTTTTCGTTTAAAATAAAATAATTTAAACATGTAGAATTGTTGTTGGGAATTGTCAATATTTATTTAAATAAATTAACACATTGTTTGAAATGGCAAAGTTTTTTGATCACTTTTTTAATTAAAATTAAAAATATCAAATAATCAATATAATCATTTTGGTAATAAGTGCAAAATCAACAAATTTTTTGCTTGATATTATGAATTTGGTGATTGGAGAAAATTAATAATTTTTTCTGTGTACGCGGTTGCCCATGAAAACCACAGAATTATTACTTTAACTATACAAAAGTGCAGCATTTGTACAAAGAATTAGCCAAGCGAATATCAAAGTAAAATATTTACTGCGCTAATAAAGGACGTTTGGCGCCACGCGCTTTATAGGCCAAACTTTGTCTTGTCTTCCAATTGTTTAAAAAGATTCGATACAACCTTTCTAAATTTTGTTATTCCCGGAGGTCTGTCTATACTAGGGATGCCAAACGGGAAATCCCGAATCCCGAAATCCCGGGATTTTTCGGGAATCCCGGGATTTTTAACATATCAACTTTTATGTACAAAACTGTTCGTTTTTATTGAATTTTTATAGTATATACAAAAAAATTATTAAAAATTATATTTGGGTTATATTTTCTATTGCAAATAATTCATATTTTTGAGTTTAATTTTTGTTTTTGGAACACAGCGAGTATTTAAAATTTGCAATTTTTGCTTGATATATGACGACTATTTCTGGATTTTTGTATTTTGCTTAATAAAAACCATTATTTTAAGTAGAAACGAAATTGGCAGATTTACATCTCAAGCCTTTATTACAATTACGTTTAGCAAGTTTATCTTTGGCTTAAGACATAATTCCAAATTAAAAATGATTATTTTTATGCAAAATATAGAAATCAAGAAATAGTTGTTATATATCAAGCAAAAAATAAAAATTATTCACGATCCAATTAAAGTTTTATTCAGAAACTAAAGAATAAATGTTGATATAATTATAACAATTAAGTCGTAATATTGATGACAATAGCTCATATTCCTTCCGCTCCAATAATAATAACCAATTTGCTTAAAAAACATACGGTATTCATAAATAAATAATTTAAACTTGAAATCTGTTTTAAGAAACATTTTATAAACATTTTGTTTTAAAATAAATTTCAAACGTACTTAACTTATTGATAATGAATTTCGCCCTCACCCTGGAGGTGTACTGCACTGCAGTCGACATAATTTTACAGTTTTTAACTCAGCTATCGAGATTGATGAGGGACTACACTTTGCCGTGTATTAATGTCGTCACAACTTAATTCACATTAAAAATTGAATTGCTGTCAAAAAACCGAAATGAATTGATCTAGAAAAACTAAGAGATACGTATGTTTTTTTAAGCTTTTTTCAGAATCTGCTCATTTTGATCATGGGTAACGCCAGTGTTATAAACATATGTATAAAATAAAGTGTTTTGTTGTTTTCATTTTTAAAAATTTCTGTTACGTTTATAAAACCTTTTGAATATTTAAAAAGTGTTGTTTATTAAAAAAAAATTCCGAAAAATCCCGAAAAATCCCGAATCCCGGGATTTTCAAAAATCAGTCCCGATTGGCATCCCTAGTCTATACATCGGTTAACCGTTAATTTAAAACTTGCTATTTTCGATAAACGATTAAACCGGTTAATTTCAGTCGATTAACCTATTAACCGATTAAACCAAAACCTCGGTTAATTGATCAACTGATTAACCGATTTAAGCAAAAGCCCGATTAAATAAATGCCCTAGTCTAAACGTCTTAAAAAGCACCAACCTCTTGGCGTGTCACTTTTGTGTTTTTTTAAGTGCAGAAAATATCGATTCAATGCGATAAAAACTTTCTATTAAAATTATCAATAGTTTCTTATCAATTAAAAAAATAGTTTAAAGTATTTCAATTCAATTAATGTCATAATTATTTTTTAGTTCAAAGAAAATTGAAATTTTTTGAATTTATTCTATGAGCAAAATTTCAGTTACATATGTGTTTTATAAAGCTTCTTGTAAGCCTGATCCATTTCGGGGTTCCCTACTTTTTTAAAGAAAACAAACCCAGAAAATTCAAATTTAATGGGGAATGTTTATTATCATTTGAAAGAACATGCTTTGGCATAAATTTTTTTGAAGTAGATGGTCCATCCGTTGAGTCCAATTTTAGATGACTCGTTCGTGCAATTCGACTAGTAACTGGCGAATGACACGCGTGATGTTTTCCTCCAAGGCCTGAATCGAAGCGGGATTGTCCGCATAAACTGTAGACTATACATATCCCCACAGAAAAAAGTCTAACGGTGTGATATTACACGATCTTGGTGCCCAATCGACCGGCCAAAAACTTGAAACTAAGTGCTCACCGAAGTGCTCTTCTAATAAATCCATTGATTGATGAGATGTGTGGGAAGTTGCGCCGTCTTGCTGAAACTTAATGTCGCCGAGACCACGAGCTTCAATTTCAGGCATCAAATAGTCGGTTATTATGTCACGATAACGGTCGCCATTGACGGTTACGTTCACACCGGCATCATTTTTAAAGAAATATGGACCGATGATTCCACCGGCCCACAAACCACACCAAACCGTTGTTTTTTCTGGCTGAAGTGGCAGTTCTTGAATCTCTGCAGGTTGCTCTTCGTCCCAAATGTGGCAATTTTGTTTGTTTACATACCCATTGAGCCAGAAATGGGCCTCATCGCTGAACAAAATTTGCCTCGAAAACGTCGGATCTTCTTGGAACTTTTCAAGAGCCCATAGACCGAAGCGATGTCGCTTTGGAAGGTCGAGCGGCTTCAGTTGTTGTACAAGCTGTATTTTGTTTCAATTTAAGATCTCAACGTTAAGCTGAAGGTCCATGCCATGCATTCTATGCGTTGTTCCTTTTTATGCATATTTCAAAAAGTAGAATCAGTGTAATAATATGTGAAAAGTTACACAGCAAAACGCATAGAATGCATATACGTATCTAAGCATGAAAGTAGGTTTACTTTCTACTTTTGTATGCGTCGCATGTGTGGTGAAAAAATGTCAGCTGTTTTTGATGGCCATGGATGACAAATCATATTTTATTTTCAAGGTTATCGATAAATATGTTTGTGCGGTGGATTCCTTTTTCTATTTTTTGTATTGACAAAGGGTTTTAATAAAAGAAAAAGCTTTCGTAATATAGATTGAAATAACTTTAAAGAACAAAATACATTGAAATTAATTTTTAGAACAAATTTTTCATAAACAAAATTTCCCATTCTAGTTATCGATTACTTTTATCTTCTGAGTGCCATCTTTGTTGTGCTTATAATTTTTTTTTAACAAATGTATTGAAAGGGAAAGTTATTGACACCATGAAAAATTACGAATTCTTTTGATAATAAAAGCTTACTTCTCTATGAATTCTATAATAAATTCTATTAAAATATCAGTTACACCTTCCATTTTTCCCAAATTGTTTTTATTTAATTAACATATTAGCACAACAGATGAAAAAAAAACAATTTGGCGCATAAAACGCATTGCATGTAACTTGAATTTTTAAACGCATGAAATGCACAAAAAGTATCATACGCATCTACGCATAAACGCATGGTGTGGACCTTCAGCTTAAAATCTATCCATACGTCAGTCCGAGTTGCTGCGAACGGCTCCGAATCGACTCTCCACGGTCTTCGTGTAGACTCTTAGCTACGGCCGCTATATTTTCTTCACAGCGTGCTGTACGTCTTTTCGGTCGAAAATTATCCAATAATGAATGCTGGATCTCAAAATGGGTGATGTTGTTGCGAATAGTACGCTCAGTAGGCCGATTATGTTGACCATAAGTTGAGCGAGGTGCACGAAACACATTCCTAACAGAACATGAATTTTCGTAATAAAGTTGAACGATTTGTAAACGTTGTTCAGACGTAAGTCTTTCCATTATGAAATGCCAAACAATACTAAACAAAAATAAAATGACAGCATGACACGATTCACACGTGATCTGTCAAAAAAAGGCTATTGAAAAAAGAATCTCTACTTGAATCCCCCATTACATACATATATCTGCCAAAATAATTTATACTAGTGTTTGCCCAATAGTCGCTATTCAACCATAATTTTTTTTTTTTTTTGGAAATATAGCAAAGTTTACATCTAAGTATATATGAATACACATGTTTGGAGCATTTATTTTTCGGTCGTAGTCGATCCAGTTGACGAGCGATCCATAGATTATCTTCCCTGTCATACCGTGAATGTTTAATTAAATTTTGTAAGCTCAATAAAAAAATATCAGAAAGGGCCAATTGAAAAATAAAAAAGTCTCCTCTTATAGATTCTCATTCACTCAGGACATTGCATGTTTGATTTTATGTTCTATGTCTAATATTGACGAAAAATGATCAAAGTTCAATATGTAGAACGAAAAAGTACCAAAAAGCTACATATTTAATTTTGTCTTTAAAGGACCAATATTCACCCCTATCGTAAATAATTTTTCCCTCGTAATTTGTTCCCTTTTAACGTAGTTGCGATAATGAAAAGCTCCCATGAAAAAAATTAATTCATAGGAGTATAATAACGCGAAAAAAATGTTCGCGGGAAAATTCCGCTTATCGTGTTAACTTTTCGCTTTGAATTTCTCACTTTATTTTTGCTGGGGAACAAAACATTTATGTAAGTAATTCTTCGTATAATTCGAATATTGAAGTTTACAAAATTAATTTTAAAGTCAATTTCCGTTAAAAGAGGCACACACTTATATGTATATTGTTCAACAAAATGCAAAAAACAGGTCGATTGCCTAAGGCGTTATGAAGCTTTTCAAATACGTGGTGGCAGAATTTTAGAATATGTTTTACTACATAAAAGCGCAATAAGCTAATGTTGCAATACAATATATTTTATCTATTTTTTTTAACTTTTCCTTAAAATATACGTGTATATTTTTGAACAAAAAATTAATGGTTTTAATGTTTTTAATATTTCTTCTTTTCAACATTTACTGAGAACTGATAGCGCGAAAAATTGTTCACTGGAGTTTCACGATAGCATTTTTTCCTTCGAGGGGAATAAAAATTTCATGGGAACAAAATTCCACTTGTTTTTTACGTAGGGGTGATTAAAAAAAATTGATAAAGTACCAGAATAAGAACAAAAAAGTACCATAATTTTCATCTTAAAGGTTCTTATTTACTCCGTACCCTGCACCTATACTATAATGCTTCTTAGTTCAATTTATAGAAAATGCAAAAATTACCACATGCAGCACGGAAAAGTAAAAGAAAGAAATTTAAGTTCCCCACTTTGATACTTTCTTCACCCCATTAGGCTTCGGTTGACAAACAAAGGAGGGAAAGTGGCTTTCCTTTGCCAATTTATATACAAAGTCGAAATATTCAAACACCGATTTCTTTGACATTCTTGATAGAAAAAACTTTGTGTATATGGAAAAAACCAATTTTTTATTTATGTGTTTTGCATTTGTGTTAGTAGCAAATTTGAACGCTTATTACTCCAAAAATATTAAACAGATTTTAACAAAATTTATAATGTGGACTTCTGTAAGTAAATACCTTTAAACTGCTGTATTTTCTGTTCTAGTCGTTGGGCAAAAAAAAAAGAGAAAAGTGTTCTTAACTGTTTTGCCTTTGCCGATTTGTATATAAGATTTTAAAACTTCCCATAATTTTTAAAAAAGTTGTTTTCATCTTATGTCTCTCAACCCCCTCATCAAATCTTTTCGATGAAAGTACCAACTCGTGTTTAACTCATTTGATTGCTGACTGCGACAGAAAAAATCGAATAAATAAAACTAATAAAAAAATTTCACATACAAAAAATATCATTTTTATCTCATTCATACTTAAAATTGTCGACTTTTTAAAAAAAAAATTGTTAATATTTTTTTTTTATTCAGCTGATGTGTTTTATTGCTAAGTGGGCGCTACCTACAGTGTCCCATTTTTTTTGCGTTTGGAGCAGAAACTAAATGAAAAAGCCAAACTGCCACAAATCATAACGTCATTGCAATATTAAAATATTTCTACAGAACTTTTTTCGGGGGTAGTACTTTTACGATATTTCTGCTACAAACATTTTTATTACCCCGCCATCACATACAATTTATTTAGAATACTTTTTGTGTTATTCTTACTTCCTTATGTTTCTATTGTTTTTGGTAGATAAAATATTTGTTTGTTTGACTCAAATATTTGTTAAATAAAATATATAAATCATAACGAAAACAAAAAAATATATTAAATTGTAAAATATATTAAATAGCAAACTCAAGGGCAAACATGCACATGGACACTGTTCTGCACTAAAATTTAAGGGGCCGTACACTAGAGAGCGTAAAAGTTTTTCAACTTGTTGTGAAATTAAAACTGCGTTGTGTGATAAGCTGAATTTAATTGATTTATTAAAGCTCTTGTTGGTTGTTTGTTTTTACATTCATATACTTTCTTTTCATTTTTCATTGTTTCCTTGATTTCCACAATACCTTCCTTTTTCCTCCTTGTTTTGCAATACTTCATTTTCTTCTTGATTGGCCTTTAAGCTTTGTGTTTATTTTTTCATTGTTCATATTTCATGCTTTTCCTTTTTTACATTCATTCATTTCCAATTGTTTTATTGCTATATTTTAAATCTTTTTTCGCCTTTGCTTGCTTTTTGATTAGCTTTCCTATAATCTTATTTCTGAAAATTTGCATTATTTCATTTAGGCCTTTTCTTTTTTCGCTCTTTTAAATTGATTTCTCTAACTTGTTCTATTATATTCTTCATTGGTCTACTTTCATTCTAATTCCATATTTCTTGATATTACTAAAGGCTGTTTTACACTATCACACAAGTCTAGCGCATTTTGACGAAAATACATGTCTAATCAAATTACTGTTTGAAAATTTTCAAAAAACAATAACAACTTATCGTGACAGGGTTGTATTTTCCTGAAAATACGTAAGAGTTCTTCCCAGGGACCGTAACAGTTATTCCTTTTTTCATAAAAGTCAGATGATAACAGTTATTTTTTTACTTTAATTTTTATTTTAACAAAAATAACAGTTATTTTATGGTTTTTTTTAACAAAAATAGCATTTATTTTTTTATTTTTTTGAACAAAAATAACAGTTATTTTATGTTATAAAATAACAGTTATTTTTTTATTTTTTCGATCAAGAATAACAGTTATTTTTTGATTTTTATTTTATCGAGCAAAAATAAAAGTTATTCTTTAATGAAATGTAGGTACGTGTTATAATTATTTAGTTAACTTTAAATATTTATTTTAATGCGCATAAGAAATCCCAATGATGATCACACATTTAAATAAATATTTAACGACAACTCAATAATTATGACACGTACATTTCATTAAAGAATAACTTTTATTTTTGCTCGATAAAATAAAAATCAAAAAATAACTGTTACTTTTGTCCAAAAAAATATATATCAAAAAATAACTGTAATATTTGATCGAAAAAATAAAAATCAAAACTTAAAAAATCATAATATTTTATCATATAACAGTTCATAAGGATCAATATGGTACTTGAATCAGTTTGCCGGCATTTACAGCATTTCTTGTTTGTTGTCTCTTGTTACACATGTTTTTTCCTTTTATTTTATGATACTAATCTTATTATTCCTTCATTCCTGTCTCCTTTACTTGACTCTACTCCCTGCCATTCTTGCCGTCGCTTTTTTTTTCTTTTAACTGATTTCCATTTTAAATTTGGGTGGTCAAACAATAATGCGCGATTTTAATTGTGAGTTCAAGAGCTTAAGCATAATCTCATTCGGCACATTATCGGCATTGAACCTCAATTATGTCTCAGGGTTATTTAAAATACGGACCATCGGATAAAGGTATGCATTTGGCCGACCTGCTTGTTTTCTTGCTTTTTTCCATTACTTCTCTTCCTTTTTTCCTTCTGTATCTTCATTTTTTCTTTCCCTTTAATTTCTTCCTTGTTGTCCTCTCCTTTTATTACTTTGTTTCTTACTTCTTTCATTCTTTCTGCCTTACCCTCCTTTTCTTTTAGTTATTCCTTTCTATCCGCCCATTTCTTCCTTTTTTGCCATAACATCCATTCCCTTTTTTCCTTTTCTTATCTTTCCTTTCCTTACATATCCTTTCCTTCTTTCCTTTCGTACTTCCATTCTTTCCTTTCCTTCCATTCTTTCTTTCCTTTATTTTAATTCCTTCCTTTCCTTTCCTTTCGTTTCCTTTTCTTTCATTTCTTTTCTTTCTATCCTTTCTTTCCTTCCTTTCCTTTCATTCCTTTCTTTCCTTTCTTTACTTTTTTTCCTCTCCTTCCTTTCCTACCTTTAATTCCTTTCCTTTGCTTTCTTTCCTTTTCGTCCCTTCCTTTTCTTCCAGTCCTTCTTTTGCTTCTTTTCCTTCCTTTCTTTCTTTTTTCCTTTTTTTACATTCCTTCCTTTCCTTCGTTTACTTCTTTTCCTTTCGTTTTCTTCCTTTCTTTTCTTCCTTTTTTATTTCTTTCTTTTCTTTCCTTTTCTTTTCTTTAATTCCATTCCTTTTATTTTCTTACCTTATTTGAATGATCTGCATTTTCTTCGTTTATTTTTTTTTTTCTTCTTTTCATTCCGTACTGTCCTCTCTTTCACTTATTTTTTACTTCCGTTTCTAACCTTCTATTCCTTTCATTTTCAAAAGTTTCTAAAGATAATTATTCCATTTAATGTTTTACCACCATCTAAAATAGGTAGTGTACCCTATAGACGTCTTAAGGCAACTTTAATTTGTTCTGCTCGTCTTTGTTTAAATATTTGCCACGGTGCGGCATTTTTTTATTTATTTTTTCTGCCTTGTTTCACTTTATGAATTTGTTAGAAACGCTTCCGTTCAGAATTAAATTTTTTATTGTCAATGCAGTTGTTGTCAAAAAATTTCTACTACTTCTTCCTCGCATTACAGTCGTTGTTGTTGCTGGCTACTTGGCTGGTTTTCTCTGTGGGGTGTCGTTGCTGTTTTTATCATTAGAAACAAAAACAAAAAATATATATAAACTCATCTTTAAAATATTTCGTTTACTCGAAGAAAATTAAACAAATACGAAAAAAAAAAATTAATGCTGTCATTTTAATTAAATTGTGAGACATATTTTAAATATGAAACATTTTTTATGTACATTATGAGCAATGGTTTGGATATAATGAAACATCATAAGACTAAATAAAGTACATATGTATGTATTTAAATAACCCACTTACTGTTATAGGTATTCGTTAAAATAAAAACCGCTTTAGGAATGTAGTTCGCTAAATTAGTTAAAATTAAAAAGAATTAATTTTATTCATTTGGTTTTAGAAATTGAATTTAGTTATTCATTAAAAAAATATAAATTTTAAATTTTTTTAAAATAATAATTAAAAAAAATAAAAAAATTAAGTTGAGATGCCTCCTGTGAGGATTGAACTCACGACCCCTGGTTTACAAGACCAGTGCTCTGCCACTGAGCTAAAGAGGCTCATACTGCCTCATTGCCAAACGTTTAGTATTTTGCGAAAATAACTGTTAAAAGCTAATTGTGAGAACTAAAGAAAAAGTAGCATTAAACAACAACAAGAGCAAACAATTTCCAATCACAGTAGAGCTGTACAAACAAACAGTCAGCGCTTAACTTTAGACAGCCCGACAGACAGTCAGACATACAGACAAACATACCAATTGCTCGAACGTGAAAACAAAACAGCAAATGAAATTTGATAAGAACAAGTTAAATGAAAAATATTTGTACAAAAAAATTAACAAGAAAAATCATTTAAACCCAAAAGTAGAAACAAACAGTTCAAAAAAAGTTCAAATAGGTATATGTCCGATTCCTTTTGTGTGATAATGAGATTTAACTTGTTTGATAGTGATGGAAACAACAAAGTGCAATCAATTTTTCTACAGAGTATTTAAAATAGGTTTTATGTTTTTTTTTTTTTTTTTTTTTTTTGAAATTGTAAATTGAACACATTTTCAATTGCTGCGATTTAAAAAAAGTTTTGAAATTAACATTTGAAAAGGAATGTCATGGGCGAGACACTGTTAAGATTTCCAGTAAGCTAAATAAATATTTTATAATCTTGTTTAATTATAATTAATTAATTATTCAATATGACAAGTGATTTACGAGTTTTGAAAAGGTAGAAAAGTAAGAAATTTAGATTAGTTCATTCCATTCGAATTTAATAAAAGGTCAATTCTTATAAACTATTAGTTTTCTGAATTTGGATTTAGTTGTCTACCTTCCTTAAATTTTGGTCCTTCGAACCAACACAATTGTTTAAATCTCCTTAAGGCCAACGAATTTTATTTGAACTGGTCCAACGATTTAAGTTGATCTCAATGTCTTTAGAGATTTTGTCTGTGTTGGTCTTTAGTACCGAAAGATAACACGCTTTGATTCATGAACAAGTTTGTGCATTTAGAAGCTTAAGCGCATGAAAACTGGCAAGTAATACCATGCGCGTCATAAAAGCCCATTTTATCAGCTGTTTTCTATTTGTTTACTTAGTTGTACATTGAAAATGGATTTCGAAATATATCACGATTTTTTTTTTGTTTTTGTTAAATAAGAGTGACTGTCACATCTATTTCAATTTTTATTTTTGGCTTTATCTCAAATTTTTATGTTAAATTATCTTAAATTACAAGGATGTGCATCGCTCTAGTAAACAATATTTGGGAACTGACAAGATATTTAACAATTGGTCTTCGAGTGGAGGAGCATCCATGGGCGGATAACCCTTCTTAACCTAACCTCACCTAAAGGACCGCCAAAGTATTTGGGTAACAATATCCAATACTTTAATACGATCTGGATAAACTTCTACCGCATGTGCAGTTAGCTTTTACAACAGACTCCGTTCTAAAGATTTTAATGTTTAAAAATATACTTCTTGAACTTTTTAGGCGATAAACGGAACAATTTAAAGACACCCTATTCAAAACTGTATAAAAAGTTATTGCTACCATAATAATTTACAGACTTCACAGCAACGAAAAATCATTATGTGATGAGCAAGCAGGCTTCCGACCACATCGCAACTGTGCGGACCAAGCCAATACTCGTAATAATAGAGCAATCGGTCGCATGGTGAACAACGCTTTATTCAGTATTTATAAACTTTAAAAAAGCATTTTGCTAAATAAAACTTAGTACAATATGGGATGCAGTAAAAGCAGAAGGTCGATACATTTAATTCAAGCTATGTTACAACAATACAACACTCCAAGTAAGTCACAATGGCATGATCAGTGAATCTTTTATGACAACTGCTGGAGTTAAATAAGGTTGCCCTCTAATTCCCTTATTGTTCGCCGTTTTTTTTGACAAGGGCATTGTCTGGTAGCGCCAAAACCATTTAACAGATTTGGAAGAAGCCGTGCCGCTCAAGCTTTATAAGTCGAGGTCAACTTTTGGGCGGTTAAATACAACTTGAATATCTCCCCAAATCACGAAAAATACAAGAATTCATATTTTCATGAAATCCACACTGCTGTATGGATAGCGAGAATACTGCAAGTTTTAATAAACAAATGTTTGAGCATAACATACCGCATCCTTTGCCCTAACGTTATCACCTACATTAAACTCTGGCGGCTAATAAGCGAAGAGTCCATTATTCGCCAAATAGCAAGACGAACGTGGATATGGATAGGCCACACATTGCGAAGACCAATTGGCAGCATCACAAGGACTGCATTTGAATGGAATTGCCAAGGTAGCCGACGCTTAAGCCGCCCTGGACTGGCGTTTATCAGTCCTTTAAGAACTTAATATTCAAAACAAATCGTTCGATGAAATAAAGTCTGCATATGCGCGCGTTGCCATATATATTTTTTAAAAAACTTTTTATATCTGATAAAACCTTTTTTTTAAGAAAAAACTTTTTTTTACACAAGTGCCAAAATTTTAAAAGATAACACATAATTTTAAAATAAAAAAAAATTTAATAAAAAATACACAAACATTTATTTCAAATTTATTTTGTTTAAAAAAAATAGAAAAAAGTAAAGGAAAATAAATTTTTTCTTTTTAACCAATAAATTAATTTAGAAGGAAATACTTATTAAAAACCTAAAATATGCTAAAACTTTAACATGTTTTAATAAGTCATTATTAAAACGAACTTTATAAAGTTCAACATAATACCCTAAACAAAGAACTCTAAAGTCCATTTCATCAACTTCAGATTACTTATATGAATCTAGTGTTAAAGATACTTCAGCAATTACAAAAATATGGTTGGGATCTTTTAGATAGAAAGGAGTAAACACAATTAAACACTGTTAATTAAAAAGGCCAGGGAAAATAAATAGTAAGATCGTTTAGTTGCGTAAAAAAGCACTTCATATTTTCATCCAATATTCTCCAAATTTAAAATTATGTGTTCATAAAAAAAAACTTGGTAAAACTGTATAAAAACTTGCAAAAAAAAGGGAAAACTTAACAAATGGCAACGCTGGTTGTACGTAATGATAGAATAAGTTGGAATTTTCTTGCAAAAGCCCTGCTTCCCCAAGTGGAATGAATAAAGGAAATAAAAATAGTTCATCATTAAAAAATTAAAATATTTACAAAAACTATTACATTATCTGCCCGTTCGCCGATTAAATGGTATTTACTATGCGAACGTTAACGTTCGATATCGGCGAACGGGCAGTATCATCGTTCAAAAATAGCAAACATAAAAAAAACTCGGTCAATGGTATTTATTATTCGACCACAACTATACACATTATAACTTTCCCACTGGTGTTTTAAAATATTTTAAATTCTTAATATTTAAATAAAAATTAACGTGAGAAAAAACAACCGCCACAAACACCACGACATCTTTTATTCAAAATTCCACACAACAATTAAGTAATTCTTGTTTTCGGTATGAACGGTCTACGTTCTCTGTTTTGCTTTGGTCTAGTCCGGTCTTAATTCTATTGTTCTAATCCAATCTATCTGGTTGCTCGGTAGTCACATGTATTTTTGTTTTAAGAATGATTCATATTTGCATGACAAGTCATTAATTAAACAAAACAACTTACTTTGTCGCGTAGTACTATTTCTACTACTAATCGTATTTTGAAAGAATTTTATATTTTTTGCCATGTGTGTGGTTGGGGGTTGCTTTGTCTATTTTTACAAATGAATTCATAATTAATTAAAAATATAAAAAACAATACTTAATAAAAAAAAAAAAAAACAGCCAAGAAATACTAAAACAAATAATAACAAAAATATTTTTATAAAAATGGTTTCAGAGTAAAAAAAAAATGTAAAAGTGGGGGGCAAAAAAAAATAAACAAACGACCACACTGTGTAAATGATAAATGAAATAGTTCACTACACTTAAAGAAATTTTTTTGTTATAATGGAGGAATGTTGATTTGGGCGATGGATGATTTATTACAAGAATCTTTATGATCTATAAACACAAATAAACAGCCGGAAAGAATTGCTTTTGCAATACATCATCGTTTCTGTTTAATTTTTGCCAAATTTTATGTATGAAAAATTTTTAAATTAAATTAAATTTTAGTTAGAATAAAGTGTTTTATTAATAAGTGGAATCTGTTCTAAAATTCATAATTGTACACGGTTTGTACTCTTAAAAACGTAACGTTGTTTCAATGATTAATTGAGGTACAAAATTTTATTGTCGTACCGTTTTTTATGGTTGAATTTAGTTTTTAAGATTTTTAAAAAATTACTTTCTCAGTTTAGGTGACAGTCAGCCCTAAATTCCAAAAACTTTAAGCCAGGGCTGTGGAGTCGGATATGAAGAGTCAAAGTTAAGGTTTTTGTACCAGAGTCGGATTCGAAGTACCCACAAAAACTCCCGACTGCGACTTCAACATTTTCGGCATAATAAATTTAAAAAAAATTTCTAATATTTTCCAAAAAACAGCTTTTTTGATAATAAATTTGCAAGTGCACGTGCATAAAAAACTTGCGAAAACAATCAAGCAATTTGTTTTTGTTTTTTCTTAACCCACTTACAACTACACAAGGCAAATTTATGTATGAGGTGGTGTCGATGCTACAATACCAAAAACACAGCAAGGTATTTTTGTTTTTGTTGCTTTCGTTGATCGATATATCAAAAACACAAACAACTTTTGACATTCCTTTCTCAAAGTAAGAAAAAAGTAGCTTTCAACGCCACCTGAAAAATAAATTCGCCTTGCAACTACAATAACCATTGAGAGAATTTCAACTAATTGTAGTGGGGAATAAATAAGAAAAGATAAACTCACTGTTTTATCGTTGCAAAAAAGACTTTTTGAGTGTTTGAAGGTAATTCTCATTCCCTCTGTAGTCTTGTCTGCTGATATCTTTGGCTTTTCTAAAATTATTTAGGAGAACGTTTCCTGATGATCTGGCCTAAGCAGCCAGTGAAAAGCGCATAGTGCTTTTCCTCCAACAATAAATTTCAGAATTTGTTATCAATTATAAAAACAGGGAATTAAGCACAACAAACAACATCTTTTAATGAAAAATTATGTATTCCCAAAAACATCTTTTTTGATAATTTTCCAAAATAAAAATTCTTCAATGTTGGCTATGCAATATTTCAAATATCGATTTGAAATTTTTACAGAATAATGTTCTTGCTATATTAAACCATTTAAAAGGTACTGCATTAAAAAAGGGTTTTAAGTCAAATAAGCACCAGTCTTATATACTTTTAGTGTTAATGTAAGAGTAGTAGCCGGAGTTGGAGTCGGAGTCGAACTTAAAAAATTTTTGCGGTTAAAGTCGGAGTCGGAACTAGAACTATTTATTGACGACTCCACTGCCCTGCTTTAAACATTGTCTAGAAGGTCAAGTCGTTTTATCAGAGTAACAGAAGAAGTGCTCCACGCTTTCTTTCTTACTTTTTTCCACAGTTGCCGCAGTAGTCATAGCTTCAAACACATTTCAAAAAATTACTAAAATTACGTAATGTAACACAGTATTTTCATCTTATATACATATATGGTATAGAGTAGGGTAGGTTTCTTTATCCTCCCTTATGCTTTTCTAGACTGAAAGGAAAAATCAATCCATCCGTTCTTAAATTAAGCCGAAGTGGTGTCAGTATTACTGTTAATACAGAGAAAAAATTAAAAATTGTCTCTGAAAACCAAATTCACACTAAATTCATAGAATCAAGCAAACAATTTGATGATTTTACACCTATTATCAACATGATTATATTGATTACTAAAAATTTTAAAAATTGAAAATTGTGAATATTTTCTTTCAATAAATCATATTTTTAATTTTTATAAAAAAATGATCAAAAAAACTATGCCGTATCAAACAATGTGTTAATTGATTTAGGGCCTTATTGTGTAAAACGCAACACAATACCAAAAATTTCATTGAAAGCAAAAACAAATTCAAAAATATTTTATAATTTTGTTGTTGGTTTTTACAGAAATTCATACTATTTTTTAAAATTTTCAACGCCACAAAATATGAAGTGTTTGAAATTTAAAAATTCGATATGAATTCCTTTACAAAATTATAAAATATTTTTGAATTTGTTTTTGCTTTCAATGAAATTTTTGGCGTTGCGTTGCGTTTTAACAAATAGGCCCTTAATTAAATATAGCTCAGGTTTTGAGAATTCCCAACAACATTGTAGAATTGTTATTTTAAACGAAAAATCAACTTAGATATTTTGTTATTTAATTAATATTTTAATTAACAATTTATTTCAAAACAACTTAAATGTTAATTAAATCAAAATTATATTTTTAATTTTCGTTCAAATTGAAATACTTTTTAAACAATTTTGTTAATTGATAAAAAAAAAACTACTGATAATTTGTTCTGTGTACGGATTTCCTTAAATTAAGTAAATAATGCATAAGTCCAATACGGATTATTAAAGTGTCCCCCGTACTTAAAACATTCCGAAAACGGGGTTCTCTTAAGCATAGATGATTCAATGCGATGTTACTGACTCTAACCTAACTAAAGAACCAGAAAGAGAGAGAGGGAGATCATTTTTATTTACTTTTAGCCTTTGTACTCTTGTCAACATCTAACATCTAAAATGCAGAAAGCAGTATTAAAAAAAAGTTTTTTTTTCCAAAATGGTGAAGTGTGAAGATGTGTCAAGTGTGAACGCATGTTTCACATTTTCAACATCTTCCATGCGTTCCTCTGAAATGTATGCAAGGTATTACCTGCTTACACATATGTTTGCCTAGTTGTTTACAGAAGAACTCACAATTATAAGATAACAGCAACAGGCCAGATATGGTTTTCGTAATCATTCTACTTTGAAAATTTGGTGTACTTAACAACATAGCTTTAATAAAAAGAATTCGGGAGTTTTTTTCTTCCTTTTTGTTCTTTAAACATGAAAATAAGTTATGCTTTTGTTGTTCTTGTTTCTACACAAAACAAGCAAATCTGTTTTTAGTGTTGTTGTTGTTGTTTCTACAACTAAGTTTTACAAACACATGCGTATAGGCGCATATAAAATGCAATGGCTTTCGAAAGTAGTCCGATTTTAGATTGTTTTAAGTTCAATTTAGTGTTATTCTTACTTCAAATTTTAAGTACGATTTAAGTACTAAAAGTAAGTGGAAAAAACTTAAATAAAGTACGAGTTTTTTCTTTCTGTGTAATTCTCCCGAAATCAGAAATTTGGCACTTCAGCGGCCGAATGGATGCCTTGACCTTGTTTGATTTTTAAAATAAGCCAAATCGAGAAATTATTTTACCTAGTCCCCATATAGAAGGTCTTCCCGGAATGAGTATTTCTTGCCGAATACTTTCGCTTTGTAAAGCTCGAATGCTAAACTGTACACGCAGAGAAAAAATATGGTTGGGCATAGTTACGGCAACTAAACTATGTTAATTGTAACAACATATTGTTGTCGTACACAAAATATGGTTATTTTTATTTAATATCAACAATATTATAGTTACTTTAAATATGTCAATGTTTATCGCAATTATAAATTTAAATATGGTTCACTGAAAAATAATTAGTTTTATAACAACTAAATAATGATAACTTTGAAAAGATATTATATTCCTCACACACATTTAATGATATTTAATAGCCATAACATGATTACTTTCTATACGTGTACTCATAATATGTTTAAGATGCAAACAAAATATCTTTTCTCTAATGTTTTGATATCGCCATTTGTAAAATAATTTTGCATCAGTTGTGTCGTTTGTTTTACATGTGCCTATCGAATTATTTGTTATTCATAAAAAACCAAGTTTAAAGAAATTTAAAAATAAAGAAATGTACCTACACATTAAAAACAAATTGTAAAGTGTCACAAAATAAAATATCAGTGCTAAAAAAATTTTAATATTGTTTGAAAATGGTGCAAAAATATATTGTTTTATGTTATTTTAGAGAAAAAGGATGAAAGATCTATGAAATAATATATAAATAATGGCGACCTTCGACAAAAATAAGTTAAAAATATTATGTTTAAAGTTGCATAATATTGTGATGTGAAATATCTGTAACAGTTTTACGTTAAGGTTGCCAGTAAGTAAGTAAGCATAAATATATATAGAAAATATTTTCGATATAAGATTTAATCTATACATTATTATGATTGACTTGATAATAATACGATTACTTCTTAACTTATTATGATTAACATAATAACAATATGATTACTTCTTAACTTGTTATGATTAACATGATAAAAATATGATTATATTAAATTATAATATGATGTAAAAAAAACAAATTTGGATTAAGGGAAAAATATTATGATGTAATATTACGAATATATTTGGTCATAATATGATTCAATAATAATCGTAAAATTTTGACTACAATCATGAATCTTATCATAATATGTTCTTAGCTCTTAGAATATGTTTGCCACAACCATGTTTTTTCTTTGCCTGTAGCTTCTTAAATTGTTGGCTTTAATGGTAATTACATTGCGTCCAATAGGAACATTATTTCACTAAGACCACCCTCCCCCCTTAAAAATTCCAACATTATATAACGCATTTTTCAATAAATAGACTTTCGGGAGTTTTTATAGAACTTCATTATTTTTTTAATAATTTTATGGACCAAAAAAAATGTATAAATTGTCGAAATAAAAATTGGAATATATTAGGTATTCCGAGTTTTAAAAGTAACCCTATTGGCAAACCCTAATATTTTATATTGAAAATGTTATTGATAATTTGTTTATGCAGCTGAAACTTTTGAAAACTTATACTGGATAATCATTTATTTTAATTTATTTTCTCATGTTAATAGCCAAAGCTGACAATTGCAATATTAAAATTCTTAAACCAGTTTCACAAATGCGAAAGTTTACATTCACATAGAAGATTTATATGAAAAACACTAAGTTTTTAATATATTTTCCATATTAAAATCTTTACGAACGTTAACGTTTGAAGTTGTAACTCAGCGAATGTCTTCAACATTTAATGTGGGCCTTAAAAACTTGAAAAAATTAACTTAATTTGGTATAATATTGGGAACAATAGAATGGTGAAAACAAATTAATTAAGAAATATTTTTGGCCGAAGTGTCTAGTTTATATTATATATAAAAGTAAAAGTGCTTTAGTCGACTGTACCAAATCTTATATGGAGGACTCGGACCAAAAGCGAACCAAGTTGAAAAAGTAAATTTATTTCTGAAGTCATTGACTTGGGCTTACTTTCTTTACCTTGATTTAGTCTGTTACCTTTGCGGAGAATTTCGCACCAGTTTTAATCCCAGGATTACCGTCTTAGTCTGGCCAGACCAAATTTGTGTTTTGCTTGTAATATTTTTCGCATATAACAACAAATCAAAAAAAAAAAAACAGGGACGTGAATTCTATAAATGATATGATCTGAATCGAATGAAACTAATTTGGATTTGATTCGAGTAAATCAGTGGGGTTAAATTCCATTTTTATGTAAAAGTCTATGAAATAACCCTCTTGGTCTAGCCAGACCAAATTTTTTTTTCCTTGAAAGATATTTCAAATAGGACAAAATGTTAAAAAAAAACAGATACGTGAGTTCTAGAAATGATATGTTCTAAATCGAATGATTCAAGTTTGATTCAAATCAGAAAACTACGGCCCATTATGCGCTTAGTTCAATCTAACTACAAAAAGCAAACGTAAAACTCGTTTCAGCTGTGGTAGATGCGAAATAGCAAAGTGCGAAATTAAAGACTACATTTTCGATGACTTGCATATGGAATAAAATAATGAAATAATAAAATTATATAATAAATTTGTATAATCTAAAGTAATTAGCATGCGTTCAATAAAAAATATATTTATTTACTTTTTAATTTATTGGGGACTTTAGCTGTATAAATTGTGGTCTGGCCAGACCAAGAGGAGAACTTAGTGGTAAAAAGTTACCGAGAATCCTAGGGTTAAAATACATTTGGCTAATTGCATGTCAAATCGACCAAGAGTGTGACCCGATCCCTTTCGATTTGAATGAAATTTGGTGAGAAGATTCTTTCATCCCATTAGGAATATACAATTAACGAAAATAAAATAAAATTTTTTTTTTCAAAAGTTATGTCATATTCCATATGTCATAATGAGCCGAATGAGCCGAACACCTTTGATTATATATCTCAAAAAACTACTTCACATACGAAGATGATTTTAAAGAGAATACTTGGGGCTACAAACAGAAACTAAAAAACAAATTTTTATTAAATTGTAATATCTGCGAATGATTAAACTTTAAAAATGGACTAAGTCAAAAACCAATTTTGTGAATGACTTTTGGTAATATAATACCTCAAACTGTTCTTTAAAAATCCTGATACTTCGAAAACAGAAAAAACTGTGTTATCAATTAAAAAATGGTGTAAAAAGTATTTAAATTTAATTAATGTGTAATTGAATCAATTATTTTTTTAGTTAAAAGAAAATTAAAAATATAATTTTGATTTAATTAACATTTTAATTATTGTGAAATAAATTTTTAAATAAAATTTTAATTAAATAACAAAAAATCTTAATTGTCTTATTCCTTTAAAATAAAATAATTTAAACTTGTAGAATTCTTGTTGGGAATTGTCAATATTTAATTAAATAAATTAACACATTGTTTGAAATGGCAAAGTTTTTTGACCATTTTTTTAATTAAAATTAAAAATATCATTTATTGAAAAAATAATATTCACAATTTTACAATTTTTCGTAATCAATATAATCATTTTGGTAATAGGTGCAAAATCAACAAATTGTTTGCTTGATATTATGTATGTGGTATAAATTTGGTGATTAGAGAAAATTTGTAATCAAAGTTGTTTTTGGGAATACTATTACTTATTAAAAGATTTTGTTTGTTGTGCTTAATTCCCTTTTTTTATTAATTGATAAAAAAAATACTGAAATTTATTGTTGGAGGATGAGCTGTTCCTATGCGCATTTCACTGGTTGCTTAGGCCAGATCATCAGGAAACGTTCTCCTAAATAATTTGAGAAAAGCCAAAGCTATCAGCAAACAAGACTACAGAGGGAATGAGAATTACCTACAAACACTCAAAAAGTATTCTTTGCAACGATATCAAAGCTTAAACAAAATACCAAACAATAAATCAGTGATGAGTTTATCTTTTCTTACATTTCCCAACATTAATTGTAGTTGTAAGTGGGTAAAGAAAAACAAATTAAAAACAACAACAACAACCAGTTTAAGCCAATTTGTCAATTTATCATTTAATTATTTTTAATTAATGTAAAATTATTCTTAATTAATGAAAATAAATGTAAGTACGTGAATTCGCGATAACTTATGTTTGGTTGAAAATAAAGTTGGTTAAAATATGTAATCAAAATCCATAATCGTTCTCATTTTATCGTAGAAAAAATTAAAAATTTGACAACTAAAAATATTTGAAATATATTGAAAAAAACAATAATTAGTATTGTGGTTATTTTATTTAACTGTTAATGGTTTTTAATCCAAATTTAGATATTTTAATCAAGCTTTAGTACATTGAATTTAATTTTCATTAAATTATTTTTATGAAGAATGGAATTTTACAACATGAAATTAATTAAAATTTATTGATAATTTTCCATTCTTGACTGAGCTGAGAATTGAACCCAGGCTTTACATGAAGTTAAGAATTATGTTTTTCGTACTTTTTGTCAAGAATTCTTCTTCAAATCCAAAGTACATTTTTTATTTTTCATGTTTTTGTCTTTTTTTTCTTGTTAACCTTTTTCCGCACAACTTGAAGGACAAATGCAAACATATAGTTCGTGCCTTAGCTGTTAACAATAATTAGTATTGTGGTTATTTTATTGAACTGTTAATGGTTTTTAATCCAAATTTAGATATTTTTAATTAGGCTTAAGTTTATTGAATTTAATTTTCATTAAATTATTTTTATGAAGAAAGGAATTTTACAACATGAAATTAATTAAAATTTATTGATAATTTTCCATTCTTGACTGAGCTGAGAATTGAACCCAGGCTTTACATGAAGTTAAGAATTCTGTTTTTCGTACTTCTTGTCAAGAATTCTTCTTCAAATCCAAAGTACATTTTTTATTTTTCATGTTTTTGTCTTTTTTTTTCTTGTTAACCTTTTTCCGTGCCTTAACGTGCCTTAGCTGTTAACAATAATTAGTATTGTGGTTATTTTATTGAACTGTTAATGGTTTTTAATCCAAATTTAGATATTTTAATCAGGCTTAAGTACATTGAATTTAATTTTCATTAAATTATTTTTATGAAGAAAGGAATTTTACAACATGAAATTAATTAAAATTTTTTGATAATTTTTCATTCTTCACTGAGCTGAGAATTGAACCCAGGCTTTACATGAAGTTAGCAATTCTGTTTTTCATACTTTTTGTCAAGAATTCTTCTTCAAATCCAAAGTATATTTTTTATTTTTCATGTTTTTGTCTTTTTTTTTTGTTAACCTTTTTCCGCACATCTTGAAGGACAAATGCAAACATATAGTTCGTGCCTTAGCTGTTAACAATAATTAGTATTGTGGTTATTTTATTGAACTGTTAATGGTTTTTAATCCAAATTTAGATATTTTTAATTAGGCTTAAGTTTATTGAATTTAATTTTCATTAAATTAGATATTTAAGATATTTATTTCCTCTGGCTTACGCAAGTTTTCTATATAAAACTTGTTAATGTCTTTAAACGATATTTTTTAAACAACATCTATACGAAAGCATTATTTATCGACCAAAAGTGTTTTTTTTTTTTCAAATTTCTTTTGCGCATTTCTTTGAGTGCAACCGATAACCCCATACTTGCGGTGTCAATTAGCGATGACGCAAATAAATGATTTAAAGGAAACTCTTTTGTTTGGCATTGTAAATAAGTCGTTTATTTTTAAGACCATGACATAAGATACAATTACCAATAAATTTAAATTAAATTGTAACACAAGTACATGAATAACAATGTAATAATGCTGACACAAATATGGCATTAATGCCCGTAATTTTTACAAAAAGATATCTGGTCTCGCCTTCGTACCCAACAGTTAAATTTACCTTTTAAGATTTCTAAAAAAAGTCTTCTAAAGTTGTCCTTATAATTGGTAATATATTATTAGAAAACTCTTCAAAAGAAGCTGTTAAAGAGAAAACGAAAACGTCTCGCAGATTTATCATCATTCAATAACTCTTTGAGCTAAACGTTTTCCTTCGGAAACTCTGTGAATCATAAGTTTTCTATAGGAAAATATCTTTTTAAAAAACTGTCCTATTTTTAGAAACTATCCCAATAAACAATTTGGCTGGAATTCAAGAATAAAACCAGTGTAATTCAAGTCCTGTTTTTCATCTTCAATCTTTGAATTCTACTTGAATTACAGTAGAATTCAATAGCAAACTCCAGCAAAACGGATACTGGAAATCAAGTCGAAAATAACAATGTAAATGCAGTGAAATTCAAGCGTTGAATTAAAGTGAAATTCCAGTCTCAAACACGAAATAATTAAACTTGAATTTAAGTATTGAAAGCAAGTATAAATCAAAGCTATAATTATAATATAAATCAAGCCTACAATTCCAGTGGTATTCATATTGATTTTTATTTTAATACGGTGTAAAGAAAAAAATGGTGTATGAAATTCTTAATCATCACCTTGAGCAGTTTGATGGTTTATTAACATTTTATTTTACATCATCTACTTACATACATACTTCGTATATAAAAATGTTATATCATTGGAAATGAAGTTTGAAGGACTAGACGATGGTAAAATTTTTGTGCTAGAGTGATGTTATACGGTATCAAAGACAATAACGAAAATGGTACCATTAGATTTACCTTGAGAGTTTTTCCGTGATACCACATACATTTTTATACATACATACATTGTATGTGTATGCACATATGTGTATTAGAATTTGTGTATGGAAACGTCGTTTTGATTGTTTTTGGGGCATCACCACAGTTCAAGATGCAGTGTTACTAAGGAAATAATCGGTTCTATTTTTTTCGAAAGTTTAAAATCCTTCTCCCTTCCAGCACACGGAAATATTTACAAATAAAGGGTGGTTAAATTCTAAGGGCCGATGTTGAATGTGAACCACGCCTAAACGTCAAGTTTTTTCTGCATTTCATTTGACATTTCTCAATTTCAGACTAACTCAATTTGAACACAATCGAGCAACGCGTTAAAGTTATTCAGTCTTATTATGAAAATGGGCGTTCAAATCAAAATGCATATCATAAATTTTCGATGAAAATCATCTTCATTTATGAGACACATTTTCACTTCAGTGAATTCGTCAATAAGCAGAATTACCGCATTTGGTCGAATGATAATCCAAGAGTGATTGTCGAAAAACCAATGCACCCACAAAGAGTGACTGTTTGGTGCGGTTTATGGGCTGGCGGCATCATCGGGCCGTATTTTTTCCAAAATGAGGCCAGTCAGGCAGTTACTGTGAATGGTGTTCGCTATCGTGAGATGATAAAAAACTTTTTATGGCCCGAATTGGAAGATATGGATGTGGGCGATATGTGGTTTTAACAGGACGGTGCCACTTGCCACACAGCTAATGAAACAATGGCTCTCCATTCTCCATCGGATGGAGGTGTACCGCCGAGGTCGCGGCGGCCATTTGACCGATATTTTGTTCCATACATACGAATATAATAAAAAGAAACACTGACACTAATTTCCTTAATAATTTGTGTTTTATTTAAAATCAACATCGGCCCTTAAAATTTAACCACCCTTTATTTGTTCACAAATATTTTTTTTGTATTGCTTAATACAAAAGTAAAAAATTGTTTCAAACAATTTTGTATAAACTGGAATTTTACTTAAAAATAGGGCATAAATTAAAGCTGGATTCCAGCAATATTTAAAGCACTTGAATTTTTAAAATTGGAATGCTTATTGGGACTTATCTGAGCTATAAATTTTAAATAGAAAGCTACCGATCTCTACCGATTTTTTTACAAGCCATTTTATGGACTATATAAAAATTATTTTCTTCAATAAAACCACCAAAATGAAATAAAAATTGCGAAATTTGATATTTATAAAAGTTGCCAGAAAGATAAAAAAAATATCATGTTGCCAGTATAAAAAAAATATATATATATAAAAAAGGGTGGACGAATATTTTTGCATAAAGTATTAGATACACGTGCAAAGAAAAAGTGGCTTTTAAACAAAAATAGACTACAAGCGAAATGGACTTTAATACAAATAATTCGTATGAAATTCGAAAAAAATCTGCAAATGAATATGACAGTTTTGGCTTAAATACATTTTTGGCTTTTAACCGAAATGGTCTATAAGCGAAAAGTACTGTTAATCTTTTAAACACGTTAAAGCGATAAGTTTTCAATAGAAAACTTTTGAATAGTTTTCATGCATTACACATTCCAACACATTTTCAATATTAAACTCGTTTGTCGAAAACTTTTCTATAGAAAGCTCGGTAAAGCGATAATCTTTTCTATAGAAAGCTCGGTAAAGCGATAATCTTCCAACGAAAACTTCTTAAAGCGATAAGGTTGCTATTAAAAACGTATACGACCGATCAGTTTTCTAAATATAACTCATTAGACCGATAAGTATTCGTTTAGCGAGAAGTTTTATAGAGAAAATTCGTTGAGCTGGAAGTTTTTTAAAGGAAACTCATTGCGGCGATAAATGGTTTATAGAAAACACGTTAAAGTGATAAGTTTTCAATAGAAAACTTGTTGAGCTACAATTTTTCCACACAAAATTAGTCAGATAATCTCTGATTTATTTTATTTAAAAAAAAGAGAATCTGGAATTTTTTCTTTTCATAAGCTGCTAGTGTCTAATAATTGTAAATTTTTCTGTACATACAATATACTTCATTGCTATCCAAAGGATAGCTAAGGTTAAATGTAACAGGAAGATACAAGATAATAGTCTGGTAGTGTATAAAGGCACCCATAAAAATTTAAGGGATTGAACTATTACAAAAAGCTTTATAAAATACATAACTGAAATTAAGCTCATAGAATAATTTCGAAAAATAAAAAATGTTGAATATTTAAAAAAATTTTATTTTTAATAATTTGTTTAGAGAAAACTTTTGAATAGTTTTGATGCATTACCAATATATAGAAAGCTTTTAAAATAATCTATACAACTTCTGTCTTTGTAGTTTAATTATAATAAAAAGTGAACTTTGTTTTAAAAGTCCCAGATTATAAAAAATTATACTTTATTACTAAAAGATTATTTTTTTTTTTAGAACAGGAAAGTGTGAAATCTTCTAATTAGCTGATTATTAATTTTGTTTTTTTTTTTACTAGAATTTTTTTTCTTAACAGTATTAAAAATAATTAATGGTTTTATAGCTCTCTAAAGACGGCAGCACTGATCTTTTTCATTCATGGTGACCTAAAGATCTGTCTGCTTTTAGTAATCGCATTAAATTTATAATGAATTTTGTTTTTTTAATTTACTGATAATGGAAGTGATTTTACAATTTCTAAAATTAGAGGTTTTCATTTGTATAAAAAAAATGTTTTAATTTATAAATGAATGATCAGTCAATTATGTCATTTAATAGTCATTCGTATGATTGTACTAGTAATATCACGTAAGTATTTGTTTTTTTTTTTTAATAAAATATATTTAACAAAATAAGTAAAAGTTGTAGAGCTTAGTTGATATTTAATACTACTAATAAACTACAAACACTTGAGGGTTATCTCGAGTGGTTCAAAAACAAGTACTCGTCTTACTAGTTCAATTAATAATTTCATCATTGTATCATTTTAGTTTATTTATTTTATTCTAACCAATAATCTTAATAAAAAATAAGCAAAAAATAATAAAAATAAAATACTAAACTAAGAGAACCATTTAGAAAAAAACAGCATTTCAAATTAAATTCTAGCGATAGCAGCACGTTTGTGTTATCAACTTGATTGGAATACAAACTATAAAATGAAAATAAAAGTCCAAGTATCTTAATTACTCATTTAAACTGATTACCTTTTTGACTTGAGTTGACTTGACTCGACTTAATTTGTAATAGTCCACGTATTTTTCTACGTCAGTCATAAATTCTAAAACAAAAATCTAAAATAGCAATCAACAAAAAGACCACTATCAATACTTTAAAATCATTAATTAAAAAAAACTAGAAACTTCAGAAATAAATTAAAACCAACAAGAATTAGTAATACGAACATTAAAAAAACCAAAAGGAAAAAAATACTTAAGAATACCCAGTTACTCATATCATATCGGTCAGTTGGAAGTAATTGCCGCAAATAAATGATTAAGTGCAACCCAAATGATTGTGTTGCTTAAAAAAAATAATTTTGTTTAATTAATGGATTTGTAGGAAAAGTTTAGAAAAAGTTTTAAAAGCGACAAGATTTCTACTGAAAATTCATCAAACGACAAGTTTTTAATAGAAAAAATAAATGTTCAGCAAGACGATGATGCTACTGCTGTCCGAACTATCAACAATTTAGGACAAACGGAAACTTTACAAAATTTGTAACTCCTTATGAACCACCAAAGTGCTAATTCCAAGTTTCCAGATTTTAAATAATATATTCGTAATAATTTCATAAATAATTATTTATACGTTTCAGATTCTTTATCAATTTTTTAAGAAAACAAATTAGAATTGTGTTTATTTTATTGAACTGTTTCTGGTCTTTAATCCAAATTTTTTATTTTTTAATCAGGCTAAAGCTCATTAAATTTAATTTTCATTAAATTATTTTTATGAAGAAAGGAATGTTACAACATGAAATGAATTAAAATTTATTTTAAAATATTTCATTTTTGACTGACCGGGGGATCGAACCCCAGTTCACGGACAGGTGGATTTGACATGTTTCGACACTATCTCGTCAGAAATCTTCCCCTCCAAATACCTCCAAAACTAAAATGATAGCCAAAAAATTAATAAACATCATTTGAAGATAATTTTGGTACCAGTACAAGAATCAGAGCTTTGAATCAAAATGTGGAACAACCAATATCTAAATTTGGATTAAAAACCATTAACAGTTCAATAAAATAACCACAATACTAATATTAACTAAAATATTAATTAAATTTGCACCAGTAAACAAATAAATAGTATAAATTTAACGTTTAATTCACTTGATCCAACGTTTAATTCACATGATTAAACGTGTAATTCACTTGATTAAATTTTAAATTAAAACTGATTTTGTTTTTGATTTATGCTTTAATTGATTCAACATTTTGGAGAATTTTTTGTGTAATTTACCAACAGTTCCACATAAAGCCCACCTGCGGAAACCCCTTTAGCACGCCTAAAACTGTAACGAATAACGCTTCAGTATTAATATTTGGTCTATCATAGTTTCATAAGACTAGAAATCATACAAATTTTAAATTTTAAATTTTCGGTCCATAATTTACTCAAGCCCAATACAAAGCCCACCTCTAATATTTTCTTACTCTCGGTGGAGGTTTTTAAAGATTCGGCACAGCCGAAAATAGTACTATTACTTGTTTGGTATTTAAATTAGTCGAACGGCTTGTTCTCGAGTTATAGCTTATTATTTGGTGCAACTTCCTTTATATTCAATTTAACGGTAAATACTCGGTCAAGCTCTCCATTTCTAAATCACAGTATATAAAGACAAGTTTCTAAGAGTGTCCCCTATTTGGGGGACCTTTGGCTAATTACGTACGCGGCAAATAAAGTTGTGTTACAAAGTAAACCAAGATTTAAAAATTATCTTGATATCTACATCTTTTTAAAATGTTTTCCTCTTAACCCCTTCGGGCCAATTTGGATAGTAGGTCCCAGGGAGCTTGAACGTTCCCAGCTGTGCTCTAAAGTGAAGAAAATCATGTTTTTTTTTTAATTTTTTTTTATTAAATTTCACCCTTTTTTTATGAGCAGTGGTCGAGAAGTTAAAGTCATTTGTTTCTTATATATGAAATAAAAAAATACAAAAAAAAAGTGTTGTAAAAAAATGTTTTAATTTGTTTGCAACAATTCGCTTTACTATTCGTGTATATTTTTTGATTTTGAAATTTTTTTTGAACAATAATTTTTGATCGAAAATATAAAATTAAAATATTACTTTTATTTTTGTTCAAAAAAATAAAAATCAAAAAATAACTGCTACTTTTGTCAAAAAAAAAAAAATATAAATCAAAAAAAAAACTAATTTTTGATCGAAAAAATAAAAATCAAGACTTTTAAAATCATTTTATTTTATCATAGAAAATTTCATAAGGATCATATGGTATAGTTGAATCAGTTTTCCGGAATTTACTTCTATATGCTTTTTTGTTTTAATATTCGGTACCTGATTTAAAGCTATTTTCAGGAGTGATATTTGTACAGGAGCTATAGTTAGATATGGGCCGATTCCAAAAAAAAATTGGTAAGATGCTTTAATTAAATTAATTAAATTTTAATACCAACAAATTAAGATAGTTTATTGATACAAAGACAAATTTGGCAAGAAGTTTGTATGGAGGCCATGTTGAATAAGGGACCGATTCTCAGCATTTTCAGTAGACCTCATCCATAAGATAAATTCGGCGGGCCTAAAATCGCGACCTAAGTTGGCACACAAGGTTTGTAGCCGGACGGTCGTTTCATCGACTCAGATAATGATCCTGAGTCGATCGGTATACTAAAAGTTGGGTCTAGAACCAATATTATTATGTGTTACATACATCAGCATAATACGCAACCTGTCCGTGGGTAAGTGGTGGGGGTAAGTGGAACAAATTTAGTTAATGGACGAAGCTCCAAATAAAAAAAAGTATATAAAAATTAGCAAAAAAGTGTTATGGGCATCTGAAGTTTTCATATATGTATGCGATTTTCCACCAAATTTTTTAAGTTAAATGTTAGTATCATTTAGAAGTCTTAAAATAAATCTTTCTGGACACACAAAATTTGTTTTTATATGCAGCTCCGTTCACAAACTAAATTTAAGCCAAAGTAATTTATAGACATTGAACTTCAGCACTATGTGTATCCAAATTGATTAGGAAATACAAAGCCACAAATTCCATATTGCCCTAAGCAATCATTCAAATAATTTACTTACCGAGTCAATAATCAGCTGATGAGAGGTAAAGGCTTTTTTTGGTTTGTTATTATTTTTTATTATTGATTTGTTATTAACTTTTATTATTCCTATTTGGTCATCCCTTTATTGTATTTTACAGACTTGGTAACTCATATTTATTATTCTACTTTTTGCTTTTTATTAAATGCAACAACAATAATGGCACCAAAAATTAAACACACAAAAAAATCAAAAAAATATTAATTTCACTGCCATACAATTTGCATCACAAAACACTTTGATTTTTACTAGTATTTCGAGACACTTGCATAACTAATAAAAACTTTGTTAATTTAACAATAATTTTATAAAGTGCACACTTTCGTATTGCACTTTTAATATATTAATTTTTAAATAAACACTTCACTACTTTTTAATGACTTATTATTTTAAATTTGAGAATCGAGCAAAGTAAAATGATAGACAGCGTAGTCAACTCGGTGGTTTTCGCCGCGTTGTTAGTGCTTTTTTTCAATTTTCTACACGAAAAAGTTTTTAGTCAGGATTCTGTGCTTGTTTTAAATTCTAGGTGCTTTTTTTATTTTGCGTGGTACAAAATCTAATTTTGTCTCAAAATTTATTGAAGTGTAATAAATGTTTTCGTACATCAAATAAAAAAGAACCAAGATTGAAGATATAGAAAGGTTCATTAAGGCACTTTTTTTTATATATGTGGCTTGACAAGAAAAAACGTTATTTAATACATCTATCTATTTAATATATTTTTTCGATATCTTGGCATTTGAATCTAATTATGCCGAGTTAACGAAATTATTAAATGACTTACAAACCTTATACTTAATCTTAAAAATTGCTAAACCTGATAATAAGTTTAATATTAACAGCATAACTGAATATGTTGTCTTTTTGGGTCACACGCTTAAAGAACTTTCTGAGTTATAGGACATTGGCGGTAAAAAAAGGGATGTATCAGAAAACTGCATAAATTTAAAGGAAAATAATTTGAAAGATCTGTGTCAGATTGTCTTCCAAAATAAAAATTATAAACATAAAAAATTTTTTATCCCATATTAAAAATTAGTTTTTTGCCATAAGCTACACAATTTAAACCAGATGCCGAAATTGTATCTGGTATTAAAAATGGATGGCTAATGATTCACTTTATGCAATGGCATAATATTGATTGTACATTTGATTTTTGGGCTAAAGTTAAATATTATAATGCTTCTGTTAATATTAATCTTTTAGCGTCTGAAATTTTGTGAGTGGAAATGACTATTGTTATGATTTATGAATAATTTTCCTTTAAATATTAAAATTTACCTATTTCTATGAAAATAATATTGTAAAATAAAATTTAAAACAAAATACTGTAAAATAAACTTTTAAAGATAAATTTTAAATGTAGTACTTCTTTTCCGAAAATACGCGTTTTAGGTCGATTGTTGTGCGTGTTGATATTGAAAAGTTAAAAAGGCAAATAATGTATTGCCAATGAGTGTATAATTATCCAAAAATTATACCTAAGATTTTTCATAGACTATTTTTTATTCATAAAATTTTTGTGTAATTTGACCTTAACATTATTCCATATACCTGTAATTTTTTTAGTTTTAAAATAAGCGAATGTGTGGTGCATTGATCATTGTATTGGTCTGTCGGCGCAAAAATTGATTTCCGGATGAAAATGTACACCAATTTTAAAAAAAAAACATTAACGCTGAAGTAGTTTCCCTATAAAAAAAAAGTTTAATATGGTGATAATTTGTACAAAATTTTGGAAAGTGTTGAGCTAGAGTACGCACAATCTTTTCAAATTAAATCTGTTTAAGACAAGAATTCCGTTTGTACAAATTGATGATCTAACATTTTGAAGGCTATCAAATGTAATGTATATCAAATACTGTACGAAGTCTTTTTTTATTTCGAATTTTTTTATCCTCAACAGTTGTTGAATAAGATAGTGAGTGCACTTATCTAATTAATTCTATTTTTTTTAAATCTTCGTGCTCTTTACAAAGAGACAGGAGTCTAGAACATTTGTATGTTATTATTCACTAATTGACTATACCTCTAATAATTTTAGTTATCGTTTTGTTTTGCTCATCATTGAACAACGTTTTGAAAGCGTGTATCACTCAAGTTCCTTTTGCATCCTACTTATATCCAGTGTTGTCATATCGTAAGATTTATTTTTTTTTTTTGAGATGCAAACAAGTTTTATGTTTTTTTTTCTAAAAAAAAGTTTTTCTGAAATTTAAGTAGTTTACATAAATTTAGTTGTTTTTTGTAAAAAATATAATCTTCAGTCAGCTTAGTTCGTTTTTAATATATAAAAACTTAATACGTGATATAAAACTAATAGATGAATAAAATTTTTATTTATGTTGTTCATCATATATATACATATTTATATGTATTTTTTAATATTATGTTTTTTAATAAATAGAATCGAAACACATGCAGTGTAGGTGATTCTTTTTGATGATTTGTTAAAAAGAGTTTTTTGATCGAAAAAGTTTTTTTTTAGAAATTAAAAGATTAAAAAAAATATGACAACACTGCTTATATCTGTTTTGACTTACCTTTTCACTGAAAAATAATTATTTTTCTAACAACTAAATATTGGTGACTTTGAAAACATATTATATAAGTTACAACCATTTAATGATATTTAATAAACATTACACCATATGACCACATACGATTATATTATAATTACTGTAATCATATTTTGAATCGTAACATGATTATTGCAGATTCATTGCAAGTAAGACTTGAGTGGTTGTAATTCTCATTTGCTTTTCTGATGCAGCGCAGTGATTCATTAACGAACATGCCCACAGTTTACTACTCTTTAAAGAGATCATTTCATATTTTGTAATTTAATCTTTTCTGGAAGTTCATTCTTCCAGATTCGTTTGAACAAACTAAGAAATAAAAGAATGACATCTGTTCGGAAGCTTTTTTGTAATGCAGTATTCATTTAAAAACACTCTTTCCAATGAATTTCTATAAATGTGAAAGACTTCGTCCAAAAACGTTTCCGCTTATATGGCTTTCCGTTAAATATGGCTTTATGTGTTTTGTGATTTATCTTATTTTTTAATACCTTAAATTCGTTCACAAAATAAAATCTATAGTCTTTGGATACGGAAACAATTTTAAGAAATTTATATGTTGCTTAGAGTTTAGAAATATAGGTTCTAAAATCTTAAAACGTTTAATCTTATATCTGCAATTGTTTATTCCTGAAACAATTTCATGGCATAATTTCATAAATTACATTTTAATCAGACAAAAGGTTACATTAAAAAAATAGCAACAAAATGACAAGGGCTTCAAAAACTTGCCCCTTTTTGGCATTTTAGGGTCAGAACTTTATCGTTGTTTCCAATGCAACGAAAACTGCTTTTGCCAAAACTATCCAATAACCAACAATTTTTATTTTCAAAAACAAAAATCAACAATAATTTTTGCCACATCTCATTAAGGAAAACATTTAGAAATTCAGTAGAGAAAAAAAGAGTTAGGTATGACAAAAAAAAAAACATCTGTTTTCAGACCGTTCTAGTGTTTGTAAAGAGAGATAAATAGTTCAAAAAGTACAGAAGAACCTTGACTTCTGCAATTACGCGCATAATGCCAACCCCAATTTTTTACTTATAGACTTTGTTATTGCAACTGAACAAACTTTTTTTACTTTTTTACATAAACTAGGTCTTAACGTTATTTGTTACATTTCCAAAAAGTAATTGTAATGTTCTAATCATTAATAACCGGTTTAAATTACTAATTAATAATATATTCATATATTTTAAACAGTGATAGCACGATCCCTGATATTTGTTTCTTACAAAGTGTAAATAACCAAAATATAAAATCAAGCTATCAAAATGACTTTTCAAGTATGTACCTATTAAGACTTCATTATATTAGTTAATCTTAAACTTGTACGAATTTCAACATTAACACAATTCATTCAAATAATTAACATGTGAATAGAATATTAAAATTCTCAGTTACAAAGGGATTTTTTGTACTAGATCTACATCTAAAGAAACCAATAAATAAGTAATAAAAACAAAAATATTTATAACAAATATTCCATGTTTAAAAACGAAATGTATACAAAAATTGCTTTTTCCATTTCCGCGCAAATAAAAATCGCAGCATGTGCACTTGTAGCTAAAAATAATAAAAAGAAGTTACAAAGTAAAACTGCAAAACTTACACACACACAAATGTCATCAAAAAAAAACAAATCATACGATTGAATATAAATAACAAAAACTCTTTTAGCTCTACTGCCCACCACCCCTTAAACACTTTGCCATAATGACTTTGTTTGCATTTCCTCTTTAGTTCTTTTTTCCCACAATAGTTAATAGGCATTTTTGATTGTGTTCTATTTTAATTTAATAATTCTAACATTAAAAGTGCATCATAATTTATGAATTTAGTGTTTAATTAAAGAAAATGTATTTATTTTTATAAATTTCGTGAGTGATGTGAAATAAAAGTGAAAATGCAAGTTTTATAAGAGTTTTTCTATGTGCAAATTAGAATTGTACAAAAAGTATGCCGGTGTTTTTTGTTGTTGCTCTTTATTTAAGAGAAGCATAATTTTGATGAAAAGGAATGTGGGAAAAGAGTTGCCAAGTGTATTAGATACTAAAAAAATTAATGTGGGCAAGTAAAATGTTAGTGGTGAAATAATTGCAGTGGCTATAGTTAAAATGTTGAATGTGAAAAAGAGTAAAAATAATAATTTATTAATAATCTCAACTATTCTGACTGTAAAACCATTTTAAGTCTACTGGAATGAAATATAATGTTTAAACACAATGCGGTAAGTAAATAACTGAACAAAAAATCAATTGGGTTATTCACGAAATGCGGATTATCAGGTTATATGGTTATGTAGTTATAAGAACAACAACAAGATATATTTAAAACAAAATTTAGAAAATGTATTTTGTTGTTGTGAATATATTTAAATAACCATATAACCTGATAACCAGCCTTCGGTGAAAAACCCAAATGTTTTGTTTAAAAACTTCTTTCTGTCTAAAAATTTTGTCTGAAAATATTAATTTTCCAAATTGGGCTTGTTTGTCTTTTACTTTACCAAGGCAGCATTAAGATTCTTCAAAAATTGTTGTTTTCGCACAGACCGAAAAGAGCTAAGCTCAATAAATTGTTTAACAAAAGATCAATTAAGAATTTATTGACGGCTAAGTCAAATTACATAACTAGTGCAACAGTGCAACAAACACACGGATTAAACAGTAAATATTCGATTGTATGACCAACCGATAGTAAAAACTAGAAATGAGCGATCCCGTGCTTTTTAAAAAACATCGTGATAAGTGAACGTGATTTAAATATTACTGCCACTTTAAACTGTTGTTGTAATCACGGTTTGTCAGTTTTTTATTTCTTTTTTAGCAAGTGCGTCCAAGCTATATGTACAATGCGCGAGCTTTGGCATGAGCTTTTGTAAGTACTTTGCAAAAAAACAACAACAAATTGTAAGAGCTTTCAAAGCTGTTTACTTGCATATACATACATACTTGAACAAATAATCTTTGGCTTAAAAAAATACTAATAAGATAGAAGAGAGAATGAAAGGAACAGCAACATTATTCACCATTCCATTCAAAAAACGCTATTACCCGCACAAACAGTGAAATATCAAAAAATTTTGTATATAACAAAAAAGAAAAAGAACGACTTAACAAGTATTTTTCAGTTACAGTGATTAAGTCACATGTACAGAAATATCGCTCATTTCTAGTAAAACCTATACTCAGTTTGGCGATTTTAGAGACCAATTTTTTATGGGCCCTCAAAATTCTGAAAATCGGAGAGGTGTCATTAGTTTAAATCTAACAGCTAAGCTAATTCAGACTTCGTAATGCTGCTTAACCATCTATGGCAATAATATAGCTAAGAGTCTGCTTAATTTCGTTACAATTTTTTTTTACCAAAAAATAGCTTTTTTTCACTTTTTTTTTGGAATAACTAAGGCCCAACCATAATACGCATCCGTTAGCTTAAGGTACTGTTAAAAATAAATGAAAAGTCTGTCAAATGCATAAGCAAATTAAAGAAGACTTTTAGGTGGCCATAATGTACCATACAAGAAGACTACCGTTCATTTTACTAGTTAGATGACCAGTAGTGCTCACCGATATATTGGTTATAGTTTCTTTTAGTTTATTACATGATGAAATAAGCAGGTGGCATTACTACGCCAGCGTGGTTAAATTTTAAGGGGCGATGTTGATTTTGAATAAAACACAAATTATTTAGGAAATTATTGTCATTTCTTATTATTATGGTTCAGTTATGAATGGAACAAAATATTGGTAAAATGGCCGCCGCTACTTCGGCGGCACACCTTCATCCGATGGACCAAATTTTCGATGACGCTGAGGTATAGTTGAGGTTCTATGCCGTTAATGTGCCGAATTATCTCATCCTTAAGCTCTTGAATTGTTGCTGGCTTATCGACGTACACCTATTCTTTCAAATAACCCCAAAGAAAGAAATCCAACGGTGTCAAATCACATGATCTTGGCGCCCAATTAACATCGCCACCACGTGACATAACACGGCCATTGAATTGGTCGCGCAAAAGAGCCACTGTTTCGTTAGGTGTGTGGCAACTGGCACCGTGGTTTAAACCACATATCGTCCCCATTCGTAACCATCTAACGATAGCGAACACCATTCACAGAGACTGCCTGACCGGCCTCATTTTGGAAAAAAACATTGGGTGCATTGGTTTTTCGACAATCACTCTTGGATTACCATTCGCCCAAATGCGGCAATTCTGCTTATTGGCGAATCCACTGAGGTGAAAATGTGCCTCATCACTGAAGATGATTTTCACGATATGCATTTTGATTTGAACGCCCATTTTCATAATAAGACTGAATAACTTTAACGCGTTGCTCTATTGTGTATCTTTCCATGGTTCAAATTGAGTTGGTCTGAAATTGAGAAATGTCAAATGAAATGCAGAAAAAAATCACATCGGCCCTTAAAAGTTCCACCCGTTATATTTAAAAAGTATCAAGTAACATTTCATTACATTTAAAATAAAATTTATGAACTTAAAGGGGACTTTAATGTTTATTTTTTTTCAAGGTCGATTTTTAACCGGCTACTTCTCATTCTTCTTAATTGCAAAAAAAAAAAAAAAAACAGTTTAACCCAAATCGTATGAAATAAAATTAATTTTTTGAAATTTGTAAAAAAAAATAAGTTTTTGTCAAAATCTATAAAGACCTACTTTAAGGATATCGGAATTTAACTGGCCAAATTTTCCACTTAGGAAGGACACTTAAACACATATACAATCATTACCGATTGAGATATTAAAGTTTGTTGCAAAAAATATTTTTGAGCCAAATTTAATTTTAATACCAACACAATGATAGTTTATAGCAAGGCTGTGGAGTCGGAATTGTAAAGTCTGAGTTGAGGCTTTTGTACCGGAGACGGAGTCGGACTCAGACTCCAAAATTTTTCGGCATAAAATGTTAAAAAAAAAATTCTAATATATTCCAAAATAAAAAGATTTAAAGAGGGTCTGTTTTAAAAATTTTAACGACTCGCAATAGCCCTGGTTTTATGCACAAAGACTATTCCGAAAAGAAGTTTGTATGGGGGCAATGTCAAATTATGGGCGGATTCTCAAAATTTTCCTTTGTTCTTATGACAATTAAACCGTCAATTCCCATATCTTCAGTAATGAAAATAAAACTTCTATCAAAAAAATCAAATTAAAAAAAAATATTGCTAATTTCGACTTTATAGGGGTGTCACTTGCAGGTGACACTGGGTATAATTTACTACACATTTTTACCATTCGGCTAAGAAAGTGATCGAAGTTTGCTTCATTTTTGTCTCTACTTCTCCTTCGGTTACCTCCCTTACTGTAAGCGGGTACAGTATGATGTCACCATGGTCATTTCCAGCCTCTAGAATTTCCATTATCGCTATCAGTAATCTTCGTCACATAAAGGTGACACTGGAAATTGCTGGGTTAAGACATATGTACCAAATAATCTTCGAAATTGCGATCTGTACTAGGCGCTCAATATTACATGGACAGACAACCAGATAGCCAGTCGGATGGAGGGACATCGTTAGATCGACCCAGAATCACTTTTATATACTAAAAGTTGCTAGGACCAATATTTTTCAGTTTTATACACATCAGCACAAATGCATACCTAATACTCCCTCCACTATTGTCGTGTGGGTATAAAAATTTTAGACATATTTATATAGAATTTTTAAGAAAAAAATTTTCCGTAATAAACAATAATACTAAAAAGTTTATATGCTTTGCTCCATTATTTCTTTAATATTTTGAAGAACCTCTTATATTTAAATTTCTTTTATAAATTTCCTGCTGGGATTGCTTTCAATTTAAAATAGGGGCAAATTAAAATAATATTTTCCTACCTCAAGTGGAACAAATAACTGACTGACAGACGAACGGCCAGTATTTACTTCTTGTACCCTCTGCACCCCAGTGTGAAAGATTGGGTTTTTGTTGCTTTAATTTTTTTTTTATGGCCAGACGTTGTTTTTTATGATTTTGATAAGTGGTCAAGTGGTATTTTTGTTTCTTATTTTAATGTGTGTATCAGCGTTTTTTTTTAAATTTTTATTTATAAATTTTTATTGTTTATACGATTGATTAACGCTGGTCGTTGTTGGCTAATGTTTGCTTTGGTTTGTTGATAAAGATGGTGGTGGCTTTAAAAAGTTCAAGCTGATCGCTCGTTGAAGGTTTTAAGGGAGCACGGATGACAAATGAGGCCTGTACTTTCTTCAAGTGTAAATTAATTCTTATTTGTTTGCTTTATTGTTAAACAGAAGTTTAATATTACAATTTATTCAATTTGTTTTATTATTATATTTTTTTTTAATTGAATTGACTTTGTTCACTTTAAAAAGGTGTGTATGTCTGTCTGGCTGTCTTTCTGCTAAAAAGAAAAAAAAGAAACTTAGTATGAATGACTTGGTAAGCACTTAGGTAATATGTATATGTGTGAGTGTGTGTGTGTCAATGGATATGTGCTCCCATTTTTGTTTATTTATTTACCTGGAAAACAAAAACAAACAAATAAACCTAATAAAGTGTTTTTCAAGTGGGGAACGAACTACACACAAGTATTAAAGAATGTAACTGCGTATCTTGTGTTTGTTCATACGAGTATGTTCACTCATTTAATATTGTACTTGTATTTAAAGCGGAATTTTTATTGATTGATTGATTGACCGATTGATGTTTTATAATATTATTATTTAAAATTTCTTTTGTAGCTGATTATTTTCACGCTTAAACTATTTTTTACGTTTTTACTATCTAAAGTGCTTTGTTTTTTTTTTTTATTATTTATTATTTTACTTTGTTTACTTTTGAGAAATAAAAATTTATATATTTTTATTTTTAATTTTTATTGCGGTCGTTTGTTTATCTCATTAGCACCCCATTGATGTGATTGATAATCGTTCAACTAATTGATAAATATTTTTTTCGACAGAAACACTTGAAATTTTAAAATCGTTTGAAGCTAAAAATTCTTAATTACTAAAACTTTCCATAGATTTTATTCAAGATAAGACCAATCTGCAGGGCTTTTAATATTAAGCACCCTTCTTAATAAATGGCTCATATATTAAAAATGACCTATGGCACTATGGGATATTTTAGTATTGGCAAGTGTTTTATTAGCCCATAAAATAAGATAAGAAATGTTTTTCTTTAAAATAACATAAAGATAGAACAAGGTACTTATACTTATAATTAAAGAAAAAATGTATATTTTTTTAACAAGTTTATGTCTGTTTCAAAACTAAACTTTTCTTATAGTAAGAGTTGTTATGGGTTAAAAATGCAGATTATGATTAAAAATTGACAATCAAATATATGAAGGGCTTAATACGCCATTCATACATTGTTTTTTTATTAATTCCCTTTTAAAACAACTTCTAAAAATCGTGTGCGTTCCTACGACGATTGGTAGTTGCATGTCTTTTTTTAATTTTCAACCTGATACTTCAAAGTAAGAGAAAGAATAAAACGTAACAAGAAAAAATTAAATTATTTTAAAGTAAAATATAAAAAACCCCCTCTTAACCCTCTTTATTCCCTAAACCGTTCAAGGCAAAAACAAAAGACACGTCCTAAAAATCTTCGTATGAATTAGGTGTTAACCCCGATTCGCACGGTGAATAAAAAACCTATAATGTTTTTCATTTACCTTTGAAAGTATCTTGTAAAAACCGCTTGTATTTATTTAATGGCGTTTTAGCATTGGTAAGCTTAAAGAAAAATACAAAAAACATGAAAAACAGAAATCGTGTTGTGTTTTCTACACCTCTTCCATGCTCGTCTACCAAAAAAAAAAAAGATGTCATGATGTTCAATCATGACTAAAAACGCAGTGTGAATTGGGTATTAATGATTCAAATTTACGTTTGTTTCAAAAGATTGTAAGCCTGGAAAGTTATTATAAAAAATATGCATACAAAAATCTCCATTACCTCTTATTTGTAATTAAAAAATTGTGTTTTTAGACCGATAGAACTTGAAATTGTAAAATAAAAAAAATAATAAATAAAATTATAATCAAAAAATTTGTTATTTAAAAGATACATGGCATTAACATTTGAATATGATACGAAGCGTATTCTTGGCGTCCAATTCTAGGCCCCTTTTATTGAGCATTTCAGGCCTTTTTTGGCTCCAAGGGGTCAGTTATTGTTTGTTTATAAGCATTAGCCAGTGACATCACGTTGCTCCACAGGAAATAGTCGGTGTCAAGTCGCACGAACTTGAAGGCCAAGAAGCAGGTAATTTCTCAAAATCAAGTAATCCCCAAATTTTGTTTTCAATAAGTCGATGGTTGCGATCGCCGTATGGCATGAAGCGATAATTTGCTGAAACTATATCTCGCCCAGTTCAAAGTCATCAACATTTTCAAACAAAAAATCATTTATTATGGTGCGGTAACGATCTCCATTGACCGTAACTCGAGCTTCGGCATCTTTCTTGAAACCGCAGCAAACGGAGCAGTTTTCTGGATGTAATGGGGTCTTTAGGGTCTGTTGAGAATTGGTCTTACTAGAAAAAATTTTTCTAAATACGAACGGACCCTTGCTAAATTAGAATGGCAAAAATAATTTTTTTTATGAATAAATGGCTAAATCATGACACTAAGCGTTTTAATTGGCAAAACTCCTGCGGCAGCTAATAGGATTAGCTTAAGGAAAACTATATCAAACAATTTCTATGTCTTTGCTTTTTTAAGCTCAATTATGAACTCCTGTTTGTTTTCAGATGCAACTTGTATAGCATTTTTTTTTTTTTGTATATATTACAATGGGCCAAAATTGGAGTCACATTTGAACTATTACCATTGATGACTTATCAATTTACAACAAGTTGGTATAAGGTTAGAACGTTATTGATTTTAAGTAACCATACGCAAAGAATTTGCCACAATGGGTTTTCCCATTCATTAAATCACAGTATATTGGACCCACAGTTTCCAGAAATATGTTATAACAAAAACGGCTTTATCAAAATCAATTTGAATTATTCCTAAGACCACTAAGACCAGCAGTTATTGCAAATTGAAATCAAAAGATTTGATCAAAGTGGGGGGCTCAAAGAGGTTATGCGATATTTGATTTTGTGTAACTTAGCCGGTAATAAACCGTTAGCGTGGCTATATCCAAAAGGCTTTGAAATTAATTTGATATAACAAAAAAAAAAAAAAAAGCCTCTGTATAAATTTGTTTTTTTTTGTCTCTTGAAACAACTAACAAACATTATTTGAAATTAATTATATTTTTTTAAATATATGTATGTATGTATATAAATAAAAAAGAATTCTTTTTGAAGCCATGGTAATTCTTTAGTCATTATAATCTTTAAAAAACATACTAAAATGTATTTCTTTTCTCCTAATAACCTTCATTTTAATCACCCTCGTCATTAGCGGAGCTGCACTCATCAAATAAATCATTTACTTAAAATATTATAAACAACAAACGTGTATTTTTATTAATAATGTTTTTTTTAATATAATTTCGACCATAAATTAGATTTAAGATGATAAAAATCCATAAAAAAAAATCCTAAAAATAAATACAAAAAACTCATATTGAAAAAGTGTATAAGAAAGAATTACGCACAAGACATAAAAACTTTTTAATTTCCTTCATTAATATTTCGTTTTTTTTTTCTTGTTTATATACCAAATTATAACAAGAAAATAACAGCAACATTTAATAAAAAAAATATAATAGCAAACCACACAGATATCAGTGAATTATAGAAATATTTCTTTTGAATAAATTTATGTGGGCTTAATAGACTTAAAAATGCTAGAGACTGAAGGCAGCCAGCCTGACGGCCAGACAGGCGGACGGACCTAAGGCACTATGATTATAAACTTAACTCATATAAAGCACAAAGGCAAAAAAGAAAAATGCTGATTTTTTCAATAAACCTAAAATATTAAAAAATATTGTGCAGAAGCATATTTCCACATATAAATTCAAATATTCATAATGCACACACAAACTCTTAGCCCACAATCATATCAGACCCACTGTGCCGTTTAAAATGCTTAACAACCTTTAAAAATCTTCTCATACATACACGTTTCACAAATATTTGTAAGAAACAATTTTTTGAATGAAATTAAAATAAAAATAAAACAAAAAAAACACTGCCAAGGGTCATTAAAATTTAAATAAATTAAAGTTAAAAAAAAAAACGTTTAAACACATTAAAATGTTTATTTTTCTTTTTCATTGTTTTTTTTTATTTAATACTTTTATTTATTAAATACATTTTGTTTTGTTATAAATTTTAATTTAAAACTGAAACTAAATTGCTTAAGCTTTTACAAAGATTACAGGGCGATTACAAAAGCATCTTAATTGGTAATAAACAATTTTAAAAAACGTGTAAAATTTTTAATAAAGGATTTTTTATTGAACTGAAAAAAAATTACAAATGTAATCTGGCGGCAGAATGGAAAAAATTTTATTGTGAACTTTAGCACTTAAAAGGTTTTTCGAAAGGTTTTATTAAAACACTTTTTGGTTTTTTATCATTCCATTACAAACTATTTTGAGTTTTTTCCTAAATCATTTACGTTATTGTGATTTTTGCTTAAAAAATTAAAACTATTACGATTTTTATAAAGAAACAGGAAAACTATTGTGATTGTTTTCCAAAAAAAAAATACCCTTTTCAGTCCTATTCAGTCTTACGATTTGTCAAAAAAAAACAAAAAAAAAATTGTGTGTGATCATAATGTATGACAGTGTGGCTAAAACATGAATTGAGTGACAGATTTTTTTTGACAAGTCCGACTTGCAAATTTTTATAGAATGATATATTCTCTTGACAGCAGATTTTGCAGACATTTTTTATGTGGGATATAATTCCTTTCAGATTTTCGTGTGAATGAATCGTACGATTGTGTAGGATAGTGAATCCCGGCCTTCAGAAAAATTTACGCTGTGCTAATTACCCTTACAGAAAATTTGCGCTATTGAATTTTTGTATTTTGGAAAAATTTTATATCAAACTTGAGCAATTAAAAAGTTTTTCGAAAGGCTTTATAGAAAAAAGTTCTTGCTTTTTTATAAATACTTCCTCTACAACCTATTTTGAGTTTATTGCTAAAATGTTTACGTTATTGTGATTTTTTTAAACTAAAACTATTGCACCTTTTTAAGAAAAATAAAAACAACTGTAATGTTTTTACGAAAAATTTACCCTTTTGTAATTTTTTTTAAGGAAAAAAAATTATTATGTTTTAATAAATAATAATAGAAAACTTTTACGAGATGTTTTATTGGAAAAGAAAGAAGAAAAATTCTATCGGCTTAAATTTCACTAGATTTAAATTTCACTCGATTTCGTTTTCCAAAACAAGGCCGATTTGCAATTAATTTTCAAGAAAAATAACAACAGCATAATTTTTTAGAATAAATGTCAAAAAAATTTACCCTTTTGTTATTTCTTTTAAGGAAAAGATACGCTACGCTGTTCTAATAAATAATAGGAAAAATTTACGCTATTGTGAATTTTTCTTAGAAAACTTTTTCGAAATGTTCTATTGAAAAAGGAAAAACTACGGTCATGTTTAAAAAAATGTTAAAAAAAATTTCTCTATCGACTGAATTTCACTAGATTTAAATTTCACTCGATTTCGGTATTCAGAACAAGGCCGATTTGCATTAATTTTCAACAAAAATTACAATAGCATAATTTTAGAATACAGGTCAGAAAAATTAAGCCTTTTGTAATTTCTTCTAAGTAAAAGATACACTCTTATAAATATACCGGAAAATTTACGCTGTTGTGATTTTTTTTAGAAAATTGTTTTCGAGAGGTTTTTTTTAAAAAGCTATTTGCTATGTTTTTCTTTTATTACAACCTTTTCGGGTTTTTTTGCTAAAACATTTCCGTTTTTTGATTTGCTTAAGAAAAATAAAAACAGTTGTGATTTTCTTAAAAAAAAAAAAACAATTTACCATTTTGTAATTTATTTTAAGAAAAATTTACGCTGTTCTAATTTTACTCTTAAGAAAAATCTACGCTATTGTGAATTTTCTTTAGAAATATTGTATATCTACCTTAAGAATTAAAAGGTTTTTCGAGAGGTTTTATTGAAAAAGCAATTTGCTTTTCTACTATTTCAGTCTATTTAGAGTTTTTTTTTTCTAATATATTAACGTAATTATGATGCTATGTAAAAAAAAAGCTATTTGGATTTTTCTTAAAAAAAAAGAACTTGCGTTTGTTTTAGAAAAACGTACCATTTTGTCAATCTTTGTGAAAACTTACGCTATTGTAAATTTGTATACAAAAAGCTTACGTTATTTCGATATTTCTTAGAAAAGTTTACGGTATTGTGAATTTTCTTAAAAAAATTTAAGCATTTGTGATGTTTCTTAACAAAAAAAATCAAGCTTTTTCTTATTTTTTTATGTACAACTTTACGCTATTGTGATATTTCTTTATTAAACTTTAATCAACAGAAATATTTATAATGTTGTAATTATCCTTTTGAAAATTTTACGATACTCTGATTTTATTTTAAAATTAATTTACGCTGTTCTAACGTAACTTAGGAAAATTTACTCTAATGTGAATTTCCTTAAAAAAAATTTACAATATTTTTGTATTTCGTAAGAAAAAATCAAGTGTTTGTAATTTTGTTATAGAAACATTTACTATATTGCAGCTCATCTGTAGTAACCTTTATGTTGTAACTTTTCTTAATAAAATATCACGTTATTGTGATATAACGAAATATAGTTTTCTCTATTTTGATTTTTTACGGACAATTTTGTGCTATATAGACTTTTTTAAAGAAAACTTTAATGGTTTAGCGATTATTGTGATTGCTTTATACCGTATTTAAGCCAAAACTGCCATAGTCACTTGCAGAATTTTTTACAAATTATTATTTTCTTTTTAACAAGCTGGAATTATGTTTTTATTTACCTTTCTGGCAACTTTTATAAATGTCAAAATTTTGGTTAATTCATAAAAGTAGAAAAAATGAGTAAACGCGTTCTATTGAGTGGATTTATTGAAGAAAATATTTTTTTTCGAGTCCAAAATGTGGTTTGTACCAGTGTTTAAAAATGCTTGACTATTTTTAATGTTTTTGTAATTGCTTAACTTAACTTAAGAAAAAGAACACAGTAAAAGCAAAAAGCAAAAGCAAACGCAGAAAAAGTGAGAGTAAATAATTTATTTATTCTCACCATGTTTATGTTCTCAGCTTAAAAAGCCAGCCAAGCAACCACTTGAAAAAAAAAATTGCTGTTGCTGTAAGTAATAAGTTTTTGTTTTTTTTTTTTTTTGCTTTGGCTTAACTGTAAATTGATGTGCTTAAATTCAGCGAGTATTAACTTCTTTGCTGTTTTTGACTTCATTGCTGTTGCTTGCTGTTGCAGGCAATATATACATAATTACATAACACAAAATAAAGAAATTATGTAGTTTAAAAAAACGTGTAGTTTCATTTATGTATGTATGTTCCTATTTATTAAAAAAAAAAAACGCAAAATACCAAAAAAATTCGAAACAAATTCGTTCATAATATATTAAGTTCCAGCAACAGCAAAGAAGTTAACTTGCTGACTTTAAGCGCATCAAAAGCAAAAAAAAAAACAATCAAAAACTTAATACTTACAGCAACAGAAAATTTGTTTTCTTAAGTGGCTTCTTTGCTGACAGATTTAGCAGAGTACATGCACATAGCGAGTTTAAACAAATTATTTACTCTCTTTGTTTTGCTTTTGCTTTTTTGCTTTTGCTGACTCGTTATCAAAGAGTTAAGTAAACACTTAGACACACAGTTTTTTAATTTGCTGCAAAAAATGTAAACAAAGCAAAAATGTGCGACTGTTGCTATTTTAAAGCAAGCAATTTAAACACTGGTTTGTACTAATCAGAGCTGCCGTTTTTGGTTATTTCTTAACAAAATTGGTAATTTTTTTCCCAATGTGGAGATGATCATATTTTTTTAATTTTGGTTACTTTTTTTTAAATTTAAAAAACGTATAAATATGTTTTTCCTGATACACTTGCAATTAACGTTTTTAAAATTTTTAATGTTTATTAAAAGATTTTGTTTGTTGTGCTTAATTCCCTTTTTAAATGATTGATAAAAAAATACTGAAATTTATTGTTGGAGGATAAGCTGTTCTCTGTAGTTTTGTTTGCTGATAGCTTTGGCTTTTCTAAAATTATTTAGGAGAACTTTTCCTGATGATCTGGCCTAAGCAACCAGTGAAATGCGCATAGGAACAGCTTATCCTCCAACAATAAATTTCAGTATTTTTTTTATCAATTTTTTAAAATGGGAATTAAGCACAACAAACAAAATCTTTTAATAAATAATAGTATTCCCACAAACAACTTTGATAATTTTTAATGTTTCTTATTTTCATGAGGAGTTATTGCGTATTTCGATTCGAAGGAAATTACTTACGACTTCGAATAATGCGTACTTTGAACTACGATTTTGTTATTATTTGTTTCAAATGAAGGGAAGTTTATATACCTTATCGAAAACAAAAAATCTTTTTGAAACAGCTACCAGATAATTTTTTAAAATTTGATTTTAATTTTAGAAACGGCTATGTTCTGAAATTTAAAACAAATGAAGTTTTAGTCGATATAGATTTTCAATTATTTTTTTTTTAAATTAGTGTAATTTTTCTTGATTTAATAGTAATAAAGATAAGTGGTACTTAGAGTAGAAAGTGCATAATATCACGGGGAATCGGTTTCAGAACATGACTGAAATAGTACACAACAGTAGTTTTAGCGTTTCTAAAAACCTGAGTAGAAGTAAAATGTTCCAAATTTACATTATTTCCAGTAGTATATTTAAATATATTAAAATACACATCTGATTTTTAAAGATTTCTCAAAAATAAATAGACAATCTATAATTTAAGAATTTATGGAAAATTGCGTGAATTTAAGAAATTTGAAATTTTACTTATTATAACCTGTCGATATGTTTATTTATTAAATGTTTTTCTTAGATAACGATTTGGCAATATTTTTAATTTATAACAAAAAATCCTTTGACTTTCAGTCATATAAATTTTCCCCATTGAATTTACGTTCTGAAATATGAATGTCGTCATAATATTATATAATGATTCACAAAATATTTCATATAGAACAATTTTGAATCAGTAATAATAAAAATTATAATTTTAAAATAGGACTTACAAACAAGAGAAGTACGTTATACCCATATAAATAATATTTTAGATATATGTAAATTGGAAAATATTCACAAAAAATACATTTCGCATATCGCCAACAGTTTCCAACTTCGCCAAAACAATTCAATATACTGAATTTTGTATGGAAATTTGACGAGCCTTACTCTAATAAAATAAAAATATTTTTTACGAAAAAGGTCTCAAATAAATAAAAACTTTTAATTTAAGTTGTTCGTTATTTTTTTAATATGTATTTCTTTGTTTTGTTTTCTTAATTTGTAATTAATATTTTCCTATTAAGTGCAAATTACCCTTGTTTTACAATGTAATTTAATGTTGAAAGTTTAATGTTTTTCTCAATTAAGAAAATGTTTTTCTAATTTGGTTATATTTTTTCACATTTGGTAACTTTTTCAAAATTTTGGTTGTAAAAATTTTATTAGTCGTGGCAGCACTGATTATCCATAAAATGGCTTATAAAAAAAATCGGTTATAGTCTAAATTCGCTTATAGTCCACAAAAATTGTGCAACTATAGTAGTGGACTATAAGCGAAAAGTACTGTAGAAAAAATTTAAGCTATTTTAACATTAAAACAAAAAAAATATAAAACTGTTATTTCGTTAATAGAAACAATTACATTATTGTGAGTTAGTTGATGATTTAATTAATTTTACCATACAAAACAGTTACGACAGGTATTTTTTTTTAAATAATTTCTATTATAATGGGTGATTCAAGTAGAGATACTTTTTTTAATAGCCTCTTTTTGACAGATCACGTGTGAGTCGTATCATGCTGTCATGCTATTTTTCTTTAGTATTGTTTGGCATTTCATAATGGAAAGACTTGCGCCTGAACAACGTTTACAAATCGTTCAACTTTATTACGAAAATTCACGTTCTGTGAGCGTACTATTCGCAACACCATCACCGATTTTGAGACCCAGCATTCATTATTGGATAATATTCGACCGAAAAGACCACGTCCAGCACGCTGTGAAGAAAATATAGCGGCCGTAGCTGAGAGTGTATACGAAGACCGTGGAGAGTCGATTCGGATCCGTTCGCAGTAACTCGAACTGACGTATGGAACGACTTGGCGCATTTTACGTCGAGATCTTAAATTGAAAGCGTACAAAATACAGGTTGTGCAACAACTGAAGCCTCTCGCGTTCCCAAGCGACATCGCTTCGCTCTATGGGCTTTTGAAAAGTTCCAAGAAGATCCGACGTTTTCAACGCAAATTTTGTTCAGCGATGAAGCCCATTTCTGGCTCAATGGGTATGTAAACAAACAAAATTGCCACATTTGGGACGAAGAGCAACCTAAAGAGATTCAAGAACTGCCACTTGATCCAGAAAAAACAACAGTTCGGTGTGGTTTGTGGGCCGGTGGAATCATCCATATTTCTTTAAAAATTATGCCGGTGCGAACGCAACCGTCAATGGCGACTGTTATCGTGCCATGATAACCGACTATTTGATGCCTGAAATTGAAGCTCGTAATCTCGGCGACATTTGGTTTCAGCAAGACGGCGCCACTTCCCACACATCGCATTAACCAATGGGTTTATTGAGAGAACTTTTCGGTGAGCACATAATTTCACATTTTGGGCCGGTTGATTGGCCACCAAGATCGTGTGATATCACACCGTTAGACTTCTTCCTGTGGGGATATGTAAAATCTAAAGTATGTGCGGATAAACCCGCTTTGATTCAGGCCTTGGAGGAAAACATCACGCGTGTCATTCGCCAGTTACCAGTCAAAATGCTCGAACGAGTCATCGAAAATTGGACTCAACAGATGGACCATCTGCGACGTAGCAACGGCCAACATTTGATAGACATAATCTTCAAAAAAAAAAAATGCCAAAGAATATTCTTTCAAATGATAATAAGCATTTTCCATTACATTTGAATTTTCTGTGTATTTTTCTTTAAAAAAGTAGGGAACCTTGAAATGGATCACGCTTTACTTTAAGGGTTTTCACGATATCCCTTAAAAGACTCGCAATCTTTGCAAATTGTGAATATCTACGCCCTCGCAAATGAACAGTCAAAAATTGTATGAGAATTTATTTACACAAAGTTCGTACAATTGCCTAACAATTTTGCCTCGTAAAGTTGCGCTGTTCAATTGTGCATTTCTACAAACAGATTTTTTTAATTCGTTTTCAATGAAAAATTCAAAGATTAATAAATCACAAACAACAAATTCTTGGAAAAATACAAGAAACTTAGATTTTTTGCTTCCTTTAGAGTCTTTAAAAAACCATATTCACTTTTTAACCACAAATTTCAACTTTTATTTTTGTATATTTTTTTGGTATTTTTTTTTGTATTGACGTTTCTTACAATATGTCATTACATAATTGTTTGCAATTACACAAACAATAAAAAGGGTCTTTATAAAACGAAACTCGCAAGTTTACCCATTTGCACAAATGGCAATTTATAGCAATATCATGAAAACCCTTAATGTATTTTTTTTTTTTTTTTAGTATTTAAAAACTATGTTTTTATATTCGAATAATATTTCTACTGCACAACTTTATATAGTATTTTTTTTTATTTATTTTTTATTTAAATATGTAGAATACTATAAAATTTCAATTTAATCGATTTGGCGCTATAAAAGACAACTATTAAAATTTCTATGAAATAACAAAATATTTTTAAATTCTAGTCAACCGTTTATGTGCACACACACATACAAACCATCTATTTGTACAAAAAAAAAAATGTCACCAATAATTTTATTGCTGTGAACAAATAAATTTGTTTGAAAATTAAATTTATGACAAGTAAACAAAGGAAATATTAATTATTGTTATGGCTTCTTTTTATTTTGTAAACGAAATGTGAAAAAAATCAAGAAATAAAACTTATAAGTTATAGATGTTTGTTAAAAAAATTTTAATTTCTTTTTAAATTATGTTGGCTAGTTTTAATGATAATTCCTAAATTGATATTTTATGCAAGGATTTGTTGTGTAATGATAAGTCAATTTAAATCTTTTGTCATTTAGATCAACGATTCTAACAACCCATAATAATTTCAGGAACTTCAACAACTTTTGATATATTCGTTTACTTTAATGTCAGAATTACCTATTGTCCTTGACATAGTATTCTTTTCAGTTTCAACAAGTTACAAACAGTTTTAATCTCACCTTAGCAAACTACCCTCGCTTTTCGATGTAAATGCTTGTAGGTAGATTATGGCTGTTAGACAATAAAAGTGCTAAATTTCAATTTAAATTTAAGTGTTATTTTTTTTCCTAATGTTTTCTCACTTCTTATTGTTAATTTTATGTTTGTATTTCCAATATTCTTTGAGTGCTTTAATTTACAAGTACACATTTTTTTACTTAGTACGGCCATGGTAATTTTTAAACCTCCATGGTTTAATGAAATAAATGAAATAAAATACAAACACTCTTGAACAAAATTTTAAGTCAGCTTTAATTTAAAATAGATTTTCGTTAGAATATTTAAGTTTTTCTACTAACAGAAAAAATTTTCAGTTTGGCTTAAAACGTATTTAAATTTCAAATTAATGTGATAATTGAATCAATTGTTTTTGTTTTTATTTGAAAGAAAATCAAAAATGTAATTTTGATTTAATTAACATCTGACTTGTTTTGAAATAATTTTTTTATTAAAATATTAATTACATAACAAAAAATTTTAATTGTTATTTTCTCGCTTAAAATAAATTAATTTTAACTTGTAGAATTGTTGTTGGGAATTGTCAAAACCTGAGCTATATTAAAAGAAATCAATTAGCACATTGTTTGAAACGGCAAAGGTTTTTGATAATTTTTTTAATTAAAATTAAAAATAAAATTCATTGAAAAAAAATATTCTCAATTTTTACAATATTTAGTAATCAATATAATCATTTTGGTAATAGGTGCCAAATCAACAAATTATTTGCTTGATTCCATGAATTTGGTATGCATTTGGTAATTAGAGACAATTTTTAATTTTAACTGTGCAGACAAATCGTAATGGTTAAAAGTTTTATGCAGAAAAGCAAACAAATCTCAATAGATAAATTTATATGAAGAAAAGTCACAATAGCTTAAAGTTTTCTATCAAAAAGTCACAATGGCTTAAAATTTTTTTCGAACAGAGTCAAATTAGCAAGAATTTTTTATACATATGTACATATAACCATATAAACATAAAAATATAGTTTTATAGCAGGTTTATAAAACGAATTTTCTATGCAAATTTGTTTAATAAACCTTTTGTTAATCAAAAATATTTTTTATGAAAATGGAGGAAACTATAGTCTTTAATATATAAGTCTACTTATATCTTCTTATATATAAATACGGGAACAATTTTATGTAGTTGATTTTTAAGTATCTTATCGTCCACCGATTTTAATTAAACATATATTGTTTTAAAGGCATTTTTGTGTAGATATGCACAATATATATTTTTATGATTAAAGGTTTTAAAAAGCGTTTTAAATTTGTTATTCTCCCAAAATGAGTTTTTTAAAAATGAAAAATTTTTATTTAGCTGCAAAAATTTCATTTAGCACTTGGCATTTTATTAAGCATTTTTATAAAATATTTTTAGCTTTTTAATCCAAATTTCGATATTTTAATTAGGCTTAAGTTCATTGAATTTAATTTTCATTAAATTTTTTATGAAGAAAGGAATTTTTACAACATGAAATTAATTAAAATTTATTGATAATTTTTCATTCTTGACTGAGCTGAGGGCAACCTGTCCGTGAAAGCCTGTGTTCAATTCTCAGCTCAGTCAAGAATGAAAATTGTCAATAAATTTAATTTAATTTCATGTTGTTAAATTCCTTTCTTCATAATAATTTAATTTACTAATTATTGTTTACAGCTAAGCCACGTTAACATTTGTCCTTCAAGTTGTGCCGAAAAAGGTCAACAAGGAAAAGAAAGACAAAAACATAAAAAAACAAAAAATGTACTCTGGATTTCAAGAAGAATTCTTGACAAAAAGTACGAAAAAACAGGAAGAACATGTAAATCAATTAAAATAGACAATCATTCATTCAAAGCAAATTTCTATCTACCAAGGGAAAATACCATTTTGTTTAAAGATTAAGGTTTGACTATTGACGTCATCCGTCTTCAATGGCGGTGTGAGTAAAACGGCAAACCCCTCCGAAGAGATTGTGTGGTTACAATCGAAACAAGTCAGGGCAACCTGTCCGTGAAAACCTGGGTTCAATTTCCAGCTCAGTCAAGAAAGAACAATTATCAATAAATTTTAATTGATTTCATGTTGTAAAATTCCTTTCTTCATAAAAATAATTTAATGAAAATTAAATTCAATGTACTTAAGCCTAATTTAAATATCGAAATTTGGAATAAAACCCATCAACAGTTCAATAAAATAACCACAATACTAATTATTGTTAACAGCTGAGGCGCGAGCTATATGTTTGCATTTGTCCTTCAAGTTGTGCGGAAAAAGGTTAACAAGAAAAAAAAGACAAAAACATGAAAAATAAAAAATGTACTTTGGATTTGAAGAAGAATTCTTGACATAAAGTATGAAAAACAGAATTCCTAACTTCATGTAAAGCCTGGGTTCAATTCTCAGCTCAGTGAAGAATGAAAAATTATTAAAAAATTTTAATTAATTTCATGTTGTAAAATTCCTTTCTTCATAAAAATAATTTAATGAAAATGAAATTCCATGAACTTAAGCCTAATTAAAATATCGAAATTTGGATTAAAACCCTTTAACAGTTCAATAAAATAACCACAATACTAATTATTTTTAGCTTTTTAGCATTATGTTAAAAATTTTGACGAATAGTTTTATTGATTTTACTTAAATTTTACATAAATTATAACAAATGTTAACTAAAAATAGTTGTATCTAAACTGAAACTTCGTATGAAAACGGATAATTCTTATGTTAAGAAAGGGAATATTAGAAATGCTCTTATTCTGTTGATTGTAAATATAATTTTCCCTTTAATATTACGGTATTAAATTTTGTATTAAGATAAAAATTTTAAATTTAAAAATTTTTTGTTATAAACTGCTGAAAAAATAATAGTTTAAAACTGCAACTGTTCTTAAACTATAAGAAATAAATTGATCTTAAAAAATTGTGTATAGCATAGAAAAAAAGTCGTTTGCGGACCGCCTAAATTTAAAATCTAATCTCAACCACCTGTGCTTCATATTTATACATATGTATCAGATGCTTTACCATAATCTACCTACTTCTTTAAATATGACCATTTATTTCAATTTCGTTAAAAAATAAGTCAAAAATATATTAAGTTTCGAATAAAATCTCATACTGGTAATACATTTTTAAAAAAAAGCCTTAAACAATTTTAGCATTTTTTAAAATAAGTTTTAACATTTTTTGGTCATGTGTAAAGCCAGATTAAGCTGTAAACATTTTTAAGATCTGGTCACACTGCTTGCATTGTTTTCAAACACACATGTACACAAATGTATTAACGACGGTTGCAAGGCGAACTCATTTTTCAGGTGGCGTTGAAAGCACAGCTGTGCAACATTTTTTTCTTACCTAGACCCCTTTCAGACAAGCAAAGTTTACTTTGCAAAGTCTTGAGTTTATAGAAGAGAAGGGAAAAAAGCATAGCGGGGGAGTACATACTTTGCTGCACTCACAAATTCGTTTTTCTTTTCGTTCGTAGAATATAGCTGAAGTTGGCTGCAACTTTATATTTATATACAGCGTTACCAGAATCTTTGGAATGAAAATTGTCATATGGCGAAAGAAATCATATTATGAAGGGGAAAATCATAAATTTTTTTTTCTTAATTTAAATTTTTTAAAACAAGGGCAAAATAGTAAGAATTATTAATTTTTTATAAAAACATACTTCTTATTATTTGAATTGAAATACATAAAAACATAATTCGTCAGTATATGAAACTTTATAAAAGTACATTTTTTCTTTTCGCAAATATTTTTTTATCAATATTCTAACTGCCTATTTCCGATGTGCGAAAGAATTATTAACTTCGTACAAATACATTTAAAACAAAAACAAAGTTTTTAGAATTTGTTTTTGTTTTAAATGTAGTTTTTGAAAGAAGGAAATAGGTTATAATATGCCTTTTTTAATATTTTTGATGTCCAGAAATAATAATGCAATTTTGTGTATTCTAGATACTGGGTACAAAAGTGTGCAGCACCAATGCGCATCAAGCTGATGCAAAACTTCATTGTTTTAAAAAATGACTGTTTAAATAATCATGTATTTTGTATAAGCAAAATTAAAGTAAAAATCAGAATTTCTAAAAATAAAAAATCATCATTTGAGAAAAAAATCTTGAATCATATTTTTGTTTAAGAAAATAATCCAAAATATGATAAAATCATCATTCTGGCAACGCTGTTTATATGTTATATTCAAACAAGAGAAAACAAAAATTTGTCAAATTAAACTTTGTGTGTCTGACCACCAAACAAAGTTTAAAAGAGAATTCAACAAACTTTGTCAAAGTAAACTTTGCCTGTCTAAAAGGGGACCTAGAGAGAGAAATGTCAAAAGATGCTAGTGTTTTTGACATATCGATCAACGAAAGCAACAAAAAATACATTGTTGTGTTTTTGGTGTTGTTACTTGTTGTAGTATCGATACCACCGTATACATGAATTCGCCTTGTTTCTGTTGTTCTCCCAAAATGTTTTTATTTTCGCTTTGTACTTGCAAACACACACGTATAAACATGTATTAGGACAGGGTTACCAGGAATTATTTTGAAAAATAAAGTCGCGCAAAACTATCTTTTAAGAAAATAAAAGTGGGTATCTTTTATATGTATAAATATGGGAAATTTTTGTTGTTGATTGTTTAGTATCTTATCGTCCACCGATTTTAATGAAATGTATATAGTTTTAAAAGTATTTTTGTTTAGATACATATGCAATTTATATTTTTTTTGTCGTTGTTTCAATATACATATGGTTTTTTTTTATTATTTTTTTGTTAAGAGCTGGCAATTTAAACTTTATATTACCCTTCATACTCAAAACTTTATCACATTAGCATTGTAAAAATAACTAGTAAAATAAAGTAAAATAGTAAAAAAAAAAATGCTTTAATAATAACGAATAAAAGAAAATATGAAAAGACATATGTTATTTTCTTAAATTTAGGAACCCCTTTTAAATATGAATTGCATATTCCATACGTGCATAAAAGGATTTTTCTTAAATGAATGTCAAGTGGTCGAATTTCGGCCACCTGTCGGTCTAGTATACATATATAAATCTATTGTCTTTGATATAACATAATTGCGTAAAATATTCCTTAGGGAATGAATGCATTGTTATACTATTTGCATTTTTTTATACAAAATTTATAAAATTAAAAATTTTTCAATTTTAAATTTTTACGTTTGTATATTTTACATAAATTTCCCGTTTTAAAACTTATTGCTCTTAAAACTTTTAACAACTTTTTTTAAATGTTTTTTTTTTTACCACACTGAAATTTTTAAAGCAGAAATGTTAAAGATTTTTGCGGAAAGTGTATACCGCAGCAGTGAATAATTTTCATATCGATCTTTTCCGTGCGGAATCAATAACACCACCCAATAAAAAAAATCATTCCAACAATATTTCTGTCTTGTTTCAAGTTATCATGCAGCTAACAAAATACCCTATACATCAAAGCTACATTATACTTACGATTATTTGTGTTTATTTACGTATATTTGTTAATATATAAGTACTTTTCTTCTATTTGCTTAGTGTTCGTAGTTTTCTGAAATGTCTGCTTGTGTACCTAAATTTACTTAATACTGTTTAACTAATTAGATCAGTTTATTTTTTTTATATTTTTATTTTTGCAGCCGTTGTTAAGAGAGGAAGTGAACATATTAACAAGTTCTTTATGTAGTTATTATTGTTAGTGTTACATATTTGTACTGTTAAATACATTGTGCTTTTAATGTATTTAAATACAATGTTGTATTCTATATGGGTATTATACTCGTAACATACGAGTACATACCAACCAACATATTAAAAATGTTATTAGTGGAAAAACAAAAGTTTTTCATATTTAAAACAGGGCTTTTCTTTTATAGGTTAGTGATTAAAAGCCATCATATGAATATTTATACACTTGCATATACTAGAGGGTGGCGCAAAATGAGCTATATAGTATGAACTCTATATAATTTTTTTAATTAATAGTATTTTTTCGTTGTTTTTTTCCCGCATTTTGCAAAGCAGACTTGAGGAATTATTATAAATAACTATGCAATCGAACAAAAATAATTACATCCGAAATTTTGCTAAAAATTATGAAAAATATGTTAAAAATTCACGTAAGTGCGAAGCAGAAAATGGATATCACTTACAAGATATCATTTTCAAAGCTTGTTAACCCTGAAAGGGGACTCTTCATTTGAGTACATTAAGTTTACTCTTCGTCGCATCGACGAACTTTTTAAAACAAAATTCTAGCGGAACGATTTTAAGTAGACACCTAATTTGTGTGGCACAAACTGCCACCTGGGCCTGGCTGGGACCCAGTGTTGCCACTTTGCGGGTAATTACCCGAATTTGGTGTAATTTTTACTCTCGTGGGTAGAGCGTGGATAATTGGTTGCAGGTGTAATTTGAAATTCTTTCGTTTTAAAACAAAAAATGTAAATCTTTAATATCAGAATAAAATGTATACCATTCAAAATATTGTTTCTTATTACGAAAATGTTTCAATCGGTTCTGAACCCGAAGCTTATTGGAAAAAGGTATTTAAACTAATTTATATGTCTCCAATATTTAAAAAAGGAATACATTTCATATTAATTTGTTATAACCAAATGCTTTATTTGTGAGCATATTTAGCGCCCTTAAGAGCCCTTAAGCCCATAAAACTTTGTAAAAATAAGTACAAAACATAAATTTTATTCAAAAGACAATTCCACGACATTAACATTTGAAAATATATTTGGCCCTATGAGCACCGTGGCAGTTCTTGACGAGACACACTCGGCCGTCCAATTATGGACCACTTTTTCAAGTATTTCAGGCGGTACGTCACGAACAATGTTCCTTCAATTGTTGTATATCAGCATAAACCAGTGACCTCACCTCATAAGGTGTCAAATCGCACAAGTTTGGAGGCTAATTGGCAGGCATTTTTCGCAAAATCGACCTTTTGGACTCATTTAAAAAAAAAAATAAGAACCGCTGATGACACCTGCGTGTAAACTGCACCAAAAGGTGAGTCTGTTGTAGATTGGTTTTACTTTTTATGTGGCAGTTTTGTTCATAACAAATTTGGTCAGATAGACGATTATGTCCGCTATAAAAATCATAAAGTCGCCTTTTAGTTCAGCGAATAGATGACAAATTTTTTAAGTTAATTTTGATAATAAATTTTTATAAAATAAAACGTTTATTTTATATCAGATGTAATTTTAGTTAAATCGGGTAATTTTTCTTCATCTCGAGTGTAATTTTGAATTTTGCTGGTGGTAACACTGCTGGGACCCCTGGTATTTTGTATGGAGTTTTTTGTGGCTATAGCCGATATATCGAAAAAACTCACACTAACGAACCCCTGGGCCTGGCTGGGATTACTTTTATATGTATGGAGTTTTATGGCTGTATCAAGAACATTTTGTTGTCAACTAGAATTATTCTTCGAAATTTAAGTAAATAAATACTTTTTATGTTTTGCGTATGCTTTTCGATACGTTTCGTTTTGATTTTATTTGCTACAGTTCATATTTAATAGGGCAGGTCCTGGCCAGGCCCATGTGGATACAATATGAACAACATTTTTATTAGGCAAATTGCCACGCCCATGGTCTTTAAATTTACACTTTTTTCTCGTTTTCTTCTAAACAAAAAAACACTTTGATTGAGGAATACATAAAGTTTCGTTCTAATAATATTTAATAATTATATGAAAAAAAACTGGAAAAAAGTCAAAAAATGCATGGCCAGGCCCAGATATACACTTAAGGGTTAAAGTAAAAAATTAACAAAAATTTCTTTAGTTAAGAATTTTATTAAAAAATAAAATAAAAGAAGGCATTAAAAATAAAAGTTCTTCTCCTCTGGCAAAAGGTGATACGAATTTTTTCAATCAGCCTTGTGTTGTAAAATTTATTATTTTTTTAAAGCTTTTGCAGCAAACGTTGTTGGAAAAAGAGCGTAATTTAAATACACATAAAAAAGTTATATGATAAAAAGTAAATGAGCTTCGATTCGACGAAGAGTAACCATCCAGGGTTTAAAAAATAACCCCCCCTCCCTCCCCCCACATCCCGCCGCGGTAGGCTAGTCGGTAGTCAGCTAGTCGTGGTTGCGGGTTCGATTCCTGCCAAAGACTCTGGTTTCTTTCCTGCAGATAAGTGTAGAGCTTCGCGGGATTACCCTTGGAAGAAAAAAAAAGTATTTTTAAAAAAGTAATAATAAGCGCATAAATAAAAAGTTATAAGCCATATAACCATATAGCTCATTCTGGGCTACCCTGTTTATATGTATGTATTTATACTCCTTCATTAACATAGTCATGAGTGAATACATCTTCTCCTCACCATTTATGTATTCATTACAAAAGGTATACAAGCATACATTAAGGCCCTTAAGTACCTTTTTTGTGTGACTTATTTTTAAATTTACTATTCATATGCTGGTCTAATGACCCACCCTGAAACAATGTGTATTATACTCAGGTCTTTTGATTACAAATAGTCATTTAAATGACACATAAACTAGCCGGAGAGGTGTAAAGATAAAACTTTACATATGATTAAATTTATTAATCATACTAGGTAAATTTATGCTTTTGTGAATTTTTTCTACATATTTATTCACATTTGGTTTCTAAGAAAATGTGCGTTTTCGTTTAAAACAAATTACGCTATTGTGATTTTTACAAAAAACAAAAAAAAAAAAAGAAATTGGCACTATTTTGACTAAAGCAAAGTTACACAGAGTCTCCACCTGAGATAATATCTGATCTGTGTTGCCACTTTGTGGGTAATTACCCGAATTTGGTGCAATTTTTACACTTGTGGGTAGAGCGTGGGTAATTTCTTTGAGGTGTAGATCAGGTGTAATTTGAAATTCTTTCATTTTAAAACAAATAATATAATGATTTGATTTTAGTGATAAAATGTATACCATTTAAGAAATGGCTGATCTAAATAACTTACAGTATATGCAACCAAAGTCACTGTTTATTTAAAAAAAATATTTCCAGAGTTTATGAAGCAAAATATTGATAGTGATTGGCGCCATATGGACAATTATATTTCGATAAATATAAGCTTCACAGTGATTGAGAAGCCGAAGTTTAGTGGAAAAAGAAGGTATTTATACTAAAAACCCCCTGAAAAAAAGATATGTTTCCAATATTACAAAAAGTAAGGCATTTTGTGTTTGCTTTAAAATGCTTGACTTGAGAAATATTATATTATAAATATATATACAGACTGTCATCTGAAACCATTATAACATTTTGAACCTTCCCTAGATATATGGAAGTAGAACTTATTATTTTATGTTTTTATTTAATTTATTCGAGGTTTTTGATGTTATTGTTTGTTGACTTGTTTTCAGTTACTATATGAATCGTTATAATATGAATAATAATAATATTTTTTAAATAAAGAGGGTATTATGAGTTTGTACTAATACATGAAACACATACAAATATTTGTTGTAGTATATCGATCGACTTACACGCGGTTCAGACGGTGATTTTTTTCCATGTTTTTAAAGACATGATTTTTGGTGTTTGTAGGTGAACGGTGTAGTGAAGCAAGCGGGGTAGAGAAAAAAACACGTTTTCTGATCTATGTGTCTCTTTTTAAATTTTTCTTTGCATCCATTCGCATTTTTGTTATGTTGCTTCACTTTATTTTTTATTTTAATGTGGCAACATCTCTTTACAATACAAAACATGGAGCGCATTAAAATTGTTTGTTTTTATAAATAAGCAAGTGAAGAAGAATTACCGATAATGGGGGAAAAAATCAACCCTAAAATCGCGGGGAAAAAATCTTCGTTTGAATCTGTTGTGTTTTTGGAAGCAACTTTCAAAAGGAATTAAAAAAAAGACATGATTTTTAAATCACGGTCTGAATCTGGTGTTAGAATCAGAATCTAAGTTGTCAGTCCTGCTGGCTGATTGCCATTCCATGTAGGCCTTCTGCGCAAAGTACATGTCGCAATTTATAAGATAGTTTAATGAAATTTTGTTAATACAATTTTTGAAAATTTTGAGAATCGGTCCGATCTATAATATCACGAACTTTTTTTTTAAGATAGTCTTTATGCTTATAAACCATCTGATATGTTGGTATTTGGACAAAATTAGGCCCAAATATATTATATTTCAACTTAAATTACCTTACGAAATTAATTTTGGAGTCAGTCCATATTTTACCATGGCTCCCATACCAATACAACTTACGGAAATAGCTTGTAATAGTATAACTGCCTTATAAATACTAGTATGTATTGATCCAAAAAAATAGCTACTACGTCATAACAAAATTTTGTGCTGGTAGGTAGGTCATTTTAAAACTTTAAGACGAAAAAATCTCAAATAGATGTAGTTACCTAGATAATATTCGACGTTAAGAATTATTATGTTATTAGCCTTGAACTCAGAACATAATTTTATTTTAATAGGTCCATAATTACTTATGGGGCCTAACAAATGAACAATTTTTCAAATTTGTCTGTATATACAGTGGTGTAGGGTTAAAATGTTCGGAATGGACCGACTATGTACTTTCTAATTTGTTCCTTTTTGTAAAAGTTTTTTTTTATAATTAAACGTTAATTTGATCAGGTGTAATATCATTTAAATTGGGTAATTTTACGCCATCTCAAGTGTAGTTTTGAATTTTGCTGGTGGTAGCACTGTATCTGATATAATATCTGAGAGAACGTCGACAGAATGAGAGTATACATTTCTTTATGTTAATCTTAATATTAAACAAGGGGAACACGTATCTTATAAGATTTCTTAATCGACTGATTCTCGTACAGTAAACTTGTATCGTTTTTTCTTTTTTTTTTAGTTTTTTGATTTTTTTAACTTAAAATATTGTTTCTTTAAACCCTTTTCACAAGATTGACACTATTTGCATTAATAAATTACACATTTTAATAATGGTGGCTTATTATTGTTTTATATGTGTGTATGCTGTGTATTATTGACAGCTCATCTTATAAGATAGTTGTTATAATATTTCATATAACAACTGTCTCATAACATTTATTATAATATTAATACTAACACTATTTGAGAGTCCACACGTAAGATAATACTCTCTGCGATTGAATTTGACGTTTGCTAATATAAAAATCTTATACCTTATCTCAGGTGGAGACCCTGTGTTAAGAATGTTGAGATTTGTAGATATCTTTAGACAAATTTACACTATTTTGATTTATCTGCATAACAAATTTGTTATATTTTTATTTGTTATACTAAAGGTATTCACGTCAATTTTTGCTACCCTTGCAACTGTGAAAAATAGCAAAGTTGCAATTATTTGACATGAGCAACCCATTTTGTTTGCACCTTCAATTTTCAGCTTTTTCGAAACAATTTTTTAACAACGCGCTTTCCATATAATATTATTTTTTTATAAATTTTTTTTTTTGAGAACATTTTGCGCTAATTGTAATTTTTCTAGATACGAGGGCGGATCAATAAGTCCGTGACTTTTTGAATGAAACACAGTTTTTTTCCCCAAAAAAAAAAAAAATTTATTTTTCAACATAATCTTCTTTTAGCTCAATACACTTAGTCCAACGTTTCTCCAATTTGTGTATCCCTTGTAGGAGGTTGTATGTTTTAAACAGCTGTTAAATGACGGAACTTGCTCAAAACTTGACAGTAGTCTATTAACAGGTGGTACTTGATGGGAGCAGTGTTGCATTTTATATAACTACGATGGAAGTTCGAAAAGTCCGCCCTCGTATAACAAGTTATAAAATTTTTTATAAAACAAGTTAGACAGCTATATTCGACTGTGTCGAATCTTTAATACCCTCCACCGACAGTTCGAATATTTTAAGAGCTATATATGATATCTTTGTATTATTAATCAGACTTTTTAAAAACAGACGTCAGCATTAATATTGGTTGTGGCTTAGATCTATATTTAATTATTGACCAACAAACAAAAAGTGTTATGCTTCTCTTTTTAGAGTTTTTAACTAGATTGAGTAAAATATCATGATTTACAATAGCATCGTTCGTTACGGTTTTAGGCCTACTAAACTGTTTTCCGCAAGTAGGCTTTATATGGGGCCTATGGTAAACTATGGACCGTTCTTTATGAAATTAGGCAGTGTGATTTCTTGTCCTACAATACTGTGAGGTACTAAGCTTTATTGCGATAGCTTTATTTGTTACGGTGTTAGGCGTACAAAACTGTTTTCCGGTAGAAGGCTTTATATGGGGCCTTAGGTAAATCTTCACGAAATTTACCAGTATGATTTCCAGTCGTATATATTTCTGCAAATTCTTATATCATTCAGTGAATTATTCCACCATTTTTGTTAGTTTTTCTAACAAAATTAGCAATTTTTTAGGGTAGTGGTTCCAGATTTCGATCGATAGCTCTGATCCTACTGAAACGATTTTGCAGGATTTCAATCCCAAACTGCTTATAATAACTACCAGCAATTTGGCACCAAGTTTGTTCTTTTCTTTTGAGTTTTTCGAAAGTGAGCGTGTTTTAAAAAACGGACAGACAGACGGGCATGGCTAAATCGACTTAGAATTACTCAAGGATCCAGAATATATATATAAATATAATTTTTTTTAATTTACTAAGATGTATTATAAAAAAGTTTCACGCGGACTGACAAACTTATTATACCCTCATTCACTTCTACTTGTGGTGGAGGGTATACAAATTAACTTTATTAATATTTATAAAAAAGTATTAACTTATATTGTGATTTTTTTTTTCCAATTTATATAAAAAAATTAACGATATTGTGATACTTCTGTATGTTTTTCATATTTAGTTGTTTATAACTTTTCTCTTAAATATGTCGAATACTTTAAAACTTGATCCAAGACCCACTTAACGGCAGACATACTTTTTTAGGTCACTCTAGTGTCGGTCTTGAACAGTTTCAATTACCAAATTAGTGATATTTTAGGAATTTAAATGCAAATACTTTATGATTTTTGCTTTTAATGAAATACATTTTTACAACGAACTTTTTAAACAAAGAACATGTCGAAAAGCTGCAAGTATTTCAAACATTCATTGTTTTTCGACACTACTGAGGTGCTTAAATTTTTAAGTGGTCATACTTTTACAAACATATGGGTACCACCAGCCAACCAGACCAAGTACATTCTGTTTATTTTTTTTTTTTACTTTCGTAGAAAACAACAACCTGATGGTACTTAGAAATTGTAAATGAAATATAAAAATACAAAAAAATACGTCATGTACTTAAAAAAAGTAGTTTTGTTCTTGTTCAAAACATATCAAACTTAACACTTTAAGCTTTTAATGAATTAAAGGAACGAACTTTCAGCGTACACACCGTGTGTTTTTCATCATGAAACATTTTTTTGTTTTCTAAACTTTTTATCCATTGAAAATTGCATTTTTATTTTTTATGCGGGCATTCAAAGATACTTTTGTATTTTTATGCAAACATACAGAGTTACATTAACCATATACATGTACGGGTATAAACCATCTTTAAGATTGTTACTCATAAACCACATTTGGAATGCCAAACGACCCTATTTATTAGTATGCTTCTACTTTAGTTTCTTTTCTTTGTTGTTGCTGTTATTGTTGTGTATTTTTTTCTGCTCTAAATACCCCGAGGAGTGCTATTTTGTTTTAATTTTTTCTATTCCATGGTGGTTTTTAAGTAATCTCACTTCATTTTCCATTCCACCAACATGTTCTTCTTCGTTGTCCTCCTCTTGAAAAGTTAAGGTTCATTTGCCAGTAAATATGTTACTTTATTTTACTTGGTATTTTCTTACGAAGATGATGCACAGTGGGGGACTTATACAAAAAGGATATAAATCTTCAGTTTTAAATAAGTAAATATTTCCATTGTTATTAAATGTCCTATGAACGATGTGATTTTTTTATATTTCTCTAGCTCCATTCACATAAAAAAGCGCTATTGTGAATTTTCTATCCAAAAATTTACGATATAGTAATTTTTCTATACACAAATTTTTAATTTTTTTTTAGCTTAAGACCTTGTAGCTATAGCTTTACTTATATATCTATATGTATTGTAATATTAAACCTAAATTAATAAATAAATAAATTATTAATTTTTTTTGAACTAAAGACCTTATAGCTATAGCTTTACTTAAATATCTATATGTATTCTAATATAAAATTTTAATAAATAAATAAATAAATTTGGATTTTTCCTAAAAAAAAAATTATTCTGCCTTAATTGTTTATTAAAAGTTTTCGAAATCGTGATATTTAAATAAAAAAAATTATGCTTTTGTGACTTTTTTTGAATTAATTTAGGCTCTTTTGATTTTTCTATGGTAGAGCTTCCGTTTTTTAATTTTTCTATAGAAGTATTCACACTGTTAAGACTTTTCTGTAGGAGAATTTACGCTATTGTAATTTTTATATAAACAGATTAACGCTACCGTGATTTTTTATATAAAAATCTTTATTCTTGTGTTTTATAAAAAACCCTACGCTATTTTGATTTTTCTTTAGAGAAAATTTACGCTGTTGTATTTTATCTAAAAAAAATACTTTTTAGTAATTTTTCTGTAAAAAAATTTACTCTTTAGTGATTTTTTTACAGAAAAATTTACGCTGTTGTTATTTTTTTACTGAAAAATTTACGCTGTTGCTATTTTCTATAAAAAAAAGTTTATGCTATTTTAATAATGAACTAAAAAATCTTTGCTATTGTGATTTTTAAATACAAAAATGTACTGTATTGTAAGTTTTCTATAAAAAAACCTACGCAATTATCATTTTTCTATAGAAAAATTTACTTCTTTGTGATGTTTCTGTAAAAAATTTACGCCATTGAGATTTGCTAAAGAAAAATTCACGCTATTGTGATTTTGTATGAATAAATTTAGGCTCTTGTGATTTTTCCATTTAACCATTTACGCTTTTCTGATTTTTCTATCAAAGAATTTACACTATCACTTTTCAGTAGAGAAATTGACACTGTTGTAATTTTGATAATCACAAATTAACGCTATTGTGATTTTTCCACAAAAGGATTTACGCAATTATGATTTTTCTATAGAACTATCAACGCCATTGTGATTTTTCTATAGAGAGATTTGCGCAATTGTGATTTTTCTATAGAAATTTTTCTAGAGAATTTACACTATGACTTTTCGGTAGAGAAATTGACACTATTGTTATTTTGATAATCACAAATTAACGCTATTGTGATTTTTCTACTATAAACACTATTGCTAACTGTTATGACTTTTATCCAGCTAGATTTGGGGTTTGTACCTATGTCCGCTATTGAGAATTTTCTATAGACAAAATTTTTCTATTCGATTTCTTTTATAAAAAATTTTACCTATTGTGCGTTTTAGAATCTATGAAATTTAAAATATTTTCAGATTTACGACAGCATCCGACTGTGTGTTGATGTTAAGTTCTATTTCTTGGTAAACTGCTCTGATGGTGGGGTGATTGTAAATTAAATAATATAATTCATTTAAATTTTCTTCTTGATAGTATTCTTATTCTTCTTTATATAAAAGAACACCCATATAAATTTTGTCTCAAAGGAGATGGAGATCTGTAACTTTTATGGTTTTAAGGGAAAATTTATTAACACTGATTAATGACATCAACATATTTATTTTCATTTAAAGTCTTTTATATGTATTGAAGAGGGTGCCATGACCTGTACGGAAATTTTCAATAGAGAGTTTTAATAAAAAAATACAAAGAAATGTTTGTATCCTTGAGATATCCCTTGATTCTTTATTCATCAAAAAGAAATATTGTTTCTAATAAAATACCGAAACATTTTAAGGACAAATAATATTAATGGCTGTACCTGCAAGACAGATATCAATCGATTGATTATGCTTGTCCCAATGTGCAACCCAAAAATAATTTCTTGATCTTGTTATCGATAAAGAAAACTCTTCATTTAAAAAAAAAATCCAGATTTAAATGAATGAGTTATTGGAAATATTTTTTTTAATTGCACAGAACTTTGAAATAATCTTTCTTAAGATAAGCAAGTTGTAAAGAAATTTGTTATAGATAGAAGTTTTTAGATTATAAAAACACATGGTTTTAAGTATTTTATTGATTTCACTTTATTTCAGGCATATATAAATTTTATATTGTATTTTATTCGACCTTTAAAGTTCTTTTATTTATAAACATTATATGGCAAATAGATTGTAGTAATATTTTTTTGCAGTTATTCCTTGAGAAATTAACGAGTATTTTATTATTTTTCCATAACAAAATTTTTAGAAATCATACTAATCGAAATATTGACAGTAGTCAATTTAATAAATTTAGTTTACATCAATATTATTGATTACTTATTTTTTAAGGTGAAATTATCGACTACATGTTTTTTTATAGAATAAATTTTGATAACATACATAATTTTTATTGAAAAAGTTGTTAGCTTAGGAAAAATTATGGACTATAATAATTTATCTTTGGAAAAACTATCGGTATGAAAATTATTTTATTAAAACATTATTGAAAAACCTAATTTTTCTACTGAAAATTTATTGCTAACCTAATTTTTCTATAGAATAATGACCGATGAAAATCGATAACAATTTTTTTTTTAACTTATCGATAAAATACTTTTTCTATTGAGAATTTATTAATTACTCAATTTTTCTAAAGATAAAAGATCGATTAAATAATTTTTCTTGAAAAAAATTATCGATTAAATAATTTTTCTTGAAAAAAATTAATTGATTACATAATTTTTCTATAGAAAATATATCGAAAGCACAAATTTAACTGTATAAAAATTATCGATTACATCATTTTTCTATACTAAATTTTTCTGTAGAAATTCTTATATAGAACAATTATCGATTACACAGTTTTTCTATTACAAAATTATGGATAACATAATATTTTAATAGAGCATTTATCGATAACATAATTTTTGTATAGAAAAATTATCGATTGCATAAATTTTCTTTAGAAAAATTAATGATTACACAATTGTTCTATAGAAAAGTTATAACATAAATGTACAATGGAGAACTTATCGCTTTTCTCTAGAAAAATGATCGAGTGCATGATTTTTCTCTAGAATAGATAGAGACGACACGATTTTTGTATGGAAGAAATAGCGACTAAGCAACTAACTCAGTACATGACTACATTAAATTATATAAAAAATTTGAATTACATGATTTTTCTATAGAAAATTATATTTTACATGATATGTCATTAGAAAAATAATTTTTTACAAATTTTTCTATAGAAACAACGATTACATAATTTAAAAAAAAAATATTGATTACATAATTTGTCTTTAGAAAAGTTATCGGTAACATAGTTTTTCTATAGAAAAATTATCGATAACATATATTTTTCATAGAAATATAATCGATTACATACTTTTTTGTAGAAATATGGTCGATTACATAATTATTCTTTAAAAAAATTATCGATTACATAACCTTTCTATAGAGAAATTATTGGTTACATAATTTTTTAATGGAAAACTTATCGATTATAGGATTTTTCTTTAAAAAAAAAATTTTGGCGTCCGTGGGTTTTCTACGGAAAAGAAATTGATTACATAGTTTTGCTTAAAAAAAAATCAGCGACTACATAATTTTTCTATAGGAAAATTATGGATTAAATAATTTTCTATAGAAAAATTTATTTAAATTTTCTATAGAAAAAATTATTTAATCCGTTTTCTATAGAAAATAGAAAAATTATGTAGTCGCTGATTTTTTTTAAGAATAGCTATGTTATCAATTTCTTTTCCGTAGAAAAATCATGGACGCCATAAAAAGCAACTACATAATTTTTCTATAGGAAAATTATGGTTTAAATAATTTTTTCTATAGAAAACTTATTTAACCGATAATTTTTTTTATAGAGAAATTGTCCATTACATGATTTGTCTTAGAAAAATTATCGATTACATGATTTTTATTTAGAAAAGTTATAGTGTGCATGATTTTTTAATGAAAAAATAGCGACTACATCTAGTTTCTATAGAAAAGCGACCTAATAGATTTTCAGTAGACAAATTTTTGATGATTTTTTCTAGAAAAGTTATCGACATTATTATTTTGAATAGAAATGTTTATAAGTTTTTTTTTAGAAAACTAATCTACTATATGACTCAACTTTTCTGTAGCAAAATTTTCGATAAAACAACTTTTCCATCGACATGACTCAAACAAATTTTTGATAACTGGATATTATTTTTCCAAATTTTCGATAATTCTGATCTACTATATGATTCAACTTTTCTGTAGAAAAATTTTCGATAAAACAATTTTTCTCTCGACATGACTCAAAAAAATTTTTGATAACTGGATATTATTTTTCCAAATTTTCGAAAATTCGACTTATTTATTGAAAATTTTGTATGACTTCTTTCTCTGTTAAGTGAATCTCTTTTCTTGAAACATTATCGATAATTTAATTTTTTGTTAAACTATTAATCATTATTTATATCTATTAGTGACAATTTATGAATTTTTTTATAAGAAATTCTGTTTTTTTTTTAATTAAAATACATTTTTTTAATTTTACTTGGCCGTATTTTATATCAGCTATAAAACAATTTAGACTTTGCGAAGTGATTAAGATAAATTTGATACGACTAAAATACATTTCAATCGAATTTTTATAAGTTGATTAAAGTTGGTTTTTAGAATGTAAGTACGTTTTTTTTTCAATTTAGGACTGGTTTCTTTATGGTCTTTATGGCTTTTTTCGGACTTAATCTCATTTCCTTCAGAAACAAAAAGAAACCTTCAAAACGCCAAATGCCATTGTGTTTATAGGCGCAATTTTCGTTGGCGATAATCTTTTTTTTTTTTTTGCTTTGTGGTTGGTTGTCTAAGGAATTACGTATAATTATTTTTTTATTTTATTTCATTCAATTTTAATCGATGGGTTTTTAACACGTTAAAATGCAATGAATTCTTAAAAAAAAAAACAACCTCAAACTAAAACTGGGCGTAGTAATTCGTTCGTTTTTTTTTAGTTATTTTCAATTTTGGCGTTCATGATAATTCAAAATTGATTAGATGTATAAAAAATTTCAAACCATAAACATTTTAAGGCAGAAAAATAAAATTGTTTAGATCTTTCAACAATTTTAGAGTGTGGAGTGTAATAGTGTGTATTTTTGACTTTGAATGTCTGCTAAGATCGATTTCAATAGAATTCTAATGAATGTGTTTTATGTGCGGTTTAATTTATAACTTTTTTTTCTTTTCAGCTGTTCTGTTATTTTTTTAATTAAAGTTAGAAAAACTCATTAGTTTTATGGCCGGTCACGTTATTATCGTAACCGCCTAATAATTTATTTACAAAAAACTATATTGAGAATAGAGCTTTAAAATGAAGATTACAAAATCAGAGCGTTCAAGGCTAACAAAATGAACTGAGTGGACTCTTAATTAAATTTCTTTTAGTTTACTTTATAAAATGAAAATTTTATTATATATTTTTTTTTTAGAAATTTTGAATATAATTTTCAAACTTCTTACATAACACTATACAACGAAATAAAAAAAAATTACAAGGCTCCAGCGGTGACCAAAAAAATATACGTGTATCGGCATTTTGAAAGTTTGTGCCGGAAGATCATTTTAGGGGCAGTTATATTTTTCCCGTTCTATTAAATTCTAATCTAATTATAAGATGATGTTTGATGACTTCAAAAGAATTATGTAAGAATTATGCGGGACACATTTCTTTGGAACATTTTAACTTTCTTACCATACAACATATGGGCCTTTTTTTCTCCCTTATTAAAAAGGGACAACAAGTAACCTTTAGTGGGGCTATAATGGGTTAATATGTTTCACAAAAATATTTGTCACAAAATTTTACTATAATTCCCGAAACACCCCAAAACTAAGAATTTGACTTATTTGCCAAAAAAGACCAAAATAAAAAGGGTTTTATAGGGTTAATTCGATTTTCCAGACTCTAGGTTTTATAGCTCTATCAATCATGTTTTCGATTAGTTGCTAAAGTGGAAATCATTTCTGAATAAGTTTTCTTTAAATAAAATTTACTAATTAGATTTCTATTGAGAAATTGATGTAGAAAAATTCTCTCGAGAAGAATAAGAAATTAGAAATGAAGTTATTGAAAAGTTATCGCAAGAAAAGTATTACAAATTAAAAAAAAAATTAAACAGCAATCCATTATTGCTTCTATAAATTTTAAAGTCAACGATAGTTGTTGATTGTTATCGATAATTATAATTTCTATCGTGAACAATTTTTCCCTCATAATTTTGCTTTTCACAATAAATTTTTTTAAGGAAAAAAAGCAATAAATTTCGAGGAAAATTTTTTTTCACGATAAGATTGATTGTTTAATTGATAATTTTCCTAGAAGTGAATTATTTAATTCATCATTTCTTAAAAGAAAAAAAAAAATATGGTATCCTAAACTTTTTTTGTTATCAATAATTTTTCAAAAGAAAATGAATGCAGCCGATAACTTCTCAAGAGAAAAAACATGTAACCGAAAACTTCAATAAAATTCATGTAATCGATAATTTTTCTATAGAAAAATCGTTTACTCGATAATTTTTCTATAAGAAATTCATTTATTCGATAATTTTTTTATACAAAAATTATGTAACCGATAATATTTTTATACAAAAATCATTTTTTATACAAAAATTAAGTAACCGATAATTTTTTTATGCAAAAATCATGTAATCGATAATTTTTTCTTAAGTAAAATTATGCAACCGATAATTTTTTTATACCAAAATTATGTAACCGATATTTTTTTAAACAAAAATCTTGTAATCGATAATTTTTTTATACAAAAATCCTGTAATCGACAATTTTTCTACAGAAAAATCATGTACTCGATCATTTTCTAGAAAATATTATGTACTCTATCATTTTTCTATAGAAACATCATTTACACGAAAACTTTTCTATGGACAATCATGTAATAAAACTTTTTTCGAAAAAAATATCACGAAATCGATCACTTTTCTGAAAAAAAAGTATATGATTTTTTTTGAATAATTATAAATTATTTAAGTCAGTAATAATGTATCTATAAAAATAACGAATAACCGATAATTTGTCTATTAAAAAATCAGGCAATCAATGGTTTTTTAATAGAAAAATCAAGTAATCTACTTATTATGGAGGTTCATTTAGTTGACCTAGTTATTAGAAAAAACATGTAATCGATACATTTTTATTGAAAAATCATGTAGATGGCTTTTCTTTAGAAAATTCTTGTAAATAATGTTTTGTTTTTGGTTAAAAAATCCTGTAATAAATAATTTTTCTAATGAAAATTATGTATTCGGTTTTAGGTAGCTTTTCTGCAGAGTAATTAAGTAATCGATAATTTCAAGTAAAAATGTTATCCATAATTTTTGTAAAGGAAAATGAAGTTTTTGACAGTTTTTATCGAAAAATCCAGTTATTTGTTATTTTAGAATAAAATCAAGTTGTCTACCATTTAATTATTGAAAAGATGTCATCGATTTTTGTTTTCTTTTTGTTAAAAAATCAAAATCAATATTTTCAAAAAATACATGAAAATACACAATATATACCCACCGCTACACCAACAGTATCTGATATAATATCTGCGATTAAGACGCTCAAGAACAACAAAAGTCCAGGAAATGATAACATATCTTCGGAACTTTTCAAAACAGTTCCTGAAACTAGCGCACAAATCATTCTTCCTTTAAAAGAAGATATACGGACAAAGGAAAGTGTACCTGAAGAGCTCAAAGAAGGCGTAATAATAAAATTGCCAAAAAAAAGGGCGACCTTACTAACCGTAACAACTGGCGAGGTATCACTTTGCTCAGTATGGTGAACAAAGTAATCACTCATATAATAACTAAAAGAATCTCTGATGCTATAACACTTAGAACCCAACAAGCTGGCTGTCGTCCAAACAAATCATATATTGATCATGTCAACACACTCAGATTAATAGTGGAACAGTCGGTCGAATGGCGGTCTCCTCTATATCTAATATGCATTGACTTCGAAAAAGCATTCGATACTCTTAATCACAATGCCATTTGGAAATCCCTTTAATGTAAAGGTGTCCTACAAAAAATAATCCAACTCATTAAAAACATGTATGTTAGCGCAAGTTGTCGTATTCAACACGAAGGCAAACTGAGCAGAAAGATTAATGTCACCACTTTTATTTAACATTTTGTTGGATTTTGTCATGAGCCATGCTATGTCGTGCAATAGAGGTATTGGTTGGGGACTTTTAAATCGGTTAAATTATCTTGAATACGCTGATGACATTTGCCTTCTCTCTCACCGATACTCCGATATGAACATGCAACTGCAACGTCTTGCGGAGCTGGCCAAGAACGCTGGTCTTAGGATTAATATTGGCAAAACTAATGTAATGCGAGTGAACACGGAAAACCCTAACATCTTTACAATTGATAATGTGCCTTGGGAGGAGGTTAATTCGTTTTGTTAACTCGGATCTGTCATCACAACATCAGGTGGTTCGGGAGCAGATATTGCCAATCGAATAAAAAAGGAGAATTAAGCCTATGGCCACCTTAATAAGATATGTAACTCTTCAATTCTCTCTCGCCGTGTTAAATTAAAAATCTTCAACTCCAATGTACGATCTACATTATTATACGGATGCGAAACGTTCAATGCGGCCCTCGTGATATGCATGCCCTGCAAGTTTTTATAAACAAATGCCTAAGAAGAATCCTACGAGTCTTTTGGCCACAATACATATAAAACAACAGAATATGGCATCTAACGAATCAATCTTCCATAACTATTGAAATACAAAGGCAAAAATGGAACTGGATTGGTCATACAATATGAAAACCGGTCACAGATATTGCCAGAACAGCGATCGAGTGGAATCCTCAAGGTAGCCGTAGAAGAGGTCGCCCGGTTCATACATTGCGAAGACAATTTGAACCTGAAGCGTCAAATATACAAACGAGCTGGGACGAAGTAAAAACATCGCTATGAACAGATCAAGATGGAAGGATTTTGTTGAGGTGCACCGTATTTTGTATTTTCTATCAAAGTTTTTCATGGGAGTTAAAAATTCATTAATAAGATTTCGTTTTATTGTGCTAAATTCCCAATTCGTACTCTTAACACTTATTTTTATCTTCTATTTTTTTTTATTTATCGTAATTTTTTTGAAAGTTTTTTTCTTAAAAAAATACATGTTTTTGTAATATTTGCATAAAAATCAAGTTATCGATAACACTGGTTTACAGCCAAAAAATACCAAGAACGCCACATGCCTAGATAAGTTAATTGGGACCTCCTGAACACGAAAAACGCTGTATTTTTTTTTCTAAGTACCGTTTTTTAGATAACGGTACTTTTGTGTTTTTCGGTTTATGGTCCCACTCAAACCCTTGTGGAGCCCAACCGAAAAGTCCAATCGAGATGAAAGGCATATCGTTGGAAAGGTAATTGAATGCCTCTTCCGCCGATATGATGCATAAGAAATCTATCTGATAAGAAATGGCTGAGTTATGGCACCTCAAAATTTGCCTATTTTTTACGTTTGTTTCAAAAATTTTCATTATTATTTCGTTTTTTTTCTACGTTATAGTAAAGATCTGGAATGTTTTATTTTTTTACCTAATAGTTTATTTTAATTACCAACATTTTAAGTGTAATTTGAAAAAAATCGGATGAATAATAAAGTTTTTATTAAGGATTTTGTGGAACGACAATCTTCATTGCTCACACACTATATTCGGCGTAAATTCAAAAAATTTAAATTAAAATGACGAGCGACTTAAACTGTTGCGTTTTTTTTTCGGATGGATCTTCGCGAATGAGGAACCAACAATAGTCCGCCATCATTTCTTCGTCCCACCAGCCTTTGTAACGTCTCTCGATTTCTTCCATTTCTTGGTGAAATCTTTCACCTTGTTCATCACTTTCGGAGCCCAAGTTCATGGGGAAAATATCCAAATGACTGAATAAGAAGTGTAATTTAGGTGTCATATTTGAACCTAAAGGTTAAAAAGAATAAATTTTAAAATGATAACGGCCTTTTTGAAATACATGTTTTTACTTAAAGCTTACCAATGGCATTAAATTTTTGCAGTAATGTATCGATCTTCTCGTCGTTATCAGGACTTCTGTAGTTTCCCAAAAAGTTGTGAACGATGTCCTGGAATGCTTCCCATGCCTCCAAATGAGCTGGACCTAAACACTCATTAAATGCTTGGTCACCGTACAGAGCCCGAATTTGAGGTCCATCAAATATACCAACTTCAATTTTGCTCGCTGTGGCTCTCGGAAATTTTTGTTTAAGGTAATTCAAGGCAAGACTGTCTTTTGGCAACTTTTTCACAATATTTGTAAATAACCCAAGCTTAATATGTAATAGACGAAGTATTATCTTCTCCAGAGGAATGAGTGGGTCATTTTTGATATTGTACACTCCTTGCGTACGTCCACTTCGCTCGGGCCAAACTTTTCGGGTGTAGTGATTCTGACGGTCACGGCTGTCCCATAGACATAGAAAACAGGGAAACTTCGTATTGCCCCCTTAATACTTCCTCCATTACATATTAAGCTTGGGTTATTTACAAATATTGTGAAAAAGTTGCCAAAAGACAGTCTTGCCATGAATTACCTTAAACAAAAATTTCCGAGAGCCACAGCGAGCAAAATTGAAGCAAAATTGAAAACATAACAGTACCGTTATCTAAAAAACGGTACTTAGAAAAAAAAAATACAGCGTTTTTCGTATTCAGGAGGTCCCAATTAACTTATCTAGGCATGTGGCGTTCTTGGTATTTTTCCAAATTAAAAATTTGTAAAGCAGTGTAATTTGTCTATAGAAAATTAGGTTTGTAGGAACCAAACCGAAATTTGTATTTGCTTTTATTTAGTTATCGCATTGAAAATGCCTTAATTATGCACCTTAAAGAGATCGAGTTATCAAAAATGTTTCTGGAGATAATAAATTTACTGGCACTGAGGCCACATTTATGACTCCAAGCGCAAATATGTACCGCAGTTCGTCTTTAGTTGGCACGTATCAATTCATTTATTGAGTTTTTATTTTCTACTTGTTTTTTCAAAACATTATTGTCATAACTTTAATTTGTGTTAATTACCAACCTGAAAGTCATAAAAATTACAAAAACATAAAGAAAAACTACTAACAATTCCAAAATAAAATACAAATACATTTTGAAAACAAAACTCTTAAAAGAAACAGGCTCCTAAATACAATAAATTTTTAAAATAAAATGCCCAACTCAATTCATGCACTGTAAATAAATGCATGAACTCGCACATACGACTGGATGGTTGATTTGTTGGAAATTCAATGGTCGACTAAATTTAAAATTTAATTGTTTTGCAGGCAAACAAACTTTTATGCAACCAAACAGACATTTAGATGGACAAACGGAGAAGAGGTACCAAGTACCAGCATTTAGATCCGACTGTCCGACTAATGAAATGTACAACAATGACTAAATTTGTAAGAGTGTTAATGGTTTACGAGTATAAAACATTTAAATGTTGTTTGTTGTTGTATTTGCTTAATTGTCGATCATAAACATTTTAAAGTAACAACAAAAACATGTTTGGAAAACCCACCAGTACAACAAAAACAAATTTTTGACTCCTTTGAATGAAAAAGAATACAAAAAAAACAAAACAAAAAAATGTTTGTTGTTGCTATTGTTGGCCATTAAACAATAGAATGTGTTAAAATAGTTTTTTTTTCGGTTGTTGCCATAAAATTATAACAAGATTTTGTTGGGAAAGAATTTAATTGTTTTTAGAATTCTGTCCGTCTGTTCGAGCAGCTAGTTTTTCTTCCGGCAGCAATTAAAGGCGTTTTTTTCCATAAAATAATTTACTCACGACTTTGCTTAACTCAAAAGATCTTAGATTTTCTCTCCAAAAAGTTCAATATCAAAAATGTTTATCACCTTTAAACTAAACAAGTCAAATTTTTCTTTTTCTTAAATTAACGCAAAAATAATTTTCAAAAGTTCATTCTTATTCCAATCTTTTTTTTTAGCAATGTTTTCTAAAACTTGTTCTCTCTCGTTAATAACATGTAATATTATTGTTTTCTATTACATTTATCTATGAAGTAATTGATTTTTTTAAAAAATGGGCAAAAACTCGATTTTTTTTATAAAGAATAACGAGTGATAACTTAATTTTTTATAGAAAATTATCAATAAGTCGTCGTCTAGACTTGCAATTTTTATTGCAGCAATTCTTGAGTTCATTGGTGTGAGGGGTGACAATATTAGGGAGGGGTACTCAGTCTCGTGTACTCTGCACCAGTAATGCATATTGAGTTTTTTTCTTTTGGGCCAAATTGACAATTTGAAAGGGCCACAATAGCTTTGATAGGGCCAAACTATTTCTGTAAGTAATAGCCGTTTGACAACGACAACAGGATGTTTTTGTGAATATTTAAAATTTTTAATTATCGTACAAACAAGGTTCCTAGGTTTTTTAATTCTATCATAGAGCAAACAATTTGTGGGTTTTTTTTTGGTCCTGAACAAGCAAAACAATTTCTTAAAAAAGTGTTCGAAAAAGTGAGAAAATAACTTTGAAAAATGTATCGAACATCTTAAAGTAGTTAATTAAATTTGGACCTGAAGCGCCAAAATAGATTTCTTCAGGACCATCAAACATTTAAAAGTGCCAAAAATGCCACAATTATGCCACGTTTTGCATAACTGCTCTGCACTTCCTTTGTGTGTAGTTATTCTCACACTTTTTAACTTGAAGTTGGCTTTAGGTGTATTTGTATCTATATATAAAATATAAAAGGGGAAGAGGAAAGACAAGGATAAAAATGCAACAATTGCCAAACTATAATTTCATAATCTGGACACTAATGGAATTTCAAAGCAGGATTTTTAAAAATTTCAGCCGCAAAAATTGCAAGTCTGGACGATGACTAACTCTTATTTTTATAAATAAATTATTGATAACTAATTTTTTATAAAAAAAAGTCGATAGCATGATTTTTTTTTTTTAAAAAAACATGGGTAATATAATTTTACCACGGAAAACCGAAAGCTAAATCGTTTTTCTATAAAAAAAATTATTGATTGGTAAATTTTTCTATAAACAAATTATTGATTGGTAAGCATTTCTGTAGAAAAATTATCGATAACTGATATTACTTTAAAAAAAAATATGAGTTACTCGAGTTTTCTATTGAAAAAATGCAGAACTCTTTTTTTATATAGCCCAATTATAATTTATTAAATAATTTATTAATAATTATTAATAACTCAAAATTTCTTTAAAAAATGTATCGATATCTTTACTTATTCATAGAAAAGAAATTAGCAACTATGTTCTTCTATAGAAAGATTAAGGGTAACTTGATTTTTCTATAGAAAGATTATGAGAAAGTCAATTTTTTCAGGAAAAAGATTCATACCTCTATTTTTATATAACAAATTTTTGAAATATCAAATTTTCTATTAAAAATTTATCGATAGCTCGACTTATTCTTAGAAAAGTAGTTGGCTTCTCTATTTTTCTATAGAAAAATTATTGATAACTAACTTTTCCACAGAAAAATTACGGGCTACTCGTTTTTTCTATAACAACGTTATGCGTTATTTACGCATAAATAACGCATGTGTATATTGACAAATTATTAATTACTCGATTTTTGTAAATCCAAAGGCTTGATAACACGATGTTTTTAATACAAAAATTTTGATAACATGATTTGTTTATAGAAAAATTATCGATAACTTTATTTTTCAATAAAAAACTATCGATAACTAGATTTTTCTACAGAAAAACTAAAAATTACCAGATTTTTTTTACAATTTATTTATCGATAGCTTAATTTTTCTATAATAAAAAAAATGTAAATCTAGTTTAGAAAGAAAAATAATTGCATGTTCGATTTTTATATTGGAAAATCTTCGATAACTCGATGTTTTTAAAGAATATCAATTGATAAATAAATTTTTATAAAGAAAAATTATCAAAAACATTATATTGAAAAAAAAATATTAAGTGAAACGAGTTTTTGGTAAAAAAAACTTCCAATAGCATTATGTGATGATTTTATTTTAGACCGAATATCCAACCTCAATATTCTGTAAAAAAGTTATCGATAAATTAATTTTTTGCTAAATGTTATCGATTATTTTCTTACATGATTTTTCTATAAACAAATTAACAATAATTGCTTTTTGTATAAACAATTTATCGATAGCTTGATTTTGTATAGAAAACTTATCAATAACTTGATTTTTCTATTAGAGAAATTATCAATTTCAATAGATAACTTATGTGTACCTTTTTTTTATTGTTAAATTATTAATTTCAACACAAAAATAATTGATTTCAATAGATAATTTTTCTTAAAAGAATTCGAGTTATCATTATTTTAAGAAAATTATTTTTTATATGATTTTTCTATAAAAAAATTATCGATAACCAAATTTTCTTAATTAAAAAAATTTTAACAACGTGATTATCTACAGTTTTCTTGAGAAAAACTTTTAGGTAGATATAATAAAATAATTAAAATTTTTGAATAAGAAAATTTTCGATAACTTGGTTTAAAAAAAAAAAAACATCTAATATTCATACATTTTTATGAAAAAAACATTTAGAAAACGAAAACCCCTGTTATGGGTTCAATTACCTCATACTCCAAAGTACAAAAACTTAGAGACACCAAATTTCATTATTTTTAAATAAATATAAAAATTTTAACAGCAGATATTGAATTTTGTTTATTATATAACAAAAAAAAACTGTAGAAAAATTCTTAACAAATTTCATTTACTTACTTTAATATTTTTTTAATATATTTTTGTTTTTATACGTATTTTTAGATTTCGCCAGTTGAACAAATATTGTATGACTTGTGTTACCATAAAATGGAAAATTAAGGTTGGTTCAACTAAGTATTTATTTTAATTTGTGATCATTTTTATTATTATCTAAATTCGTTTTAAACTCGTGCTTTGGCATATTAATTTAAAAATAAATATGAAAAAATATTTCGTGATAATATTGTTGCTAAAGAAAAAAAAATTGAAGAAAATAGACTAATACGAGCTGCATAATGTGGCAAGTGTAAATGTGACCGATAAAATCATCGCTACTCTTAAAGTCATACACAAGAAAAATTAAAAATTGTCTCTAATCACCAAATTTATACCAAATTCATAGAATCAAGCAAACAAGTTGTTGATTTTGCACCTATTACCAAAATGATTATATTGATTAATAAAAGTTTTAAAATTATGAATATTTTTTTTTCAATAAATGATATTGTTAATTAAAAAATGGATCAAAATTCTTTGCCATTACAAACTTTGTTAATTTATTTATTTAAATATTGACAATTCCCAACAACAATTATACAACTTTAAATTATTTTATTTTAAACGATAAAAAATCAATTAATATTTTTTGATATTTAATTAATATTTTAATTAAAAATTTATTTCAAAACAATTAAAATGTTAATTAAATCAAAATTATATTTTTATTTTTCCTTCAACTAAAAAAATAATTGATTCAATTATCATATCATATTAAAAATTAAATTTTTATATATTTAAAATTTTAGTTGTTTTGAAATAAATTTTCAATTAAAATTTTAATTAAATAACAAAAATCTCAATTGGCTTGTTTCGTTTAAAATAAAATTATCTAAACAGTAGAATTGTTGTTGGGAACGGTCAATATTTATTTAAATTAATTAACACATTGTTTGAAATGGCAAAGTTTCTTGATCACTTTTTTAATTAAAATTAAAAATATTATTTATTGAAAATTTTTTTTTAAAATTTTAAAATTTTTAGTAATCAATATAATCATTTTGGTAATAAGTGCAAAATCAACAAATTGTTTGCTCGCTATTATGAAATCGCTATAAATATGGTGATTGGAGAAATTTAATAATTTTTTCTGTGTAGATTCGGAGCTTTGGGCAAATGTGAACCGATTCGAAAAGAATTTAATTTGCAGTAAAATATTTTTGGCGGCGAATTTAATCTAAATACCAACACAATTTTTGTGTATACAATCTGAAAATTTATTAAAAAATTTATATTTAAAGACAACCTGCTTTGGCTTACAATTTTTTGAGTAAAATTTAAATGTAGATGGCGAAATTGAAGCAACACATTGGGTATACAGACAGATATATTCAAAACACAAAAACCAAAATTTTTAAAAAAATAATTTTTTATTTGTTGCGAAAATTCTTTTAAGCATCTAAAAAAAATGTATCAAAATATTTTTAAAAAAGACTAAATATGAGCTATAGACTTACAAAATGCTGCATAAATGCTATTTTAACTAGATAATGCAAAAAAAATGCTGTAAAGGGGTAAAATATGTAAAAATATGCACTAACAAATCAATGCCAAAATTCATAAAAAGCTCTAAATCGGATAAATATATTGTCTTTGCCTTCATTGGTCGAACTAAGAAAAACATGCAATTTCATAGTTATGGTTTCCCTTGTAATAATAAACAAAACAAAAATAACCATAAGCATATCGTCGCAAGAATTAAAGAACGCTGTAACTGACAAAATATTAAATGTTCACCGGAGCCAAAAAACCCGTATGAAAGTAGAAAAAAAATTCATATCACAAAAACTATACAACTTAGGAACATGATTTTAAAAACGTATTTTTATTTTTTCTCGCTTTATATTATTGGCTGTAAACATTTCCTCTCAAGTCTATTATTCCCGGTGATTCTGCGGCTTACAACAAACGATTTTTGTTCCACAGACCTATAAAATGCTGTAACTACAATTATTTTTGTATGAAAACAAAATTTTAAAACGCTTTAAGTAACACATTTTTTTTTTTTAAGTAAAACTTAATAGCTGTAAGTTAAAGTGAAAAAAGTGGGAAAAATATTTTTTGAACAAAACGCAAAGATTTGAGTACATTTATTTAATAATCTAGAACTAAATACATTTATTTAATCATTTATATCTACATATAGCAACAGGATAAGCCCTTTTTTTCTAAAATATTTAATCTTCTTCATCGGTTTGCGGTAGGCAATCTGCTACTTTATTGTTGTGGTGCAGGCCCAGAAATAACTGATACTTTATAATGAATCACATAAGCAAAGAATAGCGTAAGTGTTAAGCCTATAGTACACGGAATGTAAAAAGTCACATGCGCATGTGGTTCTGACGTAATTTTGACGTCACTACAAAGCTACAATGACTATTGCGTGTTGTGTAATGACGTCAAAATTACGTCAGAACTACATGCGCATGTGGGTTTTTACAATCCGTGTACTATAGGCTTTAGTTTGAACAACTTTGCTGACGCAAAAGTGCCGTTAGCAACAAATGTAAAAAAATACTTGTTTTTGTTAAGCTTACGACAAAGAAGACACTGGGTATTTTTCCAAACGCAGACGGCGTAAGTGAATTTTTTTTCACCATACAAATATGGAACCGGGACCAATCGACGCAGTATTTTTTTCTGATAAAAATGATGCAAAAAATGTATTTTCGATTTTTTTTCAGTTACAGCGTTCTTTAATTCTTGCGACGATATATTTAATAAAAGAAAAACCTATTATTAAAGTTGTTTTTGGGAATACTATTATTTATTAAAAGATTTTGTTTGTTGTGCTTAATTTCTTTTTTAATAATTGTTAAAAATAAATACTGAAATTTATTGTTGGAGGATAAGCTGTTCCTATGCGCATTTCACTGGTTGCTTAGGCCAGATCATGAGGAAACGTTCTCCTAAATAATTTTAGAAAAGCCAAAGCAACTACAACTACAATTAATGTTGGGAAAATTCCAAATAATTGAAGCGGGAAATGTAAGAAAAGATAAACTCATCACTGATTTATTGTTTGGTATTTTGTTTAAGCTTTGATATCGTTGCAAAGAAGACTTTTTGAGTGTTTGTAGGTATTTCTCATTCCCTCTGTAGTCTTGTTTGCTGATAGCTTTGGCTTTTCTCAAATTATTTAGGAGAACGTTTCCTGATGATCTGGCCTAAGCAACCAGTGAAATGCGCATAGGAACAGCTCATCCTCCAACAATAAATTTCATTATTTTTTTTTTTATCAATTATTAAAAAATGGAATTAAGCACAACAAACAAAATCTTTTAATAAAAGAAAAATCTTTTTTATAGAAGCTAAATTTGGTCTGAATACGTTATTTTATATTGAAAATGAACAAAATCGGTTAGGGATTACTACACCGAGCGACCTGCAAATGTTTCCCTGAGATAAGGACTTTGGTGCAATTTTGGGGCTACGCGGCACAAGTTGATGTTAATTGGTGTCTGTTAAAAAAAAATTTCGTTTGGTAATTAAGATGAGTTTTTTTAAATTTTTTCCCTTATTTCATTAAAAATCACGTCGATTGGTGTCAGAGATTTGGCATGGTTCAAATATTGTATTTTCCCTAGTTCATAAGAATTTCTAATAAACAATTAAAATAAACGTGATTATTTTAAATTTTAATAATTCAAATTAAAAATAAATACAGTTCATTGTCGTCATCATTAAAATAGTGATTATTATTGAAACAAATCGACAAAATAACTTTTTGTTTTTTCAACCGTAGAATCGTTAAAAGATTGCGACGTTTTGAAAAAACAAATGTGCCCAAAAGCACGTATGTCGTGCCACAGGTGACGGGAGAAAATATTTTTGAAATTAAAAGTTAAATTATTTACAAAAATACATTTTGCTTGATTATGGAGTATTTGAGAATTTAGTTTAAGTTAAAAGATAATACCCACAATATAAGCCAACAATATCATATTCTTTTTAACTTAATTAAGAAAAAAACAACAACACTTTTTGTAGTAGTTTTTAATTAGCTGTTTTATATTTTTTAATTATTTGTTTAAGTAATTAAACACATGCAAAATGTTTTCATGTTTCGTTTATACACCCAGCCACTACAATTATCGATAAATTTTTTAGATATTTTTTTAGGTTTAGGTGCCCTTGATTTAAAATTCATAGTTCAGCGTAAATCACGAAATATTTTGCAGTTTTTATAATAGAACCAACCAGTTTCTCAAAAAAAGAAAACGTGTCAAATGTATAAAATTTTTTTTTTGTTGAATTAACAATTAATTACAAAAATATCAATTTGGCAATAAATTGTTATTAACAAAATTAATGTGGGTAATTAAAACCACATTTATGAGAAATTATTATTAAAATACTTTTTAATTAAAACAACAATTATTTAAAACGTAAAACCTTTAAATTAGCTAAGATCAAAATGTATGACTAAGAGTGCTGTGTGAAGGAGATAAAGCCGGCATAATTAATTACTGACCAGCTTACCAAATAAATCGTTTTGTTTGGTAAGTTAAGTTTTAAATTTTTTTGCAGACAGCTAATACATATTCATGAAAGAGAGCGAGTGAAAACTTAGATATCTCTTTTAAGCTAAAATAGTAGTTTGTCGTACTATCATTTTTTTGTAGCCTTGTGCTGGTTCACACTCTTTAGGTTTTAAGGTCCAACTATAATATATTTAAGTTGGCTTAAGCCCCGGTAGGCTCGCTGGCAATGAGCTATTCTATCAGTACCGGGGTTGCGGGTTCGATTCCCGCCAGAGACTCTGCAGCAAAAAGCTTCGCGGAATTTAGTGTAGGAATAATGATAATAAAAAAAAAAAAAAAAAAATATCATATGTGTCAAACCATATTGTACTTAAGGAAACTTTTTGTTAATTTTAAGCAAAGTGCGAAATTGATCGCACTCTTTGCACGGAATTAAATTTTTTTTGATTTCGTTTTTGTGTTTTTAAATGCATTTGAGAGACTTTTTGTTCATTTTTACCAGTCAAGTCTTCAGTTTTTAGAAGAGAGAGGAAAAGAAACGGCATTCTCCTTTCCCTTCTCTCCTAAAAGCTTAAACTTGATGGCTTAAACTTGAAGAGTGTGAACCAGCACTTACTCAGCAACATCCTGTCTTACCAGTTCAATAAATCAGGTCGTACGGCGTAAATGGTGGCTTGAATAATTTTTTCAAATGCTTCAAGAGTTGCTGGTTTGTCAGCTAATGACTTGACATACATAACCACATAAAAAGAAATCGTTAAATCGCGTTAAATCGCCCAAACTACCACTACTGGAAAAAAAGTTGTCATCAAAATGATTTCGAAATAAAACGATTGTAAACCCCGCTGAATGGCAAGTTACGCCATCTTGTTGGAACCAAACGTCATTGATATTTAGCGGATTAATTTTCAGAAGAAAAATTCAGTCAGCACGGCTTGATAGCTTTATAGTCGCCAGTTTTAATGCAATACCAACTTTTAGAAGGAGCAGTATTTTTACGGGAGCTATAGAAAAAATATAGATCGATTTCAATAAAATTTTATAAGATGGTTTAGGTTGTTTTATCAAAGGTCGCTGTTTAGCTTCTTCAGCGGCAGAGTCTGCGTATTCGTTGCATATAATGCAAACATGGGATGGAACCCACATAACGTTGATGTAATTTACATTTTGGTTGCAGATATTTCTAATTTGGTTGATTATTCGTACTGTGAGTTTTTTACGGCAAGAATTGTAGAGAGACTACCGGAGCAGATTACAGGCTTGGAACAATTTTTTTTGGTGTATTGTACAGCAATGAGGATGGCCAATGCTTCAGCTGTGAAATTGGAGCAATAATGATCGATAAAGCCGGTATATATGAGGCTGCTATCGTGAGTTACAATGGCAAAAATAGTCTAGTCGGATGATTTGGATCTCTGAGCCCTGTCTCGCTAACTCGTTAGCCACCTCATTGCCGTTTATGTTGCAGTGACCCGGCACCCAGCACAACCTTAACACATACCCTCCTACAACCATCAACTAGCTTGGAGTTCATATAACAGCCCCTTACGGCCATAAGAGCCGACTGGCTGTCCACGTATATAGTGACCTTCGAGCCACAATCAATATTGTGCCGCCTAAAAAAACACTGCAGTCGTCAGGAAGCCTTTATTACATTCTGATGTCCAGATCCTCAATGTAGACCCCCGTAGCCGTTTCTCTCATCTTCGAGCCATCAGTGAAAATAGCAAATCCACTAAATAATCTGCTCCTACCTGACCAACTCTTCCTAGAAGGCATTATTACCTCTACCTAGTGTTCATATAACCCGTGGACCCAGGTGATCCTAGGCAAAAACCACTAGCTTCAATTTCACCCAGGATCCGCGTGTGACCCTGCGAAGAATTCCCCATCAATCCTAACTCCCTCAGTCTAAGAATTCTCCTGGCTGCCATTCCCATCACATACTCAATAGGCAGAAGATGTAGAATGACATCCATGGCCGCTTGAGGAGTGCTTCTCATTGCACCTGTCATGCCGATTGAAGCACACCTCTAAGCCTTCGACTAGCCACTCTCAATGCCTCCCACCAAACACAGCATCCCAACGTAAGAATGAAGTTCATGTTGTAAATTCGTTTCTTCATTAAATTTGACGAATTTGGGGCTGATTAATATATACAAATTTGGAGTATAAAGGTAACTTTATGAACTTAATACTTAAGGCCTTATTTATAAAAAATAAAACGGTTTAATAATGGGTTTTTTTTTATAAATAAGGCTGTTAAAAACTAAAACCAAACATGTTCGCCCTTCGCCAGCATTCGCAGACTTTGTCGTGTATGGCGATTATCGGCCGACGTCGTTATGGTGTTTATTTTTATTTGTGGCTACGAATATTCATGGCCAAAAATTCCTCGTTCGTCCCAATTGTGTTCCTAGCATTAGACTGTAACAGATAACGTCTGTAGGTACTCGATAGCCTTGCATATTACCCACTCCTCCACGTACGTTTTATTTAATTCACAGTTACCAAGTGATTTTTACAAACAAGCACAAATCTTTATAAGTGTAAAAATATACTGCCCCAGTTGAGATTTGAACTTTTATCTTTAGTTTTTCTTTGATGTTTTTTAGTTTTCCGCTCTAGCCCACTGAGCTACGGGCATATGCGAATTGCCAATTGAATTACGAGAAAGTGCTTTCTAAATTGGTGTAATGTAATGCTGCGACTAGCGATTAGATATATTTTTTTTCATTTCTTATTTATTGAATTTTCATTAATTATATGAACTAACAATATTTATTCAAATCTTAATCTAATTTTTAAGTTTGCGTCCTACCAGTGCTAGACGACAGTTCTCTTACAAACGGTTCTTGATCACATCAGTGTTTAGCGCTCTTCTGATCGGACAAGTGCTGCAGTATCTCTTCTCCTTAAGCGAGTGTGGCCGCCATCATTTAAAATATTTCGAGCTAGTGGGTTTGGGTGCGATTCAAGCGCTTTTGCGACGTCGCTTTGTCGACGTCTCTTTTGGTTTGATGGCGAGCGGTGTAGAGAAGAAAGAGGGGTAAACAAAACGACTTGTTTTGTGTTTTTCATGTCGTTTTCTTATATTCCTCTTCAAACTTATTTCTCTTCTTCTTGTTTTGTTTTATTCTTTTTCTTACTTTGAAGCGTCAGGTTGCAAACAAATACGGAAATGATAAAAAAGAATATAAAACAAAAGTTCGAGTTTTAATTTAAACATATTTCTTACATAGGAATTTCTTATTTAAAAAAACACTTTTTTATATTTTTCTTAATGAGAAAAATCAATCAGATTTACCGATAATGCAATAAAAATCAACCCTGGTTGTAGATAAAAATTAAAATTGAAAAAAGCGACATGCCACTTAAAATCATCGTATAAACCTAAGAGGTTTTTGGAAGTTGCTTCAAAAGGGAATTAAGAAAAAAACGACGTCGTAAAAGCCTCCATGTGAATTGGCTGTAAGTATTTAATTGAATAGCTTGTGATTATAGTTTTTAATGATAGTACAGCGAGGTCTTTGTGAATGTTCGATTTTTTTTACATACCAGGGAGCGGACGTAACGATTCAAAGAATTTTTGCCGCCTTTGTAGATTTCGTTAAGGAAGTTGTTACGTATGCAAATTTTGGTAAAATTAAAGTAAAGTTGTTGATGGGTACTTAACTGTTTAAAAAAAAAGCGATTCATGGACCCTTTGGGGTCCATAACAGTATTCCAAAGGTCCTGTGAAAGGGAATATAAAAATGTTTTGATTTAAATATTTAAAAGCATTTAAGTCGAATTACTTATTTCTTAAATGTCATATCGATCAAGTAGACACCTATCGAAAATAGTGATTATTTCTAAAATTTCCGAAATAATTTTGTAAGTAAAACACGTTCCGCGGGTAAATGTAACATTTTTTTTATGGGTCCATTAAAACTAAATCAAAGAAAAGCCCAAACCTTTAATATTATATATGGTAGATATCGATCCTTATTTGTCTATAACTCCCTCACAAGTACGAGTCGTTTTCACTTCTATTAATTTCCTAAAATTGTTGGTATTGAGATACAGTCTGGCAAAAATAGTTCTTGTAAGAACTTGTATTAATTGGTAAACCAGTTTAAGCTGAAAGTCTTTTAAAATTTTATTTGATAATACGTTCTTTAAATTCTTTAATAAATTATTTATAATAAAATTGTTAACAAAGCAAAATTCCCCTTATGGATAAATATTATTTACAAATTTCTTACTAATTTTTGTAAAACCCAAAATTTGCTGCACGTGTTCTCCATTAAAAAGTAACAAAATTTTTTAAAAAAAACAACCATAAAATTTTAAATAACAAACAATTAAATTGTATAATTTATTTAAATAATAATTATCTCAAAATATTCAAAAGACTTTAATTGGTAAAATATTATTACGCAGAGAATATTTAATTAATTTAATTAATAAAACTTTTATATTTAAGAATTTTTTTTCTTTAGATAATTATGTTTTAATTAAAAATTCATTTGGCAAAGTCAACTTCTCCATTAGAATTGACTGGCATAAAAATAGGAAGAGAGTTGAGGCAAATTTGTATTGAATCTTATAACAAATACAACATGTTTTAAGCATAGGGGAATCGGGGCTTTTTTTAATAATAAAATTTTAACAGAAATTTTACATCGAAGACGTTGATTTATTTGTAATTAAAAAAATGATTTGATTCCCGATGGATTATGGTATAGAAATTACTTTTAAGTTCTAATTGGATTTTATAATTAATACCTTTTGTACCGTATGAATGTTTTAAAAAAAATGCGGCAGTTACTACAGGTGGCGTATCTTTTACACATGGTTTGTGTATAAGCTTATATGGTGGTCTTGATCTCTCCGTTGAAAAGGTTGTTCACAACCCTTTAATTGTGGAATTAAAACAGTTGTTAATTGCAGAGACCCCCATGTGTCTCAGCTATTGAATGAAGCTTAAATTGTTGAAAAAGTGTGAGAATATGGCATTTCGGAGAGGATTCGTCTCTGTCATTTATTCTAACAAGGTAATGAAACGAAGTACTGTAAAGTTACACTGTAAACAATAAAATTTTTACTGTAGGGTGTTTTTTAGCTGCATGAAAACTTTCGATATCGATAACTGTGGTGTGACAGCTGAGAATGTCAAAATGTCTTTACATTTCTGTTCAGTGAGGTTTGGCAAGTCATCAGGAATCATTTAACGCTAGAACAACGCTTCCAAATTGTGGAAATTTACTTAAAAAAAAAAAATCTGCGAAGTTCATAGAGCCCTTCGCCCTTTTACGAAGCTCACTTCTGGTTAAATGGCTTCGTCAATAAGCAAAATTGCCGTGCTTAGAGCGAAGACAAACCTCAAGTCATTAACGAAACACCATTACATCCACTAAAGTTGATTGTTTGGCGCCGTTTACACGCTCCTCCGAAATCAGCAAGGAGCTGCCGCCTATGGCTGACTGAATTTTTGTGTTGGAAAATTAATCAAAACCAATTTGGTGGCAACTTAATTTCCAGAAGTAGTTCTGTTCACTGGCCCGCTCGTTCGGGCAATTTAATGCCTCTGGATAACTTTGTATGGGGCTACGTTAAGTCATTGGCTTATGCCGAAAAACCAGCAACTCTTGAAGCATAAAAACCCAATACTCAAGCAATCATTGACGCCATACGTCCAGATTTATTGGAAAAAGTAGCCAAAAAATAGAATGATCGCAGGGAGCATGAACTTCGTAGCCGCTGCCGAAATCATATTTAAAAAAAATAAATGCCTTTAAATCTACCAGATTATAATAAAAAATTTCATTCCAACAATATTGTCTTGTACTATCATTTTAAGTTCACCTGCAACAAAAAAAAAAAAATACCCTACTTGAAAAATAATTTGACATCTTCAATTTGAGAAGAAAATGCCGAAGAGGAATATTGATTGATCACCGCAGTGAAGCCTAAATATATTCCATCGATTTCAATCCGCGAAAGTTGGTTTGTGCAATTAAGAAAGGCAAAGTCCTCCAACAACATTTGAAAAAGGTGAAATGAGCGCATCACTTCATGAAGATTGTTGTGATACTCAAGAAGAATTGGCAAAATTGTTGGGATCTATTCCACCATGAATTTCACAACACGAGTCAAAGCTGAGAGACGTTAAACAACAATTTTGTCTGTCCGAAATGTTGATCAACGACATCAAAATAAAGTGATAAGAAAGGGAAAGAGTAAACATAAGTTTATCATTCCATTTGTAATTTCAACAATATTGATGTAAGACCCTATAAAGTATCTTTATTTTGGGTACTTATAAGGCGCGAAGGTGATTTAACGTTGTCCGCCTGTCCATTGAAATGTGGTTTCCGAAGACCCCAGATACGATGGGGACTTGTTATTTATTTATGTATGTCATATATAGTCCGGAATTGTTTGCTATTGAAATTCAACCTGATCGGTACACAAATGGCTGAGATATGAGCAAAAAACCACGACTACCTCTAATTTTACCTCAAAATCCCTTGTTGCTGTTGTTCTATTATTTTATTTTTATGTATATCTGAAGAACGGCGAGAGCTAAAGTTTCCAAACTAGGCACAAACATCTTTGCTATCAAAACACAACATCCGACAAAATGTGGGCGGGATTGGACAAGTGGACGTGGCACTTTCCATAAAAAGACATTCAAGATTTCTGTATATCTGGAGAACGACAAAAGCCAAAGATTATTTATTTATTTACATCTAAAGAGCGGTATTTATAGAACTTTCTGTTACTATTGCAACATGGTAAAATGTATATAAGATTCGGCATAGCCGAATATGCACAGAAAAAATTATTAAATTTCTCCAATCACCAAATTTGTTCTAAATTCATAATATCAAGCAAACAAGTTGTTGATTTTGCACCTATTACCAAAATGATTATATTGATTACTAAAAATTTTAAAATTTTGAAAAAATATTTTTAATAAATGATATTTTTAATTTTAATCAAAAAAGTTATCAAAAAACTTTGCCATTTCAAACAATGTGATAATTTATTTAAAAAAATATTGACAGTTCCCAACAACAATTCTACATGTTTAAATAATTTTATTTTAAACGAAAAAATTCAATTAAGATTTTTTGTTATTTGATTAAAGTTTTAATTGAAAATTTATTTCAAAACAACTCAAATGTTAATTTAATCAAAATTAAATGGTTTAATTTTCTTTTAACTTAAAAAAATAATTTATTCAATTATAGTATTAATTAAATTTAAATACTTTTTAAACCATTTTTTTAATTGATAACATACTTTTTTCTGTGTGGCAATTCTACTCATTTTATAATCGAATGGTTACTGATGATAAAAAGTGGATCCATTGCGTCAACCTGAAGAGCAAGAAATCAACGAATCAACACCGAAACCAAAGATCCATTGCGCCAAGGTAACGATCTGTAATTTGTATTGTGAGCTACTGAAATCGGGTCTACTGATGACTGGGGAGCTGTACCAGATACGAACCTGAATCGCAAGAAATCTTCTGGAAAGCACGGCCACTAAGCCGTATAAAAACAGAAAAGTCCCATATATAACAAGCTGCTGACATCCGGTCAGATAAACACAGGCGATGTGCGTCAGACACTATGGATTAGTTTAAAGCGCGACGAAATATGAAGCCGTAATATATTATCATGACAACTCTCGGCAACATCTTGCACGACCGGTTTAAAATTATTCAGAAAGTAGATTGTTAGAAAATTTGGACTCACTCAACTAAAAGTCCAGTCCTTGGCCCGTTTAATTGGCATTTGTATCAATCGATATGGAATGCTGTTACTGGAATACGCTTCGCTTCAAAACAGGCTATCCGAAATTGGCTTGATTCTATATTGGCCTCTCTCAAAAAGGGCTGCTGCCGTAAATACAGGAGGAGATAACGATATATGGCCAATACTTTAAATAAATTTATAATGTAATCGTTTTTTAGAATAAACCCTCAAAATTTTGCAAAAATTCGCATGTTTTTATATAATAAATACATATAATTATTTTTTTAATCTTAAAAATACCCTTTTATTTAGGACTTACCCACCCTCTTTTCATAGTCCGTTAAGTTAAAATCCTATTTTAAAAATATCTCACTAAAATAAACTGGGTTTGTTTCATGACTCCACACCCCACACAACTATAAAGAAATATAAAGCCATTTAACAAACCCACAGAAAAAAGAAACATAAAACCAAATGGAAAAAAATAACAATTTTCAAATGAATTTTTATCTAACAGAAACCACAACAAAAAGCTTATCAAATATACGAGCGAGTACAAACATCAAATGCACACAAATATTCCCAGAGCTGCCCACATTTTCTATTATTTTTTTGCTCTGTCTCCACAAAACCACCGCATACGCTTAAAATGGATTTTTTTTCTCGTTTATGTGTGTGTGTGTGTGCATTTAAAATATAATTTTTCTGGTTTTTGTACCCTACAGTAATCTGCGTTGGTAAAAAAGTTTCTAACAACACAAAGATATATTGGTGTTAGACCAGTTATGGGCACAGTCTTCATTTCGCAGCTGTCGTGATAAGGCAACAGAAATCAACTGAAGCTGTACACTAAAATATGTACTGTCTGTTCTTTTCAAAACTACAAAAACATCAATTTCTTAATTTTCTTTGGACATATGATTGCATAAATTTCATGCCCGCCACTGTTTTAAAAGCTTATTTCAGTATATAAATCGACTTATGGCCAATAAATCAGTGAATGTCTAAACTCTTGTTTTGTTAAACTAAACTTAAATTTATATGTAGTTGAACTCAACAGTTGCAAGTCAGTGTCTCATATATTATATGTAGTCTATAAAGTAACATGTGGCAGCACTACGATAAATGTTGTCAAATTCATATGGTCTGTATTGGTAGTTTAAACGCCCAATTTTATGCGTTTAAAGGTGGTTTATATGTTTGCTGATTTATAGATTTGATGGTTTAAACACATTTAAAACCAAAAAGATAGTTTAACTGGCTCTGATTTATTAGCCCTTAGATCGGGCATTTCAGACGTAGATTAAGTTTAAGCTTAGTTGAATGATCTCTGAAACTCGGATTTTCCGGCGAAATGTGATTTTTTTTTATTATATCATTAAAGACCAAAATTTTTAGCAAAACTAAGCTGTTTCGTCAACATTTTGTATATATACTTGGTAATGGCGGCACAAATCTGTTTTCAGATTAACTAAACCTAGTTTAACTGAGATCTCAAAACCCCAGCCTTAGAATCATTTTTTTAATCAATTAAATATTGTCCATAAGGCAAATTGCCCGTCCATGCCAATTTTTCTCAGAAAGATAAGATCACAATTTTGGAAATGATCAGTTTAATCTGCCAAATCATTATGAAGGATATTCACACTTCAACAACGCTCCCAAATTACCCAAATTTACTCTGAAGAACAGTCAGCGATTGGCGCAACTTATAGCCGACTTCTTCTAGATTTTTATGGAGCACGGCCCATTTAATCAGCGTAAAAGCTACGCGTAAGAAGACGTTCCGCCTTCCGCTCTTGTTTAGGTACGGCTGTTACATTGATATTTGGACAATAATTGCCTCAAATATATGTATATTATTTCAACCTTAATTATCTTACGAAATTAATTTTTGAAACAGTCCATATTTGACCATGGTTCACATACAAATATCACTCACGAAAGTAGCTTGTTATGTCACAACTGCCGTGTAAATTTGGTATGTATTGATAAACAAAAATAGCTACTATGCCATGGCAAAATTTTGTGCTAGTAGGTAAAGCTAAAACATAAGTCAAGTATAAGCCCCCTCTCTTAAATCACTTTAAGACGAAAAAAATCTTAAATATATGTAGTTACTTAGACTAAGACTTCTTATATTATCAGTCTTAACCTCATAACATAATTTTGTTTTAAAAGGTCCATTGCAAATGGGACCTAATAATTGAACACTCTTAAAAATTTATCTGTAAATACTGTAGTGTATCAAATATTCAGAATTGACCGGCTATGTACTTTTGAATTTGTTCTTTTTTTGTAAAAGTTTTTTTTTTAATAATGAAACGTTATTTGATATCAGGTGTAGTTTCATTTAAATTGGGTAATTATGCCGCATCTCAAGTGTAGTTTTGAATTGTGCTGGTGGTAACACTGGGTTAAAGTAAAGCTGGATTAATGGAACACTTTTTATATGGCCGATAAAATCCTTCTCTGAGCAATCGGTAAGTTGTTAAAACGGGCCTTAGTCTAGTTTTTTTTTTTAAAATAAATTTGAGTATTTTATTGGACTTATCAATTTAATGTGGAGAAATAAACTTTGTTTTAATGGCCAATAAAGTTAATACATTGTGATTTATTGATGTACCGAAAATAAACATTTTTTTTTTTGGATTAAAATTTAATTTTTGTTCTATGTTCTACAATTTGAGTTCTCTCGGGCTTAAAATTGGCATAGGGAATCATACAGGTCGCCACGGACAACTAAAATTGTGTTTACATGTTTTAAACAATTTTATTGTTAAATGGAAGTATTTAATAAATCAAATTGTAACAAACCATGTTATTATTACAAAATACAAATGAAATTTCCAATCACGCAAATTCCATTAAAAATAATAATGAAAAAATCATACAGAGAAATAATTACAATACTTTATTAATTAATTAATAATAACCGACCACATATAGAAAAAAAAAACATTTCCAATGTGAATGATACATTCATTGCTACTAAAATACAGCACACACGGACTAATAAACACAATTTTTACTGAAAAAAAAAAATTATGAAAAAGAAAAGTCCAACATAATAATTAAGACTATTTGATTTTCCCCCACAAATAAATTCTTCTTTTTGATCATCAATAATAAATGAATGAACAAACTAACGTTCGTTTGTGAATGACAAACTGATGGGTTGAATAAAATTTGACGTAATAAGTAAACGGGTTGGATTTTATATTTTATACAACAACGAACAAAGTTTAAAGTGAAATAATTAACATTTATTATATTTTAATTATTAAATTTAATATTTAATGTAATTTCTTTTAAGGCATTTTAAAAAGTTAAATGTAGCAGTAAATTAATTTTCGTTTTTTAAGGAAAATGTGTATTATTAATTAAAATGAGGTGAATTAAAAGTTTTCATTAAATCATAAAGTTTTTTTTTTAATTTTTTTTTACATTTAATATAGATAATAAATAAAAAATACTGCCCAAGCCAATTAAACACTGAACCAAAAAATATAAAGAAAAAAAAAAAAGTAAAATGATTTAAATATATTTATAAGGAACCAGCTTAACCGAGTGCGCTTGAATACTCTTAGTCTGGATTTACACTATGAAAGTTTTCTTTCAGAAAATTTGAGTTAATTGGGGAGAGGGAAAGAGAAAATGCTGTTATTCTCCTCCTTCTCATAAAAAAAAACTCAGCCTTTCTGAAAGAAAACTTTCATAGTGTGAACTCAAAATATTTTAAATAAAGAACTTATGTATGTTGTGTTGAAAACAAAACTATTTCTACCAATTTTAGATGCTCATATTGTTACCGCTCTCTGTGCTTACACAAAAATCTATATTGTTATGGTATTGATGGTGCCATACCCACTTCTAAGATGCAGAGCACTTAGTTAGACCCCTTTCAGACTCGTCAAGTTACTTGCGCAAGTCTCTTGCACAACTCTTCTTTGTAAGGTCGGGTTAAGAGGGGAACAAATTTAAGACAGTATTTTTTGTACTCGGCAATTGACTTGCGCAACTAACTTGCCGAGTCTGAAAAGGGTCTTACCAAATGTTGTGTATTGATAAAGAAAATATTGGTACCTAATTTGGATGTTTTTTCTGTTACCATTTGCCAGATATACAGAAATTTTTATTGTTTTTATATCCCTTTCAGACCTGACGCTAAAGTACTGGGAGTTTTGTCATAATTTTTGGAATATAAGGGGTCTGTATCGTATTCAAATATAATCAATTTTTGAGTTTTATCATTTTTATATCCTTCAAGGATTTTTAGGACACGAACAATTGATGAATCTCGCAAAAATTTGTAGCCAAAACGCATTTTTATTGCATTAAATGACATCATTTTGTTCAGTTAAAATATGCCCACTTCACTATTTGTTAACGATTAGTACTATTGGAATTGAAAACACAAGTTACTCCTGCGGCTCATTTTGGCAAAACTGAAATGTGACACGAGAATTTTGCAATAATTCAAGTAACGGTTAATCGAATAGCGGAATAATGTGACCAACAAACATAAAGAACAATCAGCGCAATCGATGTATGCCGGTCTATTTGACTTTGGTGAAATAGAAGCGAATGTATTGAGACCGAAATCCAACCGCACAATCGATGTATCTCGGTCTGAAAGGGATATGAAAGATGCCACACCCATTTAAAGTTTTACAAATATGTATACAAAATATGTTCAGTAGTTTAGAAGTCTACAGGGAACAAACAAAAATACAACCAAATGCAGTTTAATATTAATATAAATTCATATACCGATAAATATACAGGGTGGTGCATAAGAGAATAGATATTTTTTTTTTTTTTTTTTTTTTTTTTTAAAATTAGATTTGATATAATTGGGAAATTTATGATGAAAAGACTCTACGCAGAACAAAGAACCAAAGTTGTTCAAGTTTATTTTGAAAGTCAGCATTCGTTTATTTATACAAAAATATCATATCAAATAATGAAAATGAGGACCATTTTCAACTCAATGGTCTGGTGAATAAACAAAATTGCATAATATGGGGCACCGTAATTCCAAGAATTATTGTTGAACATCCAAAGCACCCAATAAGATGCATATTTTTTTTTTTTTTTGAACATAATTTTTTTCAAAACGACGGAAAGATTGGGATTAATGTGAAAACTATTCAATATCGGGTATACAGAAAAAATTATTAATTTGTTCTAAATTAATAAAATCAAGCAAACAAGTTGTTGATTTTGCACTTATTACCAAAATGATTATATTGATTACTAAAAATTTTAAAATTTTGAAAAAATATTTTCAATAAATGATATTTTTAATTAAAAAAGCGATCAAAAAACTTTGCCATTTCAAACAATGTGTTAATTTATTTAAATAAATATTGACAATTCCTAACAACAATTCTACAAGTTTATTTTAAACGAAAAAAGTCAATCAAGATTTTTGGTTATTTAAATAAAATTTTATTTGAAAATTTATTTCAAAACAATTAAAATGTTAATTAAATCAAAATTAAATTTTTAATTTTCTTTCAACTAAAAAAATAATTGACTCAATTATTACATTAATTAAATTAAAATACTTTGTAAATCATTTTTTTAATTGATAAAACACTTTTTTCTGTGTAATGATTGGAAAGGTAGAGAATTTTGATTCCGACAAGATGGAGCCACAGCTCGCCCAGCTCGACAAACTGTGGCTCTCCTACACGAAATTTGTGGCGATCGAATAATATTGTGTTTTTCTGATTTAAACTGGCCATCACGTTTGCCTGAATTAACAACTCCAGATTTTTTTCTTTAAGGTAACCCAAAGGGTAGATTAAGAAGGGTTATGTGATCAAGGGCACACCTCCATTCGGTGGCCAATGCTTACCTTAAAGGGTAAGGTGTATGCCAATAATCCCAGAACCATCTAACAGCTTATGGCGAATATTCGTGAAGAAGTGAGGGTGCTGGGACCTGAAACTCTAAGAAAAGTTAAAGGAAATGCTCTGAAAAATTAAAAAATTTGATATGTACCCATATTGAAAAAAGATAAAATATATCGCGATATTCGCGTTTTATGTAAATAATTACAAAAAAAATAAATTAACATTATTTTAAAACAGATTCAATTTGAAAAGCAGAACATTATTTCCACATACGTAGAATTTGTATGAAAACCTGAAACGAAAATATGTATTTAGTTAAATATCTCAATTAGTAAGTCGCAAGTGGTCAAGTCTTATATACCATTCGATGCTGCTCCAAAAACTCTTTTGGATGATACCAAATTTTATTTATGTCGTCTTGGAGCAAAGTACAAAAAAATTCGAAAAACTGAAAAAATACCTTTTTTAAAAATGGTCCAGCTCACGGATGGTCAACGCTAGAACCAAAATATTTTGGGAATCATCATAAAACCTATCAAGCTTTATTTTCAGAGGGGTAACAAAGTCACTTTTTTCAGCTCCATACAAGGTGAGTCGGTCTAATGCACATATGTTTAATTAACAAAAGTTTTGTTTAACTTAAGCTATGTTCACACCGATTAAATATTTGACGTCCTATACGTAACCGCTAGTTTTATTAAAAAACTTTAGGCTTTTTCAAAACGTTTGGCAAAATTAAACATAATTTAATAATTTCTAAATTATATTATACAATTATCTACTTACAAATAAAGTTTAGTAAATCAATAGAAATTGATTAAACTAAAGCTAAAGTTGAATCGATTTACTGGTCACGCTTTTTTTTTTTTTTTTTTTTTTTTTTTTTGTCAAATATTTGCTAGTCTTTTTTTTAAATTTTAATTAAAGCAAATGTAAAAAATGTGTTCAAAATAAAGCAAAATCGGTTGAATATTTTAGAATTTGTGAATCGGCATTAAAACCGCAAAACTTACAATTAATTAAATAAACTTTTTATTTAAATTATAAAAGTCTTAAATTTGACATGTCATTCACTGACATTAATTGTGTCATATATCAAAAAAATATTATATTTTGCCAGAGCCGTATAAAGTATTTTTTGTTTAATTATATTAATTTAAAAAAAAAACGCATAACAAAAAGTAGAAAACCGGCACATTTTTATCACAAGCGGTTAATTTTCAGCAATTCCTAAATAATTTTTTAACACAATATCAATTATGATCAGAGTTCGAAAATAAACAGTAAAGTACAGCAAGTTAAAGTACCACACAGTTTTTTTAATTTTTGTTTGTTAATTTGTACACAAACAAAATATGGTACACAACTATTGTGAGCTGACTTACTGAGAAGTTTCTATCATCATATGGTATTATGGTGTTCCACAACCTACAAATTCTGGCAACAAATGATCTGTTTATAAAGAGTGTATTTATTCTTGGACTTATTAAAGCTGCAGTTCTGGAAGAATGGAAAAAAACGAAAAGTCTCATAAGGTATTCAGGCTCACCATATTTAATTATTTTAAAGAAGAACAAGATAATCACAATTTAACAAAGCTGTCAAAGTTCATGCCCAAGAAATCAACTACAAATGATGTAATGGGAGTTCTCACCAGAGTTCGAAAAAAAAACTGTACACTAACGTAGTGTACTTGTCTTTCCACACAAACTCTAAATCTTATATTTTTGTTTGTGAATTTGTACACAAATACTTAGACAACTTACCCGACTTAATTTAGAGTCCGTGTTAAGTTCTTTTGAGGTACTTATTCTGTATTTTTTAGTGAACACATAGTTAACTTTTAGCTAACATGATATGTTTTTTAGTGTCTGCGTAGTTTACATTTATTGTACTTACTTTTTTTAAAGGACAATTTAATATAATAAATCGTCTGTGTGTTTGGAAAAGAAAATAAGAAATATAATTTTTTAATGGTTTTTTATTTATTGAAAAAAAAACCCAAAATATAATTTGAAGTTGAGTTTTATAACAGGAGTGCAAAAATATAAGAAACATGCAAAAGTATACAAATGTTTTTATAAAATATATGTAGTATTTATATCAAAACATAAATCTAAATAGGTAAATCTAAATATCACAACAAACTAATACATACACACTACGGCCGTAACTTAACGTTGAATTCTATTTTCAACAGATTTGTCTGCAACAGAACAGAACGAAAAAGGAAAAACTAACCACACATACAATCTTTTAATTGAACAGAAACAAAACAGCTGATTCGTAACAGAACAGAACGTAAAAATTAATTCTGCCTTTAACTGAAACAATTAGAAGTGTTAACAATTAAAAAAAAAATTAAAACAGGACTCTAATGACATAATGGAAGATTTTATATCTTGAGAGAAATTCAGAAAAAGCACTGTGAAATATTCTGCATTATCGGTTGTTTTCGATTTCTCAAGAATCTACGATAAATGAAAGAATTTTTTTCCAAGTCAAGTTTTATCAATACTAAAGAAAATAATCGCTTTAATCCTAAACAATTAAACCAACTTATCTCTCGGGTAATACATACTATAATAAAATAGATTTCAAACGTATTTTAAAACAAAATTTCCATACAAATTTTTCTTAAAACAGATTTCATATCCATTTTAGTTTTTTATGAATACGGCAGTAAGTATTTATTAATAATATGTAAATATTACATATTTATGAATTATTTTTTTGTTGGCTCGCTTTAGTTCAAGAATTTTTGTTATTGTATTTTTACTAATAAACTCCTGTTGAAAAACATTGTTTAATTGACATCACTAATAAGCAAATTATTGCTGATTTATCTCTTATTGTAAACATTGTAATGTCAAAGCAACTGACACTTCTTTACATCGCTGATGACGTGTCACACTGGTGTTGGCGAATGTAATTCTGTACCTTTTTACTTTTTCAACAGTTGACACAACGTGTTTAGCTTTTGACAAATACACTTAATTTATATATAAGTAAAACTCCACTCGTGTTTCATTTTTTAACAACTCCAAATAATAAATAATTTAGGCATTTTTATTTATTGAAATTACATAATTAATAAAAAGAAACTTTATTAATCGGTTAATCGATCAATAACAAATTGAACCGATTATTGACCGTTTAATCCAAAACCTAGATTAACCGATTAAAGCAAGAGCCTGATTAAATGAATACCCTAAAAAATAATATTAAAGAGTTTTATATTGAACAAATGTCAACTGAAAGTCAAGATAAAATGGATCAGCAAACGCCAGAAGTACCACCAACATCTGGCCAAAGGCAAACAGTAACAGTTAGCTCGAGTATGTCTAAAGCACAGCTTACAGCAAGAAAATTTAGTTTCTTATTTTCAGATCTTGTAAGAAGAATGCCAGAACCCGGTCCACAAAATCAAAGGGCTGAAGTCGATCAGTATGCCAACGAAAATGTTAGCCTTACAGAGGACGCTCAAAAATAGAGTTAAAAAAAAAACAAGTGCGTTTGTGTTTTGAGAAATTTATTTAAAGCCATCAGTAAATAAATATAAGAGTAGACATTTTTATGCGTGGGTGTGTTGATCAGAGTTTTATAACGTATTTTGTTGTGATTTTGGTATATTAAATTGTTGATGCGAATGGATGTATTCAAAATAGAAAAACCAATTGCGATATTGTAATAGCAGTTTAAAAAATATTTAAAAAAAAAACGACCACATTAAAGAGTGTTAAATATTTCATACTAAATTATTAAAACTTGAGACCAATAGCGCATATATCATATTTTTGTATAGTTGTCAACATTTTTGTTGCTAAAATAAAAATCAAACAAAAATATTTATAGAAACATTAAACAAAATTTGTTGAAATTAAAAAAATTTTAAACAAGGGTTTTCTTGAAAATATTTTAGCAATAATTTTTTCTGTGTATTATTATGATTGATTTACTTACCCGTTTTACACCTTACAGAGTCCCAATTATAAAACACCTTCATCATGACCGATGTGATTTTTACTTTAAAGACTTACCCCCATATTCATAAAAAATATTTTTGATTAATAAAAGGTTTATTAAACGATTTTTCATAGAAAATTCGTTTCATAAACCTGCTATAAACCGAAAATATTTTTTATGAATATGGGAGTTAATGTACAAAATTAACTAAAAATATAAACTCAATGAGAACACTTGCTTTCAATTTTACTTTTTAAATAATAAATTTCTTAACATAACTAATGCCGTTTTGTTAACAATTAATTTAAGCAAACATTTGTTCAATTGATGTAAAGAGAGCATGAGTTTATTTGATGAATTTACGTTGAAGAACTTTTCTCGAGGTTTATTGTAGTTTTGAAAAAATGTACCAAGAAATATACTCATAGTTAAAAAGCTTTTGAAATACATGCCCCCGTATTCATAAGCGATTATTAAATTGAACAAGCGTTTATTAAGTAAAATTCTCATAGAAAATTTGTTATGTAAATCTTCATTAAATTGAAAATATTTTTATGAAAACGGCTGATAGTGTTTATGAAAACTTTTTGAGAAACTTTTTTTGTATTGACTTATTGTTAAAGTCTGATGCAATTTCAATTAATTTACATGACAATTTAACAAATCAATTAACATAATTAATAATTGGTTTTTACAATTCTTATTATTTCATTTAAATGCACGTTCAATTAAAACCTATAATTAAGTAAAAAAAAAATCATTGTTTAATTCTATGGAAATTGTAGCAACAATAACAACAGCAAAAAAAAAACTGAAACAAGAAACTTTAAAAAATTAGCCAAATGTAAAAACTTTAATATTTATTGAACTGCTAACAAACAACGATAAAGTTGTTTTGTAATTTAGAAAAAAAAAAACTTCAAAACAATCCATAAAATATAGAAAATATGTTATTATTATCAGATCAAAATTAAAATTTATACGAATATTTATTTAGTTTTCTTGTAACTATAAAAAAAAACCGGATGCCAAGGGGGTTTTAAAGTGTGAGTGTTGGTGGATGAGTATTGATGAATAAGTCGTGTGTGTGTGTGTGTGTGAGTGAATGCATCTGTGGAAGTTTTTATCCATGACATAAAAATAGTCTTGCTTTGGTTTTTCAGATTCTAATTATCATAAATAATAAAAAAGTAACATTAAAAACAACAAAAATTATAAATAAATAAACAAAAATTAATTGTATTCTTTACCTGTCATGCACAATTGGCCCCTAAAGCGGTCTAAATGGAAATGGATGTTAACAATAAAAATAGAAACATTAAATTAATGATGATTACCATTTAATTTTTTGTATACTATAGACTTTTTGTATATTAAAAAAATTTGTACAATACAGAAAGAAACTATTGTAAGGCGAGCACAACCTTGTTAGACTTTTTACTACTATAGCCAACCGTTTAAAATTTAGAAATGAGGGAGATATCCAAAAGATATTTTTACATTTGGTCTTAGAATTGCAGCGACTGCCAACGAGATCGTGTCTGGTACCAAGGTAGTCAGAAGCACCTAAACCCTCGGTTCCGGCCCATTTGGGATCACGAAGTAGTTATAGTTTAAAGCCAAAGTCGCGAAAAGGGAGATCGTAAAAAAGTCGGCTTCACTGGCTGATTTTCCGCCTTGGGGAGGTATTAGGCTACCAGCGGATCTCTTTGGGTACTGTTGCTATTTCAAGAGATGCTGCTTCCTTCGTAGCCGCATCGGAGGTTAGATAGCTTCAGTCCAAAAACAAGGGGCGAGTGTATATTTATACTGAGCTATACACTCAATTTGCTACCTGTATGTTGATGGCGCATGTACACAGGGGTGGTTGGTAAACGCATTGTTTGTCATCCGGTACTAAAACCGCCGTGAGTCAGGCCACTATGGCAGGTACACACATAAATCTTTAACATCATTGCCATCTGCCAAAACGCCGAGTTGATTCAACTCAAAAATTACACCTGTTCGAGTGAATAAAGGAAGCAGAAGGATAAACACAGCTAGATCTTCCTAGAATAGCACAAAGACGCGAAATATGTACTTTATAGGGAATTCCATGATTATGTTTTCCATGACGTGTTGCAAATGGAATGCCAAAATCAATATACATACATTTATTGAATTATTTATTTATTTTGTCATGAGTTTAAAAAAATCATTTAGTGGACCAAGTTTCAACTAAACTCATGTTTTTCGCTTTTTTTTTATAGCGTGATCCATTTCGAGGTTTCCTACTTTTTTAAAGAAAAAAACACAGAAAATTCAAGTGATCTATCCGTTGAGTCCAATTTTCGATGACTCGTTCGAGCATTTCGACTGGTAACTGGCGAATGACACGCGTGATGCTTTCCTCCAAGGCCTAAATCGAAGCGGGTTTGTCCGCATAAACTTTAGACTTTACGAATCCCCACAGGAAAAAGTCTAACGGTGTGATATCACACGATCTTGGTGGCCAATCGACCGGCCCAAAACGTGAAATTATGTGCTCACCGAAGTGTTCTCTCAATAAATCCATTGATTGATTCGATGTGTGGGTATCAGCGCCGTCTTGCTGAAACCAAATGTCGCCGAGATTACGAGCTTTAATTTCAGGCATCAAATAGTCGGTTATCATGGCAAGATAACGGTCGCCATTGACGGTTGCGTTCGCACCGACATCATTTTTAAAGAAATATGGACCGATGATTCCACCGGCCCACAAACCACACCAAACCGTGGTTTTTTCTGGATGAAGTGGCAGTTCTTGATTCTCTTCAGGTTGCTCTTCGTCCCAAATGCGGCAATTTTGTTTGTTTACATACGCATTGAGCCAGAAATGGGCCTCATCCCTGAGCAAAATTTGCCTGGAAAACGTCGGATCTTCTTGGAACTTTTCGAGAGCCCATAGAGCGAAGCGATGTCGCTTGGGAAGGCCGAGCGGCTTCAGTTGTTGCACAAGCTGTATTTTGTACGCTTTCAATTTAAGATCTCGACGTGAAATGCGCCAAGTCGTTCCATACGTCAGTCCGAATTGTTGCGACCGGTGCCGAATCGACTCTCCACGGTCTTCGTGTATACTCTCAGCTACGGCCGCTATATTTTCTTCACAGCGTGCTTCGGTCGAATATTATCCAATAATGAATGCTGGGTCTCAAAATGGGTGATGGTGTTGCGAATAGTACGTTCAGTAGGTTGATTATGTTGACCATAAGTTGAGCGAAGTGCATGAAACACATTCCTCACAGAACGTGAATTTTCGTAATAAAGTTGAACGATTTGTAAACGTTGTTCAGGGGTAAGTCTTTCCATTATGATATGCCAAACAATACTAAACAAAAATAACATGACAGCATAAAATGTGTTCTATTATTACAACTTAACTATAGCCTACCAGCTGTGAAGAACCTTCCTTTAACCTAGCGCTCCCTTTATGTTAGAGTAAAGTTTTAATAACGGATCACTTTTTATTAGGCCGATAAAATCCTACCTGAAGCTATCGGTTAGTTGTGAAAACGGACCTTAATATATCTATCCTAAATCGGTAAAAATGTCCGGGAATTCCCGAGATACAATTATTTAAAATTTTCAGGGAAGTTTGGACAAGAATTTCATTTAAAGTGTAGGAATAAATTTTAAATTTTAAATGGGCACTGACTTATATTCCGTTTATTATTTTAATCGATCAATATTTTTTTCTTCTTAGCACAGTAAAGGAAGCCGAACTTTGTCTGTTTCTCTACAGGATATAATTTTCCAAATATTAAAAAAAAAAATTCTAGAGCTTAAGCAATTTATGAAAAATATTAGGGTGTAGAAAGAAAAACGTCTTTTTCAAGCAAAAAAAAAAAAATAAAAATCTTAAAATTAATAAACGACTTTTGGTCGGAACATGCACAGAAAACTTGGGAATTGTCAAAAACTGAGTTAATTTAAAGGGCCGATGTTGAATGTGAACCACACCTAAACATCAAGTTTTTTTCTGCATTCTATTTGACATTTCTCAATTTCAGACTATAACTCAATTTGAACCATGGAAAGATACATAATCGAGCAACGCGTTAAAGTTATTCAGGCTTATTATGAAAATGGGCGTTCAAATCAAAATGCAGATCGTGCACTTTTTGATTTTTTTTTGGTCAGCGAGGAGACACACTTTCACCTCAGTGGATTCGTTAACAAGCAGAATTGCCGCATTTGGGCAAATGAGAATCCAGGAGTGATTGTTGAAAGCCGATGCATCCACAAAGAGTGACTGTTTGGTGCGGTTTATGGGCTGGCGGCATCATCAGGCCGTATTTATTCCAAAATTAGGCCGGGCAGGCAGTTACTGTGAATGGTGTTCGCTATCATGAGATGATAACGATTTTTTATGGCCCGAATTGGAAGATATGGATGCCATATGGTGCCACTTGTCACACAGCTAACGAAACAACGGCTATTTTGCGCGATTAATTCAATGGCAGTGTTATCTCACGTGGTGGCGATTCCAATTGGCAGCCAAGATCATGTGATTTGACACCTTTGGACTGCTTTCTTTGTGGTTATTTGAAAGAAAAGGAGTACGTCGATAAGGCAGTAACAATTCAAGAGTTTAAGGATGAGATAATTCGGCACATTAACGGCAGAGAACCTCAATTTTGCCTCAGCGTCATCTAAAATTTGGACCATCGGATGGGGGAGTGCCGACGACGTCGCGGCGGCCATTTGGCTGATATTCTGTTCCATACATAATTGAACTATACCCATATTATCATAATACAAGAAATGACAATAATTTTCTAAATAATTTGATTTTTATTCAAAATCAACATCGGCCGTTTAAATTTAACCAACCTTTATTTAATTAAATCAGTTAATACATTGTTCGAAATGGCAAAGTTTTGGATCATTTGTTTAATTACACAGAAAACATTATCAGTAGTTTTTAGCAATTAAAAAAATTATTTAAATAGTATTTTAATTTAATTAATGTGATAATTGAATCAATTATTTTTTAGTTGAAAGAAAATCAAAAATTTAATTTTGATTTAATTAACAACTGAGTTGTTTTGAAATAAATTTTTAATTAAATAACAAAAAATCTTAACTGACTTTTTTCGTTTAAAATAAAATAATTTAAGCTTGTAGCATTGTTGTTGAGCATTGTCAAAACCTGAAGTATATTTATTAAATCAATTAACACACTGTTTAAAACGGCAAATTTTTTGATCATTTTTTTAATTAAAATTATTAAATTATCTGGGAATTATATCTTTTCATACGCTACTTTATTATATTCAAAATGTTTTATTTTTCGAATTTATTCTATCAGCTTAATTTCAGTTATGTATTTTAAAAACCTTTTTGTAATAGTTCTATTCCTTACATTTTTTTTTTAGGAATGACTTTATACACTACCAGACTATTATCTTGTATCTTCCTGGTACATTTTACCTTAGCTGACGAAGGCCGAATGCATGACCTTCTGCTGGTGTCTAATAATTGAAAATTTGTCTGTACATACAATATACTTCATTACTATCGAGAGGATACATAAGATAAAATGTAACAGGAAGATACAAGATAATAGTCTGGTAGTGTATAAAATCATTCCTAAAAAAAAAAAAACAAAAAAAAAAAAAAAGTAAGGAATAGAACTATTACAAAAAGGTTTTTAAAATACATAACTGAAATTTAGCTCATAGAATAAATTCGAAAAATAAAAAATTTTGAATATTATTAAATTATATTAAAAAAATATATTAACAATTTTCAAATTTTTAGTAATCAATATAATCATTTTGATAATAAGTGCAAAATCAACAAATTGTTTGCTTGATTCTATGAATTTGGTGATTAGAGACAATTTTTATTTTTTTCGGTGTGTTGTTCGCTTCATTGTTTGACAGAATCTTTAGATAAAATTAAAAATGCTTAAATATTTTTAATGCTTTTGTAATTGCTTAACTGAACTTAAGGAAAGGAATACAGCAAAAGCTAAAGCAGAAAAAGAGAGGGTAGATAAATTGCTTAAGCTCAATATGTTAATGTTATCTGCTTATGCAGTCAGCAAAGCAAACACTTTAAAAAGAATTGCTGTTGCTGTCAGTAATAAGTTCTTAATTTTTGCTTTTGCTTAACACAAATTTTTAATTTGCCGCAAAAATTTAAGCAAAGCAGAAAAAAAATGTTAGTGCTGTAGCTATTTTAAAGCAAGCAATTTCAACACTGAAGATAATTAAACAAATCTTTTGGTTTGAAGCAAAATCTGGAAGCCTTCAGGTCAGGGATATTAAAGTTGGTACTATTGTACTTTTTTTGGTACATTTTGACCTTCTAAAACTACCGTGGCACTACCGTAACTCATTTGGTACAATTTAAAAATTTGTCATAGTTCCCCCTTTTTGAATTTTTAGTATAGCAAACAAATTATTGAGTCCTTTTCATAAAATTTTTTTTTAAATTATTATTTCTTTCATTAATTGCTTTTTCTATTTATGCAATTTGCACCTTAAATTATTAACATGGTTAATTTAGAAATGCAATCAGAAAATGCTCGAATGCATGTATTTTTACAAAGGATAACATCTTGGTTCCGCCAAATAGCACGTAATATCATGAATAAAAATGTTTTGGATGAATGTGATATATCTATCGTAACCCTTTACAAAACTCACCTGCCCTTTGATGAAATTTATTGCGGAATAGAAGTGGATTTATATATTTCTACAAATAATATCAATATTTTTATTGTTAAAGAAATTAATGAAAATGCAAAGCAATTTTATATGACATTTTGCGAAGTTTTGAGAACCAAAGTCAACTTTAATAACGAAGTTTTAAAGTGGTTCCATAAATTTACTTCTGAAAATGTTATTTCAGGTTAAACAAGTAGTGTTGAACCTCTTCTAGTAAAAATGGTCCCGAATGAAATTGCAAATTTTGATTCAATCAATAATCAATTTAGAGCTTTAGCTGATGTGGAGCAACTGCAGTCGTTAAAAATTGAAAACATTTGTAGTTTTTGGTCGGCAGTAGCTAATTTACAAAATGAGCTGAATATGTCCATATGTTTCCTGACATTTCTAAAATCGTTGCTGGAATTTTATCCATGTATTCCTACATTTTGAATATTGTAAGCTCATTTATATTTGGCAGACGTGTAAAATTAATGCATCTGACAATGACGCCGGCTTACAATTGTAACATCTATACGAAGCTTAAGGAAAGAAACAGACTACATGTACCATCATTATCCAGTCTCATACAAACAAAGGATTGCTTAAGATGGACAAATTCATGCTGCTATGAAGTAAAAATTCCCAATAGTTTATTAACTTAACAAATAAGTGCCTGATTTATATCTCATATCATAAGACTTTTATGTACAATAATTTATTCATACATACATATAGGGGGGATTCACAAGGTGTGCTATCAAGTCATATCGTGATAATGTCCTAAATAATATTTTACAATTGTTTAAAAAAAAAATAATGTTCTGTTTCAAACAACATAAAAAAATATTTTTTTTTTAAACAATTGTAAAATATTATTTAGGACATTATGACGATATGACTTGATAGCACACCTTGTGAATCCTCCCATAATGTATGTATGTTAATGTAAGTTTTGTTTTTTTATGTGTACAATGGAATTTTTATGTACAAAGCAAAAAGTGTTTTATCAATTAAAAAAATGGTTTAAAAAGCCTTTAAATTTAATTAATGTGATAATTGAATCATTTATTTTTTTAGTTGAAAGAAAATTTAAAATTTAATTTTGATTTAATTAAGATTTTAGTTGTTTTTAAATAAATTTCCAATTTGAATTTTAATTAAATAACAAAAAATTTTAATTGACTTTTTTCGTTTAAAATAAAATAAATTAAACGTGTAGAATTGTTGTTGGGAATTGTCAATATTAAATTAAATAAATTAGCACATTGTTTGAAATGGCGAAGTTTTTTGATCACTTTTTTAATTAAATTTAAAAATATCATTTATTGAAAAAATTTTTTCAAAATTTTAAAATTTTTAGTAATCAATATAATCATTTTGGTAATAGGTGCAAAATCAACAAATTGTTTGCTTGATATTATGAATTTGGAATAAATTTTGTGATTGGAGAAATTTAATAATTTTTTCTGTGTATTTTTTTGTTGTTTTAATAAATTAAAAAAATAATGGTACCGTAAAGGTCCAAAAAGTACATTTTTTTTTTGGAAGTTGGTACAAAATTTAAAACCTCATTTAACATTGCTGCTTCAGGTTGAATATTTCTTAAAAGAAACTCCTCTCATTTATATGGCGATTCCTCTTAAATGTTTTGTGAAACAGTTTTAAAATTTTTTTTAAACAAACTCTTCGACTTCTGTTCGCCTCTAAAGCTCAAATTAGACTTGATATAACCATAACCATACGAAACAGCTGTTTTAACCAACCTTATGGGCAACTCTGTATTTTATTATAGGTGACTTAACATAACGGCAGAACCATAACCATACAAGCCAATTGAATTTTGATTTCTATGGTCATCGTTACGGCACACACAGGGGCAAAAGGCAGCGATTTCACCGATTAATTAAAAAAAAAGTTCATGTACCGTGAAAACTAAAAGTACTCGGTTAAAGTGGAAAATAAATGTCAAATATGTTACGGTGCTTTTGTACAGACGCGTTAAAATTTAACATTGTAACAAAATATTTAAAAAAATTGATATAAAAGCTAAATTTTTTTTCGTAAATAAATTCGATTTACCGAAAGTGAATTCAAAAGGTAATTAATATAACCATGCAACCATCAAGCTTAGGTATTTATTCAAATTTGTAGCTTAAATTTGTAAAAAAATTATTTGTGGAAGTGCTTTTATTTTTTAAGTTTATATGGGAAATTCAAAAACAAATTAGTTTTCTCAATTTAAGTGTGAATAAAGTTATTAATTAGGCTTAATTAAGTAGAGATTTTAACTTTATTTTAAAGGTTGAATAAATCAGCGTTGTTTTAGAAAAAATTAGGGTGCGCATCGGTGCGCCTTAGAAAGTATGTGCGAATTAGTAGCAACACGCGTTGTTTTACCAACAAAAAGCACTTCACGACTTCTGCCATAATTTTTATTAGAGATGTGCAAATGTCGTGATGACTCATGTGTGACTCACGCGTGACCGTGATTAAATTTATATATTATAATTTATATATTTTAAATGTTGTTTTGTATATTCCAATGCAATATGTTTACATTTTGCAGAAACAAGCTCGAGCGTTGTTTTTTTTTTTTGAAAAATTTTAATTCTAAAACAATAGATGAAAAATTACCTATTTAAAAGAAGAATTAGAGAAACGTACTGGTTATTCGGATGGCAACTCTCAGGTTTTCAATCATACGTTTAACAGTTTCGATTTTGAGTATAAGACTAAATGGGATAAAGCTCACAGAAACGAAGACCGATTTGTCAGTGAAACGAATAAGAATTGGCTGCAATCATCAACTGCATTGTTTGGATTAATTATAAAAGTATTTAAAACAGAACTGATGAAAAATAATTTTTTACATAAGACGTAAAAAATCATGTTTATTTTTTTATTAATAATTTTTTTGCACGTCTCCTCCCTGTTAAACCTCCAAAGTTTTGTTGGATCATGAAATTTGTTTTAAGAGTTACGCACATCAAATTTAGTGTTCTTCACTATTGTAGTTCTTAAGATATAAGAAAAAAACTAATTGTTTTGTATGGGGGGTACCCATATCCCCCCTGTTATACCCCCAAGATTTTTTAGAACATTAAGTTTGATCTAAGAGTTACCCCATCAAATTGAGTGTGCCTCACTTTTTTAGCTGAGCAGCTATGAATTAATCCTCGAAAAAAGTGCTTTTGGCCCCAGTGTGCGGCAATGGCATTTTATTTACGTCACGTCTAATTGGACCTTTATGTCTAAAAGATATTCCAAAAAAAAAAAACAACGATGACATTTGTTCTAACGAAATAAAGAGGCCATTGTTAGTTAATAATTGATTTACTTCTTTATACTTTTTCAGAGTATTCTTTACAATTTCCTTCTGAAAATTTCCGGGGAAAGAAAAATTTTATGGAAAAATTCAAAATCCTTATCATTGATCAATAAAATATTTTTATAATATGTTTTAAGGTTACCTTTATAATTGTTAAGCCTCAACAGTAAATTGTTAAATTTAGTTGTTATATTTCTAATATAAAATGTTCTAATTACAAAAGAATCTTATTTATAACTTCCGTTTTAGATTTCTTATTTCCATTTTAAGGCAAAAATAAAAAAACCCATAAGAAACAGACAGACACACCGACTAAGAGAAATAAAATGCTTTGCTTAATACAGTTACATCGCATTTGCTGTGGTGTGTGTTTGACCCAAAGACCCAACTTTATCAAATTCAAGTGGTTTGAAAACAATTGTTTTAATTATAATAAAGCTATAAAGTTTTTTTTTTCAAAATTATAATTTTCTCCTCAGTAGAGGACACCGACCGACCACCTAAAAATGATTTCAAATGAATAAAGACTAAAAGAAACAAATTTCCAAACCCAGTTTTTCAAAACAGACATTCAAACTCTAATAAAACTGACTTTGACATAAGAAAATTTAAGGTCAAAGGTATAATAAAATTAAATAAGAAGAAAAAAGTTGCTACAAAAAACCCATAATCGTAAAAAAGGAATAAATAAAATAAAAATTGTGTTTTATGAACTTTGCCTTAAAAAGACTGGTTGTTGTACTACAATGGGCCTTTACTTAAAAAATCACAAAAAAAAAAACAACAAAAAAAGTGATAAACTTTTTGTTTAAACAAAATCTTTGGCAAGTTTAAAAGATAAATTTTAAAAATAATTTATGTTTGTGATAAGTTTTCCTTTGTAACATTAATGTTAAGCGTATTGTATCTGAAGTTCAAATATGTTTTTCAAAAGTTTCATAAACAAACCTACAAGATACATTTCCTTTAAATTGTAAGCAGAGATATACATACACCTTAAAGTTCGTGCAAAGATTGATATAGAGATGTAATAGTTGTTTGGTTGGAAAAAATATGACTATGAATAATGTTTTGTGAAAAAAATTAATTTGTCTTGTCTAATAAATCTTATAAATTATAAATTATGATGCTGCTTTTTTAAGGAAAGGCTATTAAAAATGCTATTAAACATATTTGGAGAGAAAAATAAGAAAGGGGAATTTTGAATGTTAGATGGGGTGTGTATTTAAAAATTTTTAAAGTGTTTGTTGTAAAACATTAGTAGAATATAAATGGATTTAAACTATTGACCATCGTTACCCACCACGACCTCTACTCAAATTTTCTGGCAAAGTATGGATTTTACTCAAAAAGAGCTGCTCCTTTTCAAGCCAATTTCGAATACTCTGTTTTAAAGAAAAGCTTTCTGCATCGATCGAGACAATAACACAAAACTTCCAATTACTATTTTCTTACTAGCTTTACTAGTCGTGCAACATTTGTCTTGTCTTGTCTCACTGATCGGCAATCTGGTTTTCGTAAAAATCAAAGTTGTATAACGGCCCTGGTAGATGTTTCCGAAAATATAAGGCAACAGGTAGACTGCGGTAATGTTACATTTTAAGTTCTCTTGGATCATCCAAGAGCGTTTGATATGTTTGACCATAACATTTTGTGGCATATACTTAACCACATGTTTAGATTTGCATCAACTGCCACAAGTCTGATATCTTCCTATCTAACAGATAGATATCAATACGTTGAAAAAACTACCCCAGCTTTAAGCTCTTTGCCATTAAGTCGGGGTGTTCCACAAGGATCAATCTTAGGCCCGTTACTTTTTTCATTATACGTGAATGATCTTCAGGATAGGCTTGGGCACTGTAGGGTTAGATTGTATGCGGATGACGTTCATCTTTATATTAATTGCAGTAACACCGCGACTAATGAATGCGTGGGGACCTTAAACCAGGAGTTAGGTCGTGCTTACGAGTGGGCCACCGCTAATGGTCTGGTGCACAAGAAAAGGGACTACCTATGGGTTCTCCAGCATCTCCAATTGTTGCTGATATTGTGATGGAGAAATTATTAGATACATGTTTAGAAAAATTGATAATTAAACCGAAAATAATAACGAAATATGTGGATGATTTATTTTTTATAGATGATGAGAATGAGATAGATACCTTGCTATCAACATTGAATTCATTTGATCAGAATATTAAGTTCACTATTGAAAGGGAATTGAATTATTCAATTCCATATTTGGATACGTTGGTGATAAGGAAAGGAAATAGATTATTGATAGATTGGTATCAAAAACCAACCTCATCAAGTAGAATTTTAAATTATTACTCGAAACACCCGAAGAGAATTATTATTAATACAGCTAGGAATCTAATATATAGGATATTAACAATTAGTGATAATAGATTTCATAGGAAAAATAAGGTGATTATTGGAAATATTTTGAGGAATTATAGTTTTCCTAACAAACTTATTTGCAAATTAATAAGACAATATAATATAAGAAGATCTCATCATATGGATGAAATTTTGGAACCAAAAATTTATAAAACATTTACTTACGTACCTGGGGTTTCGGAAAGATTAGAAAACTCAAATATATATGACAGAGGGAAATACAGAATGGCACATAAGGTGAATAATAATGTTGGGAGATTATTCACGAAAACTAAGGATAGATTACAAAAGTCGGATATGTCTAATTTAGTTTATAAAATTCATTGTGATGGGAATGATAATGAACAATGTAGGAAAATATATGTAGGAACAACTGGGACAAAATTGAAAACTATATTAGCAGGACATAAACATGACCAAAAATATAGAAATTATAATTCAGCCCATGGAACGGCATTGTCAAAACATTGCAGAGATTTTAATCATTATCCTGATTTTGAAAACACATCTATTTTGAACATAGAAAATTTTAAGAAACGTAGATATATGCTAGAAATGTTACAGATTAATTATGTTCCATTTGAGAAAAGGATTAATTTTAAAAAAGATACTGAGGGATTAGCTCAGATTTATAGCATTTATTGAATTAAAATAAATAGGTTGATGGAAGGGAAAATTATAAATAGGTATTTGTCTTTGATTATTTATAAAATTTAGTTCAGATGGCACAGCACAGACTAAAAATATATATTAGATAAAAATAAATATATTGACAGAAAGGAAATTAAAAAAGGTTTTAGGTTTTAAATATTTTTAAAAAATTTTGTTTGGTTTCCTCTTTTTATTTTAAATTTGTAATTGAAATTTTAAATTTATTTTTCCATTTATTGTCAAAAATAATTTTTTAAGTTTATACTATTTTAAAAATTTCCTGAAGAAGATTTCCAACGAAAATCGTAATATCGAAAAATAAATAATATTGAAATTGTTTTTTTTATAAAAGAGTGACCTAAAGCTTAATAAAAATATATTGAAATATAATATTTTGGTGATAACTTTAGAGTGCATATATTACAGTTTATGCACAAAATTATATACACACATCAGCCTGAGCCTCTCTATATACGTTTAAATTTTTCAACACTTAATAGAGGTAAAAGACTTCTAGCATTTGGTCATCGAACACTGATTTCTAAATACCATTTCTTTATTCATGCAATCAGTCTATGGAACGGAATCCCCTATACATCACAAACCATTAGTAACGCACGTAAATTCAGGAAATGTATTTTTTGTCATTTTTCGCTCTGAATACAGATATATTCGTTTTAATAATTTCTGATTATTTAAAAGTATAAAAATGTATGTTTTAAACTATTCTGGTTTCACATTTTCCATTTTTCTTTTCTTTTTTTTTTTACCTTTTTTCTAGCTTATTTTTATTAAATCTTGCTAGCTTCACATAATTAAATGTTATTAAATTTTAAATTTTATTGGATGTTTTAAGACTACTATTAATTAAATTTAACACAATTTTTTTATTTTTTATTTAATTTTTAATATTTGATTGCAGTATTCCGCACTGCAATATAAGACTTAAGTCTTGTGTATGGAACATCGAAAATAGATAAATAAATAAATAAAAATAAATTTGGCCGAGCGTGGACATGATGGAATATTACGGATATGAGTTCGGATATTATGAGGGTTTTTGATCAATGCTCGCTTAAAACGATTTAGTTGGGTACGGTAACGGTCTACCGTGATCGTTTGACCCGATTTCAACAACACATGAAAGATGGAACAGTTCTTAATTATCTTGGGTATTTGGCTTGGGCTTTGATTTGGCTGATTATCTGGGCTGCACATACGACTTGTTGCTCTCGGGTTTATTCTAATGAGTCCATTTTTTTCGTAATGGTTTGGTGCAAAAAACTTTTCTTTTATTGACGTTTGGGGACAAGCAAAATCGTCTTTAACCCTGGATGGTTACTGTTTCGAAACGACGAAGCTCGTTTATTCTTTATCGTATAACTTTTTTATGTGTATTCAAATTACGCTCATATTTTCAAAAACGTTAGCTGATTACGAAAGCTTTAAAAGAAAGTTAATTTGAAAACACATAGAGTTCAAACTCGGTTCAAATTTTGAGAGAGAAGAAAAAATTTTATTTTTTATGCTTTATTTAATTTTATTTTTTAATAAAATGTTTCATTAAAATAACTTTTGTTGAGTTTTTACTTAAAATTATTTAAATTATATTTAAATTAATGTACTTAAATGAAGAGTACCCTTTCAGGGTTAAACGTCTCTCGGTTTTCATTATGTGGTACCCATTATCCTCGGTTTTAAATAAATCCGGCTGCATGGAAACGTTTTGTGATTATTGTCTAAGTAGCTTCCAATAACTCTGCAATTTCTACTTAATTTTGAGAACAATATTCACAGAGTCATGGCTCTAATTTAACATTTCAAATTTTTTTTACTGTATTGGGCTGTCTTATTCTTTTGTGTTAAAACCACAACTTATTAACCACCTAGACCATCTTTCGCACGTTAAAATCTATATCCGGACGCCAAATTACGAATTTTATAACGATCGAAATTACAAAAAATTTAAGTGAGAATTTCGATCGATATTGACTGTCGTAATTTGCCCTCAATACTAGAAATAATAAGAGGTTTATCTTTTATGGGGATGTTTTGTAAGAACAATTAAACTTTTTACGCCAAATGTTGTTTCCTAACTCCTCTGTCATTAGACCTATTGTGTGAAATTTAATATTTCTTTGTTTATTGGTATGGGAACTAAATGATTTAGGCCCTTATCATGTAAAACGCAACGCAACGCCAAAGAATTACATTGAAGGCACAAACAATGTCATACATATTTCGCAATTGTTTGCGTAGATTGATAATAAAGAAAACACTTAACTGTCGCTATATCTTTAAAACTAAAGCTGATAGAAAACAGCTAATGATGCCATCGTAACCAGCACTCTCAACTTAACTTAAAACAATGGACAGAAGTCAGGAAACTTTTGGTGTGTTGACCAGTGTTATTATTAAAAAATTTTAAGTAACAAACTGTGTCATAATGTAAATAAAAAATACCCATATCCTTTTTTTCTTTTCTTCAAAAATAAAAACAATAAATGCGATGTGCACTAGTGGCAACAACTCATCCGTACAATTTATAGAAGTGAATATTGCACTAGTATGATTATATGGTGTTTGTTTCGAGCATGATTCAACACCACTTGATTGTGCCACTATGCTGGAGTTATGTATGCCCATTATTCTCTAGACCCTGTATCAAACTTAGGGTCTTTGGGGGTAATAGCCTTATGTGGATATATCACCGAAACTATTTAACCTTGTCGGCTTTATTAAATAGAAATCCTAAAAGAAATATCTTCCAATCGCCCAACCTCCTCCAAAGGATTTAATTCAGACGCGGTTTCTTAAGATCTTCCTGTCCTCGATTTGGATATAAACTGCCAGTTGAAAACTAAAGGGAACTCAGCAGTCCAAGTCCACATAGAACTCTAGCCTGCAGAAACCCATTTAAGATCAGCCCACCTAAGCTTGTGGTCTTGACTTTATCTATATCCTCCGAAAAAAAAAACGTGATGTGGTAGGTAATGCTTTAGAATACATTGAACCCTTGGGGGACAGTCAGATCTTATTATTGAATAAATAAAGCAAACTAAATATATTAGAAAGAATATTTTTCTGTATTCTACTTTTCCCGGCTGTCATGTACCTTAAACATTTGTAAATATGTTATAAAATAAATAAAAACGTTTTAAAATATTTATCTTTTTATTTATCTCTGCGAGGTAACCGCAAATTCTACGACAAACCATTTTTACTTACTAAATTTTCTTTGAATTACAATTTTATTATTCAAAAAAAAAAAAAAATCAAAAATTTGCTAAAAATATTTACATGTGAGTATTAACATTAAATTTTACTACTCATTCAACAAAAACAAAGAGCCAACCAACCATTAAATAAAAAAAAAAAAAAAAAATAGAAATAGGCTCGGAGACGAAGAGACAAAGATGGCTTTGAAAAAATATTTTATGTTTCTTTAAAGAATTTTAAGTATTTCGTTGGTTAAACACTAGAGAAAAGTAATTTTTTTTAGTTTGCCTTTTATGAATTTGCAATACAAACACATACTCATCCATTTGTCTATGGAACATGTACATATTTCTGGCAATCTGTTTGTTTAAAGCCCAGCCCGCTTTTAAGACTGTTTCACTTATTTGTTTCAAACAAAATTATTGCCGGTCAATTTTTTCATAGGTTGTTCTCTCACAGAGATAGAAGACTTTAAACTACATATAATAAATATTTTGTCCAGACAAAAATTTTGTTCGGAACAAATGGGTGAATCTGCCTTAAGCAAATGAATATTTTTGGGTGGATATCAAAAGATAAGCAAACTTTTCATATGAAATGTATTTAGAGGATTTAACATTAAAAAATAAAACACAAAACCGAATACAAAGAAAAACAACGGACGGCCGCACACACAGCTAAAGTTCATTTATGGATTTGATTTGATGGGATTTTAGGCTTAAATTCGAACAAACACACTCCATGAATCTCAAAGATAAATTTTATACATTAAATACTCGTTGGCTGTTAAGCACACACTTTTAAAATTAAACAGAATAGGCAAAAAAAAAAAAAAAAAATTCAAGCAAACAAAAACGTAAAACTAGGGAAAAACTAAATCTCAATGGATTTATAATAACAGCGCTTAGACAAACGGACAGACGGGCAAATACATTAATGACCTTTTTTTTTACTCTGTGCGTTTTAGATACTTACACATGCACAGAATCAGAGATATGAGCACAATGGAAACAATAACAAACATTAAAGTGACGCCTCTAATAGATTTAATTTCTTTAAAGAAGATTGTTTAGGCAAATGTGAATATAAATACTTATTATTTATTTGGTATATTGAAATAGTGATTTTTCAAATATTTAATTTCACCCTGTAGTTCTGGGAAGAACTAGGGTATTAATTTAATAGGGATTTTGCTTTAATCGGTTCATCGCTCGATTGATTTACCGGGGTTTTGGTTTAATCGGTTAATAACACTATGCTAGTTGAAAAACAGGCAAGCCGGGCACATAGCGTTTTAACATAATTCGGGTACGCTGAATCCAGTGGTGCCCGTGGCTTTTTAAGATTGGCTCTGGTTTTCGAGATATACCGTAACTTCGAAAATGGAGGAGGTTGCACAACATATGTTCGCGTAACTCAAAAACGCTTTAGCTTATTGAAAAAACTATATTGCCATATATCTCCACCCCTTAGGGGGGCTCCCATACAAATATGGCCGTTTAATGAAATTCTTAAATTTGGCCCCTGAAGCGCCTATAATGCCCCTAGATGGGTCAAAAATGTATGACCAACCCCACTAAATTTTTCATCGCAATCATTTATTTCTAACATACCCACCCGCTATCTCCATTCATTAAGGGTGCTTCCATACAAAATGCTCAATGCAGACTAGAAATATATTGAAGAAAAAGTCCCATAAATTCCCATAAGTCGCCCTTAGTGGTATATAATGTATGACCGACCTCAATTAATTTTTTGTCCTTAACATTTTCTGGAGACATACTTGTCCCTTATCTTCACTTCTTAGTTGGGCTCCCATACAAATATTGCGTTTTATGAAATTCTTAAATTAATTAAAATTTGTCGACTTTTGTGAATAAAATCAAAAGTTGCAAACATATTTTAATCACTTATGGCTTGTTTTGTTTGGAATTTTTTATACATCTGCAAAAAATTAGAAGCATGAATTTTTAAAAAACAAAAATTTCGAAATTTTGTTAAAAAAATTATTTTTTTTCCAAAAAAATTATGTTTCCAAAACGACTGCGATTATTAGAAAGAGGTTTTACTTTTCTTACAGGAAATTGCGGAATTTCGGTTTTTTAAGTTTTTTCAATTCGCTAAAGGGTTTTTGAGTTACGCGAACATATGTTGTGCAACCTCCTCCATTTTCGAAATAACGGTATATCTCGAAAACCAGAGAAAACCAGCTTGTCACGAAAAAAAGTGTCAATTTCTTGCACAGTGTAATCAGTTAATTTTCTAATTGATCGGTTAACCGACTTATTAAGTTTTTTTTATAAATTAATTCATTTTAATAAATAAAAATGCATAAATTATTTATAATTTTGTAAAAAAAAGGATAACATAACAATTCTTGAACTAAACTGAACAAACAACAAAATAAGTCTTAAATATGTAGAATATATTTTTTTTATTAATTCATTAATAACGGGTGGTTAAATTTTAAAGGCCGATGTTGAATGTGAACCACGCGTAAACGTCAAGTTGTTTTCTGCATTTCATTTGACATTTCTCAATTTCAGACTAACTCAACTTGAACCATGGAAAGGTACACAATCGAGCAACGCGTTAAAGTTATTCAGTCTTATTATGAAAATGGGCGTTCAAATCAAAATGCATATCATGAAATCCATCTTCAGTGATGAGGCATATTTTACCCCAGTGGATTCGTCAATAAGCAGAATTGCCGCATTTGGGCGAAAGATAATCCAGAAGTGATTGTTGAAAGCCGATGCATCCACAAAGAGTGACTGTTTGTTGCGGTTTATGGGCTGGCGGCATCATCGGGCCGTATTTTTTCCAAAATGAGGCCGGTCAGATAGTTACTGTGAATGCTGTTCGCGATCGTGAGATGATAACGAACTTGTTATGGCCCGAATTGGAAGATATGGATGTGGACGATATGTGGTTTCAACAGGACAGTGCCACTTGCCACACAGCTAACGAAACAATGGCTCTTTTGTGCTACAAATTCAATGGCAGTGTTATATCACGTGGTGGCGATGCCAATTGGCCGCCAATATCATGTGATTTGACACCGCTGGACTTCTTTCTTTGGGGTTATTTGAAAGAAAAGGTCTACGTGAGATAATTCGGCACATTAACGGCAGAGAACCTTAATTATGCCTCAGCGTCATCGAAAATGTGAACCATCGGATGGATATGTGCCGCAGAGTTCGCGGCGGCCATTTGGCCGATATTTTGTTCCATACATAATTGAACCATACCAATATTATCAAAATAAAAAGAAATGACAATAATTTCCTAAATAATTTGTGTTTTATTCAAAATCAACATCGGCCCTTAAAATTTAACCGTTCTTTATTATGTATTAATTACAAGATAAAATTGTTATTTCAATGATCTCCTTAAATCATTGAAATAACAATTTTATCTTATAAAATAATCTTTTAGAAAAATAATTTGGTTTAAATGTTTAGGATTTATACGATTCTCTTCGTTAGTTTTGATAAAACTTGACTTGGAAAAAAATCTTTCATTTATTGTTGATGTTGGAGAAATCGTCAGCAACCCATCGCAAAGAATATCATATTTCTCAGTTCATTATTTGTTGGGCCTTTTTCCCACCATTTCTAAATAAAACTTACGGCTGTGGGAAAAATCGCCCAAAGAAAAATGGCCCAAAAAAAGAAATGAAAAATCGCCCAAAAAAATTCCATGTAAAATTGGGCCTAAATTCATATGAAAAGTGACCTAAAATTTTTGGGCTATTTTTCGTTATTGTTGGGTGATTTTTCTTTTTTTAAATTTCGTAATGAAAAATCACCCAAAAATGTTGTATGAAAAATGGCCCATTTTTTGGATTTTCTCCTCTATGGTATAACAAACACCGGCTTCGCTTACTAAAGCTTCTCTGCACAGCCGGCCTTCGGCCGGGCGCAAGGATTTTCTCCTCTATGGTATAACAAATACCGGCTTCGCTAACTAAAGCTTCTCTCCACAGCCGGTGTTTGTTATACCAAAGAGGAGAAATTCCTTGCGCCCGGCCGAAGGCCGGCTGTGCAGAGAAGCTTTAGTTAGCGCAGTGTCCATGGACACTATGACACTTTTTGGAGTGTCATAACGTCCATGGACACTATGACACTGGACGTTATAACATGCCACCGGGAAAAAATTCGTTTTTGCTTTTTGGGTCATTTTTCATTTTTTTTTTGGGCCCTTTTTCGTTTCTTTTGGGCAAAATTTCATATATAACTTTTTGGGTCATTTTTCATGTTCTGTTGGGCGATTCTTCATTTGGGCGATTTTTCATTTTTTTTTTGGGCCATTTTTCTTTGGGCGATTTTTCCCACAGCCAAAACTTACATTTTTATTTTTTTGGGTTTACGTTATGCGATTTTTCAAACATTGTTATTGGTTGATTAGCTCGCTCTAAGCCTCATCTAATATGTTATATTATTAAATAACGTTGTTTCTAAACCTTTTCTAGACTTAAAACGCAGTGTCTAGATTTTGTGGTGCCGGCTTCGACCGCTTTCTACAAAGATAACTATATGCCTCCAACAATATTAAGAGACTAGTGCTACCTTACAAACGCATACCCAGGGAGTTTGGCAAAAAGACCTCTTAGTTTAGTGTAACTAAATACATTATTTATTACTCAGGAAGTCTAAAATGACAATTGCCTACACACTACTCACATAACTACGAGTGAGTAAAGAAATGGCTTCTGGAAAATGAAGAAATTGCTACTGGTAGCAAAAACTTACCAACCCCTTAAAAGAGTATTTATACTCAGGCTTACACTACCAACTTCAAAACTACAGGGCATTTTCTGTCTATTTAAGTATTTAAGGCGTTGTATAGCTTTGATTATGTCCATCTGTCTGTCCTCTATTACGCTTGCTGTTTGTATTTGATTTTGGATTTGTTTAAATTTATACAAAGCAAAATCATATCAAACCGATTTAAGATTTAATATCTTTACTGTTCTCTATTGCTTTGTATTTTGTATTTTATTACACTTGAAGAAAATTAATAGAAGAAATTTACAACAATAACAATCCAGGAACAAAATTTTATATAACAAGCGTTTAGTGATAGTCAGGGAAACCAGAAATGGCGGCATAATATAACCCCCCACGAAATAAGTTCCCAAAACGGAAATGAAGTAGCTCCCCAAAAAAATATATGAGAGGCAAAAACAACAATTTTATATTAGGGATTTTCATATTCATATGAAATAAGTGCCCAAAAATCTGAAATGAAATTTTTAAGATATTAATATTTAAATTACATATTTTAAAAGTCATAATGATGGCAAATTGTGTTTTGTTATATTCACTGCATACGTTTACCATACATAAAAAAGGGACTAAGTATTAAAAACTATAATTTCAGAATCCTAAAAAAATTCGGATTATTTTTAAGTCCCAAATTTCAGAAATCGGAATCGGAGTCCCAAACTTTATTATTTCGAATCCCGACCGAAGACCGGCTATGCAGAAAAGTATTAGTTAGCGAAATCGGTGTTTGTTATACTATAGAGGAGAAAATCCTTGCGCCCGGCCGAAGGCCGCCTAAACAGAACAGCTTTAGTTAGCGAAATCGGTGTTTGTTATACCATAGAGGCAAAAATCCTTGCGCCCGGCCGAAATCTGAACCATGCTATCTATCGTGCAAATTTTAAAACCAAAACTGAACAATATGTACTATATGGGGGTCTTATTTCATTTCTGAAATTGGGGATTTATTTAAAATATTGTGGACTTATTTCATTTTGATTTCGGGAGTTCTTTCATTTCATTAGGGATTTATTTCCCAAAACAAAACCACCACACTATTTATAGACGAATTTTCGAGGTTTAACTCTATTTGAAAACGATGGGTAGTCATGGGCTCACAAAAACAAAGTTGTATTATGAGGTTAAAATCCATATGAGAGTTATTTGTAGCGAATATTATCTAGATATTAACATCCATATGAGATATTTTGTCTTAAAGGGATTTCAGGGACGGTCGCAAAATTGTTTATTAATGCTAACATTTAAAAAGAAGTAAAACCTAAAGCTATTTAGAGATGGGAGCTTTGGGCAAATGTAAGCCGATTCGAAAATAATTTAATTTGCAGTAAAATATATTTGCGGCGAATTTAATCTTAATATCAACATAATTACATGGGTTACGGACACAAGAAGTCTAATTTGGAAAGAAGTTTTTATGGTTAATTTGTGAAATTATAAACCGATTCTCAGCATTTACATAGACTTCGTTCTTAGTACAAATTACATGTATTCACCAAATTTGATAAATTTATCTACAAAATTGTAACTTGTACTTTGTGCACAAAGTTAATATGGGCAGACAACCAGCTAGACGGACTTATGGACATCGTTAGATCACTTTAAATAGTGATTCTTATGGCCAATTTTCAGGATTGACATTAAAACACATTTATGTTTAAAATCGTTTTAAATACAAAATTCTCTTCTTCACTAAACACTTAAATGAAACTTAAGTCACCGATGTGGTACATTTAAATTCAACTTAAGTTTCCATTGGATTAACTTAGCAAGGTGGCCTTAATATCACAACAATACAAAAACAACAGACAAAGTAATAACAACCAGCTGTTTTGTAAATAACTACAATTTTTTTTATGATATTTTTTTTGGATTTAATAGTGCTACCATACTTGTATCTTAATTAATTAAGACTTTTCATATAAAACTCAAAAAATCAATCTGTAATTAAATACGATTTAAGTTTTTATGAAAATTAACATAATAAAGATTTAAATACTATCCTGAAAATTGGGTTTTAGTCGGTCGGTATACGAAAAGATTGCAAATTTCATCCAAATCGGAAGACATCGATTTCAAAAGTTGGGGTCACTTGACATGAAATCCCCCATATTTAAAACAGAAAAAACTGAATTTTGAAAAAAAAATTTTTTTTTTATTTGCTGCGAAAGCTCTTAAGCATCTAAAAAAATTTAATATGTATCAAAATATGCCTCAAAAAGGCCAAATATCCGTTATAAACTTAAAAAATGCTCCTTTAACTAAATTATGCAAAAAATGCTATAAATGGTAAAATATGCAAAAAATATGCACTAACAAATCGATGCCAAAATTCATAAAAAGCTCTAAAACTGATAAATATAGTGTTTCTGCCTTCATTGGTCGCACAAGGAAAAACATGCAATTGCATATTTATGGTTTCCCTGGTGATAATCAATTCCGAATTTAAAAATGTTTCAGGAAATTTCCTTTAACGAAAGTTTTATTTAGAAATTGTCGGGAATTTCGGGAAATTTAAGTATTCGTTCTATTCTCAATCGAAAATGTGCGAGTAAGTTAAAAAAAAATAAAAATCATAAAATAAATGTTATTTTTGAGCGAAAAAATAAAAATCAAAAAATAACTGTTACTTTTGTCCAAAAAAATATAAATTTAAAAATAACTGTAATTTTTGATCGCAAAAAATAAAATTCAAAACTTTAAAAATCATAATATTTTATCATAGAAAAGTTTATAAGGATCAAAATGGTTTACTTGAATCAGTTTGCCAGTATTAACTTCTATATGCTTTTTTTGTTTTAAAATTTTAAAATAACTGTTATTTTCGGTCCCTGATTTTTCTATCTTAAAAGTATTTATTGATCTCAAAAGTTTTTATTAAGGAACGTTTGCTAACAAAATAATTGCGTTTGCAACTAAAAGCCGCTGGTGAAATGAACAAAATTTTCGTTATCAGCTAAAAAGCAATCGCGATCAAATATTTAAAAAGAAAAATATACAAATTTTAAAAAGTTATTTGTTTGGGAATAAATCAACTTAAAGTAAAGAAACATTGAATAAGAATTAATTTAGATTTCTGTGGAATCCGTAAGTTATTTGCTAACAATTTTATTGTAAAATATCCAAAAATTGTAATTCAGTTTAGGAAATTCTTTATTTTTACTAGAATATCTATATATAAATCGGCAAAGGACAAACGGGTAAGAACACTTTCCATCTCTGTGTGTCAACCGATTTAAACAAAAAATAGACCATTTAAAAGGCATTTACCTACAGAAGTGCACAATGTATATTTTATTAAGAGTCTAAAAAAGGTAAAAAATTCGGTGACTTCATATCTCCAAAACTAATAGAAACCCAAAAAAAAATTATACTTATCGTTGTTCATTAAAAAAATAAGCGGACAGGTGTCTGGTTCTCTTTGCAATTCGGCCCTTTCAGAGAGTAAACTGGTTAAACCTCTATTTTGGAACTTTTGGGTTCCCCATTTAGCTTTGAAACCAATAAGTGTAGGAATAAAGGCTATACCAAATTCGTATCTTATCTAAAAAATAAAAATATAAATTTGGTACTTTTTCGAAATTCGAACGTTTTAAGGGATAAAATCCTACCCATTGGTACGGTTTTTTAAACCATATTTCTCTGTATATTGACATATAACGCAATAAATTACAACACTGAAATTTTTGATACTTCAACGGAGCGAAATAATTTTTAGAATGGGGAAATACGGGAAATTTAATTACTTTTCCGTGCTGCCTGTGGTAATTCTTAAATTTTTTGTAATATTGAAATTGGATCTAGAAACATAAAATTAAGCATGCATTGATCTGAGGGAATAAGAATCTGTAAGGGAGAGGTTCTACAACTGGTACTTTTTTTAATTTCCTTTAATATTGGCCCTAGAAACATAAAACTAAACCTGCAATGTCCCGAATGGGTGAGAATCTATAAGAGGGAACTTTTTTGGTCTTCAAATGGCCCTTTTTGCATTTCCGTTGGTGTTGGACCTAGAAACATAAAATTAAACATGCATGGCTCTGAGTGAATAAGAATCTGTAACGAAGAGCTTTTTGGTACTATTCGTTCTTTAACTGATACTTTTTGAAGTTTTAATAATACTGAACATAGAAACATAAAATTCAGCATGCAGAGTCCTGAGTGATATTTAAGAGTCGAAGTTTTTGTACTTTTTCTTTTTCATTGGTACTTTCTGACTTTTTTCATACAATTCAACTTAAAAAAACTTAAAATTAAACATTCACGGACTTGAGTAGAAGAGAACATTTAGTTCGGAGGTCGGTACCTAGCCAAATCGATCCACTAAGACGAAAAAAACGAATTCTCTAAACATTTAAATTCATATATACTTATATGTATGTTTTCTTCATATTTTCATAAAAAATTATGTTCGAGTTTCGACCACTTGGTAAACTCTAGTTATAAATAAACATTTGAATGTCAAAGAAATTTCTCTTGGTGTAAACACTAGATACAATTTTCATAATAAAATTAATATACGTATCAGTATCTGCACCTTTCTGAGAGCCTTTGTGGAAGTATATTTCTATGGATTATTTCATAGGGGCGCACTGCTGTCTTATATTATTGTATTTATGGTAATTCTCTAAAATACTCTTAATGTGAAACTACAAATTTCCTTCAAATTCTTAGTATTTTTTGTTGTAAATTGATAAACGAACAAAACTTTCATATTTTAAATGTCAGCCAGAAATAATAAAAAATTAAATTAATATAATATACATGGGTAAATGAAGTGTAACTAATACCCAAAGCAGACAGATTCCATCCATACAAAAACACAGATAAACTAATTGAAAAATATGATTTGTGTTCTTTTGACGAACAAATCTAAAAGGCATTTGTTCTGTTAAGAAATGTGTCAATTTTTATTAAATCTCTACAAATTGATATTAAGTGACTTTTGTCGTTATAATTTAAGCTGCATGAAGTTTATTTCTAGACGATGAACTTGAAGAAGGAGGGTTGTTTAATACGATTTTTTTTAATGATGTAGCCCATTGTATTTTACATATTTTTTAAATGACATTGAATTTCCAATTGTAAGGCTTCTAAAGATAGTTTTTCCTAAAGACATTCAAGGTCGATTTAGCTATCACAGATAGACAGAATTATGAATTTGATTTTTGGGAAATAAATTTCTGAAATAGCCAAGACTACATATTTTTCACAACTTTTTGGGGAAACTAAAGTCATAAAGCTGATGAATTTTGCAAGAATTTTGCAACATTAAGAAACTGAAAATTTTTGTTTTGTAATTAATGGAATTTAGTCAATTCTTTTTAATTTGAAATCCCGTTGAATTTATTAAAAATAGTTTAATTAGTTTTAAGGCTGTGGGAAAAATCGCCCCAAGAAAAATGGCCCAAAAAAAGAAATGAAAAATCGCCCAAATGAAGAATCGCCCAACAGAACATGAAAAATGACCCAAAAAGTTATATATGAAATTTTGCCCAAAAGAAACGAAAAAGGGCCCAAAAAAAAATGAAAAATGACCCAAAAAACAAAAACGAATTTTTTCCCGGTGGCATGTTATGACGTCCAGTGTCATAGTGTCCATGGACCCCAAAAAGTGTCATAGTGTCCATTGACACTACGCTAACTAAAGCTTCTCTGCACAGCCGGCCTTCGGCCGGGCGCAAGGATTTTCTCCTCTATGGTATAACAAACACCGGCTTCGCTAACTAAAGCTTCTCTGCATAGTCGGCTTTCATTTGGAAACAAGGCAGATTTTAGAAGCTTTACTTAGCGAAGCCGGTGTTTGTTATACCATAGAGGAGAAAATCAAAAAAATGGGCCATTTTTCATTCAACATTTTTGGGTGATTTTTCATAATGAAAAATCACCAAATTTAAAAAAACGAAAAATCACCCAACAATAACGAAAAATAGCCCAAAAATTTTAGGTCACTTTTCATATAAATTTAGGCCCAATTTTACATGGGATTTTTTTGGGCGATTTTTCATTTCTTTTTTTGGGCCATTTTTCTTGGGGCGATTTTTCCCACAGCCTAGTTTTAAGGATAATTGAATTTAAACACCCGCCCTTAGGTCAGGCGACCTCGGGGGAGAACGGAAGGCTGAGTTTCTTGAAATGAACCTGTTAGGAAATTTTCTGCGTAATTCAGCCCTAACCGGCCATAACATTGTCCAACTGTTCAAGATTGTTTAGTATTAACAATTTTAAATCTTGTACCCAGCGTTGCCAAATGTGCGGATTTATCTGTATTTTGCAGTTTTTCTAAGCAGTGGGCCGTTGTGAAGTTTTTTGTTAAAAAAATAAGTTTTTTTGTAAATTGTGCAGATTTTGAAGTTTTTGCATTAAAATGTTTTAATATAAATTTTGTTATATTATTTTTTATTTCTTAAGCCCTAATCTTACCTAATTTGCGTAACACATACTCGTTTAACAGAGGCAAGCTTTAAGAGTCAAACAAAAACCACAATCGGCTTGGGAAACAAGCACTTTTCGTTAACAAATAAACCACCCAAACCTAATAATTCATTTCTCAATAAATTCTAATAAAATATTTTTATTCTTTAAAAATTTTATGTTTCGTCGTTTCCAAAATTTTTGCATAAATTATTAAATTTAGCACTAGGTAGCGCAAACAGTTTGGAATATATACAACATTTTTCTATAAACATGATTGAATCGTTTGTCAAATACCCCAATTAAAACGTACAATTTCGACATGTTCGCCAAGCCGTTTGAATAGTTTATTTGGCTTTCCTTTTGAAAGTTTAATTATGTCCCTGTTTACATTTTGTGATTTTTGATATTTCAATTTTAAAGTTGCATTTGAATTTAATTTGTAAATTGTTTATTGCAGCATCTTTTCATGCTTGTTCACAATATGCAAATCTGAGCACGAACTAAAATTAATTTTGTATTAAATGAGGAAACAAAACAAATCGTACGACTACATTTCGTTGTGTGCCCCTCTTAATTCCACTCTCTTTTATCTAGAGTCTAGAATCTAGACTACAAAGTACCGATATTCGTTAATAATTTATGTAATTTTGTATGTGTTTCTGTATTACACGTATGTTAAAAAAAATTAAGTAAATTATATATACGATTATTTATTTATTTTTTTTTTTTGCTATTTTTATGTGCAGTTTTTTTTAAGTTAAATTCAGTTTTTGTTTCTTAAGATGCAGTTATTTTCAAAAAAGTTGTGGCAACGCTGCTTGTACTGCTAATGCAAGTGCCAGATTTTCCTTATATTCGTGGAATTTAAAAAAACAAAATTTGCAATGTAAAGCATTTTGAAAAGATTTGAAAAGAAAGCTTTTTAGGCGTTTTATTGATTAAAGAATACGTGTCCCACTTGTTAAATCCGATATGTTGTACAGAGATAATGAAAATGATTTGGCAGCACTCGACATTTTTGAAGAAAATTGATTCTAATATTTATAAAAAAAAAAAACAGATTTCTATTAACTCTACTTTGACCAGATACATATCGTCACTTAAAATGAAAAAGGATGTAACAACAAAAAAAAAATCGAAATGGAGTTTTTGATGGATTTTTGTTCATTTTATTAAACTACATGTTCACAAAGATCCCTGCCATCATAAATGCCAATTTTATTAAAGAAATTCAAATGCCAAGCACACGTTGTTGTTTCTGATTGTGTAAAGTTATTTGGATTTTTTTGAGTTATGTCACTATTGTAGTAAATTAGCGCTGTATTCTATTTATTACATATATGCAAAAACAGAATCGTTTTCGATTCTATATTAATAAATCACGATTGCTAAAAATTTCAAGAATATAAATTTTGAAAAAAAGAAAAGAAATTTAATAAAAAAGAAATTTTACAACATGAAACAAACTAAAATTTATTTTTATTTTTGACTGATGCCGGGGTTAAACTTACAACTCTTATATCGGACCTTAAAATACTAAAAGATCAATCAATTGCACTGTACGCATACGACACAGTAATAATATCAACGAATAAAGTTTCTAATGCAATAGTCAAAAAAAAATGGAAAAAGGTATCTTATACGCTCAGAAGTTTTTTACCAATTGGGAAATTAAAATAAACGAAACAAAAACTCAAGCCATAATCTTTCCTTTCAACAAGTCACCGAAAAGAACTGCTGCTCTTCCTCTATTTCTTAATTGAGCAATAATTCCTATAAATGAAAAAATAAAATACCTAGGAATTTTTTTAAGATAAAAAATTAACATTTAAGCATCATGTTCTTCAAACTTGTGATAAAGCTATACGATGCGGCATAGCCATATTTCCCCTGCTAAACGGAAGGTCAACGCTTAATGATAAAAACAAAACATTACTTTACAAAATGTGCATACGCCCTATTATGACTTATGGATGCCAAGTGTGGTCAAAAAGGTGCGCAAAAACCTACATTAATAAACTCCAAGTAATATAAAATATGCACTTAAAGATTTTATACAACTTACCTAGGAGATTTTCCACTAATAGACTTCATAGAAACTATAATCAGGAAATGTTTACAACAGTAATTAATAATATTACACAAAGATTTGAAGATCGAAATAGGTCTTCAAATTTTGCTTTAGTAAGAAATTCAACTTCGCCCCGAAGCTGATAGAAGCGTTAGCAAAAAATTTCTTTACATTTATAAAAGGTTTTTATCTATCTTTTTTCCTTATTTTGTAAATAATTTATTTTATAAAATACATATTTTATATGCCCCAAAAACAGTTTAATTTTTGTTGCAATATTTTTTAGTAAATACTCAAACAATGTATATATGAATATTTGTTATATTTTTAATTGTAATGATGATAGTATACTAATAAAAAAAAATTGTTTTTTTTTGTTTTAGATATTTTATTATATAAAAATATTAAAAAAACTATATAAAATATTATTGGAGAAATTTCAGTAAAATATTAAAAATTTGATGATTTTTGCTTTACTTATGTAATAATATTAGTACGTAAACTAAAACTGAGTCAAATTATATTAATATAAATGAAAATATTATCTAAACTTTTTCGTTAATGAGGATTTGTTTAAAAAAAATGGCAACTTTGGAGGGTTTTTAAGTTTGTTTAGGGGGGAAGAAAAATGAATGATTTGGTACAAGACTACTTACAACTTTTAATATTGTGTTATTTTCCCCTTATTAGTAGAATTTGCCTCTCGGAGCTACAAGCTCGTCTAGGGCTTTAAAGTAGCAGATTGCTAATAGTTCGCAGCTGACTGAATATATTCACAAGGACTTACAGGTAAGGGCTCTTTAGAAAACATGCCGTGGTTTAAAAACAAATGTTTAAATTAAGACCTGTTTTTCGATTGGTGCTCTGGGGGATTATTGAGGTAGCTATTAACTCTTATTCGCAGGTAGTTCTTAATTCGAAAGGCGTCTTAATCATGAAATTCAAACCCAGTTACCTCCAAAGACCATCGTATTTTGACTGATTGTTTGTAAGGGCACTCTTATTAATTACGCTTTGGCCGTGATCTAAATCCTAATCTCTGACATGATGGATAAAGGGCCTGATGTTGTTTTAAAACTAGTTAAGACATTTAATCTAATAATTGGCATAAGTTGTGTAATTGCTGTATAACAAAAAGAAAGTATTTGTTAGCTAAAAATTCTGTGTAAAAGGTTAAAATATCATCCGGGCAGTCATATGCTAGATTAAGCCGAATAAAATATTTCATCTTCGTCTTGACGTTTCAAATCACTACATCACAACGAGAAATTTTTTTGTTACGGAAACAGGAATTCCATCAGGATACGTCATTAATAAGAGCATTTTTTTTTTTGTTACGGAAACAGGAGTTCCATCAGGATACGTCATTAATAAGAGCTGGTTTGCGGGCCTTTTTGGTTATTTAAAAAATATAAAAAAAAACTTTAGGTTTTTTTTTATTCATATTCAGCCTCTGAGCGCGGTGTTAATGTTTCGATAATTACACCCAGGGAAAAACCTTTTTCAATCCAACAAAACTATTTTCAACGAGAAGTCACAACCATATTATGGTTGCCTTCGAACATGTTATGGTTAATAATAACAAAAATATGGAAAATTTAAAAACAAAATATTGTCATATTAACTATAACATGTCTAGAGGTAACCATAATATGGTTCTGGCTTCGTGATGGAAGACTAATTTAACCATAATGGAGCTGCCGGTTACAATTATAAGGTTAAATTAACAATAATATATTTAAAAATTTTCGTTAAAAACGGTTTTGTTAGAGGTGACCATATTGAAAAATGTCTTTCTCTTTGTCTAGATCCAATTGTCAGTAAAGGTTAAGCGCATAAATTTAGATCTTCAAAGTTTATATTTATATAAATCTTAAACAAATATTTGTCTTAGATAAACGTGCCTGGCCAGCATAAAGGTAGAGTTAGCCGAATGTCCACGTCCCCTGACGAACCGTTTTGTCCGTTTTATTATTTGCTTACAATGTAAATGCTTACCGAATTTAAATGTCACGTAACGAAACGTCTCAATCTGTATAAATTAGAATTTCATGCCGTCTTTACGTGGCAGTTGTAAAGCAGTGATGGCCTGCTTGCATATTAAATTGAATGCGAGTATTTTCGCTCTTTTTTTTTGGTACTTTTTTCCAGTATATCTATGGACTTTCGCCAAAACGACTTACAATACAACATATTTCCATATATATAAATATACATAGGCTTAGATGTACAAAATAAAAAAATGCATATGCAGATACAATGCAAATGAGAAATATATAAAAGGCTTTAAATGGTTACAAAATATTGTTTTGTCTATGCACATTTACAAATTACTACATGTAAATGTGCATGCATATATTGAAATACATATTTGTTTATTGTGAATCTATAATGTAAATATCAGATATTAAATTATTAATGTTTATTCTTACTTACACTAAATACTGTTTTAATACCATTTTAATCACTTGGTACTTTTTCTGCACAGCGGTCAACATTTAAACCTTTTGATTTCCCATCACTGTGTGTGTTGTTTTATGTATACTATTGCTTTTTTGTTTATGTACGTGGAAAACATATGACACGTTTTTAGATGTTCTATAAGTGCACCAACGTGCAAGCAGTCCGTTACAGTAAGTTACGGGGTCAGCAACGTTCGCCTAACTCAGCCTTAACCCATATTGCACCACACATCGGGGAGACTCAATGCGTCTACCAATGCCCCATATGAGAGTGGAATATTATATTACACACATAGATGGGAATGATGTGTGGATTTTGGCTAAAAGCTTGTCCTTTGCAGATGAGCTGGAGCTATATAACCTAAAAATTCCACAATACAGTTCTTTCTGTTGATTAGCAATCGAACTTCTCTACAATGGGTAGACAGTCTGACCTTAGAGCTGAATTTTTGAGATCTCCCTTCCTGTTATTTTAGATATTAACCACAGCCATTATGCGATCCCGAAGCAGCCTCGCCAATAACCAATGTAGGACCGAGGTCCCAGAGGCAGATAGAATCTCTGGCCAGCCGCGATTCCCTGAAAAAAGAAATGCCAATTACACCCTACTAAGCCGGGTATTGGTTGCACATTTTAGCTACCGAAGAGAAGCACCGAGAAGTGTCCCTAATATGTTTTTTTTCATATCTCGGGGGAAGACTTCAACGCAAGTGTAAACCAAAAATCAATATCCGGACGAAAAAATCGCTCAAATTTTAAGATTATGGTGTTTTTATTAAACGTTCAGTTTGTTTTTTTTTTTTGGTAATAATATTTAAGTAAATAGTCAGTAAATAATACTACTAGAAGCTCCAAAAGCAGTGATGTATATGTATTAAATAAAAGTACGTTAACTAAAATATAATAAAAAAATCAGATGGGAAAATTTTTTTATTGTTCCGATTTTTTCTCTTTATTTAACCAATAGGCAGACAGACGAATTTTTATAATCTGTTTAATTAAAAGAATAATTTTCCATTCAAATACATAGACTCTTTTAAGGCCATTAAATTTTAATTCTTTTAATTTGTTTCTCTAATCTTAAAAAATACTTAAATATTTATAATTTTTAATAAGCGTTAAAAGTGTGATAACCCACTCTTTTGTTGTCTGCTCTTCGAATTGATTTTATTTGAATTTTTATTTTAATTGAATATTTAAATGTGTTGCTTTTAAGCACCTTTAGTACAACAAGAAAAAAAAGCAAGATAAAACTTTGGAACTTATTACAACATTTTTTTTTATTCAAACTAATAGCGAGATTAACAAGTGGACAGTAAATATCTGAAAATGGTTTTAAATACCCTACACGAGATAGTTAAGGCCACATACTAAATAAGAGTAATTCAAAAAATAAAATTCTTAAAAATTAAAAAACTGATATTCCTAAAATTTGAATTCTTAACTACTGTAGACATATGAAACTTTATTACCTCTTAAAGCCCTAGTTAGCTGACAGTAACCGTAAAGTTGCAAATCAGCTGCTTTATTTTATTGTATGTAAAGCAATTAGAACGATTATGGTTAGCAATAAGATGTAACTTAAACTTAACGTCTAAATCTGTTGAAAATAGATTTTACTTGCTTTTTTACTATACGTTCACATTACTGTGCGAACAGAGTGGCCGCTTGAGCCGACTGACGAAATGCGAGAAAACTGGTACTATACAAACAGGTCATAGTGGGCGCCGAGCTGGTCAGAGCGCAAAGCTGAATGAATGCGAGAAAACAGTTCCAAAGCGTATTTCAGCGCCGAAAACATTATTTATGTTATGTTGTTATGATTTCAACTTGTTTGGAAAACATTTAAAAAAATTATAAACAAAAATTTAAGAAAAAGTAAATAAAACATGCAATCAAAAAATTAAAAAAATAATAAAAATTCAAAAGAAAATAAAAATTAAAAAATAAAATAAAAATTAAACAAAAAAATAAAAATTCAAATAAATAAATAAAAATTATAACAATTATAAAAAAAATTAAAAAAAACTTATAAACAAAATTTAAAAAAAAAAATGTAATAATAATTTCAAGATGAAATGCATACAAACATACATAAAACACAAATAATAGATAAAATATCAGCGCTAATTCTCGCATCCAGTATGCACACTCAAACTTGTTTCTCGCATGAACAAGTTCTCGCAATAAGCGTCAGTCGGCTCGGCTCGGCAACAAGCGGCCACTCTGTTCGCACCCTTACTGTCAGCTAACTGGGGATTTAGTAGACATCTAATTTGTGGGCCTGGCTTGGACCACTTGTATTTTGTATGGAGTTTTTGTGGCTATGCAAAAACTCACACAAACGAGCCCCGAAGGCTTGGCTGGGACTACTTTTATATGTATGGAGTTTTATGGTTGTTGTCAACCATAAATAAAAGTAAAGAGAGCATTTTTATGTGTTTTCATTAGGACAATTGCTACGCCCACGGTCTTTAAATTTACATTTTGTTTTCTTGTAAAAAAAACTTTGATTGAGGAATAAGATTCGTTCTAATATATTTAATGATTATATGAAAACAAACTATAAAACTGAAAAAAGTAAAAAAAGGCCTGTCGAGGCCCAGGTATACACTTAAGGGTTAAAATGGGAAAATACACAATGAAATTGAAGATTATTGCCAAAACCTAATAAAAAAAAAGAATTTGAGACCAGATATGAAGTCGTATTATTCATTCATGGCAACGCTTGCAAGACCAGTTAAAAAAATGTATGGGAAAGTTTTGTCTGAGACTTATTATAGTATATATATCATAGATATTGCCCTGTCCGACTACCATTTATTTTGATTAATGCAGAACTCTCTCACAGAACATGGATACCCAAAATAAGCTTTGTTTTCTCTTGGCATTAAAAGAGTGAGTAGGTCTCTTAGCGCGGAAACAGCATGTTACAAAAAAGGAGGAAAAACATCACAGCTATTAATTTTCATACGCAGAAAAAATTAAAAAATGTTTCTAATCACCAAATTCATGGAATCAAGCAAACAATTTGCTGATTTTGCACTTATTACCAAAATTATTTTATTGATTACTAAAAATTGTAAAAATTTAAAATTGTGATTTTTTTTCTCAATATATGATATTTTTAATTTTAATTAAAAAAATGATCAAACAACTTTGCCGTTGTAAACAATGTGTTAATTGATTTAATTAATTATACCGCATGGCTTGATTCCCAACATCAATTCTACAAGTTAAAATTACTTTATTTTAAACGAAAAATCCATTAAGATTTTGTGATATTTGATTAATATTTTAATTAAAAATTTATTTCAAAACAACTTAAATGCTATTAAAATCAAAATTATATTTTTAATTTTCTTTTCACTAAAAACTAACTTTTAAAACAATTTTTTTAATTGATAGAAAACTACTGATAATTTTTTCTGTGTATAGACAACACGAAAGCTAAGAAAAAAGTTCTAAGCAAAAGTTTTATTCCATATCTTGTTAGATTTTAAGTGAGAAGGGCGATATTGTTTAGGAACACCTAGCAATAACTTTTTTTTATTTTGCTTAAAACTTAAAGTTTTCGCTAACTATTAAAGTTATATTGCCAGGGCCTCAAGTCCTCGTTCGACCTAAACCTTCGTGTTAGAAGGCGAGACCTTCCAGAAACCGCTCCACAGTATTTTTGTTCTCCACCAGTAAACGTCTAAGTTTTATGTGGTTCTCCACTAGTCACGTTGAGTTATTTTTGGTTCTCCACCAAACAAACAACTTAAAACATTGTGGTTAAAAACGATGGCATTAGTAAATGATGAACTACCAGTGTTGCCATAACTGTTTGATGAGAATATGCCAAAACTTAAAAAAAAATCTGCTAAATCGTAAAATGAAGAAAATATGCTTAAAACATTTAACTTAAACTTTTCAATATTTTAAATTTGCTAAAAAAAAAATATGCAAAATTTTTCCAAAAAAATTAAAAAAATTTTGCTCAAAATCTGCTAAATAAAAAGAATTTTTTTATATATGGGTAATTCCATGTCAAATCGACCAAGAGTGGGACCCGACCCCCTTCGATTTGAATCAAATTTGGTGTGAAGGTTCCTTTCATCCTATAAGCAACATATATTAACGAAAAAAATTTTAAAATTTTTTTTGCAAAAGTTACGTCATATTCAAAATGCCATAATTTCGCCGAATTAGCCGAATGTGTTGAGCTTATTTTTCCAATAACTTAAAAACTACTGCACATACGAAGATGATTTGTATGCCATTTAAAAGAGAATACTTGTGGCTACAAATAATATATAAAAATTTTTTTTAAAAAAAAACATTTAAAGATAATTCATTTTAACCCTTGATTGTTACTGTTCGTCGAATCGACGAATCCCATTAACACTTTATCATATAACTTATTAATTTGTATACAAATTACGCACTTTTTTTCAATAACGTTAGCTGATGATGAAAGCTTTAAAGAAATAATTAATTTTAAAACACAAAAATTAGTTAAAATTTTGAGAGAGAAGAACAACTTTTATTTCTAAAGCCTCGTACACCATAGGCAGCTACATTTTCACTGGTGTTCATAATAGAGCAACAACTTTTTTCACAACCACACACATTTTTCATTAAGAAACCGATTGCAAATTTTGCCCACAAGAATATTACGTATTTATTATTATTTTTTAAAACATTCTGTTAAAATTTTCATTCAAAACTAAATAAAATTGTTATAAACGTCATATACATTTTCATACAAATTGTTGCTGAAATAGAAGTAGACTCAACTTGTTAAAAAAAAATTTAGTTAAATTTTTGTTCGAAAAATTAAAGGAAAATATATGAGATACTTTGGGAAGATAGAGGAAAAACAAAATTTTTGCTAGCATTGTGTACGAGGCTTAAGGCTTTATTTGATATTATATCTTAATAAAATGCTTAACTAAAAAATTTCTGTTTATTTTTTTAATTTAAAAATCGTTCGGCTAGATTTTTTTTTTAAGTTCGTCTATTCGACGAAGAGTAACCTTAATGTTCTTAAATGAAGAGTTACCTTCCAGGGCTAAAATCATTTTCTTCTTGCGACATTTGCTAATGTAGAGTACCTCTGTTTTCTACTTAACCTTAGAGCAAAAATCTCGTTTCTCATTTCAATATGATTCCCATTAGTCCAAAGTCAATCCCCTTTTACAACATCGTTGTCATTATTATCTCATCCACAGCTTTGGCTATTGGAATTTAAATTAAAACCCATCTCTGTGTCTAATAGCGCAGCTGGAAATTTATAACATTTTGTTTTCTCTGGTTTTGTCTCGTTTTGTATCGTATTTTATTATTGTTTGTAATTGTATTTTAATGAGTGGAACTCATTAGCAGATTTTCTGTTTGATTCATCCAACTTGTCTTCTTTTTAACTTTTTAAACTCTTTTTTTTTTTTTTTTTAATTATGTATTCCGAAATTCAAGAAGCTAATTTGAATGAAAATTTATATTAGTTTTTTTCAGTTCTTCATTGTGTTTTTTTAGAATTAAATTAATTAAAAACCATGAAATTAAAAATCTCCATGAAATATTTAAAAATGTTTATATTCTACTCATGTACCCTACAGCGAATTGTGGAGCTGGTTTCATTATTTATGGTTTTTATTTAAGCTGCAGTTATTTAATGAATATGTGTTTGGCCTAGACCATAATTTCAAAATGAATAAATGTTTCCTGATGTTTTTGAAGAGATTAAATTAATTTTTATTTAAATTTTTTTAAGAAACTATTAAAAAAGTAGACAGATTTTATGGACTAAAGCAAGTCTACTGACATTTTTGTTGTTGTTCCTTTTGCCTTGGTTTTTTTTAGGAAGTTTCTTTATAAATATAACTCTAATATCTTCGCTGCTTTAGAAGGACATTTATTTGTGTTGAAGTGGTTATGAGTAATAATATAAGGAATTCTATATAAAAGTAAAAACCAAATTTTTACAAACAGATTTTTCCGAATATGCTCTTTAAAGTTTTGGTATTAAAAATAAATTAAACATCTTCAAACAGAATAAAAATGGTACTTAAAGAAAACTACTTTTAGAGTAGCAGACCTCCATTTTGCATAGAATGACTTAAGTCTCAATTTGTCAGCGTTTAGTTCTACAAATAATGTCGCGTTTTTCTGATCTTAACTGGGCACTGTGGTCAGACGAGTCATCCGCTCTCAATTTATTTCTTTGGGGCTACCTAGAGGGTAAACTGTTTGCCAATAAGCCAAGAACAATCTACCAGCTTACGGTTAATATTCTAGAGAGAGGACAGTGGGAACTGACATTTTAAGAAAAGCAATGGAAACTGCTTTGGCAAAATTACGTTAGATCGAAGAAAACATAACAGAAATGTGAGTGCAAAAAAACATAAATATATTAAGAGTTTGGATCAAAATTTAAATCTGAAACCGCTTAAAAGAACAAGAAATTATTTAACACAAAAGTGTGACAACACTATCTGTTGCTTTTCTCTCGTACTAGTGGTGTATACCACAGACAGGCTGAATCCACTTAGAATTTATTCTAAACCCAAAACTTTAAGGGATCTTCGACGTATATTTCTTTATACACAAACGTTACGATAACATAAATATACCTTCATTTATTAGTTTCAATGGTGGAGGCTATAACAAAATAAATTTGTCAAAAAAATTTGCTTAACACAATAAGAAAAAAAAAATCAAAAATTATAAAAGTAAAATCATAAAATAAAGTAATTAAAAATTTTGGGCACCAATAACACTGTCCAACAGTATTTTTGGAACCATAATTGTAAAGGGCCATGTTAAATAGGCCATGTAGAATAAACTCATATGTAGTTCAACTGCTCCGAGTTTTATTTTACAGTGGGTCAAAGTTTTCATTTTTTGGAAGAACGGATCATTATACTAAAGAAAAAAAAATGTTGTAAGTTAATGTCTGTCAGAATTATTTTATCAGACATATGTTGGGGAATTTTATTAGGATCATTTTTGTGGAAGATCTTAACCCTCTAGCTGCTCTCTTAATGGGCCTTTTTTTAAGAAAATCAAAAAAGTCCTTTCAAAAGGGACATTTCAGGATTTAAATACATTAGGAATATTTTTCAGGGGGGGTCACCCTTTGATCTTAACCGTTTACCTCCTTCCTTTCACCCTTTTTTCAACAAAACAAATAAAGTCGTTGTTAAAAGGATGTTAAGCACAAAAATGTTCTAAGAAAATGGTTGACGAAAAATTTCAATGGGGGTCACTTAAACCTTCTACCTCCTCTCTTTATGTGTCAATTTGGCGCCTTAAGGATTAAAATATTCTACGAAAATTTTTGCCGAAATATTTCAGTGGCGGTCACCAAAGATACCAAAGTTGTATATAAAGCTCTTTACGCATAATTACCAAAATTACACGCCAACTTATGCAATAAAATTATATTCATATTGGGGTATAAGAGACTTTGCCAACTTAAATTGGCAAATCTTTAATTTCGAGACATTTTTCAAATTTAGAAATAGAAAATAGTCCCAGGGACTAGGTTCTGACAAATTAAGGCCCTAATCATGTACAACGCAGCGCAACGCCAAACAATAACATTGAAAGCACAAACAATGTCATAAATATTTTGTAATTTTGTTGTTGCTTTCAACAGAAATTCATGTACCGTTTTAAAATTTTTAACGACACAAGCAATGGAGCGTTGATTCTTTGGACATATGGAAGAGTGGCTTAAGTCGACATAAGACACAATTAAGTTCTTCAGTCAAAAAAAGTTGTAAAATCTTTAATATTTAGCCTCTTTTAAAGTTCTTTCTAATACGATAATATACCAGCAAAACTCAAAATTACACCTTAGAAAAAGAAAAATTATCCGATTTATATGATATTACAACTGATAAAAAATTAACGTGTTATTTTACAAAGAAGAGTAACACAAAAAACATCATTTAAAAGAGATTAATATAAGACATACTTTTTAGATTCATAAAGAAACTTAAAATAAATTAAAAAAAAAAAAATAAATAAAACAACTTAAAATAAAGAGTTCTATTTCTGCATTTGGTTGGATATTTTATTTTAAGGAAGCAGATAGAGGGCTATTTTTGCCTTAGAAACTATCAAACCGATTTTAGTTAAATTTTAAACATGAATAGATCCCTATTCATATAGCCACATTAGCTATGCATTTTTCAAAACTAGGTCCCAAATAGGTACACTTGCAAAAATTTTAACTGAACGCATACATATAAAAAGTTAGTAAAACTAAAAGCTGTTGACAGCAAATGCTTATTTAAAATGAAGATCACTAAACAGCTTCTTTGTTTGTATGAGAAATATTTTCTAAACATATACCTCTTGTATATGAGACGAAACAAATAATTAAAAACACAATAAAATGTGTTATAATACTACAAAAAAATTTAAAATTTAGTTACATCAGTTAATCGGCTAATCGAATGAAATTAACCGGCTTAATTGTTAATCAGAAATAGCCAATTTTAAATTAACCGATCAGTTCATCGGGTAGTAATTAATCGGCTAAGCGATTTACGATTAACCGAATAAATACCCTATTGGACAGAGGCACCATCCTGTTGAAAACACATTTTTTAAACGCCTTTAAAAAGAGATCACCATGCAAAATGTTGAATAATGTAGATCGTTTGATATTTAATTGATGCGAACGATGACGAATGGAAGTTTTTGGATCTTCTGCAACACTTCTGCTCACAACTGGTACATTCTCGGTTGAACGACCACTACGTTGATAAATTCTGCTTGTGTTTTTAAGAACGGAACCAGTTTCTTTAAATTTATCAACCATTAGCTTGATGACACGATTTGGTGGAGCATTTTCTCTACCGAATTTTGTTCTAAAGTTCCTTATTACATCTTGAAAACTTTTGCCAGTTTCAAAAAATGTTTTAATAATAAAAAAACACGTTAGAACATAAACATAATATATTAAATATAATAAATAAATAAAAAATATAAATATAATATATTAAACATAATTAGTCAATTCACAAGGTATCCTAACATGTCATATTGTCAAAATGTCCTAATATTTCACAATGGTTTAAAAATATTGTTGTACGGCTCAGACGCTCAGCGCTGGACTTTTCTGATTAATTACGACAGCACAATAAACACAGCAAGCAACGTTCTATTTATTTAAGACACTTTTTGTTAACAAACCAACAACAATATTTTTAAACCATTAGGACATTTTGACAATATGACATGTTAGGATACCTTGTGAATTGACTAAATATGTTAAATAACCGGAATGTATATGGGGGATTTCGATGTCTTCCGATTTGGATGAAATTCGCACCAAGGTCTTATTGGATAGTTGTTTAGACACAAATTTTCAACCAGATCGGTCAAAAAGTTTCTGAGTTAGAGGGGGTAAAAATTTGACATTTTGGCCAAACCGGTGTTCTTTCTCATCCATGTAACTTATTATATTATATCAATTGGTGTTAGCAAAAGTTGTCCCAAACAAATTAGATAGCTATTTCTTCAAGCTTTCGAAAAATATTTTTTTTTGTTTTTTTTGAAATTTTTTTTTTAAATTTAAAACTTATTTTTTATTTTTTTTTTGAAAAGGGTATTTTTTTTTTTTTTTTTTTTTTTGCTTAAAAGAAAGCTTAGGTCTTTTCCTTTAAGTAAGTGCTGGTCGCTATTTGGGCGGCGAGTGGGTTATGTATAAAAAAAATAATTTCTAAGTCAGGACGAGGACTTTTCAATTTTTGGCATATGCACTATTTTGAATTTTTTCCTATTTGTGTGTAAGTGTTTCTAAAATCTTAAAAAAAAACTTATGCTGAGAAACTAGACAAATTAACCTTTCCGACGGTATATAACATACCTAACTAGCATTTCATTCCCACGATACTGTAATACCCACAATATGTTAATCCCAGGAATAAAATCACTTTTTCTATAGAGATGTTGACAAATAAAATTTTTTTATTTATTTGTAATAATAATTAAATTAAAATAAAATAAAAATAATAAAAACAAAAAGATAAATAATCTAAAAAATTTAATCTTAATCACATAAGTCCTTTAATAATTTTTTTTTGTTTTTTTTAAAATTTTGAAATTTTTTTTTTAAATTTAAAACTATTTTTGTATTGTTTTGAAGCGGGTATTTTTTTGCTCAAAAGAAAGCTTAGGTCTTTTACTTTAAGGTAGTTCTGGTCGCTTTTAGGGCCGCTAGTGGGTTATGTATAAAAAAAATAATTTGTAAGTCAACACGAGGATTTTGAAATTTTTTAGCATATAACGTCTTGACTTAGAAATTATATTTTTTTATACATAACCCACTAGCGGCCCAAAAAGCGACCAGAACTTCCTTAAAGTAAAAGACCTAAGCTTTCTTTTGAGAAAAAAAAAAAAAAAAAAAAATACCCGGTTCATCCAAATCGGAAGTCATCGATTTCAAAATTTGGGTCACTTGACATGAAATCCCCCATATATTTAGAATCTGGAAATAAAAATTTATGGGTCGATAACGGATGGCTACTTAACTGAAATTGTGTGGCCAGCAACGCCGTTTATGTTGAAATATACAAAAATTTTTTTTTATTTTATATTTTTACATCAGCAGCGTTGCTTGGGCCCTAATCATGTAAAACGCAACGCAACGCCAAAAATAACATTGAAAGCAAAAACAATGTCGTAAATATTTTGTAATTTTGTTGTTGCTTTCTACAGAAATTCATGTAGCGTTTTAAAATTTTCAACGCCACAAGTAATGCAGCGTTTGAAATTTTAAAACGCAATGTGACTTTCTGCTTTCAATTTAATTCTTTGGCGTTGAGTTGAGTTTTACATGATTAGGGCCTTAATTTCGCTGCTGGCAACTCAACTTCAGTTCAGTTGCCATTCGTTATCGACCCATTAGAATAAAAATTCCAGGTAGAAAAAATGGCAGCAAAATTCAAATGCTACTTCAATTTTTTTTAAAAAGTAAGGTTACAACCGATTGCGATTGCAACCGCAAAAACTGTTACTCGGTTTAGTTATACGACTACTGGAGTGCCCTACTCTGGGGGGGGGGGGCATCTTAAAAAACCCAAATTCCAAACTTATTTGTAAAACTAAAACTTGAATGGGACCCTTTTACAAAGAAAAGAACAAGTTATCAAAATTAAATACCTTTTAAAACTGTATTTTTTCAAAATCCATCCTAATGTGTCCTTTTGTAAAAAAAACCCCTCTAGTGAATTTATATTTTTCTACTGTAATCAATACTACAAAAATACTTTTCAAATTAAATAAACTAAAATTTAACAATACCTGAAATCAAATTAATTAAATTACGATTATTTGTAAAATTTCACATTAAAATGCAATTTTAATTACATCAAAAACGAACACACCATTTTAAACAAAAAAAATAAAATAAAACTTAAAAAAAGTTGCAAAATAATTTGAATTTTTCAATACGAATTTAAAAAAAAAACCACCACAAAGTATAAAATGTTATTTAATTATTCTGTAGAGAATTTTATTCTATTTTTTCTGCAAATACACACAAAAAAAAAAAAGATAAAAATAACAATAGAGATATTTAATTATAATCCTATTTTATTTATACTTGTATTGTATTTTTACTTTTTAACAAAAAAAAAATGTTTTTTTTTTTTTTGTTATTTCAATTTCACCCTGTATAATGTTAAATAAACAACTAACAAAAAGAACAAAAGAATTTGAAAAATGTTAAATGTAAAATTGTAAAATTCAAATAAACTATTGGCCTGATCAAAGAACAAACGAAATATAAATTTTCGAGTGTGTGTGTGTGTATGTATGTGAGTCGTTTCCCAGCACATGTTTCTTTTATAGAAATATTTCGAGTGCGAGTCATGTGCAAATTTCAATTGTTTCTATAGTTGAGTTCAAAATACACCACAGGAGCCAACAAACAAACAAAAATATTGCAATAAAATAATAATAAAAAAAAAAAAAAATTAAATTGCATAAATATTTGAATTCAAATAACAATTGCAAACAATTCTTTATGAAAATTTACAAACATTTTCTAGTTAAAGTCTATAAAATGATTGAAAAAATCACATAAATTAATAAAATAAATAGAATATTTAGATGAATTTGGTAAACAAATTGTTAAAGTGATTTTTAAATTAAATTTGAATGACATTTGAAAATGTGCACACTACACCATTCGCAATGCTCAGTTAAGAGGATGTCACTTCATACCCTGAAGGAGATTAAGAGTTAATTGTCAAAATGCCACTAGTACAATTACTTGTGCTAACAGGGTTAGAGTTTTTATATAAAAATACTAATGCTTATGCGTACCAGTACTTGATGTAGTAAAAGGGCGCCCGCCACTTGTATACTGATAGAATTTTTGTGTAGCAAAACTAAAAATCAAGTACATATTTGTATTTTGATACTGTTTCTTAAATTTGATTTCAAATCATTTATTTATGCCATATGTTTTATTAAAAAATGTTACAACGCAAAATGCTAATATTTTCTATAGACAACAACTAGTAACAAACTGGTTCTCAAGAACCCAATGTGATTCTCGTATACGTCTAAAAACAATAGTAGTAGTGATTTTCCAAGCACACTCAATGCTAATTTGAGTACTAAGATGGTATAGCAAAGTTTACAGTTGAGAACATGTACTGGATATCTTTTACTTGTTTGGTACTAGTAAGGTACTAGTTCAATCTCCGGCAGGGTAATAAGAAAATAATTTGAGAATACAAATACCCAAAAACTTATTGCAATTGTTTTTTAAAAAATGTTAAACAGTTTTTTCTTTGTTATAATCAAACAGCCGTATTCATATAAATTTATTTATGATTAATTAAACGTTTATAAGCAAAAAGTGCTAAAGTTGTATTCATAAACGAAAATTAGTATATTAAACCTTCAATAAAGCATTAATAAAGTATGAACAGTTTTTGCTGGATTTACCCTTCTTTAAACCAAAAATAGAATGACATTTTGATAAATGTTTGCCTTTAATGATATTATTTTTGGTCAATATGTTTTAAAATAAAAGAAAAATGTCTTATTTATTAATAAGAACATGTTAAATACATTTTACTAAATTTATTTTAATTAAGACAACCTAAAGTTATATTGTTAAATATTAAAAAAAAATTATGTGATTTAAATGAATATGTTCCGGGCCAAATGCAGATATTCTTTTTTATTATTTATTAAATTATTGCAATTAGTTTTTTTTTAGGTTTTAAACAACGAATTGTTGTTCAAAAAAATAAGAAAATAAAAATAAACAAATCATAATAAAAGTGATGTTAATAAAATGTAAACAAACCTTTTATACTCTCTTATCGTATATATAAAAACATTTTTAAACAAACATTTGTTTTATACCTTTCTGCAAAGTCTTGTAAAATTCTTATAAAATATTATTATTTTATAAGAATAATTTTTAAGGTCTTTAATTATAAAAATATATATTAACTATAGAATATCATGTGAACCGAATTGAAGTTTCATGCATCACTAGCAATAAAGAGCCAACAAAACGTAAATAAAGCTGCCATATGCTTAAACACAGAACGGATTGCAGGGTGTCTAGGGAATTATGGCCCGGATTGGACGCAGGGACAACCAGGGTTCTTTTAGACTTAGATAGGAGTGGTATCAGGACCCTTATAAGGTTTTTGAAGGGGGATTGCTCTGTTAGATCTTTTGCAAGTAAGTGGGATAAAACCATACGGGACTTCTGCAGTTTATGCGAGGATGCTGAGGAGCTAAAGACGGTTGAGCATGCACTTTGCAATGGTTCTAGGATGCAGGGTCTCAGGCACAAATGGCTAAGAGATTGATTTCACGATGAACTGCGGTGTACCCCTGGATCCCTAATCCCTTCAATATACAGGAACACGCCAGGGAAATACGACGGTTATTTCTGATGAGGCGCATTACTCTTCTTAACCTTACCTAACCTAATCTATCATATGCTTAAAGAATATCGGAGATAATTAAGAAAAACATTTAAACTCAAGATACAAAAAAATAAAATTTTAGGTCACAAATTGAATGTAGAACAAATAATATGATAACTTATGTAGAGCAAATATAATAATCATGTTATTAAAATATTTTGCAATTACAAAGAAAAAATCAAAAAATTTTTGAAACAATCCAACAAATTTTCAAAAGAATTAAACAATTGGAATAAATTGAAATACAAACACACAGCACATAATAAAAGTAATCAATACCAGGAGTTAAAAGATTAAAGGAGAAATTTATAATTCTATATTAAAGCAAATTGTATATTTAACCCTTAAATAAACAATAAATGAAATATGTAAATAAATAATTGAAAAAAAAATTAATTAAATTTTAAGCAAAATGTGCATATATGAACATTGATGTGGCGAAAACTAAAGCATCGAAATAATATGGAGACCTAAAATTAAAATTAAAAAGGGCATATCTTCAAAAATAAATCGAGTATTACAAATAGATAAAAAGTGTTTTGTAAATAACTTATCTAGACTATGCGAGTAGTGAATATGCTACGATTGTAGAACTGGAAAATTAAACTATTTTAATCGATATTGGTTTCTCAATATGTATTTATATCTCGATTTATCACAAGTTCATAATTTTGTATTTCTGGTGTGATCATATAAGTTTTTTACCGACTAACAAAAAAGTTACATACAAAAGTTACATTGTTAGAGAACACCATTTTCCAGACCTTTTAGTTTTTAGTCCTCAACTTTTTTTGTTAACTAAGATTTTTTTTTTTTTGCTTATTTTTTATTACTCTACACAAATATATAATAAAATAAATACACAATTAATTATACCCTGTGTTATAAAAAAAAGTTCAATTTCAAATATTTGTTTGTAATACTCGATTTCTTTTTAAGGATATGCCCTTTTTATGTTAGGTTAGGATAGGTTAGAAAGTCTGGTGTGAAGCAAACTTCACACCCTCGCCCAGAGACCAATATGGGCCATTGTGACGCCTTAATTATGAAAGAAAGAAGGAAAGAAGAGAAAGAAATCTAGTGTGAAATAGTAGGAGAAGTAAATGGTGAAAGCACAGATTTTAATGTTAGGTTTCCATATTATTTCGTGGGCTTATTTTTCGGTACATCACTGTATGTCTTTCTTGCCAACGTTAACTAGTTGGCCAATTAAGCTAAAGTGTAGGAATTTTACTTTGAATTTTCAGCAAACTCGAGATATAGTTTTGCATTTAATCGTTTTATAATCTTATAATCGGGATCTATTTCCACTTATCTTTTTGCTGGCATTATCTTCTAATTCAGCGGATCCTAGATTTTATTTGGAAACCTACTTTAAATCTTTACTTTCTTACCAGGCTGTGATATATCTTTTAGTTTTAAGAGTGTTCAAAAGTTTCTAGATCTAAATATCATCCTTGTACCTATATACTCGCCAAATGTGTTTTGTGCAAAAAATGTTTCACAGAAAAAATTATAAATTTTCTCCAATCACCAAATTTATACCAAATTCAACCAATTCAAACAATTTGTTGATTTTGCACCTTTTACCAAAATGATTATATTGATTACTTAAAATTTGAAAAAATATTTTCAATAAATGATATTTTTAATTTTAATCAAAAAAGAGATCAAAAAACTTTGCCATTTCAAACAATTTGTTAGTTTATTTAGATAAATATTGACAATTCCAACAACAATTCTAAATGCTTAATTTATTTTATTTAAAACGAAAAAAGTCAATTAAGATTTTTTGTTATTTAATTAAAATTTTAATTGAAAATTTATAAAATTATATTTTTAATTTTCTTTCAACTAAAAAAATAATTGATTCAATCATCACATTAATTAAATTTAAATACTTTTTAAACCATTTTTTTTTTAATTGATAAAACACTTTTTTCTATGTTTAAAAACTCTAGGGACTTTTTCGACTTTTTTGTCGGGAAAACTTTAGTTTTGCTCACACTTAACCAAGTCCCCGTCCATATTATGAAACATTTGAGTTTGAATGTGAAAGAGAAAGACGAATGGAAGAGTGAGGCTTGTTTGTTATACATGCAGTTCCTATGAGTTTGTGATTATTTTCGTTTCTTTAGACCCTACTAATGCAATGCAGCACAGGAAAATTGGTTATGGGAAGGAGGATTAAGGGAGCAGTTTTTATGTACATTCGACTTGAAATAAATACAAATACATATTTATAGTGAAAGTGCGAGGGAAGACTTCAGCAGGAAAATTACTCCCCATTCGGAGAGTTTTAACGCGTTTTTTTTGGCCAGTTTACGTTTTACGATGTACCGGTCAATCGACCACAAACGGATGGGCTCTTGAGGAAAAACGTGTATTACGAACAAACGTACGAGTTTTGGTAACCAGATCCCAAACTTCATCAGAACACATCCCACTGTAAACGATAAGAGAGAGCAAAAATAGCCCACATAGCGACGGGACTTAAGGGAATCAATAAAATTGGATAAAATAGATCACCAACGAGAACCTTCGCCCTCTCATGCACGCGGTCGAGAATCTAAAAAATAGACTTTGAAGCACCGGCGCACACATGAGAGTTATATTTCATTCAGTACCGGATATATGTAGGTGGTATAAATATTATGTAGATCAGATGGAGTGAATTATCTCTTATAGCATTTTAAGCTACCAAGGCACTTGAATGCTTCTTTCGACGTCTTGAAAATATGTTTTGTCCATCGAACAGCACATTGTATTTTCATGCCCAGATTCTGATTCCTCAATAATTATACCGCGCATATATAGAGCCCTATTTGCGACTATATCGTAAGCGACAATTTAACGCAATTTAGTTTAAGGTTTTAATTCAGGTTATAAGTACTCGTTAGAATGAAAAACAAATTCATAATAGTAAAAAGGGGTTGGAAGTTTGACATAGGAGGTCATTTAGAAAAATAAGAAATAGAGTAGGAGAAAAATCGGAGACTTACGGCACCATTGAATTAATCTCTCTTAATGAAACCTCATCTATAACAACTCGCGATCTTTGAGAAAGCTCGATATAAATCGAGATAAATTATCGCCGACACCAAATACAACAAGTTTTGAAAAGAGTGCACCATAACAGACTCTGTCAAACGCCTTGGAAAGTTTTCCGATAACAAGTCCGGTAAGTCTTCTATAGAGCCGCCTTTATGGATGCCATACATGCGGTCACTTCGCAAGTAGCTTGACTTTAAAAATTTTACAAGATGGTAAAGTGGCATACTTTCCATTACTTTGGAAATTGCCGACAAAAATTACAATTGGGCAGTATTTTTCAGGGTTATAAGGCACTCCTTTTTTGGGGATTAGAATTTCATTTGCAACTTAGAAATTTCCCGTCTGTTGGACGGATATCTCGTCCTTGGTTAGGATTAAGCGTACTTATCTGCCTCAATGCCCATTAAAAATCGAGTTTCGTTAAAATAATTGTTATCGTTATACAGAAAACATTTAAGTTACCCTCTTGTACAGTGCTGCTACATTTTTATAACCAAAATTTCTGAAAATGTTACCAAATGTGAAAAAATGTAACCAAATTAGTAATTTCATTTGTTAATTGAAAAGACATTAAACTATATAGGAAAATATTAATTACAAATTAAGAAAACAAAGCAAGAAATGTAATTCTTGTTCATATTAAACAAAAAACGAGAAACTTAAATTAAAAGTTTTTATTTATTTCTGAAATTTTTCATAAAAATATTTTTATTTTATAAGAGTTTAACCCGTCAAATTTCCATACAAAATTCAGTTTATTAAAAGTTAATAAAGTGAATTTTTTTGAATATATCCTTTAAAAACAACAAAATTAATACTTCTCAGTTATAAATAACAAATATGGAAATACTAAATGGTTTTCCGCTTTTTAACTGCCAGTGGATGGGCTGCCAAATGTTGCGATTTTTTAATCCTCTTGTTAATGGAAATTTACGTTTGGCAATTGGTGTCAAAGGTTTTTTTTATTAATTTAAAATACTGCCAAATAAAAAAAAAACATTAAGCAGATATGAATATATATAATATATCTTAAATTCACGCCATTTTCTTACAGTAAATTCTACAAATTCTAAAATTATAGATTATAAATCAATTTATTTTTGAAAAATCTTAAAAATAATTATTATTTATGTTTTTTCGATCTTTTTGTTTTAACTTCAATAAGTAAACGAATAATTAAGCTCAAGGCCTTAGTTTTTTTAATAAATTTTATTTATTTATTTTAATAGTCAATATTTCGTAACCCTACGGGAAACATCTTCAGGATAAAAATATAGAAATTTTTATTACAAAACAATAAAGATTATATTTTATTAAAGTACAATAAAGATCGGATTAGCGGGCAGTCGTTTAATGTACGTTTATTGTTACTCGTTTTAATAAAAATTTCTATATTTTTATCCTGAAGAGGTTTCCCGTAGAGTTACGAAATATTGACTATTAAAATAAATAAATAAAATTTATTAAAAAACTAAAGCATTGAGCTTAATTATTCGTTTACTTATTGAAAATCTTAAAAATTCCTATTTTTATTTCAATATATGTGACCCGGTCTATGAAAAGGTGGCTTATGACTCAAAAAACAGAACGAAGGACAAACAGAACTACCGAGCAACTGACGAAATGCATTGTTTATCTATAGCAGCTGATTTGTTTTTGAGTCATAAGCCACCTTTTCATAGACCGGGTCACATATTATTAAAATATACTACTGAAAATAATATAAATTTAGAACATTTTACTTCTATTCAAGTTTTAAGAAACACTAAAATGACTTTTGTTTACTTTTTCAGTCATGATCTGAAATTGATTCCGCGTGATATTTTCCATTTTCTACTTGAAGTACCACTTATCTTTACTACTCTTAAAATTAGGAAAAACTACGCTCATTAAAAAAAATTAATTGAAAATCTCCATTGATTAAAACTTCATTTGATATCAATTCGAGAACATGGCCGTTTCTAAGATTAAAAACACAATTGGTAATTTTTTTCTTAACAAAAATCTTAAAAAATATCTGGTAGCTATTTTAAAAGACGTTTTTTGTTTTCGATAAGGTATAAAAACTTCCGTTCATTTTAAACAAATAGTTAATGAGACAATCGTAGTGCAAAGTACACATTATTCGAAGTCATAAATAAATTTCTTCGAATCTAAATACGCAATAACCCCCCATGTAAATAAAAACCTTTAAAATTGAAAAAATTAAATTGCAAGTGTACCAACAAAAACATATTTATACGTATTATTGTTTTAGAAAAAAAGTAACCAAAATGAAAAAACTATTCACATCTCCACATTGAGAAAAAAATATTATCAATTTTGGCTAGAAATAATCAAAAGCGGCAGCTCTGCTCTTGTATAGCAAATTAGGCGAGCGAGGTAAAATTATAGACCGACTTAATCTATTTGCAGTACCAAACCATTTTTAAATATAGGGAATATCTAAGCCGTATTACCATTGTCCAGTGTGGCTTGAAATCTCATTGTATAAGATCAATATGAAATAATATTTTAGTCCATTTTCAATAGTAAAGGAGAATTCATTCCGATATTATGACCAAACTCTTGTTTAGATAAGACATTAAGTATTATAAACCAATTTGATCAAATACTAAAATTCCTGAAATAGCTTTTACGGACTTATTGGCTAATGTGCTGTTTACACAACACATGTGATTGATCGTGTAGTCAAATTTATATGAAAAACACTAAAATAACTGAGTGCTTTTCATATAAATTTTACTACACGTTCAATCACTTGTGTTGTGAAAACAGCACATAAATCTTGAATGCTTTTTTTAGACAAAGTCGGTGACTTAGAATTTATTAAATGAACACAGATCAAAAAAAGAAGAAAAACTTCATATTAGAGACAAGTAGGTGACGTTTTTGGTTCGTAAATTACTCTTGTTATAGTAATTGTTGAAGTACAGTACAGACTGTCTTATTTTTCAAGGCCTCTTATTAGATATTCAGATATTATTAGAGCCTTTACGATTTCGGATTGTTATTACTATAACATGTTAGCACCCCTCTAAAAGACCTCTTAGACCATCTGATTGTGGTTCAATTTAGCGGTTGGTCAAATCATAAGGATAACATTATTTGTTTTAAGTTTGAAACTTAAAACAAATTATGTTACCTAAAAGTTATACTTTGGCTCTAATCAGTGGCCTTCATTTATTTCATTAGGCTTACGGAGGTGATCGTACAGAATACAAATGTCAAGAAATTGTCAAAAAGTGTTTACTGGGTACTAAAAAAGTCAGGGTTTACGATTAAGCAATTAAAGTGCACAAATGTTAAAAGTTCACTCTAATACACTAGTCTCGGTTCACACTATTAAAGTTAATTTTTTCAGAAAGTCTGAATTAAGAGAAGAAAAGCAGGCCCTCTTTCTCTCTCGTCAGCACAGACTTTCTAAAAGAAATTTTTTATAGTGTCAACCCGGACTTATCAAATCATTTCCACTGTCACTTTTGTAGGAACACTACTCTACATAAATTTCTTTTAGGCATTTGTTAAGCATTATCTGCTAATTCCTTAATTAATTATTATAATAAAATTTCTTTGACTTATTTTCCTAAATTAAAACATAATTTTTTTTCTTAAGAAATTTCTATTATGTACTTTAATAAATTTAATTATAAAAATGTTTATTCCGGCCACAAGGTGATCTTTATTTAAACTCATTGAAAAACCAATAATATTTATTTTATTTATAAAAAAAAAAATTATTAAAAATGTCGCATGTCTTGCCATTCAACGGAATAATTTTCTAAATGTCATGCATATAAGACAGACTTGAGGACAGACAACTCATTCCAATGATTTCACATGCTTGAACACAATTTGTTTTAATTGCCAACTTGCATTAAATGAATAGAAAAATGTTTATTATTCAATTATAATTTATTGTTATTGAACATTCTACATATGAATGAATAGTATTAAATGTTTATTTCCCTCGCCCAAATGAACTTGTGAAACTGGTGCTTTTGTATTAGCAACGAGTTATACTGGAACTAGTAGATTTGAGAAGAAGAACAAGAGGCAGATAATTTGTTGTATATAATTTGAAAGAATTTAATGAGAGAAATTTTTAATTTGTTTTCTAAATAAAAGAAAAAAATTAAAGAAAAAATTAATAGAAACGATTAATTGAGGGGAAATTTCGCAAAAACAAAAAACAATTAAAAACATCTACAGTTTTAACACGTAAAAGTGCTATATTAAGCTGTGCCGAATCTTATAAACCCTTCACCAATAGTGCGAAATTAAATACTTTGGTGAAATCTTTTAATTCGGGAGTGCATTTGTATTTTTATTTTAGAAAAATGTGGAATACGAGGGCGGGTCAATTAGTCCTTGACTTTTTGAATGAAACACAGTTTTTTTTACAAAAAAAAATTATTTTCCAACATAGTCTCCTTTAAGCTCAATACACTTAGTCCAACGTTTCTCCAATTTGTATATGCCTTCCAAAAAAATAGGATTTTTCGAAGTCCATAAAACAGGCATTTGTTTGACAAATAATTTCATCGTTGGAGCTCAATCTCTTTCCACCGAGCCTCGGAAATAGGAAATAGTCACTGGTGTCTAAATCCGGAGAATATGGCGGATGTGGTACCAATTCGTAGCCCACCCGTGCATTATCTTGATGATTTTTCTTGGCCATATGGGGTCGTTTTTTTAAATCCTCGTTAAATCGGTCCAATAAGTTGGCATAATATTCGCCGTTTATTGTTTTTCCCTTTTGAAGGTAATTGATGTTGCCATCACCTTATTGGCCGACAAACTTACCTTGGCCTTTTTCGGAGACGTTTCAACCGGACAAACCGATTGTTTGTACTGCTGCTTGGTCTCCGGAGTGTTCTAGTGGATCCATGTTTCATCCACAGTTACAATACGCCGCAAAAGTAAATTTTTAATTTGTTTTCGTTCGGATCAAAACTTTACAGTAGTCTATTAAGTACCACCTGTACTTGATGGGAGCAGTGTTGCATTTCATATAACTACGAGGGGAGTTGGAAAAGTCGCGGACTTATTGATCTGCCTTCGTATAAAGTTTTTAGATTATAAGAAGACTTTAAAAAGTAGAGGTTTATGGGTACAAATTAGATGCAAATGGCTTTTTGTTCATATTTCAGCCATTTGTCGGGCGATCTGGCTGTAATTCAATAGTTCACTATTGCGGGCTATATGTTACGCAAATCTATATAATGTTAGCCCCCATCACATTTTGGGGCTACGGAAACCCCATTTCGGGCCAAGCCCGACCATATGATACCCTACACCACAGAATATAAAAACAAATTTTCGATGGTGTATCGCTTTATGAATAGGTTTCTATCTTTGTTTCATTAAACTTCATTAAAATATGTTAGATAAAGGCATAAATTGCCCCTATCTCCCCTTGTGGTCCTATTTTTTTTAAAAAAATGTATAGCTTATGTATCCATATAAATAAGGATATATCTATGTTTTAAATATCATCAAAATTGGTTTGATAGTAGGCAAAAAAACTATATTCCGGAAAGCAGCTTACATGGGAGCTATATGAAATTATGGACCAATTCGGCCCATTTTCAATAGTTCTGGTCCTTGCGCCAATTAAAACCTATGTACCAAATTTCATCAAACTATCTTCGAAATTGCGACCTGCACTTTGTGCACAAAGTAACAGCCCGACGGGCATCGTTAGATCGACGAAAGTTATTCTGAGTCGATCGGTATACTTTAAGGTGGATCAAGGACGTATGCTAGGAACACAACTGGGACGAACGACGAATTTCGCTTAGCACGAAGATTTTTTCAGTAAAAATTCGCTGAGTAAATTCGTGGTATGAAGCACCATAACGACGAATAACTAGCAGCTTTTATAGTGAATATGAAATTGTTAAAGAGTATGTACTGTGTCTATTTCGAAATTTGCTTTCGGACAAGGAAATATGCCAAAAAGCATTTAGCATATTTAAAAAAAAAATATTCAATATCCCACCGAACTCAATCTGCTAAGTCTAGCAGGAAATATGCTAAAATGGTAACACTAAACTCTGCAGAAAAAAACTTTTCGATACACTTTTTTAGATATTTTTTTCTGTAAAAGATTAAAACTTTCGAAAATAGTTTTTGATTTTTTTTTATGTATTTTTAATTATTTTGCATAGAAAATGTGTTACTCGGCTTTAGTTTTTGATAATTTACCAAAAAAAAACTTTTAAAAAAATCGATTCATGTAATTTTTAAATGTTTTTGGTAAACTTATCGAAGTTGTTTTTGGGAATACTATTATTTATTAAAAGATTTTGTTTGTTGTGCTTAATTCCCTTTTTTTAAATACATAATTGATAAAAATACTGAAATTTATTGTTGGAGGATAAGCTGTTCCTATGCGCACTTCACTGTTTGCTTAGGCCAGATCATCAGGACACGTTCTCCTAAATAATTTGAGAAAAGCCAAAGCTATCAGCAAACAAGACTACAGTGGGAATTAGAATTACCTACAAACACTCAAAAAAACTTGTTTGCTACAATATCAAAGCTTAAACAAAATACCAAACAATAAATCAGTGATGAGTTTATCTTTTCTTACATTCCCCACAATTATTTGTTTTTAATATGTTTTTTCTTTACCCACTTACAACTACAATTAATGTTGGGAGAATTCCAAATAATTTTCATTAAATAATTTTTAATGAAGAAAGAAATTTGTAACATGAAATGAATTAAAATTTAATAACAATTTTTCTTTCTTGACTGAAGCTGGGATTGAACCCATGGACATGTTGATTCGACATGTTGCGATAGTACCCACACTATCTCTTCCGAAATCTGTGGCTTTTAACAGTCACCGCCATTGTCGACGGCTGACAGTCAATAGTCAAACATCCACCTTTAAACCAAAACTTTTTTTTCCTGGTAGATCGAAGTTTGTTGTTGTGAATGATTATCTGTTTTCAATTGATTTACATATTTTTTCCCTTCACTTATATTCCTTCATTGTTATTGAAAAATTTAATTGTTATCTGATGTACAAGATTTCTTTTTAAAATTTTTGCTTTTCTTTTTTCTTACAAATAGTTTTTAAAAGAATTTTATAATCTGTTGACATTTTATACATTTCAAGAAAGTAGATAGAATATGCTAAACAACGATATATGGCATCTTTAACTCATTTTTTTCATGTCTTCGATTAATCGGCTACAAATTGCAAAACATAGATAAGCAGCTTTGACGCAAGAGTAAGAAAATACTTTACTTTAATTCCTTGTAAGAACAGCTTATTTTGCAAACAGGTTACAAATTTAGAACTTTTCCTAAATTGTACCTTAACTATAAATATTTGAATTTTTTTCGACTATGCACTTAGAAGCTATTACACCTTTTTCAGTCCCCCACTGAGCGCTCTACATATTTAAAAAGTACATACTTAAAAACTCGTGAAATTTCTTAAAACAACTTAAGTGATTACTTCCCGAAAGTCTAGACTTGTTTATATTTTTCAATTTCATTACTTTTCTAACGTTCTGTTAACAGCCTAAGCAAAACAAAAAATCATAAATATTCATTAACAACTCAAAATTATTTATGGTAGAATTTATGATAATTATCAGGGCTGGTTTTTATATCCATGACCAATTTAAAGATATGCAAAGAAAACCGTGAATACGCATAAGGAAAACTTTATTAAAAAACTAATTATTTTTAATTTTTTTTTATTGCTAATTGAAAATATATTGGGGGTAAAACTTAAAAATGCAGGATTCCCAAGAGATGGCGTATATTTAACACATGGTTTCTGCCTTAAATAACTTATGTATTAGGATATTCATTCAGTTAACCGTTAATCGATTAACCGATTAATTACTACCGGATTAACTGATCGGTTAATTTAAAATTGGCTATTTTCGATTAACAATTAAACCGGTTAATTTCAGTCGATTAACCGATTAACCGACATAATAAAATTTTTATTTTTTTGTAGTATTATAACATATTTTTTTGTGTTTTGAAGTATTTGATTCTTCTCATATGCAAAAGGTATGTGTTTAGAAAATATTTTTTCATACAAACAAAAAAAGGCTCTTCATTTTAAAAAGATCTTTGCTGTCAACAGCTTTTTGTTTCACGTACTTTATATATGGGCATTTCCATTGTGACGTGACGTGATATTCCTACGACAAAATGTAAAAAAAATTAAATGAAGAAGTCAAATTTGTAAAAAGTTTTTTTTTATATTACAAATCAATAAAGCAGCACTATATTCAGAAAAAAATTTACAACAATCAACCTTAAGGATGAATATAAGCAAAAATATGCCCCGGCGTGACGTTACGAAAAACAGAAGTGGATTTTGACTTGCATTACAAAACTGCAGAAGTCTGCGAATTGAGCAAGACTTCTTGTATAAAACCTTTTTTAATAATTTTTGGACTTATATAGATTAATTTTCCAAGTTATCAAATTTAAAAATCATTACTCGTTTTAGTTACATATGGAAATTTCCAGCGAAAAGTCTACTTTTTGTAATGTAAAGCCAGAAATCAAATACGCTTGTATTTTAGGACCATGTTGTTCACAAGTTTTCACTTTTGTAATTTAATGTAGAGCTAGTTGCGCTTTACATAACATATAAAAAAGTAAATTATACTAAACAATTTTTGATAAACGATTTAAATTACTTCTGGCGTTACGTTACAAAAAGAACACTTGTCGCTGGAACTTCCCATATGTATTTATGTATTTATGTGTTATTTGTCTCTTCTCATATTTTCTCATATTAATCTTTAAACAGAATTAACCGAAACAATTAGCAGTGTTGAAAATTAAAAAAAAAATTAGAACAGGACTCTAATGACATAATGGAACATTTTATACGTTTAGAGAAATCCAGGAAAGGGACTGAAAAATTAGATATTCTGTATTATGATTATGAGATTTATCAAAACTAAAGAAAAAATCGCTTAAATCCTAAACATTTTTTTTAAGGGGTCCTTAAACTATTGAAATAACTAATAAAATTATCTTAAAGCTTATTTTTAATTCCTACATGATATTTATGTATTAATTAAAAATATGTATTATATATTTATGAATTATTTTTTTGTTTGCTTGTGTTAGTTCAAGAATTGTTATGTTTGTTATGTAATTGCTTTTTTTAAATAAACTCCAAAAAATAAATAATTTATGCATTTTTATGTATTGAAATTACTTAATTTATAAAAAAAAAAAACTTAATTAATCGGTTAACCGATCAATTACAAAATTAACCGATTAAGCCAAAACCTCGGTGAATTAATCGACCGATTAACCGTTTAAAGGAAAAGCCCGATCAAATGAATACCCTATTCTGTATACAGCATTTATCTTAAGGTCGACCGAACTGAATGCCAAGAAAGCATTATTTGCCGAAAGTATTATTTAAAAAAAAAAACAAAAAACATTGGAGATGATTCGCAACGATTGTTCATCGAAGTTTATCCTTAAAATGTCCCATTTGTCATTTGTGTAATTCAGAAATAGTGATTTTGTCACGAAGATGATAAACATACTATTGTTATTATTAACCATAACACGATCCGAGGCAACCATAATATGATTGTGGGTGGTTGATGCAGGACTTATTTAACCATAATCTCGTTTCTGCTGGCAATAATATGGGTAGAATAACCATAATATGTTTAACCCTTGGAGGTTCAAGGATTTTTTGGCACTTAGTGGTACAACTATGTCTGCCCAGACCTGCATGGGAATTGTATGGAAATAAATATGCATATGTACAAAATTGTGTGTAAATGATAAGAATTACATTTCTTTACTTTTTTGGCTCTTAGGATCATAGTGCGATGTTACCGCTGTGGTAACCGAATAAGGAACTGATTGCATCTCGTTTTGAATCCAACCTCTCCTTCGTTATGTAGGCTTTCTACACTGATAGAAAATGCGGCATAATACTGTGATGTCTGCCTTAACATCACTTGGCCAAATTGTCATCAGGGTCAAAAATTGAAATTATTCCATCAATGGGATGACACATTGGCATAACAAAAATTACGAATCGGAGTTGGTTTTATAAAGCATGTCATCAGTGCGATTACAAACTGTCATCAAATTCATTATATTTAACTTTACGTCAAATTGAGAGAATATCATTATTTACTTACCCACTACACATGTTTGTTCCACTTTTGTTTTATTCCGCCCTTTGTTGACTCTCAATTATAAGACACCAGCAACATGTCCGATATGGTATTCGTAACAATTCTACTTGAAAAATTTTATGTATTTAAATAAATAATTTAAAAAATAGAATATGGGAATTTTTTTCTTCTAATTTTACTTTTTAAACAGTTTGTCAACGCACTGCTGACATTTTGTCAGCGCACTGATGACAGTTTGTAATTTCACTGATGACAGTTTGTCATCGCACTGATGACAGTTTGTCATTGCACTGATGAAAGTTTATCATTGCACTGATGACAGTTTGTCATCACATTGATGGCATGGTATATTATGTCATTGCACTGATGACAGTTTGTCTGTACTGATGTCAAAATACATCAGCGTTATAACGCCATTTCTATCAGTGTACAGAAAATGTGGCATCGAATTGATGTCACTGTAGTCATAGCATAGATGACGCATAAAATATGACAAAATTTTGGGATGACGCTCGTCGTTGGATTGATGTCTCTTTTTGCCTCATTGATGCCATTTGTAGTGTGTGTCAATATGAAGACACATTTTTCTATGAGTGTATTTGCACGTGGTGCCAACATATGCCAAACGTTTTGTCATCAAACCCGTGGCCAAATCTAAAGCAGGTCTGTGTAAAACGATAAGTAAACGTTTCTGATAGTTTAAATGAGAAATGCTTTAGAACTGCCTGGCATGGCATGACATCAATTTTGGCAGTCTGTCTGTCGTTGGTTAGTTCATTTATGAGTCATTGTTTTAAGATTATTTGTAGTTGAAAATGCAAGCTCATAGAGAGATTTTTTTATATGTATTTTATTAATTTATTATTATTTGTTCTTTTTTTAAGTTTTAATAAATTGCTGTCGTTTATAATGTGGAATGAAAGTACGCCTACAAAAAAATAACCAAAAATAATGATGAGTTTATTAGTGAGACTCCGTATGTGAACTGACTGTTATAAACCCATTTATGACAAATGACTGCACACAGTTTTAAATAAATAGTGATGTTTTTCTTTATTTATAAAAAAAAAAAAAATTATGAGAAATTTTAATGTGTCATACATTTTTGCGACTTAATAATTTTTTATCTAAGACATAAATAAAGTAATAAATTTTTAATATTTAAATCCATAATTTTATTAAAATTTTACTGGATTTATAAAATATAAAGAAATGAATGTTAATTTTCTTTATTTGACTTGACCTTCTGATGGTAGGAAACTTTTTGGCAACCGATTTTTTATTGCTTATAAAAATATATTTCGAATTAAAGTTTTGGGAAAAAAATATGATTTCTATGTTTTTCCTAATGACCCTGCTATACAACGTTTTTAAAAATACCTCGCCCTGCAATTTTTATACAAATGCTAATCGCAATTGTCAAAATTTAAAAATAGTAGTCTTAGATATATTTTGATTTTTAATTTTCACTGAACACCCTGTCTTCACTGAACATCCTCGTCTTGATTTAGAAATTATTTTTATTATACATAACCCACTCGCGGCCCAAAAATCGACTCGAACTACCTTAAAGGAAAAGAACTAAGCTTTCTTTTGAGTAAAAAAAAGAAAAATACCCTCTTAAAAAAAATAAAAAAAGTTTTAAATTAAAAAAAAAACAATTTTTAAAATTTAAAAAAAACAAAAAATTTTTTTTCTAAAGATTGAAGAAATAGCTATCTAATTTGTTTGGGACAAATTTTGCTAACACCAATAGATAATAAGTTACATGGATGAGAAAGAACACCGGTTTGGCCAAAATGGCAAATTTTTACCCCCTCTAACTCAGAAACTTTTTGACCGATCTTGTTGAAAATTTGTGTCTTAACTACTATCCAATAAGACTAAACTTGGTGCAAATTTCATCCAAATCGGAAGACATCGATTTCAAAAGTTGGGTCACTTGACATGAAATCCCCCATGTATTTGTAATATATAGCCCAAACGGAACGATATTATATTTAAAGCGGTGAAGTGCGACCTTAAAATTAGCCAAAACCAAATCAATGGGTTTTAACGCGCTCCTCTTCATTCAAACTGCAACAACGGCATTTTGAAGACGTACAAATTTTCTGTTATTTGGGAAGCGCAATTAAAATGAGTGGCGGATTGAAAGAGGATGTAAGATGTAAGAAGAATGATTATACGTAACTGGTTTCGATAAAAAATTTGTGAAATTTGCAACAAAACGTTGTCAATTGACGATGTAAGATTGCCACTGTTGTTAAATTGACAACTACCTGTTGTCCAATAGATAAGGCCCTGTTGTTGATATTAATAGCATTTGTGTGTAGTCAAACTAACAACTTTTGTATTCGAAAATTTGTTTTTAAATGTTGGATTTTTTTCCCAAAAATGTTAACTCTGTCCCACTGTGCTGTACATGATTATACCATGGTACGTAACTAAGCAACAGCAGTGTTGCAGCTAAGGCTGCCACCTTTTTTCTTTGCAGTTAAAGTACATTTGGTTATTAAAGGTTAAGAAAACAGTACACAGTATCAAACTAAAGAACAAGTTATTTTTCTTCTTTGTTTATTTAACAAGTAAGTGTGCTGCGTATATTCGGCTACGCCACAGGGTGCGGTAAGAACAGAAATACCGTTCTTCAGATATAATTATATCTAATTTGAATCTTATCCAATCCCGCCCCATTCTTTCGGATGTTGTGTATTCATAACCAAGATGCTTGTACTTAATTTGGAAACTTTGGCTCTCTCCGTTCTCCAGATGTACAGAAAAAAGAAATAAGAAAACAACCACAACAAGGGACTTATAGGTAAAATTAGAGGGAGCCGTGGTCTTTTGCAAAAATCGCAGCCATTTATGGACTGATTTATCTGAATTTCAAAATTTAAATGAGCCTATCTGACATAAATATAATCGAACCAAGTCTATATCATATCTGGTGTCCTCGGAAAACCAATTTCAACAGACGGACAGATAGATGGTCAATCGGATTTGAACTTTTATTCTCCTTAGGATCCAGAATATATATATGAACTAGCAAACGGAATGACAAAATATATACCCTTTTTCACTTGTGGTAAAGGGTATACAAACTAGGGACGTAACGATACCCGATACGATACCGATACAGACATTCAAAAGGAAATATCGTCGATACCGATACGCATATTGAATTTGAATTCAAGTTCAAATTGACACAATTCAAGTAGAGTAATATTTTTATGGCATAAGATATTAATGTTAGAAATTTATATAAAAAAGATTTAAAACAAGTAAAAGTGCTATCTTCGGCTATGCCGAATCATATATACCCTTCAACATAGTATGAAATCTTCTATACGGAAGCCTCATACCAGTGTGATCGGGTTAAATATTAGTCCGATTTGGCCAATTTTTTTATTCAATGCTCCTTATTAGAAATATCTGAGCCAAATTTGGTCCTCTTAGTTCATATACTTAAGACGCTATTGTGCCAAAACCATTACAAAAAAGCGGGTATCGTTGAATTAACTCCGCTTCTCATAAGGAGTGAGAATATATAATCAGATCCTAATACAATGACAAACTGATAATAGAGCTTTTGCGGAAAACGTAGACTGGACAAATTCTTTTGAACCAGAGCTGCAGTGGAAAATAGTCTCTTAGATGCGACGGTACTTATTTGAAAACTTAAGAATTTCTGCGCCATGTTCTTCAAGTTTGGGTATAACATGCCATTGCGCCCGTAAACAAGCGGATCCAAGACTCTAGAAACTTGACGAGGTCTAAGGTATCCCTCAATTGTTTTAAGTAAGAATTCATAAAAATCATAAAAATCTTAAAATGTGCAAAAACCTACTATCGGAAAATCTGAAATTTTGCCGATATATCGGTATCGTTACCTCCCTAATTAAAACGTTTTTTCATTGCTTTTCGCCAGTTTTCATTTCATCATTTCTAAATAATAGCACAGCATCTTAACAGTCTAAACTTAATAAGATTATTTTTTATCACATTCCGAGATGCTTTGTTTCTTTCGTGTCGCCATTGTTAGGTGTAGAGAAACATTTTATCCCTATCATTGCGTCCTGACTAAAATCAACCGAATTTACTTTAAATTCTAGTTAAATCAAATCATGAAAAATAAAGTATTTTCGTGTACTTTATTGTTCTCATAAAGTATAGAGTAAAATTTGACCCGATATAACTTACAATACTTTATTATAAGGTACGGATGGCAACTCTAGTTGCAACTGTAACTACAAAGGCCTATCCAATAGGTCTGCGCAAGGAGCCAGATGTTTGTTTGTTTGTTTATTTTGCTTTCTCCTGAGGTTGTCAAAAGTTGTTTACATTTTGCTTATACATGACTATTCTTGTTTACATTTTTTGTTTTTTGCCACACATTCAAAATACGTTTTGCCTTTTTGTATTCCCTATGGTCCCCTTTTAGACAGGCAAAGTTTACTTTGACAAAGTCTGTTGAATTCTCTTTTGAACTTTGTTTAGTGCTCAGACACACAAAGTTTAATTTGGCAAGTTTTTGTTTTCTCTTGTTTGAATATAATATATAAACAGCGTTGCCAGAATGATGATTTTATCATATTTTGGATTATTTTTTTAAACAAAAATATGATTAAAGATTTTTTTCTCAAATGATGATTTTTTATTTTTAATTTTAATTTTGCTTATACAAAATACACGATTATTTAAACAGTAAATTTTTAAAACAATGAAGTTTTGCATCAGCTTGATGTGTATTGGTGCTGCATACTTTTGTACCCAGTATCTAGAATACACAAACTTGCATCATTTTTTCTGGACATAAAAAATATTAAAAAAAAAGGCATATTATAACCTATTTCCAATGTGCGAAAGAATTCCTTCTTTCGAACAACTACATTTAAAACAAAAACAAATTCTAAAAACTTTGTTTTTGTTTTAAATGTATTTGTATGAAGTAAATAATTCTTTCGCACATCGGAAATAGGCAGTTAGAATATTGATAAAAAAAAAAATATTTGTGAAAAGAAAAAATGTATTTTTATAAAGTTTTATATACTGACGAATTATGTTTTTATGTATTTCAATTCAAATAATAAGAAGTATGTTTTTAAAAAAAATTAATAATTCTAACTATTTTGCCCTTGTTTTAAAAAATTTAAAATAAGAAAAAAAAATTCAAGATTTTCCTCTTCAAAATATGATTTCTTTCGCCATATGGCAATTTTCTTTCCAAAGATTCTGGTAACGCTGTATATAAATATAAAGTTGCAGCCAACTTCAGGTATAATCTACGAACGAAAAACAAAACGAATTTGTAAGTACAGCAAAGTATGTACTCCCCCGCTATTCTCTTTTCCCTTCTCTTCTATAAACTCAAGACTTTGCAAAGACCCCTTTCAGACAGGCAAAGTTTACTTTGACAAAGTCTGTTGAATTCTCTTTTAAACTTTGTTTGGTGCTCAGACACACAAAGTTTAATTTGACAAATTTTTGTTTTCTCTTGTTTGAATATAATATATAAACAGCGTTGCCAGAATGATGATTTTATCATATTTTTTTTTTATTTTTTCAAACAAAAATATGATTAAAGATTTTTTTCTCAAATGATGATTTTTTATTTTTAGAAATTCTGATTTTTACTTTAATTTTGCTTATAGAAAATACACGATTACTTTAACAGTCAATTTTTAAAACAATGAAGTTTTGCATCAGCTTGATGTGTGTTGGTGCTGCACACTTTTGTACCCAGTATCTAGAATACACAAAATTGCATCATTATTTCTGGACATAAAAATATTAAAAAAGGCATATTATAACCTATTTCCAATGTGCGAAAGAATTCCTTCTTTCGAACAACTACATTTAAAACAAAAACGAATTCTAAAAACTTTGTTTTTGTTTTAAATGTATTTGTAAAGGTACGTTCAGACTGATGAAATATTTGAAAGCAAACATCAAATATTTCATTAACGTAGTCTGAACACAAAATATTTTAGAGTATCAAATAAAATAACAGCTGATTTTGAGCAAATAAAAGTATTTGCCGGCAAACAAATATTTGTCCAATGTGAACATAGTGTGAACACAAAAAATTAAATATTTTAGTAATTTTTGAAAAACATTTATTTGATATTACAAAAAAATTGTAAGAGCAAACAACGACAAATAATTTTAGCCATGTTCCGGATAGAAGCAATTTTTCCTGTAAGTTTTCGGATTCTTTACAATTTTAAAGATTTTTTATAATTATTAGACTTTGCTATTGTGCCGCTATTAGCAAATTTTTGCGAATTACCGCTAATTTAGCAATTTTTATAGAATTTTTGCCATTCCTTATAGTTTTAGGCACTTTGACTAAATTTTATGGCTTGTTTGAAATATTAAAATGGTTCGCGAATTTTCGCAATTTTTGCAACATTTTTTTTTTTGTTTTTCCCCTAAAGTTTGTTTTTTAACCGATTTAGCAATTTCAAATATATTTTAGGGTTTGTTTCCAAGTTTGCATTTTTTCGCGAATTTTAGCCATGTTCGCAAAAGAAGCGATTTATTTCTGTGATTCTTTGCAGCTTTAACTATTTTAATAATTATGAGTACTAAACTTTGGTATCATGCCGCTATTATGCGCCCCATACACGGTTCAATTCAATTGTCAACTGAGTCTTTCGACTGAATTGATACTTGGCCACACACTTCTTCAACTGAATTGAAAGATTTTAATTCAACTGTCAAATTTAGATTTTTTTACATAGATTTTGACAGCTGATCAAGAGACTTGAGCACACACAGTACAATCGAATTGAAAGACTTAGTAGTCAACTTGAAAAAATCAAAATCTTTTGATTTTTCTTCAACCAACTCGACAACCGTCAAACTAATCAACTGACAAGACCATACACGCTTTGATTTGGACAACAACCGACTCAGTTGACAATTGAATTGAATCGTGTATGGTCTGCTTTAGCAAATTTTTGGGAATTTCCGCTAATTTAGCAATTTTTACCGAATTTTTGCTATTCCTTATAGGTTTAGGCACCTTTAATAAATTTTATGGCTTGTTTAAAATATCTAAATTTTTCGCGAATTTTCGCTATTTTTGCAACATTTTTTTTGTTTTTTTCTTGACATATTGTTTTTTAACCGATTTAACGACTTTAAATATATTTTAGCGTTTGTTTCCAAGTTTGCAATTTTTCACAAATTTTAGCCATGTTCCCGTTACCCAGTGGCTTCCATTTTTTTCTTCTTCTACATTCTCCTGTTCTAACACTAAAAGAGATGCTGATCCACAGAATAAAATTAGCTTTTGCGCTCATTTTTACCATTTGAGAAATACATATATTTTTATTTTTGAACACTTTCATTAAATAATTATTTGATGCAAATATTTCTTTTAGTCTGAACGCATGGCAAACATGAATTAATTTATTTTATTAACACTGTTTGCCAACTGTTTCATCAAACAAAAATTATCAAATATTTCAGCTTAGTTTGAACATTAACAAAGTATTTTTTTGTTTCACACAGTTTGAAGCAAATATCAGAACAAATATTTTCGATAAATATTTCATTAGTCTGAACGTACCTTAAGAAGTAAATAATTCTTTAGTACATCGGAAATAGGTGAAAAGAAAAAATGTATTTTTATAAAGTTTCATATACTGACGAATTATGTTTTTATGTATTTCAATTTAAATAATAAGAAGTATGGTTTTATAAAAAATTAATAATTCTTACTATTTTGCCCTTGTTTTAAAAAATTTAAATTAAGAAAAAAAATATAAGATTTTCCTCTTCAAAATATGATTTCTTTCGCCATATGACAATTTTTATTCCAAAGATTCTGGTAACGCTGTATATAAATATAAAGTTGCAGCCAACTTCAGGTATAATCTACGAACGAAAAACAAAACGACTTTGCGAGTACAGCAAAGTATGTACTCCCCCGCTATACTCTTTTCCCTTCTCTTCTATAAACTCAAGACTTTGCAAAGTAAACTTTGCTTGTCTGAAAGGGGTCAAAGCAAACTTTGCTTGTCTGAAAGGGGTCATGTAGTAGTAAGGTTTTGAAAACCGCAAGGAAATTTACTCAAACAAAATGCCTGTTTTTTGTACTGTTGTATTGTTGTAGCGGTAAGCAGACCTATTGGATAGGCCTTGGAAACTACCAAACATCGTATTTTAATTAGCACAAGTGTTGGATTTCATTTCACTTGTGTAAATTCGTAGCTAAAATTTATATATATATCCTGAACAGTAGAATAGTACCGGTATTAATGTAAACGTTAAACGTATACCGGTACTTTACGTAAAAAATAATTTCGGTACCGGTACCCATAAGCAGTCATATGCTGATATGGGTCAGTTATAAGATTGGTAATTTAAAAATTTTACATAAATTTTCTCGAAAACTCGATTTTTGCTTATTTTTTAAGCTCGAATTTTTATAAATTTACGTCTCACTAAAACAGTTAATGGTGGCCATGGACGAAAAAATTTCAAAATCGCAGATTCTACACAAATATTGGTCTAGATCAGGATTTTTAAAGAAAATTCAAAAACAAATATGTAAAACAGTCTTAGAGATAAATATTTTTTATGTTAGTTTTCCTCTTATTAAATGAAATGATTTCAAACATCGTTATGATAAAAATAATAATGATGGGATATTATGTTGTTTTAATGAAATTTTTTATTGAAAACTGTTTAGCATAATAAATTTAAAGCGCTCTTGTTTAGATAATTTAGGTTTGTTGTCAAGTGTTATTTAAATTTAACTAATTTATTTTTTTTTTCTTATGTTTTTTTTAACAAAAAATGTAGTTTTGATATGCAGGTTTAAAACAAATATTATTATTAGAAATGATTAGTATTCTCTTCAGGTTCATTTTATTATAATTTTGTCTATTATCTTAAAATTTAATTTATGTTTTTAGGCTTAAACAAAACAGCATTTTAAATATTTTGTGGTTTTCATAAAATATAATGGTAGAATTGTTGTTTTTTTTTTCATTTTAAATAAAAACATTTTGTATAATGTAAAAAAAAAATTTATACTGGTTATTTATTTAGTTGATTTCGCCTTGGCTTTAAATATTTTTTTTTTAATAATTTTATCTAGTCATTCGTTTTAGCACAATTTATGTATCGGTTTATGTGTTTTTTCAGTGATTTATATCTTCAATATTTATGGGCAATTCCGTAATTTTTTTTTTTTTTATTTTAGAAAAAAAAACTCAGACAATGCAGGTTCTTTCTTTTACGTTATCGTATCGTATCGTAAATAAAAACAAGCTTCAAGGGGGGTTTTCAAAAAAAAAATTAATTTAGGCTTCAGTTTTAAACAAAAAAAGTGACGATTATGTCACCTTTAAATTTATAAGAAATCATGTTTTATTTTAGTTAATTAATCGTAAAAGACTAAATTTTGTTAAAAAAAAAAAAAAAAATTCTGTAATGTAATGTCTAGGGATCGGATTTTTATGCATTTGGTGTTGATAAAGAATTTCTAAAACTGCTTAAAATCAATCCATAAATAAAAGTGTTCGCCATTCCAGAATCCTAACGATTATAGATCTTTATCACGCCATAATGTTTTTTGTGGCTTCCCTATGAACTCATTTAACCAAAATATAGTTGTTGGCGACAATAATGTGATTGAATTTACCATAATATATTTGCAAGTTTTTTATTAAAAATTGATTTTTTGGTTTTTTTTTTGCTTATATTTTAAAATACTTATGACATTTTTTCATAAGCCACCAATGCTTTAAGGGATTCTGTGCCTAAGGAATCGAATAGAAAATCGTTTATACAGAAACTTCTAAACGTCAATTTATGCATAAAAAGGGTATTTTGGGGCAACATTTTTAAGGGGGCTAGGTACAAAAATAGACCTTTTGGCGCCATTGTAATTACCAAAAAAGTAATTTTCCTTACACGCAGAACAAAAATATGATTGGGGTAACCATAATCTAAGAGGAACATACTCTGGTTGGATTTTAACAATGTATATGTTTCAGGTTACCATATAATGGTTTCATATGAGCATAATATAGTTCAAATTACCAATAATTTGCACGAAATCAACCATAATATGCACACAATGAAACATAATTTGTTCAAAATTAAACATTATTTGGGCAATATTAACCTTATAAAGTTAAAAATTAACCATATTATAATATAACATAATTATGTTCAAAATATTTCAAGACCATAATATGGCCAATATTTTGCAGTATTCGGAGAAAAGTAACCATACAATGGTTGGAATTAGCAATTATATGGTCAATGTTAACCATTTTATGGTTATTTATTTTAACCATTCTAACAATTTGGTTATTAAATGTCAATTTTTAATTTATTTCGTTTTTATTACTGTTACGTGTTATGTTCCACTTTTATAAGCCATCCCATTTAATTCATTTTCCAGCCTGTGACGACCTTTATTAGAATTTATTCTGATATACTGGTTTATGTATTTTAGTCAGTAATTAAAATTAAGTGATTGGGAATTTTAAGCAAACCAAGCAAGTATGAATTTGAAAAGCATTCAGCTATTGTAGAGAGCAAAACAACCATAATTTTGCGCCACTAAAAATATTATTTAAAATTTAAAATTAAGCATGCGATGTTATACAATATTATAATTTCAAACATATTATTATTAACATAACATGTTTGGAAACAACCACAATATGGTAATGGCTTTTTGATGGATGAATTTTACCATAATATGTTTGTGCTGACATTAATATGGTTAAAGTAACCATAATTTGTTTATTTTTGCCTTATTTTTTTAAAACATGATATTGTTAAATTTAACCATATTTGAAGTTTCAATGTAAACACGTTATTTTAAAATAGACACAAAATATTGTTAATCGTGAAAGAAGTAATGCTAAAATTAAAAATAGCTTATTTTTTGCCATTGCGGAGACCATAATATGTATTTTTAACCAAACTTCAACCATTTTTTTCTGTGCGTGTAAATATATGCATAAGCTTAATTTAAACTTTCTTATTTTATTAGTCAACACCCGTTGTTTCTCTCAGGCCATGAACGATGTGAAATAATATGTTGCTTGCGTTAAAATCGTAATTTCCGAAAGTGCTCTGTAAAATAAAGGCACGATTTCGGTTTTTTCAGTGGCATTTATACTCGAACCTTATGCACCAGTCATATTTCAACCCATTTTTGTCCTCCTTGCTTACATGGTGTAGACGCTGTTACACAAAATCCTTTATTTCGGGAGGAAAAGGGATTGATGTGTTGTTATCTGGTCTATTAAAGAAACGTTGTGGGAATTTTTAACTACGCTAAATAAATGTTAAAGTGCAGCAATAAAGTCCACCAATAATAGAGGGACATAAAAAAATAAGTTTTGTAAGTAAAAATTAGAGGCAATCGTCGTGTGGTGTTTATTTCTCAATCTGCCATCCAATCTGCCAAAATTAATATACATGGACCTATAGGTCCTATCCAATCTGGCATGTTTGAGAAGTTGATTTGACATATAGACAGACAAACGGACAACGTTAAATCCTATTTCCTACTAATAGAGATGCCGGATATATATACTTTAAAGATTCTTCGATAAATATATTCGAAATGACAAACTTATTTCCACCTGTGCTACTCCCAAAACCCAAAAAATTAACATTCCACCTAAAACATGTCAGTACATAAACTAGACCATCGGTCTGGGTGGCTACCGCGTACCTCCTCCCAAAACCAAATAATCATTCCACCTACCACGTATTTCGATTCGCAAAGTAAAATTTTTCAAAAGCAATTTCCGATCCGAAAGATAACCCGTACTGCGTAACTCGTTCGAAACGATGACAGAGTTGTATTTGTAAACAAATGGGGAATTTGATTAAAAAAGTGGACGAAAATATCCCAAAACAAAAGAAATATTAAATACTATTCAATTTGTGAAAAATATTATAATTGTGTTTTTTATACCCTCCACCACCACTAGTGGTGAATGAGGGTATACTTAGTTTGTCATTCCGTGTGAAACTTTTTTACTATACATCTAAGATCCCATAAAGTATATATCCCAGCAAAAACTTTACTTACCTGGTAAGTTAGCAAGTAATGTTGGAGACATATAAACACTACTTATTTTTCGGCTGAATAACTACTTATTTTTGTTCGAGGTGTCCACAAAATTCAGTACTTACAATACACTTACCGGAAGTCAAAAAATATCTAGTTATTATTTAACTTTCTAGAAGCCAAAAAATAACTTGTTATTATGTAGATACCAATAAGTCGAAGAGTTAAACAGATCTACTTACATAGTAAAAGATTTAATTTTAATATTTTAAAAACACCTAAATTGCTTAAAATAAATTCTTTGAATATTTTTGATGTAAAATTAAACAATTGGCGCTAGTTAATACACCTTATAAGTAGTTGTGGAGCTCGTGACCAGTGAGTAAATATTCAGTACTGAAAACAACACAACTAAGAAGTAGTTATTCAGCTGATTATTACTAAGCAAATATTCAGTAGTGATAATAATAGAAGTAATAAGTAGTTACTGTGGTCATTAATAGTAAGTAATTATTGAGGTTTTTTAAAATAAAGACATTTGTTATGACTACTACTTACCAGGCAACGTATGAAATAACTACCACCTATTACCAAAATTCAAAAAGTTTTTCCTGGGATATTCTCCTTAAGTAATTCTAAGTCGATTTAGCCATGTCCGCCTGTCTGTCCGTCTGTTGAAAACACGCTCACTTTCGAAAAACGCAATAGAAAAGAACAAACTTGGTCTCAAATTGCTTGTAGTTATCCTAAGCAGTTTGAGATTAAAATCCAGCAACATCGGGTTAGTAGGATCAGAACTATAAATCAAAATGTGGAACCACCACCCTAAAAAATTTATAATTTTGATGCAAAAACTAACATAAATTGTGGAATAATCGATCCATAATTGACCATAGGTCCCATACAAACCCTTCTCGCGGAAAACAGTTTAGTACGCCTAAAACCGTAATAGATTACGCTACCATACTAAAATGGTACGTCACAGTTTTTTAGGACCAGAAATCACAGTGTAAAATTTTTTGAAGATCGGTCCATAATTTACACTAGGTCCCGTATAAGCCCTACTCCCGGAAAACAGTTTAGTACACCTAAAACCGTTATAAATAATGCTATCATAATTCAACTCGCTAGAAATCACACTGTAAAATTTCGTGAAGATCAGTCCGCAATTAACCCTAGGGGCCATATAAACCCTCCTCTCGGAAAACCGTTTATTACGCCTAAGCCCACTTTGGAAAAATAATTAAATTCGACTAAAACTATAATAGATATAGATATTGCGGTAAAATTTCTTCCAACTTTTAAACATGATATGGTTGCCGGTTATAATAATATGGTTAAATTAACCATAATATGTTTACAATTTTCTTTCAAAATAGTTTTGTTGCAGGTGACCATATTAAAACATAGTTTTTCTCTTGGTGTGGAATTTATGGCTTAAAAGTCGATTAGTTGACTAGCAAAGTCTTTGTCGTTCTTTTAAGTTGAGCAATTCACTGGGTTATGAATTTATTAGTAAATACATTTCTGAAAAAACAATATATATTTTTAAACGAACCTCAACCATAATTAACAGAAATTAGTTAATTTTTTTGCGCTAACATCATTTCAAAATATAAATGCAAATTATACTGCAACTAATTTAGTTTTCACATCAAGGCAAACATTTTCCACATTTTTATATTTATTATAATTTGTTTATTATCTATCTATAACTCTTTTGCATTTTTAATGAAACAAAAAACTTGCATAAATAATTTAATTACAAATTCCCTTGAAAATATAAAATTTCTCAATAAAAAAATAAATATTAATAATAATAAACAGACATACCGCTATAATTAATATCAACTAAAATAAAAAAATGAGATTAAATTAATATTTAAATAAAAATTTAAATTTATATTCGTTGAATTAATTTAACACGACAGATAAAAACATTTTATACAAAACTATTAATAACAAAAAGAATTTAACAAACATCAAGTAAAAATGTATAGCTGGTTAAGCCCGACTATATGATACCCTACACCACAGTATTTCGAGACAAATGTTCGAGAGGGGACCCTATTTGGAACCAATAAGCACTCATGGACCCTGCAAAACCGAATTACATTATGAGGCTAAGATTCATATAAGAGTTCTTTGTGCCGAAATATTCACATCTGTATGAAATTTGTTTGTCTTAAAGCGATTTTAGAGATGGGGTTTATATGGGACCTATGGTCAATGTTAAGCCTACCAGTACAAAATTTTGCCATGACATAGTAGCTTTTATGAAAGCTATCGTTGCCAAATTTTATATCAATACCTACATTTATAAGGAAATTATAGCATTAAAAGCTATTTTCGGTAGAAGTTTTTGAATGGGAATTATGGTCAAATATGGACCGATTCCAATTTTTGGTAAACTTATTTATATAGCAATTTAATAGGTTTATACTAAATTTAATCTTAATTACAATATAGAAAGATGATTGTACCCATACGACTCCATTCCGGAAAGATGCTGTTATAAGGGGTAATAAGAAATTATGGACTGGTTGTCTTTTGACCAGTTTCAATAGTCGTGGTCCAAATAACAATTAAAGGGCACATATCATTAATTTAATTTCATTAGATCATCTCAAAAATGATGACCTGAGGCCTAATTCTAACAGTCGTGATCGAGTAATTTTTCGATTCGAAAGCAATTTTAATTCTAATTCTAAATTATTTTTTCAGTATTGTAAAACTCAAACTAATGCTTTACAACACTGAAAAAGTAATTCCGATTCGTTCATTATTGACTGAAATAATTAGATATTAAATTATTTTCGAATCGCGAAAGTACTCGATCACGACCGCCAGAATCAGGCCCCTGTACTCTGCGCACAATTTATGCATGGGCAGGTAGCCGCGTCCACGGAGAAAAAAATAGGGATGGAGGTAACCATATTCTAAGAGCAACATACTACGGTTGGATTTTAACAATGTTTGTACAACATGTTACCATATTAGGATTAAATATGACCACAATATGGTTAATATTAACAACAATTTGTCCGAAATCACCCATAATATGGTCAATATTTACCATAGTTGGTTTTAAATTAACCATATTTTGGTAAATATTAACCACAATAATGGTCATAATAAACCATTTTATGTTCAAAATTAACCATAATATGTTAAAAACTTTCCAGAATTTGGAAAAAAAAAGTAAGCATATTGTGGTCGGAGATAACAATAATATGTTCAATGTTCACCATATTATGGATATTTATTTCAGCCAGTTTTTCAATTGGATTTATTATTCAGCATATGTTTGGAGCCAACCATAATATGGTTATGACTTTTGTATGGATGAATTTAACCATAATATGGTCGCCTGTGACAATAGTATGGTTAAAGTCATCATAAAATATTTATGTGTATGGTTGCTTTATTTTTAAGTTTCGAAGGAGATAAGCACTTTATTGTTAAATACACGCAGAGAAAAAATATGGTTGGACATGGTTACGGCAACTACACTAGGTTTATTGTAACAATATATTGTTGGCGTACACAAAATATTATTATTTTTATTTAAAATCAACATTAATATAGTTACTCTAAACATGTCAATGCTTATCGCATTTATAAATTTAAGTATGGTTCACTGAAAAATAATAATTTTTATAACAACTAAATAATAATAACTTTGGAAAAATATTATATTCCTCACAACCATTTAATGCTATGTGATGGCCATAACATGATTACTTTATATACGTGTACTCATAATATGTTTAAGATGCAAATAAATATCTTTACTCTAATAATATTTTGTTATCGGCATTTGTTATCGAATTATTTGTTATTCAGTGGATAAACAATTAAAAAAAAAATACCCATTAAAAATCCAAGTTTAAAGAAATTAAAAAATAAAGAAATTGTAGGTACATCAAAAAAAATGTAGTGTCACAAAATAACATATCAATGCTAAAAATATTTTAATATTATTTGAAAATGGTGCAAAAATATTGACCATTCTTTTGTGTTATTTTAAAGAAAAAAAAAATGAAAATTCTATAAAATAATTTATAATAAATAATTGCGAACTACGACAAAAACAGGTTAACAATATTATGTTTAAAGTTGCATCATATTATGATGTGAAATATCTGCAACAATTTTAGATTAAGGTTGCCAGTAAGTAATTAAGCATAAATATATATTAAAGATATTTTTCCGTTTAAGATTAATTCTACTTATTATTATCATTAACATGATAACAATATGATTACTTCGTAACTTATTATGATTAACATGATAATAATATGATTGCATTAAATTATAATATGATATAATAAAAACAAATTAGGATTAAGGGAAAAATATTATTATGTAATATTACGAATATATTTGGTCATAATATGATTCAATAATAATCGTAATATGTTGACTACAATCATGTACCTTATCATAATATGATGCTTTTAGAATATGTTTACCACAACCATGTTTTTTCTTTGCGTGTAGAAACAAAATATAATTAATCGTGAAAAAGGTAATGACAAAAACAACCATACTTCAACAATGTTTTTTCTCTGCGTGTGAGCGGACGGACATCATTAGATCGATTCTAAATGTGATTCTGAGTTAATCGGTATAGTAAAAGGCGGGTATGCGACCAATAGGACATCAGGTAATTATTAAGAAAAACCCGGAACAAAATTTTGAATTTTAAAGCACGATTATCTTTTAAACTTCAACAGAAAATTTTTAAGACCTGCTCTATTCCCCGGTAGGCTAGCTGGTAGTGAGCTAGTCTATCACTACCGGAGTTGCGGGTGCGATTCCCGCCAGAGACTCTGGTCTACTGCAGACAAGCGAAGAGCTTCGTCGGATTAGCGTAGGAATAATAAAAAAAAATATATATATGGAGGACTCAGAGCTAAAGCGAACCAAGTCATAAAATATTATTCATAAATGTATTTCATAACTGGTGTGCCATTCTCCGCAAAGCTTAACTTTATCAAGTTAAGTAACGGCCTAAATCAAAAAGTGCTTCTTTCATTAGGTAGCGGTTATAAACCCAAGGCAATGGTGCCAGTAATTAATGGGAGCTCACTCACTCAAACTCAAAATATTTTCGAATTTTAGTTTTTGATTTGGTTCGCTTCAACTCTAAGCCCTCCATATAGTGAGGACTTTTTAAGTCCGGAAAATTGCTATGATGCAACGAAAATATAGCATTCATGATTAGGAATTTAGTCGGCCGTTTTGAGAAACGGGGTTCAGTGATTGACCGTCCTGGAAGTGGTGCTCATCGAAATATTCGCCCAGAAGGCAACGTAGAAGCTGTGCGGCAGAGTGGTAAAAGGATCCATTTCTCTTAACTCTTCATCGTTCCGGCCAAGTGGACATAGTACAACATTGCAGGGAATTTTAAAGTTGAATCTTAAAATGCATCAATACAAAATTTGAGTTGTGCAAGCACTGCTACCGCAAGGTCACCAACAACGACATTGGTAATTCTTATTTGATCCATTCTGTATTTGCTGACTAAATATATTACTGGCTTTCGGTACAAACTTTAAAGTCTGAATTACACTAGGAACTTTCATTGCTTACTCTGTGAAATACTTAGTAGCCTCAATTAATTATCTCTATATTATCTTGTGTCGTAAAAGATCACAATTCCAAGCTTAAACTTTGCTCTTAATACAAAAGCTTTGTGCATGCTTTATTAGAGCCAGTTTCAGTTTAACCTACACAAGTGTTGACTTCTCTTACCGTTTGCATTACCCAGCCACCTTTAAGGCTACTTTATATATTCCCTTATATGAAATATTATATACAAATATTAATAATATTTTTTTTTTCATTTTTCAAATAATTTTGATCTTTTTGTATATGGCAAAAAAATAAGTTTCAAATATAAACCAAGTGTAGATAACAAAACCGCTTACCACTCAGTCTTATACAAAGTCCGCTTAATTTTAAGCCTTTAAATAAAAAATAAATATATATAATTAAATATTTAAATAAAACATTAACAAATGGAACAACGATTAACAACAAAATCGTTATCTAACTAAAAGTTTAACAATAGAAACCATTAAAGATCGACAAAAGCGTTGTGTTAACAAAAAATTAACTTAATTAATAATTGATGAAGAATTTATACAAAAAACTATTTGAAATTTTCTTATTTAACATTTTACACACAAAAAAAAATATATAAAATAATAAAAAAAAGATTTAAATAAATTAAATGGCACATTAAGTTTTTTTTTAACTCCCTATTTAAAAATTTAACTACAATATTTTTTCAAAATTGATTGGGAATAAAGAGGGTCGACTCCATACAAAAAGAAAAAGTTGTACCAGTCACCCTCCTAGACTTAAAGATATTTCAAAGAAGTTTCAAAAACAGGAAAAAACAAATTTTTTTTCGCCAAGCCCCAAAATACAGAGCTTTTTGCTTTTTACATATTGCGCTGCCATTTAAAGTCCGATCGTATCATATCGTATATCGTTGTTCATGGTCAGACGGTGGCTGCATGTTTGCCTTTGGTGACTTTTGTAATCCGACATTAAATTCTGGAAGCTACTTATGTCTTCTTGGATCCTTTCCACTAATGACTAATTTTTACACGTACCAAGAAAGTCCTTCAAAATTGAGCCCATTTTTCTTTTTCGCACAAATAAATGGCACATTAAACATGGTCGGTCCCTATACAAAATAAAAAAATTTGCACCAGCCATGCCCTAGAATGGGATGTATATCAATGATGTTTCTAAAACTTAAATATATTTTTTCACGCCTCCAAATACAGCGCTTCTCGTTTTTTCTGTATAGCGCTGCCATTTGAAGTCCGATCTCAACATCGCAAATCGTTGTTTATGGCTTAATTTTGGCCTTTGATGACTTCTTAATCTGACAAAAAAATCTGGGTGCTACTTTTAATATTTCGGATGCTTCCCCCTAATGACCAAATTGTTGTACGTGCCAAGAAAGTGCTTACAAAACTTAGTATGAATAGTTTTTAATATACACATTTTTGCGACACTCCTCAAAATTGAGTCCCTCTTTGTTTGTTCACATACATGTTACATTAAACCAGGTCGATCCCAATACAAAATAAAAAAAAATGGAACCAGTCGCGCCCTCGAATGAATGGTGGATATATAAATGAAAACAAATTTGTTTGGTTCTCCCTCAAATACAGCACTTTTTGTTGTTTATATATAGCGCTGCTATCTCATTGATATTAGCCCTCTACTCTCCAAAATTCTATAAAAGTTATTAAAGATACAGACCATGTGTAAACGTTAAGTCAGCTGTTTGTAAGTCCTTTATTGTTAAGTTTTACATCAAATAATTTAATTAAAGAAACAAATTTTATGTTTGATTTTTGCTGGACTCTCAAAGAAAAAATCAACGAATCTTAAATTTTATGTTCGTTTTAAAAAGTAATTAAAAATAAAAATCTGAAATTTTGTTTCCAATTTAATTATGAATAATAATTTCATCATCATAAGTGTATTAAAAAAAGAAAAAAAAAATCATAAATATTTTTAATGTAGAGGAATGAAGTGAAATCTTTTTTTTTTATTAATTTTAAGTATTTGTGTTCATTAGTATAATTAACACCTTCAAAAGAATTTGTTTGTTACCAAAAAATTAACATATTTTTACGGGTTTTCATTTGATTTAAACTAATTGAAAATTAATGCTAATTAAGCTACAAAAATAAATAGTTTATTCATAGTATTTTAGGCAGAAATATAGTGACTCAAATAAAAGGCGTATGTATCTATTGATGTGCTTTCCAATTATCATGGGAAGAAAATGTCTAGTAGTTATCACGTTCTCGTGAAGTCATGATCATTGTAAAATTTAGTTTTAAAATTTTTATTATGAAATACATAATTAAAAATATTTTACTAGTGAAATTGTTAACAAAAGATTTACTGTTAAATTCTTAAAAAAAAAAAATGATCGATACGGTTAAAGTTGCCTTTGAAAATGCTGGTGCAAATAAACAGTCGAATTCATAACAAAAAGTTAATCACAGTTTGTACACTACGTACAACGAGCTGCCAACTAAAATGCCGATTAAGTTTAGCGGCTTATAAGCACAGAGTTGATTCATAAATCCACTCTGAATTTTAATGGTGACAGATTACATTTCTCAAAAATGCAACACGTTTTGCACCAATCATCGCTGGATTTGACATTTCATTTTCCCCAACTCCACATATAAACATTTTAAAAAGTTTTTAAAATTTAATGTTAATTTTTTTTGTTTTTAAAAACTTTTTGACATTTAACCGCTGTTTTTCACAAGTTGGTTAATATTTGGCAGCTCGATAACAAGAGTTTACAATTATAAAAAAATGCATCTACATATTGATGATGCCCTAACATTGTGATATCAATGTTATTGCAAATGGCATCAATGGGACAAAAAGAGACATCAATCCAATGACGAACGTCATCCTAGAATTTTGTCATATTTTATTCGTCAACGCTATGACTACAGTGACATAAATTCGATGCCAAAAGGCGTCATAACGCTTCTGTATTTTGACATCAGTACAGATAAACTGTCATCAGAGCGATGACATAATATATCATGTGAGCAGTGCGATGACAAATTGTCATCAGTGCGATGACATAATATATAATGTCAGAATGTATTATTCACATTATTTTCATCTTTAAAAAGTAACATTAGACACAAAAATTCCCATATTCTATTTTTTTAAAATTTTTATTAAAATACATAAAATTTTTAAGGTGCATTCTGCTGGTGTCTTATAATTGAGAGTTGTTTTGTTATCAAGGGCGGAATATAGCAAAAGTGAAACAGACATGTGTAACGGGTAAGTAAATAATGACATTCTCTCAATTTGACTTAAGGTCAATAATAATGGCTCAAATTGATGACATTTTGTCACCGACTCCGATTCATCATTCTTTTGATGCCAATGTGTCATCCCATTGATGACATAATTTAAATTTTTGACCCTAATGACAATTTGGCGAAATGATATAAAGGCTGACATCACAATGATGAAAAGTGTCATGGGGTCAAAAACGAAGACACTGGTCATAGTACTGATCTCGAAATACATCAGTGTAATGTCGCCTTTTCTATCAACGCAGCAAATCGTTAGCCAGGGATTGGTCAGAGTATTATAAATAAACTTTGTGCTAAGTGCATTCCAACTTTTGGTTATGAATACAATAGAACTGTTTACGAAAATAGTTTAAACTAATCCCACAATTATACACGGATACGAAAAATTTGCTGATGTACATATTGTAACCTAAAACGCAAAAGGCGCTAAATAACCAAAAATTAAAAATCGTTTTTGATTCTAATGTATTGCAATAACACACATGTCTACAAAATTTTGAGATCTTTTAACCAAAAAAAGCGATTTTTTTATCAAAAAACAGACGGCCTCGGCCCTATCTAAAAAAGATTATATGATAAACGCTAGAAGACCTAACTGACAGTTTGCACAATATGCAACATTGTCAGTAGTTTTATAAGACAAATAGAAGAAAAATAATTTGGGAAAAGTTTAATGCAATTTATCTATCAATTTATCAATAGAAATAGTTTTTTGCTTCTTCTGTAATAAATTCAAAATTAATTTGAGTTTAAACTAACGATATATGTAAGATTTATTTCGATCGGTAATGTCAATACAAATAAAGTCTTGGACACCAAAAAAAAGTTTAGAAAATACCAGTATGCTAATTCTGGCAGTCTTGATCGAATACTTTTCGACTCGAAAGCAATTGTATTTCTTATTCTTTCAGTCGATACTAATCGAATCACAATTCGTTCAGTGCTACGAACGCTCAAATAAATGCTTTACAACACTGAAAAAAATTATTTTGATTCATTCAGCATCGGCTAAGAGAATTAGAAATAAAATTGCTTTTGAATAGAAAAAGTATTCGATGACGACTGACAGAATTAGCCCCCAGGACACGAAGAGAGAACCCATAAAACAGTTTTCCTTTTCGCACTGATCAGGAGGCTAATTGTGATCGAATACTTTTTTATTCGTAAGCAATTTAATTTCATGTTCTTTCACTCAATACTGAAGGAATTGAAATTATTTTTTCAATGTTGTAAAGCATTTATTTGAGTATAGCAGTAAAAATAATTTCGATTCGTTCGGTATCGACTGAAAGAATTAGAAATAAAATTGCTTTCGAATCGAAAAAGTATTCGAGCACGAATGCCAGAATTAGCCCCTAGGCGTTATCGAAAATATCTACTGACTGCCCACGGAGAGTTTTTTTCAGAGTTTCCTTATTGAATCTTCGTATATTAAATATGAACTAACAATAAGTAATCAAATCTTATCCTAATACTTTAATTCATGTCCTGCCAATGCCCGACAAAAATTTTTCTTATCACGGTTTCTGTTCACATATTTAGGTGTGTTTATCGCTTTTTGGATTGGGTGAGTGCTGCAGTGTCTTTTCTCCTTAAGCGAGTATGGCCGCCAGAACTTAAAATATTTCGAGCCAGTGGATTTGGGTGCAGGTCAAGCCTTTTTAAATATTTTACTGCATATTTTGTAGTTATAATTTTTACCAATGGCACGTTGAGATCCTTGTGGATATTCGAGTTTTTAACATACCAGGGAGCGGCTGTGATTATACGAAGAAGATTATTTTGGCGCCTTTGAATTTTTTCGATATTAGACGCTGAGGCAGTGCCCCAGAATTGAGTACCGTAGCACCAGATTGGTTTTAAGATAGAGTTGTAAAGTAGAAGTTTGCAATCGAGACTAAGAACAGAATTTCTTCCAATAAGCTAATGAATTTGAATGGAGCCCACGGAGAGTATAATTATTATTTTAGTTAATAAAAAACTTATAAATACAGAGTAAGACGAATTTATGTACACGATGGCAGAAAAACTACAACAATATAAAAACAACGGAGGTTTTTTGCATTGAATTGTTTGTGTTTACGGCTGGAAATATCAACCATTTCTAAACAAAGCCTTGTAAAATCAAAACCAATTGGTTTAAACTATCAAAGTCAGCAGGCCTTTCGCTTGATACAGAGTATGTATTAAACGTATTTCTCCATTGGATCTTCTGGCACATACAAGAAGGATACATTTGATATTATAAATATCAAATTGTATTTCAAAAAATTTTCCACCAAGTTCCATCTTGCGCCAAATGTCTTATTTGTAGCCAAGATAATCATTTAGAAACCAATTCCACCTGAGCTTATCTGCGCCACGTTAGTTTGGGATGTCATCTGGTTCTTGTACTTTATGGCTTCCATTGGAGACTCTCTTTAGCAATATCTGAATTTCCCTTTTTTTGCAGCTCTTCATCGTCAATTAGTTCTGCATCGCACTTGGAGTATAAATCGTGATTGCGTAATCGTCTTGGTCAGAAATTGCCATTATTCGTCCCAGCCATTTGTTCACGAAAACTTGTAGTCTTTTTCATAAGGGAACTTCTTAATTTTCATGTCTTGCAATCTTACAGCAGCTTCGATTTTATTTATAGATCTTTAAAATGCGAATCTTATGTTTCCTTGGAATTTCTGACGACCGCCATATCTTGCCGAAGGAGATGAGATATTCGCATGCCTTTGTTAGTCTGCTCTTTACATCAGCATCGGCTTCAACGTCTTAAAAATAGCTAAATTGTCATTAAACGCTAAATCAAGTGAATTAAACATTAACTTGATAATATTTTTTTGTTTACTTGTGCAAATTAATAGTATCAATAAAACTTTTAATTCACTTGATTAAACGTTTAATTCACTTGATTAAACGTTTAATTTACTTGATTAATTTTTTAATTAAAACTGATATTATTTTTGATAAATGCTTTAATTGGGGCAAACATTTTTTCTGTGTACCTTTTAACTTCACTACCTAACACGGTGCCAGATTTGACGATTTGTAGGTACAAAAATGGTATATTGACGATAGGACGATTTATACCCTAAATTAATTGTAGTTGTAAGTGGGTAAAGAAAAAACATATTAAAAACAAAAACAAAAAACAAAGTGCTTTTATTGTTTTCGCAAGAAAGCAAAATAAAAACAATTTGCCTGTTAATATTTTAGGAGAACGTTTCCTGATGATCTGGCCTAAGCAACCAGTGAAATGCGTATAGGAACAGCTTAATCTCCAACAATAAATTTCAGTATTTTTTTATAAATTTAAAAAAGCGAATTAAGCACAACAAACAAAATCTTTTAATTTTACATTTTATTTTATCTTCTAAGATAACTTGATTTATTTGCATCATTTGATTGACAGTAGTTTCATGTCTTAGATGTGCATCATATAAAATACGATTTTTTTCAGCACGATATTTTTTAAAGTTCTATTTGATCAGTTAGAAGCACTTTATTACAGGCATTTTACAACCACTCTCTTTAGGTTGGGTTCACATTATGAAACTTTTCTTTCACAAAGTCTGTCTTTATTGGTGTTTACCAGACTTAAGTTCTTTTTAGTCAGGATTTTCGACGTGAAAAATAGGTCTTTGATATCTCTTGGTTTTAGTTTATTTTCTTATTTTTCTTATGAATGCGAATACTTTTGCAACATTTTTGGTTTTGTTACTTCAATAATTAGTTTCTAAACGAAAATGTTATTTAATTTCAAAAACAGGCAAAATATATTAAATTTTTCAACGGAAACTAAATATAACAATTAATTTTCAAAACTTATTAAAAGTTAGTGGTTTTTTACAATGACGATTTTTGTGCCCACTTAGCTTAGTCAATTTGACGATTTCGACGATTTTTTTCTCAAAATTTGACGATGACGCCGGATGACGTCAGTAGTCATACATCAATCTCTAAATCAAATGGTATTTCACCTTGGTAGATTGAAATTTGCTTTTGAATGAATGATTATCTATTTTAATTGATTTACATGTTCTTCTTAACTTCTGTTTTTTCGTACTTTTTGTCAAGAATTCTTCTTGAAATCCAAAGTACATTTTTGTTTTTTATGTTTTTGTCTTTCCTTTTTTCTTGTTGACCTTTTTCAGCACAATTTGAAGGACAAATGTAAACATATAAAGATTGATGTTGGACTATTGACGTCATCCGGCTTCAATAGCCGAGTGAGTAAGACGGCAAACCCCACTGAAGAGATTGTGTGGTTACAATCGAAACTAGTCTGGGCAACCTGTCCGTGAAAGCCTGGGTTCACATCTCAGCGCAGTCAAGAATGTTGTAAAATTCCTGTCTTCATAAAAATAATTTAATGAAAATTCAATTCAATGAACTTAAGCCTAATTAAAAAGATCTAAAAAATTAAAATTTTTCTTATATAAAAAACCTTGACGCGCTGATTTAGGTTGGTCTGTTAAGTAAAAATTCTTCGAAGAGGTATCCTTTGATTCTTTAAATATTTTTCTTAAGAAAGACAAAACTCTTCGTAGGGTTAATAGAAGTTCAATTGTGTAGACATCAGCTCTCTGCCAAGTAGGTTAAGATCAAAAATGCCTTGCATAAACCCAACAATCATCGGTTTCCAATAAATTTGTTTTTAATTGATTAAATTTCAAAAATTGCCTAGAAACGTTTAAAAAAAACCCAAACAAATTTATGCAAAACTTTTGTGTTTTTATTATTTTAATTAATTAACAAGAAACAGACACAATTTTCATTAATTGCATGTCAATGTTATTTAATAAAACATATTTATTATTTAAATTTTATTTAATTAATGAAAAAATCGCCAAAAATAAAACATTATTCAAAATTATCTGATTATTAATTTTTTTTTTTTTTAGAAGATTTAAAAAACACTCAGACTCTTTAAATACACTGGCGAATGTTTAGTGTCAATGTCAAAAATATAAAAAAAAGAAACAAAAAAAAAATCACAATTTTAAGCTGAAGTCATAAAGTCATGTATGAATATACAATTTTTAAAAAAATTATTTTAGTCATTGTAAATGTTTAACAAACACAAAATTATAAAAAAAGGTATTTAAACTGAAAGTGAAAAAATACTTAAAAACAAATAAACAAACAAAAAAACTCATTGTCAATAAACACTTTAATTTAATCATAAAAAAATATTGTTTAAACGACAAAAAAGGCCTCTTGAACTGGAAGTTGAAGATTAAATAACAACAATTATCAGCAACAACGACGTTGACGACATCAACAAGACCAGCAGCAGCAACAATTTATTTGCCACTTAATAAAATTATAAAAAAAAATTGTAAAAAAAAGTACAAAAACAAACATCGTGTTTATGAAATTTAATAACAATTTTAAACTACGTCTATATTTTTATTTCTTTAATATGGGGCCATAAAAAACAACACAACACCATAAAAAACTGAAAACCAGTTGGGACTTGCAAATGATTTTATCCAGAACCCAGTAGTTTTGAGTCGCTATGTCGCTGTTTTCAACAGTATAACCAGTTCTTTTCACTTCTAACAGTTTGATTTAGAATCCACTACTGTTTAAAGCTAGAAATAATTAACTAATTCCACAATAGATTACCTTGGAACTTATAAAATAGGCAATAAAGAATTATCTTCCTGTGTTAACACTCTGATTCGAAGTTTAATTTCGTTTTCACTAATTTTAAAGCTAGAAAAAAATTAAATTATTACACCATAGATTACCTCGGAATGAATAAAATAGGCAATAGACTGCTTGGAGCTGCTTAAAACTGATCGACTTCCTGCGTTAACAATAAGGTCGAAAGAATAAAAAAAATCTTACTATCGGGATTTCAAATCACGTGCTTTTAAAATCACACGTGTGATGTTGGTGTGTTCTGAAAATCATTGCGCTTTTAGGTTCCTTCGTATACTTTCGGCTATTGAAAATCACAGCAAAACACATAAAAAACGGAACACAAAAATATCACACGTGTGATTTTAAAAGGCACATGTGATTTGAAATCATGTGATTTGAATAAAAGTGATTTTGAAAACACACCTGAATATTAAGCAAAATTCATTGTTTGTGAACAGTTTTCCGAACTGTTGGGATCCATTTGTAAGCAAAACTTTTTGAAAATTTACAATCTCAACCTCCTCGTTTTGTTTTGGGCTTTTTTTTTTTGTTAATAATTGTGCATTATTTTTACAAAGTAATATCTTTAGAGAATTCCAAATTTGGTAACAGTTTTATTAAGCAAATTTCAAAATGGTCAGATTAACAAAAAATTTTATTTGAAGAATGCAAAACATACTTGACAATTATAGGCGGCAGTCATGACATTGTCTTGTTTACAAGTTAAGGTTGGTTTAAAGGCATTCAAATAAATACAAGGACATTTTTTGATTAAAAATATCTAATAGATGGATATTCATTAAGCAACAAACACAGATGGCGAATTTCTTTTTAAAAATAAATTTTTACTTAGCATGATGTCAAGATGACGTCATAAAAGACAAAACTGTATCAGATATGGATTACAGAACAAGGCACACAAACTATCAACAATATACACTCATAAAAAAATGCATCTTCATATTGTTGATGCCCTTACATCAGAATTGTGACATCAATGTTCTTACCAATGGCATCAATGAGGAAAAAAGTGACATTGATCCAATGACGAACGTCATCATAAAATTTTGTCATATTTGCTGCGACTACAGTGACATCAATTCGATGCCACATTTTGTGTATTATTAACATTATTTTCATGTTTAAAATGTAAAATGAGAAGAAAAAATTCCCGTATTCTATTTTTTAAATTATTTAGTTAAATACATAAAATTTGCATAGTATAATGATTACGAAAACCATATGGGGCATGCAGCTGATGTCTTCTTACAATCGAGAGTTCTTCCGTAAACAAAGGGCAGAGAATAACAACTCGATAAACTTGCAAGCAAAAAAATCATATTAGCTAAACTCCATTTAAAGTTTCTTACACAGTAATCATTTAAATTTTTGAAAAATTATTTTTTCGCCTGGTGAATATTGTAGACGAGTCTGGTACTCTGGGAGACCCGCCGACAGGTCAAACTTCGTACACTAGGTCTAGAACAAGAATGCCTGCATGATATTTTTGCGATCTCTTTCAAAAAGGCAACTCCTTTTGAATAGCAGCTCAAAATTAAAGAATTTAGAAGCCGGCCAAGGTTCGTCTCATGTTATAAGTAAAAACTATCTCCCATCCGACATATGTATATCCTTAGGTTTGTAGTTAAAACTACAGATACCAAGTGATCAGCAACAGGTCTTAGCAAATAACTAGTCTAGTACAAAAAAATTAAACTACTTTTGTTTTTAAAAGGTTTTTAAGCCCAATAGAACTTACAAAATGGTTAGTTTTCGAACGAACTGTCATACTGCTTAACTTTCGACATTTATAACCAGTATACTCCGACATTTATAACCAGAATACACAACCAAATTATCCAAATTAAATTTTTAAATCAGTCATCGATTTTGTATTGCAAAATTATTTTTAGCGTAACGGATTGGTTAATAAACGAAATTGCCGCATATGTAGTGAGGCCAGTCTAAAGTGTTTGTCAAACTCAACCATGGAGAGGTACACAATTCAGCAGCGCTTTAAGATTGTTGATGCCTTTTACGAAAATTGACGTTCAAATCAAAATGCATTTCGTTCACTTCCTGATTTTTTTGTTTAGAATAATCAAACAACTGTGTCCACAATCGGGAGAATTGTGCGCAAATTTCGGCAAGCCGGGTATATAGGAAATGTGAAAACACCTGTGGATGCTCCCCCAGTTCGTTCTGCGAAAAACACTACTGTTGTTCGCGATAGTGTGGCATATGAGAAAATGAGGTCGGCCAAGCAGTTACCGTGAATGGTGTGCGCTATCACGGGATGATAATTAACTTGTTATGTCCAGAAATTGAGGATATGTACCTGGACGATATATGATTCCAACAGGATGGTGCCACACAGCCAAAGCAATTAAAGCTCTTTTGCGCGAGAAATTTAATGGCCGTGTTATCTCAGTCGCTGTGATGTTTATTAACCTCCACGATCGTATGACATCTTTCTTTGGAAATATTTAAAAAAAAAGTGTGTGTCAATAAGCCAGAAACAAGTCAGAGGTGAAGGATAAGATAATGATGCACATTAACGACATTGAAACACAATTACTTATGTCTCAGAGTCTTTAAAAATATCGAAGATCGGATAGAGGTATGCCACCGAGCGAGCGTTTCACACATAATTGTCATAGATCCTTCTATTATAATACAAATATTAAGATAATTCTCTGAAAAACGTTTGTTTTATTTGCAATCAGCTTCGTGCTGTGGACTAACCTTTGCAATCCAAAATGCAGCATTTGTTGCGGTTTACACGCTGGTGCCATCATTGAACTCATTTTTTCAAATATGCAACCGCAGCTCGCGTTGCTTAAAATAGATATCATTACCGCACCATGATCAATGATTACTTGTTTGAAAATAAGCAAAACATTGATCTGGGCGACATATTGTTTCAATACGATGGCGTTACGTTCCCCGCAGATACCGCCACTATCGAACCATTAAAATCTAAATTTATCTTAAAGTGGATTTAGAGAAATAGACCAGTCAAATGGCCTCCGCGGTCGAGTGATTTGACATTTCTCGATTATTTCCTGTCGCACTATGGGAAATCACTTGTTTCTGCTGATAAATCACCGAAAAGGCGTCAAAACGCTGATGTATTTTGACTTCACTAATATGGCAATGTATGTGATGTCAGCCTTAGCATCACTTGGCCAAATTGCTATCAGGGTCAAAAATGAAAATTATGTCATCAACAGGATAAAACATTACCATCATAGTAATAACGAATCGGAGTCAGTTTAAAAAAACATGTCATCAGTGCGATGACTCATTATTTTCGGAAAAAGGACACATTTGGCTCAATTTAATGACAGTTTGTCACTGGAATTGACTTAAGTCAAATTGAGAGAACATTATTCTTTACTTACCCGTTACACATGTTTGTTTCACTTTTGTTGTACTCCGCCCTTTGTTTAGAGAACACCTCTTAGTTATTAGACTCCAGCAGCATGTCCGATGTGGTATTCGTAACCATTCCACTTGAAAAATGTTATATATTTAACTAAATAATTAAAAAAAAAATAGAATATGGGAATTTTTGCTTCTTATTTTACTTTTTAAACATGAAAATAATTTTAGTAATACAAAAACAGTGGCATCGAATTGATGTCACTGTAGTCATAGCATAGATGACGCATAAAATATGGCAACATTTTTTGATGACGTTCGCCATTGGATTGATGTCATTTTTTGCCTCATTGATGCCATTTGTAATAAAATTTATGGTTCTGATGTTTTGGCATTATCAATATGAAGATGAATTTTTCTATGAGTGTAGAGGCCAACATTATTTCAAGCCAATTGTTATTTCGGAAAAATTGGAGGTCCAGAATTAGCTTCACAGCGACAGTCCTCATACGCCCGAAATCATTTTTAAATTTTGAATGCCATGTATTATTCTTTCGAATAAAAAAATTTTTTTATTTAAATATAATTTTTTGTGTTACTTTTTACAATTTTGAAAATATATTTAATGGCATATTTTCTTTTTTGTATTTTATAAATTAATTTATAAAGTATTTTTTTTTTAATAAATATTTTATGATCAGATCTTCTCATCCAAGATCAAAAGAGATTTGTTTTTGTAAACTAATGACCTTTTTAATTAGAATAACAACAACGATATTGTCGGTATTTTTTCATTTAATTAAATTTTTTTTTATATTTAAATCTTTAATTTTTTAATATTTGCTAATAAATTTTGTTAATGTTTTTTAGGTTTTTTTTCCTCTGCTTAAAAAGTTGTTCAATTTATTTGAAACATCCCATTAATAATAAAAAATTTCCACAATAATTTATAAATTTTTTTTTCCTAAAATACATTAAGCAAAATTTATGAATTTTTTTTGAGACTAGTTATTTTTATTACTATGTATTTTATTAATACGACTTTGCCAAACTGCAATTTTTTTTTTTGTTAATTTAGCTTAATATTTATGAGTTTTGAGTAATCATTTTATTTAATACCAAAAAAAAAAACTGACAAAAAATTTTTAAAACATTTAAATATTTTCTACAAAAAAAAAAAAAAAAAAAAAAAAAAAAAAAAAAAAAAAAAAAAAAAAACCAACGCACACATGACTAAAACAAGTAAGAAAGTACAGTCGGTCAAGCCCTACTAATTTATACACTACACCACAGTGTTTACAGACAAATTTCGAGAGTGTATCCTATTTGAGACCCATGAGCAATCAGGGGCCCGGCCAAAGGAAATTATGTATCTTATGTAGGATCGGCTCTCTGTGCCGAACATTATCTAGATATCAACATCTGTATAAGATTTGTTCGCAGTATTACAACCAGCAAAATTCAAAATTACACTTGAGATGAAGAAAAATTACCCGATTTAACTTCAATTACACCTGATAAAAATTAACGTTTTGTTTTATAAAAACGTCACCAAATTATATAAATTAAATTAAAAAATCCGTCATCTATTCCCGCAACTAAAAGGCGACTTTATGATTTTTATAGCGCACATAATCGTCTATCTGAACAGGTTTGTTATGAAAAAAACTGACATATATGGAGTGAGACCAATCTACAACAGACTCACCTTTTATTGCAGTTTACACGCTGATGCCCTTATTTTTTTTTAAAGAGGCCAAAAAGTTGATTTTGCGAAAAAGACTTGCCAATTAGCTTTGTGCGATTTGACACCTCTCGATTATGACGTGAGGCCACTGTTTTATGCTGATAAACCAGCTACAGTTGAAGGAACATTATTCATGACATACTGCTAGAAATACTTGAAAAGTGCCCATAGTTGGACGGCTAGAGTATGTTTCGTCAAAAACCGCCGCGGTGCTCACAGGGCCGAAAACCTTTTTTAAATGTTAATGTCTTGGAATTGTCTTTTGAATAAAATTTATTTATTTTCTTAAGTATATTTACAATTTCAAGTTTTATGGGATTTTAGACAATAGTCTGTTTCTTAAATCAATGTTACAACTGTTAAGGGCCCTAAATATGCTCCCAAATAAATCATTTGGAAGTGGCAAAACGGTATGAAATTTATTCCTTTTTAAAATATTGGAGACATATATGTTAGTTTGAATACCTATTTCCAAAAAACTTCGGGTTCAAAACCGATTAAAATATTTTCGTTATAAGAAAAAATATTTTAAGTAGTGTACATTTTTTTCTGAAATTAAATATTTAAATTTTTGGTTTTAAAACGAATTACACCAGATCTACACCTACAACCAATTACCCACGCTCTAGCCACGACACTAAAAATTACACCAAATTCGGGTTATTACCCGCAATGTGGCAACACTGTTTGTTCGTCTAAGGCTGGGTATTTGAGCTCTCAGTTAAGCTAGTTTTAGTTAATCTAATAGCACAGTTTTGCTTAAAATGTTTGTTTTTTAATGAAATAATAAAAAAAAAATCACATTACGCCGGAAAAATCCGAGTTTTAGACTGGGTTAAGCAAAGTTTAAACTTAATCCATATCTCAAAAACCCGAGTTTTATAAGAGAACGCAATATGCATATCAACTTCGATGATATTAGCTCATTTGGCCAAATATATTATACAACTGGAAAATTACTTATCCGCTTGCAAATCAACTTTTTAAACTCCTAGTGTGAATAAGGCATCGAAAAGCTGATCTTTCACCCCGCTATGACAAGGACCGTATAAACGTTAACGTTCTCCTGGTGGGGGATAAATCTTTAGTTTTGAGATTTTCCCTCCTACTGCTAGCTCTACATAAGGCAGATTTAGTAAATAAAAATTTAAGTAAAAAACACTTTTACGTATTTTTAGTAATTATCAACCATTGAAGTCGACCGCAACGTTTTTACGTGACCGCAATATTTACGTATTTACGTTACTACGAGGACTTGGGAATAGGCCTCCAAAAAAAAAAAAAAAAATCAAAGTCAAAGTCAGACCTGTTCTCCCAAATAAAACAATCCTAATGCAAATCAAGTCTAAAAATCAGAGTTTAAGACGCTAATAAATTAACATTTTTTAAATGTCTTATAAATGAGAATGTTCTCACTTATGAAAACTTATAAAAATTGTACTGCTCACATGTGAAAAATTCACTGAAAAATTTTTGTTTTGCTTTTGAATAGAAACTAAGAAACTGATTCCTCTTTTACATGAATGAAGAAAAGTAAACGGTTTTCCATTCATAATACTTAAGGCCTCATTAGTTGTTACTTTCCGTTGCCGTTCTGTTTCGTTCTTTTCTGTAGCAAATATTTTGTAATTACTTTTTCTGTGAAGGGAATCATCTGCTTTTAAAAAGAAAAGCATTGAAATTGTAAAAAAAAACTTTTCGTAATAAATAAAAAAATAATATTTTGTATATGAGTTTTTTAAAAAAAGATCTCAAGCTCGACAATTTATTAATACTTGAACAATATTTTGTATCAAAAATACGTCAATTTTTAAAAAATCATTAATTAAAGCCAAGTTTTCTAGCTTTAAACAAAAAAGTACAGATTTTTCATATCACAACAAACTCATACATACACAATTTGTCCGTTACTTAACGTTGAATTCTATTTTCAACATATTTGTCCGCAACATAACATAACGAGAAAGTAAAAACAAACCACACATACAGACGTTCAATTGAAGAGAAACCAAACACCTTAATCGTAACAGAACAGGACGTACAAACTAATTCTGCCTTTAGGCCACATTCATAAAATTAAACATTTGCTGCAAAATATATCTTTAATTTCCTTTTGAAACTGCACTCGTATCATACATTAAAGTATTTTCTATGCGTTCTCTCTATCTCATTCTTCCTTTCAATAACAAACTCATAAAAACAGCTTGTATACGAAACAAAATACTGTTTGCCATTCGTATATCCCCTTTCACCACCAAACTTAAATGTGCCATTGCAAATTTTTCATAATGTGGACGAGGACTAAGTGCTGGTTCACACTCTTCAAGTCTTAGCCGTCAAGTCTTGAGTTTTTAGGAGAGAGAGGAAAATAAATGGCATTCTCTTTTCCCTTCACAACTCGGTATAGCCAAAAAAAAAAAAAAAAAATATAACCACACGGAGCAAAAGAAGCAACGGGCTAAAAGTTGTAATTTGTAATATCACAAATGGCTGATAGTACTCGTTTTTATTTTAGCGCTAAGGTACTTACAGGCACTTAAAAATCGGCTCAATCAAACCCAAAAAGGGCTAACGGCCATACCTAAATAAGAGCGGAAAGCGTTTGCTAGCTGTCGCGGCGACAACGCTTTGTAATTGGAAAATTCGGTTTTGACGGCGTGCTAAAAAGTTAAGTTGGTCGCTATTGTTGATAAATAATGGCAATTTAGCTGTTTTAGGTGAATTAGCGGTCTTATCTCCATTTTTTATTTCTATTATGTGGGTTTTATGAAACAGGAAAGTTAACACTACTGTTCTTGACTCAATGTCGACGATTTTATTTAAGTATGGTATTTCAGGTTAAGAGCAAGGCGGAATAAAACGTTCTTATTTAGGTATAGCTGTAAGATGGCATCACTAAAAATAAGCAGCGAAATCTCAAAACATTCATACTCACTCATAAATGAACGGTGAGTGAATGTTTCAGTACTCTGAGGCCAACATTTTTTAAGTTGTAAAGCAAATCATGAAACAATTTTAACAAATTATCAAAAAAGTTGTTTTTGGGAATACATAATTTAATTTTTTTATTAAGAGTTTATTTATTGTGCTTAATTCCTTTTTTTTTAACAAATTTCAAAAGGGTTTCTTCTTAGGACAGTTACCAAGCGGATAAGCAACCATATTTGTTTGGATTCAGAATTAAGTTATTCTAAGTCGATTAGTATAATCGAAAACACAGCTCTAGAAATTAAAATGCTCTGTGTAACAAACATCAACACAAACGCACAAAGCCCTGTCGTTTTCATGATGTAGGGTATAAAAAGTGAGTGTGAGTTTTCTGTGAATATAAAATTCAGTATGTGTAAAAATGTCTTAATTTTTTTTAACATTTTTATTTTATTGCTTCTAAATGAAGGCATTTGGGTCAGAGACGCCTTATAAACAATAAACGAAAATGTAGATTTTTCATTAAAATAATAAACAAAAAACGAACATAAAAAAAATTTAACTATTTAAATGGATGGGCCAAATTAAAAGTAATAAAAAAAAAGAATTCAAATATTTATACAATAACTACTGGCTTGTTAAAGAAAAAAAAATTAACGACACAATTATATTCACACTCTGGAATTGAAATATTTAATTTGGAAAAAAATAAAAAGTTCATAATATCTAGTTAAATATAATGCAATTAAAGTTTTTTGTTATTACTATTTTAATTTGTCAGTATTTTTTATTTCTTTTTTTTTTTTGCAAATGTCCCTAAAAATAAGCAACTTTATTTAATTCACATCACATTCGTTTATAATTTGCATTTTAGTTTGTTTTATTTTAAGTTTTTAACAAAAACTTTTGTTATTTTTTTTTTGTTTATTATATTAATTTTGTCGTTATATTTTTTAATTATACGTGGGTATATAAAATTTTGTTTTTTAAATTTAAATAATGAATTTATAAAATTCTGAGTATTTGAAATTTCTAAAAATCTCATGTGGCATTTGTAACATCCGTTTGTCGGTTTAAATCTGGTACCATGTCAAAATTAATTCCCCTGGCAATTTAAATTATAAATATTTAAAACCTCAAATAAAATTATCAATAACTCAATCATTTTCTTTGTCAGAAATGCGATTTCGTTTGTAAAGCCATTTACAAGCATTGCACTGTGGGTGATTTTCAATAAAAAGGGAAGGTAATCCGAAGCTTCTAAATTTTTAAATTATTCATTATACTTAGTGTTGCCATTTTATTTTTTTAAAAATACGTACACGCCCAAAAAAAATCTTTTATTTCCTATTTCTAAGATGTACTGCCTGTTTTTGAAACTAAAATTAAAATTTTCGTATTCCCGGGGAAATGAGTTCCCTGTGAATTATTTTTTTCCGGGAATAAAATTCCCCTATGCTAAACAGACGATGAGAATAGTATATGGGAAAAGGAATTTCGATTTTACGCAGTCAGATGTTTTGCTTTCAGCGGTATTGTTTTGTTTTAAAAGTTGCAAAAAAAAATTGGTGAAAAACCAGCGTACGAAGTGAAGAATTAAACATTTTAAATAAATCAAAATGTTTGGTGTATCATTTCTGGTGCTAGCTGAAGAAGCAGAAGCTGTGGAAGAAAACAAATTCCAAAAACGGGCAAAGGATTACAAGGAGAGAGTTACGTGACGACGCAAACCCATTGGAGTTGCCACAAAAATTGTAAGTATATGAAAATACTATTATGATTCATTTATTTGAAATACCATCTATGTGGAAAAATACCATGAAAATCCTAGCCCTAACAATTACAAAAAATATAAATAAATTAACTACGTATACATTTTTTAACAGGCGACGCAGGATGTCCTCTGGAACCGTGCCTTCTGACTCCTCATAGACCACCAGAGGAGGGGTTGGTAGAATTCAAATTTAAAGAAATTCATTCAAAGTGCCGCAAGGTAATTGAGCGAATTAATGGTGTCCTCGAAAATAGATTTAGATGCATTCTTGGCGCTAGAGAGCTGCACTACGCTCCAAAAAAGACAGCGAAAATAACAAATGTTTGTTGTTCGTTTCATAACATCTGCATTTATTATAAATGCAATACCAATGCAAATGATATGGAAAACTTAGAAACTTTTACTGTTCAAGAACGTGATGTGTTGTCATTCGCCTCAAAGCAGTATTTGTCTGCAGCCCAGAATAATAGAAATAATATTGGAAATAATTTATAATTTAATTTTACGTAAAAAAAATACAGGCCACCCACATTCATACATAATACTTAAATTTTTTTGCACAAACTCCCTTCCAATTTTTTGGCGGAATTATTTTTAAAATTTCTCATCTAATTCGTAATACCTACTGTATTCCTGGGTAAGGGCTTCCCATTTTCGAAGTTTGTTTAGAATTAGGGAAAAGGGAAAAGAGAAAAAATTCCCCGGGAGATTTTTTTTAGAATAGGAGAACAGGGAATAGGGAAGAAATTCCCGATGAATTGTTATTCAGATTGGCGCTGATTGAAAACAAAATAAAATTTGAGTTTTTTATTAATTATTAACTCCCAAGCGAACATTCTTATCTTATTTTGAAAAACAGACAGTAAATATAACAAAGTATACGTGAGACATAGTCGAAATTTTTCATTCGTTTGATAGACTTATCGATGCCTTAATGTACGGAACAGAAAATCGTGCAAATGTCCGCCGAGGCTTCACTGGGTACCTCGCATCCAAATATCGAATTTTTCATAACTCTGGCGCGAAATTCGGGTTGAATTCAATCAAATGGTGTGAGTTATGTTGGCGTTGAGGGCCGATGTGGTTAGCGGCTTCTTTCTTGACCTGTAACAGTTGGAGATTTAAAAAAAAAAATGGAATATTAAATTTTGGATATAGTAAATAGTTAAGGGGAAAATAAACATCACAAATGCCCTTGAAAACACACACTTGGTTTTGGTTTCTGTTTTTAAATAAACAACACAAACATATTTCGTACAAACATTAATTTTTTACTATTGTGTTGTTTTCAATGAATACAGGCGACGAGAGTTGTGCGGCAATTTTGCTCGCTAATTGTTTGACATACAGGATTAATATAAAAGAAAGGAAACGAATTTGAAGTAAAGACAATATCCAGCATAAAACAAGTGATTCGGGACAAAAACAGTGCAATAGGAAACCAAAAATTGTTTTTCTCACATAAGTGTTTCTGTATCTTTACTTTGGGAGAATTATCTGTCATTTAAATAATTTTCCAGCAATTCTGTTTCGATAGGAAATATTTTATGCGAAAAAATCAATTTGGGCAGAGGGCGTGGCCGATTATAATGAAATACCATTTTTTCCTAGTCCAGTCAATATAATACTCGGTGGCCACACTCAATGATCTAGGACAACTTCTAAGAGCTTTTGTACAAAAATTTATGAAACCATCCCACTGTGTGCATATCATCGGATTCTGAGCAAAAGAAGTTGGTAATCATCGACCAAAAGCGCTCGCCGTTGACGGTGATGGACCGGCCAACGTCGTTTTCAAAGAAATATTACGCCGTCTCCACACCAAATTAGTACTTTTTCGGGGCGCATTGGGCACTTTTGGATCTCATGTGGATTGGTATTGTCCCAAGTTCGAAAATTTTGTTTGAAACTTACATTTGTCACTCATCCGGAATAGGTGATACAAATTACGGTCAGTTTAAAATTTTTATATATATTTTTTTTAAATTTTATCATTGGAGAATAGGCAAAACAGACTGAAGAAATTGGCAGGCAATGCGACCAAAGCAACATAAAAAATGTGACCGCTATCTACTGTCAAAGTTCGGAAGTCCCTATTGAAAGACCCTTTACTTGAAAACTCTCTTCTATATTTATAAAATATTATTGCAATATTTGAGCTGACCTCTTAAATATTATAATAATTACTTTCACTTTATTGCTATGCAACGCCTTTATTGATGTTTTTAATCAAATTACAATTAAGGAAGAGAAAATTATTAATATACAATAGAAGTAAGAAAAAAATATTTAAATAAAATTCACTTAACATAAACAAGTCAAAGTATTAATTAATATCGAAAAAAACATGTTTTTCTAATGCATAAAAAATCATATATTTTGCATAATAAAACGTAAATTATAATTAATAAATTGTGTTAAGCAAATAATAGTCAGAGATAATAAAGCTGATTCGATAATCTAGGAAGGGATTTTTTCCAAACGAAAAGATTTGTATAAAATTAACATAAATAATTAATTAAAGAGTCGCAGATTTACCTACGGCCTATGGCAAAGTATTAACGAGTTCTTACAAAATTGCTTTGCAGATTTTATGTTACATAAAATTAAATTTTAGCAAGTTTCATAACACTATTTAAAGCGATTCATCGGTTATTTGTTCCCATTTCGTGCGTTAAACTTAAGGTCCACACCACGCGTATTTATGTCAACGAGTTTCATGCTCGTTTTACTCTATTTACGATTTACGCTTCAAGTTACCTAAAACATTTATTAATAGCTGCTTTACACTATCACACAAGTCATACGTATTTTGAAAAAAAAATATAACCCTGTCATGTTAATTGTTATTGTTTTCTGAAAAATTTCGAACAATAATTAGATCAAAGTTACTTTTTCATCAAAATACGTAAGACGTATGTGAGAGTGTAAAACGGCCTTAAGCGGCATCACCATAAATAAAAAGAAAATATAATTTTTAAAAATCTGCTGATTTGTTTGGAAGCCGCTTGAGATCCTTACAAAAGTAGAAAGTATTCCTGCAACGGGTCTCTTTCTACGGGTCAATGTATCCTTCTTTCATGCTTTTTTTGCATTATATTTGTTTGACAGATGCGTTGGATGCAAACAGGCAAAGGACGCGTTGTATTTTTTGGAAGTTGTATAACACTTATCCTTAAAGTCTAATAAAACTAATTCGTACTAAATTTCATAATAACCCTGATATTCCATTACCGATATATCCCATTTTTCTCATATTTTGTTGCGCAAATACTTGAAAAAACCCCTTTTAATTTATAAAGCGTTTTTCTAAAGGGCAAAATAAACCACACAAATGGCTTGACAAACACGCACTTTGTTTCCGTTTTGTATTCACCAATAAAAAAGACAAACATTAATTTTTCATTATTGTTTTTTTTTTTTTTTTTTTTTGAATGAATGCAGAAGACGATAGTGCTGCGGCAAAGAATTTAAGGTAGAAGAACATAACACGCATTAATTGGTCCACGTGTATTGTGCGTTTAAAGACTTTAAGGCATTAAAAATTGCAAGTTTCACAACGCGCGTTAAAAAGGCTTTTGCTGTCAGGTTTTTCTTTTATTTGTTTACTTATTTTTAAAATCGATTCGGAAAAATATCAAGATTGTATGTTTTTTTCACCTTTTTAATAAGTTGTTCCTTCATGATTCACAAATTTGTTTACTGATTATTTTTTATTGTAAACTTCAAAAGTTCAATGAAACCAACGATTTGACGCAAAAGCGTCAAAATGTTTTTTGTGTAACTTGTTCTATGAAAAACACTAGCTAAACGTTTTTTTGACAGAAGTATACAGAGTGCTGGCGCAATTACGCGTGTTATGTACTTTTATCTTAAGAATTGCATGAAGCAAAGAAGGCTGCTTTAAAAATTTAAATCTACTTCTTCTTTGGCACTCTGTAAAGTTTTTGCAGAAAGGATTACATATAGCAATAGACACCACAAGAATTTTAAGGAATATCCAACATATCTGCCAAATATTAAAATTTTTTTATATTCCTACAAAGAGGCTTCAAATGTTTGTCCAAACAGCAAACACCCAAATAAACAACACAAAACATTTGTACAAACGTAAAGTGTTGCCATGTTTACCAAGCCATTTGTGTGGTTTGTTTAGCCCTTGAGTAGGCGTGTCATTTTTTACAAGTATTAATAAATGACAAATATAAAATTTTTAAATTAAACACAAAAAAAAAAAAAAAAAAAAAAAAAAAAAAAAAACATTTTTATTCTTAAATTTGTTACAAATTGTTAAAAATTTATATCACAAGAAAAGAAAAAAACCCTTAAGAAGGCACTCAAAGAAGAACCGAAATATTGGTTTAATAAAAGTTTAAAGTTTTTTTTTTTTAAAGACTTCAAGCTCGACAATTTATTAATACTTGAAAATAATAAAGGTCGAATAAAGAACAAATTATAAACATAAGTTGATTTTTTACTTTAAAAATCGTCCCGTTAGAATTTTTTTTAAAAAGTTCGTCGATTCGACGAAGAGTAACTTTAATGTACTAAAATGAAGAGTAACCTTTCAGGTTTAAAGAAATATTTTATTTGTTGCCTTACTAAAAACTGGGACACCATTTTTACAAAAAAAGCTTTTCCGAAATCGAAAATTGTATGCTTTTTGTTAACATTTGGATTCCACGGGATCCCAAATTTGAGCAAACCTTTTGGTCTTTATACATCATTTATCGCTTTGTTGCATTTTTAAAACCCGCTTATTTGTCTATAAAGTAAAATAACTGAAAACTCACTTAATTAAAATCAGATGCTTAAAAAAGAGTTCTTTGAAAGCGATTTATTAAAATTATATATATTGTGGTACGTTAATGCGCGATATTGAGACAACCGAATGTTGATGCCCAATACATTTTCGGCTTTTTTTTAAATAGCAAACTACATTTTAAAAAGTTGGAATGCAAAAAAAGTTATACATGATTATAACCGGTGTGCAAATAAGCGCTAAATGTTGTAGTAAATTCGTTGTTAATAGAATAGAAATGTGTAAAAAAGTCATTTATTTGATAGGTGGGCTTACATTTTGGTTAATTACTTTTTTCGAACTGGAATTATTTTGCTGGTATTTAAACCTAAACTATTTAGTCGACTTTTCAAAAGGACAGACAGAAATAAATGGCTTTTTCAACTTGGAGTTTCTTAGGGCGGGTATTAGTGGGTGTATAACCTACAAATGGGGGTTGGTTGGTTAACGTGGTAGCACGGCCGCAACTAGGCGTGCTGCAAGTATATTCGAAAGTGACTCCGTTCAGACACCACACAACTCGTCAAGGGTAGGAGCCCCGATTCAAGCGTGACCCAGGGCAAAAAAAAAAAAATAAAAAAAATTTGGGATTTACGGAAAAATTTAAAGGGGTAAAGCATAAGTTCAAATTAAATTTATTCAGTATATTAGTTATTGTTAACTCTGACCTTTTTCCATCTTCTTGACTACATACGGGTTTCGCGCTAAGAGAACTTCTAATTTTTTCAACGCCAAGATCAAATAAATTCAATATCAGATACCCTGTTTTCAAGTTAAATTTATTGTAGTGCGACCGTTCTCCATTGATCGAAGCCAATAATAGCTTGAGGGGACAAGATCTAGACTATAGACAGTCGATGCAGGACTTCCGAATCGCTTTTTTCTAAATAGTTTGTAAATGCTCTTGCAACATGTGGTCAAGCGTTGTCGTAATAAAATATTACCGCTTGGTGTCTGGTCGCATATTCCCGAAGTTTTAGAGCCAATGCTTCGTGCAAATAAATTAATTGTATTTGGTAAAGGGCCCCTTGACTAGCCCGATTTAAGCAGCTTATGTCCTTCTGGTCATTCCAAAAATGTAGCATATTCTTGGCGCCGCCAGGATATTCGGCTTTGACGTTGGTTTGTCTAGTTGGCTGGGCTTCACATAACTGATAATAAGTAATAAAACAGGACGTAATATACATATATATTTTATATTACTATTAATGGAAACGGTTCCAGCCGCATTTCGAACAAGCAAAATCGTTTCCCCCGGCCTTTTATCTTCATATCGTTTAAGAGCTTGTTTTTTCGCTTTTCATTGAATGCCCCTTAGGCTTCTTCAAATGCATTTCTTCTATGTATCATTTTCAAAAGTTTTTGGCTGCCGTGAGCGGTCATCACTTCCTAACCGCACATACTATCTTTAACATGTGGAAATAAGGGAAACATTTTCCGGTTTCAGTGAACAATTAGTGTCCCTCAATTGCAGACATGATTTTCAAAATTAAAGAAGCCAAGCAAAACTTCTCGTAAATAATGCTTTTTTGGGACAAAATTCGACATTTGTGAAGTACTATTTCGTTGAGTGAGAACAACCCTCCAAAATGTCGAATAAGCTATTTGTTATGTGTTTTTAATAATACACCCAAAAAACCTCAGTTTGTTTTTGCTCAGCTGCCGCATTGTTGGTTTTTCTTTAGAGCAAATCTTCTGGCGCCTTACTCATTTAATCTCAGATATCGTAGTAGTGTTGTTTCCAGCACTGATTTAGAATGTTATAAACACTTTTAATATAAAACCCTTTTAAAGGATATCCTAAAATTTAAATTTGCACTGAAATGATGACGTCATATCTAATGCCTTGTCTAAAAATCCGCTTTCAACATTTTTTATTTTTCGAATTTATTCTATGAGTTAAATTTCAGTTATGTATTTTATAAAGCTTTTTTGTAATAGTTCTATTCCTTAAATTTTTAGAAATGACTTTATATACACTACCAGACCATTATTTTGTAACTTCTTGTAGCATTTTACCTTAGCTTTCCGTTGGATAGCAATGAGGTATATTGTATGTACAGAAAAATGTACAATTATTAGACACCAGCAGAATGTAATGAGTTTTCTGGCCCGCTACGGCCTTCGTCAGCATTCTTTGTGTCACACTGGATAGTGATACTTTATAAATTGAATGTATTTAACTCAACTATTTTAACAAATAGATATTGGGAATTATTTCTTTTTAAAAAAATGTTGAATATAATAAAGTTGCTTGTAAAAAGAAATAATTCCCAATATCTATAAACGACTACCGAAAATAACAAAGCTCACTGATTTAGAATGTTATAAACACTTTTGAAGGATATGGGCAATTCCATACTGTCGTACAGGACAGTCGTACGCATTTAAAGTGGAAAAGAGATCAAAATAAAATAGATTTTTGTTTTGATTGTTAGCCTAAGTTATGGCCCCTGATTAGCTCTTTTGATGGTGCTAAATCCAATTATAACCAATTTTTAGTTTTAAAGAGAATTGAAAAAAAAAACTAAGACTGTCGTACGAGACAAAAAAAGGAAGTAGGTTTAGTAGCAAAAAAATAAAATGCTTATTTCAGCGAAACCTGACACAATAAATTAATGTGACTAATTTTAGAATGAGGTGAGTCAATGTTTCTTAAAATGGACTAGATTTTACCAAAAAATTATGAATAGTTTTTTTCTTATTTAACTTTAATTATAGTCGTACGGAACATGGTGTACGGTACATTTTTTTCCATCATGATGTTCAAATTTTTTCAAATGCTGTTTTGCGAAATAATGAATAAATAATTAAAAAAAATTAGATCAAATTGTATTCAATGTAACATAACGACGAACTTAAAGAAAATACAAAGTGAGATAAAAAGAAAATACAGTTCATAAAATGTGCAAAATTAAATACAAATAGCATTGGGTACATTAATTATAGTTTTTTTTCGGAATATGCAGTTTTAGCTGCTTTCACTTCCTGACCTTTGCAACAGAAGAAGTGCAATTGAGATATGTGTGGTATAATTTTTACGTTTTTCCACTTTTACGCTTACGTTCATAACGCTTTTTCTATTCAAAAACTTCTTTATTTGCTTCAGCTAAAGCTTTTGACTTTTTCCAAGCGTTACGCGATCTTTATCGGCTTTTTAATTTATAGTTTTGCATTTTAATTTCATTTTCTTTTAATTTTTCTCTGTACCGTTTGCAATTCTCGCTGTTTTTATTCATCTTGATTTAAATAATTGAATTATAGAATGGGTCTTCCAAAAATAATTTTTTATTAAAGAAAATGTTTTTTGAATACTTTTAAATTTCACACTAGCGATGGCATACGAGACAAATTTTGCATATCCGCCTAGTCCGCAATTCTTTCTATTTTCCAAATTTTTTTTCATTTTAATTGCAATAAAAATGTCTGCTTGTAATCATTACTTGATGAACTTTCTTCAAGCAGGTATTGAATATTATGCATTATTTTCTTAATCTTGATATCCTTACGGAGATCTAAGAGAGAAAAACTTAATATATAACGACTAGTGTTAAGAATATTTTTCAAAACAAAACTTGCTTTTCAAATTAAAAAAAAATGGAAAAAAAGTTTCACTTGCTTCACTTTGGACATGAATATCTCGAAATGAGTAATGAATAAATGCAAAACTTTTGCAGATTTATTAAATTAGATGGTTTTTCTTTCAAAATTTGCAAATAAAAATTTTTTTCAAGAGCTCGTCTCGGTAGACCTTCTGAGAGAAATGCCCATATCCTAAAATTTCAATTTGCACTGAAATGATGACGTCATATCTAATGTCCTGTCTAAAAATCCGCTTTCTTATATAACCGACTACCAAAATAGTAAATATCACTGATATAGAATGTTATGAAGACTTTTAATATAAAACCCTTTTGAAGGATATCCTAAAATTTCAATTTGCATTGACATGATGACGTCATATAAAAATCCGCTTTTTTAATAAACGACTATCGAAAATAATAAATCTCACTGCTTAATAAATTCCACATAAAGAAATTTAAGGCGGTCAGTTTCGATAACAAAAATTAGTCCTTAGAACTATTTTTAAACAATTGTTCGAAGGACTATTTTTATATGCAAAAAAACCTTGGCTTATACACATTATATTTTAATCTCTTAAAAATTCTTTAAGTCCCTTAACAAAGTTTGACTAAATGTTGTATTAGCCATTTGTAAATTTCCTTTTTGGGTCAATCGTTTAAGGGTGACATGTACGAAATATTATTAATTTTGTCCATTCTGCTTTTCTATTCCAGGAACTAAACAAATAAAATTCAAACATGAGTAGATCTAAAAAAAAAGTAGGTAGTGATAAAATATATTTAGCCATATTTTATTTCATAGACCCTTCTCTTTTGTATTTCTTTTTCCTTTTTCTTTTTTTTCATTGTCCGCAATCAAATGAAAATGATTAAATATGAAAAGGGTCATTCAATTGGAAACACAGCTAGAGATTAAGATTCTATGCATTGTTTAACATAGAATCTAAAAACAAAACATTTCTAAAGTATAATTAATAAATAAATTCACAGAAAAGGGAATATGAATTATGTAAAGAAGTATTATTAGCATTTACGTTACGATTATGAAGATTGGCTAACCCCATTTTTTGTGGTTAAAATTTACAGAAAACCTGATAAAGAAGAAAAGAATTTTTAAATCAAATTAAGATTTGATTAACAAAACTGTTTGTAGCGGATTATAAATTTGAAAGCATAATGTAATAAAACATTTTAAAATAGTTTTTTTTTAACCCTAAAGAGATTTTGGAGACTTTAAAAAAAGTTATTAATCACTGGCTTTAAAACCAGCTAATAGATTACAAAAAGACAGTCAGGAATATCCGGATTACGTAGAGAGTCAGGTGTCAATACGTTGTAACTAGAAGTGTTAATCACCAGAAAACAAAATTAAAAATTTCTGTGAAATATTAAATTTTCTCCAATGTATTTAAGAATTACTCCAAATTCGAAATTATTTTCAGTCCTCGAAAGTTATACAATCTTTTTAATTTTTTTTGTAATAAACAGGGCAAGTTTTTATATGCACAACAAACTTTTAAATATGGGGGATTTCATATTAAGTGACTCAACTTTTGAAATCGATGTCTTCCGATTTGGATGAAATTTGCACCACGGTGCAAATGGGGTCAAAACCGAAGATATTTGCCATAGTACTGATGTCAAAATACATCAGCATTATGACGCTTTTTCTATCAGTGTAATAGAAAGGAATTTTCCAAAATGTTTAAAGATCAAATGGTACCAAAAACGTGCATTGAAAACAATTTTAATCGCCCTATTCAGAGGTTGCGATTTAGATTGTAAAAATTATATTTGCTAAGGATAAGATGAAGAGATTAAGCCCAACTATAATATGAATTAGCTTGCTTAGGCGGCTGCCAAATATTAAATATAAATCTCTCAAGTGCAAATAAAAAAACAAAACCAAAAAACAGTAAACCAAAGACTCTTCATGACTTCTACTATAACTTTTATTGTTGCTGTCATTGTTTTATTTGTTTTTATAAGAGATGTGCAAATGTCATGGTTTTTCAAGTGTGAGTCAGACATGAGTCACACGTGAACGTGGTTAAATTTATATATTAGAATGATTTAAAAAATAGAATGCGTGATTATAAAAATTTTGTTCTCACAATCATTGGTTTATTAAATAAACATCTATTTTTGAGTAATTCTTATCCGAATTCATTCAGTATCAGGCAATTCAGCGGAAGCCTGCGTGATTAGAAAATCACGATTATTAGTTAATCAATAATTTTTTGTATGGGGATTATCCGTCTCCCCCGTCCTATACCTCCAAAATTTGGTTGAAACATGAGGTATGTTCTAAGAGTTACGCACATCAAATTTAATGTGCCTCACTATTGTAGTTCTGCAGATATAAGAAAATTCATAAATACTTTGTATGGGAGCTATCCATATCCCCCTCCTATGCCACCAAGATTTTGCTGGAATATGCAGTTTGTTCTAAGAGTAACGCACATCAAACTTAGTATAATTCGCCATTGTTGTTATTCAGATATAAGCAAAATAATAATTTTTTGTATTGGGAGTACCCGTCTCCCCCTTCTATACCATCAAGATTTTGCTGGTATATGCAGTTTGCTCTAAGAGCTACCCACATCAAATCTAATGTGCCTCACTATTTTATTTCTTCAGATATAAGAAAAATTAATAATTTTTTTATGTGGGGGTAACCGTCTCCCCCTCTTATACAGCCAAGATTTGGTGAAACATGAAGTTGGTCCTAAGCGCTACCCACATCAAATTTAGTATGCCGCGAAAAAGGGCTTTTGGCCCCAGTGTGCGCCGTTTAAAGAGAAAGCAAAACATTTAAGATTTAATAAATGCACTAAGAGAAAATATTCTAAAACGATTTGAGTTTGAAATAAAACACAGATTTTGTTTTAATTTTTGGTAACATTTTTTCTTGCACACAAATCGAAATTTATGGCATTTAACATGATTTTCATTTTATTTATTTATTTATTATTTTTAGTGTTATTTTTGTATTGTTTTCATAATTCTTTTTCTTCTTCATTTTTTCTTTCTTTTGTAGTTGTTGTTTTTTTTTTGCATTATACTTTTTATTGTTTGTTTTTTATTTATAATGTTGATTTTTTTTTAGATATATGCCAAACAATTTTGTTGTTGTTGTTGTTGTGTTTATTATGATAATAATTATATATAATATATATTTACTATACAATACTTGTTTGTTGTTGTTGTTTGAAAATTGTATATTAGAAATTATTTATGGAAAAATAGTTTTAAAGAAAGATTTTTTCTGTAAGAATTTAAAATTTAAATAAATAAATACAGTTAGAAAAAAAAATAGAATTAGTTAAGGTCTATGGGATTAATGAGGCAATTTTTTCTTATATAGTTTTTACAATATTGGATTTCTTTTGGTTTTTTTTTTTTGGAGGAAATTTTAAAGTGGGGGGAGTATGAGTTTTTTTTCTTTTTTAATTTTTTTTTTATACTTATTAGAGTTTGTGGATGTTTTAAATATTATTATAATATTTATTTATTATGTATTAGATATATTATTTATATATGTATATTAATAATATATAGGTTATATTTTTTGTTTAAGTTAAATTAATTACTAAAAAATTAATTATTTTATAACAAATATCACTACCATAATTTAATATTAATTTTTTTTTGTTTTTGTTTTTTTTTTGAAATTCTTCGACTATTTTGTTGTTGTTGTTGCATGCATAAATATGCTGTTATATTTAATTTTTGTTGATAATGTTAATAATTTTTTGTCTAATATTTTGTTGTTGTTTGCTGTTGTTTTTGCTCTTTTTTTATTTATTTAAATTAATGCTTAAATATTATTATTTCTTGTTTTGCCATAACAATAATTATGATGATTAATGTAAACTAGTTATAGATTTACAAATAATTACTTTGCTTTATATAATTTTTTTTTTTTTGTTAAATTTTTCATAATTTTTTTTTTAATAATAATTTTTTTTAAGCATATAATTTTCTTTATTAACGGCATTATGTTTTTTTTTTTTAATTATTTGGATTATAATTTTACATAAAAAATAATATAAAAATTTTGACATTTTTTAAAATTTAATTATTTTTGTTAACTTTTTTTTTAGCTATTTAACAAATTTTGTATTATAAAAGATAAGTATACATAAATATTCGTATCCCAGCTAAATAAACAATTTGGTTTAGAGTTATAGAATTTGGGTATAATTTTTAAATTTGGGAAAATATAAAAGGAAAACTAAAATGTTTCTTAGTATTATTAAAATAATGACAATTTGGATTAAAACATTAAACAGTTCAATAAAATAACTACAAAACTAATAAGCTTAAATCTTTTTTATTTTTTAAAGAGGTTGTATTCTGTTATAGGCTTTTATTAGTTCATTATTTTAATAAAGTAAAACTTTTAAAATAAAGATTAAATTGAAATTTATAAGTTTTATTCAAAAACTAAATTTAAATCTTCGATAATGAAAAGTTAAAAGAAGACCCCTTTCTCATACACAAAGTTTTTGTTGCAAAGTCATGAGTATGTCTGTGCTGGTTCACACTCTTCAAGTTTTAGCCGTCAAGTCTTGAGCTTTTAGGACAGATGGGAAAAGGGAATGCCATTTCTTTTCTGCTCTCTCCTAAAAACTCAAGACTTGACGGAGTGTGAACCAGCACTTTAAGAGAGAAGGGAAAGAAGAAGGGAAGTGATTACCAGTGATGCCTTTTGAATACATTTTTCGTAACTGTTTAAGGCCCAACGTAACATCTATTATTTTGTTATACAGTGATCGAAATAACTAAATGTGCATATGTCTTTTCTACATGTTTCGCTCTCTATAATTTAATAATCCAACTAACGGTAAAATTGAGGTATACAAAAATGTTGATAGATTCTCTTCACATCATTTTGTGAAATTATTTTTAGAATTTGCTTCTCAATAGTACCGTTATCAGCATGTATTAATTGCTAATACTTCTTTGTCAATGGAAACAATTATAAGTGCAAGATTAAAATTTTGTTTTATTTCAGATCTATTTCAATAAAATATGGTAAAAACTTATTTATGCTTGTAAACTAATATTTAGTATGACCACCTCTGTTAATTTGCACACTTGTTATTCGCCGTGGCATTGAATCAACGAGTCGGTGGAGAATATCTTCGTCCAACTTGGCCCATTCTTCTTGAATGGCTGTTTTAAGTGATTTTAAATTGTCAAATTGCCTTCCGTTCTTATAAACTTGATTTGACAATATGCTCCATAAATTTTCAATCGGATTTAGATCCGGACTGACTGCAGGCCACTTCAATACGGGGATATTTCTTTCTTCAAAAAATTGTCTTGTGTGTCTGGCATTGTGTATGGGTGCATTATCTTGCTGAAATATCCAGTTATCGCCATATTTTTCACCTGCAAACTCAATAAGCTCGGAATCAAGAAGCTCTACATATTGTTCAGCATTCATTCTGTTAGAAATAAAGCAAATATTGCTCTTTCCGAGATATCCAAATGCAGCCCACAACATCAGCGATCCCCCTTGAAAGTTGCGTGCACAACGCGTTTGACGGGGAAGCCTTAAGTCTTGCCAACTCATTTGATAACCGTCAGGGCCATCCAAATTAAATTTTTTCTCATCTGAAAAAATAACTGATTGCCACTCATCGTCCCAAAATTTATGTGTTTCTGCGAATCCCATTCTGGCAACTTTGTGCTTCTCCAACAACTTCGGTTTGGGCAATCGTTTTCGATATTTAAGATGTTCACAAGTGCTTAATATTTGCTGAACTCTTCTTTTTGTGACATTAAGTCCCAATTGGTGCTTTATCTGTCCAGCACTCATGTCTTTTAAAGCAGCTAAGCGTCTAATTTTCCGTTTGCACCTATCGTCAACAGTTGGCTTGCGACCATTTCGTTTTATGCAACCATAATTATTTGGATTTTTCAAATAGTTTGAAACAGTATTTCTATGTCTTTTTATCCTCGTTGATATTTCTTTAATACTTGACCCAGTTTCAAACAAAATTTTAATTTGATTCTGTTCGAGCTCAGTCAATGTACACCCACGAGGCATATTTCACTGAATAAAATAGTAAAATTCTAAAAACTTAATTTAATAAACAAAAATTTTTTTTTATTATACCTCTTATTGTTATTTCTCTGATTAGACACCTCAAAGAACTATTTATTTATTTTTTAAACCTTGCTCCCGCACGTTCAAAGATCTATGCACTTATAATTGTTTCCATTGACAAAGAAGTATTAGCAATTAATACATGCTGATAACGGTACTATTGAGAAGCAAATTCTAAAAATAATTTCACAAAATGATGTGAAGAGAATCTATCAACATTTTTGTATACCTCAATTTTACCGTTAGTTGGATTATTAAATTATAGAGAGCGAAACATGTAGAAAAGACATATGCACATTTAGTTATTTCGATCACTGTATTTGGTTACATTTTCATAACTTTTGGTAAATTGCATATAACGAAATAATCAGGTATGTGATGGATATCGATTTTAAAAACGAAACAATTAAAGGCCGAAAATTTTCAGTATCTTAAAAATAAATATCTTATAAGCTTTCCTCTGTATATATTCTTTAAAATATTATATTATATACATACATATGTATGTATGTGAATTGAACTGTATTTTAAACAAATAATTAAGACTTTAAATGAGAAACGGATATAAAAATCTTCAAAAATTCATCACCCCTTTGAAAAACGAGTGTTTTGAAATCGATTGATTTTTATCACATACGGGAATATTTCTTGATTCTTTTACTTAGATAAGAGCTGCTCGTCTTTGAAAGCATTTTTTTCTAAATATTTTAAAAACCCTTTTTTTATTTAAATGCAATAAGCATGGGCTTAAAACTTGCACAGCTGTTCGTGTATATATTTTATTTTTAAATTGACGTTTTCTCACGTTTATCTATTTAATAATTTAATATGTTGTCTTGTTATTATCACTGAAATATGGAATACAAATATTTGTTATATATAAACATATAAATTGACTATTTATTCAAAGAATATCTATTTTAAAATGTAACTTTTGATGAGCAAACGTTGTTTTTTTTTGAAGGAAAATCGTGATTTTTTAATCTTCTCCTGGCAAACCTAGTGAATGCAGTCTTTGTGCTGGTGCACACTCTTCAAGTCTTAGCCGTCAAGTCTTGAGTTTTTAGGATAGAGAGGAAAAGAAATGGCATTCTCTTTTCCCTTCTCTTCTAAACGCTCAAGACTTGATGGCTTAAACTTGTAGAGTGTGAACCAGCAATTTGATGTATGTATTCGCAAATTTGGTTGTTCTTCGTTGTATATGTTTGGATGTTTAATTTGGCAAATAACAAAAGAATGGAAAATTTGTTAAAGGAAATATTGCGTGTGCACAAGTGAAAGAAAGTTTCAAAGAACATTGAAAAGACTGTTGCAAAGTAAAGATTGCGTGCGAGAAAGAGGTCGAAGCAACTTTAAAGACAGTAATAAAAAATTGCAAGAAATTGTTGTTGTTATTTTATAACTTTGTTTTTAATAATTTAATTAATATCTTTTTTTTTAAATAAATTTAATTTCCACGAAAGAATAAAAAACTCGGAAAATGGTTTAGGAATTCTATAAAAAAATTCTGAAAGAATTTAAAATTTCTTTGATGATCTCTGAGTGAATTTCTGACGGATGGAAAAATATAGAAAAGTAGTTTATTACGAATCTTATTTAAGTCATAGTATAATTAGTACACGTACAGTGCATTAGCGAGAGTTGTCATTATTTACCCCTGTAATGTGAAATTAAGTTATTTGTTTAACGTTATATGGGATTTAAAATTGGGAACTAACGGTACCTTATACTTTTTCTACCTTGATTTCAACAAAATTAATGTGAAAAAATTCCAAATCGCAATTCTTAAATAGCCGTTTTTTCCTCTTTAATAGCCCTGAGTCGTATTGAAAATTTAACAAAATTTAAAAATCTTGAATTAAGTGCTCTATGAAGCTGAAAAAATATTTCTTGAGATTAAATTTAAACTAAAAAAAAAACGTAATTTGAATAGAAAACTTACATTGTTTAAAAAATGTATTTTTTTTTTTTTTTTTTTTTAAATTTTCAACACTTCATTTACAAAATGTGTCAAAATATTAAAAATTGCATCAAGTTTAAAGATTTTATATTCAATCTAAATTAATGAGTTTTCAACAAAATTTTATGGGTCGATTACGGTTGGCAGCAGAACTGAAGTTGAAAAAAGCAGCCAAATTAGGCAACGCCGCTTAGTTAAAATATACAATTTTTTTTTTTAGATATATTTTAACATGATCAGCGTTGGCTTATGTCGCTGATCGACTTATAAAATTTTGTTGAAAAATAACTAAAAAGAATTGGAGAATTATATGAACAATTCTTTAAAAGCAATTGACTTTTTGAATATTAATAAAATATATATATTAAAATATTAAACTTCTAAAAAATTTGTAAATTTTTTTTTTTTTAAGTTTTGTAACTTAAATAAAACATTTTAAATTTAAATAAAATCTAAACTGAAATTTCTTTTAAATCGAAAAAAAAACTATTTGTTCATGAAACTTGTGGTTACTTATTGAACTAACATTTTTCTTAAGCGGATATCCGCATTCGACTGACACTTTTTCCTGCTCCCGGCAACGTACTAAATGAAAGTATTAAGTTTTTTTGAATAGGAGATATCGATTGGTGTCCGATCAAAAGAAATTTCTCTTTTTATTTTCATACTCTGATTTCAAGTGTTTGAAAGAATAGCTTAAGCCAATAGCTTAAGTTTTGTATCAAAATATAATAATTTCATAACTTCTTTTTAAATTAAAGATTTCTGGGTGTTTAAATTATTTCGATTAAATTAAAAAAAAACTAAACAATATTAACTGCCTGTTCTTAAAATTAAATTAAAAATATTCGTTTAGAAATTTATATGAAAAACAAAAAACAAATTTGAGTAGTTTTATTGTTGTTTTAATATAAGTTCCCAAACGAAAATTTGTATTTTTATTAAAAACAAAAGAAAGAAAAAAAAACAGGCAGTCGGTAAAAACCGTAACTTCACTTTGTTTCAAAACTTTTTAAATTTAAAATTTACATACATATATTTTTCTCGAGAATACGATTTAAGACATTCATTCACATTCAAAATGAGGAAAAATTTCGAAAAATTTTATAAATTATCTTTAAATTGAGAGTTTATAAAATAAAACAAAGAAGGATTTTTTTAAATGTATTTTTCGATGTGAAATACCCAAGAGATTGAAGATTTTTCGGTAGAATTTTGAAATACGTACTTTTCGGCTTGTTTTTAAGTTTTCCCTTCCCAAATTTAGTTCTTTCTCTTAAATAAAAATCAATCCATTTAAATTATATTTTTTCGATATTGAATTTTTTTTCTTTTTATATTTTCCCAATTTTTTTTTATATATAGTATATTACATATTTTACAATTTAAGCCAAAATGTAGATAAAACTGCATTTAGTCAATATTTTTTAAGATTTAGAATAACAAAAAAACAAAACTAAAATAGAGTAGAATAAAAAAAAAAATCATTTAGTAATAGGTACAACAAATTTTGAAATTTTTTTTATTTTTTACAACTTAATTGAAATAAATAAAATGCAGTTAAAACATGTTTAACTTAAATAAATAAAAAAAATTTTGCAAATGTAACTTTTTTTTATAGATACTGACTATTAAAATGTTTTAATTTAGTTTAGCCTTTTCTTGCAGTTTAAACAATTTATATATTTATATATATTTTTTAATTTTTACAACAATTCATTGTTTTTGCTAGTTTTTTTTATTTAGTTTAATTTAAAAATTATGTTTGTATGTATGTTTATATAGATTCCCTTGTATAGATTTTAAATATGTTTTTTTTTTATTAGGTGCTTATTTTTTTCATAGTAATAATGTAATAATCTCTCACCAAATTGTTTGCTGGGATAGTTAACAACACAATAATATAGAGTACGAAAAAATAAAGAAACAAATTTAAAGTTACTAAAAACCGTTAGATAGTCTTGTTAAATACTCTTCTTATAGTTGATGGATTTGTTGTTGTTATTCTTTACTTTTTCCTTTATTTGCCATCAAATATCCACTAATAACGCGATGACAACTCGCCAGAGATGTTTTTTTTAGTAAGTGAGAGTAGAGTTTGTGTGGGGGTGTAGTACAAGTAGTATATTTTTTGTTTTTTTTTTCTTCTTTTTCTGCAGATATTCAGGCATATCCAAGCATTACAACAACTCAAACATCAAGAAAACTAAAAATCATGTCGAAAAATTAACTCCTTCATTCTCCTTTTGATTGCTCCAACTCCTGGTGCTCTTTGTTTTAAACTCCTTTGGTGTTCTCTTAAAAAGAGTTAAAGTTGAGTTTTTTTTCTTTTGATGTTTATTTTTGTTTGCATATTTGGGTTTTAAAGGTTTAAGGTATTTTTAATCTATGACTATGGCTAGTTATTTTATTCGTTTTTTTTTTTGTTTTAATTTTTTGTTACTAAGTAAAGCTTTATGCAAAAAAGTTTTATTTAATTAAACTTTTTTCTTTGTTTGTGTATTTGTTTTTATAAAGTGGCTGTTTTTACACGTATACTTTTTTTGTTTAAGTTAAACCTTTAACCTTTTAAACAAACTTTTTTCGAAAAACTCTTTTTACTTTTAACTCCTTTTCACCTCTTCTTGTTCTCACTAAATATTACCGTTACTGTTTTTTCTAAATTTTGTTTTTATCACTTCTATGCTGCCGTAATTTGTTTTCAAAATTTCTTTGGATTTTTTTTATCATTTAAATAACTTTTTTTTAAATAAATTTTATCACACATTATAACAGGAAATTTGTTGCAAATGTTGGAATGATGGTGTGGCTGCTACAGCAGCCGCCGCTGCAGTGGCGGCGGTAAATTGTGGAAAACTTTGTTGTAAATTGGCCGCAGCGGCCACGGCGGCTGCACTTGAAGAGGCCGCCGCTAAATAGGGATGCATACGTTGAGATCTTAAATATTGGCGATATTTGCCACTTATTTTGTCGGGATAATGCTGAGAGTGATGGGCGGCTGCTACAGCAGCGGCATGATGATGATGGTGGTGGGATGTCATGGCCGCCGCCGCAGCAGCTGCTGCTGCCGCTGCTGCAGCCGAAGCGGTATTAGTGGGCGCAGATGTATAATGGCTGGTAGTGGTACGTGTCTGTTGGTTGTGGTTGTTGGCATTTGAACTTTGGTTTAGTAGGGGCGTGGCCTCAGGACCAGCCTGATAATTACTAGGAACTGTAGCCATAGGACTGCGATCCATCATAAGACTTGTTATATTGGCTTGAGAATTACTTAAAACATTTGCCGCTGAGGTTGCTGCCGTAGCGGCGGATGTAATTATACTATCCGCTTGATTTGAGGAATTCCACAATAGTTGCTGCTGATGATGCTGCTGAGATTTGCTGCCATAAATGCCACTACCGGAGATCATAGCATCCCGTTTACCCACATTGCCATTTTGCGTTTTATTGGCATTGTTATTGGTATTACTGCTGCTATAGACTGGAGTCATGGAAGTACGGGCAGCAATAGCTGCGGCTGCAGCCAAATGATCCCATTGCTGGGTCTGTTGCTGCTGTTGTTGTTGTACCAATTGGTGACTTTGGCTTGTTCTTTGCGGATTTTGTCCGACCGTTTGTGTGGATCTTTGGTTAGACCGTAAATAAGTGACATTTGTTTGGTTAACATTATTCGAGGTGGTGGAGGAAGAGGAAGAGTTTGAAGATTGTAGGTGATGTTGGACCGGATAGTGGGCCTGCTGCGACATTTGTGACATTTGCTGTGATTGTTGCTGCTGTTGTTGTTGACTATGCCTGAGTTGTTGCTGTTGCAAGTGTTGTTGATATTGTTGGGCAGCAACGGCAGCCTGTCTCTGTTGCTGCTGCTGCTGTTGTTGTTGTTGTTGTTGGTGATGTTGTTGTTGCTGTTGTTGTTGCTGCTGTTGTATAACCTGAGTTTGTCGGGCTCTTCTGGAGGAAGAAGTCACATTTTGTTGTTGTGTACTACTGTGTGTTTGGGTACCAGCTAAGGCGGCCGTATTACGAGCAGCCGCCGCTGTTGGCATATTATTAACAAATGGACTCCTTCTTTGTGATTCCATTTTGCGAAAATAGCAAGGGTGTATCATCAGCAAAGGCTCGACTCTTTGGCCAGCTGGTGGCTTGGGCTGATTGGGCAATTCATATTCCACACTACAGTCTACGTGCAAGGGTATTGTGTAGTCTTTGGCCGTCGTTGTTTGTGAAACGGCGGAATTGAGTTGTTGTTGTTGTGAGGCGGGTGTTAAAGCTGTTACAGAGGCATTTTGGTTACGTTGTTGTTGGCTGGCCGTCGATACGGCTCCTGTGTTTGAAGAGGTGTTTGTGGAGGCTGCGGCTGCTGATGATGATGACGATGTTGTAGAGTTTAGCAAAGCGGCGGCGGCGGCCACAGCTGAGCTATTGGAGCTCATGGCATTTTGGGAAGCCGACGCCGCCAATGTTGACATTCTATTGCTAGACTGTTGCTGTTGACTGCTGTGGTATGTATGTTGTTGAGGCTGATGATGTTGCTGCTGTTGCTGATGATGTTGCTGCTGTTGTTGGTAAATCTGTTGCTGCTGCTGTTGTTGCTGATGATGGTGATGTTGCATTAGGGCAGCTGATTGTGTTTGAGCCATGCTATGAGTGGCCAAAGTGGCCATATCATAATTGGCATAACAAGCAGCCATAGTCATGTTGGCGTTTTTATCAAGCGTTTGCCGATTAGGGAGAAAAGGATCAATAATCCTTTTTCCTAGGCCGTTAGGCAAAGTAATATTTGTTTTTTTTTTTATTTCTATGGGGCCTTAAAATTATAAGCACTAGCACTTTTTGTAATTTTCTTAAAATTCTTTTAAATGGTGGCTAAATAAACACATTTTTCAAGCAATTAATTTTTGATATTCTTCTTAATTGAGGTTGTGTTTAATATTTATGTGTGTGGTTTTTGAAGTTAGCTATTATTATTTTTTTAATATTAAATTGATTATTTTTTCTGTTATAATAATTGGCACTGGTAATCCAAGCTTTTTATGTTATTAATTGAAAATATATATAATATAGGTAATCCACAGGGCTATTATATATATTTTTACTATTTTTTGTTATGAAATTTTGAATTATTTGTTTTGTTAAACTATTTAGCAGGAACGTTAATCCATATATTGAGTGTAAAATATTTTTAAATGGGGTTTTTTTTAATTTAACTTTAATTTATAGCAGGTATTTTAGTTAATTTAATTACTTTTTTATGTTTTTTAAGACCCGTATAATATCTATTCTTAGCGTTTTTTGCTTGTATCTTTTATAATTTTATATGAATTTAGATAGTTTTAATCAGTCTTTATTTTAGTTTAAAATAAATATAGGTAATTATAAAAATTTTTTTGTTTAAATTTTCAGTGTTTTCATTTATGTATTTTGTTTTAAATTTTATGGGTTTCAGTCTTGTTTATTATAAAATTTTTCTTTTACTTAAGCTGCTTTAAAACGACGACGGTTTTTCCTTTTTAATGGGTATTTGGCGTATTTTCCGATATTCAAATTACGGTAATTATTTTAGTTTATTGTCCGTCCGCATAGCACGAGCAGCTTAAACGTTATGTTATGTGAAAGTTTGGAGGAGAGTAGAGTAACAAATTCTTAAAATGAATGCGTTACGTTGTAAACGTTTAACATAAAATTGCGTTATGATTTCGTTTAGTGTAATTTTTTTCTTTGCTGCTGTCTGTAAGAATTGCTTATTAACATAAAAAACACTCAGCGCTTAAATCTAATTTCAATGAGTGAGTTGGTTTTATAATAACATATGAGAACTCTTCTTTTTGAGTTTTCCAAAAGTGTTAATTTTTTTTCTCTCTTTTTATTAATTTAAGTTAAATGAGTGTTTTTCTCTTGCACTCAATTTGTAATTCTTTTTACACGTTTTTTTTCTTCCTTTTTATTTAAATTTTTTTACTTTTTTAAAAATTTTAAAGACTCGTTTAAAGGTCTTAACTTTCTTTAAGCATTCTTTGTTGTTTCATGTATTAAATATCACAATAAAATTTCTTTAATTTTTTTTTTATTTGTAAAAAAATCAATAATATTTAAGGTTTTTTACAATATATAAGCTGAGCTCTTGTCACGATTTTTTTGTTAATCAGTTATAATTAATTAGATAATTTATTTGCTTGTTGATAAATTTGATTCTCAATTTTATTTCGCGTTCTTAGAAACGTTAAAACGTCTTTACCATACGAGCTCTCTCAACCGACTGAGCTGCTTAGCCATACAATTTGCCGCATATGAATTTTTGTATATTTTTCCCCATATTCTGCTTTACCTGTTTTTTTTACTGATATAGATTTTATAATTATCATCTCTCTTTTAAGTTATCACTCTTTTCATTTACTTACCCCTGTACAGCATAAAAACTCAACATATGTTTTCCTTAATTACCTAGAATTTTGAGTTAAACATTTTCTAAACAGCTGTTGTTGATTGCATTACAACAAAATAACCTTGCCAAACTAATCCACTGGCTCTCTCTGTGCTTATTACTATATAACACTGGGAAAACAAAAACAACTATCACACGTTGTACTCGTTTAGGTTTATTCAACAGCCAATTACAAAATATAACAAATTAAAATTATCACTCTCTTTTATCTCAAAGAGCAGGGATGGACATCATAGTACAATTGTACTTCTTTTTTGGTACAATTTAGACTTTGTTCGTACCATGGTACTACCGCGATTTTTTTGATACAGTTTAATATTTTGGGAATCAAAATTCGATTTATTTTTTACTAAAGAATTCATAGGTCCATTTGTCGATGACACTTAAGATAAGTCCAAATTTCGCGGGAACGGCCTTGCATTTCAACAACAACATTGAGGGAGTTTACACGGTGTATTTTCAGACATGTCTGACAAACACGTCTGTTTTGTTTGTATGCGATCGGGGTAGAGGAGAAAGAGGGGTTGCCACGAAACGAGTTTTCATGTTTGTTTTTATGAATTTTCATGTTTATTAGTTTGTATGTATATGGCTATTAGACAATTAGACATGAAAACAGACATGTTTGAAAAGTCATCGTGAAAAGACAATAGGTTTTTGGAAGCATGTTCAAAAGGGAATGAAGAAAACAGACATGTCTGAATAGACACCGTGTAAACTCCCTCATTGTTTGTTTTTTAACTTAAAATATATTTTAATTAGATAATATTGTTATCAATTTAAGCAAAAAGATGTAATGAGAAATCATTAAACTTAAGATAAATGTTATTGTTTTAATAATACGTTTTCTGTAAATAGTGTTGGTTTTTTAATATTTTGAAGATAAATTGTATATACATATGTATTTAAACAATGTTAGTTATTGTTTACAAATAAAACACGGCTTCTTTTGTTTTTTTTTTTAAGCAGCAACAACAGAGCATTTAATAAATGCCAATTAATGTACGGAGATTTTACTTTCAGAATTAAATGGCAGAGAGCTAAAACCATAGAAGTTGTAATTTTTCTAATGTATAATAAGTCTTGTTTTTGGATATTTCAAAATACTACATTTGTATCTATGTGTCACGAAATGTATATATTCCTCATATGGACTCTTTTAACTCCACGTCACGTTAACGGCGTCACGTTACGCCATCAAGCAACTATTCGTATTTTCCTCTCTTTCACTTAGTGTTGCGCTTTGCACCAAAATACAAATAAGTAAAAAATAAATAATTTACTTTTGAAAAACAATTTAACATGCTTGCTGGCTTAACGTTAAAAAAAGTAGACATTTTTGTGGAAATGGCCATATGCCAGCAAACTGCTTCCAGGAACTAAAAACAGGGTAAAAAAAATGTACCGTCTTGTTCTTAAAAGTACATTTTGTATTGTAGTTTGAACAAAACTCTAAAAGTCATATTCCATCCCTTTCAAAGAGTCTTTTATTAAAATGAGTTTGTTCTTGTTTGCTCTCTAACTCTCAATTTTAATACTTTACAATTGTTAAGTATTACTCTCTTATACTCAAATTTAGTGATGTGCTCTTTTATGTAACTTCGTTGTTATTAAAAAATGCTCTGTTATTGTGTGTTGTTACTTTTACACTACTATGTATTTTAGTGATAGGCCTGGTAGGTAAGAAATCGTAAATGTTAATGGAACTTAAAGTGTGCTTAAGGTAAAAAGTACCAAATATGAAAAACGGTTTATTTTTCTTATAAATTATGTAAATTTTTTGACTCGTAGTGAGTATAAACTTTATATTTATATTTTATTTATATTTTATTTATTTTATAAAGCAGACGTCAGCTAAAACTTGCGGAGGAGTGTACTTTTAACCATGGTGAAATAATACAGGTGGAATCACTAAGGCAACAAAAAACCCATAACACCAAAAATGAAAAATTGTCTTCGCATGCACAGAAAAAATTATCAGTAGTTTTTATGAATTAAAAAAATTGTTTAAAAAGTATTTAAATTTAATTAATGTGATAATTAAATCACTTATTTTTTTTTTTTTTTTCATAAGCTTATTTATTTTATTCAACATTTTTAATTTTTCGAATTTATTCTATGAGCAAAATTTCAGTTATGTATTTTATAAAGCTTTTTGTAATAGTTCTATTCCTTAAATTTTGAGGAATAGACTTTATACACTACCAGACTACTAAAAATTATTAACTATTCACAAAAAGCTTTATAAAGTACATAACTGAATATAGCTCATAGAATAAATTTGAAAAATAAAAAATGTTGAAAATTAAAAATATAATTTTGATTTAATTAACATTTTTGTTGTTTTGAAATCAGTGTATAATTAAAATATTAATTAAATAAAAAAAATATTAATTTCTTATTTTAACCAATTTGTTTTAAACTTATTCAAAGTGGAACTAATTCGAATTTGAATTTCAAATTGGAGTATTTTTTTATATTCTCGCTATAACACCATTATGATAAATATTCAGTTCCTTACATCCGTGCTTAAACAAGAGCGGAAGGCGCAAGCCATACCTAAACAAAAGTTGTGTCACATACAGTAGTGTTAACTTTCTTTATTAATGAAACCCACTTAAAATAAAAAGAAAGTGGAGAAAACCCGGTAGATTGATAAAAAAAAATAGCTAAATTGGCATTAATAATAAACTTGAAAAACGGCCAACTTCACTATTAAACGTGCTGTCAAAATCGGATTTTCCAATTGCAAAGCGTTGACGTCGCACTATTTAGGGATGCTTTATACAAATTGTATGGCCGTGATCATTTTTGACAACTAGAAAACGTTTTCCGCTCTTGATTAGGTACGGATGTTACGAGTATTAAGATATGGATTGTGTAGGAAAAACTCTAGAAAGAGACATATATATTTCGAATTAGAGGATCCAAACGACTGCAAAATTATTTTTTACATAATACTCAGTGTAATTTTTTGTGGTAAAACATTCATTATTCCATTCGTCTTTCTCCTAGATTTTAATCGGTCGAATTTCAAGACTGGTATTATTGTACTCTTAATATCCCTTCTTTTTGTTGTTACCCGAAAAAGGTACGTTTTCACAAAAATTAAATTTTTTAACCCCGAAAATAGGTTTCATTCATTTTTATTACTTTACTCAGGCTTAAATTCACTCTCATTTCAGTTCCTCTCTCTTTCCCTATGAGTACTTTGTTCGTTAGCTATATGTAATAACAATTCGTGTACTCGTACTTTGTCGACAGCAATGTGCTTGCTTTTATCTGTGTGTTGGTTTATGTTTTTATATGCCATATTTTATTTTGTTGTTGTTTCCTTCTTAAAGTTGTTGTTTTTGTTTAAATTCATTCAGCCATTGTACGGCGGCCATCTTTATATTTGAGTTTAATTTATTTTCTTTAAATGTATAGATTTTAGGCATATTTTTTCCGACTTTCTGTTTTTGTTATTGTTGTTATTACTGTAGTTGTTAGTGTTGGGTTATTTGTGTTTGTTTAAAGAGTTGAAACAGTAGAAAAATCACATATTTAGTGTTCTCTTTCTAACATTTTCAACTCAATTTTAAATTTTGGTTTACTAGTTTTTATTGTTTTTGTTGTTGCTAGTTAGTGTTGAGGGGGAGGAAAACAACACAACTGCCTTAAGGGCTTTTGAAATAAAAAGAGCTTAAGTTTTTTTCTTTTTATTATCTACATATTTCTAAAGAAAATATATATTTATGGTTGGTTTTTTGTTGTTATTTTCAAATTAGTGTCACTAGTAGTTTGTGTTGCTTAAATTTCTAGTATTTGTTGTTGGTATTGTTGCTCAGGAAGTACACAAATGGCTGCCAACAAGCCAATAGTCATCTCTTTTTAGTGTATTTGTATAATTTTTTTTTTATATTTTTCAAGTGGCACCCATAAAAAGGATTGGAACGTGGGAGAAAATTTAATAAATTTAAAAAAAAAAATCTTAAATAAATAGATAAAGTTAAAAAGGCTGCATAAGAACAAAAAATAGATCTTCAAACATTTTTACTACATGCATCTATTTGCACTATGTATGTACCTATTTATAAAACTTTATCGGCCTAGTTCTGGAAATGAAAGACATTTAAATCGATGGAGATTTTTAATTAAATTTTTTTTTTTAATAAACGTATGTATTTATGTATGTTTTATTGATCGTAAGAGTCGTTCTGGAAATTCTCAAATTATGAAGTTTCAACTTTCAAAATTTGTTCGATTTCGACTTTAATCGAATTATATAAATTCGCCTTAGCTGTGTTTTCTTTTAAATTACATATGTACTTGCAATAAAAAATTAAAAAATTTTAAATTTATAATTTACCCATGTACATATTAGGGTATTCAATTATTCAATGTTTTGTTTTAATCGATTAATCGCGCGAATAATTATTCTATGTAAAAATTTAATCGTTTAATAATCGAACAATTTAATATTATTCGGCTAATCGAATAATTTTAATTTTGCATAGTTTAGAAGTTAAAAAATAAGAAAAAATTATATATGTATTTAAACATTAAAATTTTATTAAAAAACAAACGTGTAATAAAAGAGGAAACTTTTTAAATGAAAAAAAAGCATCAACATTTAACTAATCTTCTAAAATAATCTTTCAAAAAGAGTAGGTATACAGTTTAAATGTTTTTGTTTCAAACGATTTCTTTCTTTTGTGTTGATAAACTTGATTTACAAAAGATTCTTTCACTTTTTGTTGACGTTGGAGGGATTCAAAGAAGAGCGTTATAAAGCATATCCAAATTCTCCGTTCTTTTTCTTGTCTATTCTAGAAATTGGTAGTCCTCCATTATACCACTTGAATCTCCTTTTGATATTTTGCCAATTTTAATACTTTTAATATTCTGTTAAGGTCTGGTTGAAGGTTGTTTATATTCTGCTAAAAATATTATCTTCTTCATCTGAATCATTGTGGCAAAAGTCTGTACCAAACATTCTTTAAAATAAATTAGTCCCAAACTCTTTGGTTGCAGTCTTTGTAGTATATTTGAAAAAATTTTTACTTGAAGGAAATGTTTCTGAGTTTAGAAAAAATAAAAAGGTATTTAAAACGTACCGGCTTTTTTTTTGCATAAGCGAAAAAAAACATAATACGGTGAAAAAACAAATTTTCGATTAATCGAACAACGGTTAATCGTTTGAATACCCTAGTACATATGTATGTATTTTGTTTATTTTGTTCTAGTTTTAAAGCCTTAATAGGTAATATAGTTTTCTAGGTTATTAAATATTTATTGAAAATTTTCTGATAAGGTAACATTTTTTTTTTAATAATTTTGCGTGTTGGCTTTCGCAGGTTTTTGAAAAAAATCAATGCAAAAATAAAATTTTCTAGAATCTAAAATAATTTTTCCCCAATATACTTAATTCTAATAACAAATATACATGTAATATACATATGTAATTGTTACATACACATGAACACTTTTAATACTAGAAAACAGCAACAACAGCACAGTAAAATAGGTATCATCTCTTTTAAAAATCATGAAGGTCGTTGGCATAACAGCCATTATAGTGTTTAACAAAACCAACTTTGTGTTTGAAACACTAATAAAAATCATAAAATGTACACTAATTGAGGACGTCTGCACATATTATTATGTATGTTGTTGTTGTTATTGCAGTGTTTTTCACTGAGAGCTTACAACTTAACTCATTTTATGTACTCATTAAAAAAAACCAAAGAAAAATGCAACAATAAATACCGGACTTCCTTTTTTTAAAAACAACAAAAAATGCGAAAGAAAAAAGTTCACCGAAATACTTTACTCTCTTTCTCAAACAAATACTCTCTTTTACTTAAAACTCAGCTGTTTTTTGTTTTCTACTGAAAAACAAACTAACACATTGTTGTTGTTATTGTATATGCTGCTTTTAGTAGTGGAAGGTAAACAAAAACAAAACCATTTTTTTTTTGCTGTCTGGTCTAACAAATCAGCTGTTTTTATTGGAAAAAATATAAACACTTACACTAAAAGCCGAATAGAAAAGAAAAATACATGTATACAGGAGGTGTGTTTCTCACGAGTTTGCCCAGTAGTAAAAAGAGACTTGGATACAATAACACTCATTTCAAAAAAAAAAAAAAAAAAAAAAAAACAAGAAAGATTTTTATTTTCCTTTGAAAATTGAGTTCGAAAAAATAAACACTCATTTTGAAGTTAATTGAGCGCTTTTGCTAAAAAATATATTTAAATTTGAGAAAGAGCAATGAGAGTTTAAATTTGCTGCCCTTCTAAAATGTTTGCAATAAATTGTTGTTGTTAGCTGTTTTTCTCCTTGCTGTAACTTCTTGTTTTTATAATATAAAGAAAATTTATATTGAAAATTATTATGTTCATTTATCTCTGTCAATAGCAATAATAAAAACAACAGTTTAGAAAATACAAGAGAGTTTTTTTAAAGTTTTGCTTTTTCGTTAACTTTTCTTTAATATTTTCTTAATTCTTTTTTATTTCAAGTAATTTTGGTAGTATTTAGAAATTTAGATACTTTAAGTGGAATGGGTACATTTTATAATTAACCCTAGAACCCTAACGTTATTTTTTATTCGTAAACACGAATCATTAGTCAAAACGACTAACATGTGTAGGTATATAACCGATTCTTTCCATATCTATAAGCAAACTGTTAGTTGTTTCAAATGGAAATCACAAAATAAATTTTTTTTTTATTAATTTTGTAAAATATATTTTTTTTAAATATTTTTTTTTAGTTTTATAGAATACTGCATGAAAATGTAAAGAAAGCGCTTTTAGTCGGATCGGCAAACGTTAAGGCTGCAGGGTTGAAATTGATAGAAAGGGGGAAATTGATTAAAAATTATTGTTTTTAAATAAATAGGTAGGTACTTACTTACCTAAATAGTTAAAAATCAGTTTAAATTGATCACACTTCTCTTGCTTTAAAAGAAATCACCAGTGCTTTTAAATAAAAAAAAATGGGTCTGATGTGTTACTCCTAAAGATTCTGCAGGCCAAGCAAGTTGCTCTGAATCCATACGAACAAAAGTCGGACAGAGCAATGTCATGGTCAAGGCGAATTTGGCACCGAAAAGAGAGCTGACTTTGACAGTTCGAGTCTTGAGTGTTTTGTTGCCTGACATTTGGGACACACAGAGTACACACAGAGGTGAAAAAAGTGACCTGAGAAAATGGCCCAAATCTGTTGGGAAGGCAGCTTTCGAAGGAAAAGACAGAAAGCGTATTTTGTTAGTGACGTGGCAATATGTAAAAACAGCGCGGTATAATCAATACAAATTTCGTGATCAAAACAAATACTATAACAAAAAACAAACATAAACCACGTTACACAAGAGGATTGGTTCAGCAAACGTTTTGTTTTGTGAAAAAAAAATTTATTAAGTAAAATTGCTTTGTTTTATAATGTTATTTCCTTACTTAAGATTTAATCAAGTGCAATAAACGTTTAATCAAGTAAATTAAATGTTTAATTGATACCATAAATTTGTTTACTGGTGCAAATTTAATTAAGTTAATTTTACATTAATATCACAAATTTATTAATGGAAATCATGTTTAATTTTTTTTCTGTGTAAGGAAAGCTATACTCACTGTTTATTCTTGGTACTTGTCTAAGCTTTGATATCGTTGCAAATACGACTTGAGTGCCGGTAATTTTCATTCGCTCTACAGTTTTATTTGTATAATATATTTAGCTTTTCAAGAGTCCTTGGAAAAAGTTTTCTTGTTGAGTCTGCCTAAGCAGCCAGTGAAATGTGCATTGGAACTATCGTATCCCCCAACAAAAAATTTCAGTGTATTTATCAACAATAAAAATTGGAAATTTAGTACATCATAACAAAATCTTGTTAATGAATTACAAGTTAATTGTGGCAACAGTTTTGCAAATAACTCTCAATTAAAGAAATTTGTGTTCATTGTATTGCAACATAAAATATGGTGCACATAGAAAGTCACAATTAACACTGTGGACATTTCTTGCTGGACAGACGAAGTTTGTTGGTAAGGGGGCGACGATGTAAGCTTACTCTTTCCCTCTCCCGCCAACAAACTTCGTCTTTCCGGCAAGAAATGGTTATAGTGTAGATTGCGACAAATGCAAAAGGGGCAGCTTTCGAAGAAAGTGTTAGAAAAAACACAATATCTTCCGTCTCGTGTCACCTTTGTGTGTACTCTGTGACTTGTAGCAGTAAACACTAAAGCGATGTACACACTATCGATCTTGAGTGACAAAATAATTTGTGGCTCACTGTTGACTGACGAAAATTAGAAGACACACTATCGAGCAAGCGAAAATGTAAGCAAATCTGTGACTCATGCCCAAAGGTGTGTACCCGGCATTGAAATTAAATGCAAAATCCCCTGTTGATTTTGCATTTTTGTAGTTGTTGTAGTAGTGCATAAATTCGCCTTGGTCTATTAAGTGGGCTGATAAAACTTTTAGTTCTTTATACCATCTAATGTTTTTAATGAGTGAATCTGCTTGAATTTGGTACCTATTATTTACTCCCACAACTGGGACGAACGACGAATTTCGCCCAACACGACGAATTTTTCCGTAAAAATTCGCTGAGTGAATTCGTCGTTTGAAGCACAATAACGACGAATAGCTGGCATCTTTTATAATTGAGAAAGTTGATTACTGTTTGTGCAAACAGAGAGAAATAGTGTGACCATATTCAAAAAAATAATGCTTAAAATAAAAACATAATCAACAACACAACTAAAAACTATTTTTATAGCAAAATACTTTGTATACTATTTTATGTGTTATACAATAAAAAAAAAAAAAAAACAATTATGTATTAAAGTAAGAAGTAACTTTATTTACTAAACTACTTCTTAACTAAAACCAAACATGGTCACCTAGTACTGATTTGTTCGTCGTTCGCTGGCATATAAAATAGAATTAAATCTTTTTAAAGTTCGCCGCGTCTGGCGAATTTTCGCCGGCGCCCTGATTGTGTGCATTTTCATATACACAAACGTCTTTTATTTTTGGCGACGAATATTCGCGGCCAAAAATTCGTCGTTCGCCCCAGTTGTGTTCCTAGCATAACACTGAACGATTTATTTTCATTGTTGTAAAGCTTTTATTTTAGTTTTCACAACACTGAAAAGATAATTTCGATTTGTTAAGTAACGCCTGAAATAATTAAAAAAAATTTCTTTCGAATCGAAAAAGTATATGGTCACGACTAGGAGAACGAACGCCGCTTGTGACGCTTACAAAAGAAGAAAACAAACCTACAGTCAAAAGCTGGGATCACACTATTGCCGCAATGCACCAATTTTCACACTTTTCAATACCTCAATCGTTTGACTGCACAGTCAAATTACTCCTGTACCAATCGAGGACAAAATTGTGCTTACACGTCAATAAAAATAACAAAAATTTAACAATATTTATTGGGTTCTTCTGCGGCAATTAAACAACTAAATACGCGCCAATATTGGCTTTTTTTAATAAACTTATTTTTGTGTGTTTCTTTTAGTAGGAATAAAAATACTTATAATAAATATTTATTTATTATGCATTTTAATTACATATACATATTTTTAAATTAGTGCAATAGCTGTGAGCTGGGATGAATGTTTTTATTCAAGATATTTAATAAAATTAAAATAAAACGGAGTATTATTTCTTTTTAAGGAATATTGAAAATCAATCGATTTCAAAACGATAAAAATTTATCACTTTCGAGTGAATTTTAAATCTATTGCTGAATTATATTAAATAGTCTTGGGCCTAATTCACAAAGAAGAAAACAAGGCAATTGAGAAAATTTCGTATGAAAAAAATACTCAAATTTAGCTCTTTTTCAAACAAATTTTTTAAAATTGTTCTGCTGTCTTCTTTGTAAACAGGGGGTTTAATTTTTTGTTCAAAACAAAGTTTAAATAACATATTTATAAAACAATTTAAAAGAATATATACGGGAAAACGGAGGAAAATGTATTGAAATTCATTTTAGCGAATTTATTTTAAATTTTTTTAACAAATAAAATGTGATAATTTTTTATTTTTGTAAATTATTTTTATTATATTACCCATTTTTAAAAATATTTCAAATTTCTGTGTATATTTTAAAACAGAATTTTACTTTGTTTAATTTTTGGAATTTCATATATTTTTCTTAACAAATTTTAAGTAAAACTATTCAACAAAAATTTGTTTGAACATATCATGGCCCAATTAGTAGGTCTGCTCGAAACGCCTGCTGATTTTTTTGTAGAGTTGTGCTTTTAATCATAATACAAAGGCATAAATGGGCAAAATTTCAAAAGTTTTTTACATATTTTATTATTATTTTTTAATATTCTTTTTGATTTCAAGAAATCGTTTTTCTTATTGTGAAAATAAAAATAAAATATAATAATTGTGAAAAAATTGTGAATAAAAATTTTAAATTACCATAATACTAAAAAAAAGTGTAATCACATTAAAATGCGTTATGGTGCAGTGTGTAAAAAACATTTTAAAAGTGGATGCGGTACGTTATTTTCAGTGCCAAAAGACCCAGTGGAAAGTGCAAAATGGGGTGACATTTTTTGCAGGAGTTTGGCCCCATCACATGAAATTTGCGCAGACCATTTTTCGGAAGCAAACATTGTACGCCAAAATTCCGGTTGAAAATGTTCTTTAAACAAAATAAATTCATGATAAAAACAAAACACATTTTTCTTAACAGGTGACAATTTTTTGACATTTTTACACAAACAAAACGCGTGTTGTTTTTTCTATTGTTGCATTGTTGTAGTTGTGACCTACTAATTGGGCCATGGAATATATGATACAATTTTCATTTTTTTAATGAACAAACCAACTAGAACTTCCAAACAAATAAAAAAGCTTATACAACAGATATTTTCGCAATTGACACAAGTAAGAACAATCGTGTGACTGTGCTGCGGCAATTATTGTACCCATTTCGCCTTGTACCAACTAGCGGCAATAAAATTTGTATTTAACAGGGCAATCGTGTGATTGCAGAATATTTGATTGGGGCAATTTCATTATTGTGCGTCAATAAAGCACAATCAAAATTGTGTCATATTTGTGCATTTGGACAATCGTGTGATCCTACCTTAAGAGTCAAAGCATCCTACGATTTTGAGAATGTAACTTGCTACATATAACTACACAGATCAGTAATGCCATTAGGATACGAAAGATACATTTTTCGTCCCTTTTGATGACTTCATGTATCATGTATAAGCATGACATTTTTCGTATCTGTTGAATCTGTAGGCAAAATGTACGGAAATAAAATATTAAGCTTTCGGTCTCTGACAAAGTTTTTTAAAGTTATCATTTCCTTATGAATACTAAAAAAAACAGTCACAACTAAATACAAAAATAGCATGGCTAAAGAATGCTAAACATTATTTTTTAAAATGCTACAAATAATGCTAATTTTTTTCTTAAAGATTTTTGTTAAAAAGTTATTACCAGTATACAATTTTATTCGAATATATTTACATTTTGGTGACTTTTTTTTAACGGAATTGAAATAAATTATATTTAAACAAGTGGGTAGATTTTGGTAAGACTTCATATACATATAAATGTGTAGCACAGGTAGTTCAGATTAAATTTTAAATTTATGGGTCCCGCAAACCTCTGATACATGCACAATAGTTTAAGAAAAGTTGATGTTTTAAAATTATTATTTTTTCAGCGTTTAAGGGCAAACATTTTTTCAAACATTAACACTTTTATCTAAATAGAAAGGGAAATTTCCTTGTACTTTAATATTGTCAAATCAAAATGCAAAAAGTTTTTACAATCAACATAATGAGGGCATTGCTTATATTCCCTTTCTTAATATAAGAATTATTTATTTTCATACGAAATTTCATTTTGAGTACAACTATTTTTAGTCAAAATTTATTATATATAAAAAAAAATCAAGTTAAATCAATAAAACTATAAAAAAAGCTTAAAACTGTTTATAAAAATGCTAAATAAAATGCCAAGTGTTAAATGAAAATTTTGCCGCTAAATAAAAATTGTTAATGCTAAATTTAGCTGCAAAAATTCCAACATATTCAAATTTTTTTCAAAATGTATCTTTTTGGGAAAAAGTGTATCCTTTTGGAAACTAAAATGTATCTTTCTCGAAATTTAACTGGCAACACTGACACAGATACTACTAGTGGTGTGGACCTCCAGTTTTTAAGTTTAAAAAAAAATTGTTTTTAAAAAGATTTTTAAGTATTTGTGCAAACATTAAAAAAATAAAAATTAAAAGGAATTCAATATGTACCTTTACTTAAATATTTTTTCGGTTTTACCATAAAAAATTTCGTACTTGCACTTTAAGAAAAACAATTAACTTATTATCTTGTATACAAGTCATGGTATTTTTTATTTTGTTTAATTTTTATAACAAATACTTGTTAATGAAAAAGGTGCTAATTTTTCGTTAGCAAGTTAAATGGAGAGTTAAGATCGCTTAAAATCAATATAAAATGGTGTGTTTATTTAACACCTTTTTTATGATAATTAAATATTTTAAAGATTGGATATTACAAGTACATACATACATACGGTCAATTATGATATGATTTAAAAAATATTTATTGGGTTCCTACAAAATTCTAATTTGTTACTCACACGTTTATATATAATTTCTGAGGAAAGAATGCTATGGGCGATCGAAAGCTTTGCCCCTTACAAATCTACGGAACCTGATGGCATTTTTCCGAAGATGCTGCAGAGCGCAAGGAATTATATCACTCCCTGGTTGAAGACTCTACCTTTCTCTCAATTACGTGCCGTGTAATTGGAGGACAGTGAGGGTAGTGTTCTTACCCAAAATCGGCAGGAGTAGTCATGAGACTGTAGGGGACTTTCGTCCAATCAGTTTATCATCTTTTTTACTTAAAACTCTGGAAAGTCTTCCATATTCACATATAAGGCATCGACATATCATGCAGTCAACACGCCTACCTTAAGGGTCGCTCTACAGAAATGGCGCTACACGATGAAGAAAGGGTTACAGAGAGATCACTGGAATATATACATCACTGATCACTGGAATTTATATATATATATATATACATATATATATACCATGGTCGCCTTCCTGGATATTGAGGATGCCTTCAACAACATCGCGTTCACAGCGATCGAACAAGCTCTAACTCCTCTAGATGTACAGTGACACACCATTAGATGGTCAGTGAGCATGTAGAAGACAAGGACCGTTATATCATGTCTTGGTAACAGCGTGAGGTCAAAGAGTGTTAGGAGGGGTACACCAAAAGGTGGGGTGGTCTCTTCTCTACTCTGGCTCATTCTTGTTAACTCGATTCTTACCAGCCTGAATAATAAGGGCATCAAGGCGGTAGCCTACGCAGATGACGTGGTGTTATTATCGGGAGGGCGCTCAGTAACTGGGCGGCAGAGTGCGGGCTGGAAATAACTCCGAAAAATAACGGAACTGGTAGTGTTCACCAGAATAGCGAAAATTCGAGGTAGGAACTTCCCCTGTCGAACAACGCGAAATATCTGGGAATTATCCCGGACTCATAATTATAATGAAGATGGAATATACAATACAGGATCAGGAAAGCCTCGGTTGCTTACTATACTAGCCGTAAAATGCTTGGCGCCAAGCGGAGCCTTAATCCTATACTAGTCAAATAGCTGTACAGGGCAATAGTACGGCCCATTCTTCCCTATGGATCTTTGGTATGGTGGACCGTGACGGACAGGAAATAAGTCTTGGACCAGCTGGGGAGAGTGCAAGGAACAGCTTGTATTGGAATAACAGGCGCTCTACCCACTAGTCTTTAAGAATTGGCTAAATTGAGTGGCTAGACTTAGCCATTTTTTTGTAAGCCATTTTTCGACTTGCTTAGCCATACATTTTTTTTTTGGCGGTTTCCTTTAAAATACTTATTTTAATTTTCTTATATAATTTTATGAAATTTATAAGAGTAAAATAAAAATTTTTAACAATTACAATGCATTTAATTTAAATTAAAACTATTATAAATGTGGAAAATCGCTATAAACGATGATGATGAAACATCTTTCAAAATAAAGGAACAGTATTCATTCATTCAATTATAAATTTAAACAATGGATCAACAAAAACAACACCTTTTCCTTCTGGTCAAAAGTATTTCAATATAACGATGAAGGCGGCAACAAAAACTTTTAGAAACTTCAGAACTTACTATAAAGTTGCTCCCAATTCCATGGGCTAGTGCTGAAGCAGTAGGGTATTTAGTAGAGTATCCAATTATTTGACTTGTGGTTTTGTTCGAGTAAGGAATTAATTGATTTTTAAATTTTAATTTTACTCGATTAATCGAATAAGAGTTTTAATATGTTCGAATAACTCGAATAATTCAAATAATTTTTATCCTTTGGGAAAAACATACATGTCTATTTGATTTGATACTTTTATTATATTAAAAAACAGAAAAACCCATAAAATGAAAATATAGTTAAGCAATAAACAATAAAATAACAATTCATTTATACCACATATACAGTAGGTTGTCCCAAAAAAAATAAAAATTTGGATTTTCTCGAAAGATCTTTCCTAATTTGGATACTGATAAGGTAAAGTATTTTTGAGAATTTTATCAGATTTTTCGGAAGTGCTTTAGAGGTCGCGCAAACTGATTTTGTACCAAAAATCTAGCGTTTTTGACTTTTATTGAATTATTATTGAAAATTGCTAAAAAAAATCGGTATTTTTTCGGCTTCTGAGTAAATATTCTTAAAGAAAATTTTCCGATCTTTAATTTTATGTGCATAAATAATAATTTTCGTCAGGGATTTTCCACATTTTGATACATTATATATCAGTTTTTCGTAAATTTTCAGCAAATATGAAAAAAATGCTTTATAACTTTTAAAATTTGTATTAAGACTAAAAAAACTAATGATGCAGTTTAAAAGATTATGAAGTTTTAAATAAATTAGCAAAAAAAAAATGAATTTTCTCTCACCGTTCTCGAGTTATACCCTTTTAAAGCTTTGTACTCATTGTATGAAATGTATAATACTATAAGGTGTGAACTAGGTTTGCATTGCTTTAAACTTTAAATAATTGGATTTAGAAAATGTTTTACAAATAAAATAATAGTTACTTACCAGTCTTACATAACAATAACATATGTAATTATTACAAGAAGTCCCGTCTTTTTAATTAAAATATTTTGTTAATCTGAAGTTTTATTGCTCCGGTAAGTTGAAATTATCATAAAGTAGTCCAAGAAATATTGGGTAATATTTTTTTAAAATAGATATGCCTTTGTCGAATACAAGGAATGTGTGGTGTGTGGGCAAAATGATTAATGACCTTGATACTGCCAAACCGCCGACAAAAAACCAAATACTGCAAAGATTTTTTAAATTGCATTTAGTGGAAAAGTGCACTATTTCCAAAAGCGCCAGAATAATAGCAAAGAGTTTGAGAGATTTGTGGAATCCAAATCAGGAACTATGCAATATTTCTCGCAAAATAATAATATTGCACTCGAATTGGGCAAAGTTATGTAAGGGTAAGTCTAGAAAAACCAAACTATAACAATTATAACAATTCTATTTTTCTTTGTTTTTATTATAATTGTTATGTATATGTAAGTAACTATTATTTTATTTGTAAAACATTTTCTAAATCCAATTATTTAAAGTTTAAAGCAATGCAAATCTAGTTCACACCGTATAGTATTATACATTTCATACAATGTGTACAAAGCTTTAAAAGGGTATAACTCGAGAACGGTGAGAGAAAATTCATTTTTTTTTTGCTAATTTATTTAAAACTTCATAATCTTTTAAACTGCATCATTAGTTTTTTTAGTCTTAATACAAATTTTAAAAGTTATAAAGCATTTTTTTTCATATTTGCTGAAAATTTACGAAAAACTGTTATATAATGTATCAAAATGTGGAAAATCCCTGACGAAACTTATTATTTATGCACATAAAATTAAAGATCGGAAAATTTTCTTTAAGAATATTGACTCAGAAGCTGAAGAAATATCTATTTTTTTACCAATTTTCAACCGAAATTAAAAAAAACCCAAAAAGGTCGATTTTTGGTACAAAATCAATTTGCGCGACCTCTAAACCACCTCCGAAAAATCGGAAAAAAATCTCAAAAATTCCTAGCCTTATGAGTATTCAAATTAACAATGATCCCCAAAATTTTTTTTTAATGGGACACACTAATATACAGTTCTAAAGCTTGTAAATAAAATAAATAATTAAAACATCAAAAACCCCGATACAAAACATACAGTTTTTAAGGCGCTAAACCGAAACAAGATTAAGGAAATAAAATAAAAATAAACTATAAACAAAGTAAACACTAATTCGGTTGAAAAGTCTATTAAATGATCTGAAAGCCAAAGTTTGATACATGCACTACGTTCAGCAGCAATCGGGGTCCATTAATTTTATTTCAGCGTATAATTTGCAACTATGTCCCGCCTGCTTAACTTAATACGGGAATTCAACAAAGACTTTCATCTCATATTTTATAAATTTTTTTTAAATTATTTATTTTATTTTAGACGTTTTTGTCGTGGTATTTTTATGGGAGTTCCAGCCTATTTAAACAAATTAATTATTCGTAATGGTAAAATATGAACCGATTTCAAAAAAAATGTGGCAGTATGATTGGGATTTTAATAAAATCAGTTACGACCAAATTTAATTGAACTATCAACATAAAAAGATGGTTTAATGGTCGCAAAGACTCTATTTCAGAAAGATGTTTGTAAGGGGACTATGTAAAATTATGGACCCATTATCACAATTTTCAATATGTTTCTTCCTTGTGATAATTAGAACATTTTTTTTTAAGAGAGAGAGGGGGAGATTTCTCCCAACGGAGACGGTACCGCGACCAAGCCAGGTCTATTGTACCCACCCCCATTTAGTTGGCCAAAAGATCCTCTGCCTCCCAGAGGAATCCAAGAAGGTCTTTTGCCGGTGTTGCACCGACTCGGGACGCGCCTATCGGTGACCCGTCAGATAAGCCACCAACGGTCGTAGTTCCCGTCTGTTGAGACCCCTTGTCTCCAATGCACTCCCGGGAAATATCAGTTCCTTTGCCTGACGCATTACCGGGAACGATACCCAGTATCTCCTGTGCTTACTGAAAGCCCATTCCTCCAGTAGGGACTGGGTAGTGGCCTAAATTAACCCACAAAGGGCTAATATTTGCGACCTGTACTTTGCATAAGGTTTACATGTACAACCAGCTGGACGGATGGCCATCGTAACTTCGTTTCAAAAAGTATTTCTAAGTCAATCCGTATACCAAAAGTTGGTAAAAGCATTAGCACAAACACATAATACCTGCTCCACTAATGCGGTGCTTCGTATAACAACATGCAATCGTTCTATGTATAACAATTTTGTCAGTGTAACGCATAATAAATTTTTCTATGAATTTCATTATTTTTTACAATACAAACTATATGTTGAACTTAGAACCATAAAGGAGTATTATCTTCGCTGCGTTTTAACATACAATGCTGAATTAAACAATAAAAATTTTCAATTAAATTGAAATTAAATTGAAAATTTTTGGATAACACTCAATACATTTTTTAGAATACAAAAAATAAAGCTTAAAACAATAACGCTCAATACACAGTACTGCGGACAACAACAAATAATTTCGAAAACAAACTATTATAAGTCTTATACTAAAAAAACTTATGTACATATTTTTATAAGAAACCAAATCACACTAAAGCGGATTTTGCGTTAAAATTTATTGGTTAATTATATGAAATATTTTACCATACTCTCAACGGACACGAAATTAGCATTTGAAATTAGAACCACCCATGTAATTCTTCTTTAAAAATTTTTTGTTTGCATAAAGGTACATTTTGTTCAAAAAAGTACTTCTTGTTCAAAAAGCAATTTTTCTTTGGAATAGTAGTTTTTGTTGGGAATATTACTTTTTGTTGGAAAAAGTACATACTAATATAAAATCACTTTTTCCTTAAAAATGCATAGTTCTTCTTAAAACCGTTACTTTTCCTCAGAAAATACTTTTTTTTAAATATGAATGTATGTATATTAGACCAACTCACCTTGTATAGAGCTGAAAAAAGTGTTTTTCTTACCCCTCTGAAAATAAAGCTTGATATATTTTATGATGATTCCCAAAATATATTTTGGTTCTGGCGTTGACCATCCGTGAGCTGGACCATTTTTAAAAAAAGGTCTTTTTTCAGTTTTTCGACTTTTTTTTGTACTTTGCTACAAGACGACATAAATAAAATTTGTTATCATCGAAAAGAGTTTTTGAAGCAGCATCCAATGGTATATAAAACTTGACCACTTGTTACCTACTAATTGAGATATTAAGCTAAATACATACAAATTCTACGTATGTGGAAATAATGTTCTGTTTTTCAAATTGAATCGGTTTTAAAATAATGTTAATTAATAAATTTTTTTTTTGTAATTATTCACATAAAACGCGAAACTCGCGATATATTTTATCTTTTTTTCATATATAGGCAATATGGGTATCAAATTTTTTGATTTTTAAATTATAATAACCTGGTGATAAACAAAAGATCCATTTTCAAACCCTGGATGCTGTGAGCTAAATTTAATATCTTAAATATTAATTTTTTAATTAAAAACGTATTAATCTATTAATAACAGACAAATTTATAATATTAGACTTAAAAATAAATTTCCGAAAACACTAAAAATGGATTTTTCTACTGTTCAGCTGAACAAAACTAAGATTCCGACAAACTGTGACATAATCCAGCAATTGTTATGTTTGCGACAGCAGTGCAATAACCAGTCATATGGAATAATATTGATGATATTCGACAATTCAATATTCCAAAAATATTGTTCGAGTGCGAGTCCTTAAAAGACATGATAAATTTGAATAAAATTGGTCGCATTACTGAACCGCCTTGTATACAATTTTATTCCCATCAGTATGTTAAAGATCTTTGTGATTCTGAAGCAATTATTGAAATACAAGGTAAAGTCGCAATTTAAAAACTGTTTATAGAAATAAAATTAACTGTTTCTTTTACCAAAATCAATTTAAAATTCCCATGCCATTCGCAAAACACGGAACGATTTGTTTAGCTAGTAAGCCAATCATGTCATATCGACCAGGTCATATTTCAAACAAAATAGAATCGTGCCAACTTTATACAAAGATATAATCGCGAAGAGATTTTTTATAAATGGGTAATTCCATGTCCAATCGACCAAGAGTGGGACCCGACCCCCTTCGATTTGAATGAAATTTGGTGTGAAGGTTCCCTTCATCCTATAAGGAACATATATTAACGAAAAAAAATTTTAAAAATTTTTTTGCAAAAGTTACGTCATATTCAAAATGTCATAATTTCGCCGAATTAGCCGAATGTGTTGAGTTTATTTTTTCAATATCTCAAAAACTACTGCACATACGAAGATGATTTGTATGTCATTTTAAAGAGAATTTAAAAAATACTTATTTCTCAAAATTACAATATTAAAATTTTATTTTAGTATTATTTTTTACAGGTTGCAGAAGAAAAAAAATCATATCTTAAAAAAAAAACACCTCCTTCAAAATTTCAGGATTTTTAAAGAACAGTTTGAGGAATTACATAAAAAAAAAAATCAGCCAAAAAAAAAATTAGGTTTTCGACTTAGTCCATTTTTAAAATTTAATACTTTGTAGGTATTACATTTAAAAAAAAAGAAAATTTTTTTTTAATATATTGTTTGCAGCCCCAAGTATTCTCTTTAAAATGACATACAAATCATCTTCGTATGTGCAGTAGATTTTGAGATATTGAAAAAATAAACACATTCGGCTAATTCGGCGAAATTATGACATTTTGAATATGACGTAACTTTTGCAAAAAAATTTTTAAAATTTTTTTTCGTTAATATATATTCCTTATAGGATGAAAGGAACCTTCACACCAAATTTCATTCAAATTGAAGGGGGTCGGGTCCCACTCTTGGTCGATTTGACATGGAATTACTCAAATATTATATTTTTTGTTGTTTTTTTTTTTTTCAAATTTTGATAAAATGAAAAGTGAAAACTTTTGATACCCATATGAAAAAATATAAAATATATCGCGATTTTCGCGTTTTATGTGAATAATTACAAAAAAAAAAATAAATTAACATTATTTTAAAATAGATTTAATTTGAAAAGCAGAACATTATATCTACCTATGTAGAATTTGTATGAAAATATGTATTTAGTTAAATATCTCAATTAATAGGTCGCAAGTGGTCAAGTCTTATATACCATTGGATGCTGCTTCAAAAACTCTTTTCGATGATACCAAATTTTATTTATGTCGTCTTGGAGCAAAGTACAAAAAAAATTCGAAAAACTGAAAAAAGACCTTTTTTAAAAATGGTCCAGCTCACGGATGGTCAACGCTAGAACCAAAATATTTTGGGAATCATCATAAAACATATCAACCTTTATTTTCAGAGGGGTAACAGAATCACATTTTTTTGGAGTCGCTCTACTGTATATATTTATTTGGATTTACTACTTCATAATATATTTTAATATATTTTTTTAAGCTTAAGGTCACTTTTTGTTTATTAAATTAATTAAACTATTTTTGTTTCTCTCTCAATATTTCGATTTTCTTTAGAAATCTTCTTAAAATCATAAAAATTATGTTTTTTGAAAAAAAGTACAAAAATATTTACTACTAGCGGTATTCACCCTTTGTTTTAAGTGTACAACTCTGTTATATTTAATACGATTTTATACTTCACAGCGTGAGTATCTTTTTCGTATGCATTGTAAATTAATGAATTTGCTGAGTGAGAGAAAGAGACAGACAAAGTTTTTTCAACTGTTTTATTCTGGTAAATTCACTCACTTTGTTTACTACTGCTTTTTGTGCGATTTTTCAACCACAGCGTAGTATATTTTAGTCTAATACATTTTGTTGTTGCAGTGTTGTAAATGTTAGTATTTTTACTAAAATTACAAGATTAACAAGGTCTACAAGGGACTTTACTATCAAGGGTGAATTCCGCTACTGTTATATTAAAACGCATTTTTTTTCTTCATATCGCAGCTTTAAAAAGGCATTTAAAAAAAGTTTTAATAAAAAAAGTTTTCTTTAAATAAAACATTTTTAAAATATAGAAAAAAGTGTCTTTAACAAGAAATTATAGACTTTTTTAAAAAGTGCATTTTTTAAAATAGCCATTTTTTTCTTAAAGAAGCCATTTTTACTTTAACAGCTTTTTTAAAACGGGAACCCTTCTACAAAGTAAACTACTGCAACTTCTTTAACCCTACTAGTCATAAATTCGCTAAAATCAATAACTTTACAAGACAACTTAGGTCGCCTGTCTAACCTGAACATTCAACCAAACAACTTTTTAATCAGGCCATTAATCTGCCACCAAGAAAGCAGCCAGTTAAGAGAACCAAGTAGCCCGGTTTATTATAATTTTTTTTTTTTTTTTGAAAATCATCATCAGCATCATGAAATAAATCTCTGGCATTTATTTCAATTTAAACTACCGTCCTGCCATGTGCCTAAAACTTTGGATAGCCCAACCATCATCGTCATCTGCCTGTCTGTCCAATTTAAGAAGTAAAAAAAAAAAAAATGTTAAAAATCCTAAAACAAAAGATTTTTATTGTCGACAAGAGTTGAGTTGTTTTTGTTTTTTGGTCGCCAGTCCTTTTTTGTTGCTGTACAAGTATTTTGACGAATAATTTAAAAGTTGTATTGTATGATTTTTTGTAATTTCGCTTTTGGGCAGGGAGGATGCAAGAACACACACACACTCAAACACACATATATAAATATAATACCCACTTACATTCTCTTTTTAAGTGAAACTTTTAGGAATTAATACAATTTTTTTTTGGAAAACAAATATTACTGATACTGGTTCTTATACTTTTTTGTTTGTTTGTTCTTTTTTTTAAATGAAAACATGTTTTTCAATAGAAAAAAATCTAGCAGGGAGAATAATAAACAGCAGCAGAAACAGCAAAAAAATCCTATTTTGCGAACTAAACGAATTTAAATTTTAAAACAATTTCAAGTTTAGTTTTAGTTGGAAAAGCAACAATTTTATAATGAAAACGTTTAAAGTAATTTGAAAGGCTGAACAATTTTGAAAGGGTCCCAGTTTAAATCATCAATTAAATAGCAACTCGTACATATGCTAAATAAAAGATTAGAATACAGCTGCTGCAATCCTTTGAAATCTTTTATTTTGATAAACTGAAAGCCGTCTGCATTTTATGTTGTTGTTGTAGTAGCGAAACCTGAATAAAAGTTGTAGCTAAGTTGACAACTCTTAGGCCCTAATAGGGAGATCGAACGGTTATTATTCGACCGGTTTTAACCGGTTATTTTAGCTTTGCTCAAGTCGGTTATTTTAAAATGTCCATTTTTCGAATATCGAATAAATCGGTTATTTTGGTATAATTAACCGGTTATTTTAATAATTTGTAATTTATATAAATTTTTCTTACTCTTGTTTTAGATGTACCCGTGATTTAAGTATTTTTCTAATTCTATAATAGCCAAACTTAAACTTTTTATGAACAAAATGTAACTAAAGTAAAAAAAAAACATTTGAACACTGTAAATAAAAACCACTTATGGATGCGTGTGTTCTTGTAAATAAACCAAAAACTATTTAAAATACTATAAAAACGTGTGCAGTTAAAAGGTAAATAGTATTTAATTTGTGCGACCGTTTTCTAAATATTAAAAATATTTTTATATAGATGTTATCTCTAGAGATATTTCGAACGGGATAAAAAAGACAAAGTTAGGCTCTCGAACTGTCCTAAAGTGATAAGTGGCGAAGGGGTTTCTACGTCACGATTTATTAATCACCTTTAATTAGTCCATATGGTTGACTTAATGTGCCCCAAATAAAACTTAACCCCGTTCGAAGTAGGTCTAAAGAGTCGACAAATAATAATTTACTAATATACGCTGCCAAAAAATAATCATTAGGTGAAATATAAACCCGTTGTGTTGCAGAGGACGGAATGCCCCTTAAGGTACTAAAAACTCTTAAATAGTTCCAGCATTTCTTTATGCTTAAAACTACAACATTCCGGCGGAATCAACGATATGGAAATAATTCATCAGTTTTATTAACTAAAAATCAAAATTGAGAAATCAAACAATGTCATGGAAGGTTTCAAATTGTGGTCGACGAATTGACAAATATATCATACAAAAAGCATTTCCATCTAAATAATCGTTTATAAAATGCTGAAACAAAATCGTTTGATATATATAATCCAGGCTAAGAGGTTTTGTTTGCAACTGTTCAAAAATATGGTTGAAGTTTACTGATTCATATAGAGATGGCTTAATCACCAACAAATTAAAAATCATTTAAAATAAATTTAGGAGAATATCTCAAATAATAAATTTATTAAATTGCTGTAATATTTTATTTGCTCTTGCAAAACGTTTGGCTAGATCAAACATCATTTAATAGTTTTTAAATTACATTATACAATTATCGTCTTACAAAAACAGATTAGTAAATAAATAGAAATTGTTAAAAATGCGGTTAAAGTTTGATCATTTTACTGGTCTCGTTTTTTTTGGATTTTATCGTCAAATATTTGTTAGGTCTGACCATACCTTAAGTCATATCTATGTATTTTGTAGGTGTTTTTATGTATTCGAACTAAAACCGGTTAACCGGTTAGTTTAAAAATGTTTAACCGAAAACCGAGTTTTTTAAATTAGCAACTATTCGTAATATTCGAAAACCGGTTATTGACAAAAGTCGAATAATCGATCTCCCTAGGCCCTAATCATATAAAACGCAGCGCAACGCCAAAGAATAACATTGAAAGCACAAACAATGTCATAAATATTTTGTAATTTTGTTGTTGATTCCTACAGAAATTTACATTGCGTCTTAAAATTTTGAACGCTGCATATCTTGTGTCGTTAAAAATTTTAAAACAGTACATGAATTTCTGTTGAAAGCAACAACAAAATTACAAAATATTTATGACATTTCAATGTTATTCTTTGGCGTTGCGCTGCGTTTTACATGATAAGGGCCTTAATCAAAGTTCCCGTGCATAGAAAAAAATATATTTTAATGTGGTCACCTCCAACAAAACTGTTTTTAAAGAAATTCTTAAACATATTATGTTTAATCTAACCATATTTTTGTCAACGGCAACCATATTATGGTTATATTAGTATTCCATCAAGAAGCTACAGCCATATTATGGTTGCCTCTAAACATGTTATGGTTAAATATGACAATAATTTGTTTTTCAATTAACAATTGTTTTTTCCCATTTCCCAAGAGCAACATACTATGGTTGAAAAACAACAATGCTTTTTATAAGTGCTAAACATGCTTAGTTATTATTAATCATAACATGTTCAGAGGCAACCATAATATGGTTATAGCTTCTTGATGGTGGACTAATTTAACCATAATATGGTTCTCGGGGACAATAATATGGTTAAATTAAAAATAATATGTTTAAAATTGTCTTTAAAAAGAGTTTTGTTGGAGGTGACCATATTTAAACATGTTTTTTCTCTGAGTGTACCGTAGTAATTATGGGTTTTCCAAGAGCCCTATATAATCTGTTTAGTTGCGTTGTTTTATATCCTATCACAAATAGTTCCAATAATTTTGCAATACAAACTTGGCAAGAGCGGTTCCTAAATGGCTAAAACAAGAGTATACAACCACCGTTGCTTAAAATTTTTAAACCCAAATCATGTTTTTTAGTCTTTTTAAAATTTATGAACTTTATTGGTGCACTTTAACATTAAATATGCTTAGTAGAATGTTGGTAGTAAAAATCACAGAAAACGATTCATAAATAGCCCAATTATAGACAAATAACTAACTGTTCCTGCAGCTTTTTCCTTTTAATATCAAATATTTGGCCTAGTACCGTATGCATCCTGTTAGCTGATAATGCAATATTTGGCTAAGATTTTTTTAGTGTATAAAGTATAGAGTTTGTTCCCAGGGATTTATTGATGGATTCCCGAAAAATTTTGAAGAAAATCTTTTTTTAAAAATCTAAGCAATTGAACTTACAGAATACAAATTTAGCGACATCGCTTAAATATTTACCCAAAATTTTCTTCGCATTTTAGCGATCGAGATTTAGCTTTTGCTAAGCGAATTACAGAATACGGCTGATGTACTTTGAACACAAGGTTACATGGACAGACAACCAGGCAGCCAGACGGACGGACATCATTAGATCGACTCGGAAAGTGATTCTGAGTCGAAAGGTATTTTATAATTAATTTCTTAGAGCTAAGCATATCAGCACAAATGTCTAATACACTCTCCACTATTGTGATGTATGTGTATAAATTGCCCTACTTAATTGACATTGAGGGCTTTATGCCCCTACTGTCATCGAAATAATTCATGAATTGTTCTTAATTGCTTTTTATACAGTTGAACTATAAAATTAATTAACAATCTAGAGTAATAAATATTATGAAGATACAAAAACTACATTAAAATGGAAAATCGAAATCAAGGTTTATTTTTATTCTGCTATAAAAACAAAATAAAATAAAAAAAAAAAAAAAAACAATAATCTCTTTCTACTTGAAACATCATGAAGTTCTTAAACAAAAAATCCTATTTAAAAATTCCCGCTGTTTTGTTTTCCTTTTTTTTCGAGTTTCATGCAGCAACCACAACTTTTTTATGTTCAGTCATCAATTTTCATTGTTGTTGTAAATATGCACACTGAAAGACAAACACACAGATACTCATATACCACCTCCTTTATAATAATTTCAAGAAGGATGGAATGGATGGCTGAAGGACTGTGACGTTTTAGTACAAGTACAAGCTGTCTAATCTTTCCAAAAATATCTTTTTTCAATTTCAATTTCTTTTTGTTTTTGCTTTAATTTTGTGTTTGTCAGTAAAACTTTAATTTTACGAATACATAGTTTTTAAGTTGTTCTTGTTTATACGTTACTGAATTTGTTGGTGCGGCTGCTGTTGCTGTCAGTTCGTAAAAATCTAAAGAATGGTCTATAAAAATCCTACAATAACAACGGCCGTTAAATTTAACAACAACAATAAGTAAAATTACAAATAAACGAAGATCATAAAAACCCCGGCATTTTATACTTATTTAAAAGTACATTATTCCTGCAACTACAAGTACGAGTAAATATCTAGATACTTTTATTGTATATAAAAGTATGTTTTTAGAATTTTGTCTTTCAAACAAACAACATGTTTGTGCAGTATCGTAGCAGAAAGCAACAACAATTTACTTGAATTGTAATATTAAAAGGAGTAGAAAAAAATGAAAATGAATAATAACAACATGCTGTGTTTTTTTTATATAATTTTTATTTTTTTTTGTTTCTTTTAATCCTCTCGTGCTGCTTTTATGTCTCTTAAATATTTTCGTCGCTTGCAACCTCAATTTTATGTTGCTAAGATAAATATTTTTATTTTTTTTTTTTGTTCATAAGAAGATTTGATTACTGTTGCTGTAGTCATGTGCATGATGCATCCCATCCATGACTGACTGCCTCTGCCTGCCAGCTTGCTTTCATGCAACCTTAGCAACGCAATGCGAAGGCATCAATTATAAAACGTGACATTATTTTTGTTGTTGTTGCTGCCGTGTTTGTGTTACAGGTACTCACTGAATCGTTGTTCGCTTTTGTTTTAAGTCGTTTGTCTGCTTGCTTTTGTTTAAATTTCCAAATTAAAATCAAACGCACATGTCATTGTTACTTTTATGTCATAAACATTTTTATACCCACACGTTGACATTTAGCAAGGGCAAATATATGGATTTGGTTGGTTTACTGGCTGGGCTGGGCTGGGCTGGCTGACTGGCTGCAGGAGTTGACTTAAAACTTTTGATTAAAATTTATTGTTGTGATGTTACGAAAACATATTTTTGACATTTTAAGGATAAAGAGCCATTTGTTGTACATACGAGTACATACTTGATATTAAAAGTGTACCTGGACAATTGTTGAACAAGGGGGAATTTTTTAAATAAAATATATGTACAAAATTATCCTCTTAAATTTCCATTAAAGTGAATTTATTTAATACTATTAAGCTTTTTAGTTGCTGTGGAAACTGTGTGTTTAGGAATTAAATTTTAATTTTTAAGTTCAAAAAATGTTTATGTGGTTCGAAAAGTATCTGTGCACGATAATTATGGCTTATTTTAAATGTATGTCTTTAAATTTGTCCGACTCCCAAATGTTTACTCGCAAATTTCTAATTACATATTTGGAAACGTTCACAAAGTCCCTTCTGTGAGCCTGTGGGGAACATGCAAATTCCTGGGCAATTAAATTAGAAGTCATGGCCATGTTACGTTTTCGGGAGTCTTCTAGAATCATTAACACATTCGTATAAACTGAATGGAGCTTAAAGAAAATCTTGGATAGAATAAGTAGTACAAACTTCGTTGCTAAAGGACATGGTGAGCAAAGATTCTAACAGTCTTTCGGTATTCAAATATAGTAACGTTCAGAACTGTCGCAGATTTTTGACCAGTGAAAACAAAAAACAGAATTTTTAGCAACGCGACCTAGTTAATGCTCTTTCTTGAGAAGTCTTACGGAGTTATTCAAAATGGTTAGGCGAAGTTGGGTGTTGAATAATTCATAATGCAAATCTTGCTCAAGTCCATCTTCGGTAGAATTTTTTTTTAATGAACAAACATCTGCAAAAGTAAAGAAAACATATTTTTCTATATAGTCATCTCTAGCAAATCTATTTTTAACGAAAAATTTTCAAACATATTATGGTCTCTTGAGACATGTTTTTGTCACGAGCGACCATATGTATTGGTTAAAAAAGTTTTCAATAAGTAAGCCACAACCATAATGTGCTTAACACAAATAACTGTATGGTTGTTTGAGAGCACTAACGTTCTCCGCCTTTTTTAGAGCAACGTATTATGACTGATAAACAACCATACCAAAGGGTGTTTTTAAGCTCGATATAACTGACGAAACGGTTAGCTGTCAAATAGGGAAACCAAACGGTTATTATTCGATTGATTTTAACTGGCTATTTTAGTTTTGCCCAAGCCGGTTATTTTAAAATGTCCATTTTTCGAATATCGAATAAGTCGGTTATTTTGGTATAATAAACCGGTTATTTTAATAATGTGTAATTAATATACGTTGTTCTTACTCTTGTTGTATATGTACCCTTAATTTAAGTATTTTTCTAATTGAATATTGGGCAAACTTAAACTTTTTATGAAGAAAGTCAAAACAAAATCCAACAAAAGTCAAAAGACATTATGAACAATTATAATACAAATCGCTTATAAAAGCGTGTGTTCTTGTTAAGAAAAACCAAAGACAATTCAAAATACTATACAGAAAAAAGTTTTTTATCAATTAAAAAAATGGTTTAAATAGTATATAAATTTAATTAATATTTAGTCTAAATTGACTTTTTTCGTGTAAAATAAAATTGTTTTAAATTGTAGAATTGTTGTTGGGATTTGTCAATATTTAATTAAATAAATAAACACATTGTTTGAAATGGCAAAGTTTTTTGATAATTTTTATAATTAAAATAAAAACATCACAATTTTAAAATTTTTAGTAATAGGTGCAAAAAATTTTGGTAATAGGTGCAAAATCAACTACTTGTTTGCTTGATATTATTGGTATTCATTTTGTGATTAGAGAACATTTTTAATTTGTTCTGTGTTCAGTTAAAAAGTAAACAGGAATTTGTGCAAGAGTATTCTACATAGAAAAAAGTTTTTTATCAATTAAAAAATGGTTTAAAAAGTATAAAAATTTAATTTATGTCATAATTGAATCAATTATTTTATTTAATTAAAAGGAAATTAAAAATTTGATTTTGATTTAATTAACATTTTAGTTGTTTTGAAATAAATTTATAATTAAAATATTAATTAAATAACAAAAAATCTTAATTGACTTTTTTCGTTTAAAATAAAATAATTTAAACATGTAGAATTGTTGTTGGGAATTGTCAATATTTAATTAAATAAATTAACACATTTTTTGAAATGGCAATTTGTTTTGATCATTTTTTTAATTAAAATAAAAAATATCATTTATTAAATAAAATATTCATAATTTTACAATTTTTAGTAATCAATATAATCATTTTAGTAATAGGAGCAATCTCAACCACTTGTTGGCTTGATATTATGAATTTGGTAAAAATTTGATGATAAGAGAACATTTTTAATTTTTTCTGTGTAAATATTAAATATATTTTTATATAGATGTTATCTCTGGAAATATTTCGCAAAGTAATGTATCCGAAGTACCCTAAAATAATAATTTGTAAACGATCTTCGTCGTCAAGACCTATTAACACCCTTTAATTATTCCACATGCTTGACGTAAATGTGCTCCAACTAAAACTTAATAAATTTCGAAGTAGTTCTAAAGAGGCGACAAATGATACTTTACTAAAATGTACAGCCAAAAGTGAATCAGTAGGTGAAATATTAGTCCGTTGTTTTGCCAAGGACGGAATGCCATCTTCATGCCGAAAACTACAACATTCCGGCGGAATCAACGATATGGGAAATATTTCTACCAGTTTTATTTATTAAAACACCAAGAACTAAAAAACAAAATTGAAGAAATCAAACAATGTCATGGAAGGTCTTAAATTGTAGTCGGCGAATTGACCAATATTTCAAACAAAATGCATGTTCATTTTACTATTCGCTTTTATAATGCTGTAGCAAAATAATTTGAAATAGATAATCCTGGCTAAGAGGTTTAGTTTGCAACTTTTCAAAAATATGGTTGATTTATATAGACATGCTTAATTTACTCATAAAAATAAATCCCGGGATTCGGGATTTATCAATCCCAAAAAATCCCGGAATTCGGGATTCGGGATTTCCTGTTTGGCATCCCTAGCCAACACTATTAAGTTTTGTGCATAAAACCGTTTTGAAACCGATTTGGACATGTGGTATACAATTAATAAATCACTCTACCGAATATTGATGAACGATCCATAATTTACAATAGATACAATATAAAATTCTTAAAACCAAACGAATTATAATACTGTGAAGTCCGTTTTGATAAATATTGGGCTATAATTTATAGATTCCATATGAAGCCTACTCCTGAAACATTCGAACTCTCGGTGGAGGGTATCTAAGATTTGGCATAGCCGATTATAGCACTCTTACATGTTTTTTTATTATAAGGTTCATAAAAGCAATGGGTGTTGTAAAATTTATTTTTGGTTTCCCGACGATACTTTCTTCTTTGTTTTTTTTGTTCTCTTAAATTGTATTTATTCTACAGCAACAAATAAATAATTTTTCATCCACCTCCTGTGACTGATTTAGAGTTCTTAAAGTTTTTTCTTTTATCTTCAAGATTAAAATTTAAAGTACAAACTAAAATACATATTTTATTTAAATAAATAAAGAAAAAAAATATAGTCCTCATAGACTCAGGTATTTTAAATGACTGTGTAAATGGATATTTCTCCTGCCTTCCCTTCCAACGTTTGCTTAAGCTTGTGTTTTTCTTCTTCTTTGTCTTAACAGTCAGTCCGTGTCCGCATTTATGGTAAGACCAAAAGATATTTTAGGTAATTGGAGATTCTTTGAATAATAAAAAAAAAAACAACGATAAGGAATTAATATTTAACAGGGTCATTTGCATAATACTTGTATTTATTTTTTCATTTAAATTTCAAGTATGTTTTAAGTATTTGACATGAATGTTGGAATTCCTAAGAAACACATTCTCTAGATATAAAACGATATGAGTACGGGTTTGAGTATAAAGTATAATCTGTCCATATGGATTACATTATAATTATGTTCCTCATCATCGTATTTCTTAGTCTTTAGGCTGTCAGTTTCTAAATCTTGCCGATGCCGTTCGCTGTGTTTGTCTGTTTAAGAGGTTTTTTTTCTTCTGTTGTCGTTTTTGTATATGATGAGAATCAACACAAGATATTGTAATTAACTCTTCTTCATTTTTAGGGGGATTTAAATATGCCCATGTTTTTTTTTTTTGTGGAATAAAAAGATGATGTAGATGTTTGTCTGCTTGTAATATATAATTACTTAATATTTATTTAGAGAATTCCTTGAACTGCTAAAGTGTTGGATGAGTCTTTAAATATGCTTTGCAATTAAATAAAGTATCTGACGGAATTATGCTGAAAAATTTAACACTCGCAATGATTTGAACTGTTTAATAATAGAGAGTATTAAATTATTTTTGTATAAATATAGATTTTTAAAAGAACTCGATGATTCATCTAGATTCTAAGTTTAAAAATTTTGGTAATATGTAATCTTACTTACGTGCTCGATTAGTATTCTATTTTTAAATCACGATGTTCGTACAGTGGGCGTTCTAAGTTTGTTGTAAAAAGTCCCCTTTACCTTTGCTTAACCCTTTGACTGTCCCCAAAGAAAAAATTTTTTTATAGCGTACGTCCACGTATATAATCTAATAAAAATGGCATGCATACCATATGATACACGGACCAATATTTCAACTATTTATTATTGAAGCGTTCTATGCATCGCATACGATTCGTGCGATTCATTATGTTTTGTTATATTTTTAACGTTTTTCAACATGAATAAAGTTTATTTTCTTTGCAAAAAAAAAATATTTTTATCCTGGAAATTTGCAGTGTTCTCCTATACAAATATTCAGGTCTTATATGAAAAAAAATATTATCTACATGACTTTACTTTTCATAAGTTTATACAAAACTTTGTTAAAGGAAATAAGAAAAATTGTGTATCACATATAATGCGCAAGCGTATCAATCATGACACCTGTGCATCATTTGTGATACACAGTACGACAGTCAAAGGGTTAAGGGTACCCACCCCTTTTTCTAACACAAAGTGATCAAAATGATGATAAATTATGCCCCAATTTATATATTAATTGGTTTATGAAGAAATTTAAAACTTTATACTAAATTATGTCACGAACATATTAGAAAAAAAATCGATCTGCAGTTAGTTGTTAAGGGCCAACTAAACTACACAAGCAGTGTGAACAACAAGGTGTTTGTGTGAATAATAAAAATTTTTGATAAATAGATATTGGGAATTATTTCTTTTCATAAGCAACTTTATTATATTCAACATTTTTTATTTTTCGAATTTATTCTATGAGTTAAATTTCAGTTATGTATTTTGTAGCGGGCCAGAAAATGCATTACATTCTGCTGGTGTCTAATAATTGTAAATTTTTCTGTACATACAATATACTTCATTGCTATCCAAAGGATAGCTAAGGTAAAATGAAACAAGAAGATACAAGGTAATAGTCTGGTAGTGTATAAAGTCATTCCTAAAAAAATTTAAGGAATAGAACTATTACAAAGCTTTATAAAATAGATAACTGAAATTTAACTCATAGAATAAATTCGAAAAATAAAAAATGGTGAATATAAAAAAATTTTTGATGTTTACACAAATATGCTTCTTACTTTTTTTATATGTCTGCTTAACCGTTTGTGTGATTTATTTGGTCCTTTAGACTGTTTTTTATAGATCTGATAATTTATATAATGTCTAGGGTTTCTAAATTCTCGGATTTTTCCCATTCCTGGGTATGTATAATATATAATTTCATTCCCGGGGATATTTATTATTTACTATAATATATGATTGTTTTATTAAATAAAATAATCAAAAGTCGATAAACTATTTCTTTTGTTCCATGGAATCCTCATCAAATTGTGCTTAATGCGCTGTTGTTTCTCTTATCATCCTTAATTAAAGCATTACGTTCTGGCAGAAGTAAAGAGAACTTAAAGAGAGATATTCGAGCTTATATCTTTAAGTATTTTATATTCCAAAATATAAGAAAATGCATTTCTTTAGATTAATGCAAACCATTAGTACGAACATGGATCAATCAAAAATTTTTCTTAAAGTTTTCAAAAAGTTTTACAAACTTTGCTGTTTTGCTTCGATCTTTATACTTTTTCTTCATTGATTTTTTTTACCGCATCAATTAAGTAAGTTTTTTTAGTGGTAGAAAACTTTAAGTTTAAATTAGAAACTTGTTATCAAAGTTGTTTTGGGAATACTATTATTTATTAAAAGATTTTGTGTGTTGTGCTTAATTCCCTTTTTAAATAATTGATAAAAAAAATACTGAAATTTATTGTTGGAGGATGAGCTGTTCCTATGCGCATTTCACTGGTTGCTTAGGCCAGATCATCAGGAAATGTTCTCCTAAATAATTTTAAAAAAGCCAAAGCAATCAGCAAACAAAACTACAGAGGGAATGAGAATTACCTTCAAACACTCAAAAAGTCTTCTTTGCATCGATATCACAGCTTAAACAAAATACCAAACAAAAAATCAGTGATGAGTTTTATCTTTTCTTACATTTCTGATGATCTGGCCTAAGCAACCAGTGAAATGCGCATAGGAACAGCTTATCCTCCAACAATAAATTTCAGTATTTTTTTTATCAATTGTTTAAAAAGGGAATTAAGCACAACAAACAAAATCTTTTATTAAATTAAAAACTTTTTGGAGAAATTTACGGAATTTCCTCGCCAACAATTCCCAATAATTTTAATGACATTTGCCAGAAATTCCCGGGAATTAAATCTTAAGAAGGCACCCTCATTCCTTAAGTGAATTTTCTTATATGGTTAATTGGTCAGTGAAATATACTATCGGGAATATTGCTTTTAAAGATCTACGAAACTGGATTCAAAATTTATTTATTTAACTGTTACGAATAAAATTGTAGAAGTAGGAAAACCTTCGAAATAAAATAAAACTCACTAAAGCGAAAATCGTAATATCGGAATAAAATCACTAAATATACGGAAAAGTAACAAGAAAAAAATCACTTGAATGAAAATGAGCTCTTGGATAGGGCCTTAACTTACAATTTTGAGGATCTTGCTTTCCGTTATCAGAGAGAACGTCTAGCAACTGATCCGTTTAGAGATATCACCAATAATCAGTCCAAGGCTTATCATACATTCTGGGAGCAAGTGGTGCCTAATAGACCCTGTAAATAATTCCTTAACCATGAAATTTCTATGTGTTTATTTCAATCTTTAAATAACAGGTAGCTCTTTAACACACTTAAGTTACAAAATAAAATTTTTTTTTTGTTTTTTTTTGTGAAGAACAAAAGATCAAAGGAAACTCTTAAAATAAAAATCTTAAGCAGAATTTATAGGCTTGACATTCCCTAATGTAATTGTGTGCGTGTGTGTATTGTCTTTTTTTCTAAATTTTAATGATACCAGTTTATTTTAATACCAGTGACTTGTTTTAAAACAACATCACGTATTTGCCATGTAAGTTTTACTAAGAATATTTAGAAGTCGTAAATACTGGCACACGATTATTTCAAATTTCATTGAAACTAACCTTGAACTTGGTGGTTAAAACTTTAACCTTTAGATGTGACTGTAGTTAAGTTTAATTTTAAATGATTTCACAATATTTGTTTTACAGAAATACCTGATAATAAACAGAAAATTTCTAAAAAAAAAATGTTTGTCACCTGTACGAAACAGGACTTTGTCTGCCTTTCTTGCATGAAATGATATTTTTATGGTTGATTGCAATTTATTCAAACTTTATCTGCCACTTAAATATTTGTTTTAGAATATTTTTTGTTAAGCACCTTGAAAGTCATTGCAATTATAAACTAAAATCCATTTGCTATACTTTATATTATTTTGAACAAATATTAATTAATTTGAACGCAAAATTGGCCAATGAAGTAATAGTCTGTCAGAGTCTAGAAAAATGTCTAGTAAACTTCCATATTAAATAGGTTACGATACTAAAACCAACAACTAACAAACAGCTCCATAATATACAAAACTAGAAATTCTCTTAGTCAAACACACATTAGCAAAGCTCTTCCGCAGTGTAAAATAGGAAAACGTAAAAAACCTGAAGCTTTTTTCCAACATCATTTAAAAGCAAAAGTTCGTACTTTCAGATTTTAACTTTATTTAAAAAAAAAAAGTTTATGGATTTTTTTCTCCTTTATAACAGAGGTTCCCAAATGCACGTTCGGGTAGTCTTTAGGCTGCAGTTACTATGATTTCCAGCTCTCAAATGGGAACCCCTGTTTTGTTTTACGTTAATGTTTAAAGTTGATGTTAGTGTGTTAAGTATTCACAAAACCAGTTTATGTTTGACACCATCCGAAGTTACTTAATTCTTTTAAAGACGAACAGGAACATAAAGAAGCAGTTTGTATACAAAATCCAATAAGAGTGTCATAAAAAAATACCAGTCAGCCAGTGAGTCAACTAGTAACCAACCAGCCTCTATTCGTTTGTATAGTTGTCCAGTCATATCATACCATTCCTTCCATTCATTCATACGTCCATCTATTGCATTTGTCGGTGGTTTCGTTCTTGTATATGCAACGGAATAATGCTGCTTTAAAAGAAGACAAAACAAAAAAAAAACGGCAAAAGAAAAATGTGAGGATGAAAATAAAAACCAGAAGCTAAAGCCAAAGTTACAAAAGCATCAAAGACAACTAAATCCTTTACAACGGGCAACCATAAAAAAACTTATAAATGACTAAAGCAGACACTAGACAGTCTATAAAAAAGCGAACCAACAACATTGTTTGAAGTTAAATTTATGTTAGGGGTTCCCTAAAAACCATTTTAGAAATTCCTTCTTTTTTTCTTCTAAGAGAAAGCTTAAATTCTATAACCATGAAGGTGTGAATTGTTCTCCTGACTTCTTTTATTTAAGATCAAAATCTGCTTTTCAATTGGCTTGATCAATGACGAATTTTAAGACAACTTCTCCTGCTTGTAGTACTGCATATTCTGTCTTCTTTATTAACCGGAAGGTAAAAACAGGACTTTCATATTATCCATCCACCAAAATCTGTATTTTACGAGTACATACACAGAAAAATTTTTATTAGTTTTTTTTTATCAATTAAAAAAACTGTTTGAAAAGTATTTCAATTTAATAAATCCACAGTTTTAAATAAAAATTTAATCAAGTGAATTAAAAGTTTAATCAAGTGAATTAAACGTTTAATCAAATGAATAAAAAGTTTAATTAATACTAGTAATTTGCACCAGTATAAAAATTTATAGAACCAATCAAACGTTTAATTCACTTGATTAAACCTTTAATTCTCTTGATTAAACTTTTAATTCTCTTGATTAAGCTTTTAATTCACTTGATTAAATTTTTAACTAAAACTGATTTTCTCTTTGATTAATTCTTCAATTAGGGCAAATTTTTTTTCTGTGTGTGATAATTGCATCAATTATGTTTTTAGTTAAAAGAAAATTAAAAATATAATTTTGATTTAATTAACTAACATTTAAGTTGTTTTGAAATAAATTTTTAAATTAAATAATTAATTAAAAAACAAAAATCTTGATTGAGTTTTTCGCTTAAAATAAAATAATTTAAACTTTTAGAATTATTGTTGGCAATTGTCAAAACCTGAGCTTTATTTAGTTTAATCAATTAACAAATTGATTTAAATGGCAAAGTTTTTTGATCATTCTTTTAATTAAAATTAAAAACATCATTTATTGAAAAAAAAATATTCAAAATTTTCTAGTTTTAATAACACTGTGCTAGTAGAAAAAACAGACAAGCCGGGGACCTGGCGTTTAAACCTAATTCGGGCACGCTGAATCAAGTGATGCTAATGGAGGAGGTTGCACAACAAACGTCAATCAATAAAGTTTAGGCCCAACATGACTTTTAAAAGTTATTTGCCCATTACCTTTACATCTGCTTGGATATTTTATAGTGTTTCTGACACTAGTATATGGCCTCTGTGCAATGACACCAATTTCGTGATATGATTATCCTTGCGCATAAAGATATATAATAATTGTGTGTACGTCTGTGGAAATTTCTGACCGATTGATCATTTTGCTGTTTTCGCCAAAATACCATATCGAGAAAAATTTTTTTGTACAGAAAAACGATTTAACACATAACAAACTGAAAAAGTACCGTTATGAAAGCAAAATCCACATAAAAAAGTTTAAGCACAGTATGTGTTTACGAATTTTTTTTTTTTTAATTTATGCGGATGTAAAGGTATTGACAGATATCTTTTGAGACATGTTGTGCCCCGGTAGGCTAGCTGGTAGTGAGCTAGTCTATCAGTACCGAGGTTGCGGGTTCGATTCGCGCCGTAGACTCTGGTCTCCTGCAGACAAGCGAATAGCTTCGCAGGATTAGCGTAGGAATAAAAAAAAAAAAAATTTTTGACTGACTATCCGCGTAACTCACAAACGGCTTAGTTTATTGAACGAACTCAAAAAACGCTAAAAATAAATGATGATAATGAAAAATAAAGTGGGGTTGGTCCTACATTTGACTCATCTAGGAGCATCCTAGGCACTGCAGGGATCAAATTTAAAAATTTCAACCATACAAATATGGCGGTTTAATAAAACTTTTAAATTTGGCATCTGCAATGACTAGGATACCCCTGGATGGGTCACAATGGATTAAATAGGCAAAATGTGGAAAACAGACTGACATCTACATCCACTAGAGTATCGATTTGTTTGATTTTTGGTTTTGTTCGAGTAAGGAATTAATTGATTTTTAAATTTAAATTTTGCTCGATTAATCAAATAAGAGTTTTCATATGGGCATTTCCATGTCATCGTACGTGACATTTGTACGCCTTCGGAGCGATGGAGTTTTTGCGCAAATAGTAGTAACTGGAAAACTTATTAATCATTATGTTTCTTTTAGAGGGTACTATATATGAAAAAAAAAAATTATTACATTCGAAACCTTGTTGTCCAAAATACCTAGCAAAATAGGTGTATATCGTACGTGACATAAAACGGAAGTGATTTTGGGGTGAATGTAAAAATATCCGAAAATCTGCGAATTGTGGGATGTATTTTTACTTTTTTAAATTTTTTGCATTAAACCATATATTTTTCCGTTATAATGCGTAATTGGAAAGAAAAACAGTTTTCTGGATCGTTTTATAATGAACCAAATGTAATATCGTACGTGACATACCGTACGTGACAGATTTTTCTCTTATAGTATTTACAAGATATGAAATATATTTTTGGGAAATATATGCACACAAAAACTTAAAACAAACAAGTCAGAAAGTATAGTCGGCCAAGTCCGACCATATAATACCCTACACCATAATATTTTAAAAACAAATTTTTGAGTGTCCCTATTTTTGACTCATCGCCAATCATGGTCGCCGGAACCGAATTATGCTATGACGTTAAGAGTTATATAAAAGTTATTTGTGCCGAATATTATTCAGATATCTTCATCTATATGAGATTTTCTTGCCTTTCAGCGATTTTAGGAAGGGGGTTTATATGGGACCTATAGTTAATTTTGGACATAGTACTTGTCGTAAAAGTTATTGTCGCCAATTTTTATGTCAATACCAGCATTTATTAGAAAGTTACAACATTAAAGGCTATTCTCTGGAGTAGTATTTGAATGAGTGCTATGGTCAAATATGGACCGATACCAATTATATTTGTTTAGATCATTAAGACTGCAAAAAAATAACTTTTGATCAAATTTCAACCTAATACCAACATAATAAGATGATACATTTAGTTGAATTTATATTAATACAATATCGTACGTGACGACGTTTAACAGCTTATAAAATTTTTATTATACCTATTTAAAAAAAAATTCCGGTCAATATTTTTTTGCAACAAATATCTTGCTTTGAACTTTTGTTTTGAAACACGTACGACTGATCAAATACCATTGACATAGACAAATGATGTTTTTGCACCACGTACGAGACATTTAAATAGCACCCAAAGCAAACCAAAAAAAATACCGCTAATCAAACTATATATTTGGTCTCTCCTCGTGAATTTTGTTCATTGTTGCTGTAACATTAATTTTAAGGTATAATTCTAATGTTACCAGTATCTGTATTTAATCGGCAGAAAAGTGAAAATTGTTGATTGCAGTTACTAAAAATGAATCAAAGAGATAGTCAGTTTTAAATTTTATTTTTTGCTCTTTAAAAATTGTAATAAGCTGTAAACCCCTTTGCATAGTAAAGTTTGAGTGTTTTTTTACTTTCTACCATATTCGAAAAATAGTTTCAAGGCTATTTATTTTTTGAGTCGTGGTTGACATTCTCATGGAAATGCCCATATGTTCGAATAACTCTAATAATTCAAATAATTTTATCCTATGAGAAAAACATACATGTCTATTTGATTTGATACTCTTATTATATTAATAAACAGAAAAAACCAATAAAATATATTTTAACAATAAACAATAAAATAACAATTCATTTATACTACGTAAATAATTCCAAAGCTTGTAAATAAAATAAATAATTAAAAAATTAAAAACTCTTCTGCAAAACATACAGTTTTTAAGGCGCTAAAGAGGCCGAAACAAGACTAAGGGAAATAAAATAAAATTTTCAAATCTGGCAGCTGTGGTAATGAGTCGTTTATTACATGATTTCTCACACACACACACCCACATCTAAAAAGGGACTAAATTACGTTCAGAAGTGCGAGTAATACAATGGATTCAGAATATAAGAACATGTTACATAGTTGTTATGTTTTTTATTAGTTAGAAATCTAAAAAAAAAGAAAAAATTGTATATCAAAAAAGTAGAATTTTTTAAGAAGTTTTTTAATCGATTAATTGACATAAATTGTTCGATTTATTCGTTATTTGAAATTGGCTTTTTTAATTATTCGATCAAATAATGGCAAAATTTTTTTCGATTAATCGAACAACGATTAATTAAGTGGATACTCTAACCTCCAACTAACTTTATCATATAAGTTAACCTCGAAATTTATATATGATTTTTAATTTACATTTAAGGACGGAAACCCTTATTTTTTAATACTCTTACTGGCATTGCAGTAGTAGACTTCAATGTTTCTCTTTATTTGTCTGTTTTTTTTTTGTTGTCTTTTTTTACACTTTTTTCATGACCAATTTTTTTTTTCTGTTTCGTTCCTAGTGTCTAGTATTATTATAATAGTACAACAACTGGTTTGCTATGACTCTTTTTATTCCTTTCGAACGCCTGCATCTCCTTGCCATACTCTTACCACGTTTTTTTTTATTTCATTGAACACTAAAATCATGTTGAACACTTTTTTTGTGTTTAAATTGTTTAACTTTATTTTTTGTTGTAGTCCGTAATGTGTGTTTTTTTAAGGCGATTTTACATTGAAAATGTTTATAATTTTTGCGTTTTTTGTTATTATCAAAAGCTGTCAATTGCAATATGAGATTTTGTAATTTTATTTTTACATTTCTTTTTGTAGCTGGGAGGGTTGTAAAATTTTATTATTTTTTAATGTGACACGAACATGTTATAAATCGCGAAAATTAGTTGTAATTTTGTGTGACTGTGTGTGTGTGTATGGGTTTGTAAAGTTGTATGTATTTTTATAGAAGTGTTGCTTTTTATGACAATAATGTGAAATGACACTTTGAAAGCTAAATGGTCGAAATTGACATCTGTATCCAAAGACCATGTCTGTTTTAATCGTCTCGTTAGATGTACTAGTATTTCAAAAGTTTCAGATACGATTTTAAGGAAATTGTTTGTTGTAAAGGAAACTAATAATATTTTATAAATATTGTTAATATTTCATTTAAAGAAACTTAAGGTGTGACAAGAAGTTGCAACAATTAATGACTCACTGGAGACTTAAGTGGTTAAACAAAGATGAGGCTTATTGTATTTGATAACTAGCGGTAACGGGTTTTACAATAAGAAGTACTAGGTATTAATTAAATTTTAGTGTACGATAAATTTAAGAGACTAAATTTAAAATGTCTAGAGTTTTGAGTTAAGTTTCTTTCTGTTAAAAACAAAAAAAGTAAGAGTGTTATATCTCTCTATGCAAAATCTTATATACCCTTCGCCATGGTGGAATAGTAATAGAAAGCTATATACCGTTCCTTAGATATAAGTAAATCTATTTTGTGGCAAAAACCCATTGCAACATGCACATGGTTTAATCAACTTCGCTTCTTACACGCAAAGAAAAAACATGGTTGTGGTAGACATATTCTAAGAGCAACATATTATGATAAGATTCATGATTGTAGTCAACATATTACAATTATTATTAAATCATATTAAGACCAAATATTTTCGTAATATCACATCATAATATTTTTCCCTTAATCCTAATTTGTTTTTATTACATCCTATTATATTAAATGTAATCATAATAAGTTAAGAAGTAATCATATTATTATCATGTTAATCATAATAATATGTAGATTAAATCTTAAACCGAAAAATATTTTCTATATATATTATGGCAACCTTAACGTAAAACTGTTACAGATATTTCACATCATAATATGATGCAACTTTAAAAAAGTGTCTTAAATAAATAAAACGTTGCTTGCTATGTTTATTGTGCTGTCGTAATTAATAGCGCATTAAATTATGAGGGGTTGCTCACAACAGTCGTATTTTTTCATGTTATTATTTTAAGACATATGTCTTTATGACACCTTGTGAATCCCCCAAATATTTTTAACTTATTTTTGTCGAAAGTCGCAATTATTTATAAACTATTTTATAGAATTTTCATCCTTTTTCTCTAAAATAACACAAAAGAATGGTCAATATTTTTAAACCATTTTTAAACAATTAGTCAATTCACAAGGTATCCTAACATGTCATATTGTCAAAATGTCCTAATATTTCACAATGGTTTAAAAATATTGTTGTTGGTTTGTTAACAAAAAGTGTCTTAAATAAATAGAACGTTGCTTGCTGTGTTTATTGTGCTGTCGTAATTAATCAGAAAAGTCCAGCGCTGAGCGGCTGAGCCGTACAACAATATTTTTAAACCATTGTGAAATATTAGGACATTTTAACAATATGACATGTTAGGATACCTTGTGAATTGACTAAATATTAAAATTTTTTAGCATTGATATTTTATTTTGTGACACTTTACAATTTTTTTTTTAATGTACCTACAATTTCTTTAAACTTGGTTTTTTTAATGGGTACTTTTTTTTAAATTGTTTAACCACTGAATAACAAATAATTCGGTAGCCATATGTAAAACAAACGACACAACTGATTATTTTATAAATGGCGATAACAAAATATTATTAGAGTAAAGATATTTTGTTTCCATGTAAGGGATTTTGAGCGAAATTTTGTTTATTTCTACTAGATTTCCCATACAAAACAAAATCTAGTTCGGCACTAGATTTTGGCAAAATCTCACGAAATCTTGCAATACTCAACGATACAACTATGAATTTCATACTAATGTACTAAAAACTACTGCTCTGAACAAAAAAATCTGACAGTTTGATAAAAAAATATATATATATAAAAAGAGCGGGGAAAAATAAATTTGCGGCAAATTAATAATATAAAAAATAAATATGTAATGGGTATGTAAACTATATTAATATAATAACACTTTGTTTTTGGCTTCCAATTTTGGCTAATAAAAGTTTACATTACAATTTATTTCCTCTTTCAATCAGCTGTTTTTATTATGAAAATGAAATCCGACAATATGTCAAAAAGCAGTGGTGTAAACGCCTAAAAATTTCTTCAAGATTTTAACTAAAATCTACTAGATTTTGTGTAGGTGTAAATGTAGTATTAAACATATTATGAGTACACGTATAGAAAGTTATCATGTTATGGCTATTAAATATCATTAAATGGTTGTGAAGAATATAATATGTTTTCGAAGTTATCATATTTAGCTGTTATGAAAATGATTATTTTTGAGTGAACCATACTTAAATTTATACTTGCGATAAACATTGACATGTTTACAATAACTTTAATATTGTTAATATTAAATAAAAATAACAATATTTTGTGTACGACAACAATATATTGTCACAATAAAAATAATGTAGTTGCCGTAACCATGCCCAACCATATTTTTTCTCTGCGTGTATAAGTACCCAGAATATATGTTAAGCTTTATAGGGTCTAAGATCAATATTGAAGAACTTATAAACCGAATGATAAACTAATATATATATACCCTTTCCACCTGTGACGAAGGGTATAAAAACTGAATTCTTTAAAGACATAATTAGTTTAGATTAAAACAATTTTCAAATAAAATAAAATAATTTGATGTTGGCAAAAGTTCACAAATTTTTTATAGAAGCGTAGCTGAATTAGGGAAGAAGGTCCATTATAACTACTTAAACAAATTACACTTGGTCAATTTTCAATTCAAAACTATACCATTTTTTAGCCTTTTAAGCCATTCAGCCAGACCATGTTCGATTTAAAGACCAGTGGGCCCATTATAGTACCTTTAATATTTGTACACTGATAGAAACAGCGTTATAACGCTGATGTATTTTGACATTAATACTATGACAAGTGTCTTCGTTTTTGACCCCATGACACTTTTCATAATTGTGATGTCGATGTTAGCCTTAACATCAGTTGGCCTAATTGACATTAGGTTCAAAATTTGAAATTATGTCATCAATGTGATGACACATCGGCAGTACAGAAATGACGAATCATAGGCAGTTTAATTAAACTCCTGCCAAAAAGTCCGAAGATAACTACTTATAATTGAATGTGCCTTCTACTCCATGAAGATTGTTAGCAAACTCAAGCAGAACTTGCGAAATTATTCGAAATCACCTAAACAGCAACATGTTTGCAAGAACTACGATCCATCCTAAAGCAAAGCAAATTGGAAATCCCGCGAGTAAAAGCCGAGAGACGTTATATGACGATTTGCATGTTCGATTTGCATGTTCAAAAATCATTGTTTGTGGTAAAAAAATTATCCATTACAATAACCCTCTATACAAGAATCAACGCAAAAGCCGAATATCAATGGCGCCAAATTTATGCTCTATATTTGGTGGAACCAGAAGGATCCCGTTCAAGTCGAAATTATTTTTCAGGTGGCGTTGAAAACACAGCTGATCTACTTTTTTTCCTACTTAGGGCGCGTGTGAAACGGTAGCAAAGTACTCATGAATGGAAAAATTAGACACTGTTGAGGTGAATAAAATTTCACTAGCCCAGGGGGCTAGTATAAATTTTGACATTAGCGTAAAAATTTTTGACAACCACACAATTATCAGACACACTCCCAGGTTGTGCAACTCAAAGTCGCGTCTAAGCCGCCGCCGAATTTAAATTTTGCGTTGAAGTCGCCGCCTGTCTGAAAGGCATATTTACAAAAATTTTTTTTAGCCAAATTTTTCTTTTTAGCCATGTTGCATATTTATATAAGCTATTATAAGATCAAAAATAGTTACATATTTAATTTTTTATTAATAACATTTTTGTTATTATAATTTGTGCATGTTTTTTTTTTAAATAAATTAAACATTCAATAATAGACTACAGAACGCTAATAACATTTACATCCAATGCACAATCTTATGTAACTGTAATTGGAAGAAACCAATCACAATAACATGGAAATATATTCGATTGAGAGGTAGTCTAAATAAACAAACTGGATACATAATATTTGTTAGATAATAAATCCCATAATAAGCTTATTAGGATTTGGGTTACCTAAAACGCGCAATTCGCGAAGGTTTTAAAAATTTTATAAAAATGGGAAATTTACAAAAGCTTATAAAAGCATAAAATATATGTATGTTTATGAGTTCTTACCAGTAGAGAATTAAAAAATCGTTGAAAAACGTCAAAAATTTTGAAAAAGAAGTATTTGCAGCCTCCAAATTCCTCAGTTTGTTCACATTTGCAACCTGCTAGCAAATCATATTAAAAGTAAGCGCGAATTCTGAAAATTAGTTTATAAATTATGGAGCAGCTCAATAATAAAATTTCCGGACAGACAAATTGTCCGTCTGATTTCCAAAATTTTTTGTAATTACAATCTGTTGACACGCCCTATAAAATTGCAAAAAAAAATCGGCTCACAAATGACGGAGTTATGCGGTTACAAATGTTAAAAAAGTAATATACAACCAAATTAAAATCCTCTTTCTTTTTTGAAGTCGGGTTAAAATATATTTATATTAATAACAAATACATATATTTAAAATAATAACAAATTGTAATAGATAAATTTTACATTATGTCAGGTGATCCTCTACCGCCTACTTCTTGCAGAACCACCGCCGCCAAAGAATTTGCCGACTTCGACTTCTGCTAAGAAATGTCAGAAAACAATTGTTCTGTTCTTTTTGTCAAAATTTTACGTTGTCAAAAATGTTATAATATCACACAGCACAAACATGAAATGTTTCTACCACAGAAAAATTTTTTTTCACCATAGAACTTTGCTACCGTTTCACACACGCCCTTAGAGAGTGAAATGTCAAAAATTGCTGGTGTTTTTGAAATACCGATAAACGAAATCAACAAAATAAAAAAATTCAATGTTTTGTTTTTGGTATTGTACTTGTTGTAGTATTGTCACCACCGTTTACACGAATTCGCCTTGATCCCATCTTTCTTAAGCTACTGGAATCGGGTCAGACGAGCTAACACACAATTTATTAATTTTAAGTGAGTATATAGAAAAGCGATAAGGTTATACGACCAGACATGAAGCTGAATAATCAATAATGGATGATGTGAGGGAACACTGAAAAACTATTTTTGAAAAAGTGATTAAGAGGTTTTGCTTCGCCTAGCTTAAAGTCCGACTGTCATCTGCTGTGATCAAAGCTAAACCCTCTAACTGGAATATGCTTTATTTTAAACCTGGCTTGAATTGTTTTTGGCCGCGGAATACATTTATTGCCAAAATTTCACAATATTTCCAAATTGGCAAAAAAAAATTCAGTTTTATATCCAGAACTTTTGACAAATTTGGTTTTTTTTTTAAATTTTGATGATTGTTTGTAATGGTTAATCGCCAAAAAATTTGTTTTTTTTTTTATTCTAAATTCGATAACTTAAGTTGGAAATGATATACATACATGTTGCGAATGCTAAAAATTCGCCTAATTTTGGCGTTCGCTTTACGCAAAATTCTTGCAAACCTTTTAGCAAAATTTTGAAAGTTATTAAATACCAACCATTCCTTTTTTTCGAATGTGGTCAATGAATCAAATTTGAATTTATAAAGCTTTCTTGCAATAGTCATATTCCGGCAATAGTTCACATACTTTTTGCTTAAGCCAACCTTTGATTAACATTGGAGCTTTATTTAGAATTAGGAATGATTCTACACACTATCAGAATATCTTGTATCTTCATGTTAAATGTTTTACTTTAGCTATGCTTTGGTTAACAATGAAGTGAATTTTGTATGTACAGAAAATTTTACATATATAATAAAGCAGAATTGAATGCATTTTCTGGCCCGCTACGGGCGTCGTATCCCACTGGATAGTGCGACACAAATAGTGTGAAATACTGAAGTCATAGGACTTTTGCAAGAAAGCTTTATGAACTCAAATTCGATTCATTGAACACATTCGAAAAATAAAAATGGTTAATATAATAAAAAAAAACACTTGTAAAAAGAAATAATTCTCACATGTTATTAAATACCATGAAAATCCAAAAATATATATTTCTAAATTGGTGGAATAATGCAAAAGATTGGTTTTTTTAGTACGTCAATATCGCTTTACTCCTGACATAATTGAAAACCCAAAGTATTCGCTTTCGCTAAACGCACATTCGCAATAGCCCGAGCAAATTATCAAGTGACCAATTGTTAAAAAGCATCATTTTATTTAACTGAATTTTTCGTTTTATCCGAAGAAATTTAGATTTTTTTACAGACCCTTTTCCACAAATTATGAACACCTCTAATGTACATTCCCATTCTTTTTTCTCTCGTTTCCTCCCCATTCGATTCAAAAGCATTTTACTGCAAACAAAAAAATTACAGTAATTTCAAATATTTAATTTAAATTAAATGCCGCACATTAAAAACAACATAAGGGAATGGAATTAAAAGAAGAAAAAAATGCAACTTTGTGTATTCAAATTCATCAATCACACACTTTTACACTTTTTGTTTGTTGCCCGTTCGTATTCATATCTTAATTTAGTCGAGAGACAAAAACGCACCAAATCAGAAATAATTTGATGTTTGCATGTACTCGTACAATTAAAACATCATAAAATTTATTAATGCTCATTGAACACTCTACAGAAGGTAGTGGTATAGGGGTTGAACTATATGTGACATTTTTAGAATTTGGATAGACATTTATTAATTTATTTTATGTTAAAAACTATTCGCTACCTTAATTTTGAAATAGTAATGTTGGCCTTTTCTCCGTTTAAGGTCCATTATTAAAATTTGCCGATTGTTAAAATAAGAATTTTATCTGCCAGATAATTCGTTTTAATACCCTCCACCACCCCTAGTGATGAATGAGGGTATACTAAGTTTGTCCATTTGCGAAACTCTTGTACTATGCATCTAAGACCCTATAAAGTATAAATATTCTGGCTCCTTGAGTAATTTAAAGCCGATTTTGCCATGTCCATTTGTCTGTCCGTTTCTTGAAAACACGCTTACTTTCGAAAGACTTGAAAGGAAAGAACAAACTTGGTATCAAATTGCTTAGTTATATAGAAATCCAGCAAAATCGGTTCAGTAGAATCAGAGCTATGAATCAAAATGTGAAACCACTATCCTAAAAAAATTGATAGTTTAGTTACAAAAACTAACATAAATAGTAGAATAATGAACGAAAAGTTAAATTTCGTGAAGATTGGTCCATAATTTACCATAGGCTCTATATAAAACCTACTCCCGGAAAACAGTTTAGTACGCCTTAAACCGGAATAAGTAATGTTATCTAATAAAAATTGGCACAACCCAGTTTTATAGGACTAGAAATAATAAAATTTTGTGAAGATCGGTCCATTATTTACACCAGATCCTATTTTAACCCTACTCTCGGAAAACACGGCTAAAACCGTAATAAAAAATGGTATAATTATAAAATTTATTACTTCACAGTTTTATATTACTAAAAATCATACTAATAAATTTCATGATGATCGGTCCATAATTAACCATAGGCCCTATATAAAGCCCACTCTGGCAAATTAATTAAGTATGCGTAAGACCGTAGAAAATAAAGCTATTGCGGCATAATTTAATTTATGGGCATTTCCTGGGGCCACCAACGTACGTTCGCACGCTTTTTTTTGCGATTCGATAGCTTCTTGGTAGCAGTATGTTAAGAGAAGTTTAATGTAATGATAAGTTTCGTAACAAAATCAATATATTTACTATTTTTTATTCTCTTTGTTTCTTACACTCTTTTCTCTCTTGTTTGTTTGATAAAGCTTTGCATACTGTATAAAACAAGTTGTAAAGATAATGAAAACATACGTTACACGTATGAATTGTATCATTCATTTATGTCTTATAGGTACATGTGATCCGTTTTTTTTTTAATATTTTAATTTTTGGGGGTGTCTAAACAAACGGAATGAAAGTTTTCGTAAATTGTAGGAAATTTTTCATTCCAGAAACGTCATTTTATGAATAATTGAGAAAAAATTTTATGAAGAACAAAATTTAATGAAAATATTACGTTTATAAAAAATCGCAAATTAGGCTACTAAAACCGCAAAAAATGCATTTAATTATCTAATTTTTATATTATTTACTATTAAAATCAATAACCAATGCATAGTTTTTTATTGATTGCCCTCAAATATAGAAAAATAATGTTTTCTTTGTCAACTTAAAACTGCACACGGGCTACGTAAAAATATCATCTAAATTTGGAGGGTGCTATAATTTAAGTTTAAAAATACAATTTAATATTTTCGTTAATGGGAACGTTAACTTGTGATATTTTACTGTACGGACTTATACCTCAAATAATACATCAAAATTTTACGTAGCCTGAATGTAACGTGTTTCGTATCATTAATGATAACAACGAAAAGTACGAAAATTCCCGATTTTTAAAGTTTCATAATTTTAATGAAAGTTTCATTACTGCAACGAACAGTTTAGTACCAGTAATGCAGATTTTCATTGCATAAATGAATTGGGGCCAATGAAATGGTTTCATTCCAGCAACGTAGCGTTTTTCCTTCAGTGTAATCATATTTTGTTCCAAAACTGTATATTTGAAATGGGTAATGTGTAGGGATAAGATATTCATGCACTAAAAAATCGAAAATATGTGCTTAAAATATGCACTTAAAATCCAAACTATGCATTCAAAATAAAAAATATGCACTAAAAACTAAGAAAATTTCCATAAAATATCGTTTTTTAATTTTAGCAAAAACCAATATATAAAAAATTCAGTATATTGTTATTTAAATATTTTTAAAAAACTAAAATAACTAATTTTTGCTTGTTAAAATAAATAAATTCTGATTTATAAAAGGAAAACTTTGTCTTGTACTTAAAGAATGCCAATGCATTTTGAAGAAATTTATATTCAGATCCCTCTTTGATTCCAGCTCAGATCAAAAATATTTGAAATTCATTTTATTTTTTTAAATCCTTCATTTTTTTTTTTTTTTTTTGCAAAACGTTTTGGATTTTCAATATCAATTAATTTGACTTGAGCATAAAGTGAACTAAATCCCTCCTAATTACTAAGTTATTGTTTTACCAATATATGCGTTATTGGAAAATACAAATTCTAATTGACATCTGCTGTTATCTAAAGTTAATATTTCTTTTACTTTTTTAATTGCGCAATCATCGACATCAACAAGCTCTTCTAACATTCTTAAATTACTTGAAGTTTTTTGAATAGAATTCTGTAGCATCTAGTCAGGTCCCCGTTTTGCTACTACTGGTTGCGGTGGAAGGTGAATCAAGTGATAAATTTCATTAAAAATTGCAATATTATCGAATTGGCTTCTACATTTTCTGCAACGCGGTATAACCCATGTGCTAAGCAAGTAGCTTGTAACAGTTTTGGATAAAATATTTTAAGCCCATTGGAAGCCCTAACCATGCAAGTTACTGCGTCGGCTTAAAATAAATAATATTGTATTTTAAGCAAAGCTCCATAAGAATTTATTTATTATTTAAAAAATTTTTTGGAAAGTTTTTTTGTGTACTTAAAATTTGTTTTAAGAACTTTTTTATAATATGGAAATTAAAAAAATCCCTCAAAACTGTAAAACTATGCAAAAATATGCGTTAAAAACCTAAATATGCAAAAATATGCATTTTCACTAATATATGCAACAATATGCAAAAACAAATCGATGCAATTTTAACGCAAATTTAATGATTTGGAAAGATAATGGGTCGACATCGTTCTTAGACTATCGATAAAAAACATGCATTTGCATGGAAATCGCATCCCTAGTAATGTGAGTTTTTTCCTAATTTTGTTTTCGCAGAATTTTTATTTCAATGTTACCAAGCAAACAAAAAATTCAAAACGATTTCAGTCAAAAGTGGAATAATCAAGTTTTGAAAAGAACCTCCTCAATTCTTATTTTTCAGAGGTATGTATGTAGATAAAAAATAATGGCTTACTTTTAAATGCGTTCATTTTGGGACGTCCCTTGTAAAATTCATTGGTTCTTTCAGTAGAATTGTAAGTAGTATTTTTACATTTTTCTGATTGCTCAACACAATATTTTGTAGGCACAGCTTTTACTACGTAACTCCATCCGTTGGCGGAAAGTTTTTCATAGCTGGCCTCACTAAATCTTTCGACATCATGTGGTAGAGAGCAGCATCGATTGTAACCACATTTCCCACTTCATCCCTAAAGATGTATGGAGCAATAATCCTCTCTGACAATATTCCAAAACCGAAATTGTCTTCAAAAAGAGCCGTTTGTGGTCCTCTAGTTGGCAAAAAGTCGAAACGTCACGATTGGAGAAGGTCACGATTTACCATATAAAAGTATAGACAGTTTTTATCACTTCTTTTTTTGGCCACCCTCTAGGTACTTTGGGTGTTGGTAAAGGTCCCTTGCAACTCACTATGGGTTTGAGACGGATGTTTTCCATTACTCTGGGGCTCAGGCCTGGCATTTCGCCTCTAAATTATCAAAGTGCCTATTTGCCGATTTTTGCTCCAAAAATGCCAAAATTAATTTTTCCAATTCTTTTTTTAAGGATTATTTGACACTTAAAAATTTTAAATTTTAAATTTTTTAATGATGATATTAAAAAGGATTTAATGAAAATGTCAAACTCAAATATGTATCTATAGAAAATGCTTGAATATAAAAAAGTTAAAAAACTTCTTTTAATTACATAACTACAATTTTTTTGTAAATCTTTTATTTTGATAAATTTTTATGTTATTTTATAGGTTATAAACATTTGTTAATGCTGAATTGTTAATTTTTGTTAATAAGAATAGGTTTTATTGTATTTTCTAAACGTTTTACATACTTGGAATCAGGTCTTAACGAAAATATTCCGTAAAGGAGTTTATTAGGTACTAAAGTTCCATATTTGGCTAACTCAAATTTATTGGTAGTGCATTTGATTGTCACTTTAAAGATATTTTTTTTAACGTTATTTCTTTCCAAGGATACTCACACACAATTCAGTGAATTTTTTCATGTTCTTTCGCTTTTGAAATCATATGTAATCGTTTATTAATGTCATAATGCTAACGGCAACATTTTTCTTGCAATTTGTTGTTGTTGTTCGTTTGCATATCTCTTTGCCAAATGCAATAAGTGTGAAAGATAGATGCGGGGCAAATGTGTACGTGAGTTTGGAGAAATGTAAATGGGAAAGATAAACAACCGTCTTATACGACTTACAGTTTAAAATTTGGGCGACCAGAGATGACAGACGATTGAAACAGGCAGGCCGACAAACAGTCGGAATAACATTATTTGATAAAATTGAAGGAAAAAAATAAAGAATAAGACTTTATGCAGACACTTTAAAAATGATTGAATACAATGTTAATTCAAGTACGAGTATGTGTCTGCTATTTGAAAATTTGTTGTAAGAGTGTTTGGCATAAACAACAAAAAATTTAAATTATTTGTATAAAAGCATTTGATTTTTGTTGTTGTTCTTGTTTTTGTCATTGGGACGTGATAAGTAGTATTTTTATGCATGGCTGCATATTTTGCAGCTTATTGCTTTAGTTAGATAAATTACTTATTTGAAAATGTATGTAGCATTTGTATTGTATCGTTAGTCTTTTGTTGGGCTCTATACAATCGTTCATTAAAACATACACATTCATTCACTCACTCATTCTTTGAATTTGTAAGCCAGTCGTTAATGCATTCATTCATTCATTTATTTATATCCAACATTTATTCATTCTTTTCTGAAACGAGTGCTTTAAGCAATTTTTCCCCCAAATGTCAGTTTAATGAGTTTAAATGTAATAAAAAATCATTATGTTGTCTTTTATTACGAATACACTGTGTGTTATTAGAAAAATGCATTCGATTTCTTCAATTTGTTATGTAAGATGTACGGAAAGTTCGGTAGTTAAAAAAAAAAATTTAAAATCTTTAATTGAAAAAGGAGTTGAAAAGTATTTTATATAAATATCTTATAGAGTTCAGATAACTTCAGGCCTCTCGGGAGGTAATTGTCACTTTTTGCAGAATTTAAGATGAAAATTTGTGGGCTAAAAACGATTGAGCTTTTATGATTCCCTCAATGATCTTATCCCATGATGTTTTAAACCGTTTGAAAATAATGTTTTTTCAAATGCCATTGTGTGCGCATACCAATTTATGTAAACTCCACTGCGAAAGTACCTCTGTAAAATAGAGGCCGCACACAGAGAAACCCGTCAGTATATCGATTTCCATGGTAGTTTTTGGGCAATACCCAGCAACCAAAGGCACAGTGATAATCCTAAGGATTCTATCCAATAAGTAGACTGTAGATTATCGACCTGAAGCTCCTGATTTTCATGGCATCAGATTATACACAGATTAGCAGTGCTTTATGGAACTATTGACTAGTGTGTCATGCTAACCATAAGAAATTGAGTGTGCTGTTCTATGAAATGCATATATCTCTAAGATTTATACGCTTCCAAAATCCGAGTTATTGTACAGTCTTCGCTTTCACTTCGTTACAATACTTGCAGATGATTTGTTCTGAAGTACTTTTTTCTTTACTTAATTTAATAATTATAATAATATATATATATAAACATACATTTATATTTTAAGAAGAAGCTCATTTACATCCCTTTGAGATGAACGGTACCGTGATTCAAGATGTAAGCAGATTCTGCTATCTCGATAGCATCATTAACAACAATCGAGGATCTTATGCGGATATAATCAACCCCATCAATTGGGCACGACGGTCCTTTGGTCTTTTACGTCCTGCCTGGAAGGCTTCTTATATTTCTAGAAAGGCAAAAATCAGGCAACTCCAACGCTAAGTTAACTCTATTGTACGGATGTGAGATATATGCAGCTTCTTGCGTAATAAACGGAGGATTTTTAAAATAATTTTCCTAAGTTTGATTATAATATTAGATAATTATCTATATCGATCTCAGGACAAACACAAATCAAGTAACTCTGCGCACCGAAATATTGAAACGTAAGTGGAATTGACTACGTCACACACTATGTAAGCCGCTACACTAATAGAAAAAGTCATCTTCATATTGATGCTGTAACATCAATTCAATGACGAACGTCATCCTAAAATTTTATCACATTTTATCATATTTTCATCTACGCTATGACTACAGTGACATCAATTCGATGCCACATTTTGTGTACACTGATAGAAAAGGCGTCATAACACTGATGTATATTGACATCAGTACAGATAAACTGTCATCAGTGAGATGACTAACTGTCATCAGTGAGATGACAAGCTGTCATCAGTGAGATGAAAAACTGTCATCAGTGAGATGACATAATATATCCTGTCATCACTATGATGATATGCTTTATTAAACCGACTCCGATTCGTCTTTTCTGTGATGCCAATGTGTCATCCAATTAATGACATAATTTAAATTTTTGACCCTGATGACAAGTTGGCCAAGTGATGTTAAAGCTGACATCACAGTGATGTAAAGTGTTATGGGATCAAAAACGAAAGCACTTGTCATAGTACTGATGTCAAAATAAATCAGCGTTATGATGCCTTTTCTATCAGTGTTGGCGACATAACACGGGCAGCCATCGATTGGAAGCCCCAGGGTACCAGAGACAGGAGAAGACTCGCCCACAAGTGGAGAATAGAGCTGGACTTTGACGTAGCGCTAACGCAGACGTCCTGGAATGAAATAAAACTAATAGCTTCTTAACTTTTAAAATTAATCAAATGAATTGCTCTGAATCTTGTAAACTAAGAAATTCTTACAAAATTGTATGCCCCAAAAGCAAAAAATAATAGTTCAAGATGGAGTATATTTATAGTGGCCCACATAAGACCTACTGTTGTTGTTCGTGGTCTTGCCGTAGCCAGATCCAAGGCTCTCTGCAATGTTGCTTTGGAAATGCCCAATTGGCTGGAACTATGACGAGTTGAGCCAAATTAAAACCTTTAGACACTCTACCACACAGCTTTCACGTCGCCTTCAGTTCGAATATTTCAATTATCACCTTTTTCAGGACGGTCAATCACTGAACCCCATTCCTGAAAACGGCCGACTATATACTTAATCATGAAGGCTGTTGGCGCTGATCGTAAATTAAAATATTTACGATATTTTCGCTGCGTCACACAGTGGCGCCATTTGAGTTTTTTCGTTGCAAAAATCATATCTTTTGAACCTAATAAGATAATTGAACAGTTTTAACAGCATATGATAGATAACTGTTCAGCCTATGAAATGAGCGTTTGGAAAGGGTGCCACGCTTTGTAGGGGCCTACTTATGGGTTATCAAAGTTAAAATTAGTAGAAAAATAAATTTTATGGTAACTAAAAAAAATTATTTTTACATTTTTAGATTGTTTTTATTTTTTTTCTTTAGGGTTTTATGTTTTAAATTATTACCCAACAAATTAAAAAAAAAATAATTTTTTTTTTAAATTTATTTTTTCAATTTTCTGTAAAATATTCATCACAATTCGTAAGAGAAGGTATATCTAAAAGACTAACCACTTCTAAACTATAATTATTTTGTAACTCTATTCTTGACTTCACATGCATCGGAAGATGCTGCCAACATGTTGAAGAGGTCCTCATTTTGCCTTACCCTTGATGCTTTGAATGTGTTCTGCAATCTATATTTTTTATAAAATTTGTTAAGAGACTCCTGTGCTTCTTCAGAAAGCTCACCAATTGGCAAAGACTGGTACTCAATTATATCTTTGCCATGCGCCAATATTTTATGGACGGTCGAGGTCAACTTCTTCTGTGGATACATTTCTGCTAAAAGAGATGCAGTTTTCGACGCATATTCTCCATATTTTGTAGAATTGACATTTTCTTTGCAGTTTAAAACATCCAAGATCGTTCCCAATCTTTTCACGATTTGATTGTCAATTCTAATGATTCTAGTTACTGCCTCATCATTTTCAAAAAATCTCCTAGAAGTGTTTCCATCGTTTGAGTTACCGTATCCGTGCTTGGGACAGTCTACTTTTAGTCCAACTTGTTTAAAAAAAGCATCCTGTATTTGCTTCTTTCTGATCTTTTCCTTATCCTTTATTGATGTATTTTCATCGAAGTTTTCCTCCTCTTGTGGCAGGGTATATGCCAGTTTTAGCAAGAATTCCATACACCTTATCCTTGCGTGCAATGGTGACATTCCATATTCGTAATTCTCCTCATTTGTAGAATCGTTTAAATTACCAAAGTTCTTCTGACAAATAATAATAAAAAATCGATAAAAAAAATATAAAAATAAAACGAAAAAAGGGGTTAAATAGGTTTTTGCTAAATTTTTACCTCCAATATAATTCTGTCTATATATATATGTATATGATAACTAATTGAAATATGTTATAATTAAGCAGAAAAAGATACTAATCTTAAACTTTTTACAACTAATTATATAAAATTGAGATGTAACATATTATATATGAAATAAATTGAATTGAATTGAAAAAAGTTCTTCTGACTCTTTTTGCAAATCGGGCATGACATTGTTGAGGTTGTTCCTGTCAGTTCGTTTACGACTTTTCCGTCAACCATGGTCAGGTGGAACTCGTAATTGCATTCAATATATTTTCCTTCTCCAATTTGCAGCTTTGTAGGCTTAATCTTGCTTATTTGTTCTTCAATGTCCTTCACCGTAGTCCTTATGAGTTCTGCCGATTCCCTTGCAAACTGAAACATTATTGGTCGTTATCAGTGTAGGGAATCATCCGATTTTAGCCGCAAAGGAATAACAGATGCCATAAACATATTTCCGTCCGATATTGTACCGTCATCGGAAGATATCCTTTGCTTATAAACGCTTTGTCCGGATGATCCATCGCAGCCCCATTTGCTGATCAATGTCAACTTCTTAGGAAGAATTTTCACTTCCGTGAAAAACTTTGGTGTGGTTGACTTTCTAAACAGTTCAAATAATTTTAAATTGTTCAACGCCATGTTTTCAGTACCTAAATTGTTTAATGGTTTCAGTAATTGTTGCGCCAACTTTCAGGCGTAGACTAATACAGGCATTATGCTTATTTTGCAATATATAGGCTTATGCTACTATGCCTAAAAATTTACCTGTTCCCTGCATACATATGGATTTAGGCTGAATAATGCAATTTTGATATTATGCACGTGTCCAAATAAGATTTGTGCCTACCTGTAGGGACCATAAGTCAATATTGTTCCTGACCATGGCAGATACAACCTTTTGAATTATGTAAAGAAATAATCAAAGAACAGGTTTTGCAAATATGGCAAATATAGAAAAATATAGTTTTTTTTTTATTTTCCGTCAAAGTTGAAAAATAGTGAAAAAACGGATAGTTTTTAAATAGTGATTTACCAGGAGAAACACAAAGCAAACAGTTAATTTTTTTTTTATCATTATACATTTAATAAATACATCAATCAATACAAACAAAAAATAAGGCGATTCGTTACCTATTTTTCGTGATATTACACCTGAAATCGCAACAAATTGACTAAAAATTGTGTGTTTTTTTGAAAACCGAAAGTCGGTCAACTTTGAACGGTTATATCTTCTAAACTAAAAATGTGATATTATTAAGAGTGGCATATTTGAAATCGTTGAAAAGTTTCCTATAACATGGGTTTATTCAAAACTTCGTCGGCACTCATAAAAATTTTGATTTTTGCAACCTCGCTTGCTCTACGGGCGCCACTGTGCGTCATAGCAATTGATCGTTGGTGGACAAGAATAGAAAACATCGATAATTTCAACGCGTTGTTGTGTACTGTATGCATTCCCTATAAATTTCCAAGAATTCACTTTTAACCTGCAAAAATAAAAAAAAAATTACATTACAAAATAAATATTAGTATGTATTATTTGGGGCACCCTGTATTTGAATTATTAGTTTCCATATGCTCAATTGAAACTGGCATATCCCATTTGAATTCTTCATAACGGAAAATAAGAAGGTCTAAGTAAATGATTGCGAAATGATTTGGATGTTAATTTAAAGACACATTATCTATCGAATAGTTTTCTCAAAAAGCCGCTCTTTCTCTATATGGAAAAAGTTAGATTTTACATAACTTCGTACTTAAAGTAGACATTTAAGAAAATTTTTTCTCATTTTGGTACATTTTAAAAAGTAGATGACCATTTATGAGCAACGCAATAAGACATACAAGGGATCCAGTTAAAGATCAGCAAACGAATTCTTAAGTTGCATGTACACGACATGTTTTTTACATCTGACTTGTCAAATTTCCCACTGTAAAATACATATGTACATGTCGTGTGTTACCTTTAAAACATTGCATCTGTAAAAGTCAGAAGCAAAGTCATCTGACAAAATTTCAATTAGAGCGTGCTCTATTTGACATCAGCTGTGTCAGAAATCTATGCTGGGAAGAAACCCGCAGCGGCGGTGCATTGCTGACGGAATCATTAGCCGGCTTGAGTTAATATTTAACAATACCGATAATACATATGTATGTATATAATTTATTTTCACCATTGAATATAAATTATGTACATATATAAATAAAAACGCATCATTATAATATCCTAAATTGGTATATTCGAATTTAAAGGAAAAAAATGTTTAGATGGCTGAACTTTTTTACGGCGCAAATAAAAATTTTTTTGCCGGCAGCACGCTATTTTGAAACAAAGAACTACTTTGGTTTATTCCATAGCTGCAGAGAAAAAATATAGACAATGTCAGAAGCAAATTACATGTACGTTTGTGACCAAATGTTATTAACCTTCTGTAAAACAGCAATTTTGACAGACATTCAGGATAACATATTTTTTTTTTTTTTTTTTTTTTTTTCATTATTTATTTATTGAATCTTCATATATTAAATATGAACTAACAATAATTAATCAAATCTTATACTAATACATTATTTTTGTCCTGCCAATGCTAGACGAAAATTTTTCTCTTAACGGTTTCTATTCACATATGTAGATTTTTAGCGGTCTTCTCGTCGGATGAGTCCTGCAGTATCTCTTCTCCTTAATCTAGAGTGGCCGCTGTCATTTAAAATATTTCGAGCTAGTGGATTTGGGTGCGACTCAAGCCTTTTTAAATATTTTGCTGCGTACTTCGTAATAATAGTTTTTACTAATGGCACATTGAGATCCTTGTGAATATTAGAGTTTTTAACATACCATGGAGCGACTGTGATTATTCGAAGGAGTTTATTTTGGCGCCTTTGAATTTTTTCGATATTTGAGGCCGAGGCAGTGCCCCATAGCTGAATACCGTAGCACCAGATTGGCTTTAATATAGAGTTGTAGAGTAGGAGTTTGCAATCGAGGCTAAGAACAGAATTTCTTCCAATAAGCCAATTAATTTGAATTGCTTTCAGTTTCATTTGTGTTAGTTTTGCTTCTATATGGCATTTCCATGTTAAGCGCCGATCAAGATGAATACCAAGATATTTTACATGCGATTGTTGGGGCACTAATTGATTATTGATTATAATAGGGGGACATGACTCCCGACGCAAGGTGAATGTTATATGTACGCATTTTTGCTCATTGACCTTTATCCTCCATTGTTTTAACCACTTTTCCAATTCAAATATATGATTCTGCAAGTAGCGAGATGCTTCATGACAGTTTTCGTGTACGCTTAAAAAAGCTGTATCATCAGCAAATGTTGAAGTTAGGGTGTGGTTATTTGTTGGCATGTCTGAGGTATATATTAAGTATAACAGTGGGCCCATGATGCTTCCCTGAGGGACTCCAGCGTCAATTGGCTGAGGAGAACTTATAAAATCACCTTCTTTAATTATAAACCTTCGACCGATTAAGTAGTTTTCTAACAGCTTGTGTGTGTTTACTGGTAAGTTTAACTTCAATTTATGTAATAACCCTTCATGCCAGACTTTATCAAAAGCTTGAGAAACATCGATAAAGAGGGCGGAACAATATTTTTTTTCTTCAAAGGATTTTCTTATGGCGTTTACTATACGATGGGTTTGTTCAATTGTGCTATGTTCTCTTCTAAAGCCGAATTGATGGTTAGGAATACATCGATTTACATTTAAAATTGGGGCTAATTTTGACACTAACAGCTTTTCAAACAGCTTTGATATATTAGACAATAAGCTTATAGGTCTATATGACTCAACTTTTGTAGGATCCTTCCCTGGCTTAGGTATCATTGTAACTAAGGATACTTTCCATTCTTGTGGGTAGTATTCAAGGCGTAAAATAGCATTAAAAATCAAGAGAATAATTTTCTTTGCTATGCTGGGTAGCTCTAAAAGCATTTTGTTGCTGATCTTATCAAACCCAGGGGCTTTCTTGGGGTTTAAATCATGAATAGCCTTTTCGATTTCTTTTATCTCAAATCTAAGTGGAACAGCAGCTCTAACAGCAACAGGTGGCAACTCGACTGCAATATCGGGAGTTGTATGCGGGGTAAATACGTTTTTCAAATGATTAACAAAAAGATTTCCTTTTTCTTCGTCATTTCGTGCCCAACTTCCATTTAAATTTCTTAATGGTGGTTTAGTGATAACTGGTCTATTAAGATTTCTAGCTGCACGCCATAAAGAGTAGTCTGATTGAGAAGTTGCATCAAGTTCCTTAAGATATTTTTCCAGGGAAGCCGTTTTCTGAGACTGCAGTAACTTTCTTAGCCTTTTTGTGCACTCTTTTAGTAAATTCTTAAGTTGAGGGGATCTATGCAATTGCCATTCTCTTCGAGCTCTCCTTTTCTCAGTCAATAGACGCTCGACATCTGCAGAATATATTTTACTATTTTTGGTTTTTTTGAGGGTTATACTAGAATGTCGAACAGCTAGTTTCAGATAACTGTCAAAATTTACAATAGAAATATCCACATTCTCCGGTGTACTAAGCGGAATATTTTCAGTGCAGTGGGTACTGAGATATTTTTTATATTTTAACCAATTAATTTGAGTGGCTGACGTCACTAAGTTATCAGACGGAGATACAAATCTATTAGGATTTAATATAGTAAGAATTGTAGGTGTGTGATCAGAAGATAATTCTAAGGAAGCTTCAACATTAATCGTTTCTGCGGGGATGTTTTTAACCACTCCAAAATCGATGACATCTGGAACTTTTTGCTGATCAGTAGGCCAATATGTTGGTTGTCCGCTCGCGACCACATTTAGATCCATTTTAAAAATTGTGTTAAACAAAACACGACCCTTAGGTGTAATAAGTCGTGACCCCCAGAAGGTGTGTTTAGCGTTATAATCGCCAGCAGCCAGGAAGCAGGGTCCTAATGATTTGAAATATTTATTATATTGGCTTTCTGATATAGAAAATCTAGGTGGGGAGTATAATGATGAAATTACTATGTTTCGATTTAATTCCTCAACGCAAATGTTTGTTGCTTGGAGATAATCTTCACGATGATCACTCATTAAGTAGTGTTTTACTCGGTTCTTTATCAAAATGGCAGAACCTCCACAAGCTCTGTCTCGAGGGTCCTTTGTATCATACAATATATAACCATTGATTTTAAACGTATTTCTTGAGGTCAGATGAGTTTCAGAAACCATCATAACATCAATTTGTTTATTTTTAAGGAAGTATTCTAGTTCATTTTTGTGTTGGCGGATGCCGTTTGCGTTCCAAAAGCAAATTTTTAAACAGTTCATGGCTTGTTTAGTACAGCTTGCAATAACATCGATTGCATTCTTAACATTTCTTGCATCATGTTACCCATTGTGTTAGTGAAATTGTTAACTGTTTGCACTAATGTTTCCATGGTTTTTTCTAGCCGGGTTAAATTAGAAATGGGAATTTCGTCATTATTTGGTACATCACCTTGCAGTGGCATAGGATTAGATTTTAAGACATTAGCGTACGAGGTTCTGTTTGTATTTGGCTGTGGTATCTGGACACCGTACGTGTTTCCTTGATTAGTTGCCTGCGTTTGAGGGGGGTTAAGTTTCTGTTCAACAGGACGCTTGACAATCGAATATACCGGGCACCCTCTATAGTTGGCAGTGTGATTACCACCGCAGTTGCTACATTTTTTTACATTAGGATCATTTTTGGACTTGTCGCACCGGACGGTACCATGTAATTCTCCACATACGACGCAAACAGGGGGTAAATGGCAGTATGCCCTAGTATGACCAAATTCTTGGCAGTTTAAACACTGAACGGGTCCATTTCTTTTGTGCGGCTCTTCGATCGTGATTTTTCTGTACAGGATGTATTTTAAACTGTAAATGGGATGCGTTTCATTTTTTTTTAGCTTAACATCGCCGGGCTCTAACTCCACTCGAAATAGGGGTTGGGGATTTTTTTCCCTATTTTTAATATTTGTAACATTTTTTATTTTGAAGCCTTTTTCTTCTAAAAATGTTTTTATTTCGTCGGGGTCCACGCATGAGTCAATGCCCTTAATCACAACTTGAAGACCTTTACTGCTTTTCAGTTGGTACGTATAGAAGCTTTTTTTAAGTTCTTCAAACTTATTAATTATTTTACGAAAATCATTCTCATGATTAATCTGAATTTTTGTCTCGTTTATATTTCCACGCTTGATTGCAGCAACGTAAAACGAATTTTCACCTATCACCGAGATTAAACTTTTTATAAGCTCGCTTGAGTTTTGCTCTCTAAGATATATCGGGGGTGGCTTCGACGATTTAATGACGTTAGGTGCTTCAGAAGATTCATCCTCCAGAATTGCAAAACGATTTTGCGAATTTATTCTATCAAAAGATGGAACTTTAGAGGCCGAGGCTACAGCTGAAGAGGCTGGGCTGCGACCCCGTTTGAGAACTGTTATATACCTGTCCATACCAACTTGCACTTGTGGTTTTTGAAAATTTTTTACTTGTGTGTTTTCCGTTGCGTCTGTGTTTGAGTTCATGGTATCATTTCCCACTAGGAATGTATTTGAAATGGTAACACTTGATGGTTTTGCCGTTAGGTTGTTGTTATTGTTTTCTGTTGTTATGTTTATTTCCACATTGCTTTCGCTAGCATGAATATTATTTATTTTTGTTATTGAGTCATTGTTATTACTCATATAGAGAGTTGTTTTTGGTTTTTTTCACCGTTGTTTTTATTTTTTTTTTATTTTTATTTTTTTTTTTTTTTTTTTGTTGACTGTGCTCTTCTTATTATGTATTATGTTTTTGTAACACCAAAAGAATAAATAATTTTTTGCACAGATTATTTGTATTATGTATGTATGTACGTTCATACGTATACTTTTTTTTCATGTATTTTTTTACTTATTATTTTTTTTTTTGTTTGTTTTTTACTTGTTCTATTGTTCACTTTAAATTTTGAGCGTCCAAATTCGCTTGTTTAATATTATTAACAAATTTATGTTAAAAAAAAAAAAAAAAAAAGAATCGTATGCGGAGTTAAAAAAACACGTCTGTTGACAACGAGCACGACCGAACGAAATGAGGATAACATATGCCTTGAAAAGTTGACAAGTCAGATGTAAAAACATGTCGTCTACGGGCACCTTTAACACTATTACTATTAAAAAAAGTTCATATAACACAGAAAATAAAATTTCAGTAGTTTTTTTTATCAATTAAAAGAAATTGTTTTAAAAGTATTTTAATTTTATTATTGTGATTATTTAATCAATTATTTTTTTAGTGGAAAGAAAATTTAAAATTTATTTTTGATTTAATTAACATTTTAGTTTCTGTGAAAAATTTTTTTTAATTAAATTAGTAATTAAATAAAAAAAATCTTAATTGATTTTTTCGTTTAAAATAAAATAATGTAAACTTGTAGATTTGTTGTTGGGAGTTGAGAAAACCTGGGCTTTATTTAATTAAATCAATTAACACATTGTTCGAAACGGCAAAGTTTTTTGATCATTCTTTTAATTAAAATTAAAAATATCATTTACTGAAAAAAATTCATAATTTTATATTTTTACAATTTTTATTAATCAATATAATCATTTTGATAATAGGTGCTTGATTCTATGAATTTAGTAATTAAAGACAATTTTTAATTTCTTTTGTGAAAGGGCCTGGGCATTCATTCCCTTCCTACGAATCAGTGGACATATTACGGCATTAAATATCCATATAAATTACGGTCCATATCGACTGCCGTAATTTAGTCAGAATATTAAAGAATAACTGTAACAACAAAAAAATTAACTGATCGTTGCACTCACCAGTTTTTATATGCGTTGTAAAAAGCACTTTTATTGTCAAAATCGTATTGCTTCAATAAGCATGCATTGAAGTTGAAGCTGCAACGTTTCAACTCCAAACCTTGAAGCATAATTTTTTATTGGCCGTTATTTCGCCTAAATACTCTTGACCACTTCGGAATTGTCTTTATCCTTAATATGGTAATAAAATTTATGTTTCAATTGAAGGAATCGGCTGGGCAGGTAAACAACATAATTTATTAAATTTTCAATATCCTCTATATATTTTAGATTTTTTTGCCTTTCCCTATTCAATTGCCTGTTAGTGTTCATTCATCTCATGATTTAATAATTATGTTTTTATTTTCATTTCAAACGTATTTTTAAAGTAATTATCCTTTTTTAATGCCTTGCAATTTTTCGCAGCAAAACATCTTCAGTGCTCCCTTTTGCACATTATTTGCCGGTACAGCTCTTAAATTATGGCCCGACAGTCATGAATGACGGACGGTTTGTTACCTTTAAATACAATTGTTCAATTGTTTATCGCTCACGTTAAACATGAAATTGTATTTAAGTGATGTTACAGTTATTTTTTGTTTGTTTGAATATTATTTTATGCTTCTTTTTGTTGTTGTTGCTTTTGGAAAGTTGAACAGGGAGACTATCAGACTGTCTGTCCGCCAGTTATTCCGTTTAACCACCGGCGGCATTTTCAACAGTTTACACAAGTTTATATGGGGCTAAAGGGGTTAAAAAAGAACAACTTTTTAAATTTTTTCTTTTGGTTGTTATTGTTTCATTTAACTGTCTGTGTTTAACTTTTTTTTTATGTTTTTGTTGTTCTGAGTTGCCAACTGTGGTTGCGGAAGTTCACACATGTTCGCCTGCGGGTCTTATAATTTCATTTAGGTTTTGTTCCATTCTTTTTATTATATTTCATTTTGTTCTTTGCAAAATGTGTTTTTGTTGTGATTTAACCATCCATTCAGAGAGACAGACAGCCAGCTAGTCAGTCATTTATTCATTTTGATCATCTATCCATCCTTCAAGCTCGTCTACCATTCCATGCATCTGTCTTTTCATTTTAATAAAAAAATAATTTAGTTTTGCTTTGATGGCTGCAAACAAAAATGTTATAAAAATTGTTTAAATACAGAAATTGATTGCTGAATTCTTTATATTCTTTTAATAAAATTAGGCATGGCTTTCATTAAAAATTTAATTAAACATTCTGTATTAAGGGTTTGAAAATAACTTCGAATCTGGCGGCTCGTTAATAACACTTGGCTATAGAGTTTTTCGGAAGTCCGGTTTACCGCTATCTTGTTAATCTTTTGGTGTTGTATCTTCATAATGGTCTTTATGTTTTCTCCCAAAAGGTCTTAAGTTGCAGGTTTCTTTGCATAAGCCGATGACTTCATGTTAATCTATAGTAAATAATCCAAGGGCTTAAAACTCAATAACTGACAACTGACTGAACCATTTGAAAAAAATATGCTTCCGTAAATGTAACCTTTCAGTGGAGTTATTCCTTTCCTTTCATTGAAGTTATTATTTGAAACACTGTATTGCATGTGGAGCCTTATAGTTGGAAAAACATGATTTCTGTTAACAGTCCACCCAACAGGAATTTTAGTTAGTTGGTAATTATTGCTTTCTAACGCTTGATGTTGCCCGCAACGCTTTCGCCGACTTAATTTATAAAAGATAAAAGGACCACATTCTTCAAAAACGTATAGTACAGCCTTGGAAAAGATGTGCATGATGAATCTTAACCACTGGGTTGTTTCTTGCGTCTACCAACCGCCCCTATGTGTTAGAGCAACCAAAATACACAAGTGGCAACTCGATTGTATAGGCCGGTTAGATCTAAAAATCGACCCTTGTTAGGGAGCTGAAGCCATCTAACCTCCGCCGACTCTGGCAATATGCTAGCACACCTGTTGGATTGCAACTACTCCTAGGGATGTTCCGTCCCTTAGGATGAACGCTCCCACAATTGCCTTAAAGTCAGCCCTTGAGCGGAGGTTTCCGGATCTCCCTTCCTGCGACTTTGGGTTTAAACGAATACCACCACGTGATTCCTGAAAGTATCTGTTCAATGAGAAAGTTAAACACTCCGCAAAGGAAATTTTCATAAAACCTAGAAAGCAGGTGCTACTGCTTTTCTTGGTACCAGATTGTGTCTTTGGTCAGCCGCGATCTCAAGAGATCTGTAAATTTTTTATTTTTGCGGAATCCCACCAACACTTAGGTTACACCTTATTTCGTCGGAGGATTACCACCAGAAGGTAAAATATCCTGATCATGGCGATCATCTATTGCATCAGATGGGAAGCGTACAAAACTGTGATTTTTTGCAGATGCGGCTTTAAAAGCATGTATGCCTTTCGGCATTGCACTTGCAGTGGTTACAAGTGCAGCCTACAAATTAAGCTTGTCCTATAAAACGAACCAGAGTCCAAAGCCCGCAAAGACAATATTCCTGAAAGACAAAAGGCATTTCCCGCAATGAGTATACTTCCGGAGGCATTAACGGATAGTCAGACTGGCGCCAGCTCATCGGGAGCTACGAACTCCCGCGGTACCAAATAAGATTTCTGGTCAGCCGCGATCTCAAAAGATCTGTCAATTTTAGATTTTTGCCGAATCCCAGGTATTGACTTCACCTGATTTCCCAGGAGGATTAAACACCGGAAGGTGAAATATCGTTAATATAATATCTTTAAGCCCCCGGGAGAGCGTACAATACAGTTTTTATCTTTCGGCGTTACACTTGCGTTGGTGACGGCGCATCATACAAATTAAGCTTAACCAGTAGACCGAACCAGAGTCCAATTAAGTACTGCGGGATCAAAAAGCCTCCAAAAATATAAAGTTCTTGAACTGTTTATTAATGACAAGACTATGGAAGTTCTTAAAGATGTAGTGTTGGCGGCTAATTTCCATCCCAAATATACGACGATGTTTGGCCTGCTGCTTCTGCTCCTTAAGCAGGGAGCTGAAAGTGATATTCTATTGTTGCTAAAAAGGGGCGTGGGTAGCTATATTGTTTTCATCTTGTGTAAATAGCACTGCATTATAAGGCCGTCATGGCAATTACCCTCGATAATATTGAACATACCTGAGTACAATTCGTTAGCATAGGAGCAATCATATTCCAGGCCTTTAAAGTTCCCTACCTGTTTTTTGGTTAGGAAGAACATCTTAATGATAACGAGTTAAGAGGTGATTTGGCTCTTTAACCCAGGGTTAACGCATCTCATCTATCACTGTTTGTATTCGGTACAGCTGCTTTTGCTTTACAGAGAAGCACCTAAACGTGTGGTAGTAACTGATTCATGTAATTATGTAACAGAACTTCAGCCTTTAAAAGATCAACATTTTCCAAACATTACAAAATCTCCCTATTTTTCTTTAAAGCGGGAATATCGGCATCCTGGGGGCCAATTACGGCATTCGGTGTCGATCGAAATTACAATACAATTAAAAAAGAACTTTCGATCTTTATCGTATGACATGGAGAATTAAACTTTGTTCAGCTTTTCTCGGGAATAATACACCATAATTACAATTGACTTCCTGTTTATTTACAGTTTTAGTTTTTGCTACAAGTGGATCTTATTACTTAATGACTTAAATATTTTGTACTTAATTTATCCTCAGGCTACTCATTATATATACATTTTAATGTCTTTAAAGTATTTTATAATCCTACATTACATCATTACAGATTTTTTTTTTATTTCATATGAAGTATTTACAGTGATTTCTTTAATACCGCTACCAGCATTAAAGTTCAAAGTCATCAAGATTTTATTCCCATTATTATTATTATTGTCGTCATCAGTAACAGCAGCACCATCATCACCATCATTATCGTTTTTATTATACTATAAATATTCTTAAGTAATACTGATTTTGATTTAACTTTTTCTTTACGTATTTTTGCTTATCTGCACGTATGCATCCGACAACAAAAACAATTTTGGTTTTTATATTATTTTTGAATTAACTACAACAACACGAAAGTTTCATTTCCGTTTTAAAATATTTAAGCCGCATGTACACTTAGAGAAAAAGCAATTTGGTTCAATATGATTGCGGGCAACTCGTTCATTATGGTTCCAAAGAATTGTATACCATTATGGTGAACTTAATTTTATTCATCGTTACCGGAATCATAAACACGGAAACACTTGCAGATTTATTCAGTGCCTCACTAGCGGCAACTTGAAAATGTTGCAGGCAGCTGGATTAACCGAAAATCAACGAAACTGAATATCTTACGAATTGAAGCCGATAGACGTTGAAGATGATTTAGCATGTATGAAATGTTGCTTACACGCCATAGGTTAGGTTAGGTTAGGTGGTCGGTCATAGACCAAGTTGGTCCCTAGCGTTGCCACGATGTACAATAACCCTCAGTTGAAAATGTTAGTTCGAAGTGATGATACCCAGAGTATTCCGCACCCTTTTGGCGAATGCCAGAAGTCTCAATAGTTCAATTCTAGAGATTTCTCCTAGATCTTGGAAGTAATGGTCTCATAGACAGTTTCCTCTGGAGCGTATGAGTGCCGGACAGTAGCAGAGTATATGCTCTCTTTCTCGCCTGGAACCCCACAGAATCTACAATTGTCACAAGTCAGTTGCCCTGCCATTTTGGCATATACTGCCATCCACCAGTTATAAAACCTACGAGAAGCCTAAAGTCACTCCTCGGTAGCGACAGAAGAAATTTAGTCGACTTTGAATCATAGGATCCGCACATAACTTTGGATACCTTGCACGTTTCGGCGTTTCTCCAAACTGCCTCAGATTTCCTACACGCAGAGAAAAAATATGTTTAAATATGGTCACCTCCAACCAAAACAATTTTTAAAGAAAATTTTAAACATATTATGTTTAATTTAACCATATCATAGTCACCGACAACCATATTATTGTTAAATTAGTCCTCCATCAAGAAGCCACAACCATATTATGGTTGCCGCTAAACATGTTTTGGTTATATGTGACAATAATTTGTTTTTAAATTAACAATAGTATATTCCCCTTTTCCAAGAGCAACATTCTATGGTTAAAAATCAACAATGCTATTATAAATGTTCAACATAATTTAGTTATTATTAACCAAAACATGTTCGGAGGCAACCATAGTATGGTTGTGTCTTCTTGATGGAGGACTAATTTAACCATAATATGGTTGTCGATGACAATAATATGGTTAAAATAACCATAGTATGTTTACAATTTTATTTAAAAATAGTTTTGTTGGAGGTGACCATATTTAAACATATTTTTTTCTCTGGGTGTATGAATAGTAGAGTCTGTATCTCTCTTAATATTACGAATTGGAATTGGAATGTCAATTAGTCTGTTGTACGGGAATTCTACCCTAGTTTCGATAATTCATCAATCCAATAGATGTGTACTCTTCTGTTGGCACCAAGTCTCTCCATTGAGTCCTTACACCCCTGGACGATCGAAGATTGTGTATATTCAGCGGATATCCCCTTGAGCGCCGCCTGACTATCTATAAGAAAGTTAACATTTGAATTTATAGTATTATAATTATGAGCTAAATTAGAAGCCTTTTTGGCCGCAAAGATTTCCGCCTGGAAAATACTACAGTAATCGGGAAGCTTATAAGATTCCCGAACACCCAGTTCCTGACAGTAAACTGCAGGTTCAACTCCCTCTTCCATTTTGGAACCACCCGTATAAAAACTGAAAGTCAAGCCGTCCTCTTCTAGAGTAATGCGCTGTTTTCTATTAAAAATCAGTCTCGGAATGATATAGTTGCTGCTACAGTCAATACCCCTTATAATACTACCGTAACCGTAAGGTCTAAAAACAAGTTGCACCGTCGCTTTTAAGCGGATCGCAGATTTCCTTGCGCTACTAGATGAATCAGTTCTAGGTTGAGGATTACATCTAGTGTCGGAGTCGGTGTGCTACGCAAAGCTCCGGTGATACTTAGCTCAACGAGTCTTTTAGTACCCTCTAGCTCATTCCGGTATGATATCTTATCCAATGCCGTCCACCATACTAGTATTCCGTAGAGGAAAATTGGTCTCGCTACCGCTGTGTAGATCCAATGTGGAAGAGCAGGGGTTAGGACCCAAGTTTTGCCTAGTTTACACGCCACAAAAAGAAGTCATCTTTTGCATCAAAGTATTACTAGTGGTGAAAAATTAAACGTTTGCAACCAGCTGGGTTGACCCAAAAACAACGTAGCTGGAAATCTCAAGAATTGAAACCGAGGGACGTTGAAGATGATTTTGCATGTTCGAAATGTTGCTTAAACACCATAATAAGAAGTCATCTTTTGCATCAAAATATTACTAACGTAGCGAACGAAATCGTGTGTATCTAAAGACTGGCTAACTAGATAAGCTAAAGTCGAATATAAATGGCTCCAAGGCAATGTTCCTTATTTGCTGGGACCAGAGCAAGTGCGGATACAGCTTTCAGGTCCGCGGGGAGGAAAGTTTGGCAGCATCCAAGCGCAATTAATAAATTTGGAATACCCGTAATCGACTACCAAGGGAAGATCCGCGCCTGTACCATGGTTTCTGAAATGCCGCCAGGCGATTACAGGGGACCTGTAGTGAAAAGAAGCAAGCATAGGCCGGAAAAATCCTGTCACAAGATTAGCTTAATACTATATAAAAAGTGGGTTGCTAAGTTTTTCCCCAATCGCCTTACCGATCACAACTTGATCCGTCCGACTATCATATGTTCATTTAACAATATTTTATAAGAATTAATGCATTAATTTATACATTTTTGTGATAGCACGTTGTTAAGCAATTTGTTTTCCTAAAATATGTGAGACCATTTTCTTCTCACACATGATTTGTTATCCGTGACCATATAGAAACACATTTTTTCTCTAACTGTACGAGCATAAACAAGTATAAAGTCATACATCAGTTGCCAAATGTGAGATTTACAATTCAATAGACACAGACAAGTAGACATGTTCTAGTCACAGACAATGAGAAAGCAGATTCTGCTTAAGATAACACCGAAGATATTAAGGAGAAATATAGAAATTGATGATAATGATTTTTCGAAAAATAAAATGCTACATGTTAAATATCTATATGTAACAAAATAATAAACGCACTTGAAATAAATTTGGAATAAGAAATCATTCATTCATACACTCTCATGTTCTACTTTAGTTACAGTTTAACAAGCTCTTAAATTCTTTACGACACACATTTACAAAAACATGTATACTTTTACTTATACAGACTTACTTTCCCGCACACAGATACCAAAAAAAAAAGAAGAAAAAAATAGGCGATGAGCACAAGTACTTATGTATTTACGACTGTTTACATGTTTACATAATTTTATATGTTCCTTCTGATACTTATTTTCCCATTAAAATATACATTAAGTATTTGACAATCGTAAACTGGCAAATAAAATTTTCGTTTCTAAATATTTAATGGATATTCTTTTCTCTTCCTTTAGCCAGTGTTCCTCGTTCAACACCGTCCCCTCTTAGCATCCCTTATACAGAAAAGCGAACGTTTTTACTTTGTAAATGATAATGTAACATTTCTACTCAATAATGGAACAGTACAGAACAGTATCAGAAAGCAATTGCCATTTGTTCTAAGAAATGTAAGACAAACGAATTATCTATTAAATGATATATAATATATCTCATTGTTCTTTTCTCTTGTGAAAAGACAATTAGTGACTTGTTCTGTTGAGGATATTAAGAGTGCTAGTAGTTTGGAATTTGACCAACTTACTAGTTATATGGGATGAGTGAGCTCAACCGCTGCGGATTCAGCTTATTCAGTAACCAACTCCAATAATTTAAATCACATTTTAGAATCTTAGACTTTTTCCTTAGGAGTTAAGTTATATTAATAAAAACCTAACCTAACTCCCAGACCCAATCTGAGACATCCAATACCAATGAACCATTGTGATACCATGGCGAACCAGCGCGACCTTCTAACAAAATGAACTCCAGTAACACTTAAGAGATATCATACATTCCGTCAAAGTTAGCGTATGCCAGAGGAGGTGTTTTACGCCCTTTTCCTTATCTTCATCACCACAGCTGCGGCAGTAAGCATAGTGTTTGAATCACATACACTATGGATGTTTACATATACGATAATGTCCTGTGGTAATAGATACCAACAATTATACGTTACTTTTAGTCATCAATAGTAAAGACATGGTACTCCCGTCATCCTCACCCAGCCTAACCTACTTTGGAGTAACATTTATCTCTTAAATAATTGTCTAAAGCTTAGCTTTTGGATTGTGGAGAGGTCCTTTAAATATATTTATATCTTGGGAATGATCTTAGTCGCTTTATTTATTTAGTTCTTTAAAATTTCAGGGCAAGTATTATTATTAAAAAAAAAAATTTTTTTTTCAATTAATTATCTTTCAATGAAAAAAAATGGTTATGATTGTTCGGAAATTTAATCAACTTATACGTTAAGTTAAGTTATTATTTAATGTTTCATAAAGAAATTTTAACGGGTCTATTATAACTTCTAGTTTTTCAAATAATACTGTTAATTTGGTCAAGATTCCGCTTTGTGCAATCCAGGCCTAGGCAGTTGGTCCTATAAGTTATAATGGTTGTTGTGATGTGATTTTCAATAAATTTAACTAAAATAAATAAATAAAAACAACTTTTAAATTCATCTTTATTTCGCTTTAAGCCTAGTACTCTGTTCAACATTTCACGTGAAATGCTGTCAAAACTCATATGAAAAAAACATGTGCGGAATTTCTATGAAAAAATGTTGATAGAGTTGTACTCTGTTTAATTTTTGAAAAAGTTGCGAAATGTTTCTGGCAACATTTTTTACAACTGCGCAATAATATAAGCTGCACTTATTTCACGTGGAATTTTAAGCAAATGAAAAAAGTTTAAACTAAATATTAAAATGAGAACTGCAAAACATAAATAACACAACCGGTAACAGGTTTTCATCAATATTTAATTTTATTTTTACTTAATTTTTTATTTAAAAAATACTTTTTAGTAAAATACATGTGGGTTTTGTTTACATATGCAAAACAATGTCACATACTTTGAAAGATTAAAAACGTCAAATTGTGCAAACTCTCGAGATAGGTAACATTGATACATGTCAAATGCTGCGGAACATTTTTCACAAATTGGAACAGAGTACTGGGCTTTAGTTAGCAACCAAATTATTTGTAAATATGACAATTTCATAAAGAAAATGCCTATTTAATTGTTAACAAAAATTTTATTCAACAATTTCATTGTTAAAAATATTGGTTGGGTTTGAACAATTTTTATTAACAAAATAATTTTTTGTTATTTACAAATTTGTTGGTGCATTTTCATTTAAAAAATAATTGTATTGACAAAATGGTATTTAATATGACAATTTATTTGTCGTATTTTTTTCTGTGTAGAAGTCAGACTATAAAATCTAATGAAGATCTATAAAAGGCCACTTTCGGAAAACACTTTATGACGTATAAACCCGTAAGAAATAGCGATGTGAAGTTCGGTCTACAACTTACGATAGATCCCATATAAAGTTGACTTCCGTTGAGCACTTAAAAACACATAAATCGCGAATAAAATTGTATTATTTTATGGAAAATTGCTCCAATTTAGTTTGTCTAGTACTAGAAATCACTATAGGGAATTTTGTGATGTTCGGTCCATAATTAACCCGAGGTCGAATATCAAAGCGCATTCCGAAAATCACTTTAATACGCTTAAAGCCGAAACGAATTGTGATATTTTATTGAAGTTAGGTCCAATTTAGTTCCATATGACCAGAAATTATATCGTAAATCTGTGTCATGATCGGCCCATAATTTATTATAGGTCACATATAATGCGTACTCAAAAATCTTATATATAAATACGACAATCATTTTTTTGTAGTTGATTTCTGAGTATCTTATCGACCACCGATTTTAATGAAATATATATCGTTTGAATGGTCTTATTGTGTAGATATTAGAATATCTAATTATTTGACTTTTGATTTTGTTCAAGTAAGGAATTAATCGATTTTTAAATTTTAATTTTGCTCGATTAATCGAATAAGAGTTTTAATATGTTCGAATAACTCGAATACCTCGAATAATTCAAATAATTTTATCCAATGGGAAAAACATACATATCTATTTGATTTGATACTTTTATTATATTAATAAACAGAAAAAAAGCAATAAACTAAAAATATAGTTTAACAATTAACAATAAAATAACAATTCATTTATACCACATATACAGCTCTAAAGCTTGCAAATAAAATAAATAAATAAAAAATAAAAAGCTCTGCTGCAAAACATACAGTTTTGAAGAGGCCGAAACAAGACTAAAGAAATAAAATAAAACTAAACCATAAACAAAGTAAACACTACTTCGGTTGAAAATGATCTGAAAGCCAAAGTTTAATACGTGCATAAGGCTCAGCTGCACTCGGGGTCCATTAATTTTATTTTATTGATAACTTGCATTTATGTCCCGCCTGCTAAACTTAATACGGGTATTCAACAAGGACTTTCACCTCATATTTTTATAAATTTTTTTTAATTATTTATTTTATTTTAGACTTATTTGTGGCGGCATTTTTATAAGAGTTCCAGCTTATCTAAACAAATTTATTATTCGTAATTTCATTTAACTAATTTATTGTTCCTGAAAATCAAGTAAAATTTAAATCAATGGAGATTTTCAGTTAATTTTTTTTTAAATCACCGTATTTTTCCTGATTTTAAGAGAAGTTCTGGTTAAGATAAGAACTCAAACTATGAAATATATAAAAGGAACTTTTATATAAACTTTTTAAACGGGATCGTTTTCAAAGCTTGTTCGATTTTATTTTACTCATATGTATTCGATTTACCGAACATGGCTGATAACTTAATTTTTCTTTATTTTAAAGCTCTACTCTATAGGATTGGGTAATATGTTTTTTTTAACGAATTACTATTTTGCGCCAACAATCCGTGATTTTGTTTTCAACTTCCAATCTAAGGACACTTCGGTTTTTAAGACAAATCTAACAATATCTTAAATGTCAAAATTTATCCAGCCGTTTTGATGGTAAGAGGTAATAAAGAAATTTAAGGTCGCGTAAAAAGAGGTAACCCATAATCTGACAGTGCATGGTTTACATATTTATAAATGCCGATGAATTTTTTAAAATTAACGTAAAATTCAATATCAAAAAGCGCTATTTTAGTACGTAAATTCTTATGTATGGAACTAGTAAATAATCGTTTATTACATGATTTGTCTCACACACACCCATATCTAAAAGGGGACTAAAATACGTTCAGAAGGGCGTGTGACTAGGGATGCAACATCGTTCCGAAAAACATCGATATTTAAAAACATTGATGTTTCCACGATAAGTATCGATGTTAAAAAACATCGGTACAAACACGATACATCGATGTTTTAATTTTTTTTCTTATTATTATTGAAAGATTTAATATGTACCCAACAAAGAAGTCAGTTAAGTGAACTTTTGAAGAATTTTCTTGACAAAATGACATGAAATGCAAAGTATTTTAAAATAAATATTATATAATTTCAGTAAAAAAAAAAAACATTTTAATTAAAAACTTCATGGAACTTAGCGGGTGTACTTTTTTAACAAAAGCAAAAAACTAAAAATGCAATTCTTAATATTTTTCCATGCCCTACACGATTTTACCTTGGGAGAACTGATATTTGCAAAAAATTAAAAAACTTATAGCCCTATTACACAGTCTCCAAAATTGTTTTAACATTTCTTTAGTTTACAATATGGGAACCACATATGTATGTATATGTAGTTATGCAATGCATATTATGCAGGTATGTACATACATATGTACGTACTTTGTACACGCCGAGAAAAAATATGTTTAACTATGGTCACCTCCAAAAAAACTATTTTTAAAGAAAATTTTGAATATATTATGTTTAATTTTACCATATTATTGTTACCGACAACCATATTATTGTTAAATTAGTCCTCCATCAAGAAGCCACAACCATATTATGGTTGTGCTTCGCTGTGTATTGGTTGTCGATGACAATAATTTGGTTATATAAACCATAATATGTTTACAATTTTATTTAAAAATAGTTTTGTTGAAGGTGACCATATATAAACATGTTTTTTCTCTAGGTGTACGGCTATACTTTGAAATACAGTTTTTCATATTTTTAAATGAAGGGTTTAATTGAAAAAATAAATATTTAAAATGATAAAAATATTATGAAAAAGATTTAAATAAATGAAAATATTAACTAGACGATGTCGATGTTTTTTAGTTTTGACGGCGATGTATCGCCGATGTATCGTCCATCAAAACATCGATGTTAACATCGGTGCTTATGACCAATAGATCGATGTTTTCTAAACATCGATGTATCGTTTGCATCCCTACGTGTGACACAATAGATACAGAATATAAGAACATGTTATATAGTTGTTAGGTATTTTGTAAGTTATAAATCCAAAAACAAAATAATTTTCTATTAAAAACGTAGAATTTTCTAAGAATTTCATTTTAGTCGATTAATTGACATAAATTGTTCGAGTTGCTCGTTATTTGATTTAATTATTCGATTAAATATTGGCGAAAATTTTCTTAGATTAATCGAACAACGATTAATTTTCTAAATTTTTTAGGATTAATGCCCGTAATTTCTACAAATAGATATCTAGCTGTGTTTCGATATCTATGGTGTAACGAATTTTTCATAATTTTAACACGTATGTCTTACCTACTGCCTAAACTGTAGTGTATTTTACACCATCGATTTTTGACCGTTAATTAAAAAAATGAATAAAAAAACAAATGTTGCCATATTTTAAAAGAAAATTTAAAGGAAAAAACACATAGGCAAAATTTATGTTTAAATTACCAAAATGGTTTTACCGGATAGGTAAAGATAACTGTAAGGTACGAACACGACCAGATATCTCTTTGTAGAAATTACGGGCATAAAGGCTTTAAAAAGGGTTTTAAATTTGCTTGCAAACAAACACACATACAAAAAGTTTTTGTTTTTGAAAATAAAATAAAAATTTTCGTTCAGAAATTTATATTTTTTATTGTTGTTTCAATATACATACATATAATTCTTTTATTTTTTAATTTTATTTCTAAGAACCAGGGCTGTGGAGTTGTCCCCAAAAAAGTACTAACTCCGACTCCGACTCCAAACGCTGAAATTTTTTAAGTGCGACTCCGACTCCGACTTACTACTCCGACTCCTACTCTAACCGTGATGCGAAATGAATGAGACGTAAAATTATTTCTCTTTTGTGTAGAAAGATCTTTATTAAACGAATTATGGGAATCTCCGCGTAATGTGCATAAGAAAAACATGAGTGTTATGGTAGGAATTAAAGGCAGGCCGATAAAGATGTTTCTACACAAAAGAGAAATAATTTTACGTCACAGTTTTTCTAATACATACTAGTATTTATGCGCTATAGCAACACTTATTCTGTACAATGTTGAAAATATTTCAGCGTTGATGGCTAAAAAATTCTGATATTAAAATTATTGGCAATTCCTGTCATTAACATTTTTTAGCATGAGTAAATAATTTAAAAAATCACACATCTTTTTCAACTAGATCAATAACTGAGTATAAGTTTTGCTAATGTAATTTAGACTTTTTCCCGCACGTATAAAAAATATACCTAAATATACTTAAATAGTAAAGTACTTGAATCAACTATTTCTCATAAAATAAATTAAAATCTACTTATTCATATTGATCTGCAAAATATTGCACCGAAAAATTTTGGAGTCGGAGTCGCGCGTTTTTTTGGGTACTGCGACTCCGACTCCGGTGCAAAAACCTCAACTTTGACTCTTCAACTCCGACTCCACAGCCCTGCTAAGAACAGGCAAGGCAATTAAAACGTTATTTTAACTACTCAAAACTTTATCACATACACCTTATAAAAATAGTAAAATAGTAAATAAATGCTTTAATACTAAAGAATAAAAGGAAATATAAAAAGACATTTGTTATTTTCTTAAATTTATGTAGCCCTTTTTAATTGGAATTGCATATTCCATACGCGCATAAAAGGATTTATTTAACTGTAATGTCAAGTGGTCGAATTTCGGTCACCTGGCGGTCCTAGTTTAACTTAACCCTTTAACCACAGAAATGAAAACACGCATTATATTGTTACATGAATTTTGGTTCTAGGATATTTTTGGGCTGAAAAACACGAATTTGATGCCCATTTCCAAAGAAAAATTATCACGTAAAGCAGCAGACGTAAAAGATGAAAGACCGCCTGTAGACGGTCTTAGTGGTTTAATGGAAAAAAATATAAATAATTATTATATTTTATTACAAAAATAAATTTATTTTTTTTCAATTAATTTTCCATAAAGTAAAATAAAAAATTTAGGAATAATAAAAAATATATATCATTCTTCCATATCGTCGGTCACAGGTCGACAACTCTTAACATGTTTTTTTGTACTTTTCAGGAGACAAAAAAAAAACGTTATTACTCCGTTACTAAACCGTGTTGGAAGTAAATAAAAAAAAAAACAAAATTAGTAGGAGATATTTATTGTAAGATGGTGTAAAGAAAACAAAGATATTGAAATAATTTCAGATTAAAAAAAAATTAAAATAAATAATACGAGTTGACAATTTCAAAAAATTTAAAAGTGAGTTAAGAGTTGTCAACCTGTGACAGACGATATGATGTTTTTTTTTAAAACAGTTTTTTGACTTTGTAAAGCACAAGTGGATGTTACACTTGACACAAAAACTGTTTGTAACGAATTTTTATACGATTTTTTTTATCTCCATTTCGGAAAATTATTGATTTGGTAAAACCTAACACTATCAAAAAAAATGAACAGCTTTTTTACCTATCGCTTTTCGGTAAAAGTACAGTTTTTTTTTGCGATACTTAGCCGAAATTCTTGGTAATTTAATTTAGCTTTTCGGTTTTGTCGGCATTTACTTTGATATAAAACAAATGCATTTCTTATGGACATATCGTGAAGATGGTAAAAAAAATCCTGGTGGCCATATGTTGCGTTTTTATTTTAAGTCAATTTCGTTCCATGTGTGAGTCTTTAGGTATATTCTACCCATATGTGCATTATATTCTCGTATTGTCTATGGACAGTCTGTGTTGCGCCAATATTTGGGGTACCTATTTGGCCAAGTTATATAATAATTTTTGGCTCCAGCATATATTTCAAACCTGTAAGAGTACCCATTGCCGCATTGAACAAACATTTACGCTCCCATGCATGGGGCTTGTAAATTCTGTCGTTAGTGATGAATCACTTTCGCTGAGCACATATGCTTTTCTATACATATATAAATATATATGTTCCTCTAACTCCCACTAGAGCATAGAACGCCTGAGCGTTTCGTTAGCATTGTGGATTTCAGAAAGGTGGGTTGCTGACCCTCCTTTCCAAGATTTGTAGTAGGGCTGCTATCTGTATGACCAATCATACGTTGCTTCAGCAAACATTTATAAATCGTTTATCTGCTTGCCTGTGACGTCATGATGCATTTTGACCATTCATGCTACATGACTGTTCGCCTTCTCACTCTAGCTAGCTTTCAGCGGAATCCAAAAAAGTCATTGCCCGGGAACTACTTTCCCTATGACCGGAAGTAGTTAGCTGCTTGGACAGTCAGCAGAGGAATCATTTCTGGTCACTCCTCAGTGATTGACAATCAGAAACTTTCCGCACTACGTGCACCTCTGAAAAAGTTACAGTAGACGAGCATTTTTTGGAACTGAATTTAACATATCTAAAGATTCCATTATCATTGCATTATCTTGCGATTTTAATTCATCCTTTGATAGGATCTTCGATTTTGTCATCAATATCCTCAATATCATCATCTTCTTCGATTGAATTTATGAAATCAGTGATTTATTGATCGCTCAGTGAATGATTATTTCTGCTTATCGCTGCCTCTAGTTATTGTTTCATTAGATGACATCTTTAAAGTTTTATATTTTGATCTTTACAAGTCAGAAGAAGAATTTAAAAAAGAATACTTACTAGCATAAAATACGTTACATTTCTTTTTATTTTTCCCCCCCTAATTCACTAAGACTGTCTACAGACGGTATTCACGAAAAATACAATTTGAACAAATCTGTTTTCCCAATTCTTTTAAATACTAACCATAAAAATTCTCAAGTCTATTGGATAACTCTCAAGTATTTAAATTTTTATTTTAATTTTTGGTTAAATCACAAATAAGTTTCTTGCCTTTTTTTACTAAATTTTTTATTGTAATGGTTAATTCTACCAAACGAATTAAGTGCGCGCGTTCAAACTAGTTCAATTTGATAAGTAATTTTGTACTCAATAATAATGCTTTAGGGCCCTATAATGTAAAAAAGTTCGAATGTTGCAGTAAACGGCTTTTATTGATGACCGTTTGTAGACGGTCTTAGTTGTTAAAGAGTTAATACGGCTAAGGCCGCAACAACTTTTATTATTGGGGCTTGTAATTTAAAGACTGTGCATATGCTTGCATAAGTTTGATGTCTTAAAATTTATCCGCGCTTACCCGAAAAAGAGCCGTTTTTATTTTGTCCTTTTTTAGTTTAAGTATCTTCTTAAATCCCATTGTGCACTTCATCTCGCTCTTTAACCTTAAAACATTGTTCAATTTCATTCAAATATTCTATAAAGTAATTTCGTTATGCCTGAAAGTTTTGTGTAAATTTTGAAATTATTTACACATGACTGAATACGTAATGTCGCCATGGCAGAAATATTATACCGATACTCTTCTTTCACAGAAGAAAACGTGAGTGTGTATTCCAGAAAATCATAAACTCATAAAATACGAACGAGCATAAAGTTTCCTTTAACTATTTTCAAAATACAAATTATTTACACATGCAACATAAAGGTATTTTATCTTCTTAAACATTTATTATCTGTAGCTGCCATAATGCAAACGTTTTCATTGTGGTGGCATTGAGAAGGAAATTCGTTCTTATTTATTTATGCTGGGTTGCTATGAGTATGTAATGAAAATATTGTGAATTGTGAGCGGGTTAAAAGAATATTAAATCGACTGACTGTCAGCCACCTTTCAATTCTTCGCCCCACACTGCAGCTTGTTTGTCGATTCGTTTAGTTTCAATTTGTATGTGTTTGCTTGTGTGTTTGAAAGTTTTTTTTTTTTTGACGGGGTAAAAATGAAGTCTGCTGTCGATACTATATGAAGTCTTTAAATTAAAAGAAAAGTTAAATGTATTTTTTTTCATTTTCCCCTTTTTTCCAATAATAATTTTTTACTAGCAATCCCAGTAAGTTACGTTTAATTCTTACCCGGATTATAAGAAATGTGCTAGTGCGAGTCTGCCTGTTGTCTCTGCCATCCGTTATTTATGAACACACTGTGCTGACAGTAATGGTGTAAAGTAGTTGCCGTTGTTGCTTTTGTTGTCAGTGTTGTTGGAGTGGGTTGTAAAAATGTTGGCATCATGCCCTTTGGGGCCAATTAAAGTGTAGGCATGTTGTGGAACGTTTTTCACAAATGAATTCATGGCACACAATCTAACACACACACACACGCACACACTTAATTTTTTTTTTTGTAGGCTGACTTCAGCATTTAAAAAACTTCCTTCAATTAATTGTGAAATTTATATTTTATTTTTCTTTTTCAGTGGGTAGTACAAAAAAAGGGGGAGGATACTCTTGGAAGCAACGGTTCCCAAATGGGGGTTTACAGAACATTTTAATAACTAGGAAACTTTTTGTTACTCAATCATTAGGAACTTATGTAAAATTTGTGTGGTAGAGGAAGGTGGTTAAAAGTACTGTGTACTTGTTTACAACTGCGAAAAACGCTTCAGTTCTTAAGACTGTTTGGAGGCAATTCTAATAATGTCTACATTAAATACTTATTTGAACGATCGATCCCGAGATCGATTTAACGAAAGGGCTTCGGCAAGAACGTACACAGAAAAAAATTTAAAATTTTCTCCAATCACAAAATTTATAAAATCATGCAAACAAGTTGTTGATTTTGCACCTATTACCAAAATGATTATATTGGTTACTAAAAATTTTAATATTTCGAATATTTTTTTTTTTTTTCAATAAATGATATTTTGAATTTTAATTAACAAAATTATTTCGAATATTTTTTTTTTTTTCAATATTTTATTTATTTATTTATTTATTTATTTATTTATTTGATATTAATGTTATATAAATATAAAATTAATATATAATAATAGCACTGGCTGCCAGGGCCATCGGCTAAATATTTTATATTTTGAATTTTAATTAACAAAATTATTTCAAATATTTTTTTTTTCAATAAATTATATTTTGAATTTTAATTAACAAAATGATCAAAAAACTTTGCCATTTCAAACAATGTTTTTTTTCCTTATTTATTTATTGAATCTTCATATATTAAATATGTATGAACTAACAATAATTAATCAAATCTTATACTAATACTTTATTTTTGTCCTGTCAATGCCAGACGAAAATTTTTCTCCTCACGGTTTCTGTTCACATATGTAGATGTTTAGCGGTCTTCTCGTCGGATGAGTCCTGCAGTATCTCTTCTCCTTAATCTAGAGTGACCACTGTCATTTAAAATATTTCGAGCTAGTGGATTTGGGTGCGACTCAAGCCTTTTTAAATATTTTGCTGCGTACTTCGTAATAATAGTTTTTACTAATGGCACATTGAGATCCTTGTGAATATTAGAGTTTTTAATATACCAGGGAGCTCAAACAATGTGTTAATTTATTAAATTAAATATTGACAATTCCCAACAACAATTCTACATGTTTAAATTATTTTATTTTAAACGAAAAATTCAATTAATATTTTTGATATTTAATTAATATTTTATTTCAAAACAACTTTAATACGAATTAAATCAAAATTATGTTTTTAATTTTTTTTCAAGTAAAAAAGTAATTGATTCAATTATCACATTAATTAAATTTAGGCCCTAATCATGTAAAACCCAACGCAACGCCAAAGAATAACATTGAAAGCTTTCTACAGAAATTCACATTGCGTTTTAAAATGTCAAACGCTGCATAGCTTGTGGCGTTGAAAATTTGAAAACGGTTCATACATTTCTGTAGAAAGCAACAACAAAATTACAAAATATTTATGACATTGTTTGTGCCTTCAATGTTATTCTTTAGCGTTGCGTTGGGTTCTACATGATTAGGGCCTTTAATACTTTTAAAACCATTTTTTTAATTAATAAAAAACTTTTTTCTGTGTAGTGGACATGCCAGTTTTTTTTACTAGATGTAGGCGAATTGCTTTTGTAAAAGCAAATAAACTACAAAACTTCTGTTGTTAGGTCAGTTTACCGGTCAAAGAGGAATAGAGAAACTTTTACACTATTGGCTTATAAGTTAGTGAGCGTTTAAGCGCTGGTTTAGTTGAACAGTGTAAACTGAACAGTTGTAAATCAGTGGCCCACGAATTATATGTAATTTGAAAAGCAACATGTGGCAGCACTACGATAAATGTTGTCAAATTCATAGGTCTGCATTGGTAGTTTAAAAGCCCAATTTGCGTTTAAAAATGGTTTATATGTTTACTGATGTATAGATATGTTGGTTTAAATACATTTTAAACCAAAAAATAGAGTTCAACTTGCTCGGACTTATTAGGCCTATGTGGGGCAAATGTTTCGAAGAATATCTTGGGAACCTCCTATGACAGTCTAATCCTTATGCCTCTAATAATATTATTATAAGTGCGTGTAATCGCTGTACGTTTAGATCTATTAAGTAGAAACTACACAGAGATACCTCTGAATGGAACGTAGTTTACACAAAAATTTTTTTTGAAAAGGCCAAAAAAATGGGTTTGAAATTCAATGACTACTGTATAGTTCTCATGATGAGGAGAAAGAGGAAACTGTGTTTAACTTTCTATGTCAATGTCGGGAGATCCGAGGCTTTAGGTAAAAAAAACCTGGGATAACAGGTGTTTGCATGTTTGGAGGATCTATTTGGGATAGAGCTCAGGTCGTTTCTTCCCTTCATTAGGAAGACGAATTGGTTAAACTCTGCCGTGACGCCACCTGACTAGCTGCTCTGAAGGATGGGGATTGGCACTGGATATCACAAAAAGTCCACTAAAGGACCCAAGTAAGCGGTCTCTTGATGGTTGCCCATGGAACCTAACCTAATCCAAGATTTGTGTTTAAGCCGCAGTTCCAAAGTAATCGAAAGATCGTCAGCAATAACTAGTCAAACACTTCTTCTCGTCCACTGCATTTGCGACTCTATTCGATAGCAGCAGCATATAGTATAATCATGCAGGACAACGCCTGCTTGCAATCACCTTAAAACTAGACTTAAGATGATTTAACATTTTTAAGATCACACTCCTCACGACATTGGCTTAAATTATAATGATCCCCAAAAACCCCTCACAGACAACTAGTCCAGGACTTATAAAATTGCAAATGCCACGCAAGTCTTAAACGTCAGAAAAATATTGCACCTTTAAAACTCATACACACATGAAGGGACGTACAATTCAAGCGGTTATACAAGCCTTAAACACCTTCTTAATATGTCGTATTAGACTATTTTTGTTATGCAAAAAACTGAATTTTATTATCTTATTTGAATCATTTAAGAACCCGTGAATTGTTATTTTTTGTAAAGATCGTAGATCCTGGGAAATACAAATTTTAAAAAATTTCATTGTCTTTTTTTAAACAAATTAAAAATATGAAATTGTATGTAGAATTTTGCGACTAAGTGTACATACAGCGTGATCCATTTCGAGGTTCCCTAATTTTTTAAAGAAAAGAACACAGAAAATTCAAGTTTAATGGGGAATGTTTATTATCATTTGAAAGAACATTCTTTGGCATTTGTTTTTTGAAGATTATGTCTATCAAATGTTGGCCGTTGCTACGTCGCAGATGGTCCAACCGTTGAGTCCAATATTCGATGACTCGTTCGAGCATTTCGACTGGTAACTGGCGAATGCCACGCGTTATGTTTTCCTCCAAGGCCTGAATCGAAGCGGGTTTGTCCGCATAAACTTTAGACTTTACATATCCCCACAGGAAAAAGTCTAACGGTGTGATATCACACGATCTTGGTGGCCAATCGATCGGCCCAAAACGTGAAATTATGTGCACACCGAAGTGTTCTCTCAATAAATCCATTGATTGCTGCGATGTGTGGGAAGTGGCGCCGTCTTGCTGAAACCAAATGTCGCTGAGATCACGAGCTTCAATTTCAGGTATCAAATAGTCGGTTATAATGGCACGATAACGGTCGCCATTGACGGGTCCGTTCGCACCGGCATAATTTTTGCAGAAATATGGACCGATGATTCCACCGGCCCACAAACCACACCAAACCGTTGTTTTTTCTAGATGCAGTAGCAGTTCTTGAATTTCTTCAGGTTCCAAATTTCTTGGTTCCAAATGCGCTAATTTTGTTCATTTACATACCCATTGAGCCAGAAATTGGCCTCATCGCTAAACAAAATTTTCCGAAAAAGTGCACGAAACACATTCCTCACAAAACGTGAATTTTCGTAATAAAGCTGAACGATTTGTAAACGTTGTTCAGGCGTAAGTCTTTCCATTATGAAATGCCAAACAATACTTAACAAAAATACATTGACAGCATGACACGACTCACACGTGATCTGTCAAAAAAATGCTATTGAAAAAAGTATCTCTAATTGAATCACCTTATACATATGAGGGGCTTCAAGCCCAAGCGGCTTAAGTGCCTTTTTTCGAAAAAATTGAAACTAAGTGCTCATATACCCCGTGTGCTCCAAGCGAAACAGGTATTTTAATGAAAACTGCTAGAATTGGTCGCCATATCTCGCTACCGGATGAGAATTCCATATTCACCTCTTGTGGTCTGAACTTCTCTGAATTTAGCCTACTATTCCGTATGTAATCTCAACCTTAAAAAAAGCAATTAAACTACTTGTGCATTAAGTCCCTCATATGAATAACGCCTTGGTGGACGTTATTCCTTCAAAATTTTATCATTTCGTTAATAAACCTCTTAGCCGATCAGACATCCAACACAACTGAAGATGAGAATTGGATTATTTAAGTGTTTTCATAAATTTGGATGTATTCAACTTAAATTCTGCGAAAATAGAAAAAAACCTGGAAGTTAAGTTTAAAGGCTATGGAAGATTTTTTAAAGAAGATTTCTGACAAATGGGCCGATACATAGTTTACATATGTAAATTGTACTCTTGCAAAGCGAAATTTTTTTCCTTTTTTAAGTTGTCAATTGTTTCGAAGATAATACCTTGTAATAACTTGCGAAAATGCTTTAAGTTTGACTAAACAATAGAAGAAGAAATGGGAGAAATTCAGTATTTATTCTGGTTGGCATAATCAGGTACTTTATGTTATTTGACGACTAAATGTGTATTGTAAGGGCTGTATATATAAACAAAAATAAAAGATGATATTGTAAACACCTTTGCAGCTGATTGGCCTTGCAAGAGTATACAAAAGGACACCAATTTGAAGGTCCCTTTAAGGACTAGAGTGTTCAGAATGCAGGACAGTTCTTGGGTGCCAGTACGGCTTAGTAACTAAGCCGCCATGGATCTTTTTGAACCTCCAATTGTACTCGCTTTAGGCATGTCGATCTCACCCAACGTTTTTTATTTTAAGGTATTTTTAAAATTGCTGTAATTTAATTATGTGCTGCCATCGGGCGTAGAGTGTGAGCAACATATAAAAATTAAATTAATGATATTGTTCAAGAGTGTACTTCCCCCCTACAGCTTAAGGAAGCACAGCTAAGTGCCATCGGGCGCGTCCACAGGTGGCGGATAGTAGAAAGCTCCGTAGATGTGCGGATCAGCTGCTAATGCATTCGTGGTAATCAGTGGTTCCAAGTGGAGGACCTCAGAGGACCTCCAGGTGGCACCAGACTCCTAACAAGTTCTGAGTGCATACGATACATGGAACGTCAAGGCTGGCGATTGGTGCCTTTAAATAACCAATAAAACCCATCTGCCAGGGTCTGTTTCTCATGTTAGGGGCGCCTAGAAGCGAGCGTCGGATCTTGCAACAAGCGAATCGCCATAAAAACGTGGCAAGGCTTTTAAACCAGTTCGCCTGGAAGTCATGCCGGCAGCCCCAGTTCCAGTATTGTAGCAGAGACCCAATCAGTCATTCTTCTTCAATCAAATGATTTGCCATGTAAATTAAAAATAAACATCTCATTGGGAACCTCTGCCTTAAATGAATTCAAATTTTTTTTCGTTGTCGGAATTCTACAAAATCAGTTTGACGGGGGTGTTTGCTATTTAACTTGCACTACTTTTCAACAACAGTAATTTTTTCTGTTTGTCCTCTTGAAGTGTTTTTTATAATGACTTTTTATAAGAATCCTTAGAGAGATTTTTTTACTCGTTTTTGTTTGTTTCTACTTTCTTTGCATTTATTATTTTTTTTTATGAAATTATTTTTGTATTATAATGTAATAAAGATTTAATTACAAGCTTTATTCATAATGATTTTTAAAAGATTATTTAATTTTTTTTTTATTTCTTCACTTCTTATTTTATAAAGCGAAAAAGCATGCAGAAATTTTAATGAGAAATAATTAAAAATTCTTTACTTTTATGACATTATACGGGGTATTTGAAATGGTTGTTAAACGAAATCTTTATTTTTTTTTTGTCTCCGGAAAAAGTAGAAATATGGCAAAGTAAATTAATTAAATTGAATAACATTTTTTACAAGAAGTTGAATCAAAATCAAAGGGAAATGCATGTAGTCTTTGCCAAGTTAGTTGGAATCGAACGCCTTCGCGTAGCCTCGGAGTAAAAAGTTTGTAAATCAGAGGCTTCTTCTATATAAAGGAGGTTTTTTAAACCCCATATGACTTACAAAAGGGTTAGCTGTCATACTGCGTTCACTTTTTGACATTAATGATTAGTAGGGATGAGATTTTCATGCACTTAAAATTCCAAAATGTGCATTAAAAAAATAAAAAATTTGCACTAAAAACTGAGAAAATTTCCATTAAAATCGTTTTTTAATTTCACTTAGAACAAAAATATAAAAAATTCAGTATATTTTCATTCAAATATCTTTAAAAAACTAAAGTAACTAATTTTGGTTTGTTTAAATAAATAAGTACTGTTTTATAAAAGGAAAATCTTGTCTTATAATTGAAGAATGCTAATGCATTTTGAAGAAATTTATTTTCAGATCCCACTTTGATTCCAGATCAGATCAAAAATATTTGTTTTTTTTTTTCAAAATGTTTTGGATTTTTTTTTTTAATTTGTCGGGCTATTCTTCCTTCCACATTGTTAATTTTACTTTCTGCAATATTAATTAATTTGACTTGAGCATAAAGTGAGCTAAATCCCTCCTAATTACTTAGTTATTGTTTTACCAATATATGCGTTATTGGAAAATACAAATGCTAATTGACTTCTGCAGTTATCTAAATTTATTTTACTTTTTCAATTGCACAATCATCGGCATCAACAACCTCTTCTAACGTTCTTAAATTACTTGAAGTTTTTTGAAAAGAATTCTGAAGCATCTATCCAGGCCCCCATTTTGCTACTACTGGCTGCGGTGGAAGGTGAATCAAGTGATAAATTTCATTAAAAATTGCAATATTATCGAATTGGCTTCTAAATTTTCTGCAACGCGGTATAACCCATGTGCTAAGCAAGTAGCTTGTAACAGTTTTGGATAAAATATTTTAAGCCCAATGGAAGCCTTAACCATGTAAGTTGCTGCATCGGTTTAAAATAAAAAATATTGCAATTTAAGCAAAGCTCCAAAAGAATTTATTTGTTATTGAAAAATTTTTTTTGGGAAAGTTTTTTTGTGTATTTAAAATTAAAAAAAATCCCTCAAAACTGTAAACATATGCAAAAATATGCATTTAAAACCTAAATATGCAAAAATATGCATTTTCACTAATAAATGCAACAATATTCAAAAACAGATCGATGCCATTTTAACGCAAATGAAATGATTTGGAAACATAGTTGGTCTACATCGTTCTTAGACTATCGATAAAAAACATGCATTTGCATGGAAATCGCATCCCTAATGATCAGTATACTCTGGCAAATCATTATAATTTTGGAAAACGATCTAAACGAGCTCGAGAAATTGCTTCGAAAGTGGAACATTAAAGTGAATTTTGATAAATTCAGCCACATTACTTTTTCACTGAGGAATAAAGTGTTTTAATAGCGATCTGTTAAATAAGATTTTCCGTTCGCGATATAAATGTTTGTTTCGTATAAACTGTATGAAAAAAAGAAAATGTTGCACAAAAACGCTTGGTGCTCTTATTTAGGTAGCTCAGTAAGAACAAACTTCGACTGTTATTAGAAGAGACCAATCAAAAAAATAAATTTCAGAAAAAATAAGACACTTGAGTGAGAGATAGTGATGGGCAAATTGAAAAAATATATCGATATATATCGTATCGATATTTTTTAAGAGTATCGATAAATGTTAATTAAAAATATCTATATATCGATGTATCGAACGTATTAAGCTGAAATTATTACCAAATTTCAATACATATTTACATATGGACAAACATATTACATGTAATTTCATTCTAACTTTTATTGTTTCTTTTAATTTGAAATTTACTGCCTGTGCCTCGATTTCGAACGAAACTTTCATTCGCTTAACTTTTATTTAAAACAAAAAACTATTTTAAAATTTCGTTTTAAAGGTAAGTTATGCGAACGAAGTTTTCGTTTGAAATCGAGGGACCGGCAGTTAATTCTACAATAAAAAAATTCCAAAAAAAAGTAAAGAATACAAAAAAATTTTTATTTATTCGCCATATGAAATCTAAAAAAATAATGCCGGATTATATTCTGCCGGTAAACGAAACTTGTGACACATAATATACAAGTAAACTATGCAATATTTTATTTTTAATATATAAGAATATGCTCAAAAAAAAAACAAAATATAGTTTTTTATTATTAACATTCCAACTTTCATGAGTCTATTGCTGCTAATACGGCATTTTTTTGTTGTCGTCTCTTAAAAAAATGAGAAAAAACTGAACTGTGTAATTTATGAAAATGTACAAGGAAAAGCGCCTTAATTTTCTTATTATTAGTTAAAAAACATATGATGCAATTCTTAAAAAACAAGAGTATTGTAAGCAGTTGAGCAACGGCTGAAATATTGAATTTTATTATAAAGAGAACCAAAAAATATCGAATACGATAGTCGTTGATAAATATCGATGTATCGATATATGGGTATTTTAAATATCGGCGATATATATCGAATATACTTTTTTTAAATATCGATATTTTTATATATTGATATTTATCTCCCATCCCTAGTGAGAGATACCTTTAAAGGATTAGCGACCACATAAACCCCATTGCTATCTCATTATTAGACAGTACCAACGAAATCCCGCGATTCAAACGAAACCTTCCGTTTCGCAACTAACATTTTGTAAATATGTATGTATATATTGTCATAAATTCTTACACCAATTGCTGAAAATAAAACGAAATTATTTACTTGTCAGGTATATATTTCATCGGAGTTACATACACAGAAAAAAGCGTTTTATCAATTAAAAAAATGGTTTAAAAAGTATTTAAATTTAATTAATTTGATAATTGAATCAATTATTTTTTTAGTTGAAGAACAGTTTAGGTGAAGAAAATTAAAAATTTAATTTTGGTTTAATTAACATTTTAGTTGTCTTGTAATAAATTTTCAATTAAAATTTTAATTAAATAACAAAAAATCTTAATTGACTTTTTTCATATAAAATTAAATAATTTAAACATGTAGAATTGTTTTTGGGAATTATCAATAATTATTGAAATAAATTAACACATTGTTTGAAATGGCAAAGTTTTTTGATAATTTTTTTAATTAAAATTAAAAATATAATTTATTGAAAAAAAAAATATTCACAATTTTACAATTTTTAGTAATCAATATAATCATTTTGGTAATAAGTGCAAAATCAACAAATTGTTTGCTTGATATTATGAATTTTGTATAAATTTGGTGATTGGAGAAATTGAATAATTTTTTCTGTGTAATATCTGTAATTTTTAAAAGTTATTATATTTGGACAGTTCCGGCGAAAAGTCTACTTTTTGTAACTTAACGTCAGAAGTAATTTTCTTTGTTTTTTAAAAAAATTGTATATGTATAACTTACGTTTTTTATATTTCGGTATAAAGCGCCACTAGCTCTACATTAAGTTACAAAAGGGATAACATTTGAACAACATGGTTCGAAAATACGAGCTTGTATGCTTTCTGGTGTTACATTACTAAAAGTAGACTTTTCGATGGAAATTCCCATATGTACACTCAAAATATTCTCTACGTAAAATTAACTGAAGTTGTAATATAAAATAAATGAATATTCAGTTAAAAACCGGTCTACTTGTTTTTCATTTATTTTTAACGAAAAGTTCATTTAATTTTTAATGTCAAAAATTCAACTGCGAATTCCGTAAAAACATTTTTAAATAATCCAACTATCAAAAAAATAACTGACAAATTCCGTAAAAACAAATGAATTTTCAGTTATTTTATTTAATTCACTAATTTTATATAATACAGGTTTCACTAGAATTTCTAAAAAATACCGGAAACCTGTCCTCTTGTTTTTATACTAAAAGAGAGAAAGAGAATATTTATTTTTATACCCTTCACCGAAGGTAAAAGGGTATATATAACTTTGTCAATCCGTTTGTAATTTCTACAATATTGATCTAAGACCATATAAAGTATATATATTCTGGCTTCTTATGAGAAGGAAAGTTCAAATCCGGTTGTCTGTCTGTCCGTCTGTCCGTCCGTTGAAATGGGTTTTCTGAAGACCCCAGATATGATGGAGGCTAGGTTTTTATTTATTTATGTCACATATAGTCCGGAATTGTTTGCTATTGAAATTCAGGAAGATCGGTTCATAAATGGCTGAGATATGAGCAAAAAACCACGACTACCTCTAATTTTTTCCATAAATCCCATGTTGTTGTTGTTTTTTAAATTCTTTTTTTCTGCATATCTCGAGAGCGGCAAGAGATACAGCTTTCAAATTTAGTACACACATGTTGCTTGCCAATACACAAACTCTCTAAAAAAATGGGCGGGATTGGAGAAGTGGGTGTGGCACTTCCCATACAAAGACGTTATACATTTCTGTATATCTGGAGAACGAAACGAGCTAAAGTTCCCAAATGAGGTACAAACATATCTGTTATCAATACACAGTATCCCACAAAATATGGGCGCGATTAGAAAAGTGGGCGTGGTACCTCCCGTACAAAGACATTATTGAAAATACTCAAAATTTTAAATTTTAGGGCTCTAGTATGACATATGAACACGTTTTATATACCAAAATGTCAGAAATTTTTAGCAGCATATATTTCCCGAAAACCCTGAAACCTTTCTCCCAAAAATGGAAGAGTAATGCCCAAAATTAAAAAACATACCCATTTTCGGGAACAATAGATCTTCCCGAGTCCAAGTTTTATAATCTAAGTAAATGGTTTTTTCTTCCTTAAAACGTGGGTATATAAATCTGCCAAATCGGTTAAGAAATGGTTAAGTTATTAGCAAAATACTCCAAAAATGGGCTAAAAAGCATCAAAATTTTTATTAAAACTAAATTTTTAGAGCTGTTACATGACCTATGGATACGTCTTATATATCAAAAGATCGGAAATTTTTAGTAGACCATATTTGCTGAAAAACTCGGAAAAATCGGTTCAGATACAAAAAAGTTATTACCAAAATATTTTTTTTAATAAAAATACCTATTTTCGGGAACCGTATATCTTTCCGAGTCCAAGTTTTATTACCGAAGTAAATGGTAAATTTCTTCCTTAAGACGTAGGTGTATAAATCTATCAAATCGATTGGAAAATGCCCGAATTATGACCAAATTAATGAAATACCAATATTTTCTTTTTATACCCTTCTCCGAAGGCAAAAGGGTATAACAAAACAAAACGTGTCTACGATGGAATTGTGGGTAAATAGAGCGTATTTTTTTGGAAATTACGACGTGGTACCCAAATGTGTTCCTAGCATAAAAAATCAAAAACAATGCTGCAAAACATACAGGGACCGAAACAAGATTAAGGAAATAATATAAAAATTCTCTATAAACAAAGTAAGCACTACTTCGGTTGAACAGACTATAAAATGACCTGAGAGCTAAAGCTTAAGACATGCATTAGGCTCAGCAGCAATCGGGGTCCATTAATTTTATTTCAGTGTTTAATTTTCAATTATGCCCCGCCTGCTAAACTTAATACGGGAATTCAACATAAGCTTTCATCTCATATTTTTATAAATTATTTTTTAATTATTTATTTTTGCCGCTGTATTTTTATGAGAGTAATTAAAATTAGTTAATATATTATTTCTAAAAATAAAGTAAAATTTAAATTAACTTATTTTCACCGTATTTTGCCTGATTTTAAGAGAAGTTCTGGTTAAAATAAGAGCTTAAAGAATGAAGAAACTTTCAAAACTCGATCGTTTTCAAAGTTTGTTCGATTTTAATTTCACTCATATGTATTCGATTTACCGAACATGGCTGATAACTTTCTATTTCTTAATTTTAAAGCTCTACTCTATAGGTTTGGGAAATTTTTTTCTTTAACGTATTACTATTTTGCGCCAACAATTCGTACTTTTGTTTTTAACTACCTATCTAAGGATACTTCGGTTTTTAAAGCGAATCTAACAACACCTAATATGTCAAAATTCATCTCGCCGTTTGAATGGTAAGAGGTAATAAAGAAAATCTGTCCATGGTTTACATATTTATAAATGCTTATGAATTTTTAAAAATGAACGTCAAACTCAATATAGAATAGATTCAGAATATAGGTAAGGTAAGGTAAGGTTAAGAAGGGTTATGCGCCCTTGGGCGGAGACCAATGGATCCATTGTGAATCCCTTCAGTAAAGGAGAAAAGGTAAAAGAGAAAAAGAGAAGTAAAGAAGAAGAGTAGAAAAAAGAATATATCAGAATATAACAATATAACAACACGTTATATATTTTATTCGTAAGAAATCTAAAAAAAAACTATTTTTATATTAAACAAGAAGAAGAGATCATCAGGAAACGTTCTCCTAAATAATTTTAGAAAAGCCAAAGCTGAAAAAATTATGTATTACCAAAAACAACTTTTTTGATAATAAATTTTTGCAAGTGCACGTGCATATAGCACTGAACTGGCAAATTGTTTTTATTTTTTTAGTTTTTTTTTCCCACTTACATCTACAATTAATGTTGGGAGAATTCCCAAAGCTTTGGCTTTTCTAAAATTATTTAGGAGAACGTTTCCTGATGATCTCTTCTAAGCAACCAGTGAAATGCGCATAGGAACAGCTTATCTTCACACAATAAATTTCATTATTTTTATCAATTATAAAAAAAGGGAATTAAAAATAAATAATAACACTATGCTAGTTGAAAAAACAGACAAGCCGGGCACATGGCTTTTTAACATAATTCGGGTACGCTGAATCCACCGGTGAAATTTTATAAATGAAATTTTATTGCGGAGTTTCGGTATTTCTAGTAATTTCAATAAACTAAACCGTTTTTGAGTTACGCGAACATATGTTGTGCAGCCTCCTCCATTTTCGAAATCACGGTATATCTCGAAAACCAGAGCCAATCTTAAAAAACCGCGGGCACCACTGGATTCAGCATACCCGAATTATGTTAAAACGCTACGTGCCTAGCTTGTCACGAAAAAAAGTGTCAATTTCTTGCACAGTGTAATTAAAAAAAAAATTTTTTTCTCTCAAAATTTTTTATATTTTAATCAGACTTAAGCTCATTAAATTAAATTATTTTAATGAATAAATGAATTGTACAACATAAAAAGAATTAAAATTTATTGATAATTTTTCATTCTTGACTGTCCACGGGATAGAACCCACGTTCACGTGCAGGTTGATTTGGCATATTTCGATAGTAACAACACTCTCTCTTCAGAAATCTTTGCCGTTTAACACTCACCGCCATTGACATTGACATAATAAAACCTTGACGTCATTCTTTCGGACTTAAAAAACACTCTTTATAAACTTGAGTCGAGACTTATTTTATCTTAAAGAATTAGCGTCTGCATATTTTTTATTATTTAGAGCCTAATTGCGTATAACGCAACGCAACGCTAAAAATTTCATTAAAAGCAAAAACAAATTCAAAATTATTCCGTAATTTTTTTGTTGATTTCTACAGAAATTCATATTGTTTTTTAAAATTTTCAACGCCACAAAATTTTAAGTGTTTGAAATTGAAAAATTCAATATGAATTTTTGTTGAAAGCAACAACAAAACTTGAAATATTTTTGAATTTGTTTTTGTTTTCAATATGACATTTTTGGCGTTGCTTTTTGCTTTAGACAATTTGGCCTTTAAGTTAAATATTTTTATTAAAAGGTTGTTCTTTGAATTAAAAGAATGGAAATTTGATTTAAATTTCTAGGAAACGAAAAAATCATTAAAAGTTAATTTCTGTTTTGAATTTTCATTAACGACTAGATTTATCATTGACTCGGTAATGAAGCAATTTGAAAATTCTTCTCTATAAAATTAATTTCGATTTGACAACAATTTATTATAATTAAACCGAATCAATAAATTTCAACCAAAAAAGCAGAAGAGAAATAAATATTTCTAGATAAAAATACACAAAATCATTAATATAAAAAGAGGAAGAAAAAAAAACCTAAAATCATTTTCGACATGTGTAATCTCATTCAATCAGACCATAAAAAAATCCTAAATTCAACAAATTTAATAGGCAAAACTAATATTGTCATCAAACGGAAAAGTCATTAACAAACAAAATAATCCAAAAAAAAAATTACAAAAGAAAAAAACTTTAAATGACAAAAAATACAAAATAACCAGAGACAATGAAAATTTTGTGATCATTATGATAATCAATTTTTTTTTCATTTTTTTTATAAAAAAAAAGACAACCCATCCATTAATGATTCACATATGCTGCGAAAAACCAAAAAAAAAAAAATTAAATAAATTACAACCAAAAAGCCGAACAAGAAATAAAATTAACAGCCGGACAGACTTAAACTCATAATAAAACATAGACGTCATTCAAGACCACATACCCACCAAGACTCTAAGAAGCAGATACGAGATAAAATTCCCAAAAGTAAGATGCAATCAAATACATTCAAAACATCTATTAAAACCACAAAAGAATTATCGGAATGAAATGAAAGGAACAAAAAATAACAAACAAAAAAAAAAAACAAAAAAAAAACCTCAAACTGAACTGAGAAGAAGAACCCATAATAATAGAAATTCTCGCTAGTCAGCCAGCAGAAGTTTCAAAGAAAAGGAATAAGTCCACATACACAGATACACCAACAATAACTACAGCTTTAAACGAAAATGTGACATGAGGCGTCACACAAAAAAAAAAAAAGATCTATAGAAAACCATCAGATACAAAACAAGACATTTAGATAGTAAAATGTATAGATGGATGGATGACTGTTTGTTGCTTTGCCTGACTGTCACACAAATAGACGAACCCCTGGATAGAAAACTTATAAATTACAGACACTAAGGGAATGGACGGACACATTAAGTTTTACGTACCTAAAGTACAAATGATAAAGTTCAACATATTCGAATGTTTGTGACTGCTAAATCAATGACTGTCCGTTTAAACAAGACAAACATTAAAACTTGTATCTCAAAGATAAGGGTAGAATTACTCGTACAAGCAGCAATAAAATCCACTTTTAAAGTATGTATAATTAAAACTCAGTATATAATTTAACATACTACAATATGTGTTTTACAAAATGCCATTAGAAAACCATTATACAAGTAGTTTTGAACAGGCATCTAAGATACTACAGCACAAGTTCAGTACTAATTCAGTCAGTTAAGTTCAGTAATTTGTTAAATCATTTGAAGGAGAATATGCAGAATTGTTGGAAGTAGCACACCGGCATTTCAATGGCTCGATGCAGGACTCTCATCGGACGCGAGTCGTTTAGAACGGCTCAGGAGTGATGGCAGGGGGAGTATACATGCTTGTTGGCCAGGACTCTATGGCCTGGCTACGACGCGGCGAGAACGCGCCTGCTTCTTGGTCTCGGTAGTATAAGGACAGTGATATCGGTCATGGGGGGTCAGTAGGTGATAGGGACTCATGCGGTTAAAATAGGTGTTGATTAAAATGACTACTATAGAAGTTGTCATGAGGAAGAAGAGACGGTGTTTCACTTTATCTGCCAATGCCCTGGCCTCTGGGATATTAGACTTAGCCATTTTGGCAGACCAGAATTTCCATATTTGGACGATGTTTCTGCTGTGGAACTGAAGTCGATCTCTCTGTTTTGCAGGCAGTCGGGGTGATTCGAGGATACAGTAACTTCTGGGGAATAGTCTGGCGAATACTGTCTGACTCTTGTCACTGGCTAAGGGAATCGCAAAGGGACCGCATAAGGACCCAAGTGAGCCGTCCTCCTGTCGGCTGCCCATTGAACCTAATCTTACCTAACACAATCGAAAGTAAGATATAAACGTTAGTACCCAACAGCACGGTGCTCTTAACATCGGATGAAAACACTGAGCGGCCACCTTGCGTAAACAATTGCACACATGTAAGGCAATTTCAAGAAGTCATGTTCTTATTATATAGAAAAACTCTCGCCAATTTTTTGTTTCAATTAAACCATTAATCAAATTAATTATTAAATTATAAATAAAAAATAAAAAATAAATTATTAGCACATCATTAATAAATGAATTAATTAATAAAAATAAAATAAGTTTTAATTAAAAATGTAATCAAGTGAATTAAACGATTACTTATCGTCGCCTGATAATTTAATTGTCGTATGTGGATTCCGATAGTTTCGAGTAAATTGAGTTTGAAGTTTGAACTCTTATAAAATCCACATACGACATTTAAATAATAAATTAATTTTTTGGTCGTTTTATATGGAAATTTGTCGTATGTGGCAGTTACATACGATATTTAATTTGAAAATTGCTTCAGCAAATGCCACATACGACAAACTCAACACTCCATATCTCGAAACCCGTATGAGGTATCGAAAAACTGATTACGCCAAATGAAAGATCAGGTCGAAAAGCCTAAGGAATCGATCTTAACTCAAAGCCGCAAAAAATCCACATACGACATTTAAATTATCAACCCAAAGAAAACAAATTTTTTTTTATGGTCACCTCTATTATTTACAATACCATCGCCGGAGACAACCATAATATAGTTGTGGCTTGTTTATGGAGGACCAATTTAACCATATCGAGCCTTTGCTGCAATAGAGTCATAACTCAAAAAACCTGATTTTTGAGTCAATGTATTTAATTCTTCAATTCCCAGAGGAACATATGGCCGCCTACTATCTAATACTGTGGAGTTAATCGCCATATCGTTTCTTCATATCGTGAAAAAATTTCATAGAAATATCTTATACACTCAAAAGACAAGAATTAAATTTTAAAGTGGTAGAAAATTCAAATTTGAGTTATGACTCTATTGCAGCAAAGGCTCGATATTATGGTTGCCGGTGACAAATAAAAGGGTTAAAGTTACTACGATAGACTTTTCGGTCATTACTGGTAAGCAGTTTCATAAGGAAGTGAATTCTCCCTTACAAAACTGATTACATGATGTATGATTTTTGTATGGTAAATTCTTATTTGGAAGCACTATTTCTCACACTTTGCTCAATAACAATTTGATGGCTGATTGCGTAATAAAATATGTTATTTCGAGCATCTCTGGTGTTCGGTAAAATTTCGGGAGTAATCGTAAACGCATTTTAAAACCATTGCAATACAATCTGCTTCCATGTGAGGGATTTAAAGAAGCAGCTTGAATTTTGTTCGGGAATTTTTTCCTGCTTTACTCATAGGGGATGATGTAAAGGAAGTAAGTAACTTTTTCTGCTGCTTCTAAGTAGCATGTAATAGCCAGCGCGTAAATCAGCGCTCATGTACTTTTCTTGCTTCCGAAAACCTTAAAATTTGTTTTACAGGTATCGAATGTTTTCTCTTTACGTGCAGTAAGAGCATAATGCAATATCCATTGGTGGACCAAAATTCGTGCAAGATTATTGGCAAAAATCAGTTCGTAGCCACACCGCCCCGGAAGGCTAGCTGGTAGTGTGCTTGTCTATCAGAGCCTTCGTTGCGGGTACGATTCCCACAAGAGACTCTGATATCCTGCAGACAAGCGTAGAGCTTCACGGGATTAGCATAGGGGGAAAAATTAAATGACCAGTAATTATAGACAAAAACAGATTTTTATCAGCCACAGGCTTCGCAAGATACACTAGATAAGAGCCTATTTCAACCCTTGGGGTACCAGATAGCTATCCGGTTGTCTGCGCTCTAGTTGGAGACCTGGTAATTTTCAGCCTTACCCAAGATTTAGATATAAGCTGTACCATTAACCGCAAAAAGTGAAACACAAATATTTAAGTACTCCTCAAGACGCAAAACTTCGTTGAAAACATTGTGATTCACGCAAAAGCCAGGCATTTTCAAGAACTTCTGGTACAATATTTAGGCTTATGCGTAATTTCCGAAGGGTCTTCACCAAGAAACAGTGCATGTTCTTTTTATTCCCTTAGGAAATATAAATTTTTCTTGGAACCAGCTAAGTCTCTGGTCATCCGCATTCTATTTGGAGGTCTGCCAATTGTTAGCCCAAGACTATCTTTAGGTATTGGCAGCACCTGTATTCACCGCGAGTGGGAGCTGCTTAAGTCGCAAATCCCTGCCGGGACGTTTGTATTCGTTTAACAACACTAGAATTTATTTATAAACATGAAAGTTGGGTCTTAAACAATAGTCAAAAAGCATTAAACGCCAATTTTCAAGTGAAAACTGTTTGAGAACTTAAAGTGATAATACAAGACAAAAATATTGTTGGAATAACATTTTTTTTATTATTTTCCGGTAGATAATTTCATGGCATTTATTTTTTGAATATGATCTCCGCCATATGTACGCCGCGGCTGCGAGTTATTTGTTCCATTCGATTAGTCCAGTTTTTTACTAAATTTTCTGGCCGCATGACGTCAATATTAGCTTCCATTGCTTGAAGTGTTTCTGGTTTGTCGGCATAAACATATGACTTAAAATATCCCCATTTAAAATACAGAAAAAATTATCAGTAGTTTTTTATCAATTAAAAAAATTGCTTAAAAAGTATTTCAATATAATTAATGTTATATTTGAATCAATTATGTATTTAGTTGAAAGAAAATTAAAAATATAGTTTTTATTTAATTAATATTTCAGTTGCTTTGAAATAAATTTTTAATTAAATATCAAAAATCTTAATTGATTTTTTCGTTTAAAATCAAAACAAAATTAACCATGTACAATTGTTTTGGGAATTGTCAAAACCTGAGCTATATTTAATTAAATCAATTAACACATTGTTTGAAACGGCAAAGTTTTTTTTTATCATTTTTTAAATTAAAATTAAAAATATCATTTGTTGAAAAAATAAATATTTTGCTTTGTGTGGTAATATTGTACTTTTTTTGGTGCATTTTGGCCTTCTAAAGTAACGTGGTACTACCGTGACTCATTTGGTACAATTTAAAAATTTCTCATAGTTCCCCCTCTTTAGTATAGCAAAAAAATTATTTAGTCTTTTTCATTGAATTTCTGTTGTACAACAAATCGTTAATGTAATGGGCGCTTTAATATGCGACTAGTATTTTGGTGTATAGAGCGCTTAGTCCCCTTTTACAATGTGGCAAGTGAAAGGCAGACAGACGAAGTTTGTTGGCGAGAGAGGACACTAAAAGCAAAACATCAGTATTATGTTTTTTGAATATAGAAGTACTACTTAATTTAAAAAATATATGCGAAAGAAATTTTTCATATCCTGCTTTTTTGTTTGTTTTCTGTTCATATCTTTCAAACTTAACGACCCAAAATTCTACAAAATTTTTAGGTCCATTTATAAAATTTCTCCATTTTTATTTTGTTTTCAAAGTTTGTCATTTCTCCTTTTTTGTGTACAATTGAATTTGTATGTTCTTTTTTTGTTGTTTTAATAAATTAAAAAAAAAAATGGTACCTTGAAGGTTCCAAAAGTACATTTTTTTTTGGAAGTTGGTACAAAATTTAAAACCCCATTTAACATTCCTGCCGTAAACCATCTAATTATGTTGGTATTTAGATTAAATTCGCCGCAAAAATATTTTACTGCAAATTAAATCCTTTTCGAATCGGTTAACATTTGCCCAATGCTAACAATCTATAAATAGCTTTAACTTCCTTTTAAATGTTTATTTACATTAATCCCCTTACACCCGTCCCTGAAATCCCATTAAGACAAAAAATCTCATATGGATGTTAATATCTGGATAATATTCGCCACAAATTACTCATATATGAATTTTCACTTCATAGTATAACTTTGTTTTTGTGAGCCCATGACTGCCCATCGTTTTCAAAGAGGGTAAGATCTTGAAAATTTATCCAACGCTTGGGCTTTACCGATTAACATTTTAGGATTGTTTTTATGCAAATGTTTTTAAACTGTTGAATATTTTGTCTTCAAATGAGCAATTTTTAATTTGTTGAGGCATATTTTTAAAAATGTTCAGTATAGTATAGACAAAGTTTGATAAGTGTACCCTTTTTGGGACCCATGGGCGATCATGGACTCTTTAAAACAAAATTATGTTATGGGATCATATAAGAGTTTCTTGTGCCGCTATTGGTAGATGGAATCAGGAAGTGATTCTGACACGATCGGTGCATTAAAAGGAGCATAATGTGTAACACATCAGCACAAAATAATAATACCCTTTCCACCTTTGGGGGTATCGGGAAAATTATGTATATGTAAGCTAAATTTACCGGGCTTTAGTAACGTAGACCTTTAGCCCTTTGTTAAATCGAGCACGCAACCATCTCACCCATAAACAAATTCATTTAATTTATTTTCAAAAAAACATTTGTGTTTTTCCTTTAAAATAAATTTTGCTAAGCAGTTAATACTCTCAAAATTTCAAAAACCTCTTTTTCTTTTAAAATAAAGGTATCCCTTATCTTATAATCTCCGCAAATGAATTAAAGTTAGAAAAGAAATAATGTTTTTTTTTTTTTTTTTTTTTTTTTTTTTTTTTTTTTATTTGAATGTCACAATTCTCATTTTTCCTTTGTACCACCTCAAATTCAAAATTCCTAAATGCTTTGTAATTTAAATGTCTTGAACATGTTCAGGCTGTGGGTTGTAGCGACAATGCGTCATCTGTCCCCTTTTGAAGTTCTGAAACGAATTATTAAATTCAATAAAAAAAAAAACAACACAAACGCACTGTCGCTCGTAAAATGGGCGTTATTCGTAATAAAACATCCTTTTGTTTGTGTGTGTGTTTTTTTTTCCTCTCCTTCAATATGTTTTATTGTTTTATTTTATTACAAACATTATCACCATCATTTTGTAATACTTATAGGAAAACGACATTCAAGGATATTATAAGAAAAGAAGAAGTGGAAGCAAAAAAAGGAGCTTAAGGCGTTTTCTTGCTTTCCGCTTAACAAGTTTTGTGCAGTTACAAACAATATTTTTGTTGTTGGTATTTCTTTTTCTTTTTTTTCTTACTTCATTTTAACATTTTGTTGAAAGGAAATTGCAAAGTATTTTTTTTTGCCATTTCCTGTTTAATAATTACAAATTCTTTTATTTTATTTCATTTTTTTTTGTCTTTATCTTAAAAATGTTTTAAAATTTTTTTCTTTGCATTTATTGTTTTATCAAAAAAAAAAAAAAAGTGAAAGAGACTTTCTGTTTGAATTGCTAAAATTTTTTTTATAGATTTTTTGTTATTTCTTTGCAGGAGTATGATGGGCCTGGCCTGTTGGTATGTATGGATTTTTTTTCATTTTACTTAAATTTCGTTGTCGTCATCTTCAGTGAAGTGCAATTTAAGTTGAAGACACAAACCGATAAAAAATTCTTGCACTTTTTTGTCATATATGAAATTATGCAATAAAGTGCTTTTTATACCCTTTACCACCACGAGGGGTAAATGATGGTATATTAAGTTTGACATTTCGTGTGTAGCAATAAGAAATATGTAGTTAACCCTGCTTTTACACATGGAAGTAATTATCTACAAGTAGTGTTTACGTATTACCATTTAAAATGTCGAACAAATAATCGCATGTCATGCAAGTTGGATGAGTGCTTACACAGTCAAGTGAAAGTTCTGTTTAAATCAGAGTTACCAAGTATAAAACAGAACTACATTTATAAATAAACAGTTATCGTTTATAGGAATATACCAGTGGAAAAAACTGACAAGCGGGGCATCCGGCGGGTTGACCTGATTCGAGTACGCTGAGCCTAGTGGTGCTAACCATTTTGTTATGTTAGCTCCTATTTTCGAGATATACCGTTATTTCGAAAATGGACAACTGCACAACATATATTCGCGTAACTCCAAAACGGTTTAGTTTATTGAATACACTAAAAAAACGAAATTCCGCAATTAAATTACCTTTAAGTAAGGCTAAACTTTTTTCTAATCTGCGCAAAAATGAATTCGCCTTGCATACAGAATATAATTCTTGGTCCTTTGGTAATTGTGAAGTGGATTAAGAAAACAATGATTTTAGTATCATCTGGTTTTTAGGCTGTCCTAACGCCCATTTCAGACTATAATACAATGTGTCCATTATGTGTGACAATCGAACGTTAGTTGAGTTGGCAATTTTGCGGAAAATATATTACAAATGGCAACTGATTTCTATTTCAGTTGCCAAATAAATAATTAATCTTTTTGCAACTGTTTAAACCCAGAGAAAAAACATGTTTAGATGTAGTTTCCTTCAACAAAACTATTTTCAAAGAAAAGTTTAAACATATTATGCTTAATCTAACCATATTATTGTCAACGACAACCATATTATGGTTATGTTAGTCCGCCATCAAGATGCTACAACCATATTATGGTTGCCTCCGAACATGTTATGATTAATAATAACTAAAGTATGGTTAGCATTTATAAGAGCATGGTGGTTTTTTAACCATATCATGTCGCTCTTGGGAAAGAGAAAAATACTATTGTTAATTTAAAAACAAATTATTGTCATATTTAGCCATAACATGTTTAGAGGCAACCATAATGGTTGTAGCTTCTTGATAGGGGACTAATATAACCATAATATGGTTGTCGTTGACAATAATATGGTTAGAATCAACATAATATGTTTAAAATTTTCTTTAAAAATAGTTTTGTTGGAGGTGCACAGAAAAAAGTGTCTTATCAATTAAAAAAATAGTTTAAAAAGTATTTAAATTTAATTAATGTGATAATTGAATCAATTATTGTTTTAGTTGAAAGAAAATTAAAAATTAAATTTTGATTTAATTAACTTTTATTGTTTTGAAACAAATTTTCAATTAAAATTTTATTTAAATAACAAAAAATCTTAATTGACTTTTTTCGTTTAAAATAAAATAATTTAAACATGTAGAATTGTTGTTGGGTATTGTCAATAATTATTTAAATAAATTAACACATTGTTTGAAATGGCAAAGTTTTTTGATCACTTTTTTCACAATTTTACAATTTTTACTAATCAATATTATCATTTTGGTAATAGTTGCAAAATCAACAACTTGTTTGCTTGATATTATGAATTTGGAATAAATTTGATAATTGGAGAAATTTAATATTTTTTCTGTGTAACCATATTAAACCATATTTTTTCTCTGCGTGTAGATATTTTTAAGTTAAAAGTCGCCAAAAGCTAAAAAATAAGTACGTGTTTTGCTTTTGTTACATATTTTTTTTATATTGGTTAGCGAAATGAAACAACAATTTAACTTTCTACACAGAAAAAAAATAAAAATTGAATTCAATTAAAAAATTTGTAAATTAATTAAAAAATTAATTAAATTTGCACCAGCAAACAAATTAATAGTATCAATTAAATGTTTGATTCACCTGTTTAAACGTTTAATTAACTTGATTAAATTTTTAATTCACTTGATTGAATTTTTAATTAAAACTGATTTTATTTTTGATTAATGCTTTAATTGGGGCAAAAGTTTGAAGAATTTTTTCTGTGTAAAATTTGACAAAATGGAATTGAATCCACGTTTTGAAAACTTCTAACGGTTAACAAATGAAGTTGTGTCTTTATTAGGGAAGTAACGAATACCGATACCAATATATCGGCGATGCCTCACGTTTGCCGCTATATCGGTATCGGCGATATTTTACTGTCGATACTTTTTTATGGTTTTTTTTGAACAATCTAATTTTCAGTGCTTACATAACTAAGAGCAAAATATCAAAGAGAACAATAAATAGTTTATTTTAATTCTTAAGCTGGAGGTCGGTCCACACCACGTGTCTTTTTGATTTTTCGCGTTTGCTGTGTAACTTGTCAACACAATTTTGCACTTCGACTTTTTGGACATAAACGCATTGAACGCATATTGTGGACCTGCAGCATCAGCAGTTTTGTTTTTCACCGTAATGGTAAAACGTTCACCCATTGATGAATCATGTTGGTTTTAAGAATTTTCTGCCAATGATTTTAATGAAAAAAATAATTTCGCGACAACTTTAAAGATACCACAAAATCCAAAAGCAAATCCACTGCTACATTTTCTGATGCTATTTCGCTCGTTAACAGTCTTCGACAATTATTAGAAAGTACGATAAATTAATAAACTGAAATGCAGAATAGTTCAGAGTCCCATAAATTGGAGACTTATGTAGAATTAGCTCTGAATAAAAGATTTGATTATTTAGAGAACAATGAAATATATTGTTTATTTAAAATTCTTTACCTTCGATACAAAACTAGAAAATTTCAAAGACAATAGATCGAAAAAACCTCTTTTTGTGCAACTTAATATGACTCTACATTCCGAAAGTGTTAAAAACATGGTCACCCCTACATCTAGTAAAAGTTCTGATAAGTCTACAAGAACTGGCCTTTGGAGCGTTTGTGAAAATCTTAAAAGAAAATTTGGAGAAGAATGATCCTCTGTCCATCCTACGCAGTGGTTCAGCTAAATAATAAGTCTAGATATACCTTAGATCTTCTTATTTTTCTAGAAACGCAGATCCGTTTGTTTACTGTCGTTATTAAATATGATAATCAACATTTTAGACCATGGCGCAGAAATACTGAAGTTATCAAATGAGTTCAGCCACATCTGAGAGACGATTTTTTACTGGAGGTCTGCTTCAAACGGGGTTGCAAAATTATCTCCGCAAATGTTTAGAATACTTGGTGTTTTAAACAAAAATCTTATAAATATAAATTTTTGAATATTAATAATCTCTTACACTGCTATATCTTATTAAATTTAATTTTAAATATTAATAATCCCTTAATCTGTAATTTTGTATACAGGCATGTTCTAAAAATCACAAGATTTCAAATCACTTGTGATTTTAAAATCACAATTGTCAATTAAGGGTTTTTTGAAAACACCAAAAGTTTTAACTTGGTTTAAAATGGTGGGGAAAAATAAACAAGTAATTTTAAATCGGCTGCCGCTTAGCTGACCAGTTTTAAATCACAATTATGAAAAAAAAAAAATTTGTCCAGAACACCTTCTTGTGATTTTAAATCACTTTCACAAAAAGTGATTTTCAGAACATGCCGGCACAGAAAAAAGTGTTTTATCAATTAAAAAAATGGTTTAAAAAGTATTTAAATTTAATTAATGTGATAATTAAGTCAATTATTTTTTTAGTTGAAAGAAAATTAAAAATTTTATTTTGATTTAATTAACATTTTAGTTGTTTTGAAATAAATTTTCAATTAAAATTTTAATTAAATAACAAAAAATCTTAATTGACTTTTTTCGTTTAAAATAAAATTATTTAAACATGTAGAATTGTTGTTAAGAATTGTCAATATTTCTTTAAATAACTTAACACATTGTTTGAAATGGCAAAGTTTTTTCATCACTTTTTTGATTAAAATTAAAAATATCATTCATTGAAAATATTTTTTCAAAATTGAAAAATTTTTAGTAATCAATATAATCATTTTGGTAATAGGTGCAAAATCAACAACTTGTTTGCTTGATATTATGAATTTGGAATAAATTTGGTGATTAGAGAAATTTAATAATTTTTTCTGTGTGATAATAAAGAAATTACTCTACTTGAGTTTTATTAATTTTACCTTGAATTTAAATTTAATATTCGCATCGGTATCGGTATCGGGGATATTTCTTTTTGATTATCGGTATCGTATCGGCAAAAAAGCGTATCGTTACATCCCTTGTCTTTATAGTCTCTTCTAAATACGTCTCATGTTTGAGAAGACGAAAATATGCCCCAAAGCAATAAAATTTGTTTAGTAGTACAGGCGGTGATTTTAGGGGATTAGAATTACCCCTTAGTAGTCGCCCAACAGTTGTCACGTTCACAACTTCTTCTTACTAATTATTTTCGTGTTCAGCCTATAGGGATAATAGGGCCATTGCAAATTCCTTCCACTTGGATATATCCGATGTCAATAGCTTTAGTTCTTTCTAGCTCCTGTTTTGCGTGCTAGCATTCTTCTCTACTTAACGGCGCCATGAGAGAGGTGAAAATTGATAATAAATTACAGCAAATTTCGATCTACCAATATCATTAGTTAAATATTGATGTTTGACTATAGACTGGCAGCCACAGTGGCGCAATCGGTAGAGTAGAATGTAACGAATTCTGATAATAAGCATGTGGTATTCTCGAAACATGTAAATTCGACCCGAGTACAATCCGGGGTACAGTCAAGAATTATGAAAAAATTTTAATAAAATTCTTGCGTTTAATTCCTTCCTTCAATAAAAAGGAAAATTAAATTTTATTCAAATAATATTGTCATGCAATTTAGATCACTTAAGTTTTGTATGACTAGAAATTTTGATGTCATATTTTTAAACAATAATCCTTAATCTATTACAGATCCCATTTAAAGTATAGTCCTGAAAAAATATAGAAATTATATTTCTTGGTGCAGGGTATTAACGATTTGGCACTGCTGAATATGGCATTGTTGTTTGTTTTCTTTCCTTTAATATTTTCAATTTCAAACTTTAGCAACATTGTTTGCGAATTCATCTTAAGTATTTGTTGAATTTGTTAAAGGGTTGACAAGAGACGGTCGTAAAATGTGTGGGTACTTTTTCTTTTAATGTAGGAGATGTGCTTCATTTCAAGTAACTTTTAAATTCATTTAGAACTTAAAGCTGAAAATATTTAACAATTAAATAATGCAAAGATATTTTTTTCAGTATTTTTAAAACCGGCTTTAACGTGGAAAAACAAGTAAAAAATATATATTTGATTATAGTGATTATACACTAAAACTGTTACGATGGTGCCCTCACACACTGGTACGGTTGATAAACGCATAGTTTGTCAAAAGTACTGGCTAAGATACGCAAGGCGGGTTGGCCGACACGGCAGGTACTCATGTAAATCTGCTTAAAAATCTGTATAATAACTCTAAATTCGGGAGGGCACTTGTATGGAGTCCAGGTGAAACAAAAGAACGATTTGGCTCACTTTTAAAAGTTAAAAATGTTTATTTTTGAAATCTTGCAAAAAAAAACTAACATTTTTAATTGCTCCATTAAGATGAAAAACTAAACTGAGTATATAAATAAAAGAACTAATTTTGAGCTCGGGATCTTTTTGATTATTTTTATTTCATAATAATTTATTAAATTTTGTCTCTCAGTTCACAATTAGACGATGTTAACACAACATAATAATAGTTAAGTTTTTTCTGTTTAATAATTTTTTCAATATTATAGCCCAGAAGATGTTTTTCAATGAAAAACAAAATATCGGCAAAATTTAATAAATTATTATAAAATAAAAATAATTAAAAAGACCTCGAGTTCAAAACAAGTTCATCCAATTATATATAGTACACTCACGATAATGTGAACTTATTAAAGTCTCGCCAGTTCGCTTTTGCAGGATTGTTCATATTTACGAATGGCAACTAATTTCCCCTCAAAAATATTTTCCGTGTCCGCTAACTTTTTGTCTCTCATATTCAAAAACCATCCGGAAAACGCATTTTCAATTTTAGGGTACTCGGAAGGCCGCACGTTTTTCTTTTTCCAGGTCAAATAAACGTATTGTTAGCATTTTTATTTTTTGTCCACATATTGTAGAATATTTCACCACAAATTTATAAGATAAATTAGTAACACTGAAACCTTTTCCTAAATGTTCTAAAATTTCTGACTTTTTAAAGTTAAAAACTTATACTTTTTGTATGCATATTTAAGAACTATTCACGTTCAAATTACGTTTAAAGATGAATATGGAATTCTAGTTGAATGTGAGCACTAACTAAATCGTGTATGCAAGACATTTTGGTTGACATTTGAAGACAATTTTAAAGCAAGCAACTCCCCAATTATTTAACAGTTGATTCAAAATTTATCCAGCACCCTGTTGATTAAGACTTAAACACTGTATACGTAGATAAAATACGTTAAAATTATAATTATAAATTGTTCATATTTTAAAGCTTTCGCACAAGTTAGTATCTTAGAGTAGTCAATGGAAGGATATAAGTGTTCATATTTTGGGGTGTTCATATATTAGGGGTGTTCCTATTATCGCGAGTTCACTGTATTATAAAGATCAAATACAACACAACTGAGTATATTTTTTTCGGGCTGTATTTCAAAGATAATTTTGTGACGATCACAATAATTTTTAAATGAAGACTAAAGTTCTGAAAATTGCAAAACGCCTAAAATTTGCGAGTCTGACTTATTAATCGCTATCGGAAGAAGTTTGTCGCCAATTGCAAAAGTATGGTATTTTTAAGAAATTAGGGCAAATCACGAGAAACACGCACGATTTTCATAACAGCATAAAATAAATCTGGCGTTTTGTGATTTCAAATCGTGCGATTGTCAGAACATGGCCATAATATTCAGTTTAATGGTCAGTATAATTTTCTACAAAAAAAAAAAAATACCACCTTGTTAAAAGGTATATGTATAAAATGACTTGCCGACCCTGTAACAATGCAATTTATTATTTGACGAGAGCAAAACACAAAATTGGACCGCCATGTTTTTCTTCATAATCAAAAAAATATATACATAAATTACAAAGTTGTTCTTCAAAATAAAAATAAAAAAATATACATAAACCAATTTTTTGTTAATAGATTGATATTAAATAAATAAATAAATGAACAATATGAATGACGAAATTCCAATTTCTTTAGTTTGTTTTTTATAAAATATGTAAACAAGAAAATACCTTTGCCAGATTGCTGATTTATTAACACCAAGTTTTTCAGATTTCTTGATTTGACGATTTTTTTCAAAAACAATTTTATAACACCGAATCCACTTAAATTTTATATCACTGACAACCATTAACTTTTTATTATTAAATTTAATTAAATAATCATTAATAATAAAATAAAAAAACATTAAATCATTAACAATATAATGCCTTCTTATGTTTTTACTATTAAATAATAGAAAAAATAACTATTAAAATCTTAAATCTTTACAGTCCTGATTAGAGGCGATTTTTCCCAACTTCGTCTGGCAACTCTATATATAAACAGAAGCCATCTTTTTACAGGGCATTATCAACACTGTCGATTTATACGGGGCGTAAAGTGCAATGCCTTATGTCATTAGTAAGAGTGAATTTTTTGGAATAAAACAAGCCGCACTTTTAGAGAGCGAAGCATTTTTAAGAAACGAACAGCAAATTGCATTTTTTTAAAATAAAATGTCACATTTTGTGTAGAAAAGAAAACACCATAAGTGTTCAAGCAGAATTAAGTCTTCAACATCCGGCAAAAAGCCTTAAGTCCATAATTAAATCGTCGACAATAACTGCAAATTCTCTCACATTTCTTTCTTTTTCTTTTGTTCTTATTCTTCTTTGTTTACAAAATGTATGAAATATAATAAAAGTATGGTAGCATTGCACGTTGGGGCAGGTATATGGGGGTTCTTGGCAAGAATTCTATTTTTCAATTTGCGATTCTTAATTATTTTTTTTTATCATTTGAATGCTTACACTTTTTTGCACTTGATTGCGTATTTTGTTTTATGATTTGGCTACTCACCTTTTATTAGCACAGTGTTAAATTTGGAAAATTAAAAAATATAAAAGGGTCCGCCATCTAACGTTTTTTTTTCAACTAGTGCTTATTTCGTGAATGGTAACACTTAGCTTATGTCTGATTTGACAGATAATTAGTTTTATCCTTCCGCTGAACAAATATAGTTGCGTATACGCTTGAACAACGCTGGGAAATATTGCGACATTACTTTGAACATCATGGTAATGTTGCAGAATGTGTGCGAAAATTGCGTACGGATTTTGGAAGAAGGGAAGCACCGTCACCTCCGTATGTTCGTTATCTTGGGAAAAAGTGAAAGAAACTGGCATCCTCATCGATAAAACAAAGCGCGAAAAGCCAAAAACAGTGCGTACACCCGAGAATATTGCTGCTGTGGCAGAAAGTGTGCGTGAAGCGCCATCAACATCAATTCACCGTCGTTCTCAAAAATTGAACATTTCGGAGACATCATTGAGACGAATTTTGCATAAACACCTTGGTATGACGTCATTTAAAGTCCAATTGGTTCAGGAGTTGAAGCCAACTGGCCATCCAATGCGTTTTCGCTTCGCTAGGTGGGCTTGCGATCGACTTACAGAAGTTGCCGATTTTACCAAAAAAACATCTTTTCAGAAGAAAAATTAAAGAAGCAAAATTGTCGCATTTAAGGCACAGAAAACCCGCACGCATACATTGAAAAGCCGATACACCCAAAACGAGTCACTGATTGGTGCGGATTTTGGTCCACAGGCATAATTGGGCCATTTTTCTTCGAAAATGAGCAAGGAGTGGCCGTTACAGTCAATGCGATCGTTATCGGGCCTTTGTTCACAAAAATTGAAGAGGAGGATATTGGCAACATTTGGTTTCAACAGGATCGCGCTACGTGACACACAGCCGAAGCTACACTCGTTGTTTTGCGCCCTGTTTTTGAAGATCGCATTATCAGCCGCAGAGCTGATGTCGTTTGGCCACCTCGGAGCTGCGATTTGACACCGTTGGACTATTATTTGTGGGGTGCCGTCAAAGATAAGTGTTGCGCCGACAAGCCAGAGACAATTGACGCTTTAAAGGAAAATATCCGTGAAGCCATTGGTGAAATACAGCTGCACACAATCGATAATGTGCTTAAAAATTGGACCGAGGCTAGTGCATGGCCAGCCGAGGCAGCCATTTGAATTAAATTATTTCCCATTATTAACCGGAAGGATTGTACTTTCTAATAAAAAAAGAAATTTGAGAAAATATTCAGTAGTTTTTTTTATAGCAGTTTCAAAAAAAAAAAAAAAGTTATATGGCGGACCCTTTATATAAAAAAACAAGCACAAGTGTTAAGTTAAAAGCTTATAATAAAAGGTAAACAATTTAAAATTATTGTAACCATGTGCATACATTTGAAGGTATTTTTACCAACAACTATTATATTAACACTCATAAACTTCTATCTATTATTTTAAGAGTTACGCGCATTTTAAGCAGTTCTTTTTGGCAAATTAACAAATGTGAAAATTCAATGGTCAAAAAGTTATAGAGGAACCCCCTTGTTTATATATAACGGCTTCGCCGATTGGTAGGCTAAAATGCTTTGAACTTGAACCACTTTTAAAATCTTGCTCGAAAAGCGCCTTTTATGTGTAATTGCACTTTAAATATTTTTCACTGATTTTAGTATTTTCTAGGTTATGTTTTCCATTTTTAACTTTTTTACAAGTAAGCTTAATGTAGTGTTACTTTAAAGTAGTAGGACATATATGATAGCACGTAGGATAGTTAATGCTATTTTATATTCTTAATTTACTAACTTTCGTTTAACATTTAAAAATTATATTCAACATTTCTTATTTTTCGAATTTGTTCTATGACCTTAATTTCAGTTATGTATTTTATAAAGCTTTTTGTAATAGATATATTCCTTAAATTTTTAGGAATAACCGTAAACACTACCAGACTATGAAAAGAAATAATTCCCAGATTCTATTTAAAAATTATTTTTAAAAATTTTTTAATGTTTTTATTAAAAACACTTTTTAATGGTTGGCTTAAAATATTTGATTTTTTATCCATAATTTCTTTATTTATTACCAAATTTTTAATCCCAATACTTTACTTATATTAATGGCACCTCTAATAAATAATGAATACCTCTAATAAATATTCCATCTCAATATAAAACTTTTAATGAATTTTATATATTTTTTTTTTTTGTTTTTGCGCAATTATTCTTAATTTTGCAAAGACATTTTTGCATATTTTTAGATAAACTCAATCTAATAATTATGCTCATCAAAATTATGTATAATGATGTTTGTCAAAGCCCAGCGGTTTAATTGATGCCACAAAATACATCCTTTTGCCCCAATGTGCATTGTTACGATAATCACGCATGTCACAGAGTACAATATCGTTTGGAAACAGAATTCATTCTGTATTTTGGTGCTTATGAAAATTGCGAAAATACTTTGCGGAATGAAACAATTTTTGTTTTCATGAACGGAGTGGGAGTTTTCTGTATCTTAAAGGCCAAAAAAATTTAAAAAAAAAACTTTCTCGTAACATTAAAAAAATATGTTTTCCTCGGTTCTGAACGAAATCATTCCGAACGAAATTGTACTCTGTGACATGGCTGAATAAGCGTTTATATGTCAGAGCATAAGATAAAACGTTCTCAAAATAAAATAGACGGCTTTCTACGTCAACTTTTTCTGTCAAATCGTGTGAAAAATGTGATTTCGACGCAGTTCTGTTTAAACACTGAAGTAAACATTTTGTTTTATAAAAATAAATTTTTTATGGATATAAAATCGGCTTTTTTAATTAATTACGTATAATTAGTTTAAAATACAGCAATTGGTGAATAACACTCCTATAAGGTGTCCTCACAAAAGTGGCTTTAAGTTTTTTATGTGGCACAAAAATTATAGCGAATAACTCTTATGTAAATTTAAAACTACCAACTAAGCAATATGATACAAAAGTATTTTCTGGGCGCATTTGTGTCAAATGTTTTGCGTCAGAGCGGCCAATACCACACGGTTTTTAAATAAACCTGTCGTTGGTCCCTTCACTTTTAAATCATGCATCCATCCGTAAACTTATTTCGTTAAATACTTAATTTAAAAAGTACCATGTGGTTTTTATTTAAAAAAAAAATCGCGTACTTTTTATTCAAACAAAAACAGGATATTACAGGACGCTTTTATGTATGCAATGTTTTATGCTTAATACCAGGAGTATGAGTAAAAGCCAACAAAAAAAGGAAGTGATTGTTAAATGTATTCACATCTTAAACAGCAACAATAAAAACATTATGTATTAAGAGAAAACTCCTTAAAAAAAATATAAATTTCTAAAGGATATGCACGTTAACACACACATTAATATTCCCCTTTTTATTTGTATATGCAAATAAGGAGTTTGTTTGGGGGAATGTGTGTGTGTGAGTATGGATGTGTGAGTTTTTAATGTAGGCATGCATTTAAAATTCAAATTTATTTTATATATGTTTGTTGTTGTTGTTGCTTTTATTCCTTGTGCATATTTTTTGTTCCTGTTTCCTACAGTTTTTGTGCATAATTTATGATTTCGTTTTTATAACTTTATGAGAGCCATTGTATTTTATTTGCATATTAAAATTTATTCCTTTTTATTTGAAATTATTTTTATTCTCTTTTGTTTGTGTGTGTGATTTTTTTCATTTTATTTTGTAGCTGCTGCTTCCCTTTTTTAACAAAAAGTTTTATCTTTGTTGTTAAAGATTTTGCTTTATTTTCTGCAGTTCTTTTTTCTTGTTTCTTTATCTCTTGAGTAGTTTGAAATGTGTTTTTTTATTTGACCAGTTTAAAGGCATGAGGTTTCTTTTTTAATTTAAATCTTTATTGTGCGTTTTTTTTTTAATTCAATTTGGCTTCTTTCTTTGTTGTAATTCTAATTAAGTTTGAACATTTTCTTGTGCATGAAATAAGTTGCAGTTATTAGTGATTTTTATTTCTCCCATTTTTAGTTTTTAGAGTGAGCAGATGTTGCATGCAACATTGAAACAGAAAATCAGAATTAAAAATTTAATTAGTATTCAAGCGGGAATATTATTAATTGTGCAAGGAGCTGTAAGCATTTCAAATTTTTGTTTTAATGGACCTAAAATAATAAGGGGTTGGTGTGTTTGAGTTGAAAGAAAAGTTAAAAAGAATTTTAAAACTAAACATTTTTTTAGAAGAAATTGGGATATGCTAATACGTCGTTTTAATTTTATCAGATATTTAACAATGTCCTAACGCCCGCCAAACCCTTAAGCAATTAAGGAACCCCTAGAAGTATTTGCCGATATAGAGTGTAGTTTTGAGGAAACCCACATCGGGCAGTAATTGCCGATACAATTCAATAAAAAAATTAACGCACTCATCTTGGCGTACGATCATACAAGATCCATGTTGTTTAAGAAATAAAGCCGTTAAACTTTCGTCGACGATTAATCTTTGGACAATGTACTAAAAACAAATGGAATGTCAATTCACAGTTTTATCACCATATTTTTTTTTTTTAAGTGATTCTTTTTTTTGACTTAACAGGCTTCTTGTTTACAAATTAAGAGCGATTCATCCTACGAAATTTCGAAAATTAGATTATAAAAAAAATTACCAGAGTTTTTCCATGCCCATCTAAATTCACAAAAAAGTAACTGAGTTCTTTGTTTTATGTCCCGGTAGAAAAAAAAAAATGTACATTTCAGACAACAAACTTTCGCGATTTTGACACACGTGCATGGTAAATGTCTCGGCTTACCCCCCCCCCCCAGTTTATCTTAAAAACTTATAAAATATTAACTGGTTTTCGTTTTACTGTTTGATTATTTTGTCAAAGCAACTTAAGTAAATTGCTTGCTGATTATGATATGTTGTCCACCACTGGTATAAAAACATGATTTTCCAACTGAAAGGCTACAACTGCCGTATACAAATTAAAAAAATTAATTAAGAAAACTCGTCAATATCGTGTGGTTTAAAGAGTTTGGGTTTTTTCTCTGGGGATTGTGTCAAGAGTTTGTACAAAAAGATCAACAACTTTAAGCAGCTGGAAAGCTAAAACTGTCCAAATGCTTGTAAAATGCTTGCAGTTTCAGAACAAGATACGTTAGTTCTAGCCATGTAATGAATACCAATATATCGGCGATATATAAGGTTTGCCGATATAGCAATATCGGTTATATGTTGCTGCCGATACTCCGATACATCTTAAATACTTTTTTAGAGTTTTTAGAACACACAATTTAATTTTAAGGGCTTATTTTTTGCACAACAACTAACTGATCTACCTAAACAAGAGCGCCCAGCATTTTTAAACTTGAAAGTTATATTTATAACACAAGGGAACAAAATTAAACTTGTTTGTTTTTATTAGAAGTTTGATGCAATTTTTTACTTATATGAGGTCCCCGGACACGGGGACATACATGGGAACTGCATGGCGGATTTGTTGGCGTATGCAGGTACCACCTTGAATCGGGACGGTTCCACATATTATGTAGGTGCTTCACCTCCACGGTGTAAGCAACTTATAGCGCACAGGTTTCATCTTATCGCCAGTCAGAGGTGGTACGATGAAACCACCTGTGGGGAAACCAGGAAAATCTGGCCCATCATAGATGAAAAAAGGACGCGGCGGGCATTACAGCTGTCCAGCCATCATCTAAGAAACCTAATTGCGGTTATAACTGGCCACTGGCCCATTGGGAGGCACGCCCAGAGGTGGGTCTCCCTTCTAATGACTTGTGTAGAAGTTGCGGCGATGAGGAGGAGGAAGAGTCAACGGAACATCTTCCCTGTCATTGCCCGGCATTCGGAGACTTAAGACTTGAAATGTTTGGTCGAAGAGCCCTTGGGGACAAAACTTGTCTTTCTGATGTTAACAGGATCCACTCCTTTATTGAATCGACCGGATGGCTGCATGGGAATACTAGCAGCCAGATTTCATAGGACCCATGGGAGACGGCGTGATATGGTAACACAACGGGAACAATTAATGGACCCACGTGAGCTGTGCTTGATCACGGCTGCCAATGGAACCTAACCTAACCTACTTATATGAGGTCGCTGATTTCAAATATAATCTCCGTTTTTCTCCATCGGCTCTCATTTTTAAGTTACAGCTACTAAGCTACGGTCACACTTGTCAATTATTTGACGAAAAAAACGGGACCAACATGAATTCTAAAATATAGTTTCCTTTAATTGTAATACGAGGACGGATCAATAAGTACGTAACTTTTTAAATAAAACACATTTTTTTAAAATTTTTTGCTCAGTAGACTTAGTCCAACGTTTCTCCAATTTGGGAGAAACGAGGACGGATCAATAAGTACGTAACTTTTTGAATGAAACACATTTTTTAAAAAAAAAAAAAATTTTTTGCTCAGTAGACTTAGTCCAACGTTTCTCCAATTTGTGTATGTATCCCTTCCAAAATATAGGATTTTTCCAAGTCCATAAAATAAGCATTTGTTTGACCAATAATTTCATTGTTGGATCTAGATCTCTTTCCACCGAGCCATCTCTTTAGGTTCGGAAATAGGAAATAGCCACTGGGGGCTAAATCCGGAGAATATTGCGGATGAGGTACCAATTTGTAGCCCAATTCATGTAATTTTGCCATTGAGACTGCACACGTGTGCACATGTGCATTATCTTATTGAAAAATAACTTTTTTCTTGGCCATATGGGGTCGTTTTTTTTAAATCCTCGTTAAATCTGTCCAATAAGTTGACATAATATTCGCCGTTTATTTTTTTCCCCTTTTGAAGGTAATCGATGTGGTTTATCCCGCGTCATTACCTTATTGGCTGACAAACTTACCTTGGCCTTTTTCGGAGCCGGTTCACCCGGAGAAACCCATTGTTTAGACTGCTGCTTGGTCTCCGGAGTGTTGTAATGGATCCATGTTTCATCCACAGTTCGAAAAGTCACGTACTTATTGATCCGCCCTCGTATTTATTTTGTTTATAATACTAGATCTTACAGAAAACAGTTTTTTGCTGTGTAGTTAGTTTTATTTTGTGATATTAAGACCATGTTTAATCTCACTAACTATTAACAAAAGTAGTGGATATGCTTATTTGGTCAAATATTTAGTAAGTGTGACCGTAGCTTAAGCGTATTTTTTACTTTTTTCCAACAATTAAAAGTTAAAAAAATCATTACTTTACTCTTCATTAATCGATTCTCAAAATTTTTTTCAAAAAATGTAATAGTTAGTTTTAAAAAACAGTTAAATTTTTGAAAATCACCAAAAAATGGCTAAGTATTAATTGTTTACGTTAAAAAAATTGTAAATTTAAAAATTATGAAAAATCCAAAAAGTGAAAAAGTTAAAGTCTTATTACTTTCATGTAAAGTCACTTAACCTGTGAACAAAATGAGACATACAGCCATGTCACAGAGTACAATTCCTTTTTTGAATGATTCCGTTCGAAACCGCAGAAAACATATTTGTTCATCGATAGAAAGTATATTTTGTTACATTTTTTTCGTAATTTTCTGAAGCACCAAAATACGGAATGAGTTCCGGTTGGGAACGGAAGTGTACCCTGTGACATGGCTGATAGATCATTAAACTTGATGAACGCTTTTCGCTTTTATTTACAATTAAGTGTAGTTAATTTATTTTTAAGAGAAGGAAAAAACGTCCATAAATAGAACAGCAGCAAACACACACACACATTTGAAAATTTTTATTTTTGTACAGAGAAAAAAGTTTTTTTTTCAATTAAAAACATGGTTTAAAAAGTATTTAAATTTAATTAATGTGATAATTGAATCAATTATTTTTTTAATGGAAAAAAATTAAAAATTTAATTTTGATTAATTTAATATTTCAGTTGTTTTGAAATAAGTTTTTAATTAAAATAGTAATTAAATATCAAAAAATATTAATTGACCTTTTCGTTTTAAATAAAATAATTTAAACTTGTAGAATTGTTGTTGGGAATTGTCAATATTTAATAAAATAAATTAATTTTTTGATCATTTTGATCAATATGCACAATTTTAGAACTTTTAGTAATCAATATAATCATTTTGGTAATAGGTGCAAAATCAACAACTTGTTTCCTTGATATTATAAATTTGGTATACATTTGGTGATTAGAGTAAATTATTAATTTTATTTTTGTATGGAAAACGTCATTTTTATCAATTGAGTTTTCTCAGTAAATTTTGTATAAAATCATCATTTGTGCACCGATAACAATCCCAACAAAAACTTACATTGCAAAGTAATAAGTTAAAAAGCGTATATAAATACTCTTCACTACTTATACATTGGCATTTTAATTCATTTTTTTAACACTTTGATGTCATTGGAGGCAAGTACTTACCACCCTCGCTTACAAATAGGGAGTCAAATAAGTCATTACCACATTCGCTTACAAATAGATACTTCACATTGGTATCAACAAAACTGAATTTGTCACACAAATTGAGTTTTTAATTTAATTTACTTTCTAATGCAAAATTTTACTACCTCGCATCAAGGACATATTCATACCCAATAAACTAGAGAACGATATGATATTTTCATGGAAATCCGATATTATAAGGAAAGGTACAATTTAAATACAATTGTTTATGATACAAGATCGATATCTTATATTATAATTTATATCACCTAGACGATATGGTTATAATATCGTTTGGTTTATTAATTAGTGTAGTTTTTATTCAAAATTTTAATTTTAAAATACATATTGAAATCAATTAAGTATTTAAATTTTTCCTATTCAAATTCATATTCATTTATAACAAATAAAAAGAAAACAAATTGTAAGAACAAATATGTATTTAAAATCAATTTGTATTATAAATTTCGTTAATCAACTCATAAACAAGTACTTATGTATGAGATTATATGTCAACCATAACTTAACTACTTCTATGTAATACAGATGGTATGAAGTAGTCATTGAAAAGTAAGTTGTTCAGTAATTTCAAGTCATTACCTAGTTTTTGCTGGGATGAAATAAAGCTCATTTAATTCGAAATATATTTAACTAATATATTTTAAACTGTGATTTTTGTCGCATTTTATTTTTATGAATTGTTAAAGAACAAAAAAATTTTGGTTTTTTTTAATTGTTCTTTTTTCCAAATCTTCAACGATATCTCAGAAACTACTGGGCAAATTTAAAAGCAATGTAAGCACGGCTTAAAGATAATATTGTTGAAGAATTTTGATTGCGGTGAACCATTTTCAATTTATTTCAATATGTGTAGGGAAAGTGCCTTAATTTTGGACATAACGGTATATCGCGAAAAGTCGAGCTGATAGAAAAAACTAAGTGCAGATTTGGAATCAGCGTCCGAAATAACGTTAAAAACAATATTCAGTTCTTAATCAACAAAAACCTTGTTCCCTTGTGTAATATATTTTCAATGAAATAAAATGACATAGCGATCTGTAAAATAAGATTTTCCAGCCGGGTGGGGTTGAACTCGCGTTCTAAAGGCTTGTTTCGTATGAACTGTATAACAATAAAAAGTTTTGATATAAAAAATACTTGCCGCTCTTGTCTAAGCATCAATGTTAAGAAATAAAACCTTAAAAAGCAGAGCATAAAATCATAACAGTGCCTCTGTTCTGTAACTCTCGCTTCGAGAAACTTTTCGATTGAAATGCGGGAAATGAAACAAAAATGCCGTAAATTGAAACAAACAACTGTTGTTCTCACTTAACTGCGTCTGTAACATTTTTGGCGAGTAATTGCTGTCACGTAAGGAAATTACTCGCCAATTTACAGAAAAAGTGTGTCTGTAAAATTTTTGTGAGAAAGTTCCCACTTTGAACTGTCAAATAAACTCACGCATAAAAACGGGGTGAGAAAAAATATTACCACTTAAAAATATATTAAATATGCAAAATGCAATGAATAATAACATGGAAGAGAGTATTGTGTTTTTGAGCGATTTTTTTTTATTGTTTAATTATTTTGCTTTTAACATTTTTGAAAAATATATGAATGTTTTCAAAGCTATTTTTTAAACAACAAAAACTAAAGGCGAATTCATGTATACGGTGGTGTCGACACACTTTTTTCATACTTTTCGAGAAACGTTGAAATATTTTGTTTCACATCTTTTCGATGCGAGAAGTTCTCTGCAAAGTTACAGAACAAGAGTACAGAATAATGAAATTGTTTTGTTTTAATTCTTGGCCTGTTTTGCTTTGCACCATGGCACAGAGGTATATTTCGGCGAAAACCTCAAAAAAAAAATTATTGATTACAAAAAAATATATTGATGAATTATTAGAGCTAAGACTTTAATATATGTTCGAGTAGTTACAAATTTCGGAAATAGTTTTTAATTCTATTCTTTCGCTTTTTCAACAACGAAATCTGATATTTGTCATACAAATTAAATTTTTTTTCTTTGGTCTTTGAAAACTGACACTCTTTTAAGTCAACCACATTATTTTTGATAATTTTCCCGCACCGTTCATACATATAAAATTTCTACAATGTTTGGTGAGCTGCAGATTGTTTTTAGGAGTGTTTAGATATTGACGGTCTTACTACAGAGTTCTTTTAAGGCTCACGAGTAGGTGCTATGAGTTTAAGAACCCTGTTCGGCCAAGTTTTTTTTTTTTAATAATTACCTTTTTTGTAACAAAATTTTTCAATGTATAGATAGTACATAGAAATCAGAAATTAATGAAATAGTAGCAGCTATTATTGAAAACATCGAGTAAATCTCAAAAAAAAAAAAAAAATTTTTACACTTCGGCCTTTAGCTACTTCACCCACCTACTTAGTTTTATTGCTTAACGAAAAGAAATAAAATGTTTTTAGGGTTTTGGCCGAAATCTCCCACTGTGAATAGTAAATTCTTGGTATGTATTTGTACGTTTAAAGAATTTTCTGCTTATACTCTTCCTTAATTTTCATTAAAGAATAATTGAGTGATACCTTAGATCTCCTAATATTTATAGAGGCGTTTACTTGTTTAAATTTAAAAAATTAAACAAGTTATCAAATGATGCCTGTCGCATCTGACAGATTATTTTCCACTGCAGATCTGGGTGCTGATTCTAGCAGTCGTGATCGAATACTTTTCGATTCGAAAGCAATTTTATTTCTAATTCTTTCAGTCGAAACTAAACGAAATGCAATAATTTTTTCAGTGCTGTAAAGTATTTATTTGAGTTTTTATAACACTGAACAAAAATTTCGATTCGTTTATTATAAATAAAATTGCTTTCGAATCGAAAAGTATTCGATCCCGATAGCCAGAATAAGTTGAGAATAGTTTAAACAAAAATTTTATTAATATCAATTATAAATATTAATTATCTCTTACACTGTATTTTTTTTTATAAAAAAAAAAAAATTATTTTTTGTTATTTTGCCATGAATTGAAGTTAAATTCATTGTTTTTCAAATATTATTAATACTTGTGTATTGTTAATTTTAACTTGAACTCAAATTCAATACACAGAAAAAATTATCCGTAGTTTTTTTCAATTAAGAAGATTATTTAAAATGTATTTCAATTTAATTAATGTGATAATTGAATCAATTATTTTTTTAGATGAAAGAAAATTAAATATATTCTTTTGATTTAATTAACATTTTAGTTGTTTTGAAATACATTTTTAATTAAAATATTAATTAAATAATAAAAAATCTTGATTGATTTTTTCGCTTAAAATAAAATAATTTAAGCTTGTAGAATTCTTGTCAGGAATTTAATTAAATCAATTAATACATTGTTTGAAACGGCAAAGTTTTTTGATAATTTTTTTAATTAAAATTAAAAACATCGTTTATTAAAAAAAAATATATTCACAATTTGTACAATTTTTAGTAATCAATATAATCATTTGGGTAATAAAATGAATTTTGCGTGAATTTGATGATTAGACACAATTTTTAGTTTTTTCTGTGTATGCGTATCGGTATCGTCGATATTTCATTTTAGGTATCAGCATCTTATTGGCAAAAAGACGTATCGTTTTTTTGTTTGTTTGGATGATTTGGCCCCTATACATGTAGAGGGCTCAGCGCTGAAGCGAACCAAGACAAACAACACAGAAAAAATGTTCAGCAGTTTTTTATGAACTAGAAAAATTGTTTGAAAATTATATGAATTTAATTAATGTGATATTTGAATCAATTATTTTTTTAGTTGAAAGAAAATTAAATACAAAATTTTGATTTAATTAATATTTTAGCTGTTTTGAAATAAATTTTTAATTAAAATATTAATTAAGTAACAAAAAATCTTAACTGAATTTTTCAAAACCTGAGCTATATATTTTATTAAACCAATTAACACATTGTTGGCAAAGTTGTATTTTCCTTTTTTTTAATTAAAATTAAAAATATCATTTATTGAAAAAAATCCACAATTTTTACAATTTCTTGTAATCAATATAATCATTTTGGTAATAGGTGCTAATTCAACAAGTTACTTCGCTGATTTTATGAATTTGGTCATTGTAAAAAAAATTAAAAAAAAAAAATTGTGGTTAAGCAATTGAACTGCCATTGATTTCTTGAGCCATTGACTTGGGTTTATTACCGTTACCTAAGGAACGAAACTTGTGCTAAAATTTAGAAATCTATATCGCACTTAATCAACAAGAGGGTGTTAACTTTAAACTTAAAAATTTTCAGTAGAAGCAAGACAGTTTTTAATTTTACATTGAAGGCATTTAAAAACGTATTTTTAAACCAACCGTTTCATTGCCAAAAAGTAGACAAAATAGCACGGTATTTTACAGCGAATAGAGAGGAATATTAAGTGTCGATTTTTTCCAAAAAGTGAAAAAATTAAATTTTGAGTTAATACCATTTTGTTGATCAAGTGCGATATATATAATATTTTATGGCTTAGGTCGGTTAAGCTCTGAGCCCTCCATTTGTCTTCCCAAAATAAGGCTTTTAGCTTGATAGCGGCCCCAAGGGATAAGCTTAAGCAATAAAATGAGCCCTAAATACTTCCTATTCTTTACATGAGAAATGTTTGGTATAGAAAATAAGCCAAGTCAAGGATTTTTTTAATTTTACATCACTTTATCAAAACCAATGCCGGTTTTTATTATTTCTATAAACAGCGAATGATTTATTTATCCAACTACGACATTTCAAAGCACTATTTTTCAAATCTTGATGATTTTAAAATCCCTTTTTCACGCTTTCCTTTCACTTTATCATACCTCTACAGTAATTTTAATATATATAATCATTCAATAAAATTTGTTCACACTTAAATTTTGAAACAGAGAAATTACAAGAAATAAAATATTAAATTACATTTCTTACATTGAAACCAGGTCATTAGCTGTATTCCTTTTTTGTCCTTTTTGTTAACCAAAAACCATGCAACACAATAATGCAAACACATTTTACCCCTAAAATGCTAAAGAAGAGGAAAATAAATCGAGGAAAAAATCATAAAAGTTGCATAAAATCCCACTTAATGCTCAAAAGTATGGAAACGACCACCGAGTCTATTTATAGTTCTAACTACTGTCGCTTAACGCTTTAACTGTAATTTTAGCTCAAATTACTTGATTCATGCATATGAATAAGTGTGAGAGGGAGAGAAGAGAGTGAGTAAGAGTTTGTGTGATAATATTGTGCAGCAGGGCGATAGAAAGGTGCCAGTCAGTCAGAGTTCTAATCTCTTCACCCTGCTGTGTAAAAATAATGACACGGATGATAGCGCTAGTAAAATAAACAAAAGAAGAATATTTGTTAAAAACAGTGAGTGGTGGTGGTCATTACTGCAAGGACAGGGTGTAACAAAATGAAGATAGATTTGGGGGTTAGATTGGATCTCAAACAAAAATTGCTAATCTAAACTTCGTTTTGATATTAATACTAAAGGGGAATGGTTGTGCAAAAATAGGATATACTTGTAGTAAAATAAGATCATGACACGGAACTTTATAAGAATTTTATATAAAATAAGTCAGAAATTTTAAAACCCAAAAAATAATATGAACTTATTGACATAAATTATTTTGAATAACAATAAAATGATCGATTTTTAATTTTATACTGTTTTCTCACGTTCTAAGAAGAACCAAGAATATTCTGAGCATACAAAGATCTGCAGCTCTACAGCTCTAATATCGGATCTTAAAATCGGTATTAATTAAAATTCTAAATGATAAGGCTCAGACATTTTTTTTTTTCAAATTAAAATACAAGGTATTTTCACAGAAAAATATATAAATAGTTTTTTATCAATTAAAACAATAGTTTAAAAAGGGTTTAAATTTATTAATGTTATAGTTGATTATTTTTTTATTTGAAAGAAAATAACAAAAAAATAGTTTTGATTTAATTAACATTTTAGTTGTTTTGAAATAAATTTTTGATTAAAATATGAATTAAATAACAAAAAATTTTAATTGATTTTTTCGTTTAAAATAAAATAATTTAACTGCCTGACCCACTATGTCGACAAGATTTTTCTTATATTTTTTTCTTATATTTATATTGAAAACAAAAACAAATTTAAATTTGTTATTATTGTTTTCAATATAAAAATCCGAATGAAATGTTCTTGCCGACATTGTGGGTCTTTTACTGCCAGTAGTAATTTTTTTATCAATTACAAAAATTGTTAAAAAAGTAATTCAGTTTAATAAATGTGATAATTGAAACAATTAGTTTATTAATTGAAAGAATATCAAAAATATAATTTTGATTTAATTAACATTATAGTTGTTTTGAAATAAATTTTTAATTAAAATATTAATTAATTGATTTTTTTGTTAAAAATAAAATAATTTAAATTTGTGGAATTGTTGTTGGTAATTGTCAAAACCTGAGCTATATTTAATTAAATCAATTAACACATTGTTCGAAACGGCAAAGCTTATTGAACATTTTTTTAATTAAAATTAAAAATATCATTTATTAAAAAAAAAGATATTCGAAATTTTAAATTTTTACAATTTGTAGTAATGAATATAATCATTTTGGTAATAGGTGCAAAATCAACAAAATTGTTTGCTTAATTCTATGAATTTTGTATGAATTTGGTGATTAGAGACAATTTTTAACAAAATTTAATTTGGTTGTGAAATTAAGTAATTGCATACTTTAAGATTTAAAACCGTTTGGAGTTATTTGCCTTAAGTTTCCAGTTACCACGTAACAGTTGAACTCAGTTACTACTCTGACCTCCACAAGATACACCCTGGAAACCTGAGAAACCAAGGTAAAGATACGGAAACCAACCCGTGTGGGATTCTAGGGCAGGGATAATATGAAAAGGAGATCCCTTGGGGCCATTCCAACAATCCAAGTTGACTAAGAGGTTAAGGAAATGTATTTGGCAGGGCGGAGTAGTTAACGCCCAATTGATGTTAATGATCAACGGCAATCCGAGGTACAAAACTGCAGCTTCTGTTTGCCATGGTGTGGCTGCAAGCGGCAGTCTGGTTCGTATCTAACGTCTCGTAATAGAAATTCTACTCGAATCTTTGGACCCATCACTCATCGACTCAGTACTTTGTAGTTTTAAGCATGGAAAGAAACGACAATATAGAACATACCACTCCAATGGGTTATCATGCGAAAAATCTCCCTGCTATGGCATCTGGCAAAATTGTTTAGCTACCTAGCTTATGCGAGGTAGCTAAAGGTAGCTGATGAACGGAACGAGATGCCCTTTGCTCCATTGGGAGTCAAGGATAACAAAAGAAGGAGATTTAGATTCGTTACCCTTTAAGCCTTCTTTCTAAGTCAAACCAAAATGATCTACAGTTTTGTTATAATTTGTTATCAATCCAAACTCTCTTGATCAGAAGTAAATCGGCTTGTTATCATGTGTCTCCTGATACAGATTATTAAATCTGAAGCTTTTCTACTCGCTTCATAATTCCTGGGAAGTATCAAAACTATTCTAAACCAAATTTGGATATATTACTATAATTTTTTTAAATCATCAGCATGGTCCATTACACTCAAAACCCTCAGAGAAACCATTCTCAAAAATGTTGCACCAATTAAAGCATTAATCCAAAATAAAATCAGTTTTAATTAAAAATGTTATCAAGTTAATTAAAAATGTTATCAAGTGAATTAAACGTTAAATCAAGTGAATTAAACGTTTAATTGATATTATTAATTTGTTAACTAGTGCAAATTTCATGAATTTTTTAATGAATATCACAAACTTTTTAATTGAAAACAATTTTTATTTTTTCTGTGCTCTCGACATTTTGTATGTACAAATTATGTTGATTCCTTTAAATAAAAGATGTTGTATTAACGCCTTTAAATAAACCTAACATTGTCTCTAAAAAATCACACCTCTTATTAGAAACAACCTGTAAATCTTTAAAAATTTGCCTGGGAGAACAGACAGTTAGCAAATGTTGCGCTTCATTAGTTGGTTAAAAAATGTTCTAAAGACTAATTTAGAAAATATTTATATTTGTAAGTGGATATTGTGTACCTGTGTGTATCCATGTAATCCAATACAGTGTAACGACAGTAAATGCTGTTGTTGCTACTTGTACTTAAAAATTTTTTCGTATCTTCTATGGTCTTTAGAGTATAATTTTTCTTTCTGTCTTTTACACTTAAACCGTTATTTTTAAATGAAGTTTATTTACATTTTTTTTAGATTCAATGGCAGGTGTGACCTGTTAGGTAAATCATTGTTATATTATTGTAGTTGTTGTTTCACTCGCAGCAATTTTTTTTTTTTTTTTTTTTTGTTGTACATTTATATAATCGTGTCATGCCCTATTAGTTGAAGGCGTTGTTACAACCGAGCAGGAGAAAATATTAGCATTAGGAAATAAATTATGCAATTGAGTCTAGTTTTAACTCGGTACCCTGTGGTGGCTGCTGGTTAAGATATTAAGCCTATAGTACACGGAATGTAAAAAGCCACATGCGCATGTGGTTTTGACGTATTTTTGACGTCATCACACAACATGCAATGACCGCTGTGGCTTTGAAGTGCTGTCAAAATTATTTCAGAACCACATGCGCAAGTGGCTTTTTACATTCCGTGTGCTATAAACTTTACTTTGAGCATTAAGGTCATTATCTAGACTCATCCTTTACGAGATTATCTCGAAATCTAACATGGATTGCGTTTTGGTATTGATACAAATCAGTTTTATAAGTTTGTCGGCGCGCGATGGTCAATTGATTATTTTTGGCGCAAATAAATACCAGCAGCAATTTGTTCTTTGGCGAAAAAAGACTGACAATATAATTTATTGCCCAAATGGGCAAAAGTAACCATTGCTCGAATTTTCGAACTGACTAATCAAATGCCTGACCGAACTTATTGCATGTGATGAAAGAGTTATTAAATCTAAGACAAAGATCAAAAGCGGGTTTCAATATGGTCAACTACAACAAAACTTTTTCTAACGAAAATGTTTTAACAGCATCAATATTTTCGGCAAATCCGCCAGATCGAGAACTGCCCGTAAGTCTTGAATCTCCAACAGTCCCAAATTCAGCAAAATTATCCACCAACAAGCGAATGGTTGGACCCGTTGGAGCAATTCTTACACCATAAAATCTTCTATATGTACGTTGAGTATTAACTATCGAACGATTATTTTCAGGGAAAAGCAAAAACAATCTTAGTACCAGTGTGCCCATCATGGCATTTTTGCAGCTAAATTTAGCATTAAAAATTATTATTTAGCTGCTAAATTTTCATTTAGCACTTGGCATTTTATTAACCATTTTTAAAACATGTTTGTAGCTTTTTTTAGCTTTTCTAGCTTTACTTATTTTAAAAATTTGGACGAATAATTTAATTGATCTTACTCGTATGAAAAGGGATAATTCTTATGTTAAGAAACATCTTACCTGTCTTGATAACAAAATAGAATATTCCGGGAATACTAGAAATGCCCTTATTATGTTGATTATAAATATTATTTGCCCTGTGATATTACGATATAAAAGTACAAGGAAATTTCACTTTGTATTTTGATAAAAATTCAATAGTGTAAATGTTTGCTCTAAACTGTTGAAAAAATAATAATTCTAAAGCTTAAACTTTTGTTTAACTATAAAAAATAATATAATTTAAAAAAATTTTTATATCATGGAAATAAATCGTTTACATTTTGCATGTATCAGGGGTTTGCTGGCTCCTAAATTAAATCTCAACTACCTGTGCTACATATTTATATACATCAGATGATTTATCAAAATCTACCCACTTGTTTAAATGTAACCATTTATTACAATTTCGTTAAAAAAATAAGTCACTAAAATGTATTTAGTTTCGAATACAATTTCATACTGGTAATATATTTTTAAAAAATCTTTTATTTTTAGCATGTTTTAAAATTTATTAATAGATTTTCTGCCGTATTCATAAAAAATAAAATAGATTTGAAACGTATTTTAAAACAATATTTCCATACAGATTTTTCCTAAAATAGATTTCATATCCAATTACATTTTTTATGAATACGGCAGTTTGTTTGTTGTGCTTAATTCCTTATTTTTATAATTGATAAAAATACTGATATTTATTGTTGGAGGATAAGCTATTCCTATGCGCATTTCACTGGTTGCTTAAGCCAGATCATCAGGAAACGTTCTCTTAAATAATTTTAGAAAATCCATAGTTATCAGCCAACAAGACTACAGAGGGAATGAGAATTGCAATACACTTAAAAAGTCTTATTTGCAACGATATCAAAGCTTAAACAAAATACCAACAATAAAACAGTGAGTTTATCTTTTCTGACATTCCCCACTACAATTAGTTGGAATTATGCCAACATTAATTGTAGTTGTAAGTGGGTAAAGAGAAAACAAATTAAAAACAAAAACAAATTGCTTTCAAAAAAAAGAGAAAAAAAAAACAATTTGCCAGTTCGGTTTTTATGCACGTGCACTTGCAAAAAATTTTATTATCAAAATTGTTTTTGGGCATACAATTATTTATTAATAGATTTGGTTTGTTGTGCTTAATGCCTAATTTTTATAATTGATAAAAATACTGAAATTTATTGTTGGAGGATTTTTAAATTTATTTTTAGCACTTTTTACCCATGTCTAATGCCAGATTTAGCTGTAATTTTTTTTAGATCTGGTCACACTGCATAGAACTTAGCGCAAATGTATAGCCCTCCATTTTTATATATTCCCCGAAGTTTAATTTCTGAAATAAGAAATAAAAAATATTAAATATGTATTCCCAAGCAAATAACGTAAAACTTTTTTTTCATCATATAGTTACTTTAGCCTCTCCCTGTATTTGAGACACGCTGTATATTCATTTCAAAATTGTGTAAATTGCAATTTTCAAACGAACCAAGTTCAGAACCAAGTCAGAAAAATACTTTGTTTTGTACGTTAATACATATATAAAACAAAAAAGACCTTTAAATGCATCGCCTCTTAATGGAATCCCTTTTTATGGCATTAAAAAATATTGTTCTTAGAAATAAACCTCTAACTGCTATTTTTCTACACTTAACTGTTTTTAGCTGTAATTTGAACAAACAGAGCTAAGACCTTTCCTTTCCCATCTTTGTTTCATTATTAAAAATACATTTCGTCTCATTTTTCTCTTCAGTTTAAGATTAAAATTTTGCAGATAATTTTTTGTTCTATTTATTTGTTTTATAACCAGCCCAATACACATACCGTACGTCGTCCTTTTGTAGATCCGTTCCGTCCGCCTGTCATTAGGTCTGCCGGTCTTTTCGTAAGTAAGCATATTTTCATTAGGTGTGTATATTTGTAGGTTCACAAATTAAATCTGTTCAAAACCATCTAAAGTAGAAACAATATTTCAAATCCTAAAAGAAGGAGCAAATATCCTAAAAATCATGTAAGTGTAAGGAGGTTTTTTTTTTGTGAACAGCATGGGCTGGCTATAAAACAATTTTAATTTAATACTTTCATTTCCCATATCCAGTAAATAAAAGTTGTTATTGGTTTGAATACCCATTCAGTACGACTGTATGGTGTTGTTGTTGTAAATCCTTTCCTTTTTGCTTTTGCTAAATCCTTTGGCAAATGTCATAAAAAATACATACATTTGTTTAAATTATTATGATGTCATTAATAAGCGTTTGTTTAAATTTACAGATTAAATTGTCATTTGACAATAAAAACGAAGGGGAGATTATAAATATAAATTGTATTTGAGTTTTAAAGGCAACAATAAAAGACAAATGCAAATATAATAATTTTTGCACATTTAAATTTTTTGAATTAAGTTTACAAGTTTTTGTAAATAGGGATTAACAGCAAAAAAGGGATTTTAATTAATAACACAAGGAAACAAAATTAAACTTTTTTTTGTTCATTGGAAATTTGATGCACAGAAAAAAATAAAATATAATCACTAAATTTATACCAAATTCGTAATATCAAGCAAACAAGTTGTTGATTTTGCACCAATTAACAAAATGATTATATTGATTACTACAAATTGTAAAATAATGAATATTTTCTTTCAATATATGATATTTTCAATTTTAATTAAAAAAATTATCAAAACCTTATCAATTTCAAACAATGTATTAATTTATTTAATTAAATATTGATAAATCCCAACAACAATTTTACAAGTTTAAATTATTTTAATTTAAACGAAAAAAGTCATTTAAGATTTTATGTTATTTAATTAATATTTTAATTAAAAATTTTTTTCAAAACAACTAAACTGTGAATTAAATCAAAATTACAGTTTTAATTTTCTTTCAACTAAAAAAATAATTGATTCAATTATTACATTAATTAAATTTAAATACATTCGAAACCATTTTTTTAATTGATAAACAACTTTTTTCTGTGTGAATTTTTTTTTTTACTAATTTGAGGTCGCAGATTTGAAATCTTATCTCCGTTTTTCTCCACCAGATTACATTTTAAAATACTAATCTTATTTTTGCCTTTTTTCCAAAAATTAAAAGTTCAAAAAATCACAACTTTATTAATTAAAAAAATGATTTGAAAAGTATTTCAATTTAATAAATGTGATAATTGAATCAATTATTTTTTTAGTTGAAAGAAAATTAAAAATTTTATTTTGATTTTATTAAAATTTTAGTTGTTTTTGAATAAATTTTTAATTAAAATATTAAAGAAATAACAAAAAATCTTAATTAAAGTTTAACCCTTTCATATTTTTGTCAAATTTATTCGACATTGCATTGTACTCTCTTTCTACGCACTTTTACTGCATAAAAATATACAGTCATTTATATTTTTTTTGTTTTATCTGAAAGAGGGACACTTTTGATATTTTAAATTGTTATTATAGTAGACATTGACTTTCTTTTCTTTTTATTGAGTGCATTGTCGTACCCAAGTCAGGAAATTTGTAAAAAGTTTAGATTTAGGAAGAAAAAAACTAATAATAATTTCGGGGATCAGGCGATATCAAAAAAAATTTTAAGTATTGGTACATGCGAAAATACGTATTTTCTTAAAAAAAAAATATTGCAAAAATAAATTGTAGGTTCTTTTGTGGACCTTTGAAGGTCAATTTTGAATATATTCGGCATTCCCTTAAAACCAGGTGAGCTGCATGAGACGAAAATTATTATTTTCCTGGCTTCAGCGAAGCGATTTCTAAAATTTTTTTTTAATGTAATTTGAAAAATAGTCAAATTTTTTAAAATCACAAAAAAAATGGCTGAGAAAAAAATAAAAGAAAAAATTAAAAAATTTTTATTTCTAAAAATCATGAAAAATCCAAAACGTAAAGTTACATAACCTATGAACAAAATGAGAAATATATTATAAAAATCCATGAACGCGTTTCGCCTTTATTCACAATTAAGTGAAGGTAACTCATTTTTATGTGAAGCAAAAACGTCCATAAATAGAACAGCATCAAACAGACACACACACAAAAATTTTAAAATTTTTTGTTCGTTCGCCGATATCGAACGTTAACGTTCGCATAGTAAATAACATTTAAAACAAAAACAAACTTTCAAAAATTGTTTTTGTTTTAAATGTAATTTTCTATGCGAACGTTAACGTTCGATATCGGCGAACAGCCAGTTTATTTTTGTATTGAAATCACGATATTTGTCAATCCATTTTTTTCAGTAAATTCTGAATAAAATCCAAAGTTGTGCACCGATTACAATGAAATATAGCTCATTTCATTCGAAATATATTTAACTAAATATTTCTAGACCAAAATTTTAATTTTTTTTGCATTTTTATTTTTTATGAATTTTTAAAAAACAAACATTTTATTTATTTTTTTAATTTTTCTTTTTTCAAAACTACACACAGAAAAAATTATTAAATTTCTCCAATCACCAAATTTATAGCAATTTCATAATAGCAAGCAAACAAGTTGTTGATTTTGCACCTATTACCAAAATGATTATATTGATTACTAAAAATTTTAAAATTTGGAAAAAATATTTTCAATAAATGATATTTTTAATTTTAATTAAAAAAGTGATCAAAAAGTTTTGCCATTTCAAACCATGTGTTAATTTATTTAAATAAATATTGACAACAATTCTACATGTTTAAATTATTTTATTTTAAACGAAAAAAGTCAATTAAGATTTTTTGTTATTTAATTAAAATTTTAATTGAAAAGTTTTTTCAAAGCAACTAAAATGTTAATTAAATCCAAATTAAATTTTTAATTTTCTGTCAGCAAAAAAAAAAATGATTCAATTATCTCATTAATTAAATCTAAATACTTTTTAAACTATTTTTTTAATTGATAAAACACTTTTTTCTGTGCAGCGTTATCTCAGAAGCCACTGGGCAAATTTAAACCAATATATGCACGGCTTAAAGATAATATTGTTGACTACTTTTGGTTTTTAGTTAAGTTAAGTGTAGAAAAATAGCAGTTAGAGTTTTATTTCTACAGAAAGAACAATATTTTTAAAGACATAAAAAAGGGATTCCATTAAAAGACGATGCATGTAAAGGTCCTTTTTGTTTTCTACATTAACATACAAAAAAATGTTCTTTCTGACCCGAACTTGGTTTATTTAAAAACTTCAATTAAGTTTTGAATGGCATATACAGAGTGTCCCAATAAAAACAATCCACCAATGCTAAACACGTATTAGGTTTTTATTTTATAATATAATTATTTTTTCTTTTTGCAGGTTATAACTAAATTTTTAACTGAATATGTTGAACCATTTTTAAGTTATTCCAAAATATGTAAGTATAAGTGCCTTAATTTTGGATAAATTTGGAAACATTTTCAGTAGTTTTTTATCATTAAAAAATTGTTTAAAAAGTATTTTAGTTTAATTAATGTGATAAATGAATCAAGTATTTTTTTAATGTTGAATTTTTTAATTAAAATATTAATTAATTAACAAAAAATCTTTTTTTTTTTTTTTTTTTTTTTTTTTTTTTTTTTCGTTATTTATTTATTGAATCTTCATATATTTAATATGAACTAACAATAATTTATCAAATCTTAACCTAATACTTTATTTATGTCCTGCCAGTGCCAGACAAAAATTTTCTTCATCACGGGTTCTGTTCACTTATATAGGTGTTTATCTCTCATCTAGTTGAGTAAGTGCTGCAGTGTCTCTTCTCCTTAAGCGAGTGTGGCCGCCATGATTTAAAATATTTCGAGCTAAAGGATTTGGGTGTTGTTCAAGTCTTTTTAAATATTTTACTGCATATTTTGTAATCATAGTTTTTACTAATGGCACGTTGAGATCCTTATGAATGTTTGAGTTTTTAACATACCAGGGGGCGGCTGTGATTATACGAAGAAGTTTATTTTGGCGCCTTTGAATTTTTTCGATATTAGAGGCCGAGGCAGTGCCCCATAGTTGAATACCGTAGCACCAGATAGGCTTTAAGATAGAGTTGTAAAGTAGAAGCTTGCAATCGAGTCTAAGAACAGAATTTCTTCCAATAAGCCAATGAATTTGGATGGCTTTTAGTTTCATTTGAGTTAATTTTGCCTCTATATGGCATTTCCACGTTAATCGCCGATCCAGATGTATACCGAGATATTTTACATGCGAATGTTGAGGAATAATTTGATTATTGATTGTAATAGGGGGGCAAGATTCCCGGCGCAGGGTGAATGTTATATGTACGCATTTTTGCTCATTGACCATTATCCTCCATTGTCTTAGCCATATTTCTAGTTGAAATATATGATGCTGTAGGTAACGAGATGCTTCATAACGGTTTTCGTGGACGCTTAGAAAAGCTGTGTCGTCTGCAAATGTTGAAGTTTGGGTGTAGTTGTTTGTTGGCATGTCCGAAGTATAAATTAAGTATAATAGAGGGCCCAGGATGCTGCCCTGTGGGACTCCAGCGCCAATCGGCTGAGGTGAACTTAAGAAATTTCCTTCTTTAATAATAAATTGACGACCGACTAAGTAGCTTTCTAACAGTTTGTGTGTGTTTGCTGGTAAATTTTGCTTCAATTTGTGTAATAAGCCTTCATGCCAGACTTTGTCAAAAGCTTGCGAAACATCGATGAAGAGTGCTGAGCAATATTTTTTTTCTTCAAATGTTTTTCTTATGACATTTACTATTCGATGAGTTTGTTCAATTGTGCTGTGTTTTCTTCTAAATCCGAATTGATGGTTTGGAATACATCTATTTTCACTTAAAATCGGTGTTAATTTTGAAACTAATAATTTCTCAAATAGCTTTGACATATTTGACAATAAGCTAATAGGCCTATAAGACTCAACTTTCGTATGATCTTTACCTGGCTTTGGTATCATGGTAACTAAGGAAACCTTCCATTTTTGAGGAAAGTATTCAAGGCGTAAAATAGCATTAAAAATAAAAAGAATAATTTTCTTTGCTACGCGAGGTAGCTCTAATAGCATTTTATTGCTGATCTTATCAATGCCAGGTGCCTTCTTAGTGTTTAAGTCACATATAACCTTTTCGATTTCTCTCATCTCAAATCTTAGGGGAATAGCTGCTCTAGCAGCAACAGGTGGTAAATCGACCGCAATATTGTGAGATATATTAGGTGTAAATACGTTTTTCAAGTGACTTACAAACAGATTTCCTTTTTCAACATCATTTCTTGCCCAACTTCCATTCAAGTTTCTTAATGGTGGTTTAGAGACAACTGGCCTTTTGAGGTTTCTAGCTGCACGCCATAATGAGTAGTCCGATTGTGGAGTTGCATCAAGTTCCTTAAGATATTTTTCCAGAGAAGCCAAACAAAAAGAAACAAAAAATCTTAATTGACTTTTTTCGTTTAAAATAAAATAGTTTAAACTTGTAGAATTGTTGTTGGGAAATGCCTAAACCTAGGCTATATTTAATGAAATGAATTCACACATTGTTTGAAACGGCAAAGTTTTTTGATCATTTTTTTAATTAAAATTAAAAACATTATTTATTGAAATAAAAATTAAAAGATTTTGTTTGTTGTGCTTAATTCCCTTTTTAAATAATTGATAAAAAATACTGAAATTTATTGTTGAAGGATAAGCTGTTCCTATGCGTATTTCACTGGTTGCTTAGGCCAGATCATCAGGAAACGTTCTCCTAAATAATTTTAGAAAAGTCATGGAAGGTTTGATAATAAAAAAAAATATTTACTGCCAGGCCCACAATATCGACAAGAACATTTCTTTCGTATAAATATATTGAAAACAAAAACAAATTTTAGTTTTTTATTATTGTTTTCAATATAAAAATGTGATAGAAATGTTCTTGTCGATATTGTGGGCCTGGCAGTTAAAATTTTAAAATTATTCAATTTATAGGTAAAAGGTGCAAAATCAACATATGGGTTGCTTGATTCCATGTATTTGATATGAATTCTTGGAAATTTGTTTTTATAAGTTTTATAATTTCAAAATTTTTGGACTCTTATCTTAAATTCACTGACTTGTCTTTTTATAAAAATACAAAGGAGTCACCAAAAATCAACAATTTTATACTGACCCTCAATAGAGACTGTTCGACAAAGAGAATATATGGGCTTATATAGCAAGGCTCTAACACACAAATTTGCAACTTTAGAGGAGAAAGTAAGGACATACTAGAAACTGTATGTATCAAAATGTAAAATTGCTTGTATAGCAGTTATTTTTATTACTATTGCATTAAATTTTTGTGAAAAGATGTATTTGTGTAAGTTGTATTGAAATCACTTAAAAACTAAATTTCGAAAAAATCGAATTAAAGCGATATGAAGTAGGGTGCGTTCATAAATGCATCACTGCGCTGCATCAGTAAAGCAAACTTTTTTTATTGCCAATAAAAAAGCAATTTTAATTTTTTTTATTTAGTGACTATTATTTTTGTGGAGTATTTGACAATTTTTTGGTCCACATGTACTTCATTCATTCATATATAATCATTTGAAATCACTGATGCAGCGCAGTGATGCATTTACGAACGCACTCGTATAAAAGACGTTACTTAAACCGTTACTGCTTTAAACCAAAGAAGGGGACAAATTACTGCAGTCAATAACCAACGAAATTACAATACAATTTAAGTGGATATTTCGATGGATATCGAATGCACTAATTGCCCTTATTTCTCGCAGGAATAATTAGAAAGTCTTTTTGTTTACGTCTTTGAAGCATCGAAAAACGTTCTAAAGCTCAAAAACAGGCTAACACATTTACAGAATATCACAGACATTTTTATTTGGTTTTGCACATCGGAAATATGTTTGTAACTTGATGATTTTTGTAACATAAAATGAAAATAATTAATAGAAATTTTAGTAACTTACATTTTGTTAAAAGTATAAAAATATTAGAAATCATAATATATATCATACATATTTACATACATATGTACATACATATGTTTAAATGCTTTTATAATACTTCTTTGAATACAATGTTAGAGGTAATGACATGATCATCGTTAACTTTTTGCCCGTACGAATCCTTAAAACAAACAAAAATATACGCAATTATATATATCTGACTTAGTAATGAACGGCATTATAGTAAATAGCGGTATTGCCAGAATGGATTTTAATACATACTATATTATGTAGAACTGCATTACTATTAAGCGACCCTGTATTACCACACTTGAACAAAAACATATATAATCATAATGACAACAGTATTATCATGCAGTTCTATATAAAATATAATTTTTATTAATGAAAATATTAATTTTTCAATTTCTAATTATTTTTCGTCATTAGTGTTAGAAATAAGCTTTAAAATGAGATATCATTCATTAAATTTGATGCGGTGGTATGGGAGATATTTGCAACCGACAAAAAAAAGTGCTTTAGAAATAATATATATGATAATGATTATATAAAAAAGATAAACTTTTTGAAAATGATTTTAGCTGGTAACAAAGACTCAGTCTATTACGACAATTTTGCATCTTAGTCAGTATATTAAAAGAGGATTGAACAAGTACAACTAACTCCATGATAAAATATCGAATGCGCTAAAGTTATATTCAAAATGTTGTGGGGTGAGAAGAGTCTTTTGTGAAAAAAGTTTTTGAAACCTTTAAAATTGTGGTGGCAATAATTGGCAAGCAATAAAATATGTATTACTGGTACTTACTAAGTAATTAATAGGTTTATGGACTTACTGCCTATTTCACTAAATGCGAACGAACGCTTTCGATCGCATTTAGTGAAATAGGCAGTTAATGACTATTAAAATTTCTAATTAAAATTACTCCCAACTAAAACGGGGAAGGTTTATAAATTTACGCTTCCAAAATTAAAAAGGACGGTGCGAAATGAGACCACAGAAAAGAACGAACTAAACGAAGAATGGCCAACAATTTTACATAAAACACAACAACACGCAATTTTGTGGGGGTTTGTTTGCATTTTAAGTAAAATGAAAAATTAAATTTTTGGTTTGAGACTATTTCCCATTTACTAACAAAATAAAAATTTTAAAGAAAAGAAAAATTACCCCAAAAATTCAATGTAAAAATTTGTGATGATTTTTCATTTAGGCCCTAATCATGTACAACGCAGCGCAACGCCACAGAACTAACGCAACGCCAAAGAATAACATTGAAAGCACAAACAATGTCATAAATATTTTTTAATTTTGTTGTTGCTTTCTACAGAAATTCACATTGCGTCTTAAAATTTCAAACGCTCCATTGCTTGTGTCGTTAAAAATTTTAAAACGGTACATGAATTTCTGTTGAAAGCAACAACAAAATTACAAAATATTTATGACATTGTTTGTGCTTTCAACGTTATTGTTTGGCGTTGCGCTGCGTTGTACATGATTAGGGCCTTAATCAATTATGGAATATTTGATCGAAATTCACGATCAAAACAGAAATACATTTTGCAGTACTTTTAAAGAAGTTTATAACATAAACAGTGGGTTATATTTTTAGGAAAAAAACTATTTTAAAAAGTCAAATGGCTTAAGAGATATTCAGTTTTTTGTGTCTCCTCAACACATTGTATTTTTGTAACGGTGCCTTTTCCAAATAAACTATTAAATTATACATTTGAAGCACAGCCGCGAATAACGTTGTAAGTTACAAAATTATTATTTTTCAGGAGAGCAAAAAAACGTTTTTAACAGGCAGGATTATTTATTTTTTAATTTTTTTGGTAGATTATCAAAAATAATGATAATAAAATGTTGTATGCAAAATATCAAGAAATTTTAATTTTATATTACATGCAAATTTACAGTTTATAATTTTTTTTAGTGGAAAAACGTTTCATATCCACAATCGCGATGTCACTTAAAACGTTTTTCCACTTCACAAGCGTCTTTTAAAACGTTACTCTACTTTGCAAAACCAGTTCGCTTGTATCATTTTGCTAGTAACTTACAACGTTCTTCCACTGGCTGACTCTTTGTACCGCAATTTGACGGCGTTCAGTTGCATAATTTTGGGTTATTTGGTGTTAAAACATTGTAAGAGAGTAATGTTAATGGTAATCTGCAAAAAAACAGTTTTTGCAAAAAGTGGCTTTTACAACGTTATTCGCGGCTTTGCTTCATTTAATTGCACCAAGATCAGTTAAAACTAACTATTACTTTAACTTCAAGTTAACGATTAGGGGATTCACAAGTTGTGCTATCAAGTCATATTGTCCTAAATAATATTTTAAAATTGTTTCAAAAAAATATACAAAATAAAAATTTTAATGCCGTGTTCATTGATTCGTCATAACTGGACAGTAGAAATGTGAGTTATAAGCAGTTGCCCACAGCAGTCATATCCCTGCGGGAAATTTGTGTCAATTGGTCTTAAAGCACTTATCCCGTGACCAGTGTACACAATATTATAACAAAAATGAACGAATTGTGAGAGGAGAAAACAATACATATCACTTAACTGGTGATAATTTGTTAAAAGTGTGATTAGTTTGGAGGAAAGGTAACTGACACAAAACTGTTCATATGACTGGATTTTACGCGTGTAGTGGCTAATTCTTTCTGGTTCTATTACCTTATATGGTTCTATTACTTTATATTAATATCCATTATATTAACGTGGTGTTGGCCTAGGAGGCGATAAACTGATATATTATTGGCTCCTTGTGATGGGTCAAATAGTGAAGGCAAACGAACCTGACCTGTCCTGTCTTGGATAATATAAAAATGGTCACCAAAAATTTAAATGATTTTTATTAAATTCATTATGAACTTGTTGGCATATTTTCTGCGACAGGTATTTTGTAATCGAAATTGAATGTGTCCATTTAGGTTATTTCTGTGACCTGTTGCAAAGTGTGCAAAAGGTGCCAATTAACCCCGTCCTAGGACATCGCCATGTTAAAGTGACAAGTCCCCTTCATATAAAGTGTTAGAACTAGAACCGGTCCCTACCACTTTAGAACTATCACGTAACAAGCTTGGTGTTAGTTCCCTTTCCCCTAGCGATATATATCTTTTAATTATTTAAAGATTTATGACCATACAACTTTATCACTACCTAGTGAATACCCCAAAAATGTTTTTGACAGCTATAACTGATAGTTAATTATAACTTAGTCAAATTGGCTCTTAGTGTTGGTATGTAAAGAAAAATTTCGTTTAATATTTTAACAAAATGCCTCTGTCGACAACCACAATTCCTGAAACTAATTTGGAGATTTTCGGTCGCATAATATTCCCTAGTGGACCTTAAATTTGTAAGGAAACTGTTACGTTATCGGTCGCTTATATTGTCGAACGACTTGCCGTACTGAAAATTGTTAGTGGGTCTCAAGTCAGCTGTTTGTCGTTGAAAATGCAAAGGGCCGATAGCGGTCGACAGCGTGGGCCAGGCTGTTAGTTAATTGAATAGCAGTTATAATAAAATATTTAGTTGTATTCACTATTAATAAAAAAATGATTACCTTAACAATTTCAACTTGCGTTTAATTTAAGCCCCAAAATATCAAATTTAAATAAAAAATTGAATTGAAAAAAAAAAAAAAAAAAAAAAAAAAAAATTGTTAAACAAGTTATAAAAAAATTTTAAACATTTGACTTCAACCGCCTCTTTCAAATATGTACAAGTACAAAAACATGCCACAAAATTAATTACCAAATCTACCATGAATATTTAATGGCAACAACATGAAAATTTAACAAAAAATCCTCAAAGCAAGAAAAAAAATATTTAACAAAAAAAAAAAAAAAAAAAAAAAACCGAAAACCCAAACACGTAAAGGTTTATTTCTACCCACAGGTCTAATACCCGAACAAGTGAGTGGAATGAGTCAATTTATGCGGAAAGACAACCTGCCTGTTTGTTTGTTTGTTTATATGTCTGTCTGGCTTTCCAAAACGCCCCGTCCTTCTGTCCGTCTGTCTGTCTGTCCGTCCGCTCGTCTGTTTGTCTTTATTTAGGTAATTTAACTACATGCCGCTTTTATTAATGGCAGGTTTTCACTCGTTTTAACATGAGAAACGATAAAGTTGACAAACTCGTTAAAATGAAATTATTTTGTTTAATTTGTATGTATATTTTTATTTTTTTTGTTTGTGTTACAAAAATACCTGATATTAAAAAAAAATAAAAATTTAATTGAAATACTTTAACGTAAATTTTTTTTTTTTGCCCAATAATGAAGTACACCAACCACTCAACTCCAAAGGTGAATGAATGAATGTAAAGGAAATTAAGTTTTGGAAGAAATACTGTAATTAAACATGCAAGTGTTTTATTTTTTTTTTAACTCTTTTTTTTTGGAGACACAAGACTAACATATAATGAAATTTCACATGAAGTGTTATGGGCTGTTAACTAAAGGAAAATTGAAGAAATTATGGCAGTTACACAGGATTAAAGAAGGGAAGTTCAAAAAAAAAAAATTCAACCTTAATCAAATCACAAACTAAGGAATTCAATTCTTTTCTCAACAATAAAAAAATACAAAATAAAATAAATATAATAATTCAACACCTATAACATAAATATAATTCTCCCTTTCGTCAGACTTATATTTGTAACGTAAAGTACGACGTGGGGTAACTTCGGTCCCCGAAGCGAATAACTTACTTTCTAATTACGAACTGCTTAATATTTTTATGCCACTTATAAGTTTTTGTATACTATTCAAAATAAAACTCGACTACCTAAGACGAAAAAGATAGAAAGAAATTATTTTCGAAGTTATTAAAGAAATACTAGCAATGGGGGACCTAACGTCCCCCACTCCGTACTCAAATGGTTAAACTTGCTTCAGTTGAAAGGAAGTTTTTACTCACTGAACAAATTGTTTTCTTTAAAAAACTGAAAAAAATTTTATGACGAAAACTTCTTAAAAAAACTGAAAAAAATGGATGACGAAAACTTGTTCTCATCGCTTATAAAGATACAGTAACACCCAAATGGGTATTGGTAAACGATGTACACAAAAATCTTTAGTAAGGCCAAGGTGAAAGTAGTAAAACTATTTATAGTTAAAAAATCTGAAAATATAAAAAAAGTTCACTATACACGCAGACAAAACCATGGTGCTATACTGCCCTCCTAAGAAAGAAGGTCACAAGAGCCAAAGATCCAAAATTGAGATAATGGCAGATTTGACACCGTAAATGTGTTTCTGATTTTTGTGTTAAGCTTAAAAACCCATTTTCACCTGAAAGTGACCGAAAAAAATTAAGCAAAATGGTCACATCTACCACCTCTAGCGTGGTTCCTAGACAAAACAGTCTTATCTGCCACTTACTACGATAACAAGCCATATTGACCAACATTTTAAGCTCTTAAGACTTTTTTCCTCAGAATCTATGATTTTTTTTTTTTTTTTTGGATAGCATGAGTTTTCTTTTTTGTGTGTGCAATAATACGGACAAGATCTGGCAAACACCGCAAGTATCATCTCAGAGTAATACAGAGTGAACAAAAAATAGTATCGACGGCTGAATTAAAAAACATGATAAGTCTAAAAAGTGAGTTTTTCAGAAGAAGCTCTTAAAAGTTACGGGCGCTACAGCATTCAGTTGAATGCTTAGTTACTTTTTTGTATATAACTTTGGAAACAAAATTTGACAGACTTTAAATTTTACAATATTCAATTCAAAAAGTAAAAAAAGTATTAATTGAATTTGAGTTGTCGGTAGGAAATTTAAATTAACGTTCTGCATTAGTGCAAGCCAGCATCATTGTTACAAGTAAGACCTGAGTGTTTAAATTTCTTATTCGCTTTATAGTCTAATTTGAATAATATTATTTGCTTTTCTAAATTCTTTGGAAAAGGTGTCCTGACGAGCTGGCCTAAGTAACCAGCAAAATAAGCACAGGAACTAGCTTTCCCTCAACAAAATCCGGCCGTGAGCGCCGCTTATACCTCACCTGCCTTTTGATTGGGGGTTTGTCCAGCAGTGTCTCCGGAGCCTTGGTTAATGGTGTCCACGTTGCCAAAGCAACATGTATACTGGGCCCCTGCAGAGGTCTTATGTTACACCCTTTGTCCGACGAAGACCACCAGATTACAGAGGCGTAAGTTAGAATCGGTCTTATCACGCTTCTATGAAGCCAGTGTGTCATAGTTGGACTAAGATCCCATTTCGGGCCTATGGCCCTCCTACATAGCGCCCAACATCGGCTCGCCCTGTTGGTTCTCTCCTCTATATAGAAATAACTTTGAAAAACTTGCGAAATTTATGATAGAAAGACTCAGCACAGAACAAAGAACCAAAGTTGTTCAATTTTATTTTGAAAGTCAGAATTCGACTATTCAGACACAAAGATCGAATAACATGAGATAAGGTCCATTTTCACCTTAATGGCGAATAAACAAAATTGCAGAATATTGGGCACCTAAAATCCAAGAATAATTGCTGAACATCACTTAATGCAAATATTTTTTTTTTTTTGAACATATGTACATACATATTTTTTTCGAAAACGACGAACTAGTTTCAGTTAATATGAGTGGCATGCATTGATTCAAAACTTTAAAAAAAAAATTAAGCCTAAAAGTAGAGAAGAATCCAGAATTGTAGTTTAAAAAAGATGGAGCCACAGCTCACACAGCTCGTCACACTATAGATCTCCACCATTTATTATGATATACCGAATACAATTGATTATATTGGTGCCGAAAAACTAGCGGACATGAAGCCTTAATATTGCATCATGACAACGCTCGGCCACATATAGCAAGACTAGCTAATCTTCTTTAGAAAAAAAGTAGTAATAAAGTTTTGCCGCACCCGCATTATAGTCCAGACTTTATACCTTTTTTTACGAGTTGTACAAAATGAATAAAGTCCGTTAGGCAAAACTTTTCATTAGATGATTTCAAAACAGTTTTTTTTGCATTGGTTTAACGACATTGTCATAACAGAAAACTAGCATTTTTCTGTTGAGTCTTTAGAAAGTGAGCGTTTTTTCAACAGACCGACGCACAGACAGACGCACATGGCAAAATGGACTTAGAATTAGTCAAGGATACAGACTATACATATTTGTACATATACATATAGATTACTTTATTTGTTCTTGGATAAATTTAAAAAAATTTTCACACGGAATGAGAAACTAAGTATACCAACATTCACCACTAGTGGTGGTGGAGGGTATAATAAAAATGTATGAAACAAACATTAATACTTGCCCGAAGTTGAAACAATAAAAACTCTTTATTTATTACAGACATTAATTTAAACAAAATCATTTAAAGTTTTAATTTTAAACTAAAGTCCCTGTTTACCGCATTTCCCCCGATGATAACCCTTAATTAAGCAATGAAACAATTTCAGACATAAACTCTTACAATAGCAAAAATATGCGTGCCCTTTACTTTTAATTCACCACTTCTTTTAGTTATTCCTTCTTATTTTGTACAAAACAGTTCTCTTGTGAAATCGAAGTGCGTTTAGTTTATAAATATTAATAGTAAAAGTTTATTGTTTTAAACAAAATTAGTGTTAAATAAAACATAAAATAATATTCTTTAAGAGTGTTTAAAAATTAAAGTGAAATTTAATGTTTTTTAAAAGTAATTTGTGTTTTAACGTAATCATTTTAATATTTTAAGAATATTGAGAGTGATGTGCATTTTTTTTTAATTAAAAGCAGAGTTCTTATTGTTGTTGGCACACAATGCGTAAATAAAAAACTATAGGCAATGTAAAAAAGAAAAGAGTTGCCATTAGCTTAAAATTTTAATAAGTAAAAGGGGTTTTAAAGTTAAACTGCCGTATTCATAAAAAACTAAAATGGATATGAAATCTATTTTAAGAAAAATTTGTATGGAAATTTTGTTTTAAAGTACGTTTGAAATCTAGTTTATTTTTTATGAATACGGCAGAAAGCATTTAAGCCAAAGTGGAATAAAAATCAATAAAATGTACGACCAAACGTTGGAAAGTAATAAACTGAATAAAATTTAAGGAATAAATAAATAATGTATAATTTTAAAATTTTTTGTTTTAAATGAAAGTAAGAACTTAAATAAAAAATATTAATAATATTGGAGAAATGAATAATAAAATTGAATAAAAGGTTAGATGAAAAAAATCATTTTTATTGGTAAGTACCAACTTATTATGTTGTATACCTATAATGTGTATAAAATGTGTTTTTAAGCCCTATTTTCCGTGGGCAAATAAAATGTCATGCGACTATCACAGATGTATGTACATATGTCAAGTCTATTATCTATTATGTGAAGGCTTTTTCTTATGAAAATTCATGTTGTTTTCTCTCAGTTTTTAAATATAATAATTTTTTGGTAATTTTTGGTAATACCCCTATTTGTTATACACTTCACCGAAGGTAAAGGAGCATATATGTTTGTCAATCCGTTTGTTATTTCTACAATATTGATATTAGACCCTATAGTAAATTTTTTCTGGATCCTTATGATAAGCGAAGTTTATATAACCATCTCCGTCTGCCCGTGTGTGTTGAAATGGTTTTTCCGAAGACATTCCCACTTCTCCACTTCCGCTCATTTTGTTGGATGTTGTGTATTGATAACCATGATGTTTGTCCTAATTTTGTAACCTTGGCTTTTTCCGTTCCCCTGATATGAAGAAATCTATAATATATTTGTGTGGGAAGTACCGCGCCCATCTGGCTGAATTTCAATAGCATACTTTAACGGAGTATATGTGGCATAAATATATAGCAAAATGCATTTATTAATATTTAAAGAACGGTATTTATATAACTTTCTGTTATATAAATAGCGATAAAATTTTTGTTTCTGTTTAAATAAAACACAGTGTGTACCATTCAAGAAATTTAAATTAATTTTACAAAAATATAATGTTTTTAAAGACGCATTAATATAATTCGTGTTTAAATGCGTATTTACTTCAACCGCTGAAATTTTTTAAATCCGACTCCAACTCCGACACCTACTCAAACCTTGATACAAAATGTATGTGACTTTAAACCATTTTTAATGGAGTACCTTTTAAATGGTTAAATATAGCGGTAAATGATTCTGTAAAAATTTTAAATCCATATTTTAATTCTAACACGTGCCGTTCTGTATTCAACTTTAATATAATTATTTGCATACATATGCAAAATAGACTGATCCTTATATTCTGACCTCAAAATTTTTAAAGTAGACCCTCTTAAAATTTTATTATTAGCATAACAATCATTACGTTACTAAACTCATGTGCAATTAATTTTTACACAAATAAATAAAAAAAAAAACACAAATATTTTTTTCAACTACATAGATCAATAACTAGGGAGATCGATTATTCGACTTTTTTCAATAACCGGTTTTCGAATATTACGAATAGTTGCTATTTTAAAAACCCCGGTTTTCGGTTAAGCAATTTTTAAATAACCGGTTAACCGGTTTTAATTCGAATATTTAAAAACACAAAAATCAAATATGTTTTTAAAATAAAACCTTAATTTGAATAAAAACAAAACAATCTGCAAAGGTAAGAAACCAAAAAAATACATAGATATGACTTAGATCAGTCCTAACAAATATTTTACGATAAATTCCAAGAAAATTGGGACCATTGATCAAACTTTAGCTTAATTTTTGACAATTTTTTATTGATTTATTAGACTTTATTTGTAAGAAGATATTTGTATAATGTAATTTAGAAACTGTTGAATGATAATTGATCTAGACATACGTTTTGCAAAAGCAAATAAATTATAAGAATTTTATAAAGTTATTATTTGATATATTCTCTCAAATTTATTTTGAATGAGTTTTAATTTGTTGGTGGTTAAGCATGTCTATATAAATCAACCATATTTTTCAAAAGTTGCAAACAAAACCTCTTGGCCAGGATTATCTATTTCAAATTATTTTGTTTCAGCATTATAGAAACGAATAGTGAACTGAACATTCTTTTTGTGTTAAATATTTGTCAATTCGTCGACTACAGCTTAAAACATTTCATGACATTGTTTGATTTCTTCAATTTTGTTTTTTAGTTCGTGGTGTTTTAATAAATAAAAATGGTAGAAACGTTTCCCATATCGTTGATTCCGCCGTAATGTTGTAGTTTTCAGCATGAAGAGATGCTGCCTTAACGGGCATTTCGTCCTCGGCAACACAACGGGCTAATATTTCACCCAATGATTCATTTTTTGCAGTGTATTTTAGTAAAATATTATTTGTAGTCTCCTTAGAACTACTTCGAACGAAGTTAAGTTTCATTTGGATCACATTAATGTCAAGCATGTGGACTAATTAAAGGTGATTAATAAGTCGTGACGGGGAAAAACCTTTTCAACTTATCATTTAAGGGCACTGCAAGCAACTAACTTTGCCGTTTTAATCGCGTTCGAAAAATATTTATATAAAAATATATTTAATATTTAGAATACTCTTGCACATATTACTATTTACTTTTTAACTGCGCATGTTTTTGTAGTATTTTTAATAGTTTTTTGTTTTTTTTTTCTACAAGAACACACGCTTTTATAAACGATTTGTATTTACAGTGTTCATAATGTTTTTTGACCTTTGTTACGTTTTGTTTTGATATTCTTCATAAAAAGTTTAAGTTTGGCCAATATTCAATTAGAAAATACTTATATTACGGGTACATCTACAACAAGAGTAAGGAAAATGTATATAAATTACACATTACTAAAATAACCGGTTTATTATACCAAAATAACCGGTTTATTCGATATTCGAAAAATGGGCATTTTAAAATAACCGACTTGGGCAAAGCTAAAATAACCGGTTAAAACCGGTCGAATAATAACCGTTCGATCTCCCTATCAATAACTGAGTATAAGTTTTTCTTATGCAATTTAAAAAACGTACACCAAAATAATTTAAATTTTAACATACTTTTATACTATGTATTTAAGTAAAGTACTTTAATTGAATAATTGAAATCATAGTAGTCTGCAAAATATTGCATAGCCAATTTTGAAGAAATTTTATTTTGGAATATGCCTTATATACCCTTAGTTTTTTAAGCCGACAAATTTTGGAGTCGGACTCGCGAGTTTTTGTGGGTACTTCGACTCTGACTCCGGTACAAACACCTCAACTCCGACTATAATGTGTATTAACTTACAAGGTGGCCTTCATAAAGCAACTGATTGCCTTTGCTTTTCTTGTTGTTTTTGTATTGTTGTGATATTAGCGTCACCTTATCAAGTAAATCCGCCATGGAAACTTATAAAGGCTTTAAAAAAGCAACGTAGGCCAGTATCATTTAAAAAAGCACTGGAAAAATCCATTACGCATTAAAATAGAACTTACAAATAAACAATATTTAAATACGAACTGACCCTTAATATTTAAATTTAAGGTACGCGCATAAATTCAATTCGGATTACTGGATAATTCGGATTAACCACCTTCGGATTAGTGAGCTGGTCCTGTACATCAAATTTTTCAAGTATAATTATTACGAAAAACATATCGGACATGCTGCTGGTGTCTTATAATTGGGAGTTCTTCTGTTAACAACGGGCGGAATACAACAAGAGTGAAACAACCATTACACAGATAATTTGACTTAAGGTCAATTACAATGACTCAATTTGATGACAGGTTGTCATCGCACTGATGACATGCTTTATAAAACCGACTTCGATTCGACATTTCTGTGATGCCAATGTGTCATCCTATTGTTGACATAATTTAAATTTTTGACCCTGATGACAATTTTGCCAAGTGATGTTAAGGCTGATATCACACTGATTTAAAGTGTCATGGGGTCAAAAACGAAGACACTTGTCATTGTACTGATGTCAAAATACATCAGCGTTATGACGCCTTTTCTTTCAGTCTCTTTTGACGGACAGTGTTGCCAGTTTCCGGCAGCTCTACATAAGGAAATTAATGAGTTATTTGAGAGGAAATAACGCTTGTATGGACACATTTCAATGATCCCTTCTGTGTACGGTCATGCGAGATTTCACTGTTTACTTAAAAAACAATGGCAACTTTTTTTGTAATCATTTTTTATTAACTGCCTGTTCAACAATTTCGAAAGTTAAATGTCGCATAGAAATTTTTTATAAAAAATTCAACTTTAAAAATATTTTCCATATAAAAGTCTATACGAACGTTTGAAATTGTTGAACAGGTAGTAAATAGATATTAAATTTGCAATAACAGAGTTCTAAATTTACTTAACCCTTCAGGTTGACAAGCTTATGTTGCTTTACCTCTTCATAGAAACGGTCGAATACAGTATTTATTTCGCAAACATGTTTGGTAAACTCCTTTTAATGTCAAATTTTTTAAACCCAACAAAAAATCTTTCTCTTTTATTTCATTCAGAGGGAAGACGCCAGTAATTAGCATTTTTTTAAGTAACAAGGTTTATGGTTTTATTATTCGTTGTATGCTTGCCTGAAAAATAAAAAAGGGAAGAAGAGAAAAAAACATCATAAATTACTTTTTAGTGGGCTGCAACCAAAAAACCATCAATGTGTAACATGTTTTTCTAAACGACCCTTTTGCTGTTTTTTTTATAATTTTTTTTGGGTATAAATAAAAATTCAAACACATTTTTTTGTGAGATAAAGTAACAAATGAGAGACAGACATAAAGTTTCCTACAGTTATTTTTATTGTGTTATTTTTTATCTGTAACTAATTCGTTACACATAAAATTTAACATTTTCGAATACATTTTTTATGCACCGCCATACAAAATTGATAAAATTAACGTGAACACAAAAAAAAAGTAAATGTCAATAAAAAAAAAAAAAAAATTAAATGAAATTGAATTTCAAATTTAAACGTCAATCATTTGAATAAACACTCATTTGCAACATTTGTAAGTGAAACTAACAGAAGGGGTCATTTGAAAAAAGTTCAGAAGTAGTTTTATGGTCTTTTGCCTCCTTCCTATTTTTTATTGTAATTTATTTAGTTTTATTTTTAATTTGTAGCTTTTGTGTTAGTCACTAAGTTTAACGGTAATTTAAATTTAGTCATGCAGAAAACAATTTTTGATAGAAAAGGTACCAACACACTTGCAAAGTTTTAGTTTTCAACGTATAATTAACCGAAACTGCTGAGAATGTTTAATTATATATTTTGTTGTTTTATCAACCAGAGACGTATTATTAACATGAGATTTAAAATTGTATCTGATTACTTTATTAAACGACTAGTTTTTTTCGACCAAAATGATTTGAGATTTTATAACTTAAGTGTTCCTTTGCCAACGTGATTTCTTGTTGGACTTACCCCACCTTATCAGTTTGACGGAGAGAATACATACTTTGTAGAAAACTTGTATTTATTAGTTTGGAAGCCATCTGAGGTACAAACTAAAGAAAACCCATTTTTAAGATCTGACCTACGGGACCAACAGGACATATTTCCTATAGTAGGCATTGCATGAGCCATGTAGACGAAGAGAAAGAATCAATTTAACACCTTCATTGCTGGTTCTAAAGGGTATTACTTCAAGCCCGATAGAAATCACGAAAGGGTTCACTGTTAAACGAACTGATATACTGCGCTCAGTTTTTGACATTTATGAGCAATATACTCTGGCAAATTAATATCAACAGATCAACCCTTTATTGACGTTAGTAAATTATTCAAATTACCTTTGGAAATCAGTCAGCGATTCGTGATTTTTATGGTGCACGGCTCATTTTTGGCTTAACGGACTTGTTAGTAAATAAAATCCTGAACAGACCTCAACAGACCCCACAGACTCCATTACATCCAGAGAAAATGAGTCATTTGGTGCGTTTTTTTTTTAGAAATGAAGTCGCGTTACGGTCAATGGAGATCGTTACCGCACAATATGCAATGATTTTTTGTTAGAAAATATGGATGACATGGATTCGGGCGAGATGTTGTTTCAACAGCATGGCTAAACTGCGACTGCAACTACCGACTTATTGAAACAAAATTTGGCACTAATGTGATTTCCACAAATGGACCTATCAATTGGCCTACAAGGACTGTGCTACGTGTTTGTGCTGATAAATCAGCAAAAATGGACGCCTAAGACGCCAATATTGTTCTTGTTATTCGTGACTTATGGCCAGCAATTAGGGAGATCGATTATTCGACTTTTTTCAATAACCGGTTTTCGAATATTACAAATAGTTGCTATTTTAAAAAACCCGGTTTTCGGTTAAGCATTTTTTAAATAACCGGTTAACCGGTTTTAATTCGAATATATAAAAACACAAAAATCAAATAAGTTTTTCTAATAAAACGTTTATTTTAATAAAAACAAAACAATTTGCAAAGGTAAGGAACCAACAAAATACATAAATATGACAGATCAGACCTAACAAATATTTGACGATAAAATCCAAGAAAAGTGGGACCAGTAAATTGATCAAACTTTAGCTTAATTTTCAACAAATTTTTATTGATTTACTAAACTTTATTTTTAAGAAGATATTTGTATAATGTAATTTAGAAACTGTTGAACGATACGAAACGTTTTTCAAAAGCAAATAAATTATAGGAATTTAATAAAGTTATTATTTGAAATATTCTCCCAAATTTATTTTGAATGAGTTTTAATTTGTTGGTGGTTGAGCTGCCTATATAAATCAACCATATTTTTAAAAAGTTGCAAACAAAACCTCTTAGCCAGGATTATATATTTCAAATTATTTTGTTTCAGCATTATAGAAACGAATAGTGAACTAAACATTCTTTTTGTATAAAATATTTGTCAATTCGTCGATTACAATTTAAAACATTTCATGACATTGTTTGATTTCTTCAATTTTGTTTTTAGTTCTTGGTGTTTTAATAAATAAAACTGGTAGAAATTTTTTCAATATCGTTGATTCCGCCGAAATGTTGTAGTTTTCGGCATGAAGAGATGCTAGAACTACTTAAGAGTTTTTAGTGCCTTGAAGTCCATTTCGTCCTCGGCAACACAATGGGCGAATAAAGTATTCTTTGTCGTCTCTTTAGAACTACTTCGAACTGAGTTAAGTTTTATGTGGATCACATTAATGTCAATCATGTGACTAATTAAAGGTGATTAATAAGTCGTAACATGGAAGAATCTTTGCAACTTATCATTTTAGGGCACCTCAAGCACCTAACTTTGTCTTTTAAATCGCGTTGGAAAAATCTCCATATAAAAATATATTTAATATACAGAATACTCTTGCACAAAATCTTACTTTTTAACTGCACACGTTTTTGTAGTATTTTGAATAGTTTTTGGTTTTTTTTAACAAGAACACACGCTTTTATAATCGATTTGTATTTACAGTGTTCATAATGTTTATTGACCTTTGTTACATTTTGTTTTGACATTCTTCATTAAAAGTTTAAGTTTGGCCAATATTCAATTATAAAATACTTAAATTACGGGTACATCTATAACCAGAGTAATTAAAATGTATATTTATTACACATTATTAAAATAACCGGTTAATTATACCAAAATAACCGGTTTATTAGATATTCGAAAAATGGGCATTTTAAAATAACCGACTTGGGCAAAGCAAAAATAACCGGGTAAAACCGGTCGAATAATAACCGTTCGATCTCCCTACCAGCAATGCTCGAAAAAGAAGCCTAAAATTGGAACTTCAAATCGAGCTTCGTCAAAAACATCCGCGGTACCCATATGCATCAAATCATTTTCATATATAATTGTATTAATCTTTCAAAGAAAACATTTTGAAAATGTAAGAAAAGATAGACTCACTGTTTATTGCTGGTGTTTTGTCTAAGCGTTTTATAGTTTTATTTGTATAATATCTTAAGTTTTTTTTCAAAGTCTTTGGAAAAAGGTGTCCTTATGGTCTGGCCTAAGCCAGTAAAATGCGCATAGAAACTACATTTCCCTCAACAATTAAGTTCAGTGTATTTATCAAAAATAAAAATTGGGAATTTAGCACGTCATAGAGAAATCTTCATAATAGTAATAATAATCAACGTTGCCAACTCTGTGCTTTTGGCACCATTTAGGGTGGTTTTTAAAAATTTGTGTGCGTGGTGCGCTTTTTTTTAATTTCGGTGCGTTTTTCAGTTTTTAGAGGCACCAAAGCTAATTCAACATAACTTTTTGTTTTGTACGAACCAACAGTTGATTACAATTCACATAACAATATTGCTATTGGTAGCATGGATCAAGTATGTGCCCATTGTGAAGCATAGAATTATATAAAAAAAATTAATAGGGTTGCAATAAAACTTTTAAAAAATTTTAAATCTTTACTAAGGGCCTGCAAAGTGGAACGGGTCTAGCTAGTATTAAATAAAAAATAAATTTTAAACTTGGTGCGATTTTCCTTAAATGGCGCGTTTTCTTTCCATTTCGGTGCTTTTTGGCATTTCAAAGTTGACAACGCTGATAATAATAAATTTTGTATTCCCAAAAACAACTTTGATAAAAAATCTTTTTGATTAGGTTAAAGTTTTTGTGTTATTTTTTACAATTTCAAGTTCAGTACTTCTTTCAGAATCTGGATTATTTCAATGATGCGTCATAGATTTCGCTGTTGAAAATTAGTTTATTTTAAAGGACTTGCTAGTAGAGTTTAGTGTTTAGGGCTGCGATAGGCAACCTATACTATTAAATTTTGCGATTGTATGCGCTGTATGCATTTTACATATGCTGTCCCTGCAAACAATTTCGATCGAAAAATAATCTAAATAGTTTCCCCATTTAGCAAAAACCTATCGCTTTTGCTATTCAATTCTTATTGATGTAGTTACATCGTTCGGGAAGAAGTGTCCCACTATGGTAATATTTACTTTAAGAATCTACTTAGTGTCTATATTATATGACGAATTAGAGCGCTTTGGAAGTTTAATATCAATTAAATTTAGTAGTATCGCTGTTGGCTCCAAAAAGTACTATTTTTCTTATTGTTCTTTATAATAAAAAAGTGGGTAATTTTACTGTTTATCTTTGTTTGATTTTGTAAGGGAAATCTAAGTAGAATATAAAAAAATGAGCTTAAAGTTAAACAAATATTAAAAAATCTACGTTACATTTAATCAAAATAGCTGTTTATGTTTTAAAGTTAAGAACCTAATGTGGACAAATTTTGTTAAAGAAAACTACACAAAATCACAAATTTGTTCAAACACTAACTTTGTAAACTTTCATCATATTATAACTACCATATCTTTTTATTGCAAATTTTTATTTACAAACTTTCTTCACTCAAAGTTATTGTTGATCTTCACTAGAAAAATTTAACAAAAACACTAATTTTCACACTAAAATTTTAAAGTCATTAAATAAACAGACAGTTTAAAAATATCACTAATATCCTTTAAAAAAGATAATTATCAAATTATTATTTTCAATTTCATTTTCATTTGCTCTAAAAAAAATATGCATAAGATATTATTAAAACTTTAACCAATCTAACCGAAGAATAAGTTTGGGCAGTTTTGTGCACTCATTTATACGTGAAAATTTTTTTTTTCGGTAACATTTGGATTTCGCGGAGTCCCAATTTTAAGTACAATACTATAACTATTTCTATTTTCAAATATTAAAAATTTCACTCTATTTTACATAATTTTATATATTAATATTATTTTACACGCACGTAGCACCGATCACATGGCGACTTAAATACAAACTGTGCTCTTTTACGTATTTTGCTTTTGTAATATTCACTATTAAACAGCAAATCGTTGCGAAGAAGTCAATATAATATGTGAAATATTCAATTGTGCCATTGTTGCAGTTGTATAACTGTTACAATTATCTGAACAACTCACTAAAGTGACGAAAAAGTATAATTTAAGAACTCATAATGCGATTCTACCGTATTTTGTTGTTGTTTAATTCCGAAAAATCTACTGTTTAACTACCAAATGTGACGAAGTAGTTAAAATTCGTAGACAATCGAAAAACACTCTACCAATTGCTTGGAGGGGTTGTTCATATTCTTTAATTCTCTTTAATATGTATGCACACGTACGCAAAGAATAAAAGATAAAACGCGGCGCCCCAAATTTTCCGATCGCAGGTTAAGGGTATCATTATGGGTATTATTTGAACCTGCGTGTTTTCTCCTTTTTGAGTAAACAGAAAAAAATCTCGCAAATTTTTTTTTTCAATTAAACAATTAATCACAAATAAAAATAAATAAATGTATAAAAAAAAAATTGCAAAAATCAATTTTAATTAAAAATTTAATCAAATAAATTAAATATTTACTTATAAAGGGTGTCCAAATTTGAGATATCAATGGTCAATGGAAATTGCTACAGATGATGAGATGATCCGAGATGATCCGAAGCTTTTTGTGGCGGAAAAGGCATGATTTAAAGGTAGAGAATATGTGATTTCAACAGGATGGTGCCACCTGCCACACAGCAAGAGTAGCAATGGATATTTTGAAATAAAACTTTGAAGATCGCATTATTTATTGTAGAGGAGGAGAAAATTGGCCACCAAGATCATGCGATTTGACACATGAAGACTATATTTTGTGGGGATGCTTGAAATCGCAATAATCCCACAACACTTCAAGAGCTTAAGAAGAACATTATCGAGCAGATATCAACCATTGACAATAGTTTATTGAAAAAAAAAATGATTGAGAATTTTAGTAAAAGATTGTGAGCCTATCGAATCAATAGGGGGTGGTCCCTTGGCCGTCATAACTTTTAATTTTTAACGGGAACCTATTTGTAATAAACTGAAATGAAATATCTCAGTTTAAAATATCTCTTCAATGTAATATCTCTATCTATCAATTTTTAGACACCTTTTATAAACAACATTACTGCAGACAATATTGTTAATATCACAAAATATTCCATTGAAACTATTAATCTGTTTACTGGTGCATTTTTTATTAATTTTTTGATTAATATCAAAAGTTTTTTTATTGAAATAAATTTTTTATTTTTTTCTGTGTACTGCTAGTCCAACCTAACTTTGCCTATTATATTAATGTTTCCTCAGTTAAACAAAATCTGTTATACGTGTAAAACATTTATCTGCTCTATAAACTAAAGCGAATAACCCCGTATTCGTTTTCGTAAAAAAGAAAAAACACCTGCTCAAATTTTATTATGCATCAATGACTTTTATTAAGAACATTAACTAATCATTATTTCAAACATGTGATTGATAGTTAAACCTTAATATTGTGTATTAGTTACATGAACCATTTCGAAAAACAATCAAACCACTCTTTATAATTATTCAGCTACTTAAATACATGCATACCATACACATATGTATGTATATTTAATTTAATAAGCCTTCAACTATTTATTTTATACTATTATTTTTAATATACAAACTACACAATTTAATAACAACCCTCTAAGTATAAAGAAAAAACATTGCATTACCTGTTTAAGTACAGAATACAATTTCGTAAACCCTTTATTATCACAAACCATTAAATGACACATTAAAAACATTTATAGTTTCTTATAAAAAAAAAATTATTATAAAAATGGTAATAAAAGTCCACCTTTTTTCCTTTCTTTACAAAACTGATTGGCTTATGACCATTTTTTTTACCCTTCATTAAATGTTTGACTTTTTTCTCCCTAACTATTCATGCCAACTTTAGGTATAAATTGTTTTGTGTTTTTTCCCCGCTGGTGTTGAATTTTTGTTGTTAACACTCGAGAAAATTTTTTAACAATTAAGGGGTTTTCCTTTTGGAAATTACACTTATACATTCTTAGAAACCCTAAAGAAAAAAAATTTGATCAGATTAAAGAGATACCGGACTTATAATTTAGGTTCCCAGCAAAACCTTTACAAAAATTTAACAACAACTGCTTATACAGCAATATTCAAATCCCAATGCGAATTAATTAAGAATTTAAAGAATGTGATGGTGGTAAATGACAACTAGACGGCGTACAATGTAAAATAATATTAGTTGCATTGATATAAATGTTTACATAGTGGTTGTACGGATCCAGCCTTTAGTTCAGCGGGGATCACAAAGGGAAAATTTAGTCTGGACAGCGACCAAATTCAATTGAAGATTTTTTAATACTAGCCCGAAGGGGATCATGAGCACCCGCCCTACCCTTGGATCAGGGAATGTGGATAAGTATCCCAAAAATTCGGGAACCACAGCACATGGCGTATCTTTTACACATGGATTGCGTACCTTTCGAGGATAGATATCTAAAAATAAAATATTGCACAATTTACTGGTATAGTCGAGAATTGTCCAGAATGCCGGTTGTCTCTGGAGGAGATAGCGAGACATTCAATGGTTACCCTTAAGTGGGTCTCCGGACATAGGTACATACATAGAAACTTTATGGCGGACTCGTTGGCGCATGCAGGCACCACCTCAAATCGCAACGGTTCAACACATAATATAGTTGTTTCGCTCCCAAGGAGAAAGCAACTTATTGCTCACAAGTTTCAGCTTATTGCTAGCCGGAGATTGTTTGATGAAAGTAACTGTGAGGAAACCAGGAAAATCTGGCCCATCATAGATGAAAAAATGACTCGGCGGGCATTACAGCTGTCTAGACATCACCTCAGAAACCTAATTGCGGTTATAAATGGTCACTGGTCCATTGTGAGGTACGCCCTAAAGGCTAGGACCCGCTTATAATGACTTATGATGAAGCTGTGATGACAAGGATAAGGAAAAGTCAACGAAACATCTTCTCTGTCACTGTCCGGCATTCGATGAACCCTTGGCGACAAAACTTGTCTCTCTGATATTGATTTGAACAGGATTCACTCCTGTATTGAATAAACCGGCTGGGTGAATGAGAATATTAGCAGACAGGTTACATAGAACCCTTGGGAGACGGTGTAACATGGTAAAATAACGGAAACTAATAAATGTACCCACGGGAGCTGTGCTTGATAATGGCTGCCAGTGGAACCTTACCTAACCTAACTTTCTTGTATAGTGTATCCGTAGAGGGGAGCGAACTGAGACCAAAGTAGTCGCGTGATAGGTCTTTGGTGGCAGAGACCGGTTCTAGTTCTAACTAGGGTATTCATTTAATTGGCTTTAATCGGTTAATCGCTCAATTAATTAACCGAGTTTTGGCTTAATCGGTTAATAATCGGTTAATTTTGTAATTGATCGGTTAACCGATTAATAAAGTTGTTTTTATAAATTAAGTAATTTGAGCAAGCAAAAATTCATAAATTATTTATTATTTGGAGTTTATTAGTAAACAACAACCACCTTAACAAACATAACAGTTCTTGAACTAAAACGAGCAAACAACAAAAGAATTCATAAATCTGTGGTTTTCATGGGTAACCGCGTATATCTTAAAATCAAATTTATCAGGAGAGCGGAAAAAACATTCTAGATCGAACTATGGGCTAGGTATTGAACTTTTTGAACTTAGTCATTACGTAAAAATCGGAATTGGTCCATATTTTTCAGAAATTTTAAGAACCATGTAAAGAGCGTTTAAAATTAAGTAATATGGCATGAACATCTCAAAGTCGAAAAAAATAGACATACCCATGAAAACCACTGAAATATATAATACCTATTTTTTTAATTAATGCATAAATATTATGTATCATATATTTAGTAATGTAAGATCCTTTTATTAGTAATTTCAATAGTTTAAGGAGATCTTATAAAATAATCTTTTAGAAAAATAATTTTATTTAACTGTTTAGGGCTTATTCGATTCTTTCCTTTAGTTTTCATAAAACTCGACTTGGAAAAAATTCTTTCACTTATCGTAGATGTTGGAGAAATCGAAAGCAACCCATAAAACAGAATATCATATTTCTCTGTCCTTTTCCTGGATTTCTCTAAACATATACAAATCTTCCATTATGTCATTAGAGCTCCATCGTAATTTTTTAAAATTTTAAACACTTATAATTGTTTCGGTTAATTTTGATAAAAGATTGATATGAGAATACTTATATAAATTACGTGAAAAAAGAAGCTGTTGGCAGCAAACACTTATTTAAAATGAGATCACTGGACACCTTCTTTGTTTGTATGAAAAAATATTTTATATATGAGAGAAAACAAATAAATAAAAACAAAAAATACATTTTCTAATTCTATACAAAATGAAAAATTTTGTTACAACAGTTAATCGACTGAAATTTACCGACCAGATAATCGGGTAGTAATTAATCGGCTAACCGTTAATCGGTTGAATACCCTAGTTCTAACACTTTATATGAATAGGACCTATCACTCCTAACAGCCATCATTTGACAAGTCACACATCTATTCTAAATGAGCGTGTGTAGTGTTAGTTACTACAATGGAGTATAATTTCAATACAAGTATTATTAGTATTATTTCAATTAAACAAGTCTTAAAAATTTATTCAAGAACCAAATTTTAAAATGTCCCAAAAATATGTGGCAGATAACCGGTGAATACTGTACTGTAATTCATTACTTTTTCTACCTTTCTGTCCTACATATACCAGTTAATTGATTGGTTCTCCTTTCACAGGTCATGAGTTCTTTCTTTTTGTACTTATTCTATTTTCAATAGGACCAGTCTGTTCGAATAATTGACACAAATTTCCCGCAGGGATGTCACAAGTTTCCTTTAATTAGTGCCAGATTTGAGCACTAAACTTGTGTAGTGTAGTGTAGTGCTCAAACACAAAGTACTTTTATTATCCTTATTTTAACTAAATTTTTTCTTCTGGTGTAAATAACACAAATGTAAGTTTTGTCAGTCCTGCCTGACAGTGTGTTTAATTTCAAAAATTCTTGTTATTGTAACAATTCATGAAAACAATTGTTTTTTGCATTCCTAATGTTCCCTGATGTTTTGAACCATATTTCATCTTTTTCGTAAGTTTTTTTTTTGTTAGTCGAGCTGTGTGTGTATGTTGCTGTTAACGTAATTATTGTAGAATTTTTTTATTCACAAAATCCCTTGAGTGTCATAATGTGTATTTTTTGTTTGTTTTTTAATTGTATTGTAAAGAACTTGTATTGTTGTTTTTCTTTTTTCAATTTTATAGTTCGATGGGTTGAAAGTGAATGTGTGCCTGATTATGGGACTGTCACTGATTAGTGTTTCGTTTCTTTTCTCTGCTTTTTAGAATTAATTTAATATTTTTCTGCTGTTCAAGCCGTCAAAATCAAAGGTTTTTTTTGATTGTTTTTTATTTTTTGAAATAATAATTTTTTTTTTACTTAATCACAAATGAATTTTTAATTACTAGAAATAATAAATTTTCTGTGATTTAAAACAGATGGCCATAAAACTTAAATCTACAAAAAGTAGTAATTATAGCTTTTATGCTTTTAATAATTGGTTAAATAACTCTCTAGAATACCCTTATAATGCAATTTAAGTTGAAAGAAACAAAAGTGAAATGAAAGAGAAATTAAAGCGATTTTTATGCGGGTTGCAAATACGCCTCTTTTCCTTGGCTCTGAGTTTTTATTGTACGTAATTTTAATTTAAATAGAAAAATAGATTTATGCACATACCTTTTTAAAATGTTGAAGCTAAAAATAAGTCCTAAATATGCAATTTAGAAAAAACTTTATACAGCTTTTATACTTTTTGAGACCCAAAGATAGGGATAACTTTAAAACTAGCTCTCATACTAATAAAGTGTGTTTGATTTTTGCTAAGTTTTCTTTGGAAAATCGCCAAGCAACGTTAACAAGAACTGGAATTTATCGATCCGATGCTGTTCTCAGCAAATCGACTTCTGCCCGACAACTATTTGCAAAATTTTAATGAAAAGTTTTGGCCTACATCCATATAAGATCCAACTGGTGCAAGAATTAGCGGAGACCATGAATTGCGTCGTATGTTCGGTGAATGGGAAATTTAATAAGTCTTTATCTTCAAATCCACTTCAGCGATGAGTCATTTCCTGCCATAAGCAGGATTTGTCGCAGATTTGTCGCTTCCAAGCAGATTTGTCGCTTTGGAAGGAGCACAATGCTTGTGAGACTCCATCTCATTCCGAAAAAATCACTCTTTGGCACATGATAGAGGAAACATCGGCTCATTTGTCTTTAGAATCGAAACCGGTGCCAACACTACTTTAAATGGCGAATGCTACAGAAAAATGATTCTCGTTTTTTTTTTATTCCTCATGTCATTGAAAATCATTTCAAGGAGAAATGGTTGCAACAAGACGGCGAAACATGCCATACAGAGCTCGGTAACGGATGTATCAGCACATATTCCCCTCCAAAGTTTGGTCAATCAAACAGCAAAAAGAATTTGATCGTACCAGGAAGAAGTTCTGATGCGAATGGATGATGTCAATAAAGTCAATTTTATTCTAAGTTTCGGTTTCGATGGTTCTACAGGACAATGTGCATTTAAACAAATATTTAACAGCAATTAAAACTATTTATGATTTAAATTTTGTTGATAAATAAATGTTATCGCTAACAGAATGATGTAACTATTGCTAAATTTTAAGAGCCAGCTATTACCGTGCATACATTTCCTGCCACACGAGGTGGGAGTGGCAATAGGCTAAAAAAAAAATAAAAATTTACTAATATCTTTGGTGAGCATTTGTAGTGATCCAATTGAAAGCCAAGAACTTATTATTTTCCAGTAATCTTCAACCGCAGTAGCACTTTAATCTATCTTCCGAAAATGGGCGTGACACTGCCCAATTGACTTAAATTTTTTACATAAGACTTAGAAACTCTTTATTATTGTATGTACGAAATTTGAAAGTTCTGGCTGTTTTTTGTAATTTATTGTCTCAAAAACCTCTCATTGGCCCCATAGTGCAGAGCATGAAACCATCACTTTGTTGTACCAAAGGTTTGGTTGCCGAATTATCTCAAGAAATAAAGTAATTTCAATAATAAAAAATGCATAAATTATTTATTATTTGGAGTTTACATATTAGTAAAACAAAAATAATTACGTAACAAACATAACATTTCTTGAACTAAAATAAGCAAACAAAAATATAATTCATAAATATGTTATACATATTTTTTAATTAATACTCGTACATAAATATTATGTAGTAATTAAAAAATAAACTTTAAGATAATTTTATAAGTTATTTCAATAGTCTTTTAGAAAAAAGTTTAGGACTTACGCGATTCTATTCTTTAGTGTTGATAAAACTTGACTTGAACAAATTCTTTCACTTTTCGTTGATGTTGGAGAAATCGAAAGCAACCCATAATACAGAATATCTAATTACACAGTCCTTTTACCGGATTTCTCTAAACGTATAAAATCTTCCATTATGGCATTAGAGCAGGGCTGTCAGATGTGGCGATTTCTCGCCAAACGTGGCGATTTTCAAACTTGTTTGGCGACCTAATTTTCGATTTGGCGACATGGCGATTTTTTTGCGATTTATAAAATAGTTGGCGACTTTGTTGGCTATTTTTGATGAGCCATGAATTTGTTTTGAAATTTGTTAAATTCAATAGGAAAATATTAAATATTTTTTATTCTAGTATTTCAATGTATGAAATTTGATGCATTCATATGTATGACCAGTATTTAAAACTAAATTATATTGAAATGGCCGATGAAGACAATGAAAATCTTCGAGAAATTTTTTTTTCACATATAAATGTGCTCTTGAAGAAGTAATAAGTAGAATTCTTTAAAAAATTAATATAATTAAAGTTTATGAACATTTTTCCATTATAAAATATGACAAATTATCACTGATAAAATTCGTTGTTGTTAAAGATATTTTAAAAATTTTTATGAATCCTAACGTACCTTTGGATGTTAATGAAACACAATGGAAAAATACCGTTTGTTAAAAGAGAATTTTAATGATGATATTCAATCTAATTTAAATCAGTTTAGACCAACAATTTATAGCTACAAGGATACGGCACCTACGTACCATTTAAAGGAACTTGCATTTACGGTTCTGGTTATTACAACTAGTAATGCCTGTGTTGAAATAATGAATACCACTAAAATTCGCCTTCGAAGTAGAAAGCGATATGAAGTTTTCGACACGTTTTAACGAGTTATAAGTTGAATGTAAACAGTACATGTTGCATTTATTTTGTCCCTTCACAATGTATTCCAAAAAAAGAACACAAAAAGGGAGTCTTCTCGGTGAAGTATATAGCATTTTAGATATATCATAGAACTGCAACTACATACAACTGTATTGTATATCCAATATTTGTTTAATACTTACCGCAAAAATTCTTTTTTTGTCGCTTTGAGTAGACTACTATAAAATATTCTATACATTGCATTTTGTGCTTACTAATTATTTTTTACTTTGTTCTAAATAAAATTAAACAAAATATATCTTGGCGACTTTTTTTGAATTTTTGGCGAATTTTAGCGATACGGAAGAAATTTTTTTTTTTTGGGATTTATAAAAAAATATTTTTAATTATTCTAAAAATACATATATTATTGTCAAAAACTAAAAAATAAATGCTTTGGCGATTTTGGCGATTTTTGACATTGATTTTGGCGAAAAAGTTCAAAATCAATCTGACAACCCTGCATTAGAGGCCTGTTTTATTTTATTTTTTTTTTTTAGTTTTTAACTCTTCTAATTGTTTTGGTTAATTTTGCTAAAAGATTGATATGAGAAATTTAAATCGATATAGATTTTCAATTGAATTTTTCTTTAAATGAACGTAGCGATTCCTGATTTCAAAAGTAGTTTAGGTAGCAGAAGTTGGTTCTCAAAGTATGAGATATAGAACATATTTTTTGAACTTTGAACACGGTAGTTTCCAAAATTGGTTCGATTTGAATTCCACGTAATTTTGATTTCGATTTCCAGAACATTCCCGATACAAACAAAAAGTACGTGAAACAAAAAGCTGTTGACAGCAAACACCTATTTAAAATCACTAAACACCTTCTTTTCTATGAAAAATATTTTCTAAGCTAATATCTTTTGTATATGAGACGAAACAAATAATTAAAAACACAAAAAAATGTGCTATAATACTAAAAAAAAATTTAAAAATTTCGCTACATCGGTTAATCGACTGCAATTAACCGGCTTAATCGTTTATCGAAAATAGCCAATTTTAAATTAACCGATCAAACAATCAGTTAATCGGGTAGTAATTTATCCTAATACCCTAATAAATATATAATTTTGAAGATGCATGCAGTCATACCTAAAGAAAAAGCAAAGCCTTAGGAAGAAAGCAAAGTAACTTAAGATGTATAATTTAGTCAAAATTATGGTATCACTCTTATACTAGGCCACTTAACTATTCTATTCTATTATTTGCCTGGAGCAATTCAACATTGTAATGTGTTGATGTATGCAGAAGACGTAAAATTATTTTTCAGTGTTAAACTTCCTTGTGATCAACAACATCTACAAAATGACATGGATAGTTTTAACAAATGGTGTAAACTTAACCTGATGGAACTAAATTTAAATAAATGCAAGCAAATGCAATTTTCTAGAGTAAAAAAGAGTGCTTACTCCTACGTTACTGATGGCTGTAATTTACAAACTGTTAGTGATATAATGGATTTGGGAATATTGTTAGACCAAAAACTTAATTTTATTCAACATTTAACGATGACTGTAAATAAATCACGCAGTGTTCTGGCTTATATTAAAAGATGGGCAAAGGATCCCCTAACCACAAAAAGGCTTTTTACTTCGCTCGTTAGACCAATTTTAGAATATGGCAGCATTATTTGGGACCCGATCTATAATATCCACAATGAGCATATCGAATCAGATCAAAACCAATTTCTTATTTTTTGCTTAAGAAACAATTATAGAGGACGCCTGGTACTACCTTCATACTCAACAAGACTAGCGGAAATTAATTTACCTACTTTAAAAAACCGTAGAATGATGCTTAATATATCTTTTTATGTTCAGTCTTATAAATAGTAGCACACATTCTGAATATTTATTAAGTAACGTAAGTTTTAATATTCCTCAACGCTCACTCCGTTTTTTGAATCCTCTATATGTCCGGACATGTCGAACTAACGTTGCTATCTCAGATCCACTAAGAAAATTATGCAGCTGTTTTAATGAAATGTAGAACTTTATCGACTTTTCTATAAACATTAACATTATAAAAAGAATGTCATATTATTTTAAAATGAATAAGGTTTATTCTAATCTTTCTTTCTTTGCATCACTGAAAAAAAAATTATTATGTTACTACACTAAGATAGTCTGTAAGGAATTTGCCCATAGACTTAAATTAAATAAATAAAATAATATTCAACATTTTTTATTTTTCGAATTTATTTATGGTAGTGTATAAAGTCTTTCCTAAATATTTAAGGAATAGAACTATTACATAAAAGCTTTATAAAATACATAACTGAAATTTAGCTCATAGAATAAAATCGAAAAATAAAAAATCTTAAATAAGTATAATAAAGTGATTTATGAAAGGATATAATTCCCAGATTCTATGAAATAATGTTGTTATTTCCAGGCATCAGAAATTAAGAACCGAAAACTTAAAATTTAAGTTTTTCATTTGAAAAATTCAAAACTCATGCGTACAAAATAAATTTTTTTTTCTGTCAGTTAAAAAAAAATAGGAAACACAAAAAAAGATATTTATTTTTAAAGTACAATATGTGTTTTGTACATGAAAAGAAACAAAAAAAAAAACATTTTAAATTTTAATCCCCATATTCATAAAAAGATTTTTGATTAATAAAAGGTTTATTAAACAAATTTCCATATAAAATTAGTTTCATAAACCTGCTGTAAAAATAAAATATTTTTTATGAATATGGGGGTAAAAATACACAAAAAGGTTTTTTTTTTTTTTTTTTTTTTTTTAAATATTTGTCATTGGTGTTCAAACCATGTTTTCAACTGTACAAAAAAAAAAATAAAAATTATTTCGTTTTATTTTTTCTTCAAAGTTCCAAATAATAAAGTTCTTAAAAAAACGTTTTTGAGAAAAATATTTTTTTTTTATGTTTTTAGAAACTAACAATAAAAACTCAATTTGAAGTTAAAATTGTGAATTTTAATGTTAGTATTATATATTTTAATTAAAATTATAATATAAAATTGTGCTTAAAATTGCAATTGCAAAAAATCTTTAGAGATTCTTAATTATCAAAACTAGCTGCTGTTGCATTAGCAGTACCCGCAACACAGGTATCTGTGGAGACAGCCTTCAGTGCTTTGCCAATTATTATGACCAAAAATAGAAGGAATTTAAGTTCTGAGCATGTAGAAAATTTATTGTTGCTCAAACTCAACATCAAGCTAATTGATAAGATTACTATTTAGCTGTAGGATAATTTTTATCACGTTATAACTACTTATTATTAATAAGCTTTATATTTCTTACTTTAATTTTGTTCGTATGAGTTTAAATTTTGTCAATTGAAAAAATTCAATTTTAAGTTTTCGGTTAATTTTTTTCTTTTCATGTACAAAATAATATTGTACTGAAAAAATAAATATCTTTTTTTTGTGTTTGCTTTTATTTTTTTAAACTGATGAAAAAAAAAAATATTATTATCAAAGTTGTTTTTGGGAATACTATTATTTATTAAAAGATTTTGTTTGTTGTGCTTAATTCCCTTTTTAAATAATTGATAAAAAATACTGAAATTTATTGTTGGAGGATAAGCTGTTCCTATGCGCATTTCACTGGTTGCTTATGCCAGATCATCAGGAAACGTTCTACTAAATAATTTTAGAAAAGCCAAAGCTATCAGCAAACAAGACTACAGAGGGAATGAGAATTAACTACAAACGCTCAAAAAGTCTTTTTTGCAACGATATCAAAGCTTAAACAAAATACCAAAGCTTTGATATCGTTGCAAAAAAGACTTTTTGAGCGTTTGTAGTTAATTCTCATTCCCTCTGTAGTCTTGTTTGCTGATAGCTTTGGATTTTCTAAAATTATTTAGGAGAACGTTTCCTGATGATCTGGCCTAAGCAACCAGTGAAATGCGCATAGGAACAGCTTATCCTCCAACAATAAATTTCAGTATTTTTTATCAATTATTTAAAAAGGGAATTAAGCACAACAAACAAAATCTTTTAATAAAAAAAATTATTTTGTACGCATGACTTAAATTTTTAAAAAAAAAAAATTTAATTTTCAGTTCGTAATTTTTTGTACAAAAGTACAAACAAAAATATTTTTCTAAAAACCTTTTTTTTGAGAACTTTATTATTTTGAACTTAAAGAAACAATATCAAACAAAATATGTTTATCTATTTTTGGTTATTGTACAATTTAAAATATTTTTCGAACTCCAATGATAAATATTTTTTAAAAATCATAAAAAAAAACGTTTTCCGGTCCTTGGTTATTTCTAGTGTCCATAAAAAGGGTTTTGAATAAGAATTACTAAATTATACAATGACTTCAAGAAATGTTAAACTTAGTTTAGTTAGAACTCTTATACAATAACTATTCTACTAAAACTTTTGCTACCATTGTCGATTAAAAGGTTATTTACGAATACATTTAGCAGATTGTAAAAGCTTATAAGAAAAATTTATACAACTCTTATACTAAGCCTTTCACTCTTATAGAATAGAATTAATTAAAACATTGAATTTGTTAAACATTGAAAGCTTTTTTTTTAATCTAAACATCTATTAAACCTTTTTACTGGGCCTTTAAACTCTTATACTGTTAAAACTACTTTCCATAGAAATGATTGTAAATATAGTTACTAAATAATGTAATAAATTTATGATATAATAAATGCATAAATATAACAAAACACTAATACTAAACCCTTTAAAAGTATTACCAATTGAATTGCCTTAATCCCCAGAGAAGGGACTGTAAACACAAATAACTAAACAGAATACAATCAATTTATAAAACATTATATGCATAATTTTATCAAAAGCCACAATTATGAAACTTTTGAAATATGTAAATTACGTCAAATACCTTTTTTAAATCATCCTCTTTAGCATAAAAAAAAATTCATTTTAGATTGTTTTCTCTTCTACTCCACTTTTTGTATTCCAAAGTGTTATGTATGCAGTATGTGCTAAAGAGCTTAAGTCCCTGATTGGAATATAAAGTTTTTCTTAATGATTGAATTCTAAAGAAGCCAACGAACCACTCCACAAACAATAAATATAATCATTTCAAAGAATTGTTTATTAAAATCTATTCTTTTTTTGTTCACTCTGAAAACAACAAACCAAGAAAACATATTTATCTTTTTTAAAGGCAGAGGGTTTCCTTTAAAGAGCAACAATAAGAAAAAAACATAAAAAAGCTTTAGTTCTTTTAAAACTTTTTTTTTTTTTTTTTTAAAATAAACAACAATTTTGCTTTCTGTAGTGTTAAGTCTGTTTTTTGGGTTGTTCTACTTTTATTCTTGATGTGCTTTAAGCAAAATTCAATAGAGAACAAACAGCAATAAATGAATATAGAAAGGAAATAATGTTTTTTATGGTGTGTAATGTTTTGTTTTCTATTAATGTACACGAGTTTGGCAGAGTCTGGAAGGTGTTAATTGAAGTTGAGATCCGTTTATAACAAAATTATCTCCATATAAATTTTGTGTAAATATGGAACTGATCTCTAGAATAGAAAATTAGCCAGAATATTCCGAAAGCTAAAGGCGCCATTCAATCTCTTGGATCTATCTAACATAAAGCTAATATTTTTTTTAAAGATTTTTAAGTTTGGGGCTTCATATTGTTTATATATGCGCGGATACTTTAGCGAATTTTTAGACTGGATTAAAATACAGTGGGGGGATTCACAAGGTGTGCTATCAAGTCATATCGTCATAATGTCCTAAATAATATTTTACAATTGTTTAAAAAAAATTATTTTTTTATGTTGTTTGAAACACAACAATATTTTTTTTTAAGCAATTGTAAAATATTATTTAGGACATTATGACGATATGACTTGATAGCACACCTTGTGAATCCCCCCAGTATTTTAAGCAAATTATTATGAAATTGAAAATACGCACATAACCATGCTTAAAGGGAGCATTTGTTAGTATTGTGTACCGAATGGTTACAATGGGCAGAAAGCTAATATTCTTTTGTTAACTTTTTGCCAGTGTCAGCCATGTGTTTCTGGTACAGATGTTTGAATATAGAAATGAAAACAATTTACCTTACTGTTACAATGAGGTTTCTTCCGGATCCCTAAACAAGATGTTTAAATGACAGCCTCTTAATGATTTGCTAAGCAAGAAGTTTTAACAGTGGGGGTATCTCACGAATATCTTTTAATAGACAAACCAATAATAAAATATTTGGGACGTCATTCAGCGAAGCAATTCTTTAGAGGAAGCCCAGTACGGCTTGGATGCAAAAGTTGGGTGATTGCAAGTGCCGATGGTTATTGTTATGTTTTCGATGAGTACTGCGGAAAATCAGCAGGAGAATCTAGTATTGAGCCGTTAAGATCGAAAGTGGTCACGAACTTGTTGAATAAGATATTATTTATTTTCACAAGTCTTGCATTGCACACTGGGAAGTTTGAGCTACTTTTTATCCCAGAATTAAATTCAGCAAAAGTTTTGTACCACCGATATTGCTGAAATTTCGAATTTAAGAGTGTTTCATGGGCAGGCATGCTGTTGTTTTTGATTTTTGTAATAGTTGAAATTTTTAAGATTGCCAATATTTTTAAAAAATGTCTATATTTTGCTTTGACGAAGCCAAATCTTGTTTTGGAGCATTATTTAAATCAATTTCACTGATAATAAAATTGTAAACCGCATCAGTTTTTTTTTTTCTTTGTTTCACAAATCCAATATTAAGAAAGTCTGCAATATTTTAAGCCGACGCTGTCTGTAAGAAAATGATATAAATCAATAACCGAAACGAAAAATCATAAAAAAATAAATTCACAATTTATTAGCATCAATGAAAAACATCGCAATCTACGGCCAACATTATCAAAAGCTTATGCGAAGTTTATATCATAGATTACATAGATAAGAAACTCCCTTAGAATTGAAACACAAATATATTTACCTCTTCACACATATAGAAACAATACAATCATGGCCTAATTAGGAGGTCTGCGCGAAACTACAACAATGCAACAATAGAAAAAACAACACGCTTGTGTAAATTATGTTAAAGAAGTCAAACCTCAATGCATTTGTTTGTGTAAAAAATGGACAAGATGTCAAAAACAATTGCTACAAAAACAATTGCACGGTAAAAATACAACTCTTCAAAAAATCAGCAGGCGGTTCGAGCAGACCTACTAATTGGGCCATAGTATATAACTAGTATGCCGACTGGTGAGAACGTTCTCTTTTTTTTATAACTCTCATCACACATATAGGTTCTGTGTGAATTCAACACACTTAAGAACAACAAAAACAAAACAAAATTTGAAATTTTTTAATTTAAAATTTTTCACAATATAACACTTCATGTTTAATTTTATGACTTAAACACATAATTAATAATTTTTTTCAATACATTTTGCTAATTTGCTTTTACAAAATGTTTTTATTTTTCACAAACTTAAAATTTTTAAATAAATTTTTTTGACACTAAATTTTTTCTGTTGTTAATATTATTAAAGCCAGCAGAGTAGCATTTTGTGGTATAAAAATAATATTTGAAATCATTAATTATTTATATATTATCCGATATTGCAGAATAAAAATTTAGCAAACATGGCTTTTAAAAGTTTATAAATGCAGCCAGCATTCAATAAATTGAAAATTTATTGAACTAAGAAAATTTTATTTTGGAAAAAAAAAAATTGTTGCCACATTCTATACGATTTTATGCAACTATGTTTAGTGGTGGAAATAGTTTTATACACCAATACATTTGAAAAAAATCTTACTAATACAAACATAAAAATGTACCACTGACAGTTAAGTTATGTACCTGTCAAAGAGTCGGCATACTAGTTGTATACTATGAATTGGGCCATGAACACAATTGAAAAAGTTCACCTTAAATTTTTGACAAATATTTTGTAAACAATAAAAAATTAAAAAACAATATTTTATAAAATGTTTTTTTTTTCTTTACAATGTTTTAAAAGAAATTAAAATTTTTTGCATTTTATTGACTTTTAAAACAATGCCAAAGTTTTCTTCCGTACTATCCTTGGCGCTGGTTGCTTATCATTGAAAAATCAAAAGAAAAACAATGCAAGTTCGCGTTGTTAAGTGTTTCCGTGGGTTGTTCATATGCGTGTTGGTGGCGCGCTCCAGTTTCATCGAAATATATGCAGAAGTTATTTGAAATATCAAGACGGTGAAAAAAACTGATGGAAAGCGGCGCGAGCCTTCATCCGGGGTATTAGATATAAACTTAAATAATGTTGGCCACATTCCACAAAAACTTGCAAGCCAACTACGATGCGCCGTTTAACACAGTATAAAGCCCATTGGCAATGTTAGAGATGCGAAATACCGAAAAAGATGTTTTGAAAAATTTCACGTCGGCCCTTTTTGGGGACATCCATTTTTTCCGGACCGGAGAATAAAAATGCTTTTAATAGTAACCGAAATAAAGTTATATAAGTAAATGTCCTTCTAGTTCATATTTGGGTCCAAATGGGTTAATCAATACATTCTTTTAACCACATGCTTTGTGGAGTATCTATGGGCATGTGTTCCATAGAAAAACCGACCCTTGTTTAGCAGCTGGGGTTTTTATTTTAAACAACAGTTTTATTTAAACAAAATATTTTTTTTTGCACTGCTTTGAATCTAAATGTAAAGAAATTTTGAAAACAACAAAAAAGAAAAAACGGAAGACAAACAAGGCAAAAATAATGATAATATATTGCGTATTGTTAACAAAGTATGAATGTATTTGTTTATTCTTCTCTTGTTTGTTTTTTTTTTATATTTAATTTTTTGCAAAATAAAAAAATATTAAACTTAAAGATAAGGTTTCCTTCATACAAAACATTTTACACTTAGGCATAAAACAAATAATTGTAAAAAACCCTCGGGTTTTCTTACTTTTTTTTCTTGGTAGCGGTAGCAGTAGAAGTGGTAGTGGTGTTACTAGTGTTGGTATTAGTATATTTGCAAATGGTTTTGGATTTCTATACAAGCACAAACAAACACACATGCAATTATTTTTCCCTCTTTGGCTCATTAATTATGCCTTTCAGCACGTTTAGATGTTTATCCAAGGAAAAATTTAAAGAAAAAAATATAAAAACATAAAAAAGGAACGGAATATTTAGTTTGCTTGGATGGCCAACTTACAAAGCAAAAAGAGATACAGCAGTCCATATAAGGGTTGTCCCTCTATCTACCGCTTTAATATTATGCAAAGTAACCCAGTTATCAGATTTTTTATTAGTTTTATTCTTCTTTTTTTTTTTGGAATTTGTTGCATTTTTTAAGTGTTACAAAAAAAAATTACAATATAATGCACAGTGGGGCGGAATCGGTAAACCCGGTAAAAAGGTCGGCCTTTAACAAATGTTTTGTCCGATTGACATTCTTTTAGTACGTTTTATGCATATTTAGGTGTTTTTCTTATACTACTGAAATTATGTATTTAAAGCTTGTCCGGACAAAAAAAAAATTGTCCCATCTTGTATCAGGAAACCAGTAGCTTTCAAAAAAGTTATAAAAGGGTAAGGATTGTTTATTAATAAGCCTGTTTAATAACAATTCGGTGTTATTTCCTTAAAAATGTTTTTCTCTCTAAAAGGGTAGCATGTTTTATTCTAAACACTTCACCCTTAATAATGTCACTTTTCTCCCTTTAGTAATCGACAGTGTTGATAGATCGGCATTTAGTTCGTGTTGAAATAATACATTTTCTTATCCCTTATTGCTTTATGTGCAGCGAAGTCTTTCTATCGGACTTGAAACTCTTGATTTGCGTAGTAAAGTTTATTCTTTACCTATATTTTTGATTTATTAAATGGAAAAATCATCAATAGTACATTAAATCAAATTATGTTATTTATGAATCACTGTTAGCAGCTTTTGTTAAATTTTTTATTGGAATTAGTAAAATGAAATGGACCATCAACTCAATTTTAACTAAATGTACAAGCATCATAGAGCGAGTATCATGATATTTTCATCACGATATAAAATATATTGCACTATCAAAAATATATTGGTCCTTCCCCGTTAAAGAAAAATTTTAACCATTTTTGAATTACTACATTTGAATCTGGTTTTTCGGCTATAGAAGTTGGTGCACTATATTGTTCAACAGTGATATTCAGCTTTGACAAAACACTATAAATAAAGCATCCTTGGCTATCGGTATTTCCAATTTTTGAGCAACTTCAATAAAAGAGGGTATTAACTCCAATAATTCTCATAATAATATTCGTAATATTCATATCTACCTGTATATACTTTTTGGCAAAGAAACGGATGGTTTCAAAATTATTTTTCTTTTGCTTTTAATGTTTAATTATAACAAATTTCTGAGTGTTTGTAGGTAATTCTCATTCCCTCTGTAGTCTTGTTTGCTGATAGCTTTGGCTTTTCTAAAATTATTTAGGAGAACGTTTCCTGATGATCTGGCCTAAGCAACCAGTGAAATGCGCATAAGAACAGCTTATCCTCCAACAATAAATTTCAGTATTTTTTATCAATTATTTAAAAAGGGAATTAAGCACAACAAACAAAATCTTTTAATAAATAATAGTATTCCCACAAACAACTTTGATATTAAATTTTGCTTCTTCTAAAAATTTATAAATTTTTACTTAACCCTTTTAGGGTCAAAAATAATTTTTGGCGGGATAAGAATATGAAAATGTGTAGTTAAGGTAAAAGGGAAAAATAATAGTTTTTGCCTCATGCAGCTCCCCTGGTTTTTAGGGAATGCCGAACATATTCAAAATTGACCTTCAAATGTCCACAAAAAAACCTACAATTTATTTTTGTGGTATTTTTTTTTTTCAAGAAAATACTTATTTACGCATGTATCAATACTTAAAATTTTTTTTAATATCGCCTGATCCCCAAAATTATTATTTTTTTCTTTCTTCCTTAATCTAAGCTTTTTACAAATTTCCTGACTTGGGTACGACAATGCACTCAATAATAAGAAAAGAAAGTCAATGTCTACTATAATAACAATTTAAAATATCAAAAGTGTCCCTCTTTCAGATAAAACAAAAAAAAAAAAAAAATATATAGTTAACTGTACATTTTTATACAGTGAAAGTGCGTAGAAAGAGAGTACAATGCAATTGCGAATATATTCGACAAAAGGGTTAACAAATTAAACTGTTTACAATTAAAAAAGCTTCGGTTGAATAAACAAAACGCATATTCAAATTATATTGAATTTTTTGTAACAGAGACGCTTTTTTGTAAAAAAAAAACGGGAAAAACGGAGCCCAGTTCAAAGTATCGATGGGACATTTCACTCAAAAACTGGACTGTCCCGGCAAAAACTGAACTGTAAGCAAATCTAGCCAAAAAATTGCGTTCCTCGTAGGAATCTCCGTCACTATGATTTCTTTTTTATTCAATTACATCGATCGAATTTTGTACTTAATAGTCCTTTTACTACAGCTTTAACTTTATTTAAATAATTATCTCATAACTTTAATGTGGAATTTAGAATGCCATAACATTACTTTAAGTCTGTACTTTTTTATAATATGGGAAAAAGTCATATATAAATATAATTCTTAATTAAAATTGTTTATTAACTAATTTAAGGTTTTTATACAGTGTGTAATGTACAGTGTTCCATAGACATAAATAAATGAATGCTGACTTTCAAAATAAAATTGAAAAAGTTTGGTTCCTTTTTCTGTGTTAAGTCTTTCCATTCTAAATTTTCGAAAGTTTTCATTAATTCTAAAAAAGTACGTAAATAAAATATTGATTCACTAATTGAATGATACCGTTACTTATGCATCACCCTGCATAAGCCTTGGAAATATCTCATTAAATAGATACTTTTCATTCTCTCACTTTAGGATCTAAATTTTTTTAGTAACTAGTCAAACATTTTGCGAAATCGCAAAATTGTTAACCAAACACTTTGATTCAGCCCCACTGTAAAATGTGTAATACCGGAAACAGTATTTTAAGTTCTTGAAATACGTAAAAGAATAAAAAAAATTAAATTTTCAAGTAAAAAAATCACTAATGGAATTGTGCACTCCTCTAACAAAAAGCTAAACTTGTTTTAAAAAAATGTACTTCATTTAATTAAAAAAAATTTATGTACATATAAATTTTTATTCAAATAAAATTAAGCTTCTCATAAAATATACTGGAATTTTTACTATTATCAATTAATATTTTAATTATTATTTTTACAACATTTTTCGTTTTAAAATATCAATTTTTACATTTTCATAAATTATATTCGGTTTTTTTTCCTTATTTGATTTGTTTGTGTCAATTAGTCATTAAATATTTAAATTTATGACTTTGTTATTGATTTGGTTTGTAAATGCAAGAAAAAAACTTGATTGAAAAAATATTATCTCATTTTAAATGTTGATGTAGTGACATTTTTCTGTTATGACTTAAAACAAAAACTGGAATTGTATAAAAAGTCCATTTTTACTCAGTATTGGTTAAAAGGAAAAATTATTATGAAAATATTTAATAGGGGCTTTTACCCGTGACTTGTTCACGTGAAAATTGGAGCAAGATTTAAGGAAAAGGAAGGGTTTTTCCAATAAAAATATTTACAGAAATTGTATTTGGTTTTATACATCTTTACTTATTTTATATTAAAATATTTATAACAATAGCATTATAACATTTATTATTTTCCGCCAACACATCGAAGCTTTAAGCTCTCAATGCTCTTGAGCAACCGATAAACAGCTGTCCATGTACAAAGCAAGAGGTGTTTAAATATGTATGTTCCAGCCACTGGACCATATGCATTCTGTATACAAAATTTATCAAAATGAGAAAAAGTATCAATAGTGCCCATTTTTCCCGGTTTTTACATTTAATCTTCAAAAAGCTTAACATTCAAAAGTAAAAGTTTTATTTTTTTGATAATTAAAAATTCAGTTTTAGCAAACTTATTTTGAAAATTGTTCTTGGACCCACAAAAATATATGTACGTATTCTGGATCCTTTTAAGTAGTGGAGTTGATTAAAAGTTGTCCGTCTATTTGCCTATAGTTTGTCTGTCCGTGTAATTGCTGCAATGGATTTACTGAAGACCCCTAGATGTGATGGGGACCAGGTTGTTCTATATTTATATCGCGTACAGTCCTGAATAGTTTTCAATTGAAATTCAGATCGATCCACAAATGGCTGAGATATCAGCAAAATGTTACAACTGCCTCTAATTTTTACCCATAAATCTTTTCTTTTTTTAAGTCTCGTAATAATTTATGAACTTTATTTTTCAACTTTCAGAAAAAATAAACTAAGTAGAACAGTGATAGTGAAAATAACAAGATCGATCTATTAATGACCTGATATAGACAAATAACTACCTTTTTCTTTCAAACATCATGGTTTTTGTGCGAATATAGAAATAATTTATATGATCACTGTTATATGGCCTAATCTCATAGTTGATCTTAGCCACTAGGTGGCAAACAAGGCGTTAGAAATAGTCAGCAACAGCACATAGGGCGAACCGTTATACGCCGCACTTTCCCCTCAAAAACACATCTCATAATAATAGTCATAAACTAACGCACAACCAACAACGCATTTTGATACCTCAACTTTTCATCTGCATTTTATTTCAGAATTTTCACTGCTCTATATACATATAACCTTACCAACGCAAAACCCATTTTGACTATCTCACAAAACGTGTCACAAGAGTGCAAAATTAGCATTTATTTATTTATTTATTTTATTTTTATTTTATTTATTCATTAATAATCAAAAAGCCTACATAGGCCAAAAACCATTAGATATTAAAATCTCGATTAAGAAAATTAAACCTTAACGTTGCCTTTACACATGCAAGTAGTGGCATGCCACTGTTCTATACATATTATAAACGAAAAAGTGTTCGAAATAGTCGAATCTCATGCCATTTGCGTTTCTGTTTACACATGCCACTGCCAGTTCATTTTCAAAATGTCGTCGAAGCGTCAACTTGAGATAATTTGTTTACATCTCAAATTAAAAAAAAAGTACCAGAAAACAAAAAAGAGTTGCCGACTTCATCACATAGTTTTAGTTTTGGGGAAATAGTTTACATTTATTTATATTAGCATTATTTTAGCAAAATTAATGCTCTATAATTAGGAAACTTTTAACGCCCGTTACTACAAATTAATCATAAAAATGCATTTAACAGTTAAAACTTTAATTACAGTTCGACAACAATCCAGTCGATTTGCATTAAATATTGAACAGGGTAACATTGCTAATCGTTTTGACATTTAGTGGCATGCAAGTGCCAAATTTCCACTCGCATGCAATTTTTGCTGCCACTGGAGCTGCCGTTGCGAAAAATGTGAGTGTATTAGACCCCTTTCAGACAAGCAAAGTTTACTTTGCAAAGTCTTGAGTTTATAGAAGAGAAGGGAAAAGAGTATAGCGGGGGAGTACATACTTTGCCGTACTCGCAAAGTCGTTTTGTTTTTCGTTCGTAGATTATACCTGAAGTTGGCTGCAACTTTATATTTTTATACAGCGTTACCAGAATCTTTGGAATAAAAATTGTCATATTGCGAAAGAAATCATATTTTGAAGAGGAAAATCTTAAATTTTTTTTTCTTAATTTAAATTTTTTAAAACAAGGGCAAAATAGTAAGAATTATTAATTTTTTATAAAAACATACTTCTTATTATTTAAATTGAAATACATAAAAACATAATTCGTCAGTATATGAAACTTTATATGAATACATTTTTTCTTTTCACAAATATTTTTTTTATCAATATTCTAAAGGTACGTTCAGACTGATGAAATATTTGAAAGCAAACATCAAATATTTCATTAACGTAGTCTGAACACACAATATCAAATAAAATAACAGCTGATTTTGAACAAATAAAAGTATTTGCCGGCAAACAAATATTTGTTCAATGTGAACATAGTGTGAACACAAAAAATCAAATATTTTAGTAATTTTTGAGCAAACATTTATTTGATATTACAAAAAAATTGTAAGAGCAAACAACGACAAATAATTTTAGCCATGTTCCGGATAGAAGCAAATTTTCCTGTAAGTTTTCGGATTCTTTACAATTTTAAAGATTTTTTATAATTATTAGACTTTGCTATCGTGCCGCTATTAGCATATTTTTGCGATTTTCCGCTAAGAAAAATAGCTAACTTGGAAACAAACCCTAAAATATATTAGAAATTGCTAAATCGGTTAAAAAAACAAAATGTAGGGGAAAAACAAAAAAAAAATGTTGTAAAAATAGCGAAAATTCGCGAACCAAAAATTCTATAAAAATTGCTTAATTAGCGGTAATTCGCAAAAATTTGCTAATAGCGGCACAATAGCAAAGTCTAATAATTATAAAAAATCTTTAAAATTGTAAAGAATCCGAAAACTTACAGGAAAATTTGCTTCTATCCGGAACATGGCTAAAATTATTTGTCGTTGTTTGCTCTTACAATTTTTTTGTAATATCAAATAAATGTTTGCTCAAAAATTACTAAAATATTTGATTTTTTGTGTTCACACTATGTTCACATTGGACAAATATTTGTTTGCCGGCAAATACTTTTATTTGCTCAAAATCAGCTGTTATTTTATTTGATACTCAAAAATATTTTGTGTTCAGACTACGATAATGAAATATTTGATGTTTTCTTTCAAATATTTCATCAGTCTGATTTAAAACAAAAACAAAGTTTTTAGAATTTGTTTTTGTTTTAAATGTAGGTGTTCGAAAGAAGGAATTCTTTCGCACATTGGAAATAGGTTATAATATGCCTTTTTTAATATTTTTATGTCCAGAAATAATGATGCAATTTTGTGTATTCTAGATACTGGGTACAAAAGTGTGCAGCACCAACACACATCAAGCTGATGCAAAACTTCTTTAAAAATTGACTGTTTAAATAATCGTGTATTTTCTATAAGCAAAATTAAAGTAAAAATCAGAATTTCTAAAAATAAAAAATCATCATTTGAGATAAAAATCTTTAATCATATTTTTGTTAAAAAAAATAATCCAAAATATGATAAAATCATCATTCTGGCAACGCTGTTTATATATTATATTCAAACAAGAGAAAACAAAAATTTGTCAAATTAAACTTTGTGTGTCTGAGCACCAAACAAAGTTTAAAAGAGAATTCAACAGACTTTGTCAAAGTAAACTTTGCCTGTCTGAAAGGGGTCTTAGTAAAAAATCGTGAGTGTATTGAGTTTTTCGAACTGGCAGTGGCATGTGTAAATGCTAAGTAAATTAGATTAGATAGCAAATCGAAGCGATCGCAATTCATTCGCTCGATTTCGAATCAGATTGGGTTCAACCATTTCGACAGCTTTCGATCGCTTGCTCTTACGAGTGTCAATATTTGTTACTTACGTAGTAAAAAAATATAGTAGTGCCATATGAGATATTTCTATAATTTTTTGCGTTTTTGTTCAAAAGTATCAAAATTAATACTTATTTGCTTGATAACAAATACAACTGTGTTTGAAATTTTATCAGCTGTATAGAAATGTCAGAAAATAAAAAAAAAATTTATTGATACCAAAACTTAAAAAAACAGTAAACAAACAAAATATATACGCAAAAAATAAATAAAAAAAATAAAAACAAATAAATAAACCAATTAAACAATTACAAAAGCAGCGACCCATTAATTTTCTGTACTAGAAAAGTTAAATACTTTCCTTTGTAAATACCGCGACCAGTTTTTTGCAGGCTTTTGTTGTTTTTTTTGTTTTTTTTTTTTTGTTTTTGTCCTGCATTTTAGATGTAAATATAAATATTATTTCAAAATCAATTCAAATCTATGGTTTTCTTCTGCCTTAAAATATAATGTCGTTTACCATCTTCTACTCTGCAATAGAACGCGTAGGTGGTACAATGGCGTTTAGTTTTTGGCTTCTACTTTTCCGTTGCTCGTCCATCGAAAATTTATTTGCTCCAAGCACTAGTGCACCTCTCGCCAACTTAAGATTTTCGTCCATGTATTCGACAAATGTTAGCAGTTGCTGCATTGTCGACTTTATATACCCATACCACAATAGTGGAGAGGGTATTATGCATTTGTGCTGATGTGTATAACACCCTAAAATATGGGTCCTATATCTACTTTAAAGTATGCCGATCAACTCAGAATCATACTAAGGCGATCCAACGATGTCCTTCCAGCTGACAGGCGGGCTGGCTGTCCATGTAACCTTGTGCGCAAAGTACAAGGTTCAAAAGGACCAAGCTTATTGGAAATGGGCCGAATCGGTCCATAATTTTACTTAGCCCTAATACAAGATTCTTTCCGGATAGGGTTTTTGTTCCGATAAATGATATTATTATGCTGATATTAAGATTAAATATTTCTTACCAAATTTTATTAGAATCGGTCTATATTTAACCATAGCTCTCATACAAATAATACTCCCGAAAATGGCTTTTAATGCCATAACTTCCTTACAAATGTTAGTATTCACATACAAATTGGCGTAAATGAGTTTTACGATAGCTAATATGTCATAATAAAATGTTATCCTGGTAGGTCCAAAATAAACCATAGCTCCCATATAAACCCCCATCCTAAAATCTCATATATTTAGATAAAGATACCTAAATAATATTCCGCACAAACAGCTCTTAAATAACCTCTTAACCTCATAACATAATTTTGTTCAGGATTGTCCATGATTGCCCGTGGGTCCCAAATGGTCGGGCTTGTCCGACTATACTTTCTTACTTGTAACTTTACGTTTAAACAATCAATAAAATATTTTTGTTTTACATATGTCCATATGTAACAAGTGGTAATGTGCTCCATTTTTATTTATTATTTATTTAAATTACTCTTAACTATTTCTTGTTTTTTAAAATTCAACGATTCGACAACAAAACAACAAGTGAGTGGTTTTGACATTTGTGTTCGTAATCTTGACAATACCTTCGATATTGATAAACCGCTTTTTGTATGAAAGTGCTTACGTTTTCTTTCGAGTTGTCGTTCGTTCGAATAATCGTACAGAATAGAGTTAGTTGAACCCAAATCAGTTTTCGATCGCTTAGAATGCGATCGAAGTTGTTCTTTCGAAATCGTTGAACAGGCCATTAGTTCTTACACCTATTACATTTTACCTTATTTTACCTTTACATTAACTGCACTTCTTTAAGTTTATTCTAAATAATATCAGCAAATAGTCAGTAACAATTATAGCGCATTATTTTAAATATTTTTCTAAATAATATTCTCAAATTTTGTCAAACTTACTGCGAAATTTCTCTCATCATATGGTATTATGGTGTTCCACAACCTATAAATTCTGGCAACAAATGATCTGTGCATAAAGAGTGCATTTAATGGAAAATATTTTAAAATTTCGGTTTAGCTTGACATCTTATATTTTTTTTCGTGTTTATTGACACCCATTGGAAAAGCTTGACAATCAAGCCAAATCAAGCCCGCCTGGCTACTCTAGCTATACGGTATCCGCTACCAAATATATAATATTAAGTAGGATAACATCAAAGTTTTTATCAAATTACAATATTTGAATTCGGAGCTTATTTGGTTACCAAGTTATTGCCACTCAAGCCCTTTTTAGAGTCCTATTTTAATCTTATAACCATCTTTAAATTAAGTTAAGGCTTAAAATCACACTAAATTAGGAAATAATATTTAGTAATAAACTATAATGGTCAGGTCAAGCTTTTAACTGCCAACATTTTTTTAAAATATGCAAGAAATTGCTTGACAATTTTGTGGTTTTCATATGCAACAGCGCATGCCCTAAAATCAATTTTTTCAAGAAAGCCAAAAAACCATTCTAGATCAAACTATGAGCTAGGTATTGCACTTTTTAGACTTTGTTATTACGTTAAAAAAAGCGGAATTGGTCCATATTTTTTTCAGAAATTTTTCGAACCATGTAAAAAGCGTTTAAAATTAAGCAACATCTTAAAATCGAAAAAATGGACATACCCGTTTGTCCATGAAAACCACAGAATTTAGCAAAATATATATAAATACACCCAAAGAAAAAACATGTTTATATATGGTCACCGCCAACAAAACTATTTTAAAAGAAAAATTTTTAAAATATTATGGTTAATTTAACCATCCGAACATGTTTTGGTTAATAATAACCACAATATGCTAAACACTTATAATAGCATAGTTGGTTTTCAACCATTGCATTTTGCTCCTCGACAAGAGGAAAATACTATTGTTAACTTAAAAACAAATTATTGTCACATTTATCCAAAACATGTTTAAAGACAACCATGATATGGTTGTGGCTTCTTGATGGAGGACCAACATAACAATAATATGGTTGTCGGTGACAATAATATGGTTAAATTAAACATCATATGCTTAAAAATGTTCTTTAAAAATAGTTCTGTTGGAGGTGATCATTTTTAAACGTGTTTTTCTCTGCGTGTATGCATAAACCTGAAAAAAATCGTTATGCAAAAGTTTAGAAAATTCTGGAAAAACTTAATTTGTCAGTAAAATGTTTGAAAAACTAGTTCTAATGGTGGTACTTCAGTAAAATAGTTGGCATACAAAACCAACCCCCTTCCAAAACTCGCTTTCCTCGATGAAATTTAACATGAATTACTTTAACGTTAACTACGTTCATGCCAACATTTTGTAAGGTTCATTATTTGTCATCGGTCTTATGTAGAACTCTTTCCAAAAAATCACTTTAATCCTTACAAAAAACTAATGCAAATCGTAGTGTTGAGCTAAAATTTAATACAAATATTTTTTTAAACCTTTTTAATCCGCTCTCTATCATGTTTTAGTACACTTATTCACATATTGGGTCTGTACCAGATATGAAAAATTCGGCTGTGGGAAAAATCGCCCCAAGAAAAATGGCCCAAAAAAAGAAATGAAAAATCGCCCAAAAAAATCCCATGTAAAATTGGGCCTAAATTTATATGAAAAGTGACCTAAAATGTTTGGGCTATTTTTCGTTATTGTTGGGTGATTTTTCGTTTTTTTAAATTTGGTGATTTTTCATAAAAAATGTTGAATGAAAAATGGCCCATTTTGTTGATTTTCTCCTCTATGGTATAACAAACACCGGCTTCGCTTACTAAAGCTTCTCTGCACAGCCGGCCTTCGGCCGGGCGCAAGGATTTTCTCCTCTATGGTATAACAAATACCGGCTTCGCTAACTAAAGCTTCTCTGCACAGCCGGCCTTTGGCCGGGCGCAAGGATTTTCTCCTCTATGGTATAACAAACACCGGCTTCGCTAAGTAAAGCTTCTAAAATCTGCCTTGTTTGCAAATGAAAGCCGACTATGCAGAGAAGCTTTAGTTAGCGAAGCCGGTGTTTGTTATACCATAGAGGAGAAAATCCTTGCGCCCGGCCGAAGGCCGGCTGTGCAGAGAAGCTTTAGTTAGCGTAGTGTCAATGGACACTATGACACTTTTTGGGGTGTCATAGCGTCCATGGACACTATGACACTGGACGTCATAACATGCCACCGGGAAAAAATTCGTTTTTGTTTTTTGGGTCATTTTTCATTTTTTTTTTGGGCCCTTTTTCGTTTCTTTTGGGCAAAATTTCATATATAACTTTTTTGGTCATTTTTCATGTTCTGTTGGGCGATTCTTCATTTGGGCGATTTTTCATTTCTTGTTTTGGGCCATTTTTCTTGGGGCGATTTTTCCCACAGCCGAAAAATTCAGTTTGATTAAAGGAAACTTGTCAGGCTAAAAATTACGGCAGTAAACCCACAATGTAAAATGCCCTTTTTTCGCTATGCAAGATTCAAGGTGTGTTATCTTTTATTTTATTTGAGCTAACGTAAGTTTGCTTACCTTTATTCCCAAGTTTGGTGAAAGTGCTGCTACATGAGCGCCCGAACGTTCTGTAGTTTTTGGGGCTAGGATCTCAGATCCAGTGCTTGCATTGCTCCTACTTCCTAAGACGCTCTTAGGCCATTCAGGATTTACTGATACTCCTACCCTCCTGATTTATGTATTCTTGGGTTTCAACAGATTTTCCTACGCGCCAAAACATTGTTGGTTAAAGGATACACGAAGTCCTTTCTGGACAGTGGGTGAGGTTGGCAGTTGAAAGGAATTGGCTGTGTACAAAATTCGATAAATCCATTTGTATCCGCGTTACTTTGCTCTTTGACGTCCCAAAACTATTTTAAGACTTTAATATACTCTTTTTGCCTTTTCCTATTTTTCATTTCTTTCCTTTGGATTAAGTTTAAACTTAGTTTAACGTACTGTGAAACCCGGATTTTATTCGGCGAAATTATATTTTTTAATTATTTCATTAAATACCAACATTTGTAGCAAAACAAGCTGTTCCGTCAACATTTTATATACACACTTGGTAATTGCAGCAAAAAACCGTTTTCATATTAACTAAACGTAGTTTAACTGAGATCTCAAAAACACAGCCTTATTAGATATTAGCAAAATGCCACGACTACCTCTAATTTTTACCTATAAACCTTATCCTTTCGAAGTACTAATATAAGTTATGAACTTTTTTCTTTCACTTTCTTCTTAATCAAAGTTAACAGAATACTGGCAGTGAAAATTTACCAAATCGGACCATAAATGTCCTAGTTATATGAAAATAAGTACCTTTTCCCGAAATAATGAATATTTATTTAATGCAAGCGGTAAATATTGAAAATCAGCCAAATCGGTCCCCTACTTCACCTGACCGCCATACAAGTGTCGTACAAAGTAAAGTGCTTAAGTGCGATAGGGACCATACAAAACAAGCTAGCTTGATAAAATTGAGCTAAAATATTTTCAGTTCATGTCATTTGCTTGGTTTTCAAAATCAGCGAAATCGAACTATTGTTTTGCCTAGCCCATACTTATATGCTCCCGGAAGAAGGATTTTGCCACAATACCGCCTATACCGTATGTGCTAAATTGACCCAATTTGGCTCACACATTTCTTGAATAAATAATAAAAAATGCACGATTTTAATTGTCAGTCACACCTGAAGCCTCTTACGAAAATGGGCGTTCAAATCAAAATCCATTTCGTGCACTTTGTGCGACCAAATGTGTGCACAATCGGGAGAATTGTGCGCAAATGTCAGCAAATCGGGTCTGTAGAAAATCTGAAAAAATCACCTATGCATGCTCGCCCATTTCGTTTATGGGCTGGCGGCTTCATCGGGCCGTACTTCTTCAAAAATGAGGTCGGCCAAGCAGTTACCGGGAATGTTATCCGCTATCGCGAGATGATAATGAAATTATTATGGCCTGTAATTAAGGATATGGACCTGGGCGATATGTGGTTCCAACAGGATTTTGCCAGTTGCCATACAGCCAACGAAACAATGGTTTTTTGCGCGAGAAATTCAATGGCCGTATTATCTCACGTCGTGTCGATGTTAATTGGCCGCCACGATCATGTGATATGACACCGTTGGACTTCTTCCTTTGTGGATATTTAAAAGAAAAAGTGTACGTCAATAAGTCAAGAAGAATTCGGCACATTAACGACATTGAACCTAAATGATGTGTCAGGGTCATTGAACATATGGATCATCGGATAGTGGTATGCCATCGAAGCCGATATTTTGTTTCACACATTAGTCTCATAGATCTTTGTATCATAATAAAATAATATTAAGATAATCCTCTGAAAACTGTTTGTTTTGTTTAAAATAAACATCGTTTTGGTTTGGCCACCTTTTATAATGAGTAAATAATAGAAATCACCGAAATCGGTCAATTTTTTTAACTGGCCCCCATACGAGTGCCTTCCTAAGTTTAGGATTTTGGAAAGATATTGGCCATACAAAACAAGCTAGAAGGATAAAATTAAATTAAATAAGATAAAACTTTCTTTTCTTTGCCAACCATTGTGAAGGGAATATAAGACTAGGCATAGCCGAATATAGCAATCTTAATTTCCTTTTAAAAAATTCATCGTTACGTTTACTTTCGTCGAACGTCGAACTGTCAGGCAGTTCATTTTTGTGTGTACAACCCAACCGCTTACATTTTCATCATGACGACGTTGACATGGTATAGACAAGTATATAGACAAGTGAGTCGAGGGACTTACTTGTCGAGGCGTTTCTTATCGAGATTAGGATTAATAAAAGGATCCATTAGCTGCAATGATGACGTCTAGACAGGAGATTCGAAGAGCGCATAATGCGAGTCATGGGGCTTTAGAACCAATTCTGTAATTTGACAGGATATCCACAAGGATGCAAAGCCCTTCGGTGAAATATTATTAGAGCCATAGTTTGGCTCTATGCACAAAAATGGCCTTGAAATGGCCAGAAAAGACTTTTTACAATACATGCAGGTAACACCGGAAGTGATTCACTAAATTTATGAGCAATTACCGTTCTATCAATAATGCCTCGGACCAAAAGTTTAAAGGAAATGGTAATCAATTGGACACCGCCCATCTCTTGAATATATACATGGAATTTCATCAAGAAAAACTTTATTTGAGAAACTCTCATCCTTTTTTATCATTTTTTTTAATAAATTGGTAACAAATTTTGTTACTTTTATTTTTCAAAAAGTACTACATATTTTTTTGGGAATTAGGCATCATTTCTTAATTTTCTATCCCTTTAATCGAAATAAAAATGTCAGAGTCTTGAATAGTTTTCTTAAGGACATTGTGTATTTATTTGCTATTAGTATAAGTTTTTAGGAAAATACTTTTTTTCCTATCGAATAAATTCCAATTTGGTTAATCAATATGCTTGTTTTTAATAAATATTAATATTTTATGTAAAAAATGGCTGAGCTCTTCACCGCAAATACAAATTAGTTTTGTTGATTTCATAACTAATGTATTGGATTAATAAATAACTAATTTAATTTGTATATAAATTGTATGAGAACAAAAGTAACTTAATTAAGGCGTATATAAGTGACGTCAGATATTATATTGTACTTATGATATCATTTGATATGATATTTGGTTGTTCCTTAGTTTATTACACTATTCGAGGACAATTAAATTTTAACAAGATTTTTCCTAATTAAAAAAATTGTAATTAACTATGACATTAACTTGTAATGAAATGAAAATTAAATGTGTAAATAAATAATTAGGATATAGGTTTATAAGCAACTAGAGATTTTATTGCGTAAGTATAAATGATATTTTTACCACATTGTTTTCTCGATCGCTGGGGCGCCATTTTGTGATTGTCATCCAGGCGTCACTACTTTTTAGCATATACCAAAAAGTGTTCATAATATTAAAGAACAGCGTTTATTAAAATAATTTTCGTTGACAAAATAATGAAAAATAAAATTATCCGATTAAATGAACATGCATTTATTAAATATATCGTTAACATGGATTTAGAATAAATAATATACATATATATTGTTATATATATATGGGGGATTTCACGTCAAGTGACCCAACTTTTGAAATCGATGTCTTCTGATACATACCCCACTCGCATCCCACTAAACGACCAAAACTACCTTAAAGGAAAAGACCTAAGCTTTCTTTTGAGCAAAAAAAAAAAAAAAAAAAAATAAAAAAATACCCTTTTCAAAAAAATACAAAAATAGTTTGAAATTTAAGAAAAAAAAAATTTTTTTAAAATTTAAAAAAAAATTTATTAAAGGACTTATGTGATTGAGATTAAATTTTTTAGATTATTTATCTTTTTGTTTTTATTATTATTATTTTCTATTAATTTAATTATTATTAGACATAAATAAAAAGATTTAATTTGTCAACATCTCTATAGAAAAAGTGATTTTATTCCTGGGATTAACATATTGTGGGTATTACAGTATCGAGGGAATGAAATGCTAGTTCGGTATGTTATATACCGTCGGAAAGGTTAATTTGTCTAGTTTCTCAGCATAAGTTTTATTTTTAAGATTTTAGAAACACTTACACATAAAAAGGAAAAAATTTAAAATAGTGCATATGCTAAAAATTGAAAAAACCTCGTCTTGAGTTAGAAATTATTTTTTTTTATACATATCCCACTCGCATCCCACTAAGCGACCAAAAATACCTAAAATGAAAATACACAAGCTTTCTTTTGAGCATAAAAAAAAAAAAAAAAAAAAATGCCGTTTCCAAAAAAAAATTAAAAATAAGTTTAAAATTTAAAAAAAAAAATTTTTAAAAAATTTAAAAAAATACCAAAAAAAATTTTTTCGATAGCTTGAAGAAATAGCTATCTAATTTGTTTGGGACAAATTTTGCTAACACCAATAGATAATAAGTTACATAGATGAGAAAGAACACCGGTTTGGCCAAAATGTCAAATTTTGACCCCCTCTAACTCAGAAACTTTTTGACCGATCTTGTTGAAAATTTTTGTGTCTAAACTACTATCCAATAAGACTAACCTTGGTGCAAATTTCATCCAAATCGGAAGACATCGATTTCAAAAGTTGTGTCACTTGACATGAAATCCCCCATATATATTGTTGTAATAATGAATGTTCTCAAAAATTAATAGAACAAAATCATATGTGGCCTTAATTAAAATGTACGTTAGAGTAAATAAAATGTTCGTTGAGCTATTGAAAGATTTTATTAAGTCTTATCAACACACAAGCGCAAAAATTTTATAAACTATGCGTTGTGCCTCGGAACTCGTACGTTAAGATCAATAAAGTGTTCGTTGTGCTAACAAGAGTTTTAACAAGTGTTTTAAACATGTAACATAACGTTTGCTAAGTTTGTTTTTAAAACAGTGTAAGTTTACTTGTTGTATTTCTTGTTAGAACTCTCTGCCCCGGTAGGCTAGCTGGTAGTGAGCTAGTCTATCAGTACCGTGGTTGCGGGTCCGATTCCCGCCAGAGGTCTCCTGCAGAGAAGCAAAATGCTTCGTGGGATTTAGTCTAAGAATAATAATAAAAAAGAAACCAAAGTTATAACAAAACATTTAAAAAAAAAAAAAAAAAAAAAAAAAGATATTTTTATAATGCAAAATTAATAAGATTGCCACGTCTTTTGCAAACACTTTCTCAAATTAAATAAAAGTGAAGAAGCGCATTTGTAAGTTAAATTAGATTCATTAAAATGATTTGCTATCTGTGTTAAAAAAAAATCTTAAATTCTTTGTATCCATTTTAGAGCAAGACGTCAATATAGAAGCATTTTAACTTATTAAAAGGCATCACTTGGGCGGACCTTTTGATTTTGATTGTCAACCAATTTCTTTCTTTGGGATACGGACCACAGCATCGTTCTCCTTTTTTATTAAGATCCACACTGTATTGTGTTTATCCAAGAGCTTGTACACCGACAACACTAACATCTGCCACCGAACCAGCTTTATACAACCATAATTAATCTTACATCTAGAAAAGCCTTTTTGCTATTTTCTAACAACATCGAAAATTCCAAAAGCAGCACAGAAGAATGCTTGTAAATACCATCGCCCAAAACTATAATGACAACAGTTTACACTTATGGCCGTTATCTCATTAGCCGATTATCTTTTTTCCCAACGAAAAAATGCACAAAAGTGCACATTAAAGAAATTTGATTTTCTCAATGTCTTATTTGCCTCTATTCTGTCGCAAAGCTAACCGGCACTCATCTGCCGATTATTTATTTGCCTTACAGATAAATTCAATCAGTTGACTTTTAAATTTTTACATGCATTTTGAGAGGTATTGCCAACTGAAAACAATGTTTGTTGTCGGTATATTCAGAAAACTAAAATCGTCAGCTTATCGGTCCAATAAAATCATGTCGACATTAAGTAAGGCAGTTTGAGAAAATTGCCATTAGACTGCGCTTTGAGCTATCGGATTGAAAAAAATGGTTGAAACATCTCCAATTTTTCTGCTTTTGAAGCCTTGAACCCTGGCAAAACGTTAATATGGTTCCATTATAAAATGTATTTATTAAGTTTTTATATTTACTTATTAAAGAAATAGGTAAAACATAAATGTATATCGTTACCTCAAAAACGCAAAAGGCCCTATCTAACATTTTGAAAGTTTTACAGGTGAAGCAAAAGCTATTAAATATGATAAATTTATAAATTGCATTAAACTGTTTATAATAAATTTTTCTTCTATTTTTCTTGTAAAACCTTTGTTGTTTTGACAATTAGCAATGTTGCATATTATGCAAATTGTTGGTTAGTCCTTTTAGCATTTTTCGCATTATCTTTTGTAGATAGGGCCTTGTTTTTGGTAAATAAAGTCGCTAATTTTGGTCGAAATATTCCTAATTGATTTGTGGTCATTTGAGTTGATGCAAAAAGTCGATTTTTAATTTTTTGTTAGAAGGGTCTTTTAGGTAACGTATTATAGTTTAATTCAATATATCTTTATTCAATTAATAAAACGACAATTCATTAAATACAATGCGTATTACAAAAAAATGTGTATTAATAAATATAGCGCCAAAATACATTCAGAGTTGCAAATTAAAAATTTGCGTTTTTTTTTTGCCTCCTTGAGCCTTAAATAACAAAAGGCATATACAGCCATGTCACAGAGTACAATTCCGTTCAGAAACGGAACTTATTCCATATTTTTACGAAAAAACTTTGCAAATAAAACCATTTTTGGTTTTATGAACGGAATGGGAGTTTTCTGTATCTTAAAGTCCAAAAAGCTATCAAAATATACTTTCTATCAAAAAACACATATGTTTTCTTCGGTTCCGAACGAAATCATTCCGAACGAAATTGTACTCTGTGACATGGCTGATAGAATATATTGTTTTCAAAAGATACTTATGGGGGAATTCATGTCAACTTTTGAAATTGATGTCTTGCGATGTGGATGAAATTTGCACCAAGATTAGTCCTATTGGATAGTAGTTTAGACACAAACAAGATCGGTCAAAAAGTTTCTGAGCTGGAGGGGGTCAAAATTTGACATTTTGGCCAAACAGGTGTTCTTTCGCATCGATGTAACATATTACCTATTGGTGTTAGAAAAATTTGTCCCAAACAAATTAGATAGCTATTTCTTCAATCCTTCGAAAAATTTTTTTTTTTTTTAAATTTAAAGTTTTTAAGCGGCTCCTTTTTTTTGCTCAAAAGAAAGTTTATGTCTAGAACGAGTGTCAAAATAAATATCATAACGATGCAGTCGAAGTTCTTGAACAAATAAAAGAGAAATATAAAACGTCACAGAGTAGAGCTGAAAGAGGTCAACTTCTTACGCTTGCTCCATCGACATGGAGTTGTGCAAAAATATTCAAAAGCATGTGATGGTATTGGAACAAACCTCGAAAAAAAATGCAGAGAAGTATCGCCTCCAGTGCTCTCATCAACATCGCATTTAAGATGCGACTGCTTTATTCTATTGGGCAAAGAACTATTGTAAAGAATCTGAAATAGTTTTAAGTACCAAAGAGAATCATTCAAAACACTGAAGAACAGATTCGATGATGCGGTAACAATTGAGGACACCGCTCAATATCATGCTTTTATACCGCTTGTCGATGGAAGACTCAAGTTGAAAAAGTTTTCTGCCTCTACTCAATGCGATTTCTTTCCAAAGCCAAAAAATAAACCAGCAGCGAAATCAACAGCTGAACCTAGTAACGCCAAGAAAGGATTGGCAAAAATAGCAGAAAATAAAAGCGATAAATAGGGAGGATGAAAGACATTGTATTTAAAAATTTTCAAAACTTAAACACTTCATCAGCTACAATAAATTAAGTGTAAAAATAGTTATGATATAAAAGGATCTAATGTAATTAAGATTAAATTTTATTAAATTATTTATCTTGTCATTTTTATTATTAATATTAGATATTATTATTAAATGAAAATACTCAAGCTCGAGGTCTGTTGTATGTAAAATGTTCTTTATTTGCTTCCAATATTTCGATATTCTTTGAATATCATCATCAGGGAATGGTTAATGAAAATTACACAGTGTAGTTTTTGATGCTGAAACGTGAAGAGCTATTACTCCTTTTTTTTGTAGTTTATGTAAATTTTCATTAACCATTCCCTGATGATGATATTCAAAGAATATCGAAATATTGGAAGCAAATAAAGAACATTTTACATACAACAGACCTCGAGCTTGAGTATTTTCATTTAATATTGAATTTTAAAGGTCGAATAAAAATATAACTTAAAAGAGAAAAAAAATTAGATATTATTATTATAATTATATATTAATTTAATTATTATTACAAATATATAAAAAAAAATTTAATTTGTCAACATTTCTATACACAGAAAAAATTAAAAATTGTCTCTAATCACCATATTTTTACCACATTTATAATATCACCCAAAAAGGTTGTTCATTTTGCACCAATTACCAAAATAATTATATTGATTACTAAAAATTGTAAAATTGTGAATATTTTTTTCAATAAATGATATTTTTAATTTTGTTTAAAAAATTATCAAAAAACTTTGCCGTTTCAAACAATGTGTTAATTGATTTAATTCAATATAGCTCAACAATTCCCAACAACAATTCTACAAGTCTTAATTATTTTATTTTAAACGAAAAAATTCAATTAACATTTTTTGTTATTTTAATTAAAAATTTATTTCAAAACAACTAAAATGTTAATTAAATCAAAATTGAATTTTTACTTTTCTTTCAACTAAAAAAATAATTGATTCAATTATCACATGAATTAATTTGAAAAACTTTTTAAATTATTTTTTTAATTGATAAAAAACTACAGATAATTTTTTCTGTGCACATAGAAAATGTTAAACTCACACCATTTTCGTTAAAAATACAATTAACTAAATATGTAAATTAGTTGGACAATTTTATAAAGACTACATACATACATCCATACGTAAAAATAATTGTTGCTACACATGCGAAAATTTTTAAGGTGATAACTGTCATTAATTTTAATTTAAAATGCCCATATGTTGCTTTTATATCTGTCCTTACGTCTGTGTATAATATCATAAATTTATATTGGCTTTGCTAAGCCAAATTAACAAAGAATAATTTGTGGCATGCCACAAATGCTTTAACCCCCTTTTCAAATGTCTGTTAATGGAAATTTGCAATTAATGAAGAAAAAAAATTAAAACAAATTTTAATGCGTTACAGCAATAAAAATGTACGTTAAAGAGATGAAAAGGTGGAACAATTTTTGTGAGTCATTTAAGAGGGAAAAGGTGTGAGCAAATAGATTAGTAGTGGGCACAATATATAAAGGGTATTTTTTTAAGCTTGGTGGAACTTAAAGTTGAAAAAAATAATACAAAATAAAATTTAAATACAATTATTAATAAATTGTCGACCTTGAGGTCTGTTTTTAAAAACAACTTTAAACTTTTATTCAAACCAATATTTTGGCAATTCTTCGAGTGCCTTCTTCAGGGTTTTTTCGAAATATTGGTTTGAATAAAAGTTTAAAGTTTTTTTAAAAAAAAGACCTCAAGCTCGACAATTTATTAATAATTGAAAATAATAAAGGTCGAATAAAGAACATATTATAAACATAAAATATAAATTAAAAATAAAAAAAAAATATTCGAAAGAATAAATTTGGAAATGATACGAGTGCTGTAGCTGACCTTAACGTTCTGAACGTCCAACTTTGGGATACTTTTTCGAGCATTGCTGGCTCTGTGTCACGAACAAGATTGGCCCTTAAGACGTTAATTGTTGCTGGCTTATCAGTTTAAGCCAGTGGTTTCATGTAGCCCAACAAGATATAATTAAGAGGTGTCAACTAGCAAGACTTCGGAGAACAGTTGACAGGTTCACTTCTCAAAATTAACTTAACTCCAAATTTTTTTTTCAGTCGATGCCTGCGGTCGCTATATGGTATCCTATTGAAACTATTTACCGCCTGGATCAACGTTCTGCGTATTCTCGAACCATAATTTTTCATGGTGCGGTTAACCTTAACGCGAACTCCGACTTTATTTTTGAAGAAATAAGGCCAAGAGCGTATAAACCTACCAAACGGTGCGTTTTCTGGAGTTTGCAAGGACTGTCGTAGACTCTTCTCACTCAATATGCTCCAATTTGGTTCATTACAAGCCCGTTAAGCCAAAAATAAGCCTCATCACTGAACACAATTTTGTAATAAATTATTGATTTTCAAAGTATATTTGGATTATTTGGTAGCATTGTTCAAGTGTGAATAAACTCATGATTTTTTTCTAGAGTTTACCGATAAGAAATGTCAAAAAGTTAGTATAAGAGTTCGTTTGACAGCTTGCCTTATAGTCATTTCTATCTTACATTAAAAAAACACTCTTTAGTATTTAATACTGGTAAAAAGTGCTTAAGCTACAGCACATTCTTGTTGTTTCGTTCGTGTTTGCGCAAACGAAATAATTCATTTATAGCTCGCGAATGTAAACTTCACGGTTCGTCTTACTGTGAAAATGCGGGTACATAAAAACTCTTAAATAACATATTCAAATTCACAAATTTTAAATGCTAAAAGTTCATTACGAAATAAACACAAAATTAGCATATTGAGGATAGAAAAGACTCACAAAAAAGAACTTAAACACCCAAATGTGAATGACATATAAAACAAAAAATTTTCTGTATTTTATGTTGTCAGTCGTCATACTTCATCAAACTTTATGCCAGTTTGTTTTTTTTTTTATTTTTTTTTTTAATTTCCTTTGTACATTAAGGAAGAAAAATAAGGACACTCTGCTTAAACAACAAGAACTTGTACGATTACGTGCGTCAGCTGTGTCATATTCTGCATGTTTCATTTTTTTAATTTTACTTGCTGCTCATTGTGGCCCATTGTAATGTCTTGTATTGTGTAGAGATTACGTTGAAATTCTATTTTATTCTTTTGCTATTGTAAGAAGGAGAATAAATTTTTTTCTATTCTTTAAGAACAATGTCAAACTAAATTGTGCAAAGACTTAAATAAAATATGTTTTTAATATTAAAATAAGGCATAACAAGTTTCTTGTTTTGGATTCACGGTAAGAAAACAGGAAACAGGCCTGACAGGAAAAGACTCACAGCAAATGAACGAACATGTAATAAAGTCATAGTTTCATTTCTGTGTGAATTCTATTTTTTCTTTTTGTTTTGGCGGAATGTTACACATTTTTGGAATATTTCTTTCGTTAAATATTTATTTAAGAAATGAGAATGAACTGAAGTGACAGCAACAACATTATGATGTGATGGATATTAAACAAATTGTAGGAATTAATTGGCAGAAGTTAGAAAAATTTTATGTTTTCATTGAAGTAAAAATTAATGAACTGAAGCGTTTTATCACAGTATACATTAAGCACAAATTCTTATTTTCCTTTACTGCTTTGATTTTTGTGTTGAATTTGCAAATGATAAGACTACCTTTTGATTCTCCGCATTTTGTCAAGATAAATAACCCATGGAACTGAATTCAAACACAAAATATTTTAAGCATGATAGAAATTGGGCACGGAGAGGCAACAACATCAACATGAAGATTATGAATGCATTTTGGGTTGTAGCGAACGAATAACCAATATCCAGTCAGTTTTACTCCATAAACTTCAACTTGCTTCGAACTACATCCCACCGATTACCAGAAGCGACCAAATTTTTTTAAACTACACAAGTGGACATTGAAAAAGTTTTTTTTAAATCATTCAAAAATATTCTTATTTTTGGAAACCCCTTTTGTACTTCATGAATTTATTATTTATTATTTATTCTAACTTAGTTATTTTTGAAATCATAATCGATTGGTCTTTTAAAATTAGATTTATGACTCATCGATTTGTTCTCCGTTTTATACTTCTTTATTTTTAGCTTGGACTGTAATTTTTTCTACAGTAAATAAATATGTATGTATATATAATTTAGAATGTTCTTTTATTATGTTTTTGGCATGCTTAAGCCGAATCACGTCACACTTCTCAGATAACGGTACATGTTTTTCGCTGTATACTTCTCCTTCAGCCGCTTTCCAGAGTCAAAGTCTGGTTTAATTAAACTAAATTACGCGTCTAATAGTTGATCCGATACAAAATGCCTGAGTTACAGTGGATCAAAGTTAAGATTTTATGAAAACTTTAATGTTTTCCACCAATTATTGTAATTTCGGAAGATGTTTTTTACCATAAACCTTTTCGTTTCTTTTGGGACACCATGTATTATTAAACTTATAATATTGCAGTCAGTACTGGCATGCATTGCCACTATGCACATACATATGTGAAAATTTAAAACGTTTGGAATTCGCAGAAACTAGTACACTCGTACTTTGGCTACGAGGTGGAGCTATCTAACCTCCAATGCTGCAAAAGCAGTTTCTGTTTATTAGCAACATCACCTAGGCAAATTCGCCAGTAGGTCCAACTTTCCCACAATGGGTGGAAAATAAGCCTTTATGTAGCTCTTTTAGATCTCTCAGTCCAGAACTTGAGTCCCAGGGGCTAGTGGTTTCTGTGGTCCCAGATTAGAATCCCTAGTCAGCTGCTATCCCGTATCTAATTCCTCCGAGGATGGAATACTAGATCGCATTGACAGCCGCAATTAAGCACAGCTCACGTGGGTCCGGTAATTAGTTCCCGTTGTATTATGTGGAACACTAAGAGGTGAAATATCCCCAATATGTATCTCTTCATAACCCGTGAGGGATGGCAGTAAAATATTTTCTTTTTGAACATAAAAGTAGGATTTCTTTCAAAAAAAAAAAAGAAACAAAAAAAAAGCGCACAATTTGTTTTTAGTGAAAGGGACCTGATTAAGAAAAAAGTTCTAGAAAACAATGCGCAGTTTTTATAATATATATTATATAATTTTTATAATCACCCCTATCGTGAAAAACAAGTGGAATTTTTGTTCCCATGAAATTTTTATTCTCCTCGAAGGGAAAAATGCTATCGTGAAACTCCCGTGAACAATTTTTCGCGCTATCAGTTCTCAGTGAATGTAAAAAAGAAGAAATATTAAAAAACATTAAATACAAAAAAATTTTGTTCAAAAATATACACGTATATTTTAAAGAAAAGTTGAAAAAACAAAATAAAATATGTATATTGTATTGGAGTGATAGTTTGATTGCAACATTAGCTTATTGCACTTTTATGTAGTAAAATAATTTCTAAAATTCTGCCACCACGTCTTTAAAAAGCTTCATATCTCCTCAGGCATTCGACCTATTTTGTGCATTTTGTTGAACAATATATATACATACATATAAGTTTGTGCCTCTTTCAACGGATCTTGACCTTAAAATTGATTTTATAAACTATAATATTCGAATTATAAGAAGAAATACTTACATAAATGTTTTGTTCCCCAGCAATAATAAAGTGAGAAATTCAAAGGGAAAAGTGAACAAATTACGAGGGAAAAAATTTTTCACGATAAGGGAAATTTTCTCCCCATGAACATTTTTTTCACGTTATTATTCTCCTATGAATTAATTTTTTTTTCATGGGAGTTTCGCAGGGAGAGATCGCAAATACGTGAAAAGGGAAAAAATTACGAGGGAAAAGTTATTCACGATAGGGGTGAATATATATTATATAATACAATTAAATTAATTATTATTAATCCCAAAGATTAACTCTAATACAGTCTATTTGCGAATTGTTAAAAAAAGTGTCCATTCTCATTAAATATTTGTTCGATATGACCCGTTAGATATTTGAGCAACTTAAAGGGAGGGTAACAGCGTTCCAGTCAATTGAATTGTAATTTGCCGACAGCTTTTTCGAGTATGGGGAAAAAACGGCGCTACAAGATAAAGACTCACATTGATGTGTCTTTTAAAAGCCCCACCCACTTAACTTCTAACGGCAGCACAACATGATGTCTGACTATTGCGGAGGTTCATTAAAACCCCCTTGAAAAGATACAAGATTAAGGACAATTTCATGTATTGAACCCTATTTACCTTAATTTTAAACAACTACTACAATTCCAACAAATTAGATGCTATTGACACAATACTCTTTAATAAGAAGACTTTCTAGTCGTAAATAAGTATTTGCTAATATTGTCTAAAAATGGATAACGGCAAACAATTAAAAATGACATTTCAGTATTTCCGTCTACCTAAACATCCGGTAATATCAAAAAAAAAAAAAAAAAAAAACACACATATAATTCCATGTGTATTAGACTCATTTGCTGCCTAAGTTGGGTTGATGCCTTGGCCCACTCCTTATTCATAATATTCTCTTCATCGTCATCCTTCCTATACCCACATCCATTGTGCTACAATAATGACACTACACAAGCCAAACAAAATACAATAAATGAAAAATAAGATGAAGCAAAAAGTTGCCTAAAGATGGATTATATTTATTTTGGATTTTACTTATTTCTGTTCAAAGCAAATATTATATTTAAGTGAAATACAGACAAAAAATACAAATGTATAGAAATTCTTAAGAACACTGCAGGGCTTTTTTTTTGAAAAACAGAGAAATCTTAAAAACGTGTGTCCTTCTTGTAGTTTTTATTTCTTCTTTATGTTATTCATATTATCTTTAAAGATTTTTCTTGTTTGTGAAAATATTATTTTTGTAGCAGCTAGAAAATTATTTACTTTCAAGTAATAGAAATTTAGTAGACCTAAAACAACAATAGCTAAGCTTGAAAGTATAACTTAAATTTGTACAAACGCAAACATCTGTGCTTCCTTTAATATGATTTTTAATTCTTAAATAGGACGACTATTCTGCCTGAGGAATAAATATATGTGATCAAATTTTCAGCAAGCGTTTTTTCAGAAAGACTACAAAGTATTAAAGGGTCTTATTGAGTGCTTTTAAAAACCATACCAATTCCTAATTTGTCAAAACATCCAAATTCGTTAATAGATTGTAAAATTTTTACAGACGTCCCAAAGGAAACGAAGATGTTGGTATAGTTAATACTTTCTTTGTTGTAAAGTCAATTAATTTTTATTTGATCGGAGTCTAAGGAATGGAGACGTAGAAAAGGGATGAAGGATAAGTGCAGCCCATTCTTAGCTTCTCAAAATCGCGCTCCTTCTAAGACGTTTTCCAAGCATTTTAAAGATTTCCGAAGTTATCGTTTGAATTTCTACTTAAATACTACATTTTCGTGCATTCTTTCAAATACCCCTAAAGAAAATCAATTTGGCGAACGATGCCTCTTAAAATAATGCGTTCGCCAAAAATGTCCTGTAGCAGCTCCAGTGTTTCTATTGCTGTCTGCGCTGCTGCCCCGTCTTGTTAAAACTGCTGATAAACTCCCCTTGGATTTCACGTTGTCTAAAAACGTGCAATAAGTAAATTTTTCATTGTCTTAGTTTATCCAGTTCTTCAGTCCGTATATCCTATATTAAAAACAAATATCAGTTATAAAGAGTGTACCAAAATTAACGCAAGATTTTAATATGTCGCCATTTGTGCAGTAAAGTGTTGGCAACCCTAAAAAAATTCGACAGCTGATAGTTTATGGTTACTAAAAGTATTAAAGCGTTACACGATAGAATAACTTTTCTTAATTTCTGAACAGTATTTTAAAAATAATGAAAGCTTGGCGGGGCAATTAACCCCTCGTAGGACATCGTCATGTTAAAGTGACTTGTCACGTGATAAGTTTAGTGTTAGTTCCCTTTCCCCTGTGGTACAGACTAGGAGAACGAAAGTGTTAAGCAAACTAACACGAAAAAATGTTCTATTTAATTTAATTTTTTAACTAATTAGTTAAAATATATTTTGTAGTCTGAGTTTTTTTCTTCTTAAACGCTTATACATTTTAGGACCTTTGCGGCAACAGATAATTTTATTTCAACACTTTCCCGACCTTGGATCCTAACTTACCAAGTTCAAAATATGGCCGGTTTCAATGTTGAATACAACCAAAAGTTTTTTGAAGGTAGCAAATGTCATGTTGGCTGTTTGCTTCCTAGCAGGGATAGTGACATAGAAAAAGTGTTTTATTTTCAAAATTGCAAGCGTTTTATCTAATGTCCAGATACTGTGTAAATAAACCGAATTTCGATCTACCAATTTGGTTTAAAGATTAATGTTTTGCTATTGACTGCCAGCTGCCTTCGATGGCGGTGAGTGTTAAACGGAGGGGTTTGCCGTCAGGGCAACCTGTTCGTGAAAACCTGGGTTCAATTCCCAGCTCAGTCAAGAACGATAAATTATCAATAAAATTTTAATTCATTTTATGTTGTAAAATTCTTTTCTTCATAAATATAATTTAATTAAAATTAATGAACTTAAGCCTGAATAAAATATCAAAAATTTTGATTAATATTCACAATATAAAATTTTTAAAATTGTTTTAATCAATATAATTATTTAAGTAAAAGGTGCAAATTCAACAAATTGTTTGCTTGATTCTATGAATTTGGTATGAACTTGGTGTTTAGAGGCAATTTTTAATGTTTTCAGTGTACACTACTTGTGTAGATTCGAATTACAGAATTATTGATATTAATTTAAAAAATTTATTAAAAATTAGACCAGCAAACAAATTAATAGTATCAATTAAATATTTTTTGAAATTAACAACATTTTATGCAGTAATGTTGTTGATATAAGTAAACGTTTAATTCACTTAATTAAATTTTTAATTAAAATTGGTTTTATTTTTGATGAATGGTTTAATTAAAAAAAAAAATTGGTGAGAATTTTTTCTGTGGTCCCGAATACAATTCCTGAGTCAATACTTATGGTTTCTTTTTTTCCGGGAAAAGTAAACTTTTTTAAACGGTGTATCGCGATTAGCGGAAGAAGTTTTATTCGTAAAAAATTAGTTAAGTTTGCCATAGTCTAAGCTTGTCGATATCATTTCGAAGGGCGAAAACGGAGTTGCGCCCATCCTCCGAGAAAACAGATAGCAATTGGAATGTGTTGCTTACAACGGTCAATTAAAAACCGGGCTCCAAAGAAACCTGATAGGACGAACCTTAGAAAATTATTTGTCTTGTTTTCTCATAAACAAATTTAAAGAACTCTAAAAGGCTCTAATGTGTTGCAAACATAAAAACTACTTTAACATTATTTTCTTATCTTAAAACATTTAAGCATTTGTAAAGTCTGGCATAACAGTAAGAGACTTAAGTAAAATTAAGCAGGAAAAAACTCTTTTCTTGTTTGAAATTTAATTTTAAGTTATAAAAACAAGAAGTCACCCATCCTCTCTTGCATGTAGTTTCTGTAGGTTTTATAAAATAAAACTTTCAAGATATGTTCTTAGAAACAAGATAAAAGAAATGACTCATGTTTGTTAGTTTATTCCTTTAAGTGTTAAATGTTGTAAAAAAAGGAGGCCGATACTTCCCCGGCCTTTTGATGCATTTAAATAGAGTTTAACAAAAGAGACTATAAAAATCAAAATAAACTTCGGCTAAGTTTTACGTTCATAGCTCTCAAGATCGGAAGATCGTCCATGTCGAAAAATACTGACTTTCCAGTTAATTTTGATTGTGCACAGAAAAAAGTGTTTTATCAATTAAAAAAATTGTTTAAAAAGTATTTTAAATTTACAGCCAGGCCCACAATGTCGACAAGAACATTAATTTCGTATATTTATATTGAAAACAAAAACAAATCTTAGTTTTTTATTATTGTTTTCAATATAAAAATGTTCTTGTCGACATTTTTGGCCTGGCAGTTAATTAATGTGATAATTGAATCAATCATTTTTTTAGTTGAAAGAAAATTAAAAATTTAATTTTCATTTAATTAACATTTTAGTTGTTTTGAAATAAATTTTCAATTAAAATTTTAATTAAATAACAAAAAATCTTAATTGACTTTTTTTTGTTTAAAATAAAATAATTTTTACATTAAGAATTGTTGTTGGGAATAATCAATATTTATTTAAATAAATTAACACATTGTTTGATATGGCAAAATTTTTTGATAATTTTTTTAATTAAAATTAAAAATATTATTTATAGAAAAAAAAATATTCAAAATTTTAAAATTTTTAGTAATCAATATAATCATTTTGGTTATAGGTGCAAAATCAACAAATTGTTTGCTTGATATTATGAATTTGGTGATTGGAGAAATTTAATAATTTTTTCTGTGTGGGCCTTAAAATTGTTAATATAAAATTTAAAAAAAGTTATTTATCTCAATTTTGGCGTTTAATAAGAGACAGAGGCAAAACCTTTTAAAAAGGCCATTCGCCAAGAAGATCTAACATTCTTTCCACCCTTAATGCAGCCCCCTCTTTTGCTCCTTGTTACTACTGGTAGAAACTTTTTAACATGTCTGTCTGTTTCATTGTGCGCTTAGTAGGTTGCCTGTATCCATCTACTAAGTCATTGTTTCCTGCCTTAAGTTTAAACAATTTTCTTGTCAAACTTTAAGATTGTTGTAATTTGTTGTTGTTGGTTGGAAAACTAGAAGAGTTGGCAAAATAAATATAAGTTATTTTTTCAATCTTCAAAGAAAATTGTTTACATTATTTAAAGATTACTTTAACTTTCAGTGATTAAAGATGATAAAGATAAATTATTGTATAAAAAAATATTTTGTATTCACGAAATTTCTAAGTGGACTTACATGTTTAGTAAGAAATGTGGAATCTAAAAATTGATTCGAAAGCCAAGTTTTTTTTAAGATAAGAGATGTGTTAGGGCATGCTATTACTCAAGATTTTGAATCAATAATCATATGAGTCAGTAAAATTATTAAAAGTTGATTTCCGAAATTAGCATCGCATTTAAGACATTTAATTAGCCATTAATTTTCCAAGCTGTATCAAAAAAAAAAAAATTTAATCACAATGTATTGTTAAACGTATTGGTCTTCGCATAAGGGCCCTACCTAGCATAACTCATGCTTATTGGTCGAGCAATAGCTTTTGGATAAAGTTTATAGAGATAAAGACTAGTTAGTTGTCCATATAATGTAGGGTTGCCAAAAAACCAAATTCAAATAACTGGACAATGTATACAACATTTACCCGTGCCCATGTTCTGTAACTCCCGCATCGAGAAACTTTTCGATTGAAATGTGAGAAATGAAACAAAAATACCATAAATTGAAACAAACAACCGTTTTTCTTACTTAACTGCGTCTGTAGCATTTTTGGCGAGTAATTGCTGTCACGTAAGAAAATTACTCGCCAATTTACAGAAAAAGTGTGTTAACATTATTTGGTATAGCCGACGACTGTATTTTCGCCGCCGTTGTTGAAAATTTTTCAATTTAATTAAATTAAGTCGCCGTCAACGATATGTTTGACTGACGTTCTAAAGATCTGCAATTTCATATCGGCTTCGAGTGGAATATTTTGACATTTATAACGTAACGACATATTCTCTTTTGATAGTTTAAGACATGAGTTACAGACACACTTTTTTTCTCACTTTTCGAGAAACGATGGAATATTTTGTTTCACATCTTTTCGATGCGAGAAGTTCTCACCAAAGTTACAGAACATGGGTATTGTATTTTGAAAAAATAACTGGACAATTAGAAAATTGTATATTACGTATATTACGTATATATATATATATATATATATATATATATATGATAGTTCAAAAGAGTAACATTTTATTTAATTCTTTTAGCACGTACCAATTAAAATTCAGTCATACAGGATATTACATTATGTCACCTGAAATCTTAATAGCCATAAATAATAAGAAATGTCAATATCAATTTTTTTGTTGATTATGATGTATTTTGGTTAATTACATCATGATCAATCAAAGATTACGACCTTTTGGTTTTAAGGTGGCGATATATATTAATTTAAAATCGATACAAAAAGTATAACAATTTTTTTTGCCAGATATATGCACATAAGACCGTTAATCTTAAAAAACCCCCGTACATGCTCTAATATAAAGTATTTTTGCAAGAAGATTTCGAAAAAAAATTTAGACCGAACGTAGGGGTCACGTTTTTAAATTTTTCGTTATATGTAAGACATTTATATTTCGATCTAAAAATATGATATATCAAAGGTTATGTCTCGAGAAGGCTAATAATACAGACCAAATTTGTAAAAAACGTTATTTATTACGGTTTTAGACGTACTAAAGTGTTTTCCGAGAGTGTGCTTTATATAGGAATAATGGTAGTGTGCTTAAGGTATATATGGATAATGGACACGGAATTTGAAAGTGTAATTTCTAGTTCTATAAAACTGTGTCATTCTTTAAGATCCGACTTTAAGTCCAAAAGATATAAAGCAAAAATTTAGAAGAGCGACTGCTACGTTTAGCAAAAAAAAAAAAAAAATTCTCTCTCTACGTACACTGTGTGCCCCGGTAGGCTAGCTGGTAGTGAGATAGTCTATCATTGCCGGGGTTGCATGTTCGATTCCCGCCAGAGACTCTGGTATCCTGCAGACAAGCGTAGAGCTTCACGAGATTAGCATAGGGATAAAAAGAAAACAATTATTTAAAAAAAAGAGAAAAAACTATAATGTACATATTTTGTATTGCTATTTACAGAATTTGCTAATGTTTGGTTTAGTTGTAAGCAAAAATATTTGAAACTTTTTAAATAAAAAATAAAACTTTGATATTTTTATCAGGCTCAAGTTCATTGACTTAATTTTTATTAAATTATTTTTATGAAAAAATAAATTTTACAACATGAAATGAATTAAAATTTATTGATCATTTTTCATTCTTGACTGAGCTGAGAATTGAACCCAGGTTTTCCCGGACAGGTTTCCAGACTAGTTTCGATTGTAAGCATACAATATCGTCAGTGGGGTTTGCCGTTTTACTCACTCGGCTATTGAAGCCGGATGACGTCAATATCGGTAGATCGAAATTTGCTTTGAACGAACGATAACTTATTTTAATTGACATACATGTTCTTCCTTACTTCTTGTTTTTCGTACTTTTTGCCAAGAATTCTTCTTGAAACCCAAAATATATTTTTTTGGTTTTTCATGCTTTTGTCTTTCTTTTTTCTTGTTGACATTTTACAGCACAACTTGAAGGGCAAATGTAAACATATAGCTCGTGCCTTAGCTGTAAACAATAATTAGTATTATGGTTATTATATTGAACTGTTAATGGTTTTTAATCCCAGCTCAGTCAAGAATGAAAAATTATCAATAAATTTTAATTCATTTCATGTTGTAAAATTCCTTACTTCATAAAAATAATTTAATGTAAATTAAACTCAATACACATAAGCCTGATTAAAATAACAAAATTTGAATTAAAAACCATTAACAGTTCAATAAAATAACCACAATACTAATTATAAAAAATTAAACTTTTAAATACAATTTCGCAAGGACATTCTATTCCTTTCTTGTGAGTATAGATTGTTCACATGCATAAAGTACTTTCCCAAAAAGTATTGATAAAGGGTATTTTACACTATCACACAAGTCTTACGTTTTTTGATGAAAATGCTTCCTTGATCTAATTATTGTATGAACATTTTGAAAAAAACGATATCAAATTATCATGACAGGGTTGTATTTTACTCAAAATACGCAGGGCTTGTGTGATGCTGTAAAGCACCCTTAATTGAAATGGAAAAAACAATCGAAATCAATTAACCTATATAGATTTAATACTTTATTAATATTTAGTAACTTATTTAATCACAAAATTATTTTTAAATATTAAAGAATTTTTTTTTAACTGGACAAATTGTATATGAGCTGGTAACTGGACAAGACCCAAAAAAAGTCCAGGCCATTCCAGACCGTCTGGCTACCCTAATATAATATCTGTAGGTCACATTTGACCAATGTTGCTAATTTTCACGTCTATCGTAAATAAAAATGAACACTTTTCTCCTCGAAATTTTATTTTTTTTTTAAAGGGAAAAGGGAACAAATTTTGAGAGAAATTTTATTAACGATTGTTTTAGGGGACATCTGCATTGTAGCTTTGCCTTCACGTGCTATAAACACATTGGTGCAGCCTTTACCTCATGCTTGTCTGTAGCTTAAAATTGTTAGATCTCCCAGATCGCTGCTGATTAGAGTAGATAGAGAGGGAAAGATAGTCCCACGACTAGTTATTGGTGGGACCCCTTCGAGAATCGTGTAAAGACTGTGGTTTAAAATTGAGCAAGGGATATGCATATAATCTAAGCCTCCTGTGTGCTAGCTTTTTTCACATAAGGGAGTTGGTGGACGCATTGTTTCCACCCGGTCTTAAGACCATCATGATGGTGGGCAGATAAATACACACTTTGATCTTGAGCACAGTGTATGCATATCCCACAATTATTTTATGAATTTAGTGTAAAATAAAAAGCTAAGTCTGGTCAGTTTGTAGTTTTAGAAATACGACTCTATCTAGCTTAATCCGCGAAAGTTACTGGAAGTAGTTCGAACTGATTTGAGCAAGACTTTACGTTTCACATAAAGCTAGAATAATCCTCGAGAACCAATGAAAATATTTAAATTTCAGTGAGAACTCAGAGTGGACGGTGTGCTTAGAAAAGGTTCAAAATAGTTTAGAAAGTATAGGCGACAAAGTCCGACCACATGACACCCTACATCACAGAATTTCAAGACAAATTTTCGAGAGTGTTCCCTATTTCGTGGGCAATGTTGGATCCGCTAAAACAAAATTTTGTTATGATGTTGAGCTTTATGTAAAAGTAATTTGCGCCGAATATTATTTAGATATTTGCATGTATAAGAGATTTTTGTCTTTTAGTAATTTCAGGGAGGGGGGTTATATCGGACCGATCTACAATTCTAGATTGCCAAAGTTACTGTCGCCAAATTTTGTGTCAAAACAAATTGTTATAAGGACGTTAAGGCATTAAAAACTATTTACGTGAGGAATATGTGTGGAGCTATGGTCAAATATGGATCAATTGCAATAAAATTTGGAAAGATGATTTAGATTGCAATTAAACACGTTTGGACAAAATTTAATCTAAATACAAAACTTAATCTAAATATAATTTAATTTAAATAATTTTAATACGTATTCTTATGGCCTATGGTCACAAAGACTCTATTTCGGAAAAACGCTTGTATGTGGGCTGTACGAAATTAGGGATATAAAATTCTGACCATTTTCAACAGCATTGGTCTTTGTGACAAATTTCATTAAATTGTGTTTCAAAATTAAGACCTGTACTTTGCGCACAAGGTTTAAATGGACTACAGCCGGACAGACGGATGGACATCTATAGATTGGTGCAAAAAGTGTTTCTGAGTCGATCGATATACAAGAGGGCGAGTCTAGGACGAATATTTTAAGTTATTATCAAAATTAGCTTAAAACGCATTATATCCTCTCCACTATTGTAGTGTGAGTATAATAAACGAAATCTTCTTGCATTCTCTTATATTCAAAAGATTTTATTTCATAATCATTCAATGTTAATAAAATCCATTTTGACTGTATAAAAATATATATTTTTATATGTATCTATGTATTTAGTTGTTTTGCAAAAATTCGAAAATACTTTTAAAGTTACCCCAACCGTTTTAAGCGAAACACAACAAAATATTTTTCAAATGTCCCCCTTGACTGTTATTACAAAGTTTTTGCTACAATTGCTGCATTTTGCTGGTCTCCTTTTAAGAAAAACATTTTATTTGATAAAAATTTGTTTCATTTCTTGTTTTATGGTTTCTACGTGCCTTTGATGTTCAACAAAAATTCAACGAACCAAAAAAAAACCAAATTTATTATAAAAAAAAAACGAACATTAAAGTCCTTAAACCAAAAAAAAGGGGAAGAAGGAGCTTAAAAAACTTTAGTTCTTCTTGTTTTTTTTTTGCCAACGCATAAACGTAACAAAATTTTATTAGAATTTTATGGTTGTATTTATTTTTGTCTTCATTCTTTTAGTCGTTTATAATTTTATTTTTATTTGCTACAAAAGGAAATCGTCGTTTCATTAGAATGTTTTTTTTTCGAATTTATTTTTATGGCTCCTTTTATTGTTGTTGTTGAAGATTTATACGATTTAAAAAAGGAAGCAAATAAAAGTATAAAAAATGTGTTGGAGAAGACGAAAGTTTTGTATATCCTACACAGGCGATTTTTTTACCTTTATAATTTAAATTGCTGGAAATTGGAAAAATTAGTAAATGGTTTCCCATAAATCCTACACAATTAACTTACCGAAGAAACTATTGGGACAGTATCAGCTACTTAAGATTAGTAAAAGAGAAATTTGTCTGGGTCAACGTTTATGTAGAAAGTTTATTCAATAGACCGAATCAACTTGAATATCACTTGGCCGTGTAATTGCCCTCCGAAATATGTAAGTGGCGTACGGGACGCAACAATGTAATGAAATACGGCTAAGATTTTTAACCTTTTAAAATAACAATAAACATTTTCTATGTATTGAAACTGGCTCAAGTCAAGTCGGTCTTTCTAGATTTGGGATTTCGGGACTGTAGAGTCCCATATCAAACATTTTTGGACGGACGACTCATCTTCAACTAATTAATTTTCTCCTTCAAATAATGGTATGGGATAAAATATTTTTATACTTAACGTTTGTTTTGTACTAAAAATATACCAAATCGGGCCATTATTTCAGAAGAGTCCCCTTATTCGAAGTACCTCCTTTTGTTCACCGACAAATGCATTTTGATTGGAGAGTAAAGTTAAGAACTAACCTGACGTGCTGTAAAAACTAGTATTTGCAAAGAAAACTTAATAAGATGTTCTTCTTAATAGCTTATATCACGTTAACCTAATTTTATACATTACTCTAAAATATCCGATGGCATATTCCAAAGTTTATAGTCAAAATCGTGCTATTTAGTAAGTAGAACTTTTGTTTAAATCATGTGAACATTCTGAAAGCTGTAAATCAAAATTTCTTTGTACAACTGCCTTGATTTTGGACGACTTAAATATTTCCCTACATCTTGTCATAATCAATCATTAAATAAATTTCTTTGACCACAGATAAGAACCTCAAACCACTAAAAACTTAAAAAGTTGTAATCAGAAATCACTGTCCACCTTAAATATAATTTTATCCGGTATTATATATAAGACCTTCGAATTTTTATTTGACTTCTAATATTTTCTGTAAGTTGGTGTTTTATAGCAGGTGTTCCTGATGAATTTTGCTTTAAAAAGTCCTTAAAAAAAACGGATTTTTTAAATTCCTAACAATGTACAGAAACATATTTTTAAAATTTAAAAAGGCTTTTATGATTAAAATGTCATTTCAGAGCTTTAATTTTTTTAAAGATGCGTTAAACATGACAAAAAATCAGAAAATAAAAAAATCTGACATGCCTATTTATGACTAGACAGATGCCAAATTCCCCAACTTTAAGAAATTACTAGATGAAACAGCCACTGTGGACTCGAGAAATCGCAGAACTTAAGGTTGAGAAATTGTCACAGAAATTCGTAAAATTTAATGGGAGAAATTTTTTCGGTAATTCCCGGGAATTTTAGCCTGGCTTGGTTTCTTAATTAATTCTTAAACAATACAAGCAAAAGTTGGGATCGGAAATCCAAACGTAAAAAAGTTCACAACGTTGGTTATATAATTTTGAAGTTTCAATTGAGTTTTTATAATTCCTTTTTGAATAACCCAGACTCTTCAGAAAAATGTAAACTGATACATTTGCGTAATATTTAATTAGATCTGTACTCTTTAACAATAGAGATTAAACAGAAAGATCGTCTTAATGTTTAACAAAATATGAATACACACGGAAAAAAAATATCAATGTCAAATAAGCATGACGCAATGCTAATTGAAAATCATAGCAAATTTCTGCAAATCTATGGATTTTGTTAAATATAATTAATCACTGTTTCAGATTAATTTTAAATGAAAAATGGTAAAATAACATTGTTCTGTAAAATCCGGTTTTACTTCTTTTTGTTTTTGTAGAAACAACAACAACTATAAAAAACGAAAAAAAAATAATTTTTATCTTCATGTTGAAAATAATTTATAAAAAGGAGAAAAATTCCCGTATTCTGTTTGTTGTAAATATTAAGTTAAATAAATCAAATCTTAGAAGTAGATTGATGACGAAAACATATCGGGCCATTCTGCTGGTGTATTGAAATTGTGAGTACTACTATAAACATAAGGGAATACAACAGAATTTAAACATGTGCAACAGCAAAATAAATTTTAATATTCTCTATCCCTCTCTGGTTCCGGTGTTAAGTGTTATAAATTATTCTACAAAAATACATATCGCTCCTTTATTGCAACATAGTCATATCTCAAAAAAAAAAAAAAAAAAAAAAAGAAAACAAAATTGGCAAAATGCGATTAAAGTTTTCAAAATGTACCTCTATATTAGAGTTTGCTAAAAACCGTAAAAATGTGAAATCGCGGCTTCTGTTTTAAAATGATTAAAACCGGTCGTTTTCGGTTCTCCTTTTTGGATTTCCTTACAAATCTTGCATATTGCTGTGTTTGACTGGTGCTCTGATAATTTGAAATGTTTCCGAACTCCAGATTTTAGTTCAGACTTTTCTAAAATAGAATTAGTAAAATAAAATTAGAGCAAAAAAAAGGTTAATATGCTGCCAAATTTTATTGGTAATTAATATGCAAATATATGTTTTTTGATCTAAGAACGATGTCTACCAATTATCTTTCCGAATCATTAAATTTGCGTTAAAATGGCATCCATTTGTTTTTGTATATTTTAGTTTTCTGGGCATATTTTTCTAGGCATATTTTGACATTTTTGAGTGATTTTTTTTTTTAATTTTCATACTATAAAAAAATTCTTTAAGAAATTTATAATACACAAAACAAATCTTAAAACAAAACAAATTAATAAATAAAAAAAAAATTAAATCTATCGGGCATGTTCTGAAAATCACGCGTGTGATTTTGTGGTGTTCTGAAAAACATTTAATTTTTATGTTTCTTGGTATGCTTTCGGCAGTTGAAAATCACGCCAAAACATACAAAAACGGAACACAAATATATCAAACGTGTGATTTTAAAAGGCACATGTGATTTGAAATCACGTGATTTAAATAAAAGTGATTTTCAGAACAGGCCTGTATAAATTAATTCTTTTGGATACATAATTTTTCAAGGTTTCCACAAAATATCCTTCTATTTTTAACAGATGCTGCACCTTCTCAGTGCCTTTTTTTAATACATATTTGGAATTTTTAAAACAATTTCCATAGTTTCCGGCTGTACTGTATAAACTTTTTTGTAAGAAGTACTAGTGTTACATATAATTTGCAATTTTTTTAAGAATAAATACATTTTAAAGTAAAAGCTGAAAACTGAGGTTTTTTTTGTCGGTTTCGGTTTCGGCTTTTAGGAATTAAAAACCGCGGTTTCGAATTCGGTTAAAACCGAACAGCAACTTTATATACTGATTTAATAAAATATATTTTGCTATAATTTCGGTTCAGTTTAAGATATAACACCGATTTTTTTTACATATAAGGAAGGTATAAAGGAGCACTTTTGCTTAAGTAACTTGAAATTTTTCTTTTTTGAGATATGACTATTTAGCAATAAAGGAGCGATATGTTATCTCAGAAGCTTCTTGTCACTGTTGTTTCTCCCTCAAATTAAATTGATTCTACATGAAATTCACGTTGTTTCAACATAAAATAAATTACCTTCTAACTTTACTCGAATGTTAAGTTTACATGAGTTATAGTTATTTTAAAAGAAAAATATGTTGTTCGCAAGTTATTGTAAAATCATGTAAAATTAACGTGAAATAACTATGAAGCAAAATCACTTCCGAGAAATGTAAAATACACCTTGTGTTTGACGGCTTTACATTGATTTTTTTCTGTATGTATTTCTTATAAACTTTTAATATAACGGGTGGTTAAATTTTAAGGGCCGATGTTGAATGTGAACCACACCTAAACGTCAAGTTTCTTTCTGCATTTCATTTGACGTTTCTCAATTTCAGGCTAACTCAATTTGAACCATGAAGATACATAATCGAGCAACGCGTTAAAGTTATTTAGGCTTATTATGAAAATGGGCGTTCAAATCAAAATGCATATCGTGAAAATCATCTTCAGTGATGAGGCACATTTTCACCTCAGTGGATTCTTCAATAAGCAGAATTGCCCCATTTGAGCGAATGATAAGCCAAGACTGATTGTCGAAAAACAAATGCATCCACAAGGAGTGACTGCTTGGTGCGGTTTATGGGCTGGCGGCATCATCGGGCCGTATTTTTTTTCAAAATGAGGCCGGTCTGACAGTAATTGTGAATGGTGTTCGCTATCGTGAGATGATAACGAACTTTTTATGGCCCGAATTGGAAGATATGGATGTGGACGATATATAGTTTCAACACGACGGTGCCACTTGCCACACAGCTAACGAAACAATCGCTCCTTTGCGCGACAAATTCAATGGCCGTGTTATCTCACGTGGTGGCGATGTCAATTGGCCGCCAAGAACATGTGATTTGACACCGTTGGACTTCTTTCTTTGGGGTTATTTGAAAGAAAAGGTGTACGTCGAAAAGGTGTTCGTTATATTAACGGCATGGAACCTCAATTATGCCTCAGCGTCATCGAAAATTTGAGCCATCGCCCAATAAAAAATTTTCCTATTTTGCGAAGCACTAATGGTACATTTCAAAAAGTAAGCTCACATTTAAGCGCTACGCAATAAGACATACAGAGATGCAGTAAGGTAAGCGAACGAATTCTTAATAACTTAAAAAATATTTGAAGAGCCACGACATTCCCTTACTACGAAGCAGGTTCGTAAGGGAGCATATAAAATACTAACGGTAACAAAAAATTCAGTGTGCAAAGCTGATCGTTACATTCAACAATTTTTATATGCGCTGAAGAAAGCGCTTTCTGTGTCAAAAATGTATTGCTTCAAAGTGGGAACTCGCCATATAAAATTCATGTCTTCCGTAAGCGATATGGTAAGCGAAACTTTTACGTTTCTCCCTTACAAACCTGCTTCGTTGGAAGCTCCATTTTTTATTGGGCGGATTGAGGTGTGCCGCTGAGTTCAAAATCAACATCAGCCCTTAAAATTTAACCACCCTTTAGTTCTCAGAATTCACAAGTTTATGGATAGTGCCGATAGATAATCCCTATCGCGATGAGTATGAAGCTGCTGGTGACAAAAATACACGATAGATTTAAGACGAAAATACGAGCATTCCTTAGTGGAAGTTCACGTAATAAAGCAGATGTTTTAGCGATGTTACTTCAAAGAATAAACGTTTCGTGTTGATTTGTGCGATTATCTGGAAAACAAAGGCTGTGAATCCAAACCTGAAAGAGACAACATCCAATATAGTGTAAAATGTTAAACAAAGTCTTGTCTTCATTTATATCGGAGTATACTCAAAAGACCTCAACCCTAATGGGCCGCGGTGATTTCCGGATTACTGTAGCGTTTTGAAAAAAGAAATACTTGCGCTCAAGGAAGCTACGGACTGCTGTATCAATGACTACTGCGAACATTCACACTGACAACCAAACCAACGTTATGACCTTGGATTCCCCATTCCTGAGAACAAAAACAGCACTTAATTGTCGCTAATCTCTAAGCAAAATGGCCAAGGAGATCGATATAATACTAATCCTAGGGAACACGGATATACTGTAGAATATTAGGCGGATAAGCTGGATAGCGTTTAACAGGTTTCAGAGGACTTGGACGATTCATTATCGATATTGCTAACAGTAAATGAACCGCACACACTGAATGTAGGACTACCAGGAAATTGTAGCCCCACATAAATGACTCCTAATGAATAATTTAATTAATAATTTAGACAATGTCTGGACTAAAATATTTTTAAGTAAGGGACCCCCATAACTTCTTCGTAACGGCAAACTTTGTTCTTGCAGAATTAAGGAAAGATTACTTTGGTAGCAGATAAATTAATGTCTTAAAGAATTTACTCTCGGGTCAAATTTTGTCATGTCACAAATATTGGGAGTAACCAAAATACTCTTCAACAAATCATTTGTTATCTTTTTTTTTTTTGAGGATAAGTGTTTAAAATAAAAACCTGATTTATTTATTTTATGGAAAAAGTATTATTTTCTATTTATAACTTTTATAATCCTATTTGGGTTTTTTTTTGTATATAATTTATAATTTTTTTGTATATAATTTAGTTATTTTTTGTTATAATCATCTAATTTCAAATATTATTCCCCAAATGCTCATTGTACACGCAATATTTTTGTTGTTCAACATTTTTTGTAAACGGGCAGTCTGATTGGAGGGTTGGCTGTTCGTAAACAACCTCTTGCCTGTTATCAAATAGCCGGCTGTTTGGCATGTGGATTTCGGAAATTGTAACGCTTTTGGCGGTAATATTTCCATGTCTCTTAAGTATTAGTTTACTGTTTTTATTTTCATTCTTTTATTTCTTACTATTTTTTTTTTTTTTTAACGTTATCGATAATCTTGTTAAACATGTTCTATTCTACTAATGTTGAACTTCCTTCCGTTTTGAGTTTATTTCTGGTATTGTTTTTTTTTGCTTCGTAGTTGTGTTTTTTTATAATAATGTTTGAAGTTTTTCCCTCCCCTTGTTTATCGTTCATACATTTATTACGGTTTTTCATGTCATTGAATTTTTTGTTTCCATTTATGTACGTGTCTTTCCTCTTAAAGTTAAATGTGTCTATATTGTAAGCCTTTGGCCCAGCCCGGTCGTCCTTATGACCGTCTGTTTATTCTCTACATGTCAGTTTTTTTTATTGTCACTATTTTTTTTGCTGCTGCTGCTGTTTTCTTTTTGCCATCATTTACAAAATATTTTCTAAAGCACGTTTTTTTCTTTTCTCATTTTATTTAAGTATTTTACAATACAAAATATCTGTCCTTATTCCAAGTATTTTATACATACGAGTGCATGAATACCAGGCACAATGATAAATACATATTGAATGAATCTTGAAAAACAATTTTTTTTTTTGGTTTGTTAGTCTGTCTTTTATTCTCAATTGTTTTGTTGAAATGGTTTTGCACTACCCTACTTTAAGGACATTACACTCTGTTCCACTGCTGCGGACGTTTAGAGCCAGCGGTAATTTTTATCTACTCAATGACTTTAATTGAGAGTTTTGTTGCCGCATTAGGAATGGAGACAAAATAAGACTTAAGCTTATGATGATTTTGAAATGGGAAAAAATATATTTAAAAGTTTTTAAAAATGAATTTAAGACCAGAGGAGACGTTTTTAATCCTTATTATTTATGCAGTTGTTGTTAAGGAATATTTTATTTCTAGCATATCATGTTAGAAACTTTAAAATAATCTGACAATTTCATATATAATTAATGATATTTCTTGTGGCCTTTAAAATGAATTTTGATGGGAGAAAACCAGTTTCCAATTTAATCACTCAAAAAGTACAGGGTAACCCATAAGTTAGCTCGTGTTCCATGTGAATAACTTTTTTATTCTAATTTTTATCTATGTTTTCTTTTATACAAATGTGTTCTTAAGCTTATGTAATACATCTTTTTCAATTGAATCTTATATGGAAAAATATGTAACTTGTGTAAAATTCATTGATCAGAACGGCGCCTGGTGAAAGTTTAGAGGTATCCATACAATAATAAGACCTATCTTGACATATGCCGCCATAGCGTGGTGGACAAAAACCGAACAGGTCAAAGCTACAGTGATACTCGATAAGGTTTATCGCCTGATCTGCATATCAATTAAGGGCGCCATGAAGACCTGTCCCACTCCTGCTTTAGGGGCTATCCTGCACATTCCTTCTCTACACATATGTGTAAAGGAGGAGACCTGCACGTATGCTAGCAGGATGTCGTGCGTTGCTGAATACAGGGCAATGGGGGTCACATGCGGATCCTTGAAATTCTCAATAACCATCCATCTATTTTGGTTAGTGATCACATGCTGCCTAGTTTGATACTTGATAGGAACTTTAATGTCCTTCTACCTGATGGGGACCAATGGGCGGACCAGGTCTGATTCACCGATGGTTCGAAACAGATAAATGGTGATACTGGAGCGGGCATTATAGGCCCATGTATCCAAAGGGGCTTTCAAGTGCAAACAGTCTTCGATCTTCCAGGCAGAGATCTACGCTATACTCATATGCGCTGGGGGATGTCTGAGGAGAAGGGCAAAGAGCTTGAGGATATTTATAATGACGGCTAGCCAGGCCGCTCTTAGAGTACTATCTTCTTTGGAGGTGAAGTCCAGGTTGCTCTTGGACTGTTTTGCATCTCTGAACGATCTGGGGAAGCAAAACGAATTCAACTTGTGTTGGGTACCCAGCCATGAGGGCCATGTTTGCTAAGCTGACTGCTTAGCAAACAGGGGCGGGAAAATAATGGGCCCAACTGAAATCTTAGATCTTTCACCAGGCAGGGTGATAGGCTTTATACGCTGCCTGAACCTGACATGGTGATATACACAGGCTGCACAAAAGATCCTCTGGGTCGCGGTGCGTAGCCATACGCACATTCGGCCAATTCGGCGAAACTATAGTATTTTGAATATGACATAATTTTTGAAAAAAAAAACTTAATTTTTTTTGTTGATTTATGTTTCTTATAGAATGAACCTTCTCACCAAATTTCATTCAAATCGAAATTTGGCATGGAATTACCCTTGTGATAAAATGATACAGATATGCTTGAAAATTTTTCACTCAAAATAGTTACGTTGGAGGTGACTGTAAAAAATGTGTTTTCCCTGCGTGTAATTTTTCATCTTATGTAAAGAATGAAAGCAGAATGTTATGCTCTTTCGGAAATTAAAACAAATCAATGAAACCAGATTTTATCCCAAATCTTATATTGCAAATTACTTGCATCAGTTTATATCTGGCAGTTTTTATATAATTAATCGGAATACTGACTTTTATATTTATTTTTTTTTGTGTAAATAATAGTTTCTGCTCTGAATGGCCATCCTTTTATGAGATTTGTCTAATCTAAGACTTATCTATAAAATTTACAGCATCTCTCACTCTAAACAAGCTCATTAATCCCTCTTAAATACCTGTACATATAATAAGACTCTCGAACAGTGGGCGGACTTGAACATTGGTAGAAATATTTTACCCTAAAGCAAAAACAAACAAAAAATTAATGATTTCCATTCAAATCTATGAGAAACCACTAAGAAACACATTGTAACAACTGTTAGCCAAATACGAATTCAAATTCAAACTAATGATAGTTCAGATAAAACTAATGTTACATTGTTTCAAATCTACTTACGGGTACTTGTTATTTAAAATCAGGGACATAACCGTTATAACCAATATTTGAAAAAATCCTGATATAATAATTTATCACGAATTTTTAAAACCTGCTCTCTGAATAATAGTTACAAATAACCAATATTTTTTTGGTCTTTGATAACCGTTATAGTTTCATTTTGTTTTTTTAGGGCTTCCATAACCATTACAAAAGATTTTAATTTTTTTTGGTCTTCCGTAACCATTACAAAAGACTTTTATTTTTTTGGTCTTCTATAACCATTATAAAAGATTTTAATTTTTTTTGGTCTTCCGTAACCATTACAAAAGAATTTTATTTTTTTCGGTCTTACATATCCATTCAAAAAAATTTTCTTTTCTTTTTTTTCGTTTCTGTTATTAGGGAATTATCTTCATTTCATTACTGAATTTCTTCACAAATTTTATGAAAATATTCGTTGGAGTTCAGCAAATGACACCCTAATAAAATCTATGAAACAGGTTTCGTTACAGTCAATGTTTATGAAAAGCTTCATAGAATTAATGAAACTCTTTACAGAAACAATAAATTGTCAGGTAATGAAGCATTTTATAGAATCTATGATACAGTTTCATAAAAGTCATTTCTAAAAAGAACTTCATTAAATTATGATTTTTATTACCATTTGTATTACTAGCAATATTTGCATTTGTTGCGGTTTTTTTTAAGATTTCTTCACCCTCACTTTAGAATCGATGAGATTTTCATCAGTTTTAAGCTCTTGTTTACACTCATAAAAAAATGTCAGTAGAAATAGCGAAACCTCTGCAGAAATAACTGATAACAGTACCAGTATTTTCGGCTGTAGAAAAATCAATTAAGGTAAGAATCATTGTCTGTATATTTAGATGAGCTAAATTTTAGAAAAAAATTAGTAAATATTCAAAATTAATTAAGCTTAAACCGGTCTTTGAATTTAGCTGAAATTTCAATTGAATTAGCTAAATTTGTAGCAAAATTTACAAACAATGTTCAATGATATAAGGAATATTTTCTGCTAAAATTTGGAAAAAAAAACTCTGGGTTTTTGAACCCTCCAGATCAGGCCCGAATTTATTTTTGGAAATATAGATAGTTTAATTAGTAAAATTGAATTAGAACACGTTTTATTGAACTGTTAATGAATTTTAATCCAAATTTAGATATTTTTAATTAGGCTTAAGTTCATTGAATTTAATTGTCATTAAATTATTTTTATGAAGACAGGAATTTTACAACATGAAATTAATCAAAATTGTTATTGATAATTTTTCATTCTTGACTGCGCTGAGATTTAAACCCAGGCTTTCACGGACAGGTTGTCCTGACTAGTTTCGATTGTAACCACACAATCTCTTCAGTGGGGTTTGCCGTCTTTACTCACTCGGCTATTGAAGCCGGATGACGTCAATACTCAAACATCAATCTTTAAACCAAATGGTATTTCACCTTGGTAGATCGAAATTTGCTTTTGAATGAATGATTAGCTATTTTAATTGATTTACATGTTCTTCCTAACTTCTGTTTTTTGGTACTTTTTGTCAAGAATTTTTCTTGAAATCCAAAGTACATTTTTGTTTTCCAATATCAAAAAATTTGCGGATCCTTATTAAAATCAATAAAAAAAAGTTCGTCCTTGTGCAAATATAAGTCAGTGTGCGAAATTTTATAAAAATATCTTAAGATTTGCGAACTGTAGCGTGGTTATAGAAGACAGAAAAAATAAAAATCTTTTATAATGGTTATAGAAGACCAATAAGAATACAAATCTATCATAATGGTTACCAAAGACCAAAAAAATTAATAATCTTTCATAACGGTTATCAAAGACCAAAAAAAATAATAATCTTTTATAACGGTTATCAAAGATCAAAAAAATAATAATCTTTCATAATTTTAATCGCAGAACTACAATTTTCTGGGTAATTTATAATTATTATTACAGGACCAATTTTTTTTCAGTTATTTTTTCCATAACCTATTAGATATTTAAAAAATAATAAGAGTTATTTCGGGTCCCTGTTTAAAATAACAAATTTTAATCCTGAAGATTATCCACACCCCCATAATTTCCTTAACAGCAAATTTCTAGCAACTGCATACAACTAAAGCCAGATATCTGCTGTTTTTGGTTTGACATTAAATCTATAAGATTAAAACAAAAAACTAAACACAGAAAAATTGCAAATAAGTGGAAATGATGCTGATAGAAAAAAAACTTTTTTATCTTTGCCGTTTGCTTGAAGCATGAGAAAGAAGATGTATTTTTTTTTTGTTTTTTTGCAGGAAGCCGCAACGGAATGAAAACAGCTGCCATTGTATGGCAACCAAAAAGCGGCGGCATTAGCAATGGCAACAACAAAAACTAACTTGACGGTTGTTGGCAATTTATTTAATTTATTTGATCAAAATTTTATCTAAAAAAAGAAAAGAAAAAACTAACTAAAATTAAAATACAAAAAAATTGCTTGCTAACCAAACGAAGTCAAATAAATTTGTTTTTGTGTTTTTAGTAGAAAATATGTATTTATTTACTACAAATGTATCTTTCATTGCGGGGATACGAATTCATCAACATTGTATGTATCAAAATTGTTTTTGCTTTTGTTGTTTGTATCTTAAGGTTGTGAATTATGTTCTGCTCTGGTAAATTTGCAAATTTTCAATACATAAAAGTATGAATGAGTATATTTTTTTTATGATTATTGTTGTTACTTCTATTATACATATTTTTTTGGTATTACATTCATTGGCTTAAGATTTTTTTTGTTGCATGTTGAAATCATTTATATGAATTTCATATACATATATAATATTGTACCCTACATCACAATTCGATTCGTTCTTTTTAATACCCTTAAAATAAAGAAATTACGAGCGGTTAATTTCCGCGGTCATTTAAATCGCTGCATTCGTATTATTGTCTTGTAAAATAAAAGAAAATTTTTGCCGTTCAATGTCTAATAGTGTAAATTTAAATACCTTCCGGTCTTTTTGCCCACCCGGCAGTATTGCCATAACTGTTTGATGATAATATGCCAAAACGTCTGCTAAGATCTGCTAAATCGTAGACCGAACAAAATATGCTAAAAATCTGCTAAGTTTACGATATAAAATTTTTAATATTTTAAATTTGCTAAATATATGCTTAATTTTTACAAAAAAAATATGCTATAAGTCTACTGAGTTTTTATAAAAAAAACTATGCTAAACATATGCTAAATAAGAAGAAAGTTTAATATAGATTTAATAAAAAAATTTATTTTTTATTAGATTAATAAAGAATTGAATTGAATATGAAATTGTGTCTATTTCGAAATTTGCCTTCGAACAAGGAAATATGCTAAAAAGCATTTAGCATATTTAAAAAAAAAATATGCAATATCCCAACTCAATCTGCTAAATCGACCAGAAAATATAATAAATTGGTAACACTGCCACCCGGTCTCTGATAATGTCAAACTTAAAATTCAACCGTTTTGAACACTTTGGCATCGGAAATTCAGGCGTCTGTCTCTGTTAGAAACCATATAACTTTAAGAATAGCAATAAACTTAGAATTACTTGTTGAACAAAGCAAACGATGTCCGGTCTTCTAAAACACGTCACGATTTTGAAAATAATTTGATACAAGGGCTATACTTGCCACAAGGAATGAGGCTATTGACAATGCAGAATTGGTCTAGAATTTCACAAAGTCCCCATACAAGTTCGTTCCGAAACAGAGTCTTTGTCCATTGTTGATATTTATATCAAATTTGTTCCAAACTTATTTTGTTGCAATGTTAATCATCTAACCGAGTTTTATTGGAACCAATCCATGTTTGACCATAGCTCCCATACAAATTTTTTTTTTCCTATACCCCGCGAAGCTCTTCGCTTGTCTGCAGGAAAGAAACCAAAGTCCCTGTCGGGAATCGAACCCGCAACCCCGGCGCTGATAGACTAGCTCACTACCAAATAGCTTACCGGACAGGGTTACCGTTATGCGACTAAAGTCGCATTTTACCCCTTTTTTGACTGGCTTACCATTTTCTTTGCTCCTTTTTTCAAATCCTCTTTAGTATCATTTTTTATTTTTGTATCCCTTTTACCCACAGAAAAACTTATAAAATTTCTCCAATCACCAAATTTATACCAAATTCATAATATCAAGCAACAATTTGTTGGTTTTGCACCTTTTACCAAAATGATTATATTGATTACTAAAAATTGTAAAATTTTGAATATTTTTAAAAAAATTATCAAAAAACTTTGCCTTTTCAAACAATGTGTTAATTTATTTAAATAAACATTGACAATTCCCAACAACAATTCTACATGTTAAAATTATTTTATTTTAAACGAAAAAAGTCAATTAAAATTTTTTGTTATTTAATTAAAATTTTAATTGAAAATTTATTTCAAAACAACTAAAATGTTAATTAAATCAAAATTAAATTTTTAATTTTCTTTCAACTAAAAAAATAATTGATTCAATTATCACATTAATTAAATTTTAATACTTTTTAACCCATTTTTTTAATTGATAAAACACTTTTTTCTGTGCCCTTTTTTGAACTAATTTTTTTTATACTGGCAGTCAATGAACGCAAATGGACCTGCCGGATTTTAGATCTTCGTATGTTTTTACTTTACCTCATAGTAGTGCATTCGTTGAGCGATTTTTTTCTGTATTCATTATAATAAATTTTCAAACCGTGAAGTTTTCTTAAGAATGATCTAATTTTTCAAATATAAATTTGACTTTCATACATTTTTAATAATAAAAAAAAAAATTCAAACAATTTTCTATTAGGCGATACTCAAAGTTGAAAATAGCAATAAATGAAAAAGATTATGTGATAAGAATTTTGACAGCAGTCGCTCGTGTTCAGTGAAAAAAAAATAAAGCAGCATTTATTTTAAGAAAATTTGATCAGTTAAAGTTAAAGCAGTAACATATAAAGTTTTGAAGCTTTGCAGTTTATTTTCCAGCTCTTTATTTAAAAGGCAATGCAAAAATGTAGAAACAAGCAATTAAGCATTAAACGCAAAATACTTCAAACTAGACCTTTTAAGGATATTAATGTAGCAAAGGCCAAATAAATAACCGCCGTAGGTGGAATTATAATCAAAATTAAAAAACCGGTTTTTTAAACAAAAGTGAAAAAAAATTAAAGTTCTGTATAATGAAATTTCTATATAATGAAGTTATTTTCTGGTCCCATGCAGATTCATTGCAGGGAAGTTCGAATGTACATGTATTTCTCAAACAATTTTTGATATTTTAAAATCTTCTTGTTTTTCAAGTGGCCCCTTTTTTCAGAATTCCCCTTTTTATGCCACTTATTTTTTGAAAATCTCCTTTTTGTGCTTCTTTTTGAAAATATTGAACGGTAATAAAGCTGCTACCGGGGCACCCAAAATACTTCTCCCATAAAAAGATTTTAATGACACAAATGTTGGTATTGACATAAAATTTGGCGGCAGGAACTTTGACGATAGGTACTATGTTGTATGAAAATTTTTTGTTCAAGGTCCAGAATTGAACTTTTTTCCTTTATAAACCCCGTCCCTAAAATCACTTAAAGACGAAAAATTATCATATATGTAGATGCAGATGTCTAAAAAATATTTGGCACAAAAAGTAAACACATGAAACTTACCTCATAACATGTTTTAGTTTCGCAGGCCCAAGATTGTCCCAAATAGGGTGCACTCTCGAAAATTGGTCCCCGTATAATGTGGTGTAGGGTATCATTTGGTCGACCGACTATAATTTCTTACTTGTTTGATATTTATTAATGTTTTTTGCGGCTATTATGGCCGCTTGCTGCTGTAGTTGCTGCTCTTAATATCAGTTTTGTTGGGATTTCCGTTGTGAAGTGTGCCAATTACCTTATATTGCCCACAAAAAATCAACAATAACAATAACAACTCCAACAACAATAATATCAAAAAGTTCATTCTCCCGTTTATTTTATGTTGCTACTAAAAATGTAGTTAAAAGTCCAAATAGACGGTAGAAATTCAAAAGTTATTAAAATAATTCTTAAACGAACAAGTCAAAAAACTTTAAAAATATCGGGTTTGGTTTGATTTCCTGCCAGTTCATCGATTTCGAACGTTTACGTTCGCATAGAAAATTACACTTAAAACAGCAACAAAATTATAAAATTTGTTTTTGTTTTAAATGTTATTTTCTATGCGAACGTTAACGTTCGAAATCGTTAAACAGGCAGTTCTTATTTTAAATAAAACTCATAAATTTTAAAGTGAACTTGAAATTTTCATTATCGCACAGAAAAAAATTTTCAGTAGTTATTTATCAATTAAAAAAAAATATTATCAAAGTTGTTTTTGGGAATACAATTATTTATTAAAAGATTTTATTTGTTGTCCTTAATTCCCTATTTTTATTCTTGATACAAAAACAACTGAACATTTATTGTTGGAGGATAATCAAATTTCTTTGGTTGCTTAGGCCAGATCATCAGGAAACGTTTTTCCCAAAAAGTTTTAGAAAGATAGGGAATTAAGCACAACTAATAAAATCTTTTAATAAATTAAAAAAATAGTTTGAAAAGTATTTTAATTTAATTAGTGTGATAATTGAAACAATTGTTCTTTTAGTTGAACAAATAAAAATATAGTTTTGATTTAATTAACATTTTGGTTGTCTTGAAGCAATTTTTTCGCTTAAACTAAAATAATTTAAACTTGTAGAATTGTTGTTGGGAATTGTCAAAACCTGAGCTATATTTAATTAAATCAACTAACACATTGTTTGAACTGGCAAAGTTTTTTGATTATTTTTTGTTTTCAATTAAAATTAAAAATATTATTTATTGAAAAAAAACCTACAATATGAAATTTTTACAATTTTTAGTAATCAATACAGTTATTTTGGTAATAGGTGCAGAATCAAAAAATTGTTGGCTTGATTCTATGAATTTAGTGATTAAAAACAATATTTAATTTTTTCTGTGCGCTATAAAGAACAATTTATCACATTAACTGTTTGAAAATAATATCATGTATATGTTGATAAAAAAATAACTTTCATATTTGAATACGCATATTTGATAAAAAAAAACTGTATTGAGTCAATAAAAAAAGTTGTTGCCAAAAATAATTTTTTTAACAAAAGGTTAACATCACGTTGTTAAATTAAATTTTTGGAAATGTTGAGCAAATCTTACAAAAGGTTTATCGAATTTTTTTGTTCTTTATTCAATTATTATAATGCGCAAAATTCCAATTTTTATTCTTTGATAAGTAAACTAAACTTTATTTTTGGGGGATAAGCAGGTTTCTATTCGCATTTCGCTGGTTGCTTTGGCCAGATCATCAGGAAACCTTCTTCAAAAGACTTTGGAAAAACTAAAGATATTATACCAATAAAACTGATAAGCGAATGAGAAAAAAAATGGCCAAGAGTTGTAAAAAATACGTCTTTACTTTGATTCTAATATTTTTATATTGAATACGAAGAAATATTTATTTATATTATTATTAAATATTTGCAATTTTAATAAATTTTTTTATTGAATCAAATAACACATAAAATTTTATTTTAAAAAAAATGTGTTGTTAAAAATGTTCATGAGATGTTTTTCTGTGCGTCTGAGTTGGTCAATTTGGAAGGTGACATTTTGGGCGACTCGTTCAAGGATAGCCACTGGAATCTCGCGAATAACACGAGAAATGTTGGCTTCCAAAGCGTCAAGCATAGCTGGTTTATTTCTGAAGACCTCAGAGTTTACATACCCCGGAGAGAATAGTCCAAAGGTGGGAATTTACACGATCTAGGTAGCTAATTTACAGTAGAAAAATATGAAATTAAGGACTCAGCAAAATTATTTCTCAACAAGGTAATTGTTTCACGTACTGTATAGCTCGTAGCGCCGTCTTGAGGAAACCAGAGCTCACCGAGACCATCCGCTTGAATTTCAGAAAGCACATTGCCCGTTAACATGGTGCGATAACGGTTACCATTGACGGTAGCACTCTCAGGTACAGCTGCTGTATACACTTCACTACGTTCTGGATGTGGTATAACCGGTCGAGTATAATCTACTAACGTAAACTAGGACTCAAATTTGCGATTAGTGTTGGCAACAGTGGTTTCAGTACGTATATTATGCGCACCGTAAGTTCCTCGAATCGCACGAAAAACATTTCTTACAGAACGCAGACATTCGTAATACAACTAAACAATTTTGAGACGCTGTTGTGGTGTAAGTCTTTCCATGATGCCTTGCCGAACGAAGCTATTTCATATGAGCCACGTTAAAAAACATATTGAAAATCAAACCTCACAATGAAGTACCCCTTATAAACTGAAGTTAAAAAAAATGGAGTCAACATTATTTTGCTTTTCCTCTATTAACTTTTTTATATTATTTGAAAGGGTAACCATATTATATTAAAAAGATATTTTCAAATTTCACAATTTAACAAAATTTTCAATTTACCCACGTTCACAATTTAAATGTTCGTGTTTCCCTTGTTTAGTTAACCACATTCGAGGTAAAGTTGTTTTTTGTCGATTCTTATCACACGTTTTATATCTTTGCATACATGATGTTGCCATTTTTTTTTTTTTTGCTGGTGGTTTCCTCTTTTTACCATCGTCATCATCCTTTCATGCTATTTTGGTTACGATTTCACTTAATCACACTATAGATTTTTCTTTTAAAAGCAAATCATACACGTATCTTAAAAACTCATGCCGTGCCAAACAAAATGAATACAATAGACGAACGAATTTGAAAAGAAAATTATGGAAATAAGATAAAAATTTTAACTTGTGGTGATGCTGGGGAACAAAAGGTAATCAGAAGGACCACACAAATGTGTTTTAACTAAATAATTTTGTGGGATCAATTTGGAGGTTATTCGAAGTTTAATGATAAGCCCTCGTATTCATAAATGATTATTAAATTTAACAAATATTTATAAGGGAAAATTACCATAGAAAATTTAAAATATTTTTTTGATTACTGGCAATAGAGTTTAATTAGGATTTCGCGAAATCGGTGTAGAATATCTGCTTAGGATAAATTTACCGAGAATTTTAAAGCAGGTATTTGAGAATTTATTTGCAAACTAATTGACTTTAGTTGAAGGTGTTGTGAAAATTGCTGGAAACGTTTTTAGTTTATCGATTCCAACCAATATTTTTTTTAGTAATATTTATAAGCATAAAGTAAAACATTTTGTTAAATTTCCCAAATTTTTTAAAACTTTTTCAAGCATTTTTGGGGTAAACCCACTATTTGTTAATGTTCATAATAAGGTCCAGTATTACAAACTTCCATTATAACAATATTAACCTAATGATGGTGTAGTAGCCACAATTTCAAAATTTAGCGTTAGCGTCTCCTTTACTTTTGTGGACATATTTTTACGCCAAAGTTTATGTTTCTAGGTTTCAACCCGCTACTTTGTAATAGGTACGATTTTCACCCCTAAACGTTCGAATTTCGAAAATGTACCAAATTTTTATTTGTATTTTTTAGATACGTTACGAATGTGATATTTTTTTATTCCAAAGTTTATTGGTTTAATAGATAGATTGAGTGGCAAAAAAGTTTTAAAATACAGGTTTTACCCGTTTACTCCCCAAAAGGGTCGTATAAAAAAGTACCAGACACCTATCCGCTTATTTTTTTGATGAACATGAGGTTAGGGAATTTACCCGTTTTTAGCTTTTTTAACCTCTAACCATAAACATTTTCACAACTCCCATCCTAGGGAATCCATTTAGAGAGAGGCCAACCTCCCGGTCAAATTTCAACATTTTAGCTTCAGGCGTTTAGGACGTGCGTAACGTTACAATTTTATATATATAGAAAGGTAGATGAAGAAAAATGTTTTGAAACAAAAATAACAGAATTAGGTATTAGGTAAAGTTTTAAAATACAATTATTTCTATGTTAATGGGTTTAAAAGATAGATGGGGTGACAAAAAAGTACCAAAATACAGATTTTACCCGTTTACTCCGTTAAAGGTCTGAATTTCCAAAAAGTACCAGACACCTGTCCGCTTATTTTTCTAAAGAACAACGATTAGTATTACATTTATTTTGCATCTCTATTAGTTTTGGAGATATAAGGTTACCGAATTTCCCCTAAAATTTCAAGTTTCTAGGGTCAGCGGTTTGGGCTGGGTGATGATGAATGAGTCAGTCAGTCAGTCACTCACGCAACTCTTTTATATATATATAGATATAAGATGAAAGTCTTTTAGACACATTTTTATCCGGATTTTTTCTTAAATCTTGTACATTATTAGACTTTTTTGCAACAAATTTGTTTATCTAAAGGTAGATTAACGTTTTCTGTTAAGTTTAATGCCTGAACAGATGTCTAATCAGTGATGCCAGTAGAAATTTAAAAAAAATCCCTACGTATCTAAAAAAAACCCCATTTTTCCCTACAACCAAAAAAAAATTTCCTACATTTTTCCCTTCGTTAAAAATGTATTGTTTTTAGCAACAGGCAACCAATTGTAGTTATTGTATACTTTGTTAACATTTTCAAATTTTATAATTAAAGCATTTATTAACAACAAGAAAAAAATAAAAACCCACCTAAATGAGGCTTATTAGAGCACTTTTGATGATTAAAAACTGATTTATCACTTGATTCATTCATAAGATCAAAATGGAATCATTTTGTATTACAAATGATTATTTGAGGTGATTCATCGGTAGGGTACCATTTTCTCACAACGAGAGTCTTTATGATCGAGAATGATCTCAATCATAAATGCTCTTTTCTTCCTTTTTTCTTATTCAAAATACCAGCTAATTGATCTGTTCTTCTCTCACATGTCATTAGTTATTTCTTTTTGTTCTTACTCCATTTTCACAAATTCCAGGACCAGTTCTATTGGAACAATTGACACAAATTTTCCGCAGGGATATGCAATCGTTTTAAACCTAACTATTCAGCTCTGATTTGGTTTCAAAAGTAAAGTTAAAGAAATACACATAAGGATATGATTTCAATGAAACTTTTATTTCATTATGATTACGTGCGAAATACGATTTCATTTAAAGTGACGAATGTTGATTTTTAAATGCTTCAAAGATATCCGCGCAGATACGGTCTTTGACTTAGTTCCACACAAAAAGTCTAACGACGCCAAATCGCATGATCTGGGTGGCCAATTGATGTCGCGAAAACGTGAAATTACGCGTTCTGGAAACTTCCCATGCAATATACCCAAAATCGTTCGTGTTGTACGGCTCGTGGCACCGTCTTATTGAATCTACATATGGCGCAGTTCATAATCTTCACTTGCAGGCCAAGAAAGTCGGTTATTATATGGCCGTAGCGCTCTAAACCGTGGAATCGACAAATTCGGATTATACTCCACATTTACACTAACGGAAGGGATATTTTGGGCAGTGGGCACATTGCGATGATGCACCGGCCTGACCAGATCTGTAACACTTCCAGTCTCTACAAATTTCTTTCTGCCAATTCCTTGTACAGTTGGTCAATAATGACGGCCATAATAACCAGAAATGCTCGAAAAGTGTGCAACGTTTGAACCACCACGTTTGTAGTATGTAAGTTTTTACTATTTTTACGCGTTCTTCGGTTGTTAAAAGAACCATATTCGTAAATGGAAAACCTTCCACTAAATAAATGACACTTCAGATGACAAATATTTACGAACGCACGAACTTGGCAGACCGGCGGCTTTGAAACCACTAAATGCATAACTCCTTATAAATTAGAAGAATTACTGGTGGAGCAACATTCGAAACTCAGATTGATAACTGGTGAAAACGAGAAATAGAGCGGATAGAATTTTTTGCATCCCTATACGATGGTTTAGGTCGGCTGCTGAATTTTGAAAAAGCTGATAAATGACGTCGTTCAGTAGGATTCAACCACCCTGAGAGATTACGAGTACGTAAGCTCATCCATATAAATATTAAGCCCAACAAAAAATAAGTTTTGTTCGGCAATTAAGCATGAAAAGACTCAAGCCACAGAAACGTTTGCTAATTTTTTAAATTTATTTTGAAAATCGTGTGTAAATTTCATGTGTAAATTTGAAAGTGATGAAGAACACAAGTTTTGTTTTATGGCCTTGTCAACAAATAGAATTGCAGTATTTCAAACGATGATAGTTCTCAAGCCATTGCCGAAAGATCATTACATTCCTAAGAACTAAATGTTTAGAGAGCTAAATGGGTCGGTGGAATAATTGGTCCATATATCTTCACAATCTAGCAATGGTCTGAACGTAACAGTCAACGCCGAGCGGTTTAATTAGCTGGCGTTCAGCTTACTATTATGTGGTTTCAACTGGACGGAGCCACTTGCCAAACAGCGAACGATACCATTAATTTACTCAAAAAACTTTTGTTGAACGTATGTTTTCACGGTTCTCTTAATTGGCCTTTGTGTGATTTAACGCCATTGGACTATTTTCTTTTATGTTTTGTAAAGTCGCTCGTCTACGCCGATTAACCAGGTACAACTTAACACCGGGATATCAACATTCGACGAGTTATTGGCGAAATATGACCGCAAATGTTGCAAAAAGTATGTCAAAATTTATGTCCGTGATTGTTCCATATTAAGCCTTTATTTAGTCATTTTTGGTTCAAAATTTTTACAGTTTGTTTAACTAAGAGTTAGTAGCATTGCTTTGATAAAGCATATTTTTTTGCATAACAAGACAATTTATCTTAAATAAATGTGTAAATTATAGTTCATTTTTGCATTATTCTTTGTAAATATATTCGTGGTAATTTCAGGAATAAAAAAATAATTTAACACGTTTTCGGGGGAAAAAATAAGAATCCCTTTTATATAAAAACAGTTTAGCCAAATTTCCCAAGGCTTTTGGTAAAGTTGTCTGAGATTTCCTATTTTAGATTGACTCTGGATATTTTTATTATTAAAAAATTAATTTAAAAATATTTTTAAATAAAATTATGTTTTAACAAATAGATATTGGGAATTATTTCTTTTCATAAGCAAGCAACTTTATTATATTCAACATTTTTTATTTTTCGAACTTATTCTATAAGTTAAATTTCAGTTATGTATTTTATAAGGCTCTTTGTAATAGTTCTATTCCTTAAATGTTTAGGAATGACTATATACACTACCAGACTATTATCTTGTATCTTCTTGTTACATTTTACCTTAGCTATCCTTTGCATAGCAATGAAGTATATTGTATGTACAGAAAAATGTTCAATTATTATAATAAAGTTGCTTGCTTATGAAAAGAAATAATTCCCAATATCTATTTGTTAAAATAGTTGAGTTAAATACATTCAATTTATAAAGTATCACTATCCAGTGTGACACAAAGAATGCTGACGAAGGCCGTAGCGGGCCAGAAAATGCATTACATTCTGCTGGTGTCTAATAATGGACAATTTTTCTGTACATACAATATACTTCATTGCTATCCAACGGAAAGCTAAGGTAAAATGTTACAAGAAGTTACAATATAATAGTCTGGTAGTGTATAAAGTAATTCCAAAAAATTGAAGGAATAGAACTATTACAAAAAGCTTTATAAAATACATAACTGAAATTTAACTGATAGAATAAATTCGAAAAATAAAAAAAAATGTTGAATAAAATTATGTTTTGTTAGCGAAATTATTCTTTTCCCTAAATGGCCTAAAGTTTTTTAAAAAAATTATGTTTTTTTTTTTAAGTTTTTATTGCAAATTTCAATTTATATTTGCATTTAAAGATTAATATGTATTGAGGTCCATTTATATTAAATTGTCGCCCAATTTGACTTACAAGGAATTGTGGTTCTTACGTTTTAAAATAAATTAAATGACTCTCGTTAAAAAACTTCCCCTTACTTTCAAATAAATCAACATTATTTCAATAATGTATTAAAAATATTCGTAAATAAATCATAAATCACAACTTGTAACGGATGCCTTTAGGATTTATAATTTTTTTTTAACAGAATGCGTGAAAAATCATAAATAAATATTCTTAATACGTAAGATTTCGAAACAGAACCTAATGTTGTAGCATTCACTGTATTTTGTGTTTTCTTTCAACGTTTTATCATGATTTACGGCAGGAAGTTCAAATGTTGCGAATTATAAGAACATGAGGGGACTATATGAACCCAGCAAACACTTTAACCTTTGAGGCCTTAGTTTTTTTTTTCGTTTATTATTTAAAATTTGATTTCCTTAAGCTATGGTTATCACACAATTAAGAGCGGTTATGTTATTTAATAACTTTTCATTTAAAAAATGTATACGGGTAATTCCATGTCAAATCGGCCAAGAGTGGGACCCGACCCCTTTCGATTTGAATGAAATTTGGTAAGAAGGTGCCTTTCATCCTCTAAGGAACATATATCAAAGAAAAAAAGTTATGGCATATTCAAAATGTCATAATTTCGCCGAATTAGCCGAATGTGTAGAGTTTATTTTTCCAATATCTCAAAAATTACTGCACATACGAAGATGATTTGTATGTCGTTTTAAAGAGAATACTTGGGGCTACAAACAATATATTAAAATATTAAATTTTAAAAGTGGACTAAGTCAAAAGCCTAATTTGTTTATTTGGCTGATTTTTTTATACACTACCTTAAACTGTTCTTTAAAAATCCTGAAACTTTGAAGGAGGTGTTTTTGAGATATGAGTTTTTTTTTCTTTCGCAGCCTGTAAAAAAATGATCTTAAAATAAAATTTTTATATTGTAATTTTGAGTAATATGTATTTATTACGTCTGATTTGTTTGATTTAAGGTGTTTTAAAAAAAGTAACGAAATTGATAAAGTTTTGTTTGTTTATTTGTTGCATTTTTTCTTGGAGCTTTTTGTCACTTTACGTCTCCAAGAAATAAAATGAGTTTTATACATTACTAGCTAACCGCCCTGGCTTCGCTCGGAAACAATTTACTAATTTATATGTTCCTTAGAGGATTAAAGGAATCTTCTCACCAAATTTCATTCAAATCAAAAGGGGTCGGGTCCCACTCTTGGTCGATTTGACATGGAATACATATTTCATTTTAAGTTTAGATTTTAATTTCAAAAATAATTTTTCAAAGGAAAATTAATAACAAAAAATTTTAATATATTAAATTATTATCTCTACTATAAATTACTCTTTAAATACATTAGAATATTTTCTAAAATATATATAGTGCTTACTAAATCAAGTAATAAAAATTAGTCAAATAGACTAGAAATTAGTGGGTTATTTGATTGCCCACATAATTGTCTAAAACGTTCTGTCATGATGCGTATTCTATCGCGAATCAAATGTATAGTGTTTTCGTTATGAAGATCGTTAGTGGAGAAAAGCCAGGGTAAATTTAGAATCATTTTAAGTAATTTGTTTTGACAAATTTGCAATTTTTTAATGGGGGACTTTGCACATACCCCCCAAACAGGACATGTACACAGAATAATGGATTGGAAAACTACTTTAGCTAAAATTATTTTATTCTTGCGACTTAAAAAAGATTTTAGCCCTATTAGCGCATATAACATATTTTTTGCCAAGTAAAATTTCTCTATTTGCTTTTGAATATTCAGGTGAAATATTAATTTTCTATCAAAGTAAACCCCTAAATATTTTACATTGTTACACTGCACAGCACAGCCATTGATTCTCAATTGGTTTGTGGGTTAAAAATAGGAACTAATAAATAAGGCCCTTAATATTTAAAATTTAAAATCTATAAAAATAATTCTTGATTAATGGTAAGATTTTATAGCTGATATTGAATTTTTTTTTTTTTGTTTTTTTTTAATTATTTCTTTTATTCAATATAATATTTATAAAGTAATAATGTTAACTCCTCAGCGCCTTAAAGGCTTTGTAGAGGCTAAAAGGCAACTCTATCTATATTGCTTATAGAAGATTTAATTATATATACAATTGTTTTAAAATTTACATTATTTACAATAAATTGAGATTTAAATAAAGAAAAAGAAAAAAAAAAACAAGAAAAAAATAATAATAAAATAATATTTTATACTAGAAGTGTATCAACATTACGAAGTAAAAGATCTTTAATGGCTTTTTTAAATGTAGAAAAAGCTTGTATATTACGAATATTGATTGGCAATTGGTTATATTCACTTGGTCCAGCATAAGCAATGCGTTGTTTTGTTAAATCTAAACGGCATCTTACAGTATTTAAATTAAAAGCCTGTCTAGTATTTCTTCGAGTGTGCAAAATATTTTGAGTAAACTGCGTGGAGCCACGAACATCTCCTCCTCTAATTGGTTTGAAAACGTATGTTAAAACTTTTTGCTTATATAAGCCTCTTACTGGAAGAACCTGTTTAGCATATTTTTTAAATAAGTTTAGCGTTGAAAATCTTAGCGGAAGATTAAAAACCAGCTTTAGATACATTTATATATACGTATACATAATTTAAAGATACCGAGTAACGTCGAGGTATTCCTGCAACAGTGGATATTGCTCCACTTGAAGCTGTTAAAGGTCATGGACTATAATACATTTATATAGATTCGATAAAACCTTTGATAACTGATTTTTGCTCAAATGAAATCATTCTCTAACATTCATGAGATTAGCACTTTTTATTGAGCAATTCAAAAAAGATTGTATATCTTTTACACATGATTTGCCTCTCTAAAATCTAATGTGACATTTTCGGAGGTTAACATATGAAATTCATTCCCACTAATGGCATGTTCACATATAAAAAATATTTAAAGAAAAATGAGCGAAAAAAAAAACGTGAATTTGTCAGCCGTTTACATTATGCGAAAGTGATAGAGAGTGCCAAGTTGTCATTTAGCTTTCGCATCAAAATTGTATTCGCATCGCAATAGAGAGTAGCCCCCCAGAAATAACTTTCAAAAATAAACTACTTTCTAAACTAAAGGGAACGATTCCCATTCTGTGGAGAAAACTGTTGTAACTTTAAAATATTTCACATTTTCAAACGGGTTTAATTGATACGTTCGCAATTTGAGATTAAACCTTGGAAAAGCATTTGAAAATAAATTTATTTTTAAATTAAAAAAAAAAACAAACGTTTTTTATTTGAGAAGACTGTAGAATTGTTAAGATTACAAATAAGAAATTAGGTTTGATTTCTAATCATTTTCAAATTGAGCATTAAACCTTCATGTTTGCTGGGCATAAGTTTACAGCACTGTGTGTGGGTGTCTCTTAATAGGATAGTATGTATAAAGTTTAGTTTTACATATTTGTATTTTATCAAAATGTTTTAAAAGTTTTGAGGACTGGGTTGGTAGCTATGGTTTCTGTTAAGGAAACCAAAAATAGCCCTTATATATAATCTTAGACATTAGGCTAATGCTTTCCATGGTCGTGGGTCATTTATTTGCTCTGCTATTCTATAAATCACAAGAATTTGATGCATCAAATATAAAACTCGAAAAGTGCTACTTTCAGATATTTCATCTCCTTTTTTTCATACAATATTCGCTATTTTCTAAAACATTTTCCCTCACTCGATTTATGTTTTATTTCATATTAAACCTATTCAAGGCAAATATTCCTATACATCATCGTCATCCTGTTAAAACTTCCAATTTGTTTTTCTACATGAAATTTATTCGATAAATTTCAAATGCGAAAAAGGAGGCATTTTCAAAAGAAACTCTAACATTTCTTTTGAAATTTTTCGTTACGTTCAAATGAAATGCATGCATGAGTTACGAATGAAATCACAAGGCCCACAAGTCAATATTTATTCACAAAATAAATAAATAAAATTGGCATACAATTTATATTTTACGTCTTTTTTTCTGTACACTCTCTGGATTTTTTCGTTTCCGCAGAAACGATACAAAAGAAAAAAATCGGAATAAATAAAAACGATTATAATTTATACAAAACGTGACCCTTTGAATTATAAAAAAAAAATCTCTTTAATGAAAAGAAAATGGTAAATAAAACTCCATGGTAAATAATATGACAACATTTTCTTTTGAATATAAATGAAATAAAATTTGTAGCGGCACTGTGTACAGTTTACAAATTAAAATTTTAGGTGTCAGAATTGGAACGACAGGCGTTAGATATAAAATATTCATTAAGGACAATAATTGCATAATGTATATGTAACTGACTCACTACACCAAATGGATCAAAAATAACTACTGATAACCTAATTTTGATTAAGAACTAGAAACTATGAATTATCTTCTCTTCAATATTCTTGAATATCGGTAATCGCTGGCATTTTCCACCAGAAATTAAAAATTGGTGTAATTTTATTAATAACGTTCAAAATAAGGAAAGCACAATAATCTTTGATCGCATTCCTTTCTCTTCAAAAATCGAACAAAAATTTTAAAAAAACTAAAATTCGCTGAAATTTTTTAAATAACTCTCAAATTCAAAAGAACGTTTATTCGTGAACATCTTCAATTTAAACAAAATATGTTTTTCATGCAAAGAATGTGAAAACACTAAAATTGGCTGTAGTTTTTTCAATAACGCACAAATCGACAAAAGGACGGACGTTCATCCGTGATCCATTTCAATTAAAAAAAAACGATTTTCCATAAAAAAATTTAAAAAAACTTAAATTGACTGCTGTGTCTTCAACAACGCTTAAATCGAAAAAGGGACGTTTATCCCTGATTACCTTGAGTTAAAAAAAAACCGATTATATACAAAAATGTGAAAAAACTACAACTGTCTGCAGTTTCTGAAATAACGCTCAAATCAAAAAAAGAACATTATCCCCTTAAAATTTTAAAAAATCTATTTGAAAAAAAAAATAAAATTGTCGGCAGTTTCTTAACTGACGATCAAATCGGAGAAGGACGTTTATCCGAGATAAATTTTAATTTTTAAAAATTCCAATCTTCCATACAAAAATATGAAAAAACACAAAATTTAGCCAATTGTAGGGGAATGTAAGAAAGAAAAAATTGACGGTTTATTGTTGTGACTTTGTTGAAGCTTTGATATTGTTACATTTAAGACCAGAGTGTTTTAAAATTCTTACTCACTTTATGGTCTTACTTGTATAATATTTTTAGCTTTTCTAAAGTATTTGGAAAAAGTTTCCTGACGAGCTGGCCTAAGCAACCAGCGAAATGCGCATAGGAACTAGCTTTCCCACAACAATAAATTTCAGTGTTTTCATTTAAAAAAAAATTGAAAAAACTTAAATTGACTGCAGTATCTTCAACAACGCTTAAAAAGGACGTTTATCCCTGATCACCTTGAGTTAAAAAAACCGATTGTTACAAACAAAAATGTGAAACAACTACAATTGTCTGCAGTTTCTGAAATAACGCTCAAATCAAAAAAAGAACATTATCCCCTTAAAATTTTAAAAAATCTATTTGAAAAAAAAAATAAAATTGTCGGCAGTTTCTTAACTGACGATCAAATCGGAGAAGGACGTTTATCCGAGATAAATTTTAATTTTTAAAAATTCCAATCTTCCATACAAAAATATGAAAAAAACACTAAATTTACTGCAGTTTCTTTAACAACGCTCAAATCGAAAAGGGGCGTTAATCCGTGATCACCTTAAACTTTAAACAAAAAATTTTTTTGTCATACAAAGAATGTGAAAAACTAAAATTGGCTGTAGTTTCTTCAATAAAGCTCAAATCGACAAAAGGACGTTCATCCGTGATCCATTTCAATTAAAAAAAAAACGATTTTTCATAAAAAAATTTAAAAAACTTAAATTGACTGCAGTTTCTTCAACAACGCTTAAAAAGGACGTTTATCCCTGATCACCTTGAGTTAAAAAAAAACCGATTATATACAAAAATGTGAAAAAACTACAACTGTCTGCAGTTTCTGAAATAACGCTCAAATCAAAAAAAGAACATTATCCCCTTAAAATTTTAAAAAATCTATTTGAAAAAAAAAAATAAAATTGTCGGCAGTTTCTTAACTGACGATCAAATCGGAGAAGGACGTTTATCCGAGATAAATTTTAATTTTTAAAAATTCCAATCTTCCATACAAAAATATGAAAAAAACACTAAATTTACTGCAGTTTCTTTAACAACGCTCAAATCGAAAAGGGGCGTTAATCCGTGATCACCTTAAACTTTAAACAAAAAATTTTTTTGTCATACAAAGAATGTGAAAAACTAAAATTGGCTGTAGTTTCTTCAATAAAGCTCAAATCGACAAAAGGACGTTCATCCGTGATCCATTTCAATTAAAAAAAAAACGATTTTTCATAAAAAAATTTAAAAAACTTAAATTGACTGCAGTTTCTTCAACAACGCTTAAAAAGGACGTTTATCCCTGATCACCTTGAGTTAAAAAAAAACCGATTATATACAAAAATGTGAAAAAACTACAACTGTCTGCAGTTTCTGAAATAACGCTCAAATCAAAAAAAGAACATTATCCCCTTAAAATTTTAAAAAATCTATTTGAAAAAAAAAAATAAAATTGTCGGCAGTTTCTTAACTGACGATCAAATCGGAGAAGGACGTTTATCCGAGATAAATTTTAATTTTTAAAAATTCCAATCTTCCATACAAAAATATGAAAAAAACACTAAATTTACTGCAGTTTCTTTAACAACGCTCAAATCGAAAAGGGGCGTTAATCCGTGATCACCTTAAACTTTAAACAAAAAATTTTTTTGTCATACAAAGAATGTGAAAAACTAAAATTGGCTGTAGTTTCTTCAATAAAGCTCAAATCGACAAAAGGACGTTCATCCGTGATCCATTTCAATTAAAAAAAAAACGATTTTTCATAAAAAAATTTAAAAAACTTAAATTGACTGCAGTTTCTTCAACAACGCTTAAAAAGGACGTTTATCCCTGATCACCTTGAGTTAAAAAAAAAACCGATTGTTACATACAAAATGTGAAAAAACTACAATTGTCTGCAGTTTCTGAAATAACGCTCAAATCAAAAAAAGAACATTATCCCCTTAAAATTTTAAAAAATCTATATGAAAAAAAAAATAAAATTGTCGGCAGTTTCTTAACTGGCGATCAAATCGGAGAAGGACGTTTATCCGAGATAAATTTTAATTTTTAAAAATTCCAATCTTCCATACAAAAATATGAAAAAACACAAAATTTAGCCAATTGTAGGGGAATGTAAGAAAGAAAAAATTGACGGTTTATTGTTGTGACTTTGTTGAAGCTTTGATATTGTTACATTTAAGACCAGAGTGTTTTAAAATTCTTACTCACTTTATGGTCTTACTTGTATAATATTTTTAGCTTTTCTAAAGTATTTGGAAAAAGTTTCCTGACGAGCTGGCCTAAGCAACCAGCGAAATGCGCATAGGAACTAGCTTTCCCACAACAATAAATTTCAGTGTTTTCATTTAAAAAAAAATTGAAAAAACTTAAATTGACTGCAGTATCTTCAACAACGCTTAAAAAGGACGTTTATCCCTGATCACCTTGAGTTAAAAAAACCGATTGTTACAAACAAAAATGTGAAACAACTACAATTGTCTGCAGTTTCTGAAATAACGCTTAAATCAAAAAAAGAACATTATCCCCTTAAAATTTAAAAAAATCGATTTGAAAAAAAAAAAAAATAAAATTGTCGGCAGTTTCTTAACTGACGATCAAATCGGAGAAGAACGTTTATCCGAGATAATTTAAAATTTTTAAAAAATTACAATTTTCCATACAAAAATATGAAAAAACCACAAAATTTACTGCAGTTTCTTAAACAACGCTCAATTCGAAAAGGGGCGTTAATAAATACCTGATCACCTTCAATTTAAAACAAAAAATTATTTTGTCATACAAAGAATGTGAAAAAACTAAAACTGGCTATAAATAAATAAGCCCTGGATTGAAAAAAGGGTTTATTCGCGATCACCTTCAATTTTTTTTTTAAAATTTTTCATAAAAAAATGTTACAAATCTAAAATGGGCTGAAGTCTCTTAAATAGTGCTTAAATAAAAAAAAAACGATTATCCTTGATCAACTTCAATAATAAAAATCTATAACGCTCAAATCAAAAAATTTGACGTTTATATGTGATCCCCTTCAATTAAAAAAAATCGATTTTTTCATACAAAAATCTGAACAACTAAAATTGTCTGAAGTTTCTTTAACAACGCTAAAATCGAAAAAAGAACGTTTATCACGGATCACCTTAAAATTAAAAAACTTCGCTTGTTTCATACAAAAATGTTAAAAAATTAAATTATCTGCTGTTTCTCAAATAACGCTGTTATCAAAAAAAGGACATGATCCCCTTGAAATTTAAAAAAAAAAATTGATTTACAAAAATTTGGCTGCAGTTTCTCAAGTAATGCTCAAATCGAGAAAAAGGGAGTTTATCTGTGATCCCCTCAATTTAAAAAAATACGCTTTTTTCAGACAAAAATGTGAAAAACTAAAATTGTGTGTAGTTTCTTAAATAACGCTCAAATCAAGAAAAAGGACGTGTATCTGTGATCACATTCAGTTTAAAAAAAATACGCTTGTTTCATGCAAAAATGTAAAAAAAATAAAGTTGTCTGCCGTTTCTTAAATAACGCTTTAATCAGAAAAAGGACATGATCCCCTTGAAATTAAAAAAACCGATTTACAAAAATTTGGCTGCAGTTTCTTAAGTAATGCTCATATCGAAAAAAAGGGCGTTTTTCTGTGATCCCCTCAATTTAAAAAAATACGCTTTTTTCAGACAAAAATGTGAAAAACTAAAATTGTCTGTAGTTTCTTAAATAACGCTCAAATCAAGAAAAAGGACGTTATCTGTGATTCCCTTCAATTAAAAAAAAATTGATTGTTTCATTCAAAAATGGGGAAAAAAAACTATAATTGTACAGTTTCTTAAATAACGTTCAAAACAAAAAATACTCTTATCCGTGAGGGGTTTGAATAGTCGATAATTTCTTTGTTTTAAAGTATTTTTCTTTTTTTGTTTAAATTACATTTGTGAATAACGAATTATGTTAACTTAGACATCCGCTTAACTGCTATTTATATACCCATCTGTAAACAATTTATGTGAGTTAAATTGCTACAAATTTCATTAATAATAAATGGCCTACAAAATATGTTAAACTAAACAATTGAGTAAACAATTACTTTGAAATGCACAAAATACAGTTAAATAAATGCATTCGTTATTGACAGATACTCAGACCGACAGACAGAATAGTCAACTGGAATGTATGAAAAATAAATATAAAAAAACACATTGAGATCAAGTATTTAGGTCCACAGTCACAATTTAGTTTGTGTACACTTATTAGATATACTGAAGATATAAACGTATGATTTATTAAAGTTCTTATATGTGGCCTACCGCAAATAATGGAACAAACCTTACGAAATTAAGTAGTGTGCTTTCTAGTCTTAAGAAACTACGACAGACCTAATTTAACTACAATGACATTGTTCACTAAAGTGTTTTAAGAGAGTGGACTTTATATAAGGCGGCCTATGGTAAATAGTTCACGAAATTTGACAGATTTATTATCTTATGAAACTATGACAAATCAAATTTTACTACAATAGCCTTAAGCTACGGTCACACTTATTTAATATTTGACGAAATAAGCATAACCACTACTTTTGTTAATAGTTAGTGAGATTAAACATGGTGTTAATATCACAAAATAAAATTAATTATACTGCAAGACATTGCAAAACATGGTTTTTTGTAAGATGTGGCTTATAATCAAAATAAATATTAGAATTAAAGAAAATTAATCCAAATTTAGATATTTTAATTAGGCTTAAGTTCATTGAATTTAATTTGCATTAAATTATTTTTATGAAGAAAGGAATTTTTACAACATGGAAGATTAATTAAAATTGTTATTGATAATTTTCATTCTTGACTGACCTGGGATTCGAAGCCAGGCTGTCTGGCGTGTGATTCGAACCCAGGCGGCTGGTTACCCTGACATGTTTCGACCTCAACCACTAGGTCTTCTCAAAGGGATTTGCCGTCTTACACTCGCAGCCATCGAAGACTGCTGACGTCAGTAGTCAAACATCAATCCTTAAACCAAATTGTATTTTAACCTTTGGTAGATCGAAATTTGCTTTTTGAATGATTATCCATTTTTAATTGATCTCACATGTTTTCCTTACTTCTGTTTTTTCGTACTTTTGTCAAGAATTCTTCTTGAAGTCCAAAGTACATTTTTTTGTTTTTCCTGTTTTTGTCTTTCTTTTTAGTTGACCTTTTTCAGCACAACTTGAAGGACAAATGTAAACATAGCTCGTGCCTTAGCTGTTAACAATAATTAGTATTGTGGTTATTTTATTGAACTGTTAATGGTTTTAATCCAAATTTAGATATTTTAATTAGGCTTAAGTTCATTGAATTTAATTTGCATTAAATTATTTTTATGAAGAAAGGAATTTTTACAACATGGAAGATTAATTAAAATTGTTATTGATAATTTTCATTCTTGACTGACCTGGGATTCGAAGCCAGGCTGTCTGGCGTGTGATTCGAACCCAGGCGGCTGGTTACCCTGACATGTTTCGACCTCAACCACTAGGTCTTCTCAAAGGGATTTGCCGTCTTACACTCGCAGCCATCGAAGACTGCTGACGTCAGTAGTCAAACATCAATCCTTAAACCAAATTGTATTTTAACCTTTGGTAGATCGAAATTTGCTTTTTGAATGATTATCCATTTTTAATTGATCTCACATGTTTTCCTTACTTCTGTTTTTTCGTACTTTTGTCAAGAATTCTTCTTGAAGTCCAAAGTACATTTTTTTGTTTTTCCTGTTTTTGTCTTTCTTTTTAGTTGACCTTTTTCAGCACAACTTGAAGGACAAATGTAAACATAGCTCGTGCCTTAGCTGTTAACAATAATTAGTATTGTGGTTATTTTATTGAACTGTTAATGGTTTTAATCCAAATTTAGATATTTTAATTAGGCTTAAGTTCATTGAATTTAATTTGCATTAAATTATTTTTATGAAGAAAGGAATTTTTACAACATGGAAGATTAATTAAAATTGTTATTGATAATTTTCATTCTTGACTGACCTGGGATTCGAAGCCAGGCTGTCTGGCGTGTGATTCGAACCCAGGCGGCTGGTTACCCTGACATGTTTCGACCTCAACCACTAGGTCTTCTCAAAGGGATTTGCCGTCTTACACTCGCAGCCATCGAAGACTGCTGACGTCAGTAGTCAAACATCAATCCTTAAACCAAATTGTATTTTAACCTTTGGTAGATCGAAATTTGCTTTTTGAATGATTATCCATTTTTAATTGATCTCACATGTTTTCCTTACTTCTGTTTTTTCGTACTTTTGTCAAGAATTCTTCTTGAAGTCCAAAGTACATTTTTTTGTTTTTCCTGTTTTTGTCTTTCTTTTTAGTTGACCTTTTTCAGCACAACTTGAAGGACAAATGTAAACATAGCTCGTGCCTTAGCTGTTAACAATAATTAGTATTGTGGTTATTTTATTGAACTGTTAATGGTTTTAATCCAAATTTAGATATTTTAATTAGGCTTAAGTTCATTGAATTTAATTTGCATTAAATTATTTTTATGAAGAAAGGAATTTTTACAACATGGAAGATTAATTAAAATTGTTATTGATAATTTTCATTCTTGACTGACCTGGGATTCGAAGCCAGGCTGTCTGGCGTGTGATTCGAACCCAGGCGGCTGGTTACCCTGACATGTTTCGACCTCAACCACTAGGTCTTCTCAAAGGGATTTGCCGTCTTACACTCGCAGCCATCGAAGACTGCTGACGTCAGTAGTCAAACATCAATCCTTAAACCAAATTGTATTTTAACCTTTGGTAGATCGAAATTTGCTTTTTGAATGATTATCCATTTTTAATTGATCTCACATGTTTTCCTTACTTCTGTTTTTTCGTACTTTTGTCAAGAATTCTTCTTGAAGTCCAAAGTACATTTTTTTGTTTTTCCTGTTTTTGTCTTTCTTTTTAGTTGACCTTTTTCAGCACAACTTGAAGGACAAATGTAAACATAGCTCGTGCCTTAGCTGTTAACAATAATTAGTATTGTGGTTATTTTATTGAACTGTTAATGGTTTTAATCCAAATTTAGATATTTTAATTAGGCTTAAGTTCATTGAATTTAATTTGCATTAAATTATTTTTATGAAGAAAGGAATTTTTACAACATGGAAGATTAATTAAAATTGTTATTGATAATTTTCATTCTTGACTGACCTGGGATTCGAAGCCAGGCTGTCTGGCGTGTGATTCGAACCCAGGCGGCTGGTTACCCTGACATGTTTCGACCTCAACCACTAGGTCTTCTCAAAGGGATTTGCCGTCTTACACTCGCAGCCATCGAAGACTGCTGACGTCAGTAGTCAAACATCAATCCTTAAACCATGTTGTAAAAATTCCTTTCTTCATAAAAATAATTTAATGCAAATTAAATTCAATGAACTTAAGCCTAATTAAAATATCTAAATTTGGATTAAAACCATTAACAGTTCAATAAAATAACCACAATACTAATTATTGTTAACAGCTAAGGCACGAGCTATGTTTACATTTGTCCTTCAAGTTGTGCTGAAAAAGGTCAACTAAAAAGAAAGACAAAAACAGGAAAAACAAAAAAATGTACTTTGGACTTCAAGAAGAATTCTTGACAAAAGTACGAAAAAACAGAAGTAAGGAAAACATGTGAGATCAATTAAAAATGGATAATCATTCAAAAAGCAAATTTCGATCTACCAAAGGTTAAAATACAATTTGGTTTAAGGATTGATGTTTGACTACTGACGTCAGCAGTCTTCGATGGCTGCGAGTGTAAGACGGCAAATCCCTTTGAGAAGACCTAGTGGTTGAGGTCGAAACATGTCAGGGTAACCAGCCGCCTGGGTTCGAATCACACGCCAGACAGCCTGGCTTCGAATCCCAGGTCAGTCAAGAATGAAAATTATCAATAACAATTTTAATTAATCTTCCATGTTGTAAAAATTCCTTTCTTCATAAAAATAATTTAATGCAAATTAAATTCAATGAACTTAAGCCTAATTAAAATATCTAAATTTGGATTAAAACCATTAACAGTTCAATAAAATAACCACAATACTAATTATTGTTAACAGCTAAGGCACGAGCTATGTTTACATTTGTCCTTCAAGTTGTGCTGAAAAAGGTCAACTAAAAAGAAAGACAAAAACAGGAAAAACAAAAAAATGTACTTTGGACTTCAAGAAGAATTCTTGACAAAAGTACGAAAAAACAGAAGTAAGGAAAACATGTGAGATCAATTAAAAATGGATAATCATTCAAAAAGCAAATTTCGATCTACCAAAGGTTAAAATACAATTTGGTTTAAGGATTGATGTTTGACTACTGACGTCAGCAGTCTTCGATGGCTGCGAGTGTAAGACGGCAAATCCCTTTGAGAAGACCTAGTGGTTGAGGTCGAAACATGTCAGGGTAACCAGCCGCCTGGGTTCGAATCACACGCCAGACAGCCTGGCTTCGAATCCCAGGTCAGTCAAGAATGAAAATTATCAATAACAATTTTAATTAATCTTCCATGTTGTAAAAATTCCTTTCTTCATAAAAATAATTTAATGCAAATTAAATTCAATGAACTTAAGCCTAATTAAAATATCTAAATTTGGATTAAAACCATTAACAGTTCAATAAAATAACCACAATACTAATTAAAGAAAATTATTTTATAGTTTGTCTATTGGTCACGTTTTTTTTTCGTAAGATATTTGCCAAGTGTGACCGAACCTTTACTCGTTAAGATTGTAGGTATAATAAAATGTTTTTCGAGTGGGCTTTATATGATGCATATGGTAAATTATGGACCTATCTTCAGGATGGCAGTGTGATTTCTAATCATATAAAACGAGTTTGTGCAAAATTTAATAGGAATCGGTGCATTTTGTCCCCAATTTATGTAAGTTCTTGCGCAAAAAAAAAACTATACATTTTTCAAGGAGGGTATGCCACATTTGGATTAATTTCTGCTTCCCTCCTAAACCGATTGTGTTGGATTCCAAAATGCCAAACTGCTTAGGAGAACTAGATACAATTTGACACCAAACTTGTTCTTTTCTGTTGAGGGTTTCGAAAGTTTCAACAGACGGACAGATAGACGGACTTGACTAAATCGGCTTAGAATTACTCAAGTACCCAGAATAAAATGTTTCACACGGAATGACAAACTTAGTATACTCTCATTCACTACTGGTGGAGGAGGGTATTAAACCCATTCTTTATATATTTACATGAAAATTAATAGAGTTAAATTATCATTTAGCCCTGGCCCTATACAAACACTCCACCTAAACCAACACACTACCCGTAATTACTCTTTCTTTACGTTCTATGCACCAGAACAACTCGGCGTTTAACGTACAAGGACCAGGGATGATCAACTCAGCAAGACCTGTCTCAACGTTTCAGATCTCGCTGCTACAACAACAACTATTACTTTTTACAGAAACTTAACTTGGTATAACTACGGTGACCAGTCGTCCTTTTTTAAGAGGACAGTGCTTTTTTGATACGATGTCCTTTGAGATTTTTTTCATAAAATAAGACAGCAGATAGTCCTTTTTGTGTATTTTCTTTTTGTTAGATTATGGCTTTTTTCTATCTTTCAACTCAAAAATATAATCTTTTATAATCAAAATTTCAACATCACTACAGCAAAGCAGGAAATTAATGACAGCCTAAGAGCGAATTCTATAATTGTTCGTGCCATTGAATATTTTCTCTCTCAGCAAAGGTGCCCGATGATATTGCAAAATTAATTTTGATAATCCATGTCCTGGATTGTGATTACTTTTGGCACATATCCAAGCCTTTAAATGCCATAGATATATTTGCCGTCTAGATTCACAACACATTTCAATGCCTGAGGCTGCTCTTACTTGAAAGGACTTTAAATTAAAATGAATTGCACGCAAAGAAGATGTGCTTTTACAATTGGTTATTAAAACAATTTTGGTATACTAAGTTGCCAGGTAGCATTCTGTATTGATGATTTAAATCAATGGGATGCATTGTTTGCAAAATTTTAACCTTTTGATTGGATGAGAAGTGGAGAAAAAATGATACATCAGTAAATCAAGTAAAGATGGAGAATTTTGGCTAATTCAATGAAAAAAATATTGGAGATAAACATATAATGAATCTTGTAGGCCTTTAGTGCACCGACAAAAATATTACTTTCAATTGTTAATAATTTTTGAATTATCGGAAAAGTTCCAATTAAAAGTTGTTATTTAGGAAATCACTTTGATATTAAAAGTGCAACTTTCAAATGGACTGTGCAGAATTTTAATTATTTTTATCGCAAAACAGTGATATTATACATAGCAATATATCAAAAGAAACGTTTTTCCCAACTTAAAGTTATTTACACCAAATTACTTGTATTCATTGGGGGATACATCCGGCTACCTCAAGTGGACATAAGAGTAACCATCATTTATCCGTTGTGTAAAATATAGGATGATATTTGCGACTTTAGTTTTTCAACTGAATTCGAATTAGACGCCGTAGTTTTTTTTAACAATTTAAATCCAATTGTAATCTTTCGTTTAAGATAAAAAAAAAATATCAGTACACTCAAAAAAAAAATAGCTGAAAAAACTTTTGAAAATGGAAAAATCCTAACTTTATGTTTCAAATGGCACACAAATGACTAAAGGATTTTATGCACAATAAACAGGTTCTGGTTTGGAACTCCAATATCTAAAATTCATCCGGGCCGCTTGACGATAGAATGTTTTGTTCGGACACAAATTGAGAAAAATTAAAAAAAAACCGAAAAAATGCTAAATTCTTAGTTTTTTTTTTTGAAATTTCTCTATCTCAGAAACTAAGCATTGCATTATTAAGCGGCACAGAGAAATGTTAACGGCCTAAGTTATAAAAAATAAAGCATGTCAATAAAGGGTTTATTTGTTATGAAACGGATTTTCATACAAAATCCGTTTCAGAAACCCTTTATTGACATGCTTTATTTGTTATGAAACGGATGTTCATACAAAATCCGTTTCAGAAACCCTTTATTGACATGCTTTATTTTTTATGAAACGGATTTTCATACAAAATCCGTTTCAGAAACCCTTTATTGACATGCTTTATTTTTTATAACTTAGGGCGTAAATATTTAAGTTCTTGACCAGTGTGCAAAGCTTTGAGCAAACAATTCAGCCGTTTTTGTGCCATTTAAAAAACAATTGAGCACACTTCAACCATTTTTTGCTTTTCCATAGAATTTGATGGAATAATGACAAAGAAAAAAACTGCTTTTAATATTGAAATAACACATTGACGACATTGAAAAAGTTTTTTACATAATTTCATAAAAAATATGTAGATGTTCAAATGTAATACTTCACATATATCAGATAAGGGTACGTTTATTTTTTTTCGCTGTATACTTCCCTTTCAGTCGTCATCGAGAGTCAAAGGCTAACTTAATTAAAATGAGTTATATCTTATTTGAAAGGCTGCTAAATTACGCGTCTAATACTGGCTAAATATCTTTGATCAGATAAAATGCCTGAGTTATAGTGGAGCAATGCTAATATCTTATGAAAATATTAAACTTTTTCACCAATTATTGTCATTTCGGAAGATGTTTTTTACCACCATCTATATATATAAAAATAAGTCCGTATATGTACGTCGCCGAACTAATCATAAACGCGTCGTGCGATTTCTACCAAACTTATACACTACGTAGGCAGTGGCCCATATATGGTTTATATGAAGTTTGGTTGAAATCCGATAACGCATGTGTGTGCGGTGCGTATGTGAAGTGAGTGTGTTTTTGCCGTAGGGAACAAAACCAACTTTATTAAAAACAAGTGTGTTTCTCTTCTTATTTTGTTTTGCCGTGCGAAGCAGGCAACGGGCCCGCTAGTTAATAATAAAAATCCATACACAGAAAAAATTTTTAAATTTCTCCAATCACCAAATGTATTCCAAATTCGTAATAGCAAGCAAACAAATTTTTTATTTTCCACCTATTACCAAAATGATTATATTGATTACTAAAAATTGTACGTTTGTTTTGTTTTTTTTTTTTGTTAATTAAATATTAAAATACTTGTAATTAATAATGTTTATTTACTCAAGTACCAATTTTTTCTAAAATTATCGAAAAAAATATCTTAATTTAAAAAATTTCCGGATGTGGAATTATTCGATTAATCGATTAATTTTAAAATTTTATTCTTTTAATCGAATAAGTCAAAAATGCCAAATATCGATTAACCGTTTAATCGAACAAAAAAGAGCCGATTGAACACCCTAATATTTACATACATTTGATTGATTTTTGGATTTTCCATGGATTGCACATCATAATTCTTCATAAAATTTTATAGTATTACCGGATATCTAACAAATATTAATAGAATTTATTGCAAATTAATTTGAATAATTATTTAAAAACAAATAAAAATAACTTATTAAAATCACTGTATTAAAGAATTGTTTGTAATGTATAATTATGACTTATTTAAGATGTAATAAGTTATTATTTAATATATAACTAATAATGCAAAAAGTGGCGAATAAAGCTACAAAGTAATGAACTCAGGAAGTCATTAAAATTAGGATTGTAAGTAAAGTTTTTGCTGGTTATAAGTTCTACTTGCTAAAATCATACTGTTTGAATTATTTTTGACCATATTTTTTTCATTGAAAAATATGGTCATCGTTGGTATAACTCTTCTGAAAATTTAAAGTTTACTTCCTGACATGTTCATAATTTACTACAATAAATAAAATCTATTCAAAAGAAATATATATATAAGGTAGCGCAAAAGTCATCACCATATCTAAAGACGCTATATTTTTTGTAAATTTGTGAAGAAACTAATAAAAAATACAGGTCAATAAGAAATTAAGTGTTGTAATCCTCACGAACGCGGAATAATTTTTAAAATTTGTTTGGCTAAAAGTTTCATTGGAAATCATCAAGTATCTCTAATTTGTAAATAAGAAGATTGATCGATTCTAGGGACTCGAAAGTCCACAATTAACACACGAAGAGCCATTACAACACTTCAAAGATAATGCATGATGTAGTGGTTACGCTGGATGCGTCATCGTCGCTGCGGCCGCAACGACTACTGTAAAAGGCGAGCGCTACAGAGCCATGTCAAACGAATTTCTCCTTCGTCAACTCGATGAATTGGGACTGAAGAACATATGACTAAAGCAGGATGGAGCCTTAAACGATTGTTACGGTTATGGCATTATGGTATGACACGTCTAATTTGCCCTGATAAGTCAAATTGTTCAATAAGACTTCTCCAATTTGTAGTAGATTGAAGATGTTTGTACAGTGTTATGTTCAAGCATATAACACGACATATATTTGTTTTGTTTTTCTTAACTTATTGACATCTTTTCATCATTTTCAAATTTCCATCCCTGTTAGGGATGACTTATAGACAGACACCTTTCTATGCTTTCGTTAACATTTTTTTTTTTAATACTTGCATGACAATAATAAAAGAAAACAAACTAAAATTTTGTAATAATATTAAAACTAAATACATGTTCTATATTACAACAAAAAACAGACATTGTAATACTGTGTAATATTGACAATTTATTAAACAAATAAAATGAAATGTTAATATTAGCAATGAACTATAATAATGACAAGTGAATAAAATAATACTAGACAATAAATATAACGAGTATGACAATGGAAAAAATAAATATAAGAGCAAATAATTAAATAAGAAATGTGTACTCAATTCAAATACAGAAATTACAAGTACTTTTGGGGGTAACCAAAATGACACAGATAAATATTGAGGGTTAAATAAGTGGAGAGATTAAATGTAGTCTTAAACGGAGCCTTATAAAATTTTTAGATTTGATTTCTTTATGCGAATAAAAGCTTATAGATAAGTAATTTTCTGTTTTAGTTTTTATTATTAACTTTTGTTTTAATCCCTTTAAAATATAAAGTGAAAGAATTATGCTTCATAAATAGAATAAATCAATTTCATTAAATTTTTTTCTTTAATGCAATGAAGAATTTCATTACGGGAATGAAATTTTACAAATTTAATGAAGCAATTTCATTTACTCTACGAAATTTAGTTTCGTAATTTCTTTAAAATTTTTAGTTGCATCAATGACAACTTAATATCTCTTTTAAAAGAAAAATTCAACTTACTTCTGTACATTATTTCAATAGATATTGTGAAATTAAAATTTACTACTGATTAAAATATTTTAAAATTATTAAACAAAAGAAAACTTTTGTAACAAAACAAAATGAAGCTCCCAAACTAAAAAATTCTTACAACTAGAAAATATTTTCTTCTTAGAACTGTTGTAGAAACGTATTCTAAAACAATAGTAAATAATTATAAAATTTCATAATCTCAATGTTAAAAATTAATTACGATAACGGAATAGTGATTTTAACTAAATGTTAGAAATAGGTTCAAAAACAATCAACGGGAAAGAAAAAAACAAGGGCAAAGAATTCACACTTTCTTTTTCCTTCAATTGATAATTTAAAAACACAAAATTTACGTAGTAGCCAGTGAAATAGAGCGGGCTGGAAAATGAGTTAAATGAAATTTAATTAAATGTAAGCTTATTAAAGTAGAACAAAACATGATATAAGAGGAATATAAAAACGAAAATTATTATAACTTAATGATTTGTAGCAAGAATAAAAAAAAAAACGAAATAAAATTCGCAACAACACAAAACACATTCAACCCAATTGTGAATAAAAATTCCCCGGAAGTTTTTTCCCTTCTCCTTTTTTTATAATTGAATTTAAAAAGGAACAATGGGAGAAGGGAGAAAACTCCCGGGTAATTTTTATACCCTCCACCACGACTAGTGGTGAATGAGGGTATACTAAGTTTGTCATTCCTTGTGAAACTTTTTATTATACATCTAAGACCCTATAAAGTATATATATTCTGGGTCCTTGAGTAATTCTAAGTCGATTTAGCAATGTCCGTCTGTCTGTTGAAAACACGCTCACTTTCGAAAAACGCAAAAGAAAATAACAAACTTGATCCCAAATTGCTTGTAGTTATTCTAAGCAGTTTGGTATTGAAAACCAGCAACATCCGTTCAGTAGGACTAGGACTATGAAACAAAATGTGGAACCACCACCCTAAAAAAGTTGATGATTTTGATACATAAACTAACATAAATGGTGGAATAATGCACGGCATGATATGAAATTTTGCAAGAATTCGCTTTATACGACTGCAAATCATACTGTTAAATTTCGTGAAGATCGGTCTATAATTGACCATAGGCCCCATATAAACCCTACTCCCGGAAAACAGTTTAGTACGCCTAAAACCGTAATAAATAACGCTATCATACTAAAATTTGGTTCGTCACAGTTTTATAGGGCTAAAAATCAGAATGTAAAATTTTTTTAAGATCGGTCCATAGTTTACACTAGTCCCCATATAAACCCTACTCCCGGCAAACAGTTTTGTACGCCTAAAACCGTAATAAATAATGCTATCATAATAAAATTCGGTACCGTACAGTTTTATAGTACCAGAAATCACACTGTAAAATTTTTTGATGATCGGTCCATAATTTACACTAGGAACCATATAAACCCTACTCCCGGAAAACTGCTTAGTATACCTAAAACCGTAATAAATAATGCTATCATATTGAAATTCGGTACGCTATAGTTTTATAGGAAGAGAAATCACACTGCCCAATTTCGTGAAGATCGGACTATAATTTACTCTAGGCCCTATATAAACCCTACTCCCGGAAAACAGTTTAGAACGCCTAAAACCGTAATACATATTGCTATCTTAAAAAAATGTTACGTCACAGTATTATGTGACTACAAATAACACTGTAAAATTTCGTAAAGATCTGTCCATAATTTAGCCTAGGCCCCACTTACCCTACTCTCGGGAAACAGTTCATTGCGCCTAAAACCAAATAAAGCCCCACTTTGGGAAAATAATAAAATTCACCTAAAACCATAAAAATATAGATATTGCGGTAAAATTTCTTCCAACCTAGATTCATATGGCTAGACAAAATATCATACAATTTTGTGAAACTCACTGTTAACGCTAAAACGAATTACACTGCTGTATTGAAATTTTTTCTATTTTTTGTAATACCAGAAATCAGTCTTCAGAATTTTGGGATGATTGGTCGATAAGTTACCATAGGTCCAATACAAATTAACCTCCTAAAAATTATTTTATTTCGGCAACTCAAAGTTCTAACAAGAAACGCATAAAACTTTCTTATTGTCGGTCAATAATTTAATATAGGTCTAGACCGCAACCAATTTTAATGCTGACGTTCGTTTTTGTGAAGATTAGTTAATAATATATATGTATGAATTTATCATATAGAGCCCACTCCTGTCGGTAGAGGGTATCAAAGATTCGGCACAGCCGAATATAGACCTCTAACTTGTTATTCATAACTGGGTTGATTGAAAAAATGGCTGAAATAAATAACCATAAATAATTAACCATAATAATCATTAAACTAATAAAAGACTGTCACAAAAATTACGAAATTTAGTAATTAATTTAAATAATTTATGTATGTCACTGAACAAATCAAAAAATTCATTGAAGTACAAAAACCTTTTCATTAAAATAATAAAAAAAAAATTCTTTAAACGTTTAACTCTTTATCGTTATGATAAGAGTATCCAATCAATTAATCGTTGTTCGATTAATCGAAGAAATTTTTTGCATTATTTGATCGAATAATTAAAATAGCCAATTTCAAATAACGAATAACTCGAACAATTTATGTGAATAAATCGATTAAAATTAATTTTTAAAAAAATTCTAATTCATAGAATAAATTCGAAAAATAAAAAATTTTGAATATAATAAAGTTGCTTATGAAAAAGAAATAATTCAAAATATTTTTTTTTTAGATTTCTAACTAATAAAAAACATAACAACTATATATTATGTTCTTATATTCTAAATCCATTGTGTTACTCGCACTTCTGAACATTTTTTAGTCCCTTTTTAGATGTGACTGTGTGTGAGATAAATCATCATAAACGACTTACTACTTATTCATAACGTAAGAATTTTCGTACTAAAATAGCGGTTTTTGAGTTTGACGTTCATTGTAAAAAAATTCATAAGCATTGATAAATATGTAAACCATGCACTGTCAGATTATGGGTTACCTCTTTTTACGCGACCTTCAATTTCTTTATTTCTTACCATCCAAACAGCTGGATGAATTTTGCATATTAGTAATTGTTAGATTTGTCTTAAAATTCGAAGTATCCTTAGGTTGGTAGTTGAAAACAAAATCTCGGATTGTTGGCGCAAAATAGTAGTAAATATGTACGTTAAAGAATTAGATTACCCAAACCTACAGAGAAAATAAATTAAGTAAGAATTAAAATGAAGAAAAATAAAGTTATCAGCCATGTTCGGTAAATTGAATACATATTAGTGTAATTGAAATCGAACAAACTTTGAAAACGATCCATTTTAAAAATTTCTTCATACTTTCAGTTCTTATCTTAACCAGAACTTCTCTTCAAATCAGGAAAAATACGGTGAATAAAAATAATTAACTGAGAATTCCTTTGATTTCAATTTTATTTGATTTTCAGGAAAATAAATTAGTTAAATTGAATTACGAATAATAAATTTGTTTAAATAGGCTGGACCTCTCATAAAAATGCCGCGATATAAAAGTCTAAAATAAAATAAATAAGTTAAAAATAATTTATAAATATATGAGATGAAAGCCATGTTGAATTCCCGTATTGATTATAGCAGGCGGGACATAATTGCTCATTAAACACTGAAATAAAATTAATGGACCCCGATTGCTGCTAAACCTAACGCATGTATTAAACTTTGCCTTTCAGATCATTTTATAGTCTGTTCAACCGAATTAGTGTTTACTTTTTTTATAGTTTTATTTTTACCTTAATCCTGTTTCGGGCTCTTTAGCACCTTAAAAACAGGTTGTTTTGCAGCAGGGTTTTTGATTTTTTTATTGTTTATTTCATTTAAAAGTTTTAGAACTATATGCGTAGAATAAATGAATTGTTATTTTATTGTTTAACTGTATTTTTATATTACTGATTTTTCTGTTTATTAATATAAAAAAGTATCAAATCAAATAGACATGTATGTTTTTCTCATTGGATAAAATTATTTGGAAAAATTATTTTCGGGAATGAAATATTTATTATTAATTAATTCATTTATTAATGATGTGCTAATAATCCCAATTTATGATTAAAAGCACTGAAATTTATTGTTGTGGGAAAGCTGGTTTCGCTGGTTGCTTAGGCCAGCTCGTCAGGAAACTTTTTCCAAATACTTTAGAAAAGATAAAAATATTATACAAGTAAGACTATAAAGTGAATAAGAATTTTAAACACTCAGGTCTTACTTGTTACAATATCACAAAGCTTCAACAAAGACGCAACAATAAACAGTGAATTTTTCTTTCTTACATTCCCCTACAATTGGCTGGTTGTTTTCAACACGAATTGTAGTTGTTTTATTTTTTATTTAGCGTATGGATTTAAAATACAGAGAGAATATGTATATGTGTATATATATATAATTTTTTTCATCGAAAATAAATATGTTGTACAAGTTTAAAGAATTTAGCCAGCATATGACGTCGGGTGTTAGGTTCTTAATTTCTTCAGTGTTTCCTGGGAAAGACAGAACTGGGCAGTTATGTATTATGTGGTCCACCGTCTGTAAAGGATGACCATAAGGACAGTTGGCGTCATTAGCAATACCCCACTTGGTTAGGGAGTCCATAGTTCTGGCAGTAGATGTGCGTAAGCGGTTTAAATTACACCAGGTTTTGCGAGGGAGATCAAAATCGGTGGTCCTATCGTAAGGGGCTGCTTCGTCCCGAGCCGTTCCACTGCAATGTCCAAGCAGAGTGTAAATAAAAATTATCATCTCGTAGTTTTTTTTTTAGATCAGGGGAGGACTTCTAGATATTAGCCTTGCGTAGTATTTGATGGAAAGGTCAGCGTTGAGTGGGATCTGCGGGTTTGTTCTGATCTTAATGTACTCTCAAAGGAGTGCTTGGCTTCGTCTTAGGTCAGGGGTATAGAGGTTTGCTAGCATTGGCAGCCATTCGACAGGTTTAGCTTTAAAAACCAAAAGTCAAATAATTGGATACTCTAGTTATGATAATGAAATGGTCCATTTATATAATGAAAAATACACAGTCTTAATACAATTTCCTGCATAAAGTTAATACGCAATTTTCAGCGATCTTTTAAAACATTTCTTTAATTACATTATTCATTAATCCAATGAAGCGTTTGATGTTAGGTAAGGTTTAATTTTAATGAAATTTTTCATTAGATTGATCTAAAAGTCCAGTGAATCTGTGCAGAAAATACTTTCGGTGTAATCGATACATCTAAATTCACAATGGGACAAACTTTGCGTTTGTAAGGAATAATTTTGTCATGTCTACATAGTTGGGCTGATTACCAAAAATTAACACGAGAATAACCGAAGCGAACTTAAGTTTGAGTTTGGACGATAGAGATCTTCAGCCCGCTTTGATGTAGAAACCAAAAGTAATTTTTAAAACTCTTTTGTATAAAGTTATTTTCACAGCCTCGGCCGAAATATGGACTTTAAAGGCAAAGTTTCATAATGGCGCATTTGATTATATTTTGAGAATTGTGGGAATTTTCTAGAAAATATTAGGGCGGATCAGCTTGCCAGATTCGACACCATTTTACGTTTTCAATTGAAAGTGGAAGACGTGAGGTTGCCTTTGCTTTCCTGCAAACTCACACTGCGACGATTCCTTATCGATACAACTAACGATATATGGGTAACGAACACTGACTGTACGCTTGGTTGGCAATTGTAGCCCCGCAGGAATGACAAGCGTTGGAAGTCTGTACTATCAAACGATCAGAAGCGATTTAACACTTTTGGTTTCTGTGATAAGACGGACATTGTCTACCTAGGCATGTACAGCCTCTGGAAGCCAGACACTGAGATAACTGCCGTAGCAGCGATGATGAAAATATCGTGGAACACCAACTCTGTTAATATCCTGCATTAGCTACCCGGTGGGTTTGTAGGGATTATCTTAAAAATTGTCTCTAATCACCAAATTCATAGAGTCAAGCAAACTCTTTGTTGATTTGGACCTACATATTACCAAAATGAGTATATTGATTACTAAAAATTGAAAATTGTGAATATTTTTTTCAATAAGGGATATTTTTAATTTTAATTAAAAAAGTGATCAAAAACTTTGCCGCTTCAAACAATGTGTTAATTGACTTAATTAAATATAGCTCAGGCTTTAACAATTCCCAACAACTATTCTATAAGTTTAATTTATTTTTTTGAAACGAAAAAATCAATTAAGATTTTTGTTATTTAATTCATATTTTAATTAAAAATTTATTTCAAACAAACTAAAATGTTAATTAAATCAAAATTATATGTTTAATTTTCTTTCAATTAAAAAAATAATATATTGAATTATCATATTAATTAAATTGAGATATTTAAAAAAAAAAAATTTGTAATTGATAAAAAAACTTTTGATAATTTTTTCTGTGTGGGATTCGTTGAAAATTCAAAATTAACAGATCTCAGGAAATATTCACGAGAGTCAGTAGCAGCCAGTGGCACGTTACCGGACTGACTATTGGTGGAGGCCTCGATTAGTATTCTTCTTGCGGCAAGTGCTTTCTGTATTTCAGGAAAATGGTCTTTGCAGAAGTTTCGCTTTTCCATTGAACATATACTTTCCGGAATAACGTAGACGTTTTGGTTAACTTCCCAAAGTCGCTGGAAGAGAAATCCTCAAAATCCCACTAAAGGGCTGATTTTGCACCCCTTGTGGGAGAGTTTGAGGATGATATCTATGAGCTGTTTCCTCTCAACAGATATTGCTTGCGTTTTTCCAAAAGCAGCGGAGGTAAGATAGCTTCAGCTCCTAAAGAAGAGACGATAATATAATCCTTATGCTCTCAAAATGCTAGCTGTGTGCATTGGTTGCGCTAACAACGCATTGTTCGTCACCCAGTGGTTAAGATCGGCCATAGAGTAGGCCCTACGGCAGATTTGGATGCAGCATAACATTTAATTCCCGAATCCCGGGATTTTCAAAAATCAGTCCCGATTGGCATCCCTAATCTATATCTAAACAAGGCGTGACAATGGACCATATTGGTTTCTGGGTGAAGGTGTGTAGGAGACTTACACCAGCCTTTCTACATACTTATCTACCTATCATATCTCTGGTATTTAACTTGAGGGCATTTTGATCTTCGTTTAAAGTTTGGGTTGTAGTCCATGGTATCACAAGGGATTAGTGGGTCTAAGTATGTCAGTTGAGTACTCTGCTAAATAGTTCTACCTAACATAACCAACTCGGTATGAGATTTTTTTGAAACAAATTATAGATATTGTTATTGTGACACTTCAGAAACAGGAAAACGTTTAAGAAGATGGCTCAGGATTAAAGATATCACTCGATGTAGTTTATATCAGGGTTCAAGAATATTCGTGTATGAACGCTAAAAATACACATACATATATTATATTTTGCATAATTAAGAAATCTGAATTTTGTTATTTCTTTTTCATTTATGAAAATGAAGAATAAAAAACATTATGCTTTTGTGCATTTATGTATGAGATGATTTAGTTTCTTCGATTTTCATCATTTTTAATACAAAAGTGAATAGAACATGAACAACATTGCCGGATTAAATTGTTAGAGTGTTTCAGCAATAAAAGTTCAATATCATATTTAATTGAATTAAATTTTTGAATATTTAATTAAATTGGTCCATTTTACGGCTTACCCTAAATTCAAAGGTTCACCTGCAACAAGCAATCGGAGTGATTTTTAATTTGTATTTTATACTAGTAATTTAATGTTTCTTTTAAATTAACGGGTGGGTATGATGGAATTAGGCACGGCGGAATCACTTGTAAGGAGTTGTTTTTAAGATTGTGGGATTGTTTTCAATTAAATTTCATTCTACAAAATATTTGATTGCTTCCAAAGTTTCTTTTTTCAAGTCTTACCTGCTGTATGGTTAAGGAATTAATTTTAAACGCTATAAATACCAACAACCCAATTGTTTAACACCATCATTCCATGAACTCAAAAAATAAATCGAGCTATAAAAAATACCAAAAGAAAACAGCAAGAGGCTACGCAATATTTGGTGCCATTAGGCCGATACTATCCGCCTTTCCATAGACGTACAAAGAAACATGTCGAGAAGACATAAAGAAAAGTAAAGTTAAACCTAAAACTAATTTAAAAAGGAAACCCATCAATAAAATGTAATTAATATTGATTCAAATGAATGTTATGCGAGAATAAATAAATGATACACTCCACATTTACGATCAAGATGTAGCGAAGATACCAAATAAAGCAACAAAATATATGTTTGAACATTTTGGAATAAAGTGGTCTGCCTGTTAGTGTTTAAGTATGTTTGTTATATCCCTCTGTCAGTCAGTCAGGCAGTCAGAAAAATAAACAAACAAACGTTAGAGCAAACATCCATGACTCTTGGCTGTTACATTTATATTCATTTAGAAAATTGTTTTGTCTTGTATTTAATAGCTGTCATGGGGTCTTTGGCTCTTAAAGTTGTTTGCCTTTCTTCCATGTTTTACATTTTTCGCCAAATATGAATAGAAAACTTTAAACAAAAAATCTAAAACTACGATGTATTAACATTAAGTAAAGGATGTTGTCACATGATACGCATAATTTTTTTTCGTGGCTGTTCCTAAAGTATACACAGGGAAGAATATGTTTCGAAACGAAATTATTTTTAAAGAAATTTTATTTATATGTTATGCTGCATAGGAGCATATGAAGAAATTTTCGGAATTCCAGTTTATCTGGGGCCATGTAGTGGATTTAACTCCAACTTTTTTCGACATCGTTATCTCATTGCTATGATGGCTCTTCCAGGTATGTGCAGGAAGTTCTTTTCAACGGCTGCATTAGTGGTTTTACTCGATTGCAGTTCGGGTCTTTTAATAGGGTGTTACAAATCTAATAACATTTTCGCCTTCGGATTTCCAGGTCAATTGGTGTTTGTTGTGTGAGTGACCATATCCTTGAGTTAGATAATGTACTTGGCCAAAAAAAAAATTTAAGAATTCTACGCAAACACCTGTGTACAAAGACCTGCATTGGGTTTTTGTCTGAAGGTTCTACATTCCAGGTCTCACAACCGGAAAGCATAACTGACTCAACGTTGGAGTTAAATATTTTGATCTTATCATGACGGGTAAGTGTTGTTGATCTCTAAGCGCTGTTAAAGCGACCGAAGGCTTGCTTTGCTGCTTTTATTCTGTTTGCGATGTTCGCATCTGATCCACCCGAATTTATCAATATAGTGCCCTGGTGACAAAATGATTCCACGTCTGTAATGGCATTAAATTGTATTTTGAATATTCGTGGTATAACAGAGCTTATGGACTTAGTTTTTTTTTAATTAACAATTGTATCCTAGCTTCGCTGACATATCCGTAAAACTGTGTGACAATAGAAATCTTCCTGGCGCGCATGCGTACCCCCCGTAAGACTACGCCCTGATCTAATACTAAGTTAAATACTACTGGAAACATCATATAACCTGACTTCACACTTATATTTACCTATATATTTCTGCTTTAACTGGGTTCCTCATATGAGGCTCTAATGAGTGATTTAAGTTTTTCCACTACCCGTTCACATGCGAGGGCGGACCATATAATACTGTGTGAAAGAATGTCATTAGCCTTTTTAAAGTCGACAACGACGAGATATAAAGGCGATCGCTACTCAATAATATGTTTTGGTAACTTTTACCATGTTATTGTTACCAGAAAACATATTACGATAAATTAGTTTTCTTTATAGTCACCTCTTTATATATCAATTTAGAACTGGATCTTGTCTTCCAGCTAAATTAAGAAATATTAAGCAAATCATCGTGAATATAAGAATGAAGTAATAAAATCTGCAAAAATTTTCCAAATTTAAAGAAAAAAGTTTAATGACGACTTTCTCTATAAATTGGAAATGGCGGCAAGGAGTGCGCATTTATCATGATATGAATACTAAAACCAGCTTTGAGAAGCAAAAAAATAGGTGAGGAGTTTTTTGTTGGGCTCCTATATTTGAAATGTGTAGATCCAAAACAATGTAAGCCACAAATATTTTCAAACTATTCGCGGTTCAAAGCAAAAACTTTATAAACTGTTATAAACTTTTTTTTTATTTTCGAAAATAAATTTCCAAAAAGTGTTATTCCTTTCCGGGAACGGGACAACTTTGGAAAATTAGAGACCAAAGAAAAAAGTTTTTCTTTTATTAAGAACGAATAACAATCATACACATATGTATGGACGTATATTTTTATTTACGTTGCACCAATGTGGAGCATAGTATCATAACTGCCAATCGTATTTATTAAGGGCCTTATATCTTTACCTCGCTCTAATTTTGCTGTCGTGTTGTCTCCTCACAGAAAAAAATAAAAATTGATTTCAATTAAAAAATTTGTAATATTAATTAAAAAATTAATTAAATATGCACAACTAAACAAATTGACTTGATTAAACGTTCAATTTACTTGATTAAACGTTTAATTAAGTTGATAAAATTTTTAATTAAAACTGACTTTATTTTTGATTAATGCTTTAATTGGTGAAAAATTTGCGAGAGTTTTTTTCTGTGCTCCATCTATGGGCTGGCCTTCCTCTTCTTCAGTTATCCTTTGGATTCAAGTCAAGCGCAGTTCATGTCTGGTCATCTTGTTGTTTGCGCAACGTATGTCCACACAGAAAATAATAAAAATTGATTTCAATTAAAAAATTTGTAACATTTATTAAAATATTAATTCAATTTTGACCAGTAAACAAATTTATAGTATCAATTAAACATTTAATTCAATATATTCAATAATTAAACGTTGAGTCTACTTGATTAAATTTTTAATTAAAACTGCGCATATAAACTAGATTTCCCTCAACAATAAATTTCAGTGTTTTTATCGAAAATAATAATTGGGAATTTAGCACGTCATAGAGAAATCTTATTAATAATAAATTTTGTATTCCCGAAATTAACTTTTGATAAAACTGATTTTGTTTTTGATTAATGCTTTAATTGGTGACAAATTTGCGAGAATTTTTTTCTGTGCAAGCCAGTTCTACTTGCTATACTTCAGTTGCCAGGACCATTTGTACTGTTGCTGTAGATCCATGTCAGATATTGTCATTGGTTAAAAGATCTTCAAAATTCTTCTTAGACATCTGTTGGTGAACACTTGCAGAGCGTTTACTTCGCGGGATTCTGGGTTCCAAGTTTCGCATGCATCCAACAAAGTTAATTTTATATTGGAGTTGAAAATTGCGATCTTGATCTGTCTTGAAATATGTGTTGAGTTCCATACAGGTCTCCGTGTTTCATATGGTGAGCAATGTCAGCGCTTGATCCTCCTTCGCTGTTGATGATGCTACAAAAATAGCAAAAGCTGTTGAAGTTGCCTTTTGCGAAGTCTTTGATAAAGAATGGGGTATTAAAGTTTGCGGTCATTCTTATTGACTTTGTTTTATTGTTGTTGGTCTTAAGCCCGGCTTTCAGCGCAATTTCCTCAAGCAGTCTGATTTTGACTCTAATATTGTTTTGGTTGTGGCTTAGCAGACGATATTTTATCATTATAAAAATGGTTTAAAAAGTATTTAAATTTAATTTATTTGATAATTGAATCAATTGTTTTTTTAGTTGAAAGAAAATTCAAAATTTAATTTTGATTTAATTAACATTTTAATTGTTTTGAAATAAATTTTTAATTAAAAATTAATTAAAGAACAAAAAATCTTAATTGACTTTTTCGTTTAAAATAAAATAATTTAAACTTGTAAAATTGTTGTTGGGAATTGTCAATATTTAATTAAATAAATTAACACATTGTTTGAAATGGCAAAGTTTTTTGATCATTTTTTTTAATTAAAAATAAAAATATCATTTATTGAAAAAAAAAATTCACAATTTTACAATTTTTAATAATCAATATACTCATTTTTCTAATAGGTGCAAAATCAACAACTTGTCTGCTTGATATTATGAATTTAGTATAAATTTGGTGATAAGAGACAAATTTTGATTTTTTCTGTGAAGTTCTCCCAATATAACCCATCATGTTTGTAGCAATTTTCACCACAATATCTAAAACAACGTTAAACAAAAGTGGTAACTTTTCGCAACCTTGCCTCACAACAACTGCCACTAATTTGTCGCTCAGGTGATTTTCATTAAGAACTTTACATGTGACTCCCCTGTATGAAGCTTGAATGAGTAAGATGATTTTTGGCAGTACGCCTTTGCATGCTAAAGCATTCCAGATGACTTTGTGGTCGAGAGTATTGAAAGATTTTTCAAAATCTCTAAATAAAAGGTACATACAGGTCCGTTTGATTATTATGCTGTTGACTTGATCAACTCATGATTCAACTCATGACGAAAGCTGGCTTGTTCTTGGCCGAAGGTTAGATTCTAGCACGCTGGCAAGACGATTCGTGATGATATGTTCAAATACTTTATTTAACATGATTTAAAGAGTAATTCCCCTCCAGTGTTCATACTTTTACAGATTTCCCTTCATGGGAACTCTAATGATTTTCCAGCATCCTGTTTCCATGAATTTACAATATTTGTAAACTAGCTTGAGGGTTGGCTTTTTTTTTTTTTTTTTTTTTTTTTTTTTTTTTTATTCCTACACTAAATCCCGCGAAGCTTTTTGCTTGTCTGCAGGAGACCAGAGTCTCTGGCGGGAATCGAACCCGCAACCCCGGTACTGATAGACTAGCTCACTACCAGCTAGCCTACCGGGGTTAAATAATATCCATGTCAGGAGCTTTTTGTTATTCTTCAATGCCTTTATGGAGTCGATTACTTCAGCTAGACATGGGCTGTGCAATTGATCAAATCTTATTCTAGTTCTTGTTTTTTGTCCTGCCTGGTCTGGAGTAATTTTCCCCATGTCGGTTTTTGTTCACATATTAAGGTGTTCAGCGGTCTTTGATTGGACCCTTTCACCTTAAATATTTCGAGCTAGATAATTTGGGCGGAATTAATGGCTTTTGGCCAGAGCTAACAATTTGTTGGGTAAGACCTTTTTGGGTTGTTGTTAAAAATTTGACGATAATCTTGAAATGATTCATATCCTTAAAAAAAACCCTTAATTTGGTTACGAAAATATTTTTAAAATTTATTTTCATATTGTGCATTATTTCTTTATTCAGGATGGATTATCTGTCATAACAAATAAATTGCCTGACATCCAGGTACTTCTCGCACAAAATCAGCTGGTCAGAAAATTTTCTGTCAACTATATTGTCTCTGAAACTGGAAATATTGGCGTGATAGCCGTCTAATAAAAATAAAAGTCTCTTCCATACTTTTTTTAAAATATAATTTACTTAGAAAAACAATTTCGTGTACCTCCTTTTTAGGAGAATGCAAGCGGTACGTCAACGAATGAGCAATGTTTTTGGTATGATACAAAGAAAAAGATTCGTATCATTTATTTCTGTTTATAGCGTTTGAACATGACTTATTTCGTGTCGATACAAATTCAGAGATACTAAATACAATGAAAATTACTTCAAAAATGTAACATACTTGTACTAAACAAACTGTTTTTCTAACATACAAACGACTATACTCAGATGATGATAATGATAATAAAAATCATCATCATCACTATCGACGTCACTAAAATCATTTGTGGTGTTTTATTCGGAAAAAATCGGCTTGTTATTCATTTTTTTTTTTGTATCCGTACTTGTATCTCCTAGTCTTTATTGATGTTAGATGTTTTTCATTTTATGTATTTCGTTTGTTTGAAATTGTATCGCCATCCATAATAATAAATAAAACTTGGTTGTTTCCTTTTCGTCGTTGTCGATATGAAGTTTTTTTTTCTAACATTTTGGACCGAAATTCCCATGATAACCACAAATTCAAATGAATTGTGTTGTTCATTTAAGTAGCAGTTGAATTTTTATGCTGAGTTTCTTTGTAATTATATAAAAAAGCGAGGGAAGTGACTTGGAGACTTTCTTAGAATTATAATTAAGACTTTAAACATTCCTAATATAAGTCTTTAAAGCCTCTATTTTCTTTGATAATATTTTATTTTTTCTAATCTCTTGAGTATTTCCCTCACAATGTTATACTTTTTTTTCAAAAAGTTTGCCTTTTGCATATGTTATGAATACAACCCTCGTATATTTCTATTTATGATATTTCAGTTCGTTACAAATTCAAATGGGAACACAAATTATTATTTTTGCAATGACCATGTGTATTGTGTTTTACATTCTGTCAATTCTAGGAAGACTTTTTATGTTTTATTACATTTTAAATATTTTTTTCTTTAATTTGATGTCTTTTATCGACGACAATTCACAAGACAGTGCCATCACATAATTTTAAGGTTTTAGAACTTCATGTTCACATAAAATAAAATAATAAAATATGTTTGGAATGAAACTGAAGTTGTTTGACAAATTTTATTCTCTGTTTAGAAATGTAAAAGTCAAAAACTTTAAATTAAAATAAACATACAGCTAAAACAAGAAAAAACAAAAACCATAATTAGAACTGAAACAAAACTGAACTAGAACTGGACTAGAACTGAACTAGAACTGAACTAGAACTGAACTAGAACTGAACTAGAACTGAACTAGAACTGAACTAGAACTGAACTAGAACTGAAATAGAACTGAACTAGAACTGAACTAGAACTGAACTAGAACTGAACTAGAACTGAACTAGATCTGAACTAGAACTGAACTAGAACTGAACTATAACTAAACTAGAACTGAACTAGAACTAAACTAAAAATGAACTGGAACTGATCTAGAACTGAACTAGAACTGAATTCGACCTGAATTCGAACTGAACTAGAACTAAACTAGAACTGAACAAGATCTTTTTTTAATTTACTTTTCATTTATTTACAAGAGCTGAATGAGACCAAAACTAAAAAGAACTAGAACTAAGCTTTTTTGAAATTAAGACTAAAGCAATTTCGGCCTTTGAATGGATCGTCGTATTTTATTACAAACATGCTATTCTATCCAAACACTTTTTTTAAGTATTCGCTTAAATGTTTGTAGAACTTATGTTAAAAGCACCTTATTAGTTTGCAATAAACAAAATCTTTTAAATTATTTAAAATCTTTTAAAATATTTATTTATTATTTTGAACATTTAGTATTTATTTACTTTACTATTATATTTTATTATTTTTACATATATTAATTATATTTTTTTTTTATTTTATTTTGAATTTTTCACCACATCAAATTTTTTTTTCTTTATATAATACTAATATAATAATATTTCTGATTAAATAAATATTAGCAACTAGTACTCTCTGCAGACAAGCTTTAAAGTTTTGCGGATCCTATTGTAATATGTATTTTTAAATAAATAAATAAAAAAAAACCAAAAAAAAGTAATTAAAAACTTAGCTTCAGTTGTCACATGTTAAACACTTTTATTCACTATTGGGACCAGGTCTCGAACAATGTAAGAAAAATATTTTAAGATTCCCTTAACAATTGGAAATTTAAGAAACCATTATTTTTTCCATGAATAAAAATTATAACAAAATCCGTTTCAATTATAACAAAACAACCAGTATTTAGTTTAAACAAACATTTCAACATACGTTAGAAGACACATATTTACCCCCCATATGGTTACGTGTTTGTACAAAATAAAAATCCATGTTCATATTTAAATGTTTGTTTTTATAATCCGCATTGGATACACACTCTACGGACGTATCCACACCAACATACGTAAATGGCAGCTGACCTACTCATGCTCGTGAAAGACTGAATACTATTTTTAATTTTTTGCCTCATGAGAAGAAGCTTAGAAATGTACATAAAATGAACGAGAATTTATGTATCTCCCCGGCCAAGTGTGCAAATGTACATGAAACATCTACTCGACATAGATATTTAAATACTCCAAATACATGAACGATTACAAGTTGAAACAAAAGTAGTTCAGCTTAATGTTATTTTTTTGTTTTTCGCTTTTTGTAAACTTAACATGATAAGTCTGCATAAATACGCAACTAAACCATAAAGTACTCATATGTAAGTATTAAAGCCATAAAATGTTGCCTCAAATTCTTTTTTTCCTTTTATCTATTTTACTTGTATTCTGCCTAGCACAACTGAAAGACATACTCATGGACAGACGTACGGACAGACAAACAAACTGTAGAAGATAAAAAGTAGTTAGATGGAAAACTAAAAGACATACAAACATTTTTAACATAAATGGTGAACATAACTAGAATACACAACAACATTAACGTTTTTTTTTTTTTAATGAAATGAACACGTACTTTTTACAAATATACAAGCACGACTAAATGCTTAAGGGGATCTTGGAAATACTCGTAACATACAAGTGGTTGTTGGCTGGTTGATATGGCAGACAGTACAGTGCATCAAAAAAGTTGAAAAGTTAAAAAAAGATTAAAAAGATTATCAATAGTTGTAAGTGGTTTATAATGCTTCTGGTTCGGCCAACTTCGGCTAACTGATTGCCATATTGTACAACGGCATCCCGAGGCAAACATTCTTGAGACAAATAAAACATCCCCATATCAACTGTAAGAATGTGCCGCGGCGATGTTCTTGAGATCCCCAATTGAATAGCACGTCGACGAGTAGACTTAGTTAGGTACATCCTTGTGGACACTTTCTCGTTTAACAGCAAAAGCTTCTGCAGTGCGAACAGGACGATAAACAGTTCTTCGCGGTTCATTACATACTGAACCCTGGGTCCCAAAACGGATAATTAAGTATCGTATTATAAAATATTAAACAGCCAGTCGAAGATGGCCTAGAAACTGAATAGAAAGTTAAGCTATCTCTGTTTAAGTTTTGACCGAATTATTTTTGAGTTCAGCTTCTTGGCAAGGTTCCGTTATTGTTCTAGATTTAGCTAAGTTCGAATCTTGTTGTTTGGCTCGCAATACGTCATAAAATAGACTTTAATTTTTTGTTTTTATGAACTTTTAGTGCTTACCACTGACTCGTCTGAACCAGAACTAGAACAGAACTATAGGGTTTCGCAAAAGGATCGTTATGATCACCAAACACTAGCCATAGTTAGACGAACGGTGGCTCCGTCTTGTTGGAACCACATTTTAGGATTGCCTGTATATCTGGCCTAAAAAATGTTTAATCATTGCGCGGTATTGAATGCCATTTACATTAAACGGAACTTGTCGTTTTGGAATTATTGCACATTATACTGTGCATCTTAGTGGGTGCATATGATGTTCAACAATTATTCTTGTAATTTGGATGTCCCATATTTCTATTAATGGAAAAATTGGCCTCATCGCTTGTTTTTCGATATGAGCTTTGTGTCTGAATAATTTCCCAATTTTTGCAAATTAATTATAAAAAAAACAAAACACAGACGTAACAAAATATATTCACGTAACAAAATCATAACGTTCAATATGCGCCACCCTGTAGAACTAGAACAGAACTATTAAATAATTAGAACAAAACTATTAAATAATGAGAACAAAACTAGAACAGAACTAGAACAGAACTAGAACAGAACTAGAACAGAACTAGAACAGAACTAGAACAGAACAAGAACAGAACTAGAACAGAACTAGAACAGAACTAAAACAGAACTAGAATAGAACTAGAACAGAACTAGAGCAGAAAAAGAACAAAAACAGAATAAAACTAGAACAGAACTAGGACAAAATAAAACAGAACTAGAACAGAAATAGAAAAAACTAGAACAGAACTAGAACAGAACTAGAATAGAACTAGAACAGAACTAGAACAGAAAAACAACAAGAACAGAACAGAACTAGAACAGAACTAGGACAAAATAAAACAGAACTAGAACATAACAAGAACAGGACTAGAAAGAACTAGAACAGAACTATAACAGAACTAGAACAAAACCATAACAGAACTAGAATAGAACAAGAACAGCACTAAAAAAGAAATAGAACTGAACTAGAACTTTTGTAAAACTAAAAAAGCACTGAAATAAAACTCAAGTATAACTGAATGATAATTCAAGACAGAAATATTGTTGGAATGAAATTTTTATTATAACATAATAGATCATTTCCGGCATAAGTCCGCCGCGACTACGGGTTACGTGATCCATTCGATCAGTCCAGTTTTGAACTCCTTTTTCCAATAAATCTGACCGTATGGCGTCAATGGTGGCTTGAATACTGGCTTCCAATGGTGGAACGAAATGAAGTCGATGTTTAGGTGATTAATTTTTGGAAACAAACAAAAATTCTGTCAGCATGGCTCGATAGCGCTCGCTATTCACCGTAACGGCACCAAACAGTCAATTTAAGTGGAGAAATGAGCTTTGCAAAATGAACAAAGTTCTCTTTTTTTTTAAAGTAAATTTTCACAAGTTGGAACCGTTGTTTTAGCGTTAAACGAAGCATGATGACTTGCCAAATCTTACTGAATAGAAATGTTAACACAGTTTGACATTATCAGCTGTCAAGCCATAGTTATCAATATCGAAAGTTCTCATGCAGCTAAAAAAACACCCAATAGAACTATACTCGAACAGAACTATAACCGAACTTCAGAAAAAACTTAATTAGAACTGAAACAAATCGTTTCTTCAAAACGAATATGATGTTTGTATTTCCTTTTTGGCCTCACTGTACTTAACAACTTTTCAAAGAGCAAAGTCACTTATGTTAGTGCATTCCATGCAATAGTTGTAAAAATTACAAAAAAACATTTCAACGAAAATCCAAAGTAAACGGAGAAAAAAAATAGATTGCGTGTGTGCCATGATGTTTAAGATCTAAATTCTAGTTATTGGAGAATTACTTTTATTTTTCACCGGATCTAAAGCATGGATTACATATTTAGGAAAGAAAAAAATGCATGTCGAGATAACCAGCAAAAAAATTTTAAAACAAAATAACACACATACAATGTATTCGAGAACAAACATGTTAAAAATGGTGTTAAAGTGTTTGCTTTTAAATCATGAATTTTTGTCTTGTTTAAATTGAAAAAATCAAAACTACAGAAAATGTAAAAGTAGACTAAGTTGATGAAGAATTTTGTTAATGAAGCAGACGAAGATTCTAAAATTTTTAATAAATTGAACTAGAAATGATCTTCAGCTGAAGTAGAACTGATCTTGAACTAGACTTAAACTTATGGGGAAGAAATTTGAACATACATACGTAGTAGGTTGGGATAACATAAGAAAAAAAATTTGGAACATTTTAGTGGCCTTTTTTATGCCCTCAATATACTTAGTTTGTCATTCCATGTGAAAGTTTTTTTAAATCATGAAGTATATATATTCTGGGTCCTTGTGTAATTCTAAGTCGATTTAGCCTTGTCCGTCTATATATCCGTCTATTGAAATCACGCTAACCTTCAAACAACTCAAAAGTAAACAATAATAATCAATTTCTTTCCAGTTCTCCAATTCTCAATTAATTTTGTACAATATCAATTTATCTGGCTAGAAATTATATTAAAATAAATTTTGTAAAGCTCGGCCTTTACCATAGACCTTATATAAAGCCCACTCTCTGAAAACACTTTAGTACGCCTAACAAAAAGTGCTATTGTAGTAAAATTTGGCCTGTCGCACAGTGCACTGTCCCATAGGCAAAACTAAGAATTAATAAAGTGCTTAGTATATTTAAGTAATATATATTTTTGTAAAGCTAACAAAGTACCTTCAATAGATTTGTAACTAGAATTCATAATTTTTACTTTTTATTAAAGTCAAATAATTTTTTAGCTAAACTTTTAAAAAAAATCATCTTTAACTTGTTTTACTAAAAAAAAATGCCAAAAATTAATTTCTTAGTATATTCATGTCAAACTTAGTAGTTTTGTTAACCACTAAACGCACAAAAAAGGGAAATTATTATTGGCTTAGTATTGCTGAGAACAATTTTTGTATTATCGTAAACTTTGAAATTTTTTTTTTTTTTGGAACGCCCCGAAATTGCTTAAGTTTTGTAGAGTATAATAAACTATTTTTTCAGAGTACCTAAATTTTTATTTCCGATTTTAGTACTATTTGGAGTGCTTTAAAGGAATCTACAAAGAGGTCCTAGAATTTTCTGCCGGAGATATAAAATTTGCGTTTCTTGAGTCGTATTTCATAAGTTACAAAAAAATTACGGTTTAGCCAAAATTGGAATATAATAAGCTATAAATCTTTTCTTTCTTCGTTACTACAAAAAATTAACTCAATTTTAATGAACTTAGTATAGTTTTATAAAAAACAAGGAAAAAAAATGAATAAATTGAAGGTAATCAATATATTTTTTTTTTTTTTTGGGTTACCCTAATATTTTACAAAGTTTGACGATACTGAAAAGATATATGAATAAAAAAATGAGTGATTTTTTATTTTTGATTTAGATACAACGTAAGGAGGTCTATCGAGCGTTAAAAAAAAATTTTAATATTTTCTGCCGGAAAATAAAAATTTTGTATTTTTTACACGCTCAGATTAATTACACAGGACTGCGAGGAAAAAGGTTTTACATAATTTCTTACAAAATATGTAGATGTGGGTCAATATGTTGCAAATATAAACTTCGTTTATATATACCACATCACATAACGGTACATTTGTGTTTTTCGATTTTAACATCTCTTTCAACTGCCATCCAGAGTCTAATGAAAATTTTATTAATTATCACAAATTATTGTCAATTTAATTAATAGCAAGATCCATAGTTTTATGATTTTATTGTATAGTCCATTTGATTACAAAAATTTTAAGCCATATTGAAGTGAAATCGGGTGAAAGCTAAAAACTCTATAATAAGAAAACAAAAGCAAAAGCATTCAACTTAAATTTTACTTAGTACCATCATCATACTTTCTCTCAGTTATAGAAATGTATACACTGAATAAAACCAAATTTACAATGATCTGTAACGCATTATTTTAGAATCACTTATTAATTTTTAGTGCATTCTAATCATAACTGCAGCTAAAACATAGTTTTTTAAAAAAAGGATATTCTGGAGGTTGGCATGTCCTTAATCCGAATGCAACAAAATTTGCAACAACGATAGAACGTCTAATTTTACAGACATATACCATCTGATACAAATATAAATAAACATATACATCTGATACAAATAGTTGCTAAAAATCCAATTTTTAAATTCAGGATGTATGGGAGGTAGGCATATCCTTGCAGCGATTTTTCTCAAACTTAAAATTTTTCTTAGCTTAGACATTAAGTATCAGTATACCTAATTTTTTCGTTCTGCGATAAGAACTCTAGTTCTGTCGATTCACTATATGGGGACAGACCACTGTGCGTCGTAGATTCTAAAGCCTAAGAATTACAGTGCTAATTTTCCTGAAGATCGGTTCATAATTTCCCATTAGCCTCATGTAAAGCCCACTTTCGGGAAAAACTTTAGTGGGCCCAATACCGCAACGTATACTGCTATTGTAGTAAAATTTGGTATGTCAAAGCTTCATAAGATCAGAAACCATTCTGCCAAATTTCGTGAAGATCGATCCGTCATTTACCAAAGGGCCCATATAAAGCGTACTTCTGTAATATGTATACTTTAATACGTGGGGTAAATTTTTTTTTTTTTTTTTTGGTTAGGACCAGCAATAAGGGACATGACCCCTACAAATGCAATGCATTGTGTTGGAACTAGGAAAATAGGTTATGGGAAGGAGGAAAGAGGGAGTTGTGCTTGTGAACATTCGACTTGAATTTATTCATGTTGAAAGTGAGAGAGAAGACTTCAGCAGGAAGGTCATTCCACATACTAACAGTCCGGCCAAAAAACGAATTTCCCCTGTAATGCGTTGCACGATTCACTGGCCACAATATGATGGCCTCTTCAGGAAAAACGTGTATTACGAACAAAGGTATAGGTTTCGGGAACCAAATCCCTAGTTTCACCAGAACACATCCCGTTGTAGTAACGATAAAACAGGCAAACACAACCCACATACAAACCACAATTTTAATATTGTGAGGTCAATATTAATTTATATTGGCTTATAACTTATAGATAGGTAGCCCAATCCTAGAATTCTTAGTTTGCGTGGAGGATATCACTTTTACTTGTTTAAAAATAAGTTTTTTTTTCGATGTATAGTTTTTGAATGATTTTTGTTCGTTTTATGCTCACAAAAAATGGTACATCCCTGCGATCAAAAAGAAATTCAAACGCCAAGTACACCTTGTTGTTATTGATTTTTTAAAGTTTTTTGCTTCTCTTGTAAAAAATAAAAAGTGTTGTTGCGCCCTTTTGCATTTTAGATATGCAGAATATATAAATAAATACAAAATTGGCCGGGAATCGCGGGATCCTGCGAGTTTGATTTTTACTTCCCGCTTTCCCGGGAAACCAAAAAGTTCGGAGAAAAACTATCTTGTCATCTTAAACTATATCGTCATCTTAAAGACCTAATAACCTTTCTGCACAAAAATTTAAAAATTGAGTTTTTATGGAATTTTATTCCCTATTCAACATTTTTTATTTTTCGAATTTATTCTATGAGTTAAATTTCAGTTATGTATTTTATAAAGCTTTTTGTAATAATTCTATTCTTTAAATTTTTTAGGAATGACTTTTATACACTACCAGACTATTATCTTGTATCTGCCTGTTACATTTTACCTTAGCTTTGCATATGTCTGCAAAATGTTGAAGATGTAATATAACAAATGACCAAGTGATTACCAAATTACCAAATAACCTATCAGCAAGTGTACAGTTTTCTGAAACCAAATAACATAAGTAACTATTTATTTAATTTGCTTTTTTTTGAAACGAAGTTATATTTGATTTGTTATTCATTGTTTTTTTTTTGAGTAATTTTTTGTAGTATGTTTCATTTATTATTCAATGAAATAATGTTTTTTTTTTTAATTTAGTTAAATAACTTTTTATTTAATCATTAACATTACAATAAATAAAAATTCATTTCTATATAAAAACAGTTATAACTGTTTTTAAAAATCTTTATCCATAGAATTTAAATTTCGACAGTTTTTGTACCTAGACAACCGTTACGCACTAAAAAAGAGAAAACTAAATCATCAAAAATCACGATAAAAGTTTAATTTTGCATAGTGTTATTTCAGCAAACATTAAGCACTCTTTTTGCTTAAACCAGTAAAAGAAACTATAACTGTTATTATTAAATGTATATAATATTCATATGTATAAAGAAATTGTAATTTATTCATACTAATTAGAACTGCTGATAGGTTATTTGGTTTCAGATTTTTACAATTCCAAATAACCAAAGTGACATAACATAAGCTCTGTTTAGAACAAAATACGGAATTTTCGTTTCAATATTGTAAATAGTTCCATTTTTATAACGTTTTTTTCCTCTCCTGTAAACTTTTGAATACTGCAGATAGGTTATTTCGTCTTTAAGGTGACGATATATGGCATGTTAAAAATTTTCCCCTACAATTTTGATCTCTTTAATTTTGTTTCCTTTTTCCCTTAACTGTTAATTTCTTCATGAATTTAAAATCGTCTAAAAGTTTGCATGTTAAAGACCATCAACAACATTTCTTTACTTAAGCCCTGCACAATGGCTTGTATTACGTGATTTATACAACAAAAGACAACAAAGGGAGACAAATATGGGTGATATTTAAACGAAGGTTTAGTTTTAAATATCAGAATTAACAAAAAAATTACTGCATGTTCTGTTCATTACTCAAGACTTTTTATTTTAGTTTTGCTCTTTAGACTCATTTAAGGCGTCAGGGTTTTAACCTTTTGTCATTTTGAATTGCTTCCTTTTAATATTGAACATTTCTTGGCTTTTAAGAATATTGAATGCTAAATAAATATTAATTTTACTTTCTTTATTATATTTTGCACATTTCATGCTGTATTTTTATGTCTTTGATCAAAGAACATGCAGGTAACTACTTACCGGCGTTTTAAGGGAGAATCTATACCACCGTCATAGTCATAAATGTGTCTATTAGAATGTCAATTTAAATATAAGAAGAAATTTTTTTGCTTTTGTTCTCTTACTCATATATTTGAAGTATTTTAATATTCTTTAGTTTAGGAAATTGCTTTTTTCGGATTTTATGGTTTTAAAATTGTTCTATGGTCATTTGTGTTTCTAGCAAAAAGCCCTTTTAAATAACAACAGCAAAGGGATCTACTGTATATTGTTATTGTAATTTTTTTTTATCTTGTTTACGATGTGTGCAGTAATTTTAGATTTTGGTCTTGTGTTTAAATTTCCTCTGCCTTTTCAAGTTACTTTTGCCCATAAATGGATGTTTTCTTTTTATTTTATGTGGCATCAGCTGTCTTTTGTATACAACTCGCGGCTTTAAAATTAGAAAGAAGTAAAAAAAAATCATCCAACCTTTTACAGAAACCTATTTGTTTTTATGCTTTTTTATGAACATGTGTTTAAAATTTTTATTTCCTATAAAGCAACGAATTTTATGTCTTACTTATAAATAAAAGGGAAAAATGAACGAAATAAATTAACGGTAAGCCGTAGGAACGCAATTGCACCATATGAACGTAGTAGCGTATGACGTAGATACTCTGTCAAATAAAAACGTGTAATATTTAATACAAAGGCACAAAATAGTTGACGCAAACGTATAAGCGTAACTACGTAAACGTCGACATACATATATCTAATTCTAAAGGGTGTCCAAAAATTGAGGTATCATTTTAGTTATTTATTTAAATAAAAAAAAAGATTTGATTTTGAGATATTAATAATATTTTTATTTCAGTTTATTACAGAAAGGTTTAAAAATGAAAAGTTATGTCGGTCAACCGGTTCATCAGTCTCCCAATCTTTTACCAAAATTCTCAATAACGTTTTTCAATAAACTGTTGTCAATGGTTGATATCTGCTCTAAAATGTTGTTTAAAGCTCTTGAACTTTTGTGGGATATATTGGCTTATATTGGTGGTGAAGCCAGCTCTTAATTCTGATTAAGTGGTGTTGTTTGCGACCTGCAATAAAATAAATCGAATCGAATCTCAGAATGTGCTAATGGTAATTTATATAGTATTAATCGCTTATGTGCACACCAGTTAACCCCTTGACGACGAATGGCACACATATGTCCCATTTGGGTTTTTCCTTATAACAGCCAATGTACAGGGGCGGATCAATAAGTCCGTGACTTTTCGAACTTCCCTCGTAGTTATATCAAATGCAACACCGCTCCCATCAAGTACCACCTGTTAATAGACTACTGTCAAATTAAAAAATAAAAACTCTATTTGTTTTAGGACAACATCTTTATTTTCTCAATCAAATGTATAATATTTTCAATAAAAAAACAAACTAAGCCAGCCATATACCCCACTGCCAATATTATACCCGGTATTATGAAATACTGCAGATTCAAAGGAACAACATCATAGTACTCTGTTCTAATAAAATGTATATAACCCAGACGAATGCCATCTTCCTTGGCTTGATCTTGTAAATGACGTATAATGCCAGTTTCAAACATTGTTAAGATGTAATGATTGAAGAAATCCATAAAAGGCCAGTTATCCGGCATAGGTATATTCGACCACAGCGCAGACAAAGGTTCCGGTAATAACCTTAAGCGAGGCCTTTGTAAAAACTTCTGTTGATACAAATAAAATTCACATTTATCCTCCAAATTAATGTAGGCAAATTTATTATTTAGAGAATTACGCATTTCCACGTAAGAGGAAATATCTATTTTTAAAAAGTTATCGGAAATTGGTTCAAAGGAATTATACATACTCAAAATTTCCATATGCGAGTCAGTAATTAAAATAGATATATGACGTTGCTTTAATTCCTCCAACGAGTTAATTTGAGCCTCAAACACACTAGAAGTCAAAATACTGGTTAGAAACGTATGGTAAAGATTGGATAAGATAAACGTACAGGGTAAAAAGATGAAAAATATTAAAAATTTCTGAAGACCCCATTGGGCGGGCAGTTCAGCAGTAATGTAGAGTAAAAATCTCATCGATCTCATAAATTGCAAACTTACTTGCCACCAACCCAATTTGAAACGATTTACAAGACTCATCGCAGCTGTCGTTGCAATTGTGGTCACAACCATAAGTAACCAAATTTCGGGATAAAAAGGATGCTTTAGATATTTTGTAATGGATACTTGTGGAGCATATGGCACTAATGCATAACCATAGGTTATATAAATCGGAACGGCTATTGTATAAGACTGCCTGTTTAAGGGTAAAAACTCACTGCAAATATCCACTGAATTTGTTTGCAAATATTTCAGACAATCTGTCATGGCTATTGTTTCGAAATTCGGCATCAGTAACCAATCAATAGAGAAATTGTAATGTTGGGCAAAATTTGTAATTAATTGAACAGCCAAACCTCTATATTCAATTTCATTGCGATCATTAAAGTAAACGAAAGATCTGGGAGGATTATTGCCAGCACTAGTGCGTAGGGGATAGCCGTAGGCATTTAGAACTCTTTTACGTTTCATTAAATACTCCGGCACTGTGGTAACTTCCACTTGGACTACAGGAAAATGTGAACACGAATAAAGTTCTTCTCCATGAAAATCACTGAGTAATACTTAAAAGTAACCCGCCTCCCAAGCTGTGCGAAAGAAATGCCACATTTCCTGGCTGCTGCTTGAATTACCTTCCTCCTTCTTTAAATCTCTTACAAATAAAACATCTGTTCTCGTCCAATGTTTCATAACTTTGCCAAAATGTTGCCAATCCCAGACATTTAAGTAGTCCTGCTTTAACACCACCGTCAAAACGCGAGCATTAAAGTATTGCCCTAATTCCAGTTGAAAGTCATTCTGTAGCAAAAGTATCGGTTGCTCTAATTTATGCCACAACTTTGTTTTAGTTTTAGTTTCGGTTTCTATTTCTGTGGAAAACCACATTTCATTTTCTTTTGTTTCGTAATTAAAAATTACCAAAGTTGTTGCATTGATGCCGTAGTAGATTTCATTTATTAATTCGACTAGTTTTCCTTGCTCGAGTGCTGTTGCTTTTAAATAAATTTCAGCTGCTATTGTTGGAATTAGAAATAGGAAATACGTTGAAATCTTCATGCTTTAATTTAGCTCTAATAAATGTTGTTTTCTGTTTAAGGATTGAGGGTTTTTATAGAGAATTATCTAGTATTTGTGCACATTGAAATAATATAAAAGTACAAGTTTATTTAAATTTTATTGTTGAAGTAAATTGACATTATAGAGCTTTCCATTGTCAAAAGGTTTAGCATTTTTACCAGCTAAAATTTGTATTTGAAATTACGTTTGTTGAATTTTTTCTAATGATGATCCAGAAAGTGATTCCACAGTATAAGGAAAGTTTAAATAAGACTTCGCTGTCAAAAAGTTTTAGATTTGAAAGTGCATTTTCAATTAATGAGTTAATTGTATTGACGAATGTGGTTTTTAGTATGACGGCGCGGTAAATTAAGTAAGAATATGATTTGTAGTTGTATTTGTAGCATATTTTTTTCAGTATATAAGTATATCACAGAAAAAAATTATTGAATTTCTCCAATCACCAAATTTATTCCAAATTCATAATATCAAGCAAACAAGTTGTTGATTTTGCATCTATTTTCAAAATGATTATATTAATTACTTAAAATTTGAAAATTTTGAAAAAATATTTTCAATAAATGATATATTTAATTTTAATTAAAAATGTGATCAAAAAACTTTGCAATTTCAAACAATGTGTTAATTTATTTAAATAAACTAGTGTTTGCTCACTGGTCGAAATTCGACCATAATTATTTATGCGAATATGAAGAAATCATACATATAAGAAAACATTTATTTACATATTTCGAGCATTTGTTTTTTATTCGTCTTAGTGGGTCTGTTTGGCGAGTGACCAGCCGCCAGTCTATATTTACTCTTCCACTTACTTACATTACAATAATATAAAAAAAAACCCAAAAATTACCAGTTAAAAACTAAAAAGGACAAGAAAGTCTTCTCTAAGATAAAGTTTCTCAATCACTCTGCATGTTTAATTTTATGTTTCTAGGTCCAATTTTAATGAAAATTAAAAAAGTATCTGTTGAAGAGCCAACATTTTTCTTCTTGCAGATTCTCATTCACTCCTATAATTTTATGTTTCTACCAGGGCTGTCAGATTGATTTTGATCTTTTTCGCCAAATTCAATGTCAAAATTCGCCAAAATCGCCAAAGCATTTATTTTTTTCGATTTCGACAATAATATATGTATTTTTAGAATAATTAAAAATATTTTTTCATAAATCCCAAAAAAAATTTATTCCGTATCCCTAAAATCCGCCAAAAATTCAAAAAAGTCGCCATATATTTTGTTTAATTTTTATTTAACAAAAAAGGTGCAATGTTTAAAATATTTTTTAGTAGTCTACTTAAAGTAACAAAAAAAGGAATTTGCGGTAAGTATTAAACAAATATTGGATGTACAATATATTTGTATGTAGTTGCAGTTCTATTATATAACTAAAACGCTATATAGTTCACCAAGAAGACTAACTTGTTGTCTTCTTTTTTGAAATACATTGTGAAGGTAGAAAAGAAATGCAACATGTGCTATTTATATTCATATAACTTTTGGCTCGTAAAAATGTGTCGAAAACTTCATATCGCATTCTACTTCAAAGCAGATATTTAGTGAATTTCAATATTTCAATACAGGTACCTGCCGTATCCTTGTAGCTATAAATTGTTGGCCTAAACTGATCTTTATTAGATTGAATATCATCATTACAATTTTCTTTAAACAAACTGTATTTTTTCTATTGTATTTCATTAACATCCAAGGGTAAGTTAGGATTCATAAAAAATCTTTTAAATATATTTAAAAACAACAAATTTTATGTGATAATTTGTCACATTTTATAATGGAAAAATTTTCATAAACTTTCATTATATTCTTTTTTAAAGAATTGTACTTATTACTTCTTTCAAGAGCACATTTAAATGTGAAAAAAAAATTTCTCGAAGATTATCTTCATCAGCCATTTCAACATTATTTAGTTTTAAATACTGGTCATACATATGAATGCATCAAATTTCATACATTGAAATACTAGAATAAAAAAAATATTATTTCTTCGTTTTGAATTTAACAAATTTCAAAACAAATAGATGGCTCATCAGAAATAGCCAACAAAATCGCCAACTATTTTATAAATCGCCAAAAAATCGCCATGTCGCCAAATCGAAAATTAGGTCGCCAAAAGAGTTTGAAAATCGCCACGTTTGGCGAGAAATCGCCACATCTGACAGCCCTGGTTTCTACGTCCAATATTATAGAAAATTCTAAAATTACCACAAGCAGCACGGAAAAGAAAACGAAATTTATATCCCGTACTTTCCCCTTTTGATGATTTTTTTCTCCGCATAACAGTACCAAAATGTTCAATACTGTAGTGGGACTCCATAATTTAATACGAATGTGTCAATACATAAAGAAAAATATGTTGTAAAAAAGTGCAAAAATTAGGTAGGATTTTCACAGCTAAAACGTTTGAATTTCGGAAAAGTACCAAATTTATATTTTTAGATAAGTAACGAATTTGGTATAATCTTAATTTCTATGTTTGTTGGTTTAAAAGTTAAATGGGGTGACAAAAAAGTTGTAAAGTACAGGTTATACCCGTTAAGTACCCAAAAGGGCCGAATTTTAAAAAAGTCCTCTAATTTTTCTAAAGCACAACGATAAGTATTACAGCCAGCTCCTCGATTTCGAACGTTAAAGTTCGCATAGAAAATTAAATTTAAAATAAAAACAAATTTTAGAATTTTGTTTTTTTTTTTTAAATATATTTTTATATGCGAATGTTGATGTTCGAAATCGTTAAACAGGCCGTTAATTTTTTTTTTGGATCCCTTATTTTTACCCTTTTTACCCACGCAGATTTTAATGAAATATATATTGTGCACTACTGTAAGTAAATACCTCTCATATGGTGTACTTTTTGTTCAAATCGGTTAGCAAACAGAGTACCAATGTGTTCTTAACTGTTTTGCCTTTGCCGATTTATATATAGATATTGACAATTCCCAACAACAATTCTACATGTTTAAATTATTTTATTTAAAACGAAAAAAGGCAATTAAGATTTTTGTTATTTAATTAAAAGTTTAATTGAAAATTTATTTCAATACAACTAAAATGTTAATTAAATCAAAATAAAATTATTAATTTTCTTTTAACTAAAAAAAAAATAATTGATTCAATTATCACATTAATTAAATTTAAATACTTTTAAACCATTTTTTTAATTGATAAAACACTTTTTTCTGTGTTATTGAATCTTTATATATTAGATATGAACTAACAATAGTTAATTAAATCTTGTGCTAATATTTACTTTATGTCCTGCCAGTGCCACACAAAAAAAAAAAATCGTCATCACGGTTTCTGTTCACATATGTAGGTTTTTATCGCTCTTCTGATTGGGTGAGGGCTGCAGTGTCTCTTCTCCTTAACCGATTGTGGCCGCCATAATGTAATATATTTCGGGCTAGTGGATTTGGGTGCAGTTCCAGCTTTTTCAAATATTTTATTTGTATCATATAATAAATAGATTATAATGGGCTTCAAATTTGGGAAACAATAGGAATTAAAAATATAACATTTACTGCCAGGCCCACAATCTCGACAAGAACATTTCTTTCGTTAATTAATATTGAAAACAAAAACAAATTTTAGTTTTTTATTATTGTTTTCAATATAAAAATGCGAAAGAAATGTTCTTGTCGACATTGTGGGCCTGGCAGTTAATGTTCATCAACGCCCCCCATCACGTCACTTGGTTCCGTTATCAATTAAATTTTTTAGAGCTAATTATGCTAATGGTGACCCGTTAAGAAGGATGTGTACGAGTTCAACAAGTTTTATAATGGGTGATTTTTTAAGAGCTATAGGAAAGCTAAAAAAAACACATAAAATTCAGGAAAATGCATGAAATCTTTATTTGAATTCGACCGTACTATCGGTCCATATAATTTAATGTTTGAAGATTATTTCATGCAAATGTTGACCGTGACTGCGCCTCAATTGGTCCATCCGCTTGGTCCAGTTTTGGCATACTCTTTCCAACATTTCGGCCAGTATCTCATGAATAAATGCTTCAATGTTGTCTTCCAATGCGTCAATTGAAGCGGGCATGTGTGCATAGACATGAGCTTTAACATAGCCCCACAAAAATAGTCTAAAGGCGTTAAATCGCACGATCTAGGCGGCCAATTGACCGGTCCCGAACGTGAAATAAAATGTTCACCGAACTCGCCTCTCAATAAGTCCATTGTTAAGCGAGCTGTGTGGCATGTGGCACCGTCTTGTTGAAACCACATGTCATGCAAGTTAAGCTCTTGTATTTTGGGCAAAAAAAAAGTTGGATATCATCTCACGGTAGCGCTCACCATTCACAGTTACGTTACGATTCGCATCATCTTTGAAGAAGTACGGTCCAATGATGCCACCAGCCCATAAACCGCACCAAACTGTGACTTTTTATGGATGCATTGGTAGCTCTTGCAATGCTTCTGGCTGATCTTCACTCCAAAATTTAGTCACAATAGCCCGAATAGCCGCTTCAGTTGGTCGATTAAACTGACCATAAAATGGAAGAAGCGCGCGATGAACTTTCTTAACAGAGCACGCATTTTGATAATAAAATTCAATAATTTGCAAGCGTTGTTCGTTTGTAAGACGATTCATGGTTAAATTATAGACCAAACTGAAGTTGTTTGACAGTGAAACAAAACACGAAACATGCGTCATCTATTTAAACCAGTGCTGCCAAAAAGATAATAACTAAAAAATCACACGTTAAATTTATTGACTATTCTTAACTAATATATTAATTTATTTAAATCCATAATTTTTGTTATATTTTTAAAATTTATTTTTATTTGATTAAGAAGTCTGTAAGGATTATATTCCATAGACAAATAAATATATAAGCTATAAAATACAAGTCCTCATAAGAAATTTCACACGACATTAATCTTTCGGCATGTCAGATCCCGAAGAGCTCAATTTATTTAAAAAGCATTAATGCTCGAAACCTAGATCGTCTAATTTACCGACTTCGATTTTTTAATTTTTTTCCAGTCAACTGTATGGTCTCTTATGAAATGACCCCTTTTATAATTTTACTATTTTATGTAACGATCGTAAATTTTAGTTTAAACAGATTATAAAATGGTTTTTTATTATCTTTTACAATGTTATTGTATGAATAATCAATATTACTTTATTGTAGAAAACGAACTGAAAGAACTGGAATGGGTTGTGGCGTAGATTTTAGAAAGAAATATTAGCAATCATGAAACTTTAGAACTTTGATGGGCAGCTAAACAGTATTCTATAGCCACCACTGATGGGAATTGAAGTTTATAAATGCGGCCTGGATTTGGCCAGAACTAGTGCCAAAATGACTTTAATAGGGCCAGAATTACATTTGATATACATACTGACTCACTTATTCATAATCGCACAGCCTAAACGCCTGAAGCTAAAAATCTTGAAACTTGGACCAGAGGTTGGTCTCTCCCCAAATCGATTCACTAAGACGGGATAAAAATGGGTAAAGAGGGATAACTTCGGTAACCTTATATCTCTAAAACTAAAAGAGATACAAAAAAAATTAAATACTTATCGTTGTTCTTTAGAAAAGTAAGCGGACAGGTGTCTGGTAGCTTTTTGAAGTTCGGCCCTTTTACGGAGTAAACGGATAAAAGCAGTATTTTGGTAAGTTTTGGGACCCCATCTGCCTTCTAAACCCAAAGACGTCGGAATAAAGGTTATATCACATATGAAACTTATCTAAAAAAATACAAATTTGATACTTTATTCGAAATTCGGACGTTTAGGGAGTGAAAACCGTAACAATTTTTGGTAGTTTTTTACAAAACATTTTTCTTCATTCATTGACATATACGTATTAAATTATGAGCTCCCACTACAAAATAGAAATTTTTGTTGCTTCAATGGGGAGAAAAAAACGTACAAAAAAGGGGAAATACGGGAAAATTAATTTCATTATTTAGCTTTTTGGTTCTACAACTGGTACTTTTTTTAATTATCGTTAATATTTTACTCAGAAACATAAACTTCGACATGCAGTGCCCTGAGAAGATATGAATCTATGAGGGAGCTTTTGGGTACTTTTTGCTCTTCAACTAGTACTTTTTAATTTTCGTAAGTATTGGCTCTAGAATCATAAAATTCAACATCCAATGTCCTGAATAAATGAGAATTTGTTAGGGGGGATCTTTGTGGTACTTTTTTGTTCTTTTACTGGTACTTTTTTTAATTTTCATTAGTATTGCCCCTAAAAACATAAAATTAAACTGCCAAGGTCCTGAGAAAATGAGAATCTGTTAGAGGGGTATTTTCGGTACATTTTCGTTATTTAACTGGTACTTTTTTTTAATTTTCGTCAATATTGGACCTATTGAAATAAAATTAAGCATGCAATTCACTGAGTGAATGAGAATCTGTAAGAGAGAGTTTTTGGTACATTTTTGTTCTTTGTCTGGTACTTTTTGAGTTTCCGTTAATATTGGACCTAGAAACATTAAATTTCCCAAAAAAAAACTCCCAAGTGAATGATAAACTGTAAGAGTGATTTTTTTGGTATTCTTTCGTACTTTATTGTTTTTAACAGGCACTCTTGAATTTTCGTTAGTATTGTACCTACAAACATAAAATCAAACAAGCAATGCGTTAAGTGAATTAGTATCCGTAAGAGGCGCTGTTTGGTACTTTTTTGCGCTTTACCTGGTACCTTTTTTTTTTTTTGGGTTACACATACATTTTAAGACTTTCTTAGTTATAAGATTTATAAGCGAAACATAAAATTAAACATGCAAGTAAATGAGAAACTGTAAGGAGGATTTTTAATACTGGTAATTTCCTTTAATAAAAGTGGTACTTTTTTAATTTAATACTTATTGTTGTTCATTAAATGAAAAAAAGCGAACAGGTGTCTGGTACTATTTTGAAATTCGTCACTTCTAGGGAGTACAGGGGTAAAACCTGTATTTTTAAACTTTTTGTCCCCCATCTATATTTGAAACCAATACACATGGAAATAAAAATTATATAACATTCGTAACTTTTCTACAAACTGCAAATTGCAAATTTGGTACTTATTTGAAATTCGAATGTTTAAGTGTTGAAAATCGTACCTATTACAAAGTCGCATTTAAACAAGGTAAAACATAAAAACATAAACTTTGGCATAAAAGTATGTTACGAAAGAAAAGCAGACGCTAAGAAAGTAGTGGTATAAATGCTAGTTTTATATAAAAAACATAAGTTGCAATATCTAAAAAGTGCAAATTATTTATGTGTAAATTTAAATATTTGCAATTGAGTAATGTTTTTTATTTGACGTTGCATGGGTAAATACTGAAAACTCTCCCTTATGAACCAACCTGGTACTTATTACACTATGGTACCCTCTAAATTAAAAAAAAATTTCAGTTTCAACTATTTTTGAAAAATCTTTACCTCTCTGAAGGTATTCAAATGTCATGTACGATGATATGAAAATGTCCATATACAATTTTATTTTCTAGGTTAAGGATACCTGTTCTTCGATTAGTTTTGTTAGAATCTCAAACATATCAAAATTTGGGTAACAAATTTCGTTAATCAACGACTATTTTTCCTATTTATGTCCAATCGTTATATGGAATCATGGCGTAGGGCAGCAATCTATCTGAAAAAACAGAAGGTAACTTAAAACGAGTTTACCTTGAAGCCTAATGCTTTTTTTAGTATTCTGTCTTTCAAATTTCAATTTCTTTTGTCAGTTTCCCATTTCATGATAAACACAATAAACTCCAGAAATTATTTTTTGCCCAAAATTATGAGAAAACAATTCAACTTTTTTAACACAACTTTGCTTTCGGAAATAATTTAATTGTGAGAATTTTTTTTAAGTTTTTACCTTTAAACTTAAACAACTTTTTAAATAATATGTTGTTTTTTTTTTTTTTTTTTTTTTTTTTTTGCAACAATTTTATTATTTCTACACAATGATTACTCATAATAATAATGAAGTATAATAATTCATTTGTGGTCAAACCATCAATAAAATAAAAGTATATAACAGATGCTTTAATTTCATAATAAAAAAAAAAAAGAATTATGAAGAATTTCTTCAAATACTCTGACAAAGAGTAAAACACTCCCTACGAAGATAGTTCTGGTAACTAATAATTGTTACCGCCAATAGCAAAATTATCATTTTAGAAATTGAAGTATATTTTTATGGCAATAACTAAAATAAGGAGCAGTAGACATGGCAAATGGCGATATTTAAACACGCTACATTGAAAGGAGTACAAATTATGGAAGATGCTGTTTTATTTATTAAACCGATAGATAGTTTGCACAAGGACCTAAATAGATTTAAACTAGAACTGAACTGAATTAGAACTGAACTAGAACTGAATTAGGACTAAACTAGGAATGAACTAGAACTGAATTTAAACTGAACTAAAACTGAACTAGAACTGATCTAGAACTAACCTAGAACTGAAGTAGACCTGAACTAGAACTGAATCAGAACTGAACTAGAATTGAATTAGAACTAAATTAAAACTAAACTAGAAGTGAACTAGAACTGAACTAAAACTGAACTAGAACTGAACTAGAACTGAACTAGAACTGAACTAGACCTGAACTAGAACTGAACTAAAACTGAACTAGAACTGAATTAAAACTGAACTAAAACTGAACTATAACTGAACTAGAACTGATCTAGAACTAACCTAGAACTGAAGTAGACCTGAACTAGAACTGAATCAGAATTGAACTAGAACTGAACAAGAACTGAACTAAAACTGAAATAGACCTGAACTAGAACTGAACTAGAAATGAATTAGAACTGAACTAGAACTGAATTAAAACTAAACTAGAAGTGAACTAGAACTGAACTAGAATTGAACTAAAACTGAACTAGAATTGAACTAGAACTGAACAAGAACTGAACTAGAACTGAACTAGACCTGAACTAGAACTGAACTAGAACTGCACTAGAACTGAATTAAAGCTAAACTAGAAGTGAACTAGAACTGAACTAGAACTGAATTAGAACTGAACTAGAATTGAATTAAAACTAAACTAGAAGTGAACTAGAACTAACCTAGAACTGAACTAGAACTGAACTAGAACTGAACTAGACCTGAACTAGAACTGAACTAAAACTGAAATAGAACTGAATTAAAACTTAACTAGAGGTGAACTAGAACTGAACTAGAACTGAACTTGAACTGAACTAGAACTGAACTAGAACTGAACTAGAACTGAACTAGAACTGAACTAGAACTGAACTAGAACTGAACTAGAACTGAACTAGAACTGAACTAGAACTGAACTAGAACTGAACTAGAACTGAACTAGAACTGAAATAGAACTAAACTAGAACTGAAATAGAACTAACCTAGAACTGAACTAAAACTGAACTAGAACTGAACTAGAATTGAACTAAAACTGAATTTAAACTGAATTAAAACTAAACCAGAACTAAAGTAGAATATTTGAACACATACAAATATTGTTTCTAAATAAAATTGTTGTCACATAATTCATAAAAACAATTTTAAAAGGATGAATATTTGTTAAATAAATGGCGCAGTTATTTAGAAACGTTCATATTAATTCCCAAAAAAATTCTAAACGGAGATTTTTTAGTAATGGTCTCACATCTCTTTAGATTTTTTCATAATTTGTAGGGTAGTGATAGTGCTCAGAAGCCCAAAAATTAAACCCTTGAACATTTAACTTAAAGATAAACATGAAATTGCAATAAATAGTTGAAGGAAGAAGCCAAACTATTCTATAAATACTTGAAAAAACCACAAGCAAAGACGACCAACAGTAAAATAAGGAATAAAAAAATACTCAAAGCAAAGAAAACTGCCCTCTTGAGGACGATATACACTGCAATTCAAAAAGAAGGGAAAAATCATAAAAAAGAAAACACCGACTTTTTTTTTAGCAAAAAAAAAGCTGATTTAGAAAAAATATATACCCATTAGAGTTTCTTGTTTCATATATTTTTCAAGAGTCTAAAGCAAAAGAAGATACAGCATAAAAAAAGGAGTCGTGATGGGTCATCAAGATCATAAAGCTGCACAAAAATAAAAGAAGAAAAAAAACTAAATTATATTTTACTCGTATTTCTGATGTCTCATCAATATATTGAAATGCTTAAACAACAATGGCAAAAAAAAAACGATTTTAAGAAAATTCTCTGGTGAATAGACAATAACTTTGTTCATGCCACAAACTTTTGATGCAGAGTTGGGCAATATTAGAATGTAAAGTTTTTTCTAGTTTTTCCTCATTCGAAAATTTGTACTTTTTTAAGTGAACAGGTTCAGAGACCTAATTCAATAGGTCGGTAGAAGACGGAATTATTGGTTAAAAAGTAGCTTTAAAAAAAATTTATTTCGAAATTTTAGCTGCAGTTTTGAAAATATAGATTCTCTCTCATTATTGTACATATCATTGTATTTAAGGTCATTAGACCCACACAAGGGGTGTTTAGATGACCAAATCGGTCTCTAAGAGTAATAGTTTTAAGGACATGAATATTTATTGAACAAAAAATAGGAACTTTATAGATATCTGGGAGATTTTTTTGAAAAAAAAGCGGGTTTGCGATAGTAACGTAATATTTCTAAAATCAGAAAAATAGGCTCAATCAAAATCAAATTCGTTTAGAGTGTTTTCTATTTTTGTGTGATATATAAGGGTGATATTTTGCGTCTATGCTAAGTTTTGCAACGCTTATAAATAATGGTCGTAATTGAACCTTTTTACAATATCCCAGCAAAAACTTTACTTACCTGGTAAGTTAGCAAGTAATGTTGGAGAAATATAAATTCGATTTCAGAACGTTAATTCAATGGGGGAAAATGTATATGACTGACAGTCAAAGGCTTTTTTTATAAATTAAAAAATTGCGAAATTTTTATATATTTCTTACAGTAAATTCCATAAGTTCTTAAATTATAGATTTTATATCAATTTATTTTTGAAACAACTTTAAAATGCCTATGTGTATATCAATATATTAAAATATAATACTAGAAATAGGGAAAATTTAGAACATTTTCCTTATATTAAAGGTTTTAGAAACACCAAATCTACTTTTGTGTACTTTTTCAATCATTTTCTAAAATCGATTCCGCGTGATATATGCACGTTCTACTTTAAGTACCACTTATCTCTACTGCTCTTAAAATTAGGAAAACTACGCTCATTTAAAAAAAATTAAAATGAAAATATCCATCGATAAAACTTCATTTGATTTCAATATCAGAACATGGCAGTTTCTAATAACAAAAACACATTTGGCAATTTTTTTCTTATCCTAAAAAAATATCTGGAATCTGTTTTGAAAAGGATTTTTTGTTTGCGGCAAAGTATAAAGAACATTTAATCCAATAATGAGAAAATCGTACTGCAAAGTACACATTGTTCGAACTCGTAAATAATTTCCTTCGAATCGATATACGCAATAACCCCCCATGTAAATAAAAAGGTTAAAAATTTAACAAACCTAAATCTCAAGTGTATCAAGAAAAACATTTTCATACGTATTTTATATTTTAGAAAAAAAAGTAACCAAAATGAAAAAAATATTCACATCTCCACATTGAGAAAGAAAAATAACCAATTTTGGTTAGAAATAACCAAAAACGGCAGCTCTGCCCATAAGTCCAAGAGAGAGAGAGACAGAGTAAACTAATGACAAAGATTTTTAAACACTAGAGGCCTTTTGATGTTGAAATATTTTGACCTATTAACTTTTAGTGGCTAGAAGTTTTAACGATTTATGCTCTTTCAATAATAAAGCGTGATCCATTTCGAGTTTCCCAACTTTTTTAAAGAAAAAAACACAGAAAATTCAAATTTAATGGTGAATGTTTATTATCATTTGATAGAACATTCTTTGGCATTTATTTTTTGAAGATTATGTCTGTCAAATGTTGGCCGTTGCTACGTCGCAGATGGTCCATCCGTTGAGTCCAATTTTCGATGACTCGCTCGAGCATTTCGACTGGTAACTGGCGAATGACACGCGTGATGTTTTCCTCCAAGGCCTGAATCAAAGCGGGTTTATCCGCACATACTTTAGATTTTACATATCCCCACAGGAAAAAGTCTAACGGTGTGATATCACTCGATCTCGGTGGCCAATCGACCGGCCCAAAACGTGAAATTATGTACCCACCGAAATGTTCTCTCAATAAATCCATTAATTGATGCAAACTGTGGGAAGTGGCGCCGTCTTGCTGAAACCAAATGTCGCCGAGATCACAAGCTTCAATTTCAGGCATCAAATAGTCGGTTATCATGGCACGATAACGGTAGCCATTGACGGTTAAATTCGCACCGGCATATTTTTTATAGAAGTATGGACCGATGATTCCACCGGCCTACAAACCACACCAAACCGTTGTTTTTTTTTTGATGAAGTGGCAGTTCTTGAATCTCTTCAGGTTGCTCTTCGTCCCAAATGCGGCAATTTTGTTTTTTTATATACCCATCGAGCCAGAAATGGGCCTCATCCCTGAACAAAATTTGCCTCGAAAACGTCGGATCTTCTTGGAACTTTTCAAGAGCGCATAGAGCGAAGCGATGTCGCTTGGGAAGGTCGACCGGCTTCAGTTGTTGCACAAGCTGTATTTTTTACGCTTTCAATTTAAGATCTCGACGTAAAATGCGCCAAGTCGTTCCATACGTCAGTTGCTGCGAACGGCGCCTAATCGACTCTCCATGGTCTTCGTGTACACTCTCAGCTACGGCCGCTATATTTTCTTCACAGCGTGCTGGACGTGGTCTATTCGGTCGAATATTATCCAATGAATGCTGGGTCTCAAAATGGGTGATGGTGTTGCGAATAGTACGCTCAGTAGGCCGATTATGTTGACCATAAGTTGAGCGAAGTGCACGAAACACATTACGTGAATTTTCGTAATAAAGTTGAACGATTTGTAAACGTTGTTCAGGCGTAAGTCTTTCCAGTATGAAATGCCAAACAATACTAGACAAAAATAACATGACAGCATGACACGTCTCACACGTGGTCTGTCAAAAAAAGGCTATTGAAAAAAGTATCTCTACTTGAATCAACCATTATTTTGATGGTAGAAACTTTTTACGATTTTATTGGTTTTCCATAAATTTTTCCGAAATTTTCATTTAGTACCATTTTTAATTTTTCATTCTTGACTGCGCTGAGAATAAAAGAATGAAAAATTGTCAATAAAATTTTAATTAATTTCATGTTGTTAAATTCCTGTCTTCATAAAAATAATTTAATGAAAATTGAACTTAATGAACTTAAGCCTAATTAAAATACCTAAATTTGGATTAAAAACCATTAAAATATTTAAAAATAAATTATATATAAAGCTTTTAAAAATTAAACCAATGTTGTTAATTCGAGCCTTGTACTATTTTTTATTTATTTTAATTTTACATTTTATATTTTGTGATATTTGGCCCACCTAAACACCTCAAACACTTCCACCTCAGACTACAAAATATTACATTATGCACGCAGTAGCATAAGGCTTAAAAACATAAAAACGCACAAACATAAAAACACAAAAAACACACACACATAATAAATATCGAAATTTCCTCAATTAAGTTTGCCCCATGGGTATCAGGAAATAAATACAAACAAAAAACGGTATAAAATATCCCACTGGCCAAATATGTTGAGTATAAAAAAATATTTCAAAAGGGTAAAATTGCCTTTAAACAGACAATATTTTTGTTAATGGATGATTTTGTAATACCATTAAAAATTTTAATTAATTTTACGTTTTTTTTTTCACAAAAAAAAAACAAAATACAGCAACGAATTATTTTAAGAATATTTATTAAATTTTTTAATACGAAAAACATATCGTCGGTCACAGGTTGACAACTCTTAACTCGCAAAAAAAATCGAATCGGGGGTATTATTTATTTTAATTTTTTTTTTAATCTGAAATTATTTCAATACCTTTGTTTTCTTTACACCATCTTACAATAAATATCTCCTACTAATTTTGGTTTTTTTTTATTTACTTCCAACACGGTTTAGTAACGGAGTAATAACGTTTTTTTTTTTGTCTCCTGAAAAGTACAAAAAAACATGTTAAGAGTTGTCAGCCTGTGACCGACGATATGGTGTATTTTAAATATAAAACTTTTAGATAATTTTTGAAATAAACGCCTAAAAAGTTTTTCCCTTCATTTGATTAAATTTATATAAAATTAATGAACAAATTATTATATTTTTTAAGAAAATTACTAAGAGTAGTTTGATTTGAAAAAACAACCATATTTCATTGAAAATAATATTTCTGTAAGAAGATCATCCCAAACAGTAACATCCAACCTTTATTTTGATTGTATTGTATTCAACAACTTAACCCGTAGCCAACCATCCGTTTCAATTGTAAATTATGCCAAGAATAAACAACTGCAAACATAAAAATCATAAAGAAATATAAATGTACGTAAAAAATTAATGGATGCAAAATAACAAAAAAAAATAAAGGGTGTTGTTTTTGATGAAACTTAAAAACTTAAGTTCCATAAGCTCCTCTATTCATCGGCCCGTTTGTAGCATCCAGAGCAAATAAGCCGTTTTAAAGCAGAATTACACCACATGCTTCACTGCAGACTTTAACCATCACGTTTCCTTATTAAAAGAAAAACATGTTCTTAATTCTACCTCAGATAAAGGATTTAAACATGTCAAAACTAGTCTACCAAAGATACTTTTTCTATAAGCCTTTTCTATTACAGAAAAAAATTCTCGGCAATTTTTTTTTCAATGAAACCATTTATCAAAAATTAAATCAGTTTCAATTAAAAATTAATCAAGTGAATTAAACGTTTATATATATCAACAACATTACAGCAGAAAATATTGTTAATATCAAAAAGTATTTGATTGATACTATTAATTTGTTTACTAGTGCAAATTTAATTAGTTTTTTAATAAATATCAAAAAATTTTTAGTTGAAATCAATTTTTATTTTTTTTTCTGTGTAAAAAGTGTTTTTTTTTTAATATGGGATTTTTTGGAATTTTCTCGCCTCCTTATTTTCTCATCTTTTACAGTAGTCATTATTTAAGACCTATTTTTATCAGTGATGCCAACATAGTGCTTTTGGCACTATTTATGGTGCTTTTTGATGTCTCGAAACGACAAAATTTTATCCTTAGTGCCAAACTAAGAAAAAGCACTAACTTGGTGCTTCAATTTTTCGTTAGTGGTGGCTTCAGTGCTTTTTACAATTTTTATTTTTTTTTTTACCATTTTTTAATTAATTATGCAGTAACAAATTGTTAAGTCTAAAAACATAATTTTAGTATGGCAACTGTTTATTAACAAGGTCATTGCCCAGACTTGCAATTTTTGTTGCTCAAATTCTTGAGTTTATTGGTGAGAGATGTGAGAAGACTGGAGAGGGGTACTCAGTTTCATGTACTCTGCAATTCCGTTTTGTTTTGTAAATCTCACACTTTAGAAGTTGGCTGTTGGTGTATTTGTGTTTATATATAAAATATAGAAAGGGCAAGATAAAAATACAAAAATTGCAACCCTAGAATTTCATAATCTTGACAGTAGTGGAATTTTAAAGCAAAATTTTAAAAAAATTGCAGCAACGAGTCTGGACGATGACAAAATGAAATTCATTTATATATTGTTTTTTTATTGTGATACAACATTCAACGGTAGGTAATCTTAATAAAAACAATGTAATTTTTTCGTTAAACATTTTATTAAAAATGTAGACACTGTTTCAAAAATACAAGATTGCTTGGAAAATATTTAGAATTGTGAATGGAAAAATAAACAACGAACAGACCTTTTTGGATAGAAGTCAACGGTTGTAAAGATTTAATACTGACCCGGAAGTTGAAAGAACATTTTGTTCGATCAAATACAGAAAATCCAAAATCAGAAATATTGGATGTAATTTGTTTTGTGTTCAATTATCGATTGAATTGAAAAAAATGGCTTAGTGCTTTGTAACGCTTTTTTTTTGCTCGAAATAGTGCTTTTTAGAGCTTTTTTTTAATTCTAAAGTGCTTTTTGCTTTAAAAAAGTTAGCATCATGCTTTACCAATGTCCATAAAAAAATTTTGCGCACATTTTTGCGCTGTGCAACAAGACATTCAGAGTAAACGAATTCGTAAACGATTTAAGCAAAAATAACATTTAGCGAGCCAGAAAATGCATTACATTCTTCTGGTGTCTAATCACAGAAAAAATTGTTTTATCAATTAAAAGAATGGTTTAAAAAGTATTAAAATTTAATTGATCTGATAATTGAATTAATTATTTTTTTAGCTGAAAGAAAATTAAAAATTTAATTTTGATTTAATTAACATTTTGGTTGTTTTGAAATAAATTTTCAATTAAAATTTTAATTAAATAACATAAAATCTTAATTGACTTTTTTCGTTTAAAATAAAATAATTTAAACATGTAGAATTGTTGTTGGAAATTGTCAATATTTATTTAAATAAACTAACACATTGTTTGATATGGCAAAGTTTTTTGATCACTTTATTAATTAAATTATTGAAAATATTTTTTCAAAATTTTAACATATTTAGTAATCAATATAATCATTTTGGTAATAGGTGCAAAATCAACAACTTGTTTGCTTGATATTATGAATTTGGAATAAATTTGGTGATTGGAGAAATTTAATAATTTTTTCTGTGATAATTGTAAATTTTTCTGTACATACAATATTGTATACTTCATTGCTATCCAAAGAATAGCTAAGGTAAAATGTAACTGGAAGATACAAGATAATAGTCTGGTAGTGTATAAAGTCATTCCTAAAAATTTAAGGAATAAGACTATTACAAAAAGCTTTATAAGATACATAACGGAAATTAGGCTCATAGAATAAATTCGAAAAACAAAAAATATTGTTTATTATATCTGGTACGAGTAACAATCACAAAAGTATTCTCCTGGAATACCAATTTTGGCACGATGTTTTCAAGATAATAAAATATCCAAAAATATTGTTTGATATTGGAAACAGGTTTCAATATGGCTACTCCATATCGGTCCATTATAAAATTATTTGTTTTAACACAGAAAAAAATAAAAATGGTTTATAGTCACGAAATGTATACCAAATTCATAATTTCAAGCAAACAAGTTTTCGATTTTACACCTTTTACCAAAATGATTATATTGATTACTAAAAATTTAAAAATTATGAATATTTTTTTTTCAATAATATTTTCAATTTTAATTAAAAAAATGATCAAAACACTTTGCCGTTTTAAGCAATGTGTTAATTGATTTAATTAAATATAGCTCAGGTTTTGACAATTCCCAACAACAATTCTACAAGTTTAAATTATTTTATTTTAAACGAAAAACCAATTAATATTTTTTGATATTTAATTAATATTTTTATTAAAAATTTATTTCAAAACACATCAAATATTAATTAAATTAAAATTATATTTTTAATTTTCTTTCAAATAAAAAAATAATTGATTAAGTTATCACATTAATTAAATTTAAATACTTTTTAAACCATTTTTTAATTATAGTTAGTATTGTGGTAATTTTATTGAACTGTTAATGGGTTTTAATCCAAAGATATTTTTAATTATGCTTAAGTTCATTGAATTTAATTTTCATTAAATTATTTTTATGAAGACAGGAATTTTACAACATGAAATTAATTAAAATTTTTTGAAATTTTATTGATAATTTTTCATTCATGACTGCGCCGAGATTTGAACCCAGGCTTTCACGGACAGTTTGCCCAGACTAGTTTCGATTGTAACCACACAATCTCTTCAGTGGGGTTTGCTGTCTTTACTCACTCGGCTATTGAAGCCGGATGACGTCAATAGTCAAACATCAATCTCTAAATCAAATGGTATTTCACCTTGGTAGATCGAATATTTTTGAAATCATTAAACAAAATTAATTCCATTTTTGGAGAAAAAAAAGTATAAGTATTAAAAGTATAAGTATAAGTAAAAACAAACATATGTACAATGTAAATATATGCAGTATTAATGGATTTGTATTCGAAGCATCTCTAATTTTTAGAAATAAAATATAAATTCAATATAAATTAAATAACAAAAAAGTTGCCGAATATAGGAACACCTTGATAGTTTGATACATATCGGAAAATGAAACCTTAAAAATACACCCTTTGAATTTATGTGTATATATATATATGGTATAAATCTATAGTTTACACTATATGACATTAATCGATTTATCATAAAAGTATTGTATGAAATATAATGGCAACATTTTACAAACATATTCATGATCATAGTAACGCAATAAATATACTCGTATAAAAATAAATACTGTGCAATAAAATAATAGTAGTTTGTGTATTCTTGTTGTTTAAATACTAGGGTGTTCAATTAATCGGCTTTTTTTGTTCGATTAAACGATTAACCGATATTTGGCATTTTTGACTTATTAGATTAAACGAACAACATTTTAAAATTAATCGATTAATCGAATAATTCGAAATCCACAAATTTTATAAATTAAGAGATTTTTTTTTCGATAATTTTGGAAAAAATTGGTACTTGCGTAAATAAACATTATTAATTACAAGTATTTTATTAACAAAAAACAAAACAAACGTTAAAATTCTTACTAATTGATTAAACCTTTACAACGATAAAAAAAAATAAAACATGGGTGAAGATCATATAATTTTATATGTAAAAACAATTAAACAGATCTTTTAAAATAATCTTTTAAAAATAAAGGTTGTTTTAATGTTTTGCTTTACTTTGAAGCCACACGATAAAATTTTGCGTTTCCTTTTAATTTGCTATACTCTCTCACTTTTTTACTAACACACTCACAACTTTTAAATTGACCACGAGATTGCTCTCAATTTTACCTTTCCATTTGTTTGCCAATTTTACGTTCAATTTAACAACTGACCACAACTTAACTTTGGCGCTTTCTTTTTAAAAAATATATTTCTTAAAAAATAATATGCTTTATTAAAAAAAAATTGTTTTCTAAAAAATTATTGTGCTTTTTTACAAAATACTTTGAGTCATGCTACTATTTTGCGTTGTTTCTTCGTTAGGGGCTTTTTTATTGACTATCAAATTGAGTGCAGCCAGGGTTAAAACTATTTTTTTGTATTTGTTTCAATAATAAGTAAAAATTAACGGAATAATTAGTAAAAATTTACAGGTTACTAAAAATTTTTTCAGTAAGCAGTACGCCCATGTATGTGAATTACTCACTAAACATGACTGTTTTTTTTTTTTTTTTTTATTTCAACGGACACATACATTTGGTTTATTTATTTGACTTAAAACTTTAAAAAATTATACATTTGACAGAAAAACCATATATGTGTTGTTAGTCGATTAATCGGCATAAATTCTTCGATTAATCCTTTAATCGAAATTAGAAATTTTAAATTAATCGTTTAAAATTTTTCGATTAGTCGAACAAGAAGTGATCGGCTGAACAACCTATTAACTACCCTACATACTTTAAGAGTGAAAGAGCTTATAAACAATCTCTTTGTTTCATGTGTAACACCAATGTTGCACTAGGACACTAAATAATACATTACAAAGTCCGATCATATGGTATTTAATGACATATTTTTGAGAGAATACCCTATTTGGGATCAATTGTCAATCATGGAGAACCGCAAGAGTAAAGGTATAAGTTATAAGCTTAAAATTCATATAAAAGTTCTTTGTGTTTAATATTACACAGAAAAAAGTGTTTTATCAATTAAAAAAATGGTATAAATGTATTTAAATTTAATTAATGTTATAATTGAATCAATTATTTCTTTAGTTGAAAGAAAATTAAAAATTTTATATTGATTTAATTAACATTTTAGTTGTTTTGAAATAAATTTTCAATTAAAATTTTAATTAAATAACAAAAAATCTTAATTGACTTTTTTCGTTTAAAATAAAATAATTTAAACATGTTGGGAATTGGTGTTGGGAATTGTCAATATTTATTTAAATAAATTAACACAAAATTTGAAATGGCAAAGTTTTTTGATCACTTTTTTAATTAAAATTAAAAATATCATTTATTGAAAATATTTTTTCAAAATTTTAAATTTTTAGTAATCAATATAATTATTTTGGTAATAGGTGCAAAATCAACAACTTGTTTGCTTGATATTATGAATTTGGAATAAATTTGGTGATTTTTTCTGTGTATACAACGTTAGATCGATTAAAAAAGTGATTCCGAGTCGATCGGTCATCTTTTCGACTCCATAAAGTATGTGCGACAATAGAATTTACATGAGAAAATGTTGCATTGATTTGTCCATAATTTGACATAAATTGCACACTAAAAATGTATTTACGAGTATAAAATCGTACAAAACGATTTTAAGTCCATATAATTTAGCTCGAATAAGTTCTATTCAACGAAAAACTATATTGTAAAGTTTTTTGAAAATCGGTGTAATATTCGGTATAGGTCCCATACTATGCCTACTCTTAAAAATAACCTTAACTAGACATAAAATAACAATGAACGTGGGTTTGGCTAAAATACATTTTAGGTAACAAGATATAATGTTACCAAATTTTTTTAAGATCGGTTAATAAGTTGCCGGTGCTTTACAATACCGTCTCCAAAATACATGTTACCATAAAATTTGCCTTAAGTCCCAACTATAATATGCATGAGCAAGCTTAAGCTACTGTCAAAAACTAACAAAAAGCCTCTCAAATACATTTAAAAAAAATTGCTTAAGCAAGTGATAGTTTCATAAAACTTAACAAAAAATTTCCTTAAGTTCAATATGGTTTGACACATACGAGTTACATGTATTCGCACAACTGATTAAGCAACAAGAAATAGTGTTACCAAACTTTTTAAAGAATCGGTCTGTATAACACCCACTCCAAATTAGAACGGTTTAATTCCTTTCAATTTGTAACGGCCAGCGTTACCGCTGTGATACTAATGAATCGATTTGACCCTTTTTTGGCAGTCTTGATACCATTTATGGCCCTTTTTTTAAATTAACCTTTTGTATCATTTTTAACCATTTTGTGACCCTTTTTGACCCTTTTTGGAAATAGCACTCGCATTTGGTTTTTTGTCCACACGGCGGAATAGTAGAGCTTCAGCTAAACAATTTTTTTTTTTGAAATTAGTATTGCTTAAAAATAAAATTTGGTATAGTCTCAAAGTAGAAACTTACAATTCCATACTTTCCCCCATTAATTTTTTCAAAGCGGTGGTGGGGGAATGGCCTTCAAGTGAAGATTTTATAACAACATATTGAACGCACACTCCTAAAAAGTAGTTAATTTTCGGAAAAAGTTTATGTAAAAACATTTTTCATGACTTTTAAATTAAATTTTCGATAGTAATAGTACAAATTAAATTAAAATTTCCCTAAAAGCAAACACAACTCATATACATACATACCTACATATTTGTTATTTTTTATACTAATTGTAACTTAATTGAATAACTTATCGTGTTTTCTCTTCTACAAAAAAATTTAACATTTTATTTAAAAATTGCAATTTGGTTTTCGTTTCCTAAAAATGTTTTGCTCTCCAAAAGGGCAGCCTGTTTTATTTTAAAAAATTCACCCTTACAAATGGCATAAGGCATTACATTTTACCCCGTATAAATCGACAGATTTGGTAGTGCCCGGTGGAATGGGTGACGCAAAAATTTAAAAATTCGAAAAAATTTGCAATCCATAAAGTTGATTAAAAAGTGACTAAAACTAAAAGGAATGGCAAAAATTCTGCTTAAATTGCTAAATTAGCGGAAATTTTGCAACAGCGTTATGATAGCAAAGATTAATATTTATTAAAAATCTTAAATAATTTTATGAATCATAAAACTTACAGGGAAAAATTGCTTCTATCACGAACATGTCTAAAAAAATTAACAGTTGCAACATTGGAAACAAGCCCTAAAATTTATTTGAAATCGCTAAATCGGTTAAAAACAAAATGGTGGAAAATAAAATAAAAGGCTTTAAAAACAGGAAAGGGCATTCCATAAAAAATTAAGTTTCTTGAGCACTTCTCACCAAATAAATACTTTTTGTTGGTTTATAAAAAACGTGGTCTTATTATTGTCTTTAAAATGGGAAATACTACTTATAAAAAACTTGTCCCTTTTTTTAATTGAAATACTCTTTTTTGACCCCTTTTTCTGGAAACCCCCCTTTTTGTGACCCTTTTCGAAAATTTCCAACGGTAGCCCTGCTAACGGCACATAAAAGTTCTGCATATATAATTACGAAAGATAATACTAAAGTAACTAACGGCTCAATGATCTTGTACAAATCTTGTAACATTTTATGCCTGTTTATAGAAAATGAACCCAAAATTTCGTGTGAAAAATTATATTGAATTTGTTTTCAAATCTGATGAGGATCGGTTCATTAGTTTTTATAACTCCCATACTTTGATTAATATTCACGTTCCTCAGCGCATTTTATTTCTTGAATTTTAAATTAAAATAATTATTTAGATTCTGTGGATTGAAGAGTATTAAAGATTCGTTATAGCCAAATGAAGCGTTATAACTGTTTGCTTGTTTGTTTTTTTTTTTTATTACTTTAACATGTGAGTTGTTTTATTAAGAAACCAATTCATTGAAAGTGGCATCATGTGGGAAGTTAAAGATGGCAATAATGATGTTTTAAATTGAGTTTCATTTTTCATGCTTTACTGCAGACAGAAGCGAATGACATAAAATACTGTACAGTGAGTGGAAAGTAGAAGGCCAGGGGAAATAAATACATACTTAAATAAAATTACAATAAAATTTTATGAACAGTAAAAATGTCGTGTTCAAATAAAATAAAATGTATTAAGTTCGTCCTAAAAATAGATGACAAATTTGGAATATTAAGAAATACTAAAATTTGTATATTAAAGTCGTTAGAGTTTTAGAATAAAGGAAAAATATGCAAATCAAATTTATTAAGATATAATAATGAAAATTTATGAATAGCATCATAGCAATTTCTCCCTGAAATGTTACATTCTAGTCTATTTATTTAATAAATTCAAAAGATATAGAAAACGTTTTATTCTTATAAAATTCATAAAAATTTTTTTTTGCGAAACTAAAGCGAAACAAGTTATAAATTGTTGTTTTGTTTTAATTTTATTTAAACTGTTTATTTTCATATACATATGTATGTATATTAGACCGACTCAAGTTGTATGGAGCCGAAAAAAGTGTTTTGGTTACCCCTCTGAAAATAAAGCTTGATATGTTTTATGATGATTCCCAAAATATTTTGGTTCTAGCGTTGACCATCCGTGAGCGGGACCATTTTTAAAAAAGGTCTTTTTTCAGTTTTTCAAATTTTTTTGTACTTTGCTCCAAGACGACATAAATAAAATTTGGTATCATCGAAAAGAGTTTTTGAAGCATCCAGTGGTATATAAAACTTGACCACTTGTGACCTACTAATTGAGATATTAAGCTAAATACATATTTTCGTTTCAGGTTTTCATACAAATTCTACGTATGTGGAAATAATGTTCTGCTTTTCAAATTGAATCTGCTATAATATAATGTTAATTTACTTTTTATTATATTAATTTTTTAATTAAAAACATATTAATCTATTAATAACAGTCAAATTTATAATATTAAACTTAAAAAACACTAAAAATGGATATTTCTACTGTTCAGCTGAACAAAACTAAGCTACCGACAAACTGTGACATAATCCAGCAATTGTTATTTTTGCGGCAGCACTGCAATAACCAGTCATATAGAGTTATATTAATAGATTAATATGATTTTATTAAAAAAATTAATATTTAAAAACTTAAATTTAGCTCACAGCATCCAGGGTTTGAAAATGGATCTTTTGCTTATAACTAGGTTATTATGTAAAATCAAACAATTTGATACCCATATTGCCTATATATGAAGAATATAAAATAGATAAAATATAATTACAAAAAAAAAAAAAAAAAAAAATTAACATTATTTTAAAACAGATTCAATTTGAAAAGCAGAAAACATTTTGGGAAACATCATAAAACATATCAACCTTAATTTTCAGAAGGGTTAACAAAATCACTTTTTTTGAGTCGCTCTAATATGTATATCTTAAGGGGTTTTTACCAAATCCTTCTTTTCTTTTAACTTTGTGATATTAATTAAAATAATTAATTAAATTTGCTCTAGTAAAAAAATTAATAGTATCAATTGACCATTTTTGATATTAACAAAAAATTTCACCAGTAATGTTGGTAAACGTTTAATTCACTTGATTTAAAACCGATTTTCTTTTTGATTAATAATTTAATTTAAAAAAAAATGGCGAGAGTTTTTTTCTGTGTATGTGTGAGATGCCATCGCTATTTTTATTATTTTGATAGCGGTATCAATATCATAATGTATGTAATATATCATTATGAAAATGCCCGCAGCGGTTTTGTTTGGTGGCACGCAATCCCAATGTTAAGTTTTCCGTGACTCATGTCTCAGCAGTGATGCCAATTTAGCCATTTGGTGTCTAGATTTAGCCTTTTTCACCTTGTTTAGCCATTAAAAAATGAGTTTAGCCATTTGTTAAGCAATGTTTAGCCAGTTTTCCAGTTTTCCTTTAAAATAAACATTATAATTTTCTTATAAAAATGAATAAAATTGATAAAAGTAAAACAAACGTTTTTAACAGTTACAATGCATGGTGGAAAGTAGAAGGTCAGGGGAAATAATTACATACTTAAATAAAATTACAATAAAATTTTATGAACAGGAAAAATGTTGTGTTGAAATAAAATAAAATGTGTTAAGTTCGTCCTAAAAATAGATGACAAATTTGGAATATTAAAAAATATTAAAATTTGTATATAAAAGTAGTTAGAGTTTTAGAATAAAATAAAAATAACTTAAGTCTCAACTTTTATAATATTCAAAATCGCTATTAGCGGTGATGATGAAACATCTTTCAAATAAAGGAACAGTATTCATTCCAATATAACACAAAAAACACAGAAAAAAAGTTTTTTATCAATTAAACAAGTTGTTTAAAAAGTATTTAAATTTAATTAATGTAATAATTGAATCAATTATTTTTTTTTTGTTGAAAGAAAATTAAAAATATAATTTTGATTTAATTAATATTTTAGTTGTTTGAAAATAAATTTTCAATTAAAATATTCATTAAATATCAAAAAAATATTAATTGATTTTTTTCGTTTAAAATAAAATAATTTAAGCTTGTGGAATTGTTGCTGGGAATTGTCAGTATATAAATTAATAAATTTACACAATGTTTGAAATGGCAAAGTTTTTAATTAAAATTAAAAATGTCATTTATTGAAAAAACAAAACTAAAAAACTTTTAGTAATCAATATAATCATTTTGGTAATAAGAGCAAAATCAACAAATTGTTAGCTTAATATTATGAATTGGGTATAAATTTGGTGATTGGAGAAATTTAATAATTTTTTCTGTGAACACTGTTTCTTTGTGGTCGAAAGTATTTCAGTATACAACACTGTTTCTTAGTGGTCGGAAGTATTTCAATATAAAGAGCAGGCGGTAACAAAAAACTTTTAGAATCTTCAGAATTTACTATAAAGTTGCTCTTACTTCCCTGGCAGTGTTGCAAAATTAAAATTTTTAAATGGTACGGAACTTCAACTAAAAGAGTACTTTTTCCCACCAAATGGTACTTTTTTTTAAAAAATAAAACAATCATTGATTAAAATAAAAGGAACAAAAAACATTTCATAAGAATTCATTTATGTATGTATTTAAAAACATAAAGTATTTACACGGAGAAAACTGTTGTGCATTATTTATGCACAAGCTGTTCATAACTATAAAATGATTAGGTACATTTTTGAATATGCAACTTTGCGCATAAATTATGCCTAATAATCATAAATTCTGCACAATCTATTAAAATTGTGCATAAGTTATACACAAAAAATGTGCACAGTTTGTGAACATTGTTCATAGCTTAATTATTTAAAAATTAAACACAATTGATCATAATATATGAACATTGTGCACTATTAACGACTATTAACACTTATTGTTCATGAGTTATGCCTACTTGTGCATAGATTTTGCCCAAGATATTGATATGTGTGTATCTTGTTCATAAGTTGTGCCCATTTATGCATAGATTATGAACAATGCGTACACATATGGATAATGAGTACCTATGCATTAATTGGAAGTTAGTTTCACTTATGTATGTTCTTTGTGTCAAGGGTGCCGGTTGTGTTTAGAAGCGACAGTAGTTGAAGTGTGTTGTATATTATTTAATATTATTTAGAAATATATAATTAAGAAAACCAGAGGTAAGTATTGAGTTATTATCATATATCATATACAGCGAATTGTTTTTCTGACTGGGTAGTTGCTTGAAGAACTATTTATGGAGTTCTGCTTCAGCTGATTTTGTTTACCTTTTGTTTGTGTTTTGCAGAAAACCATCCATTGAAGTTCTAAATATGGAAATCTTCGCAGGTCAACAAAGCAGTAAATATATTTTTTCTACAAATTTAGAAGGTATTAATTTATATTTTAATTTAATTTGCTGTTATTTCTGTATACTTGTTGTATATTTGTTATGTACGGGTTGGCTTTTTTAATACATTTCTGTTTATTTTTTCCTTTTAATTCAGATTTGTCAGCCGGTGTTGTATAACACTTTTTTCCTCTTACAAATATCGGATATATGTATAACATATTGTTAATATTTCAGAATTTACATAATTTCTTGGATTCCCCAATTGGAATAAAAATTTGCGCTAATTACGACGCAAACAATGAATTGGGTGCATCAGACAGAGAGACTTTGATGACAAATATAGTAAGAGATCATTTAGAGAAAGACGTGCCCATGAGTTATGCTATATTCGATAATATAACAGGAGACATAGTAAAACGCCAGGACATTAATATCCATCCGCTACAATTTATACTTTCTGACTGGCCATTATATGCGCATAGTAACGGATATCGTTTGGTAGAAAATTTAAATTTAAAAAATTAATTACTTTATAAATTATATAAAATAAACATGTTAATACTGAAGTATATTATTTATTTTATTTTAATATGTGTATATATAGTATTAGTTATTAAGCACTTGTACTTTGGAATAAAGACATTTAAAAATAAAATGAAATTTTGTTTCTTTAATATTAGCAGGAGGTGTAAAAATGTTTCCTATTTGTTCACAACCTATGAAAATGTTGTTCATAACCTATGCACAGTTGTTCATAGTCTTTTTCCAGCTGTTCAGAATCTATGAAAATTTTGTTCATAACCTATGCACAGTTGTTCAGAATCTATGAAAATGTTGTTCATAATCTATGCCCATTTGTTCATAAAACATGCTCATAGTGCTGAACTTAAGTTATGAACAAGTGTGCATAGATTATGAACAACTGTTCTTGGTCGTTTTTCGTGAACAATTTGTGCATAAGTTGTGCCCATAGCGCATAATTTCTGCACACAATTCTCTCCGTGTATATTAAAGATACATATCGCACAAAATTTATAAATTTTCAGTAGAGACAAAAAACTTTTTTTTGTTATATGTATTCTTATATTACAAATGGGGATAAAACTGCATTTTTTTTAGGCAAAATACTAGAGAAATAGATCTAAGATTTTTACAGTAGGTAGATATGGCCACTGTTTATCGGGTTCTTGCAAAAAGTGAAAATTGAAAAATTTTGAGTTGACGCTGTTTAGAGGAACAAGTGCGATATGTAAATAATATTTTATAGAAGCGTAAGGTACATTTTTTTCAGTATTTTCTAAAGAAAATTAAATTTAATTTAAATTAAATAAAAATTAAGAATTTGATTTTTGTACACATAAATTTACACTGGTAGGCTATTTATGTTTTAACTTTTGCAAAGTTACATTATTCAGACTTTTACATATATTGCATACTTAGAACTTAGTTCTAAAATAATGTTTAAAACATTTATTTTTGAAAATAAAGCTTTTAATTCAGTGACATAAGATAAAGCAAATTTACTTTAAGCGATTATTCGAAATATAATAAATATAACAGCAACTATCATTTCATTTTAATAGATCCTAAGTTTTTATCAAATTTGAAACAGTTTATACGTGCCAACGATTTCTCTTCTTTGCTTTTTATAGCATTTTGCATTGAAAATGTGCGTTCAACTGATGCTGAAGAATGTGGTATCCAAAAAAATTCTATGGCAATACGTGAAATGTCAGGAAACACTAGTTCATCCAATTCGTTCTTTTTTTTTTGCTATATTTTTCCAAAAATGGAAATACTTTCAGTTTTTAAATGCTTTATTTCTGGAAGATCCACTCACTAGTCCACGGAATTGAGAATTGATATTACCATAGTTTTCTTTCTCGTTTGGAAATAACATTAATAATAATGGTATTATGCTATTGGTTTTCCCGGAAACAATATTTTCTAGAGTTAAGGTGCTAATCATTTTCAAGCTGTTATTTTCAAAACAAAATTAAGTTCTTAATGGTTTGCAAAATCTCAAATAAAATGATTTTGCATTTTCTTTGAATTTATAAATTTTTATATTAATTCAAATGTGTATTCTAAGTCAATGTGTATTCTAAGTGATTTATTGTTTGGTATTTTGTTTAAGCTTTGATATCGTTGCAAAAAAGACTTTTTGAGTGTTTGCAGGTAATTCTCATTCCCTCTGTAGTTTTGTTTGCTGATAGCTTTGGCTTTTCTAAAATTATTTAGGAGAACGTTTCCTGATGATCTGGCCTAAGCAACCAGTGAAATGCGCATAGGAACAGCTTATCCTCCAACATTAAATTTCAGTATTTTTTTATCAATTATTTAAAAAGGGAATTAAGCACAATAAACAAAATCTTTTAATAAATAATAGTATACCCAAAAACAACTTTGATAGTCAAATAACAATTTATAAAGCTTTCATACTTTAATAGTCCAATTCTTTTAATATTTTCCAGGAATATTTTCTATGCACTATTAGAATTTTTTGTTTGTTTATGCATTTACATTATGCTGGTATCTAATAGTTGTATGAATTTTATGTGCAATTTACTTCATTGCTAGCCAAAGGATAGCTAAAGTAAAATTCGTAACTGAAATATACAAACAAAAATTCTGATACTGCATAGAAATTATTCCTGGAAAATATTGAAGGAATAAGACTATTAAAGTATGAAAGCTTTCGAATTAATATAAAAATTTATATTAAAAATTAGACTCAATATGAGAACTGCAATTCCCAAAGACAATATTTAAAGTAAAATAAAACAGAATCTCCAATTTTCTTATAGGTTTTATTCCTTAGCTGCGGAGAGGATTTTGTTTACACTTACTTAATATCCCCAAAAAAGTAAGCGCACACTTATGAGCTACGTAATAAGATAAACAGATATTCAGTAAGGTAAGTGAAAGAATTGTTAACAAATCTTATTAAAAAATCTACATTAAAAGGAACACGGTATTTGCTTACAACGCAGAATATTTGTAAGAGGTAATAATAAACAATAACTGTAACAACGAACAGAAAAAGTGTGTAAAGCTGATCACGCAGAAAAAAATACAAAGTGATTTTAATTACCAAATTCGTAGAATCAAGTAAACAATTTGTTGGCTTTGCACACATCGCCATAATAATAATATTGATTACTACAAATCGTTGATTACTAAAAAGCTTATTTTTGAACAAATGATATTTTTTAATTTTGATAAAAATATAATCAAAAATCTCTGCCATTTCAATCAGTGTATTAATTGATTTTATTAAAAAAAAATAATTAACAAACACTTATAGTTTATTAGATTGCCTCAGTTGATTGAAAATAAATAACAAAATATTTAATATAGTAACTAAATTGAGCAAACTAGTAAATAACTATAGAACAATAACTTAATTAACAATAACTTTATTCAAATTCATGAAAGTGAAATATGATTTAACTTCGCCAATAAGAAAATAAAACAAATTTTTGAATATTTAATTTCAAATTAACAAAATTGGATTTCAGTTATGTTATTAACGATATCAAATAATTTTTGTTAATTTGTATTCTTCATATTCTGATAAAATTATAGTTAAATTTAGTTTTAACAAATATTTGTAGTAAATAAAATCATAATAAGCAGCTTTGCTAGTAATCAAATTATTTGCTTGAATCAATTGAAATTTTTATTGAAAAAATTTGTATGAACAATGGAAATTTGAATTTAAATCTTATTATGAAATTACATTTTTATAAATTATCATAAAATTATTTGTTTTACAAAAACACATTTTTAAACCCTCAACCGCGAGTATAAGGCACCATAAAGCATTAACTTAAGTCTAAGTAGATTTCTCACTTTTAAGAAACTCGAACAATGTTTGATACACTCGTTAGGGCTTGAAACAACACCATGCAATTTCTTGTGATCGGTCCAGAATTTTCCACAGGTCCCATTGAAAGCGGCATTCCGAAAAACACTTTTCAAAAACAGAAATACATCATGATATTTAAGTTCACTAAATGTACGATCAAGCCCGTCTCTACACCACAGTATTTGGGACCCTTAGGCAATCTTGTTTCCGCCAAAAAAGTATGTTGTGAGGTTAAGATTCATGTGAAAGTTTTTTTTTTTGTCAAATATATACATTGTAGTAGATATTACTATTACTATTATAATTACTATTTGTAATTGCCTTCGACGACTTAAGTCGTCTCCTAAACTTGGATAAAAGTATCGACCACTGCATTTACGGTGACGATCTATATGTTACAGCGAAGGAACAGAAAAATTACAAAATCACACAAGTATTTCAAGAAATTTTACTTAATTTTTTTCATTTTAACTTTTTTTGGCAGTCGTGATTTAATAAGATTTGTTCGATTCGATAGTAATTTTATTTCTTATTCTTTCAGTCGATACTGAATGAATCGAAATTACTTTTTCAGTGTTGTGAAAAATTAAATGCTTTACAACACTGAAAAAATAATGCTGATGCATTCAGTAGCGAACTTAAGGATTAGAAATAAAATTGCCTTCGAATCGAAAAAGTATTCGATCACGACTGCCAGAATTAGCACCCAGATTTTTTTCACATTTGTATTGTATCTGTTCTGGTATTTTTATTTGCAGTGATTTCAAATAATTTTTAGTTTTATCCGATAAGTTGAATAGGAAATCGCCAGGCGCAATGTTAAATATCGAAGTATATTTTTTCAAATATTAAAAAGATTTTAGCGAAGAATAATCCGTTCTGTTTTCTCAACTATAAATTCTAAGAACTTTTCGGCCTTATATTAAAGAGTTTGCAGAATATTTCTCACTGCCACTGTTTTACACATTGACAGGATGTATATTTTTTTTGTAACAAACCCTTGACATGAATACGAATTTAGTTTACATTGATCCATTCATAAATATAAGTAACATAAATACAACTCCTGAAGATAACAATAAAATACATTGAATTTATTAATATTCATACTCAAATATCAGAAACATTCATTAAACATTTCAAAGAAATTTATAATTCACACTTGTGTAAGTAAGCATAATAAAAGGCATTCTATAGAATTTTGTAAGTTTCTTTATGAAAGGGAAATATCAAAAATAAAACTTAAGCAATGAGAATAATCACGCCTTAACGACAGTAATTCAAACACAAATTACTTCATTCAGAATACGAACATTCATTCATTCATGCATTTATTTACATTACGAATGTAATATTAATGGCAATGAATGCCATTATCATAAGCTTACGAGGGTAGGTCAAGAATTCCATGACTTTTTAACTTACTGCCTCTTAGATGAAACGGCAACACTTCTCGTGTCAACAGGCAGCTGTCAGTTAAGTCCCGTCAATTTTAGTAAGCTACTAGCAGACAACTGCCTCGATTGTAGAGAAAATGGGAAAAAGCTAATATCGTGTGCGTGGCAAATATCCATTTATAAGGCTACGAATTGCTTCTATTTTTTTGTCAAAAACCTGTGTTTCGTTTAAGAATTCGCTTATAAATCGCTCTTATTTAAAAAGAAAACCTTTTAGTAGATCTTCTACCAAACCAAAAAATAATCGGAAGACATTTTCCTAATAACACCAAGTTTTATTTTAATTAATTTGACAAAAACCTGCTGAATTACATTGAACCAAATCATTTGAAGGCCATGAAACGAAGGTTTGAAGTAGAAATTCTTAACTACGACCCAATCCAAGAACAATTATTCTATCTTTTATATTAAGTTTAATGATTAAACTTCAAAAAACTATTTCATACTCGTGAAACATAAAAATAAAAAAGAATATCGATCCCAGAAATTTTTTTTGTTCATTCTGCTGATTTTATATAAAAAAAATGACGACAAAACAATTGCCATATTAAATACCATTTTCGTCAATACAATTAATTTCTTAATTGAAGAACCAACCACCAAATTTGTAAATATAAAAAATACATTTGTTAATTTCAATTGTTCACATTCAACAAATATCTATTTTGTTCAATTAACATTTTAATTGTTTTAAAATAAATATGAAATTAAAATATTAATTAAATAAATCCAAATCCTTATTGATTTTGTATGTTTTAAATAAAATAATTTAAACTTGAACAACACGGAAAAAGTTAAAAATTGTTTCTAATCACCAATTTCATAAAATCAGGCAAACAATTTGTTGATTTTTTACCTATTACTAAAATGATTACTAAAAATCTTAAAAATTTAAAGTTGTGAATTAATTAATTTAATTAAATAAAGCTCAGGTTCTGAAAATTCCCAATAACAATTCTACAAGTTTAAACTTTTTTATTTTAAGCGAAAAAATCAATTAAGTTTTTTAGTTATTAAATTAATATTTAAAAATTTTAATTTTAAATATTGGGAATTATTTCTTTTTTCATAAGCAACTTTATTATATTCAACATTTTTTATTTTTCGAATTAATTCTATGAGTTAAATTTCAGTTATGTATTTTATAAAGCTTTTTGTAATAGCTCTATTCCTTAAATTTTTTAGAAATGACTTTATACACTACCAGACTATTATATTGTATTTTCTTGTTACATTTTACCTTAGCTTTCCGTTGGGTGGCAATGAATTAGACACCAGCAGAATGTAATGCATTTTCTGACCCGCTACGGCTAACGGAAAGCTAAGGTAAAATGTAACAAGAAAATACAATATAATAGTCTGGTTGTGTATAAAGTCATTTCTAAAAAAATTTAAGGAAAAGAGCTATAACAAAAAGCTTTATAAAATACATAACTGAAATTTAACTCATAGAATTAATTCGAAAAATAAAAAATGTTGAATTATTTTTTTAATTAGTTTTAAATTCAAATTCCAATTATTCTTTTTAATTTATTCAAACAAATAGAATCTGGGAATTTTAGTTCTCATTTTGAGTATCATTTTTATTATAAATTTTCATATTAATTCGAATGTGTATTCTAAGCCAAATTACAATTTATAAAGCTTTCATACTTTAATAGTCTTCCATATTTTTCTAGGAATATTCGAATTAATATGAATATTTTTATTTTAATCAATAAAAATTTTAATTTATTCTAAAAAATAATTTGATTATGAGTTTGCTCAATGCAATTACCATAATAATTATTTTGTTAAATATATTCAATCAACTGAGGTAATTGAATAAAATATGGATTTTGTGTTTTTTTATTTTTTTAGTTGAATCAATTTAGGAATTGATTGAAATGGCACAGCTTTTTGATCATGTTTTTAATCAAAATTGAAAATATCATTTGTTGGAAAAAATTCACAATGTTAAATTTTTACGATTTTTAGTATCAACAATATATCTTCTTAATTTTTTCTGTATACATGCTTTTCTGGTTATGATATTTCATCATTTATAGTTTAACATTAAATTATAGTCAGCTGTTTTATAATATTGCGTAAAAACAGAACAATTGAGAACATTTTAATATATTGCATGTCCGAGGTGATCTACTTTGAAACCCTACAGTGTAGCTCCAGAGGGTTATGTAGGGATGGTAAATCCTACCAAACTTCTCACATACTGCTACTATACATTTAGGTCGGGTTTTTGAGATCTCAGTTAAACTAGTTTTAGTTAATCTGAAAGCAGATTAGTGAAACAGCTTAGTTTTGCTTAACACGTTTGACTTTAAAGAAATAATAAAAAAAATTACATTTCGCCGGAAAATCCAAGTTTCAGAGAACAGCGAACTAAGTTGCAACTTGATCCACATCTCAAAAACCTGCCTTAATATTATGATATGCTCACACTTGAGTTTTTAAACGTGTTTAAGCAAAGCATTGATTAAGTTAAGCCAACCCGTTTACATTACATTTAAGATGATAAAGTTGACAGTAAACGACAGCTGTTTAATAAATAAGCAACAACAAACAAATTTATATTTCTTTAGAGCGTTAAAAATGGAAAGAAATATTTTAATACAGTTATCAGCAGATTATTTTAAACATATTTATGATGGAAAAGTGAACGTTGATAGATTTTTTAAAGACGAAGTAAACTTATATAAAAGAAATTGTCGTCGGTAGTCAGTGATTTCACATCTTTACTACTAAAAATGGCTAAATTTTTAGTAAAAAATGGCTAAATAGTGGCTAAACAAGATTTTATTATAAAAAAGCTCAAAGATATTAATAAAAAACTTACAAAATTTATTTACGTTACTGAAATTGTATATTAGAGATTAATTTGTTTGTATATATATTACATATTAAGTAACAATACACTAAACATAAAAAAATCTTTGAATAACGAGAAGCTGAAATTATCGATATAAATTTTTTTTTATTGTAAAGTCATTTGCGTTAACTAATTAAGAAAAATTTAACGTAAAAATGCAAAATTTGGCTAAATAAAAAAGCTTAACTGATTTTTTTCATGGTTAAGCGAGATGAAAAACGGCTAAATCTAACCCCTAAATAGCTAAATTGGCAACACTGTCGGCAGTACACCTGAAAAGTGCGTTTATTGTTGCCGATGCCACATCATTCTCAGTTTAAGGTATGTTCAGAGCATTCTATGTGATTTATAAAATGATTAAGTTTTTCTAATCATGTTAATTTGAAGTGATTAACAAATAATTTAAATGTATGGATAATCATCTCGATATTAATGCGTTTACAGCTTAATCACGTTTGAGATGATTAACTCTGCAAATGTGGAAATAGCATTAAACGGTACAGCCGTTTAGAAAATGTCACATTTATTTCCTAGAAGATCTTGATTTTTCCCCACTGACATCATTTTTGTCTACCATTACCCTGCAAAATAAAAAAAGTATCCGTTTGTAATTATCTAGAATTTTTTATTTATTTTTCCGCAAATATTTTTTAATCGAATTCCACTTCTTGTTTATCGCATCTATGTGGAGTATTAAATTTATTTAAATACAATTACTTGTTGTTAATGTAACTGCGGCTGTCTTACAAATATGATTTGCTCTGTAATTTAAACTCATTTCGCTCGTATTTCTTCATGACCATACAAGTGCTGCTGATCATATTCGTACTCGTACGTACATCCAATGCAACACATTTCAAAACGTGCATAAGTATGTAGATAGATGGGACCTTGTTAAAAATATAAATAAAGTTTATATTTCTTTTGAAGGAAACTAAATGCCAACGAACAATGTCCATCTTAATCTTAATGACTAAATAAAGAGATGAAAGATGTGGAGAGACAAACAACAACGTATGTATGTACAAGTAGTAACTGATACACAGAAGCAGTTGCTATGGCAACACATTTAATTTTATTTAATTTTCCCCCCCTTCCTTAATGTATTTGCTTAGATATTTTTTGCCTTTTCTACAAATAAATTGTTTATTGGTGTATTAAATAACATTCATCACAAATTGCTCATGTTGCTGCTGTGGCCGGAGCTGTAGCTGTCGCTGCCTGACACTACTACTGTTGTTAACTGTGACTGTAAATGTTGCTGAAACTTAAACAGCCTGCAACAGTAGAAGAAAAACTAAACCGCAAAATCTCATGACGTAGTACAAGTTTACAACATACAGAAATTCTCGTCTGTCCAGGCATACACAGGTAACCAAGTCCATCCGTCCGTCCGTCCAGCTGCCTTTTCTACATGTTGTTTTTTCAAGTTCTTCCTCATTCAATCACAGTTTATCCGTCTTGATGTCTGTCCATAGTTTGGTCCATCAATCTACCTACATTTTATACAATGTTGCCTGTTGTTTTTGTTATTTCTCGTTTGTTTGAATGCGTCATTGCGTCTGTCGGGATTGTGTTTCAAATTTAAGTCACACAAGTAATTTGATCCTAAATATGGTTCAACATAAGTTACATTTTTAAGTTGTTGTTAACGTTGTTGTTGTGTTCAATATGTGTTTGGAAGAGTGTCTGTCTGTCGGTCGGTATAACTTTTCCATGCCATAGATGTTTGAAATACTTACTTTACCATATAGTCTAACAAACAAAGTGTTGACAATTTAGCGCTTTTAAAGAAGACTTTGAAAAGATTTACGAATTACCAACATTAAAATTTTTATGGTGTATTTCTCCTTACTAAAGATGCTATATGGTTATATTCAGTGATGCCAACAGTAGGGAATTTTCTCTTTTTGTATGGATTTTTTTGGAAAATTTCAAGCGTAGGGAAAGAAGGACGGATTTTTTTTATTTTAAGTAAAATGTAGGGAATTTTCAAAATACATATCACATTTTCAATACATTGTGTAAAGCTACGTAAATATTTGTGTTACTTTCATTTATCAGCATTTAAGTACAAGTGTAGTATTATTAAAAAGAACCCCTATACTATGAGTCCTAACAGGTTAGCAATCTTCACCAAGTGCCAAAACCATGTACGTATATATTAAAAGGGTGTGGCGAATATTCGGGTTCAAATTTGCAAACTATTTGCTTATTTTCGCTATTCGAATTCGCACTTATAGTCGCTAAAATGTATGCGAATATTTAAAGCGAATGAATGAAATTTCTACATAAAAATTAATCCTGTACCAGGAAACCCTTCTAAACTAAGAGAAATAAAATCCTACAATTTCGAATTTTTAAAAATTGTTTAAAGAAAACCTTTAAGGGCATGGAAGGATATATTTTTAAAGGAAACATTTTTATAAATTTATTTTTTTTAAATTCTGTAGAGCCTTCCCTTTTATTTGAGACCGAGTTTGCTTAAACAAATTATACACTTTTATTAAAAACAAATTGTTTAAAATAAGTATTCTTGAAAGAAGGAATTTTTTTCTGGACACGTAGGGATTTTTTAAAATTCCTACTAGCATCACTAGTTCAATTAAAGATTATTTGGGTATTTCGAAACTACTTCAAGAAATCAATGTTAAAGTGTTGGTAATAAGGAAATTATGTACATATGTAATTAAAAATTAATTGTTGACGCTTAAGTCGTTTTTCAACGGAGCTTCGATTTTTACAAAAACGGAACAAATTCAAAACCTCAAAGATTTGTAAGAGCTTTGACTTGGATCCACGACTTCTTGTAGCTTTGAATTCTCTTCTTACCATCCTTACCCAAGTGTTCCGTGGGCGTCCAGGCAGGCTCGAATTCCAATCGAGTGCATCTCTGCTGATTTCATTACATGGCCTACGGAGAATATGGCCAATCAAACCACTTTCGGTGTTTAATTTCTATCTAAATCGGTACACATTTGGCCATGTACAAAAGTTGTTTATTAGTCACCCAATGTGGCCAGACTATGCGCAGAATTTGTCTAAGGCAGCGATTCACAAATGTTTGCAACTTTCTGAGTGTGGTTTGCGATGTGCTACATGCAGTTAAGCTATAGAGTAGGACGGATTTTACGCTGCAGTTAAATATTTTGATGCTAGGAACACAACTCGCCCAAAACGATGAATTTTTCAGTAAAAATTCGCTGAGTAAATTCTTCGTATAAAGTACAATAACGGCGAATAACAAGCAGCTTTTATAATTGAGAAAGTTGATTGCTGTTTGTGCAAAGAGAAAGAAAAAGTGTGACCATATTAAAAAAAATATTCTTAAAAATTAAAATCTAATCTTAAAACACAACTAAAAACTATTTTTATAGCAAAATACTTTGTATATATATTTTTAATGTTATACAATAAAAAAAAAAAAAAACAATTATTAAAGTAAAAAGTAACTTTATTTACTAAAATACTCCTAAACTAAAACCAAATATGGTCACCTAGTACTGATTCGTTCGTCGTTCGCCGGCGTATGGCGAATTTCGGCGGACGATATTATTGTGTGTATTTTTATATACAACAATGTGTTTTATTTTTGGAGACGAATATTCGCGGCCAGAAATTCGTCGTTCGTCCCAGTTGTGCTCCTAGCATAATTTTGTAGGTATAGATTTATTGTTCTCTCGCCTGACTTTATTTAGCGAGTAAAATGCGACTCTGGCTTTGGTAATGCCGTCCGTTAAATCCATACCAGAACCGCCACCCTTCGAAATGCGACTACACAAATAGCAATAAGAGCCAACTTCATCAATTCTGGCTCCATTTAGTGAAAGAGGAGTTGAGTTGATGATGCAAAGCGCGTGAGTTTTATTTTATGTACATTTAACCTGTAAACATGTAAATAAAACCTGTAAACATGTAAACAATTAATGAAATTTGGTGCATATGCCTTAATTGTTACAAGGACTTAGCCTATTCAAATTCGTAAGAATCTATAATTTCACATATCGATGCCTTACTTTCTCAACCTCGTATCTTAAAAAAATACGGCTTGGACTTTTTCATATAAAACGATTGTTTTTTTTGTGTTCTATTACTGCAAAAACTTATTATTTCAATGATTTATTAATATTTACAGAATTGAGACAAAGTATTGAAATAATAAGTTGTTGCAGTAATAGAACACACAAAAAAAAAAACAATCGTTTTATATGAAAAGTCCAAACCGTATTTTTTTAAGATACGAGGTTGAGAAAGTAAGCCATCGATATCCCCCATAGAAGGCTCATTCCGAAAGAGAGTGTTTGTGTCCATAAACCATTTTCTTATGTTGGTAATTAGATTAAATTGAATCCAAACTTGTTTTTTTGGAATATAAATCATTTTACCAAATTGTTTGTACTCGACACATATTTGACCAAATATTACCATCGAAAAAAGCTTTTAATGACATAACTTCCTTGTAAATGTGGAAGGATCCAGAATTAACAAAATTCAAGTTCAGTATAAACCCCCTGCCTTGTATCACTTAAAAATAAAAATAAAATCTCATATGGATTAATGTACTGTTCCCAGGCGAAAAGCAATTGATCGTGTAGTAAAATTTATATGAAAATCACTCAGTTTTTTTTAATCTGCTTTTCATATAAATTTTACTACACAATCAATTGCCTGTCATCTGAAAACAGTACAGAAGATATCTAAATAATGCTCGGAACAAAGATCTTTTACATGAATCTTAACCTCATAACATAATTTTGTTTTGGCGCGAATATGACTGCCCATGGGTCCTAAATAGGAAATAGGGTTCAGTATTCGAAATTTGCCTCTAAATACTGAGGTGTAGGGTATCATATGGTCGAACTTGAGCGACTTAATTTTTTTCTTGTTTGTTATTATAAAATTGTCGTTTCTTTCTTTTTCATTGTACAAAACAAGTTTTATTAAATCAAGGTTCACCGGAATTAACAGCTTTCGATATTTTCTAGCGGATGCGTTTAAAAGATCGTGTGTACGAAAAAAGGCCACATATCATACCCCAACTAAAAATGCTATTTGCGAAAAAAATTCCAGCGCTAGCTTGACAACACAAAACTAAGAATTGGTGGCAGTTATGGGACTTTACCTGTCAGTTAACTTTCACATCTAAATCAATTAAGTTCCCGATTCGTTAATGAATTGTATGCAACAAAGAAATAATGGACTTTAAACCTTATTCGTTTCTTTTGAGCCACCATGTTTTTGTTGGAGCTATGGCAACGTAACTTGCGCAACAATAATAATCAGTATTTGTTATCAATTATTAAAAAAGGGAATTAAGCACAACAAATAAAATCTTTTAATAAATAATAGTATTCCCACCAACAACTTTGATAGTAACTTGCATTTTTGTTTTTGTTGGGTCATTTTTAAAAAGCAAACAATAATCCGAGCTGGATGAACGAGACTTTTTATTTAGTTTGCTCCTTCGAGAGTTATTCGCAGACAATAGTGAGTTAATCAGTGTTAATGCTTTAGATATCAAACTGTTTGTCTGAACCGAAAGTTAACATCACTGTCTTTCAATACTCCACACAACAGTTTTTGTAAATTTTGCCGGTATGGTTGCTGGTGTTTTTTTTTGTGCCATGTTTGGGAATATGATGCCTTAAGTTGTAGCTGATATCATCAAGGATTTTGATATGTAATCAATTTTTATTTTAGATTTAATTTTTCTCCTTGTATATTGTATTTTTGTTTTGTTTTGTATGTATTTATCTTCTGTCTTTTTTGCAATTCTAATGAGAATTTTAAATACAGAAACGAGATAAAATTTCATTTGATAGGATTATAATTATCTTCTTTGTATTTGTTACTGTTGCTGCTGCCATACAAGGACACGCCACTGTGGCGTTGGCATATGCCAATGGAATATTTTTTTTTAACAGACTACTTTATATTCCTGAATATACTTTTTTATACTGTAATGAAGATCAGAATGGTGTGATAAGAACTTTTATAAATTTCTACTTCAGGTATGGGTGATATTCAGTGAAATGGTATTTTTTTTTTTTATTTCTTTTTTTTTTGTTAAAAGAATTAATTATAATAATTATGTTATCTTTCATTAATAATTTTAAAGGAATACAGAAAGACAAAAGCACTTAACTAGAATCTATATTATTTATATATATCGAAATTTCAACCTCACTTAGAAATTCAAACTTTGCAAGAATTAAAATTTCTCAATGGAAACTGAACTTTTACAATTCGAACTTTGATTTCTTAGTGATTGAACTTCTTTACTGCTCTGAAGTATATAGTTTTAATCTGCTATAGTTCTTCTTCTTTTAACTTCTCGCAACACTTGACAACAACTTTTTGACAAAAACACATATTTTTAAATTCGTTTTTAAAATCTCTGCCACCCCTCAGGAAACATACAAATAACGAAGAGTTGTAAAATAACAAAAAAATTCAAACAATTCAAGCGTTTAATAAACAACACTGAAAAACGACGCCCCATTATCATCAAACATCATCTGTTGTCCTGTATAAGGTTTCACTTTTTTAAATCCTCAACTACAGCAGTGAACTTCAAAAGAATGACAAGATATTTTTAAATCCCTCATATTGAGGGAAAATATTCTTTCATCAGTTACATTTAAATGAAAAATTAAAAAAAAAAATTTTTCATCGGTTTCATTGTACTTCATCTTGTTGTTGATGATGCTGATGAACGATTTCCACTTTGATGTCCAAAAGGCCGATAAAAATCAGTGCACATTCTGGTTTTATTGTTTTTATCTCCCTCTCTTTTTTGCACCTTCAAAGTTTTCTTTTTCTTCTTCTTATAATGTGTTTGTTCAAACGTGCTCATATGTACTTTTAATCGAAGCCGTAGGGTTTCTTCATATTATTCTTTTTGTTTGTAGTTTTAGACTTGAGTTGGAAAAATAAAGATGTTGTATGTGTGTGTGTTTTGTTTCTCGTATCCCTGAGCTTCTTTTGAGAAAACTTTCATAATACACAAGTAAATTCGCATGTTAGATGGTGGAGTAGGAAAAATGTTCTACATAATACATAATACAAAATAAAGGTAAATGTAAGAGTTTTTGAAAAATGCGTAGCTTGTGAAATTATGGAATGCCTTACAGAGTAACAAGTTTTTGTTAGAACATCTAATGGCATAAAAACGTCTTAAATGAAAAGATTTAAACAATTTTTTACTAAAATTAAAAAAAAGTTGCTGTAAACTATTAGATTTCTTTGATAAAACAAAAACAATTTAAGTACAATTATTGCATTCAGTCAGAGTAACACAAATACTCCAAAAAACTGATAGAATCGTCTAAATAAAATAAAGCAATCTCTACAATTTGTCATATGGAATCAGTTTCCTACATCATTAGCCATTAAAAACATATCTTCTGAAGCTGTAATTTACTACAACTGGCGTTTTACTAAGATGTTGTCATATAACTCTGTAGTCAGTGTTGCCACTTCGTGTGTAATTATCCGAATTGGGTATAATTTTAAATGTCATGGTTTGAGCATGTGTAAATCCTTTTAGGTGTAAATCAGGTGTAATTTAAAATTATTTTAATGCAGATAAAAGTTTGTTTTAACACGTAAATGAAATATGTATATTTCAGCATATAAATAATATTCATTTCGTATCTATAACAAAAGCACAACTGATGAGTTTTATAACAAAATGCAAAAATTCGACTTTTCAGAACGCTACAATTCCAAATTTGTTTTCTAAATACTAATTTATTTATGAATTGTTTTAGTGGTAAACCAATCTTTCACCACAACAAGTCTTAAAAAGAGTCATCGATCTGGCTAATATTAATTTTTTTCATTTATCTAAAAAATGTATAGTAGAATTTTTGCGTTTTGGTATGGATCTCCTCAACTATACTTTAGGACTTTAGATAAACTTAGATTGAAGGAGTTACGCAATAAAATCTGTAGTTGATCTCAGCGGTGAAATTAAAACTTTTTAAAATAATGCACAGGATTTGCGTCATTTAATAACGCCAGCATTGACTCTTATATATCAATTAATATGCGTTTTTAAGTAATTTATAACCCTAAAATTTTAGGAGAAAGATATTTAATAACAATTGTAATTTTTAATTGAACTGTTGGTTTTTAATTGAAGTTTTCGATTTTTAAAAAATCGACCCGAGTTCAATCCCGTGTTCAGTCAAGAATTATCAAAAAAAAAAATTAACGGCCAGGCCCACAATGTCGACAAGAACAATGTCGACAAGAACATTTCTTTATTGAAAACAATAATAAAAAACTAAAATTTGTTTTTGTTTTCAATATAAATATACGAAAGAAATGTTCTTGTCGAAATTGTGGGCCAGGCCGTAAATTCATTTCATGTTGTAAATTCCTTCCTTCAATAAAAATATTTTAATGAAAAATAAATTTGATGAATTTAAGCCTAATTAAAATATGAAAAACTTCAATTAGAAAGATATTTAAACTAAAAAATAACTTTGGTGGATTTATGCTTACAATATTACCCACATTTTAAATGCTTAAGGCCCTTTGTAAAACTTACCGATGCTAAATATATGATTTTATCGGCGTTCCAATATTAAAATTTTACTTATAAAGCACCCTGTGAGAAACAGACTGTCGTATCAAACTGGAATTAAATTCATTAAAGAAGGTATACCAAGTAACTGCAATGAACATTTGAAACCTTGTAGCTCAAATTTAGTTCAATTCTAGTTCATTCGTAATTAGTTCTAGTTCAGATCTAGTTCGGTTCTAGTTCAGTCCTTGTTAAGTTCTAGATTAGTTCTAGTACAGTCCTAGCTTATTCCCAGCTTAGTTTTAGATCAATTCTACACTAAAAGGATTTTCTTCAAAGACCCAATGGATTTTGATATTAATCAAATGAAAAATTAAATTAAAAGTCAACCTATGATACGCTTTATTGGATTAATGAAGAATATTTCATTAGTCCCCAGCTAATGAAATGTTTCATAAAATATATAAAAATTTTGCATTAACTTAATGCAAGATATTTATTTAAGACTGTGACTATATGTTATCACCAGGGAAACCAGAAATTGTCTATTAGCCGCGTTTTATGCGCATTAATTATGCAGTAAAAACTCGAAAATACCACAAAAAATCAAAAGTTGCTTATTTTAAAACAAAATATTCAACAGCTTAAAAACCATTTGCATTAAAAGAAAACAATCCTAAAATTATAATCGGAAAAGCACAAACGCCAGACGAACTTACGAGATTTTAACCTATTTGGAAACGAAGGGCAGTCATGGGCTCACAAAAAAAAAGTTATGTTATGAGGTTAAAACTCCTATGAGAGTTATTTGTGGCGAATATTATCTAGATATTAACATCCATATGAGATTTTTTTGTCTTAAAGGTATTTCAGGGACGATCGCTAAATTGTTCATTTATGACATTTAAAAGAAAGTAAACGCTATTTATAGATTGGAGCTGTGGGCAAATGTCAACCGATGCGAAAAGAATTTTATTGGCAGTAAAATATTTTTCGAAATTATTGACCGATTCTCACAATTTACAAAGACTTCGTCCATCGTACAATAAAAAAGTGTTTACCAAATTTGATAAAATTATCTACACAATTTCAACTTGTACAGACAATAAGTAAGACGGACGGATGAAGATTTTTAGATCACTTTAAAAAGTGATTCTGTATCAAAATGTGCCTCAAAAAGGAAAAATATTCGCTATAAACTTAAAAAACAGTGCAAAAATGCTGTTTTAACTAAATAATGCAAAAAAAAATGCTGTAAAGGGTAAAATATGTAAAAATATGCACTAACAAATCGATGCCAAAATTCATAAGAAGCTCTAAAACCGATAAATATATTGTTTCCGCCTTCATTGGTCGCACAAGGAAAAACATGCAATTGCATATTTATGGTTTTCCTGGTTATCACATTAATGAAACAAACATTTCGTTAACATAATGTTGAAGGGTCAAGCGTTTCAAGAATTTTTTTCATTTTTTTAATAAAAAGGAAATTCAAAGAAATTTTTAATTTGTTTAATGACAAATTCATTGAATTAATTACTAAATTTCGTAATTTGTATGACAGTCTTTTATTAGTTTAATTGGTTATTAACTTCAGCCATTTTTTCAATGTGCGTTTCTACGAAAATTTTTTGTATTTAAATTAACAATCAAAGGAAAAAGAAAGTGAGAATTGTTTGCTCTTGATTTTCTTTCTCGCTATTTGTTTTTGGTTCAAATTGAATTAAAAATACGATATATTTTCTTGTTATAAGTATTTTGTAGTTCGAGAACAATAATTAGAATTGTGGTTTTTATTGAAATGTTTATGGTTTTAAATCCAATTTCTTATTTATTTTAATCAGGCTAAAGTTCATTTTAATTTAATTTTTATAAAAATATTTTTATGAAGAAAAGAATTTTACAACATGAAATGAATTAAAATCTTATGGATAATTTTTCACTTTGGCTGACCACGGGATTGAACCCACGTTAGGGAACTTTATTTTGTTTTCATTGATTTAGTAGCAAAACTTTCCTATTTTCAAGGATTTAAAAATGTTTATACATTTTAATTAAGAGTAAATTTTAATTTTAAAAAACCTATTGAAATAATTTATAACAATAACAGGCCTGTTCTGAAAATCACATTTTATCAAAGTGATTTGAAATCAGAAGAAATGTGTTCTGGGCAAATTATTTTGTGATTTCAAAACGTTCAGCTACGTTAACAACTTTTTAAAATCACTTTGTTATTTTTGCGACTATTGTAAGATGACCGTAATAATAAATTACCTAATAAAATACTCATTGTGTTGTTTATTAATTATTTTATGTACAAGCTGTTTTATTTACAACAAATCATTTAAAATTAAAAAAACTCGACGGTAGTACAAAAATAAAATTTGCTTTTGTGACTTCTGTTGTAATTTCAGGCTTGTCTTTTTAGTTGAATAAAAGATCGCTAATTTGCTAACACCGACATGATAGCAAAGTCTAATATTTATTAAAAATCGTAAAAGCTGTGAAGAATAACAGGAAAAAATCGCTTCTATCCGCGAACATGGCAAAATTCACGAAAAATTGCAACCATGTAAACAAACCCTAAAACTTATTTGAAATCACTAATGGGCTAAAAAAAAAAAATATCGGAAAATAACAAAATATTTTTGCAAAAATAGTCAAAATTCGCGAAAATTTTTAATATTACAAATAAGCCATAAAATTGATTAAAAGTCCCTAAAGCTATAAGGAATAGCAAAAATTCGGTAAAAATTGATAAATTAGTGGAAATTCGCAAAAATTTGCTAACAGCGGCAAGATAGCAGAGTCTTCTATTTATTATAGGAACTCGCTTCTATCGCGAACATGGATAAAATTCGCGAAAAATTACAAGATTTGAAACAAGCCCTAAAACCAACTTGAGATCGCCAAATCAGTTAAAAAAACAAATTATCGGAAAATAACATAAAAAGCGTTAAAAAATGAGCTACGCCTTTGAAGAACAAGCAGGTGTTAAGAACTTGTGTTTTCTTGTGCTTTCGACAATTGAAAATCACACCAAAAAACACAAAAACGGTGTGATTTACAGAACAGCACAAAATCACAAGTGTGATTTTAAAAGCACATGTGATTTGAAATCACGTGATTTTCAGAACAGGCCTGTAAGTAAGATTTTTTTTTTTTAAAAGAGATATTAAGTTGTCATAACTCCAATGAAAAATTTTAACGAAATTACGAAACTCAATTTCGTAGTGTTAATGAAATAGCTTCATTAAATTTGTAAAATTTCATTCCCGTAATGAAATTGTTCATTGTATTAAAGACTAAAATTTAATGAAATTGATTAATTAGATTTATGAAGCATAATTCTTTCAGTGTACACAGAAAAAATAATAAAATAATAAAAATAAACAAACGTTCAGTTTTTCCGAATATTTGTTAGGTTTTGCACCTTAAACGCCCGTAGTAAAAAAACCAAACAGAACGTTCAGCTTTACATTGAATGTGCATTCAGCAAAATTAAACGTGCGTTCAGTTTGTTAATATGTTTGATCAGTTTTTACAATGCTCAACGTGAATTTAGTTTTTTGTAAATGTTGTGCTAAGTTTTTTTTAAACATCCTCTTCGCTGAACGTAACGTTTTATGATTTCCAAGAAGAATTTTACTGAATTTTGTATTTAGATTTTCTTAACTTGAGTTTAGTAACTGAATTAATCATTTTATTTAAAAAAGCTGAACAAAACGTTCCGTTTCATATTAAAAAACTCTATTTTTACAATGTTTCGTTCAGCCAATCGATAGCTAAAAGTATTTCGAGCTGAATGTTGTGTAGTTAATAACAAAATACGCGTTTAGAGAGTAGATTTTTGAATGCAACTCTGCAGGAACGTAGTTAATTTGACAATAGCGTTCAGTTCGACTTTTTCTGAATGTTGCGTTCACCTTATTTAATTTTTTCTGTGTAGTTGTAGGTCTCCTAGGTCAATTTAAGTTCAGTTATAGTTTTTTTCAGAATGTTTTAAGTTCAGTGCTATTTAATTTGCAGATCAATTCGTAAATACTTGTGTTAAAATATTAATGAAATCTTTCAAATGGTTTGTATAGGTATTAGTCAAAAATTTAAATACATATTTAAAAAAAATAAAATTTCCTTAAATTAAATCCTTCGTTGTACCAGTTCCTCTAACTAACTAAAGGCATCCCTTTTCTTAAAGTAGAACCATCAACATAAAAGTGTTGTGGGGCATACAAATTGTATGTGAAGTGTAAAACAAGTATGTGTGTACGAGTATGATGATGATGGAAACTTAACTAAAGTGTGATGTATTTTATTTGTTCACAGTTTTGTTGCTGTTGTGTTTGTTACTATTTTTTTTTTTGTTTTTTTTTTTTTTTTTTTTTGTTTTGTTGTAGTGGTTGTAATTGTGTTCACTTTATTCAATACCCACCCCATCCTTTTGGCACTCTTTTGCCTTCTTTTGTTTTACAGTGTTTTTAGCTTCAATTATATTTCAAGTGTGACTTTGAGTAATTTGAACAAAAAATGTTGCAAAACTTTTGTAACATGTTTAACGTTTTTACTACAGTTTGTTGTTATTTCTGTTGCCGTAATTTTTAGCTTGGGAAAGAGAGAAAAAAATTCATAGAACGTGTAGTGATTTTTAGGAATGTTAATAATTAAAAAGAAAAAATGTGGCAAACTGACTGCAATAACATTTCATACAGTTGACTAAATTGTTTCTCAAACGTGTGAGAAAACTTTATTGCAAATTATTTGGAAACATTTGTATGATTCTTAGAATGATGTAGCCCGGCAGGAATTACGAGATGTTGTTTTTAATTTTTTCTTTTCTTTTTTTGTTAGTTTCCCACATAATCAGTAACAATTGTCGTCACTTCAATGGCAGTGACATATTTTGGCATTGCAAATAATTCTTGTGACGTGGTTTTCTAGAGAAAAAAAGTTTTATGTGCGCACAAATGCGCAAGTTTTTACATAATACGAAGAATATGGTATTGCGGTATTTAATAGGACATAAAGTATGTAAGACACTTGAAATGCATTTAGTATACTAAAATACCTCTAGAAATTTAAGAATTGGTCTGAAAGACCAAAAGATTACAAAGGGATCAATACTATTACTCCACAGTAGGTTAGGTTAGGTTCCATGGGCAGCCATCGAGAGACAGCTCACTTGGGTCCTCCAGCGGTCCCTTTGTGATACCCAGCGCCAATGCCCATCCCAAAGAGCAGTTACTCAGATTGCGTCGCTGCAGAGTTGAGCCAATTCGTCTTCCTAATGAAGAGAAGAAGCAATCTTAGTTCTATTTTAGATAGATATTCCAAGCAGGAAAACATTGGCTCTCCCAGATATTTTCCCTAATGCCCCGTAGCCCAGGGCATTGACAGAGAAAGTGAAGCACAGTCTCCTCTTCCTCCTCATCATGACAACTTCCGCAGTAATCATTGAATTCCAGACTCATTCTCCTAGCATGAGTCCCAACAGGCCAGTGTCCAGTCATAACCGACACCACTATCCTGAGTTGGTCCCAATTGAACCTAAGTAGAAATTTGGCTCTCCGTTTATCATATCCAGGACATAGTGCCCTGGATATGGAGCAGGTGGACATACAGGTCCATCCCTCTTGCGCAATTCTATAATACTCACGCCGAATGAGTGACTTACAGTAAGCCATTGGAAGGCCAATGAATGTGTCATCCATGCGACCACCTTCATTGGCCATCTCATCTGCTATCTGGTTTCCCGGGCAGTCTGAGTGCCCTGGTATCCGTACAAGCGTTAACCCTGAATGCTCAGCAATCTCATTCAAAGATATCCGGCATTCCACAGTTAACCTAGATGTCGTGTAGACACCCGCAAGAGAAGCAATGGCAGCCTTGCTATCAGTAAATATACGTTTGTCTCCCGATACGCGATAATACTTTAGCCAGTTGGGTGCCCGCTTTATAGCCGAGATTTCCGCCTGCAGGACACTACATCCATCCGGCAGATGAAAGGAAACTTTTACGCCCAGTTCCTCTATGTAAAAACCTCCGCCAACTCTGGAACCATGACTCTACAGTGCAAAATTAAAATAATTAAATACGTGTAACAATGTTTTCGACTAGTTCAAAGTATGCATTTTGTTCAAGGACTTTTTCCAGTTTAGTATTAGATCAGTTTGAGTGCTTAGTTTAAGTTAAATTCTACACATTTTCCAATTGTAATTCAGAAAACTTCAATTATATTCAGAAAGAGTCAATTATAATTTAGATTAGTCAGTTGTAATTCAGAAACCGTCAGTTGTAATTCAGATCAGTTAATTGTAATTCAGAAAGCGTCAATTGTAAAGCCTAATTCAGAAGACGTAAATTGTAATTCAGATTAGGCAATTGTAATTCAGAAAGCGTCAATTGTAAATTAGAAATTGCCAATTGCAATTTGGAAAGCCAAGAATTTTATTAACTATTTATTTTTATTTTATTATAAAAAAAGAAAAAAATATCCACTAAAGAGCTAAATATATTAGTATATATTTCGTTGTATTTTTTAAATGCGTATGTTTATGATTATCGACCGACCGCCATGTCATTCATTGAAAAAGCAGTATCTTGCTGAACTGCACAGTGTTGCACAGCACGAGCGCAATCAACATCAGTTATGGTATTTGTTGCATTATCTATAATATCCTCCACGTATAACAATCTTTGTTCTATCACGCCAGGACCTGCAACGTTTAGAACAAGAATGTTGCTTTTAGCATACGCCTTAACTTTGGACCAAAACATTTTTAGTGATTTTTCTTTTTTACAGTTATTATATTCTGAATTACAATTGACGATTTCTGAATTACAATAGACAATTTCTGATTTACTATTGACGTTTTCTGAATTCCAATTATCTAATCTGAATTCCAGTTGATGCTTTCTGAATAACAACTGACTAATCTGAATTTCAATTGACGCTTCCTAAATTATAATTGCAATTCATTTTAGTTTTATTCTACTTCAGTCTTTTTATACCCCTCACCGCAACAGAAAGGGTAAATATAAGTTTGTCGTTCCTTTTGTAATTTCTACGATATTGATTTAAGACTCTATAAAATATATATTTACTTATATTGTGCGTTCTTATAAGTAGCGAAATTGATTTAACGATGTCTGTGAGTACGATTAGAGAAGATTTACTTAAGCATCTACCGTGTTGGCCTAATCTTAAGGTGGGTGAATAAACAATGCGTTAACAGATGCATTTGGGAAGAACCAACACACATACATAGGTAGCAATTTGAGTGCACAATACGGCTTGATTATACACTGGCTCCTTTTTAAGGAGATGTAGTTTTTTACCTCCGCAATAGTGTATTTACCTTTAACAATAGTGTATTACCTTTAAATTTTTATTTTTTCACTTTTTGGAAAAATCAACACGTAATAGTCATATCTATTCGCTGTAAAAATATCGTAATATTTTGTGAAATTTTTGGTAATGAAACGGTTGGTTAAAAATTTTTTTTTCATATGCCTTTAATGTAAAATTAAAACTTGTTTTGCTTTCACTGAAAATTGTACAATTTGGAGTTAATACAGTATTGTTGAATAAGTGCGATATGCATGTCCATAGAAATCGAAAAAATGCGAAAATCTTAAATACAAAGAATTGCTTTCAAAAGTGATTTATGCTTTAAAGTGTTTCGGCATTACTTTTCAAAATTATTATTTTTTTTCTTTTCATTTTACATTTGTAATAAATGCTGTTTTCGATTTTCTATTTATCTGTTTATTAAAGAAAGAACCTTAAAATGTCTGAGTATTTTGTTTGATTATTTAAGTATTTGGCAAACAATCAATTGTCATTGAAATGAAATTTGAAGCGAAAAAATATAAAAGGAACCAACCAAAACACAGACACATGCTTGTGTAAATCTAGAGGCTTAAATTAAGTCTTATTGAAATGATTTCATACGTCTGAGACTTGGCTCATAACAAACACATGCTTTTGTAATTAAATGATCATGGGTATTGAACTGAAGTACTTTATAGTACACTCACTCGCACGTTAGTATTGGGAACAGTGTAATGAAACTCCCTTTTGGATTAGAAAAAAAATATTTAATTGTTTTTCATTAGTTTTTTTTTTTGTCAGCGTAAATGGGTGTTAAAAAAAGTAAAACACGAACAAAATAAAAATATATATCATAAGAATTATTTTGAAATCAATTTTTAATACCCGTAATACTCATTCAAACTCATACACAATTTGCCTGACAGACACACACGTTTCATAATACAAAGAATTAAATGGTGCGGTGTGGTGTGGTGGCACTACAGATTGTGGCAGCCAACGTTAGCACAGGCGAACAAAAGATAACAAAAACTTGGAAAAATGTGGGTTGTAACGGGAAACGCTTCCTTTGCCACTGGCTGTTTTAGTTTTATACCTCTGCTTGTTTATTCTGTCAAATGACAAATGTGTTCGATTGTATGGTTTGCATGTTGTTTCAGAACACGACTGTAGAGTGTAGTAATAGACTGGAGTAGACTATGGGACACGATATTTGTTCACCATCATAAATATTCAATGCCTGTCTATTGTTTTTTAAATAACGAACAGGAAGGGGATTTCTTTTCTACTCTACACCCATTTTTATTAATGGAACAATCGAAAGAATAAATGTCGATAGAAATTAAAAAAGAAAAAAATTTTTTATATATGAAAAAGTGTAAAGAATATTGTTATAGAAAAAAATAAGAAAGTAATTTTAATTAATTCCTGAAGGACATGTCAGAAAATTTGGAAATTACGTGCATGGGACTCTGAAAATAATTATGATCACTTGTGGTTAACAAATATATCAACTTTGTTTAAAAAAAAAAAAATTAAAAATTGCCATTTTTTACTATAAAAAAAAAATGAGCTTAAACAAAAAAAAAAAAAATAACTCCGAATAGTGCAAACTTCAAAAATAACACATGCAGATAAGTATAGTGGGACCAGATCGACCAAATAATGCCCTTCATCAGAGTTGACACTGTAATTTTTATTAGTAGGGCCTATTCGACATATTTCGTCAACTATGGATTTATCGTGCAAAAGTATTTTAGCGATATCATAACTGATACGAACTTTATTTGAGTAAAAATCCCTTGCGGCATTAGACCTTATTACACGCATGAGAAAATATGGTCGTACCGCCATATTAAATTAATGAAATTTTTAAATATATCGGATTTGATTCAGACACAAATATTTGAATAGATTTATTTGAGTTAAAAATATTTTTGGATTTCATAACTTCACAAATGCAATAATTACTTGTAAAAGATTTTTTTCGTAAACACTTATGGTGGTGGCTTACAAAAGGGTAATCTATCAAACGAACTATCAAACGGCCGTAAATTGCCGCATATGAAGTAACGTTAATCCAAAGCAGGGTCGACAGCCTCCATAGCATTAATTTAAAAGCACCGTTTGGTGTGGTAAATGATTGTCAAAAACACCCACCGTGCCTATCTGCCCTAAATAATTTTCAAATTTTAATAAAATGATCTTTCGAATAAAAACAATTTTTTGAATTAAATAAGATTTGTTTGTGTTATTTTTTACAATTTCAAGTTCTAGCGGACTTACAAAAGATATCCTTTACGTTTTAAAGGGTATTTTATTTTGCTGGGTAGCATCCAGTAGTAGTTTATGTATTTGCGAGTACAACTTTTTTACTTGTAAAATTTCAGTTTTTACAAATCTAAAGCCTGTCATTAAGAACACAGAATTAAAAATTTAAAAAACAGAAGTAAAGGAAAAAACATGTAAATCAATTGAAAATAGATAATCATTCAAAACAACAAATTTCGATCTACCAAGTAAAATACAATTTGGTTTAAAGATTATTTTTTGATTATTGACTGCCAGCCGTCGCTTCTTCAATGGCGGTAAGTGTTAAACGGCAAAGATTTCTGGAGAGATAGCGTGGTTATTATTTTTTTTAGCTTCTTTTCTAAAGATGATGCAGTTGTAAAGATTTGCGGTCTTTATAGAGCTTTCGCGGGTATAAAGGAAAGAAAATAGACCAATCAGCCCATTGAGTTGGAAAATGTACCTGTCAATAGTTTCTAATATACATTTTTAGATGAAACGTCAGATGAAGTTAAAGAGGTCAAATGAAAAGTAAGAAGTTTGGAAGCAATACAACATAATTTGCATTATTTTATAAAGACCAAAATTAAAACAAATGAAATTTTTTTTAAAAATTTCCAAGACGTCAGTAACACATTTAAAAATATGTTAAAAGAGCAAAAATAAATTTTAATTTCCTTAAAACAAAATGAAATCATCATGAAAGTAACATTTCATTTCTTTTCTAGAACAGAGTGAAATTGTATATGTGGAATTATAAAGTTTTTCGCTTTTATTTTGTAGTGGAATATAGATCCAAGGCGAGTGTTTTCTATTATATGAAATCTTTTAAGACCTTAAGCCGAAATTAAGTCGGAAACTTGTTTATTTTTGGCTTCCGAATTTTTGTTATCGTTATCAATTTTTTTTTTTTGATGTTGCTTGCATTTCACACTGGGTAATTTGAGCTACTTTTTAGGCCAAAATTATTTACAGCCAAAGTTTCGGACCGATATTGCAGAAATTTGGAATTAAATATTTTTTCATGAGCACGCCCAGCTGAGTTTTTTGATTTTTGTAATAGTGAAAATTTAAGGGATTGTCACCATATGAAAAAAAGTTTAAAAAAACTGAATATCTCGCAAAAATAAATTATTTTGAAATTTAGCACGATTATAATACGCAGTGGGGCTAACCAAATGGTGATAAGCTTGGAAAAGACGTTTAATTTTCCATCTGCTTTGAGCCACCTTAATGATAATTTTTTACAAAAAGTTTGTACCTTTTGCTTCAACGAAGCCTAATCTTGTTTTGAAACATTCTTTAAATCAATTTCAATGATAATAAAATTGAAAACAGCATCAGTTTTTTTTCGTTTTAGAAATTCCCTGTATTTCAAGCTGAGGTTGTCTGAAGGAAAATAATATAAATCAAAAACCGAAGCGAAAAATAAAACAAAATAAATTCACAATTCTTTTCTTTACACTTTTCATCAATTAAAAATACGAAAAGCTAATGTGAAGCTTATATTTATAGATAAATTCATGTATTTGAGGTTAAGTTTGAATTAACGTTTTGTTAAAAAAAGCAATAACGTGCAGTAAAATATTTTGGTTTTTTTAATTACTTACTATCCCCTCTCTTCTCAATATTATGCATGATTTCCTTCGATTTGTTTAATAACTGATAAAAAAAAAACGATTTTTTTGATAGCAAAATAACACAGAGAAGCAAGCCGACTTAAAATTTTCGGCGGCGGCTGAAGACTAAAAATATTCGGCGGCGGCGGCTGAGCTGCTTCGCGCCGAGTTTTTTGACGACTAAGAAAAATATTTGGCTGCGCCGAACTTATATCAAGAAATCACATAAACAAACATGTTAAACAAAACAGAAAGACAAATAATGATTTATTCATTTGAAAGCTAAAAATTGTTTAAAAGATAAATCGAATTTTTAAGAATAAAAATTATATTTAGTTGTACTACGGTCAGTAACAGAGTAAATTGAGATCATTAAGATTTTCTTTAAATTTGGAAATATCAGGCATTTTAAAATAGTAAATTATTACACAACTGGTATTTTTTTAACACTTGTAATAAGTAACACTTTTATTTAAACTTTTTAAACGAATGAAAACAATTTTAATTTTAAAAATGGATAATAGGTAACCAATCTTTTTAAATAATCAGTATTCACAATTATATTTAAATGTAACAAGTAATAAGGTTTTGCCAGACTTTATTGTGAAAATATTACAAATAATTTTCAAAACAACTTATTCCGAGTTGAAAACACTTTTTAAAAAATTATTTTATCCTATATTATCCTAATCGATATTCTGGTCATCAGATTTTAGTAAAAAATTGTCAGATGGTATGTAAATACCCTCCTAAATGTTAATATTAATTAATATTATTAATAATAATAAAATATTTCAGTAAAACATATACAAACACAGTGTTTTACCTAGTCAAGTTTTACTTTAATTTACATAATTGCATTTATGTGAAAAACGAAACACAAATAAAATTTTCACATTTTGATTAGTTTTAGAACTATTTTATACATTTAATATAAATATATGAGTTTTAAGAAAAATATTCTATTACATTGTGACCAAACCAAAATAACTCACATTTTACGTCCAGACATTTTTTGCAAAAAACTCAAACAAGCTACAAAACAAAAATTGAGTACTGAAAAAAAACAGCACTTAAGATTGTTAGGTAAACACTTCACGGCTACCACAGCATAAACATATTTACAACTGCATTCACAAAAAAAAAACTATGAGTACTAAAAGCAAACGCCAAAAATGGAACACTAGGATGATATAGGTTAATGTTAATATATAGATTTTTAGTCGAACTTAATGAATTATTTCCGATTTTTTAAGTATTTTACATATTTTATTGCTAACAATTGTATTAGTAAATTATTCAGGCTCAAGTCCATTAAATTATTTTCCTTAGAAAGACAATTGTATTTACTAAATTTTCATAACTTCTAAGAATGCAGAAAAAGTTAATTGTATATACAAGTGGCAGAATGGAATAGATGTGAATGAAATGAACTTGTGTCTGAATAACTTACAAATATAGTACTTTGCAAGAAATATTTAAAAATGCTTAAAATATCTGTTTTTGATTTCGTTGAAAATTTTTTTCTTGTTGAAAATATAGAAAGCAAACCCAAACTTAAAAAGTTAGATAAATATCTGCCGCTGCCGATTAAGTATTCACTAACTTAAATAATATTAAAATTAACCAAAAATAATTGAATAACAAATTTTGGATAAATACTAAAAACAATAGTAAAAATAAGAATCGACTTGAATTTGAGCCGCCGATCAGCCGAGTACTTCGGCGGCGGCGCGGCTTGTTGAAAAAAATTGGCTAAGCGGCTAGCCGCCAGCCGCGCCGTTACGGCCTGCTTCTCTGATGCTGCACTGTGCACGTTTCTTGTAAGAGTCAAATTCAACTGTACATAAATCAGCTGATATTTTTTAATTACAAAAATCAAATATCCAGTTATTTGCTTTGATATATTCTTGATCGAATGTTATTATCAAAAAACGTTGTTATTGTTAGTGCTAAAATTTATTTTTGGCCAAAAATGCGGATCAAATTACCTACGGTGCATTGGACAAGATTTAAGTAAAGTAAAAAAAAAAAGAAAAAATATGGAAGGGCCACAACTTGCGAGACCATAATATGGTTGATATAATATTGATTCAAACTCTTATAATTGATCATATTATTGTTTGATTTTTGCTAAATTATAGTTAATTTTGACCAAATTTAAAGTTAAGTTCAATCATATTCTGGATGATTTTGAACAAATTAAAGTTAAGTTTAAATATATTCTGGTTGATTTTGACCAAATTAAAGGTAAGTTTAATCATATTATGGTAATATTTAACCATTTGTAGGTAACCAAACATTGGCATTGTTTAAATTTAACAATATTAAGTTCAAATATTTTATTTAAAATCTTAAGTTTCGACATCGGCAAACTAGAAATTCCCAAAATTGTCCTTAATAGAATTTTCTAAAGTCTTTGGAAAAAGTTTCCTGAAGAGCTGGCCTAAGCAACCAGCGAAATGCGCATAGAATCTAGATTTCCCTTAATAATAAATTTTAGTGTTTTTATCAAAAATAAAAATTGGGAATTAAGCACGTCGCAGAGAAATCTTATTAATAAGAATTTTCGAAAGTTTGTTAAATACATATCATTCGGACATGTTTTAGAAATCGAAATGAAGAGGAATTTTAATTGACCTAGATATGAACTTCAGCTACTAATAAAGAGATTGTAGAGTTTTTCTTGTAAAGATAATTGGTACTCAAAGTATGAAGTATATAAAAAGGAATATTTTTTTGAATTTTCTTTACGGGCTTGTTTTTAAAATTTGTTCGATTTAAAATCCACTTCATTTCGATTTATAGAACAGTATATTTATTTTTTTTTTTTTTTTTTTTTTTTTTGCGAATTTGGAAATTTTGTCTTCAAAAGAACCCTAAGATAAGTCCATCTTATGAATATTTTAAAGTTTTTACATTTTTAATAGTGTCTCTTTCAGTGCCTTTTATATCCATACAATGAGATTAAATTTTATTCATAAAATATAAATTAAATACAAGCAATGAACTATTTTTATACATGTAAGATACTCTGTCAATATGCTATTAGTATCTTCTTCTTCTTGTGCTTGGCCGTTTATTCATGCCATATCCGTATAAATCAAACCCACTATGGCATTTAGACTTCTTTTAACAATTTGTATTTGTTCGTATACCAACATTTCACTACCATACTGATGCACACCATCATCATCATCAGCATCATCATTATCATTATTATTGACTGACATCTTTTATAGTTTTTTCAGTTCCTTTTTCTTCTTCTTCATCTTCTCCTCTATTGAGCGAGTGCTACTGGTTCTGTGTAATCACACTTAATCATATTCGACCGCATTCTAAAAACCCTTTTTCATGCCATTTACTGATGTAAATGTTTGTTCGTTCTTTCGTTGGCCGAAGAAAAAAACTTTAAAACGTGTTTTGAATTTTTACCTTCAACACGGCAATGATTCGATTAATGTTGAATGTTGAATTTATTGTGAATTCAATTCATTCATTTATTTCACTAAAAAGGATTGACTGTCTGTCATCATTTATAGATTTGAGAGCAGATAAGGCAAGGAATTAATTCTTAAATAGCCATATACAACGCATGATGTATCCTGAATAAATAATTTATTCTATGGGGAATTTTTATTAAATTTTGAGATGCTGGTTGAAGTGACTGCAACGTTAAGAAATATGTTTAATGTCTGAAATAATTGAAGTGATTGTAATTAATGAGAAGTGTTAGGAATTTCAATGAAATGTATATTATAAGAAAGCTAAAAACACAATTGTTTTTTTTTTAATGATGATGTATTGCTTTCAATATTTATGTAAACTATTTTAGAAAAAGTTTGTATTACGACATACATATTTAAATTAATTTTGCTTTAAGCTTCTTATTTTCCTATGATATTTTTGTTCTATTGTTATAATTTGTATTACTAAATTCATTGTAGTTTATAATTTTTTATCATCAAACTAAAAATAACATTTTCAATAAAAATGGCTAGAGATATTTGTTACAGTTTTCATTATTCTTTTTTTTATTATTCTATTCTATGAAATAACAATAAGTTCTTTATTTGCCAGCTATTTTTCTTTTCCTATAAAACTACTAGACTCTTGTGCTTAGAATAAGAAAACATTGTTATCTATTGTTATATTATTCTCTATGGATATGCTCTGGTTCTACTTTGTTGTTGTAGGTGTGTCTGGTTTATTTTAGGATTTGTAACGCTTTAAAATAATTTTGTGAAATTTGGTAACAGATGTATACAATAACAGCAGCATATTTGTAAGCAACAAAATTATTAAGAATATTAATCCAAAGGCTGCAAGTTTCTTAGAATAATTTCATATTTGGAATACTAAATTTAAATGTTATCCCATCATTAAAAAAAAAATTGGAACTATTGGTTGGTTAAACAGCAAAGTGTTTTTTTTTTAATTTTTGTTTCGAAATTGTCGAATTTTGTACGATCAATTATTATGTGCGGAAAGCTTTGCTTTACTTCTTAAAATTGAAAACATGTAAGAAATCAGTATAGTCCGTCATGCCGGACCAATTGAAAACTTCCCCCACAAAGAAAAATTTTCGGGAGTGTACCCTATTTGGTACCCATTGGTCATAAAGGACCCGCAAACCAAAATTATGTTAAGAGGTTAAGCTTCATATAAGAATTCTTTCTGCCGAATAATAACTTGATATCTTCATCTTTTTGAAATTTTTCGTCCTAAACCGATTTTAAAAAGAGGATTTATATGGGGCCTATGGTCAATTCTGAGCCTACGCGATGTAACAGCTATTACAAAAAATATCGGCGCTAAATTTTATATCAAAACCAACATTTAAAAAGAAGTTGTGGCATTGAAAGCTATTTTCATGAGTTATGTTCTAATGGAAGCTTGTGATAAATATGGGGATCGACGGCGATAAAATTCAATAAGATGATTTAGGCTGCAACAGAATGTTTTGGGCCAAATTTAATCTAAATAAAAAATTAGCTATGATTACAAAAATTCTATTCCGAAAAGAAGGGCTCTTGTGAAATTATTGGCTGTATTTCACTATTTTCAAGAGTTAAAAATAACCACAATACCAATTGTAAAAAATTGTCGTTATGACAAGATATTTGTACAAAATTTCTGCAATTTACAAAGAAAAAATAAAAAATGATTTCAGTTAAAAAATTTGTGATATTAATTAAAAAATTTAATTAACTTTAATAAACAAATTATTAGTATCAACTAAATATTTTTTGAATTTAACAACATTCGCAGCAATAATGTTGTTAATATAAGTAATTTTTTAATTCACTTGATTAAATTTTTAATTAAAACTGATTTTATTCTTGATTTTAAAAAAGATTGAAGAGAATTTTTTCTGTGTATCTTTAAAATTTCAACCTGTATTTTGGGGGCAAGCTTCACATGAACGACAAAAATTATACACTCGCTTCTTGTTAGGAGCCAAAGGTATATTCACTGCTCTGTGAATCCAGCAGCTTCTCTTCAATAGCAACAGTACCTAGCGATAGTACTCCCCCAGGCTTAACTTTCCCACAAGTGGGGAAAATCAGCCCTTTAGTATGATTTTCCGTAGTATACCTGCTCGCGACTTTAGGTTTAAATCACAGCCACAACTTGATATCTGAAAGTATCTCTTTGTCAAAATGCTGAACTTCGTTGAACCCTTTTGTCAGGCCATGCCTTAAAAAGGCACTGCCCCATCACACGAAGAACAACGTGATTAAAGGCATCCTTCTATCAGAAAAGCAAAGCTTCCGCAAAGAAAATCGTTCTGAAAAACGAGATTAACTGGTATCCACCAGTAGTTACACCGGGGGCTACTGACTCCCATAGTGCCAGATGAGAAGGTACTCTGGTGATCCTAGTGACTCAGAAGACTTCAGAAGACCTGTCATTTTGGATCTTTGTCGGATTCCAGGTATTACATCCTCCAGGGTATATCAGTTGCCCAGGAGGATGTAACACAGTCCTTGAAAGGAGGTATTGCAACCCCTCCGAGGGATCCATAATGGTGGTGTGAGCATAAAAATTAACATTAAGGACATCAATCGATTGCTGATTAAAACTTGTTCCAAATATTTTTTATTGATTTAACCCTGAGATAGATGGCTCGTGTGGTTCAGAAATTATGATTTGGACACTTCAGACAAACACCGCCCAGGTCAGCCAAAAGAATTCAAAATTCGAAGATGATGAATTAGCACTTCTTCAAGAAAAATTTTGTCAAACTCAAGAAGAACATGTATGTATGTACAATGATATTGTTTATAAAAAGATTCTTAGCATTTAAAATAAGCCAGATTATGCAATAATTTCACCTAAGACCAAACTAACTTTATACCGCGTTCAAAAGTCGTTCTTTACCAATCAGCAAAAAAAAAACTATAGCTAAGCATTCAAAAATATATTTTCCAAAAAAAAAACTATTTTTCTGATTTTTCTCATATTGATTGTAAAAATTTTAAATATACAATGTATGTCAGACATACTGGTTTAAATAAGATAACATTCTATAAAAAGTTAGATTATTATTAAGCTTTAGAAAAATATATCTGATATATAAATTATGCTCCTAAACAAAAGTACACACACATTCTCTTAAATGTAAACATGCAGACATTTACACACATTTAAAATTGTAAGATTTTGTTTGATAAATCGTTAAATATTGAATAAAGTATGTAGATTTAATGTATATTTTATGCCAGCATGCATGATGATGACTAGAGACGACGACGACGATAACGTTATGGGACGGTATAGTATGGTTTATGGCACAATATGTCATGACGCCTAAAACCCTTATGTTGCCAAGTTGTACATACGTGTTGCGACTTTACGTTTGTGTTTTGGTTTTGTAAGGATTATAAATAAGATTTAATCTGTATTGATTTATTTCGATACGGTTTTAATTTATCGGTCATATAATAGTAACCATAAATTTATAATCATAGATAATGTGTGTGTGTATTTGTCAGTACCACTATGTGTTTTGAAAGAAGGTAAAAACAAAGACAAAATTGAGAAGAAAAAAACTAAAGTCGGTTCTTTTGATACTCTATACTGTTTGTGTTTATTGTTAAATGAAGGGTGTTGATTAGGATTTTATAATGGTTTGACAAACTTGTCATTTGAAGTCAATAATGTTTGATCAAACGTTGCGGCTTTGGTGTGTGTTTTCGAAAGTTTTTATAAGGATTGTGCAAAGGAGGCTTAGTAGGATAGAGCGAATATTCTAAGACGCCGTTTAAGAGTTTCTGCAACCACAAATTTAATTTATTTAATGGTAATATGAGCCTTTTTTGAAGATTTAGCAAAATATATATTTTAGAAATTGTTAACAATATGTTAGTTAACATTGCTTAAAAAGGCAGAAAAATCTCTTACAGACTAATCTAAATCAGCGCGTCAATCGTTGTCTGCCTGCTAAAAATTCTCATGCCCATACAAAATGTGTAAAGCAAGCCCAAATAGCGCGGCGTTTGCAATTGGAAAATCCGAACTTGACAGCGCATAAGGGCATTCATTTTATCGAGATTTTTCTTTAATCGGCTAATCGCTCGATTAATTAACCGAGGTTTTGATTTAATCGGTTAATTTTTGTTATTGATCAGTTAACTGATTAATAAAATTATTTTTATAAATTAGGTAATTTCAGCAAATAAAAATTCATAATTGAATTATTATTTGGAGTTCATTTGTAAAAAAAGCAATAACATAACAAACATAAAAATTCTTGAACTTAAACGATCAAACAAAAAAATAGTTTATAAATATGCAATACATTTTTTTAAAATTAATACGTATTATGTATTAAGCCTAGTACTCTGTTCCAATTTGAGAAAAATGTTCAGCAACATCTTTTATTTCATACGAAAAGTTTGACATGTGTCAATGTTACCTATCTCGAGAGTTTGCACAATTTGACGTTTTTAATCTTTCAAAGTATGCGACATTGTTTTGCATATGTAAATAAAACCCACATGTATTTTGATAAAAAGTATTTTATTAAGTAAAAATGAAAGTAAATATGGATGGAAAACTGTTACCGGTTCTGTTATTTATGTTTTTCATTTCTCATTTCAATATTGAGTTTAAACTTTTTTTCATTTACTTAAAATTCCACGTGAAATAAGTGCAGCTTATATTATTTCGCAGTTGTAAAAAAATGTTGCCAGAAACATTTAACAACTTTTTCACATATTAACCCTAGAAAACTAAACCTTTTTCCTTAACGCTTAAAGCTAAGCCTGTGGGGCTACTTTTTTCAAGAAATACGACTTTGTCTTATATTTGACATCTCTTTTTTTATCTCGAAAGATCTTATATTTAAACGAAGGCAATTTAAATTATTGAAAAAAATAGTTCAAAATTTTTTTTATGATAAAAGGCTCACTAAAAATACACTTCAAGTTATTTTTTACAAAGAGATAACTTCCAAAAATATATTATATATAATATTGACTTTAAAAATAAATTATTCAGTGCCCATTTTTTATAGCTCATAGTGCTTAGTTTCACAAAATATAAAAAGTTTTATCATATTATTTATTTTTTACTTTGTACATAAAAATTATTTTAGACCTTTTTTCCATAGCAAGTTGGATATCTATGTTCCAGACAGTACATTTTATTGAATTTTGAACAATAAAAAACACTCACACGCTCTTCCTTGGTGGACATTAATTGCACATTTACCTTTTCCCTTACTATTTTTGTGGTTCTGAGTGTGTTTGCTGGTGGTCGGAAGTATAAATTTATTAAAAATATCTAGTCAGAAAAATACCATTAAAGCTAAACCTCGCCTGTCAGGCAATTTGGAGTGGTATATCTACTTCCCAAATTTTTTTTTTTTTTTTTTGCAATGACCATTCACAAGCTCATACGATAGAATTCTGCTGTCGTTTGAAAGCTCGTGCTTTAAATTGCACACGATCATATTGAAATACATAAACATAGCATTTGTTGCGCCTCTCAGGCGAGGTTTAGCGTTCTAGGGTTAAACAGAGTACAACTCTATCAACATTATTTCATAGAAATTCCGCACAAGTTTTCTTCATATGAGTTTTGACAGCATTTCACGTGAAATGTTAAACAAAGAACCAGGCTTTAATTAAAAAATAAACTGTAAGATCACTTTATTAATTATTTTAGTAGCTATAAAATAATCTTTTAAGCTAATAATGTGGCTTAAATGTTTAGATTTGAAGCGATTCTTTTCTTTAGTTTTGATAAAACTTGACATGAAAAAATTCTTTCATTTATTTTAGAGAAATCAAAAGCAATCCATAATACAGAATATCTAATTTATCACTCCTTTTCCTGGATTTCTCTAAAAATATACAACTTCCATTATGCCATTAGAGTCCTGTTTTAATTTTTTTAAATTTTTAATACTTCTAATTTTTTGGGTTAATTCTGTTAAAAGATATGAGAAGAAACAAATAACTAATCATATACATATAAAAAGTACGTGAAACAAAAAGCTTATTTAAAATTAATAGCCTATTTCCGATGTGCGAAAGAATTCTTTCTTTCGTATAACTACATTGAAAACAAAAGCAAATTTTTAGACTTTGTTTTTGTTTTCAATGTAGTTATGCGAACGAAAGAATTCGTTCGCACATTGGAAATAGGCTATAAGATCACTAAACATCTTCTTGTTTGTAGGAAAAAATATTTTTTAAACACATACATTTTGTATATAAAGCCTCTGTTCCAATTTGTGAAAAATGTTCAGCAACATCTATTATTTCATGCGAAAAATTTGAGATGTATCAATGTTACCTATCTCGAGAGTTTGCACAATTTGACGTTTTTAATTTTTTCAAAGTATGCGACATTGTTTTGCATATGTAAACAAAACCCACATGTTTTTTACTAAAAAGTATTTTTTAAATAAAAAATTAAGTAAAAATAAAATTAAATATTGATGAAAACCTGTTACCGGTTGTGTTATTTATGTTTTGCAGTTCTCATTTTAATATTAATTTTAAACTTTTTTCATTTGCTTAAGATTCCACGTGAAATAAGTGCAGCTTATATTATTTCGCAGTTGTACAAAAAATGTTGCTAGAAACATTTCGCAACTTTTTCACAAATTAAACAGAGTACAACTCTATCAAGTTTTTTTCATATGAGTTTTGACAGCATTTCACGTGAATTGTTGAACAGAGTACTAGGCTTAAGACGAAGTAAATAATTGAAACACACAAAAAAATATATTTTAATTAGGGCAACAAAAAAAAGCGGTTTTAACGGTTTTAAGCTTTTAAAAAAGCGTTTAAAAAATATGAAAATAAGCTGTTAAAATTAAAAAAAAGCTATTTAAATTTACTGTTTATTTTCCACTTTATTCGTTTAATACGTTGTTGCAGTAAATTATAAATTGATGCGATAAATTTTCGAAAAGAAATCCCTGTCTATTTCTTGTACATAGAAAAAGTTCTTTCTTCCTACTACAGCTGTTAAGGGAGCATATTTAAAATTGAGTATTTGCTCTGAAGTATATTTTATACGATTGGACTCACAATTCCGCTTGCCTACCAAAATATCCCCAATAACTTTTAGTACCGAAAATTCATAATTTTTTAATAAAACTGATAAAACTGAACACCGCATATTTTTTTATCCAATTTTGTTACAACTTCGTGTAAAAACCCAACATTTGCAAAACTGAACAATATTTGGTTCCGCAAATCACTTTCATTCCAATATATACAGAGAAATTCTTATGGCTTAACCTATATTAAAAATGCAAAAAAAAACGTTACTATACCAAAAACGGAGAGAAGGGGAACTAACAGACGTTACTTTATATAAAAACTATATTTAAAAGTAAATAAGACGTTACAAACTATGATGGTAAAAAGACGTTACAGAAAGAGTATTGTTGTATGAAGTGACTGTGTGACTGAGGAATTTGATCGTTATAATACAGCTATGGAATTTTCGAGCGAAAAGAACTTAAGCAGGAAAATAATAAAATACGTTGATAAAAAGGGTTATTACAAAACGTTACAGTACCGCTAAGAAGGAGTTACATAAAAATCAAATAAGAAAGTATATTCGGTCAAGCCCAACACCACAGTATATAAAAACAAATTTTCGAGAGTGTATGGCTATATGAATAGGGATCTATCTATGTCTTAAATTTCATTAAAATCGGTTTGATAGTTTCTGATAGGCAGATTTTGCCCCATTTCCCCCCTCGTTGTCCTATTTTTTATATAAATATAAATATGGATATATGTACATATGTTTTAAATTTCATTAAAATTTGTTTGATAGTGGCCGCAAAGACCCTATTCCGGAAAGCAGCTTGTATGGGGGCTATATGAAATTATGGACTGAGTAAATTATCTTCAAAATTGCGATCTGTTCTTTGCGCACAAGGTTACATGGATAGCGAGCCAGCCAGTCGGACGGACATCGTTAGACACATCAGCACAAATGCATAATATCCTATCCACTCTTGTGGTGTGGGTATAATATCATACAGAGATAATATAGGTTGTTGGGATGATATTGTAGTGGGTGATTCAAGTAGAGATACTGTTTTCAATAGCCTTTTTTGACAGATCACGTGGGATTCGTGTCATGCTGTAATGTTATTGTTGTTTAGTATTGCCTGGCACTCATAATGGAACGACTTACGCCTGAACAACGTTTACAAATCGTTCAACTTTTTATACAAAAATTCACGTTCTGTGAGGAATGTGTTTCGTGAACTTCGGTCAACATAATCGGCCTACTGAGCGTACTATTCGCAACAACATCACCCATTTTGAGACCCAGGGGGGCTACTCTCTATTGCGATGCGAAAGAAAATTGAAGCAAATCTAGTGATTGGTACTCTTTAATGCGTTTGCGCATTTGTCTTTCGCATCTTTTATTTTTTTCTTTTCGCATATCATTATTTATTTTGTTAAAATTTTCCAATTTCAAATTTTTTACATATTTTGACATTTTATTACTGGAAATCTGCGCTATCTTTGATTTTTATTACCAGTATTGCTTAATTTTCAAATAATTTTGCGAAAGTGATAGAGAGTACCAAGTTGGAATTTAGCTTTCGCATCGAAATTATATTCGCATCGCAATAGAGAGTAGCCCCCCTGCATTCATTATTGGATCATATTCGAACGAATATACCACGTCCAGCACGCTGTAAAGAAAATATAGCGGCCGTAGCTGAGAGTGTATACGAAGACCGTGGAGAGTCGATTCGGCGCCGTTCGCAGCACCGTTATCGTGCCGTTATCGTGATAACCGACTATTTGATCCCTGAAATTAAAGCTCGTGATCTCGGCGACATTTGGTTTCAGCAAGACGGCGCCACTTCCCACACATCGCATCAATCAATGGATTTATTGAGAGAACACTTCCGTGAGCACATAATTTCACGTTTTGGCTCGGTCGATTGGCCACCAAGATCGTGTAATATTAGACTTCTTCCTGTGGGGATATGTAAAGTCTAAAGTTTATGCGGACAAACCCGCTTCGATTAAGGCCTTGGAGGAAAACATCAGGCGTGTCATTCGCCTGTTACCAGTCGAAATGCTCGAACGAGTCATCGAAAATTGGACCCAACGGATGGGCCATCTGCGACGTAGCAACGGCCAACATTTGATAGACATAATCTTCAAAAAATCAATGCCAAAGAATGTTCTTTCAAATGATAATAAACATTCCCCATTAAATTTGAATTTTCTGTGATTTTTTCTTTAAAAAAGTAGGAAACCTCGAAATGGATCACGCTTTACAAGGGAAACACAAAATATTACCATACCATAGGTTGAACGATTTTTTTTTTAACCAGAGTTGTTACAGCAAAAAAAGGGTTGATTTTTTAGTATTTATAAAAAAAAGTTGCACCTCAAAAAAAATATTAACGATTTTTCCAAATATTTATTATATATATTTTTTTTTTTCGTATGAAATAATGAAAAATTATCTTATAATGGCAAAATAAGTAAAAAAAAAGCCGATATTGCAAAAATAACTAAAAAAAGCAGATATGTATTGCCAAAAAAGCCCTAACAAATATAGCTAATTTTTTTATTTTTTTATGATCGGAATTTGTTTCAATCAAAAACATTATATCTTGTAAACCAAAAAATAAGCATTTGCTTTTATAATACTAAAAAAGTTAAAAATTTTGTTTCATCGGCTAATCGGTTAATCGACTAAAATTAGCCGGTTTAATCGTTAATCGGAAAAACCAATTTTTAATTAACCAATCAGTTAATCGGATAGTAATTAATTGGTTAACCGAATGAATACCCTACAGTGCATTAAGTAGAGAAGCAGGCTGCTATTGCCGAAAAGTTATGGCAATTTAACTTTATTTTGATCAATCTAGCGGTTTCAGCTACACTTTTTATTTATATTTAGTTTTGGTTTTATTTAACAAGATATTGTTGACGTTGTATTATGAACAGTAATGTTAGTCATAATACAACGTCAACAATATTATGTAAGTATGTCATTTAAGCGTTAAAGCTAGGCGCTGTTAATGGCACTTAATCTAAAAATATCAGAAGCCTCTTATATATTTTAATATTTTTTATAATCGTTTACACAATGAGTTTTACGTAGACCTACATATGTGAATACACTCATTCCATTTATCAGCCTTAAGAGTTTCAATATCGAACAATACTCTGCTAAAGGCGTTTTTACTAATTATATGGATCTCTTATTTGAGTTCTTTTGTTTAAACAAAAAGTTTTTAAGGTAAGAAAAACCCGCTTTAAACGTTTGATACATTTTTTTTAAGAAAAATTATAATTTATATTAATCTCCCTGCCTTCAGTCCCTTTACCCCGATTGTTGTGCATGATTATTTAAAAATCTTAAACAATAAATTTTATTCCTCTACAGTTATGCACAAATAAATTTTAAGGATTAAAAAAAATAATAATATTTTCTAGCAAACTTAATACAATTCATACCTCCTACCAATTAAGTAGAGTTTGTATGAAATATAAGAAGAAACAAAACCTTTCCTATCCATCCATCCATCCATCCCATACATGCTGTGCTCATTTTGCACGCATCAATAAAATCATCATCGTCATCCTCTTCATCATTATTATGATCCGCATTAAAAAATAATAATAAAGCAGAACCGTAGCAAAAGTTAAATAAAAGACATTCACAGGGTGAGCTGGCTACACACCCAAGAACAAATTCTACTACTAAACAAAAAATTCTGAGTTAACAAAGGAAATTGCCATGGGGTATAAGACTTACAAAATCCATATTAAATCCAACAAGTAAATAAATATAATTTATAATTTTGTTCTGCATTCATTAAACAATTCAGACATCCTTTTATTTGTTGTTCCCTATTATATAAAATATGAGAGCGACGCGTAGATTTTGAAAATAATCATGATTCTTTACAATTTTTTATTTTTATTTAAATCAACAACAACAACAACAATAAAAAATTCTCATATTACTGAATTGTGTGTTTTATATGGAATAGAATCCAACAAATGTGTCATTTAATTAACGTGAAATATGAACGCAAATCTAAATACTAAAAAAAAGTTTAGAATGTCCTTGTACTCTAATTAAACAAAAACGTTTCGTTGAAAACAAAATTATTTTCTGTAGTCTTTGTAAATTAAATTATAGATAAAAAGATTTTTTTCGTAGAATTTTACACATGTTTGTATCTGTTCCATTAAATAAAAAAAATCGTAGAGTTTAGATGCAGGGTGCCGCAAAAGTTATCACTTTAACGGAAGATATTATAATATATGCAAAAGGCGGTAAATGTCAGTTCTGCCGTGACATTTGTAAAGTATACAGAAGCAAAATACACGTCAGTAGGAAATGCAGACAACAGCCCAAAAGTTGATTTTTGGTAAGAAATATGAGTGAACACAGATTTTCATTGTTTTTGCCCAAGCACTTCTAGTTTTCGGAAAAATCTAGTTTACATTTTTTCATACAAAATAAGCCAACAAATCGATGTTTGGTTAGAAATATGAGTGGGCACAAATTTTCATTGTTTTTGCTTTAGCGCTTCTAGTTCTCAAGAAAATCAAGTTTAAAGTTTTTCATACAAAATCAGCCATAATTCTATGTTTGGTAAGAAATAAGAGTGTTCACAGATTTTTTATTGTTTTCGCCCTAGCGCTTCTAGCTTTCGAAAAAAACGAGTTTAAAGTTTTTCATACAAAATCAGCCAAAAAATCGATGTTTAGTAAAAAAAAAAGTGTGATCACACATTTTCATTGTTTTTGATCTAGCGCTTCTGTCCTGGAATCACTAGCTCCATATGCTACTTTCAGTCTTTCACTGCCCCGATTCGTGTCTTCTAGAAATACATATTACCGACTTGAAAATAACCGTATTTTTCATATAAAGCCAATAAAACCCCAAACTTTTTAAAATTATATATCTCCGTTATCGGGATGAATGTGGACTTAGAACTTTTAGTCCTGGAATCTATTTACCTTTCTCGAAAAACTCATTGGACCAACCTATCATAATGTGAATTTCTAAAAACATTTTTAATTGAAAGAAAATATTTTATTAGGACAAATTTGAGTTTTTTTTTTTTTTTTTTTTTTTTTTTTTTTAATGTACTTGTTTTTAATTTTATAATAAAATTGGTTTTTGTTTACAAAGACAAAATTTGTTTGTTTAAGCAATTCGTTTAACAGCGTCTGGAATTTATTTTACATAATTATCGGACGTATTTAACTTCACACCTTTATATACAAAGCATTCGATTATTCCGACACAAAGATCTTATCAAAACTTTTTTTCATGTTCGAAATGCACCAGGTTTCTTAACCAGTTACCGATTGATTTAGTGTTTTCGGCAACAAAGGATCTCTGTATTCCGCATGCTGAAAGAGACTTGCAGTTCGAAATGATCTGAACATTGCTCTGATGCAAGCAAGTATTGTGGAAAACACCGGAACAACATCCAAGAGGCATTTTCAGCAGTTGGTGAAGTCTATGCGGACTTGGATGGCTCTCCTGCGGAAAATTGTTGCCAATCGAATAATATTATGATTTTCTGATTTCCACTGGCCACCGCGTTTGACCGGTTTAACAGCTTCATTTTTTGGCATGCTTAAAGTGTGTGGATTATTGGGAATGCTATGGAAAGAACAAGTCAGGTCAAGGAAAGCAATAGTCATTATTTTAAGAATATTATTTTTCAAATTAAATGCCAACATATTTTCAAACTTATAGCAAAATTATATGCCAAGCTTACTTTTCCTTACTTCAAATACGGAAATTATGCTTATTGACATGCTTTTGTGGCAAAAATGACCCAAAACACTGAACAGAACTTGGTTAAAAAAATCGGTCAAATATAATGCTATGTTCGCACGGCATGTTGAATTACGTTGTTCGCTCTTTGAATGACGAATGCGAATTATGCTGTTCGCACGGCATATTCATTATTCAACAATTCTTCTTCTTACATTTATGGACATTGTTTTGCTTAGAAAATTAATACAAAAGCAAGTAGCAATTTAAAAGGTCTCATTATTTATCAATTCCTATTTTGTAAATTAATTTTTTGTTTTAAATTTCACAAAAAACTACATTTTACAATTTAATGTTTTTTCGGATTTTTTTTACGGTCTTCGATAAAAATTAGTGATGACAATGATTTGCTTGTAATTGTCATAGTAATTCAAAATTAATTACGTACTAATGAGATAATTCGCTCTCAACATTTTGTATGGCGAATTATGTAATTTGGTTCATAATTGGGCTGTGAACTACGAATGAGAGAGTGAATTACGAAAAAAGATGTCGTGCGAGCATAGCATAAACACAACTGTAAGCAGAGTTGCCAAATTTGAAAACCGTATGACATTTCATTTCTTGCTGAAAAATAACAGATTAAAAACTAAAGATTAAAAAAAAACTTATCAAAATCATTTTGATATCACTATTGGTTCAATGGTCTTTAAATGTGAAATGCTTCTATAACTTAACTTTACCTTTAACACCACTAGTGGTGAATGGGGTTATACTAAGTTTGTCATTTCATGTGAAACTTTTTATTAAACGCCTAAGACCCCATAAAGTATATATATTCTGGCTCCTTGAGTAATTCTAGGTCGATTTAGCCCGTCTGTCTGTCCGTCTGTTGAAAACACGCTCACTTTCGAAAAACGCAAAAGAAAAGAACAAACTTGGTCTGAAATTGCTTGTAGCTATCCTAAGCAGTTTAGGATTGAAATCCAGCAACATCGGTTCAGTAGGATCAGTACTATGAATCAAAATGTGGAACCCTAAAAAATTGATAATTTTGATACAAAAACGATTATAAATGGTGGAATAATGCACGGAATGATATAAAATTTTGCATGCAGATATAGATATTGCGGTAAAATTTCTTCCAACTTAGATTCATATGGCCAGAAAAAATATCATGCAATTTTGTGAAATTCACTGTTAACGCTAAAACGAATTACACTGCTGTATTTAAATTTATTCTAATTTATTTTTGTAATACCAGAAATCAGTCTTCTGAATTTTGGGATGATTGGTCCATAAGTTACCATAGGTCCAATACAAATTACCCTCCTAAAAATCATTTTAGTTCGGCTTAAAATGTTACGCATCATGATATTTTACTCAGGCCAGTTCAAAGTTCTAACAAGAAACGCATAAAACTTTATTATTGTCGGTCAATAATTTAATATAGGTCTAAACAGCAACCAATTTTAATGCTGACGTTCGTTTTTGTGAAGATTAGTTAATAATATATATGTATTTATCATATAGAGCCCACTCCTGTCGGTGGATAGCACAACCGAATAAAGCACTCTAACTTGTTCTCATTATCAGGCTAAGGTGATATTCTAAAAAGTTAAATACTTAAATTTGTATTATCAAAGTTGTTTTTGGGAATACTATTATTTATTAAAAGAATTTGTTTGTTGTGCTTAATTCCCTTTTTAAATAATTGATAAAAAATAGGAACAGCTTATCCTCCAACAATAAATTTCAGTATTTTTTATCAATTATTCAAAAAGGGAATTAAGCACAACAAACAAATTCTTTTAATAAATTTTTATTTTTAATTAAAACTTACTTATTGCTCTGAAACTTTAGACCTGTTTTCATTTTGCTTTTGAATAGGAACTTTAGAGGTGATTATAATATCTTTTCCTCCTTCTCATAATCACATCAAACATGATTTGCTAAAAAATGATCCTAAAACGGAGAAACAAATCTGCAGTTTATGCGATTTGGATGAAATTGTATAAGCTTATAACAGAGATATTGTGGTGTAATAGTTTTAAATTTGGAAAGAGTAGGTGCAATGGAGGCGGCTAAGGAGCGCTTTAAGGTCGCCGATCCCGCTTTACGGTCCGATTTATAATATCATACTTAATATATCTAAATCTGCTCGAAAAATAAATCGTAAGTGCAAGTTCAAACTAGGGATACCAAACCCGAAATTCCGATCCCGAAAAATTCCCGGATTTAAGGGATTCAGCGAATCCTGGGATTTTTTTTATGTTTTAATCGTTTACTTAATTTTTTGTTTTCCCTTTTTTTATAAAAATAAATCATTCTGATATTCTCCCTTAAGAGGATAGGGAACACAATATTGACCTTTTATATTTATTTGATTAACTCCGTTAATACTCTCATTGAAGACGAAAGAAAAAAGTTAAACTTTTTTATTCCTTTTAAGAGTGTCCAACAATTATAAAGAAATTTTAAGGTCTGAAGTGCTGAAAATAATGAAAGAAAGAAAGAAATGTTCCGTGTGGTTTTATTTTCTAATTGACTCCTTCTACTAGTGGTGGGTATAAAAATGTGATTATGTTAAAATATGATTTTTATGGCTAACTAAAAAATTGGTGTTGTTAATTATTTTTTGAATTAAAATTTCAATTATTCATATTAATTCATTTAATAAAAATTGTAATAGAATCTTACAAAGAAAATCAATTAAAAAAAAATCTTACGTTGTTTTTTTATCACATTTTTAATTAAATTAATCATAAGTTAAGAAAAAATCACAATTTAAAATTTTTACAAGTTTAAGTAATCGACATAATCATTAAATTTAACTTTGTTGAAGCTTTTCACTTTTCTCCTAAAAGTTTAAGGCCTGTCGGCTTAAACTTGAAGAGTGTGAACCAGCACTAAGCAGTTTAAGGCAATTTATTATTTACGTTTTGCGTTTTAGGTAACCATATGTATATGTGAACAAGATAAGGTAAGATTAAAACGACATTGTTTTGGAAATTCTGTCTTTTTACAAATTGTAAAATTCATTAAGGACTTTTTTGTAAAAATAACTCAAAAAAGTATTTAATTGTGCAATTTATGCAGTTTGAGATTGCTTTGCTTCCCAATTAAACTGTTGTTTATTTGTTCATTTCAATGAACTTTTTCAGTTGTCCTATTTTAAAGCCTCCTCGGTCCGTTCCCGCTTACACCATTAGGTTAGCTCGACTATACCTCTGTTACTGACATGTGAAATTTAATCAAAAGAGGCCTATTTGTGTAGAAACTGCAGATTTATTTTCCTTTTTTTTTGGTACCATCCACTGCGCATTAACACTTCACTTTCTCTACAAAAATCCTTTTGTTACATATTTAACCATGAGCTCATCATCACACAATTTAAGCCAAGGTAAATGTGTAAAACTGCTGTTGATTTGTTTTTGTTTATTCTTTGCTGACGAACTGACAATAACTTCATGTCATTAGCTGATGAGGATGATGATGCTAATGCTGATGCCGATGTCGACGCCAAACAGCTGCTATTATAAAATGAACTTGTATTGTTTTGAATAAAAAACTGTTGTTGGTCGTGGAGGCAGACATTCAAACAGCCAGTCAATTAGATGTGTGTCATCTAACACTTTATCCTGGCACAGCGGCCATCAATCCATCACATTGAATGTTTTTCATGTTCTTTATAATATGTAACGCATTTAAACATCAATCATATTGAAATATTGATGTAGTTTTACAATTTATTTCTTTTAATTTTCTTTAAAAGTAATAAATTTTTTTTTATTTTAGTAAGAAATTCAATGCAGAGTAACAGGTGCCATTGTAAAAGCATCTGGTGTTTTTAAAGGGTAATCTTTTAATTTTAAATAGACTGTTAAGTACCCCTTGTTACAAAATTACGTCAAAAATTTCTTACAATAAAGACAAGCTCGTCTGCAAAGACTATTTATATAAGCCCAAAACAAAAATTTTAAAGTTGTGGACCTTGGTGAAAATTAATTGTAAAAACTAAAAATTAAGTTTTTTTTTAAACTATAGAAAGAGAACATATCGACTATGCAATATTATTGAGTGCTTTATTGCATTATTATAGTCGTTTTGCTACACGCTATTAAAAAAGTTGCGCCATATTCTGAGAGCATTTACCTCAGTGATCAGCGTTGCCGTTTTGGTTGCTTTTAACCAAAATTGGTTACTTTTTTCTCAAGGTGTACTTGTGTACTTTTTTCATTTTTGTTACTTTTTTCAACTTAAAATTAACCAATTTTTTGTTTTACTTGGGGGTTAGACGATCAAGATTTGCACTTCTAGTTTTAATACCCTCAAACTTATTTACCAATTCACTCACACTTTTTCAGATTGAAACGAATTTTCTTTTAGTTTCCCTTTTAAGTTGAGTGTAACGGTCAATAAAACAGCTAATTACAATTTTAATGAGCATCTTTTTCGATTATCTTTATAAGTTGTTTTATTGATGACATTTTGAAAATAAATTGCGTGAAGCCTACATCACAGCTTTTATTTTTGTGAATTTTGACAAGCAGTATGCTTAAAAATCTTGAAAGCAGAAATTGATCGTGTGGCTGCAGGGTTAGTACTACCATTATACGCCCCGCTTTTCTGGACATATATAATATTGTGTGGTATTGATGCATTCAAAATTTATACTGTTTTTCATTCACTTTATAGCGGTTTTTTATGTAACCCATTATCAATAAAGCCATATAAGCTATATATACTGTAAATAATATAACTATCTGGGGTATCATGTTCTCTACTTCTACCGTGGCAATATGAAACCTGGTGATGTGCAAACAAATATAGTCCGTTGATTCATTAAAAGTTTAAAAGCTCTAACGCATACAGCTTTGCTTAGGAGGTGCCAATATAAAGCCAATTGTACCTTCCAAACCATCAGTACCGTCAAACTTTTTATTAAAATCGATTCAGCGGTGTAGGTGACTATATACATACTAATTTATAATATTTTTTAGCTAAACTGCAAATAAAATAATTTTTTAAATACATAAATATTTTGATAATTTTTTAAAGCATTTGGTTACTTTATTTTGACATTTTGGTTATAAATTGTTTTTGGTCGTGGCAAAACTGTCAGTGATGCATCGTTCAATTTTGTATATGGAAATTGACCCTACAAGAAATTAATAATCAAAACTAAAAAAAAATTTTTTTACCAACACTAAGTTAGAGAGAGAGACATAATGAGTTAGAGAGAGAGAAAATCACATGTCCACAAAGTTTCGGTCAGTTTTTTTCATTTTGCTCTTAATAAACTAATAGAAACTATAGCCAATATATTGGTGAGCACTACTGGTCATCTAACTAGTAAAATTACCGGTAGTCTTCTATGCTAATTGGTTTCAGTTGTATTTTCTACTATAAAACATTTTTTGTCCCTTCCTTTGTTCTTTTTATACCATCCTTGTGAATAGTATAATAAAAACAACGAAGTAAATTCACCAAAATGTCTCTTCTTAAAATTCCCAAAATCTAATTGCTGGAATACAAAAATGATCACAGATCCTCTTTACTCTAAGACTGACCATAGTTTGATTTTAGTGAGAAATAAAAGTGATTACAAAATAAGGCAGCTTAAACACTGATGTAGTTCAACTCACTCGACCGACTCAAGCAACTATAGTTGCATGCGACTTAAATCGAAATGAAGTCGCAGAAGATGGGGTGGTTTTTTTCGTTGGAGAAAGCAAATACGTTTTTGGATGCGCATATATTTTGTAGAACACTTTTTTCTCTCAGTATTTATTTATTGGATCTTTATATACATATTAAATATGAACTAAAACAATTTAATCAAATCTTTTCCTAATATTTACTTTATGTCCTGCCAGTGCCAGGCAAAAAAGTTCGTCATCACTGTCTCTGTTCACATATGTAGGTGTGTATCGCTCATCTGATTGTGTGAGTGCTGCAGTATCTCTTCTCCTTAAGCGAGTGTGGCCGCCACAATTTAAAATATTTTAAGCTAGTGGATTTGGGTGCAGATCCAGCCTTTTTAAATATTTTACTTTCGTAATCATAGTTTTTACTAATGGCACATTGAGATCCTTGTGAATATTTAAGTTTTTAATACACCACTGAATACCGTAGCACCATATTGACTTTAAGATAGAGTTGTAAAGTAGAAGTTTGCAATCGAGACTAAGAACAGAATTTCTTTCGATAAGCCAATTAATTTGAAATGCTTTTAGTTTCATTTGAGTTAATTTTGCTTTTAGATGTATACTAGATGTATCTAAATGTATACCGAGGTATTTTACATGCGAGTGTTGAGGTATTATTTGATTATTGATTTTAATAGGGGGAATGTTTCACGACGCAAAGCGAATGTTATATGTACCCATTTTTGCATTTTGATATATATCCCCCATTGTTTTAACCACTTTTCCAGTTCAAAGTAAAACATTTTGAACAAAGAATCTTTATAGCTACTAGGAACTCAATCCCCCGGTTAAATTTAATTCTATACATATGATCAGCTCGACAAACTTCATAGAACTACTTGACCTAATTACTCCTACCATACGAAAAAGGGATACCAGTTTTAGGATGTGCATTTTGCTTTAAAATAAAGAAAATTATGGCGATATATACAAAAACCAATGCAAATGATCGCAGTACGACCGGCGTGTCCAGTCGCATACAACCAGTCGTATGGTTGCATCAGTAGGATTGCGCAAGTGTAAATGTCTAACGAACAGTGCTGCTAAAGGCTAGTTTACACGGTAATACAATGTGTTACGACATGTCAAAAAATGATGTAGAATGAGAAAAATCTTATCATGTAAAAGCAAAATGCATTGAGTAAGAGAGAATACGGATAAAAATATTACAATCGGTCGGTAAATGTTCATTTTCTAAACCATTTTAGAAACTTGTGTATTCTCATCACACCAGAGTCGCATTTTAACAGTGTATATTGAAGGTGGTAACATTTTTATAAAATTACAAAAACAAGCAGAATCAACTCAGGAAATGTTCATGTTGTTTTTGTAAATATTGTAAAACTGCAACCATCTGCTTTTTTGTTATTAACTCACTTTGCTTTTATTTTACTTAAACCAACCATGTAAACATGAAAAATACTTACCAACAGATTTTTATTTTTTTTTATTTTAAACACGGAGAGAATTTCATAATATTTTGATTCCACAAAGTCGTAATACATTGTATTACCATGTAAACTAGCCTTAATGAAGAATTCGAAAATTGTACATGAGTGTGTCCCAAATTACACATTTCAGGCAAAAGTACACACACAAAACGATAAGAAGCTTTGATAGAAAGAATTCGAATGGCATAACCTTATTGATATTTCTTGTTTGCAACAAAATGGGTTTGTTTATAATAATAGTAATATTTATTTTCTAGCGTAAGCAATAACGTCGCAGAAGAATAGTACAAAAATGTTTACGTACAAGCTTAAGCAAAAATTATTTTTAAAGTTGGGTGTGAATGGTTCTGTCTGATGCAAACAAATTTTTTGACTTATAGATATTCCGTATGGTAAACTCAATAATCTTTAAACAAACTGCACAATATTTTTTTAATAAAACAGTGGGAACTTACCTCAAATTCTAAAATCCATAGAATGTATAAAAATTTTTTATAAACAAATCTTAAAAAAAATTACAATCAAATGTGACAGTTTATGTGAAACATCTTCAAAAAATGTTGAGCAATTATTTCGCAATCTATCTGCACATGTGTAAAGGTTTTTGGGATCTACATATACTTGGACATATTGTGTTGTCAACGTAATTTTACAGTTAAGTACGTAAATATGTATTTCTAAGTTAATTACTCGTGGGTACCCAATGCAACTTTTCTTTTTAAGTTTGTGTTGGGAAGTGAAAAAAAAATTGAAAAAAGTCAGCGTATGAAAAACAGGGTTGATTGTGATAGAAACTGATAAAAATTACTAAATTGACCACGAGATTGCTCTAAATTTTACCTTTCCATTTGTTTGTCAATTTATCAACTGACCACATCTTAACTTTGGCGCTTTCTTTATAAAAAAAATATTTCTTAAAAAATAAATGTGCTTTATTAAAAAAGAATTGTGTTCTAAAAAATTCTTGTGCTTTTTTACAAAATACTTTGAGTCATGCTACTTTTTAAAGTTAAATTGACTAGCCTGTGATACAGCTGTCAATTCAAACAAGTTTTGACAAGCAGTTTTTGTGAACAGCTTGAAAGTGATTTATTGAACGTGTGGCTTCCGGGTTAAAAATATATTTTTGCATTTGTTTCAATAATAAGTAAAATTTAACGGATTACTTCATTATTTCAGTAATCAGTAAAAATCTATTGGTTACTGAAAAAGTTTACAGTTCCAGATGCATATGCATGTTTTTGTCGACAGTCTAAGGACGATGTCGGCCAATTATCTTTCAGAATCATTAAATTTGCGTTAAAATAGTTGAATTGATTTGCATCTTGTTGCATATTAAGGTGAAAATTCATAATTTTGCATATTTTGGTTTTCAATGCATATTTTGGCATTTTTGTGTGACTTTTTTTTAACTTCAATATTATAAAAAAAATGTTCTTAAAAAAATTTATAAATACACACAAAAAAATTCCAAAAAAAAAAAATTTTTTAATTTATAAATAAGTTCTGTTGGAGCTTTGATTAAAATACAAGATTTTTAAAGATTTCGACAAAAGATCATTCTGTTTTTAACCGATGCAGCACCTTCTCAGTACTTGTTTGTAATTTTAAAAAGTTTTGATACACCTTGCAATTGTGGCCGGCTGTATTGTATAACCTTTTTATATGAGAAGTACGAGTGTTATGTATAATTTGTAATTCCTTTAAGCATAAATATATTTTTGAAGTAATAGCTGAAAATCGAGGTTTTTTGTCGGTTTTTGGTTTCGATTTTTAGTCAATAAAAACCGCGGTTTCGATTTCGGTTAAAACCGAACATCAATCCCTTTATTAAACGTTTAATTGATACTATTAATTTGTTTACTGGTGCAAATTTAATTAATTTTTTAATTTACGTCACTTTTTAATTGAATAAATTTTAATATTTTTCTTGTAGCTTTCCTTCCACCCATATTCATAAAAAATATTTTAGGTTTATAGCAGGTTTATGAAACGAATTTTCTATGAAAATTTGTTTAAAAAGCCTTTTATTAATCAAAAATATATTTTATGAATATGAGGACAGAAAATTAGTATAAATATTAGTACCTCTCGTTACTTTTCTGACTATAGTCTCTTGCTTATTTAAATTTGGTTTGTTTAAAAACCTATTATTTTCAAAATGAATCCAATCGATATAAAGATTAACATGTACGCTATGTAATTAAAAACAAAATTTTTACGAATTAAAAACTATTATATAAAAAGGTTAACAAAATAACAGGGCCTCCCAATTGGTCAACTTTAAACTCTATTTTTAAAAAAGTTCCTTAACTTGAATTCTGAGAAAATCGTAGTATGAATTATTCAATGCTGTTTGATTTAGGAAACATAATGAAAAATCAAACAAATGTTTAATAAAAATAGTGGTTGCGTATGAACGCGTCTAATATATGTATGTTAATTGTGACCATAGCTTTAGACCTTCGTGCTACTATCCATTTCAACAATTTTAATATATTTAATTGCATTTACTATAAACTTCTCTTTCCTAATGGTAAAATATTTATTCGATACTAAAACATTCTTTCTACACTCATTAGAAGTAAATTGTAAACTTATACAAAAAAAGTAATTACCACCTCTGTTTGAATTAATTTAGACAGGCCATCAAATAAGCCATCAGACATGAGATGTTAATCACTGTTATTATAACAGCTGTTTTTGCACCTCCGATACAGATACTTACAAAAACTGCAACAAAACAAAACAACAATGAAATATTAAACTTTTTATAGAACAGCAGGGTAAAAAAAAATATATTTACTTACCGTTAGCATAATTGTTCAAAACACTTTAAATACACTACTCTGAGTTTCATATTCCGGCAATTTAAAACCAAAACAACTAAAATTACCTGTGCAAACATCAACAGACAAATAAAACAGATCCCCCTTGAAATTTTATACTTGGGAATGTTGTTTAAAAATTTATTTTTAACAAGCACGCAAAACAAAAACTATTTTATTCACTTCATTTCAGCATTTCTGGGTTACTTTTCGAACAGATACAAATACAAGAGAAACAGCTACAAGTACACAACACAAGCAAAACGGTAAAATGCAACCTTTTTTCCATCTCATTTTACTCACGCACACATTTTATTTTCTTGCAAATGCTTAAAGAAGAAAGAAATTATGGCACTCTACTCGAAAAGAGAATATAAAGCCGGGAAAAGGTGCAAACATCCTGTTTGATAAAAAGCAACAACTAAGAACCAAAAAAAAAAAAAAAAAAACAAAATCTGAAGGTGTCTTTCAGTGATTATCTTTCACTTGTTACCCCAAACGCATGAAATGTTTAATTTGAAAATTATAAAAATTTCACACAGTTTCGTTAATGCAAACACTTGCATTTAAATCCACCATGGAGTGCAATTCTTTCTGGTTTATAAGAACGAACTGGAAAACAAAAAGAAATAAATAAGAAAAACCTTAAGGGATCTGTAATTCAAAATGAACGGTAAATTTAACAGGAAGATGATGTCGTCGTATGTACAATTACAATGGTGGTTCCCTTTTAACACACAGATTTTATTCGTTGTGGGAGGGTAATGGATTTTAGTTCAAGGTGTTTTAAACAGGCTTTAATTTATATGAGTTTCAATTAGAAATGTGCCGGAATTGTGTAAAAATAAAAAACACTAAAAGAAAAATCAAAGGATTTCAAAAAATCAAATTTTTACGGGATAACGGGATTTTTCAGGATTTTTGAAAGTCAAAAGATAAATGCTTTTTATAGATATTTATTGAAAAAAAAAACGTCTTTAAAAGATTTTTTCTAACAAAAGTTTTATAATTCATTTAGGCCCTAATCATGTAAAACCCAACGCAACGCTGAATCCCGATCAGGATTTCGGGATTGGCATCCCTAATCCGGACTTAAATCAAGCCAAAGCGGTGTCAGAAGTAAGTTAAGAACGGATTTCCTTAAATCAAGTACAGAATGCTTGATTCGAGTACAGATTGTTTAAGTGCACCGTAATTAAAATAATCCAAAAACGAGATTGACTTAAGTTATATTGAGGTAAAAGTGCTTGATTCTTTTGATTCTTGAATTTCTTAGTTGGTTTAATTCCTAATTTGTAATAAAAATAATCCGAAAATGAGATGGATACTAACCTTAACACTTACTTCAGAGAACCAGAAATAGAGAGGAATGTTATTATTTACTTCATTAAAAGCTTTTTGAAAATTAACCTAAACATCAAAAGTTTGTTATCTAAACAGCCTTTGAAATTACATTAAATTTCCTTTTGAAGAAGCCCAAACATAATCACTTTTGTCAAGTTCAATAAAATTTAATATATTTTAACAAAATATAAAATACGAACAGAAAAGTTTCTTGTTAAAAACCGGAAGCTCGGTTCTGATTTTAAGGCTATGGTTACTTGGGCAAACCTTCTTTAAAGTCGTCATAGATTAAGATTTTAACAACCGCTTGGTCGAGAGAAAAATTGACCCACTCTATTGTACACCCAGAGAAAAAACATTTTTCAGTACGGTCACCTCCAACAAAACCATGTTTAACGAACAATTTTAAGCCTATTATGGTGAATTTAACTATGTTATTGTCACCGGCAACCACACTATGGTTAAATTAGTCCTCCTTCACGAAGCCGCATGGTTGCCTCCGAGCTTGTTATGGTTAATAATAACAAACATATGTTTAACACATGTTTAAAGCATGGTTGTTTTTAACCCTGAAATTTTACTCTTAATTTTCCTACTTTAATTTTACTACTCTTCGTCGAATCGACGAACTTCTAAAAAAATTCTAGCGGAACGATTTTTACAGTAAAAAATCAACAGAAAAAATTTTAGCTAAGCATTAAGTCTGTTGCTCTCAGAAAAGAGGAAAATACTATTGTTAATTTAAAAACAAATTATGGTCATATTTAACCATAGCATGTTTAGAGAAACCTTAACATAGTTGTGCCATCGCAACGGAAAAATAAATTAACCATAATATGGTTGCCGGTGACAATAATATTACATATATTTTTAAAAATGTTCGTTAACAATTTTTCTTTTTTATTTTTTTTTTTTAGATGTGACCATATTGAAAACTGTTTTTACTTTGCGTGTACATAGGAAACTTAACAATCTATAATCTTGAAGAGTTCCGAGTAAATATGAATTTTTAATTCGAGTAACAAGCATCAACAGTGTTAGACAGGTTTTTAATTGTTTTTCCCATATGCGAGCAATACTTTTAAAAAAAAAGTGGCATATGGTATATATTTGGAACACAGCGCCAAGGGAATGTCCTTCTCCTTTTCCACACTACTAATGGCGGGTAATTAAAGAAAAGATAAAACAATCTGACAAACAACAAGTCATTAAAAACAAAAACATAAACACTGAAATTTTGTAGGAAAATCGAGAACATAAAACGGCCATCAACTGCATGTTCATGGGGTTGGAAAGAATACACAAAAACCATATTAATTTAAAAAAATATGAAATTTTAACACAAGACCACAACAATATCTAAAATAATCATGTAAATGAAAACATACATTCATTAATATACAAATACATACACTGAAAATAATTAATGCTGGATTCTACGAAAGACATTTTCATACAACTGCAGTATTTTTCTTTTTTTTTAATTTACTTTGAAATTTTACGAAACAAACAAATTTATTCATCATCTAGTTTTTTGAAATTATATAAAAAAAGTTAACAGCCCACAGCCCATATATGGGAGGTAAAACAATTGGCGGCCCAGCAATTTGGGTTCTAGCCCATTACAATGAAGCTTTCTGCTCATTGGTTAGATCTTCACGGCTTTCGGAGCCTAGCAACTCAATAAAACGCAAGGGATTTTGTTAAGGGCAGACTTTTTAGGGCCGCCGTAGCAGGCGGTGTCGCATGACATCTCAATTGAGGGGTGGATAAACTTTCGTCGTCAAGGCATTAAGGTTCACTGTCTTCATCTCCGGTATCACTAGAAGCTGGCGATACCTAGAAAAAAAATGCAGATTTGAAGATTTTTGGATTATAAATGCAGATCTTTTAGCTCGGTGGAAACTTCTTTACATTGTCATCTCTGTTTGTATTATTTCCACTTCTTACATTGATAAACAAAAAATATCATTTTTTTATGAAAAAAAAAACAGAAAAATTCGAGTTTGTAAGGTGGTGATATTTTCGGTACGTGCGGAGATTTTTGCATTTATAGTACAGAAAATTATAAACAAAGACTGCGTTGGAAAAATATACATAACTGTATTTATATCACACTTACTTTCCTGCAAGAAAAGTTTAAAAGAAGGACATAAAGAATAAAATAAATAGTTCAACTTATATGTCGAACCGTTTGGAAATTGATTCATTAGTAGGAATTTTAATCACAAAAGATTTCTTAAAAATTAAAAATTCACATAATATCGCTAGACTTTTGTCATCTGATTTTAGACGAAATAATATGCATATGTACGTATATATTCATATGTATGCAATATTTGATCTCTTGTAAATTCTCAATAAGACTTTTGATACTTTAAATAACTTGTGAATTAATTAACTTTTAGTTTGTTGTTTAAAATTACAAATATGTGATTAACTCTTACTCAGCCTGAGTATTTAAATTTGGATAAGTATTTTAAATATAAAAATATCCAAAAACTATCAGCCATGTTCTGAAAATCGCCAATTAAAATCGAACAAATTTCGAAAACTTTTCTGTGTCGAAAGTTCAAAAATATTTCCTTTTTTATACCTCATACTTCGGGGTCCACCTATATTTACCAGAACTACTTTTAAAATCAGTAAAAGTAGATTTAAAAAAACTTAAAATCTCCATTGATTTATATTGTCAGAACATGACCGTATATTTTGAAAAGAATTGTTATATCGAAATAAGCTACATAAAAAATGTAATAAATGTTTTTTGAAGATAATTAAAGATTTTTAAAATCTTGACGCTGATTTTGCAGATTTTTTGATGAAAAATTATGACTTTTTGTTGATTTTACCTCTAAACGTTATGGCAACACTGATCAAGACACCAACCATAGCCTAGACCTAAACTGACACATCCCTTCAATAAATTTTCGAAGGTGACTTTTTAGTTTTTTTTTTTTAAACTTTTCACAACATTTCGGATGTTATGGCAATGATTTCATATCGAATGTTCGTTTTTAGTTGGGGCATGGTTCTTTGCTTGTTAATATACACTCTTTCTTTCAAATATCCCCAAAGAAAACTATTAGGCCATGTTATATCCGGTGAACGCTATATATTGTTCATATATACTGATTCCTAAGGTTCCACGTTCGTACAAATGGCCGTATCAAAATCCTTCCATCAGAAACTTTGCGTTGTCCTTATTTTTATTTTAGACCATGTTTGTCCTGTTTTGCTTATTTCAAATTAGCCTACTCCAGGAATCAGCGGTTCTTCCTCTTCTTCTGTTACCTTGACGATTCCAAACAATTGCCTTCTTCCATATAAAGGGTCCGCCAAATAACTTTTGTTTTTTGAAAATGCTATAAAAAAACTACTGAATATTTTCTCAAATTTCTTTTTTTATTTGAAAGAACAATCCTTCCGGCTAATAATGGAAAATAATTTTATTCAAATGGCGTCATACCAATGTCTTTATGCAAAATTCGTCTCAAAGATGTCTCCGAAATGTTCAATTGTTGAGAACGACGGTGAATTGGCTTTCTGCCACAGCAGCAATATTCGCGGGTGTACGCACAGTTTTTGGCTTTTCACGCTTTGGTTTATCGATGAGGATGCCAGTTTCTTTCACTTTTTTCACAAGATAACGAACATACAAAGCTGACGGTGCTTCCCTTCTTCCAAAATCCGTACGCAATTTTCGCACACATTCTGCAACATTACCATGATTTTCAAAGTAATGGTTCAATATTTCCCAGCGGTGTCCAAGCGTATACACAATCATATTCGTTCAGGGGAGGGATAAAACTAATTATCTGTCAAATCAGACATGAGCTAAGTGTTACCATTCACGAAAAAAAGCACTAGTTGAAAAAAAACGTTAGATGGCGGACCCAAAAAAAACGTTAGATGGCGGACCTATATCATCATGAGGCTAAATATGGCCAACCCAGCTCCATTTCCCTTTTGTAGTTTCTATACGGATTGACGTTTCGCCTGTTCTTTTTTATATTTAGGTCTCTATTGGAAATTATATTCGGCAAAAGAAGTCGCAAGATTTTTCACAAGTAACGGTTAATCATCGGCATATGGTGGCCCAGTATAATCAACGTACACCTATAAACTCGAACCTTTTGATTTGTTCGCCAGCACCATAAGAAATCATAGAGCGAGAATGGCGTTTAAAAGGTGATATACATGGAAGACCTATCACAATATAGCACGACAAGCATTAAGGTAGAGTCCACAAGGTAGTCGGCGACCAGGTGCTCCCAACAACACCTGGAGGAGAACCATTGGTGATGAGCTGAATTTAACCAATTATAATTGGAGTGACATCGTCTGAGAAGCCAATAACAAAGTTAGATACTGCGGGAGAGAAGGATGACGAAAGAAAAAGAACGGTTAATGAATATATGCCGGCATTGCATGCCGCTTGCAGTAGTGTTCGAGGAATCACATCCATATAGCAGGGTAGAGCGAGTATTTGAGAAGAAAAGACGAAGCTTAGTACCTGTATTTATTTGTGGTGATTTCTACACTCTTTGTTTTGCCTTTTTATGCGATATGCAATATCATCACTTGAGGCACCTGTGGCAGATATGATGCTTCCTTAATAGCAAAACGATTGCACATCTAGAGCTCTATATTGCTGATCCTGAGCTTAGAGAGATTGGTTATATTGATACGTAGAACTTTAGTTTCGTCGAAGTTTTTATGAAGGAAATAACGAGTTTGTCCAATATTTCCCTGACCAAAGCTATTGAGACACCGACAGTATGTGCTGTGGCTTTATCTAATCGAAACTACAAGGTTGGAATGTTTTCCGCATCTGGTCTACAAAATTTTCCAACACTGTTTGATATGCACCACCGTTGACAGAGATAGAAGCATCAATGTCATTTTTAAAATATCCTTTCGAACGATGCACCACCCCGAACACTACAACAATAAAGTGGATGTAATTGCCGCTGCAGTTTAGCTTGTTGAAGTAGCCATTTAATAGGAAACGTGGATCATCGCTCATTATCAAATCGTGAACAAATTCTGGAAAAATGTATTGTTTGTTTTAAAAATATTACTAAATTATATAAGAAAGTGTTTTTTTCCAGTGTTTAAAAAACTTAAGTCAAAAGTCGAACAGTCGCAAAATTTTAACTTTTCAATGCTTTTACTTTTGTCTGCTTTTTAAAATCAAACATTGATTGTGTTAAAACTTATGAAACCAATCGGCAGTCGTGTGCTAAGTTTTCTTCTGCTTTTGATAAGTTAAAAAAATCAAAATCACAAGCAGTGTCTTTGCTTTTGAAAGTTGTCAGAAGTCGCAGTCCTAAAAGCAGGCAGTCTTTTAGTTTTGTACATTTTTAACAGAAAAATATTCTCTTTTCTCTTCTGTATTTTTTTTACATTTATAATTACTCACACACAGGGGTGCCAGATGGTGTTGGTAAAAAATCGGCATATTTTCAAAAAAAAAAAAAAAAAAAAAAAATCGGCAAATTAAAAATGTCTATTTTAAACACAAAAAAACAAATTTTAAATAACAAAATCGAATAATTCAGCATTAGATATAAAAAGTAAACGTTTTACAACGGCTTATGTAAATTTATATATTGTAAAGTTCAGCCCTATTTAATTATATTCAAAGAAAAATTCAATGAAGCGGATTTTAGCGATACGGAACAAATTTTTTTTTTTGGGATTTATAAAAAAATATTTTTAATTATTCTAAACATACAAATATTTTTGTCAAAAACTAAAAAATAAATGCTATGGCGTTTTGGGCGATTTTTGACATTGAATTTGGTGAAAAAGTTCAAAATGAATCTGACAACCCTGATTGGGACTTATAATTTGCAAATACAAAGAACTTTTTGCTTCTGCGACTGTTTGCGACTTACAAAAGCAAAGAGATTGATTTTACTTTTACTTGCGAAACTGTTCAAAAGAAAAGAAAATCAAAATCACAATTTTTAAAACAACTGCTGGCAAAAGTTTCGTTCAACTGCTTGTTTTTCGTTTTGTGATTTTGCTTTGACTGAAACTGTTGTTAATTTCAGAATCACAAGCAGAAGTCAAATCAAAAGAAATGAAAGGTTTTGCAGTTTTTTAAACACTGTTTTTTTCATATGAAATTGTTAATTCAAATTAAATGCTAAAAAACCTAAACAAGGAAAAAAATAATATTTAAAAAAGTTCTAAAGAATTCAAACTATACACCTTATTGGCGCCACCATTACAAATAGATTTTGTTTATTTAAGGCATGGATTTCTTTCCGTGTACAATGTACATCCATACAAACATACTACATGAGCAAAAAAAATATGCAAGGCATATGCTAAACTGCTTTAGTTAACAATAAAATAAATAAATTGCCTTGAAAAAATTTAACTTTATAGAGAATACGAGTATTAAGGAACACTAGAAAATATATAATACATACTTTAAATATAAAACTCTATTATTAACGAGTAACTAACAACAAGTAGATACTTCAACCGTTTTAAAGGTACGAGTATTTTAAGAAAAAAAATAACCCCACCTTCAACGTCACCACTACCATTAACCCTTCTTCAATTACAGACCTAAAGAAAAGCAGGAGGAATTAAGTAAAGGGTTCTGCAACAATAATAAGCAACATCAAGTGTATTAAATTATAATTATTTTGTGCATGACATAGAATCGTGAAACATGCCTAATGACACATTTGCCACACCGACAAGCAAAAAATTTTAAGAAACTTTTTTTTTTTTGTTTTTGAAAGGAAACCATTCAACCTAAACCATACAGCTCACGTATCCAATAGACGTTACGATATAACAGCAACTAGAAAGAACAATAAAAACAAAATTCTCATTATTTTAAGATTCCCTGAAATGGACAAAATGAAGAAGTTAAAAAACAAAACAAAAAACTGTTAACAAAAAAGCCGACAGCCCGGCATTTAAATATATGTACAATATATTTATTTACATGCTGAGAAAAAAAAAGGGAAAAACGGAAATTGTGTATTTAAAAGAGTGTATGCCAACATTTAATTCGTGCTTTTTGTTGTTATTAAATTTTGGCAAGAAACTCACTGTATGCACAGTGTTTTTTGAGGGCAACTAAGGGCAAAATTGTACAAAAGCTTTAGAATAATATGAGTAGAAGTTCAACTTCATGGGCTTACTATTCTAGTGCCATTTTAAGGGTTAAAAAAGTTTAAAAAAACAGCCAGGTATAGAAAAATAATCGTGTAAATGATACTTTATACTAGAGGTTCGGGAATAAAATTTTAAAATCACTCACTACAGTTGCAAGCGTGCATGGTCCTATATCAAAAAACTATTTACCAACGACTTCTAGCTGGGAGTTCCCAAGAAAAAACACAAAAAAATTTACGTTGAATTTGCTACAATTAAAATAAACAAGGAAGAAAGTACTGTCGGTCCAGCCTCACCATATAATACCCCTTACAACAATATTAAAAAACAAATGTTCCAGAGTGTTCACTATTTGGGACCCATGGGCAATGATGGACGCCCCAGAACATAATTATGTTATGAGGTTAAGAGTCGTGTAAAAGTTCTTTGTGCAGAATATTGTTTAGATACATATATTTCTTCATTGTTTTCGACATGTTTTTCTATTTGTAGGCGCATTCTGTAGGGAAGGAGAGGGGTAGAAAAAAGACATGAATTTTGTTCTTCGTGATTTTTCTAATTTTCTTTTACTTTCATTTACAATTTTGCTATTATGTCTCATTTTCATATTAAATTATTCAAATAAAAAAATATTTTAAGACTACAATAAAAAAGAAACATGTCTCCAAAGTCATCATGTAAAAAGATTTTGATAGAAGCTTAAAAAGAAAATTGAAAAAAGACATGTTTTAAAATTACCGTGTAATAGCCGCCTAAGTATATGAGATTTTTTGCCTTTAAGCGATTTTAGGATGGGTGGATGGGAGTTTATATGGGACCTATGATCAATTCTAAACTTACCAACACAAAATTTTAGCACGATATAATAGCTATCGTCCTGTTACAAAATGTTATGCCAATACCGACATTTATAAGGATCTTATGGCATTAAAAGCTTTTTAAGGAAGTAGTTTCTGTATGACAGCTATGATCAAATATGGAGCGACGATTAAGATTGTAATAAAATGAATTTTGACCGATTTTAATCTAAATATCAACATAATAAGATGGTTTATGATCGCAATGTATGGGGGATATTCCAAATAATGGACTGCTTGTCACCATTTTCAAAAAGCTTGTCCTTGTGACAATTTTTTTTTTCTTATGGTAATACCGCAAAGCTCTACGCTTGTATGCAGGAGACCAGAGTCTTTGACGGGAATCAAACCCTCCAGCGCCGCACTGGTAGACTAGCTCACTACCAACTAGCCCTACGTATCAAATTTTGTATAATTATCTCGTATAATTATCTACTTTGCACACAAAGTTTACCTAATCCGTCAGCCAACTGGCCAGCAAGTTGGACGGGCATCGTTTAACCGAATCCAAAGTGGGCTTAAGTCGATCAGTATACTAAAATGTTGGTCTATGGCCAATATTTTAAGGTATTACAAACATCAGCAAAAACTTATTATTCCCTCACCACTATTACGGTGTGGGTATCATAAAAATATGGTGGGGGAATAAAGCCCCATTTCGATTAATGACGTCTTAATGGTTGGAAGGATCATATCTGTACCTGGACACCGCATTGTATAGAACTCGTTATGTTAATTATGGGTCACTGCGTTATGGAAAAAAGAAAATGCCCCCGTAATTACATCGTATTATTTAAAACTTAAAAAATTTTATAGAACAATTTTATTTTCTCTCAAAATCACTGTTCCCCACATTTCGTTTAAAAATGAGACCTTCAATGTTGGTAACAGGCAGCAATTAACTACAAACAATGTTTTATTATAAAAAGGGAGAATTTCCTTTACTTGCCACTACTTTAATTTTAATAATTCCCCCTTTTTTATTACAAAATGTACAATTTAAAGAAAATTTAATGACTAGCCAGAAATGTGTGCACATTAACAGTGACAAACAAAATTAAAGCAACACTTTCTTAAAACAAATCATTTAAACAGAAAAATTAAAAAATAAATACTTCAAAGCATTTAATATCAAAAGAAATCTTATAAAAAAAATATATAAAATTTATATAAAAAGTCGCAGGGAAAATGTTAATCCAATTATTTAACTAACTGTAAAGACTTGTTCTACTTACTATATGCAAGTATTTGCCGGCAAGCCGGAATAAAAAATTAAGGAAAAAAGATACTGCTGGCTGGCATGCTTTAACTTTTTATCTTGCCAACGAGTGAGGGCGATTAGACGTGGTAACTAACAGACAAAAAAAAACACACTAAAGTAATGTAATCAGAGTCAATGTAGGAAAATGTTTACTACCACCACCACCAGCAGCAGAAGTAACAAGACAAGGGGAAAAAACGAAAACGAATTTATAAAAAGGGATTGCAATGAACGTGTGCGGCTGACTTTGTCCTCATTCAAGCAAGAGTGCCAAAGTTACGTGAGGTTAGTTTGTAATTAATCTTTATTTTACTTTTTGTTGCTGCTTCTCCGTCCTTCTTTCTTCTTCTCTACAGATAAAATTACTTGCTCTATGGTAAAAGTTACATGAAATAATTCTAACAAAAAAAAAAAAAAATATAATGTTACAATTTACTTTCTTTATTTTCTTTTTGAACGGAAGGAAGGAAATACATAAATCTGTGCGTGTAGATGAGTTTGTACATCACTGTTAGCTTCGGAGTGTGTGTGTGTGTGTGTGTTGGGTTTTGTGGGTTTCAATGTTGGTTTATTTTAGTATTAATTGGATTTTAATAAAAACACACAAATATGATAAAATTATCAAGGTTGTTTTTTATTGTACAAAGGAAAATTTGTTTTCTTTTCAATTGTTTTTTTTTAAATTTTTTTACATTTCCTTTGTTTTTACTTTAAAAGTTATGAAAACGTTTTTATTAATAGAAAATAATATTGAGTGCTTTAAAAAGAAAAGTTTTATTTGTGGATTTTCAAATTAAAAAAAATAAATAGTTTAAGGCTGCTTCTAGGGTTTGTTTTATAACTGGACCTTTCACCTCCCGATAAATTAGCAAAGAACTGTGAGTTTCCCAGAATCTTGAGAATTTGCGCTCTAAGAAATAATAAAAACAAGTCTAGTGCTATATTTTTATTTATTACAAAACATGTCTTATAATTATAGAACAGGGATATATATAAATGTGTATGTATAATATTTAGTTAAATTAAAATAAAGAATCATATACAAATTTTAAATAACATATAAAAATTATTTCTAAAAAAATCAAACAAATGTTTAGTGAAATGCATAGTGTTGCTGTTGAGTTCATAGTTAGGGAGTTTGCAATTAAGTTCCAAAGACGAATATCAATTATTATGAACTGCCATTCAGACAAGTGCGGCCATTTTAGCATTTTTGCAGCTAAATTTACATTTATTTTATATATATTTTACATAAAAAAGCTTATTTAGCACTATTTAAAATATTTGGACGAATAGTTTTATTGATTTCAATTAAATTTTTTTATAAACTATAATAAATTTGGACAAAAAATAGTTGTACCCAAAATGAATTTTCCTACGAAAATGGATAATACTTAAGAAACATCTTACCTGCCTTTTTTTAAAAAAAAAAATAATTATTCAGGAAATATTAGAAATTCCCCCATCATGTTGATTGTAAATATTATTTGCCTTTTGATATTACGATATAAAAGTCAAAGACATTTCAGTTTGTATTCAAATAAAAATTCTTTAGTGTAAATGTTTAAAAAAAATTTTGCTTTAAACTGCTAAAAAATAATAATTTTAAAACTTCAACTTTTCTATAACTTTCAACTTAAAGCTTGGTACTCTGTTCAGTATTTCATGCGAAATACTGTCAAACTCAATATAAAAAAAAAATGTTGATAGAGTTGTACTCTTTTTATATTAAGAAAAACATTCGAAATGTTTATAGCTACATATTTTTTTTTGCGTGCGAAACAAGTACAGCTCATATTATTTCGCACGGAATTTTAAGCAACAACTTATCATTTTTTGTAATTTTGTATTTTGTATTTGTAAAGTGGTTTTTATAACAACCGTTTCACTAAGAAAAATGTAGAAAACAGCTAAAATTAATAATAAAATAAAATTTTGTGGTGTTTTGATTTTGGAAAATTAACAAAAATAATATTGTTTTATTTTTTTTAATGTCAATTAAAAAACATGATTTTTTTACCTTCGCAAAACGATGTTGTATACTTGGAAATAATAAAATCGTTAAGTTTTGAAAAATCGCGAGATAGACACTATTTATACATGTCAAAATTTTCGTGTAAAGTAATCAATGTTGCTCAACATTTTTCGCAAGTTCGAACAGAGTACTTGGCTTTAAAAAATAAAATGATCTTAAAAATTTTGTATAGGATAAAAATAAAATCGTTTAAACTTTGCATGTATCAGTGGTTTGAGGGCCCCCTGTTTTAACAAAATATACTCTCTTGTTTAAATATAACCATTTTTTTCAATTTCGTTAAAAAAAATAAGTCACTAAAATGTATTTAGTTTTTAATAAAATTTCATACTGGTAATACATTTTTAACAAAAATCATGAAAAAAAATTTGCATTTTTTTTAGCATTTTTTAAAATAATTTTTAGCATTTTTTGGCTATGTCTAACGCCATATATAGCTGTAAACATTTTTAATATTTGGTCATACTGATACTGATTCAGACACTAAGCTGTGATTGAGATGAAATAAATGGGTTGATGGGTGTATATGATTTTAAGCAAAAATAAGAGAGATACTCCAAGATTTATAGTACGGCGGTATGTGACCACACCTTTCCAAACCTGTTCAATAGTGTAATGCTTGTGGCTGTAAAATGAGTTGGTGTAATTACATTGACTTCCAATAGTTATCATTGCATCTTTAAAACGCGTCTCATTCAGAAGATTGGAATTGAGATCGCCGGTAATTATTATGTATGTATGAAACAAGTAGCATCAGCTTGTCGATTGGGAGGAGGAAGAGGAAAATCCCACTTAAATGCATTCAATTTTGTCTTCTTTATCATTTTTGGCAATTTTTCTGTGGAATATATTATTTTTAACGTAGACGGAAACACCACCTCCTATATAAACCCTGTCAGAATTAAATATTTTGTATCCATCAATTCTAAGTACAGATTCGGATTCAGCGCAACTCAACCCGTTAGAAAAGTTTACTCTATTCTTTGGGTTAAACATTGGTTGTTACTATTAAAATAATTTATATTTATTTTTATAAAGTTTTAAACGTTTTTTTTTTTCAAAAATATTCTGAAGTGTTTTCCGCTATAAGCAAAAACTTGACCACCTTACTATTACTCGGTTAATTAAGTTAGAATATAATATGTGATTGCATTTGTTACATTTTATAAATGATTAAATAAATATTTACATTTATTTCTTTTTTTTTTTTAATTTTAACCACTAATAAAATCACTTGCGACCTTCATAACTTCGTAATAAAATATAAATCTTCTTTCCCTGTCGTAATCAGCAGTCTATTGAATTTTATACATGTACATAAAATAGAATTTAATTTAAATATGAATTTCAATATAAATCAAAGTAATTTGTTTTAAATACTCATTGTCTGTCTGCATAAAAGAGCTCGTGTTATGAAATTAAATAACGAAGTGTTTGTAATAGATTTTATTTCCAATGATAAAGATAATCATCATTACTATGAAAATTGTGTTTCACAAGTACGTTTGTACAAATGCACGCTAGCAGGAGAAGAAGTACGTACTCGAATGTTCAGTTTCACATAAAACCATAAATGGAAAAAATTTGTTTTTCGGTATTAATACTGATATTTAGTGTGATGATGTCGGTGGTAGTGGAACTACATTTTCTTTGTATATTGAATGGTTTTTATATTCACACCACAATAGTGGGGAGGGTATTATGCGTTTGTGCTGATGTTTGTAGCACCTTAAACTATTGGCCTTAGTATACCGATCGATTTAGAATCGTCCGGCAGCTTTGCTGTCACAATGTTGGAGATAATTTGACGTATTTTGGAATAGAACCAAGGCCCAGAACCAAGAACCTCCCATACAAATACTACTCCAAAAATAGCTTTTAATGCCAGCACTTCCTTAAAAAATTTTAATTGATCACCAAATTTATACCAAATTCATAATATCAAGCAAATAAGTTGTTGATTTTACACCTTTTACCAAAATGATTATATTGATTACTAATAATTGTAAAATTGTATTTATTCTATTTTTTCAATAAATGATATTTTTAATTTTAATTTAAAAAAAGGTCAAAAAGATGCCATTTCAAACAATATGTTAATTTACTTAATTAAATATTGACAATTCCCAACGACAATTCTACAAGTTTAAATTATTTTATTTTAAACGAAAAAGTCAATTAATATTTTTTGATATTTAATAATTATTTAAAATAAAAATTTATTTCAAAACAACTTAAATATTAATTAAATCAAAATTAAATTTAAATTGACTCTTATTCGACCTTAAACAAAATTTTTAATAATCTTGAAAAAAATCACTGAAGAAGGCACTCAACGGACTGCCGAAATATTGTATTTAATATATTTTATATTTTTTATAAAAAAAAAAAAGAAAAAGACCTCAAGCTTAAATAAAAGGATTATTCAAAATTAAATTTTTAATTTTCTTTCAACTAAAAAAATAATTGATTCAATTATCACATTAATTAAATTAAAGTACTTTTTAAACCATTTTTTTAATTGATAAACAATTTTTTTCTGTGTAAAATTTGGTGACAGTAATTTTGACAACAGATTCTACACACAGAAAAAAATCAATGTAAAATCATCGAAAACTGGGCTGATTTTTCATTTTTCGGTAGTGTTTTGCTTCATAGTTACTTCATGTTAATTTAACATGACAAAACCATAACTTGTAAACCTAATGCTTTTCCTTTAAAATAGCTATTATTCATGTTAATTTATACCTCCAATAAAATTAGAGCAAAATGACATTGATATCGAAATTACACTATGATTTACGTTGAATGAAAGTAATTTCAAGTTAAAACGGCATGTATTTGAATTTGATTCTACATGAAATCAAATTGGATTACTTGTGAAATAACAGTGAGAAGAAGCTACAGAGACAAGAAATGTATTTATTTAAGAATAATTCTAAACACTCCTGTAACACATGTTTTACATTTTTTGTATTCCCCTTTGTTAACAGAAGCAGTTAAGCCTATAGTACACGGCATGTAAAAAGACACATGCGCATGTGGTTCTGACGTAATTTTGACGTCAATGCAAAGCCACAATAAACATTGCGTGTTGTGTGATGACGTCAAAATTACGGCAGAACCACATGCGCATGTGTCTTTTTACATGCCGTGTACTATAGGCTTTACAATTTATAAGACACCAGCAGAATGGCCCGATATGTTTTCTTCGTCATTCTACTTTGAAAATTTGATGTATTTAGCTTAAAAACTATAACAAACAGAATACGGGAATTTTTCTTCTTTTTTTAAATTATTTTAAACACGAAAAAAGGATGTTTTTCTTCATGAAGTGTTGTTGTTGGTTCTATACAAAACAAGTAAAACAGGCTTTTATGGATTCAATATTGAGCAATGTTTTTTTAACATCTTTCATTTAAAATTAATATAAAACAATGACAATTTTAGATAAAGACCATGCTTTTGCATGGGGTATATATAACTGTGTCATTCCGTTTGTAATTTCTACAATATTGATCTTAAGAGAAGTAAAAATCCGGTTGTCCGTCTGTCCGTGTGTATGTTGAAATGGGTTTTCCGAAGATCCCATAAAAGATTAGGACTAAGTTGTTATATATTTATGTCCCATATACACCGTTAAAGTTTGCTCTTGAAAATTTGTCAATAAATGGCTGATATATGAGCAAAAACGTCTACCTCTAATTTTTCCCATAAATCCATTGTTTTATATTTTAAATTTTTGTATATTTGGAGACCGGCAAATTTGGTACGGGCATTTTGCTTATCAATACAAAAACTCTCTAAAAAATGGGCGGTATTGGAGAAGTGGGCGTGGAACTTCCCATACAAAGACATTATAAATTTCTGTGTATCTGGAGAACGAAAAAAGCTAACATTTTCAAATTATGTACAAACATCTCGGATATCAATACACCGCATTCCACAAAATGTGGGTGGGATTGGAAAAGTGGGAGCGGTAGCTTCCGTAAAGAAAACATACATAATTTTAATTTTAAATTTTTGGGCTATCATATGATCTAAAGATACGTCTAATATATCAAGAGATCAGAAATCTTTAGTAGAACATATTTTGTGAAAAATTCGGAAAAATCGGTTTGGCCAAAATATAACTTTTTTTTAATAATATGCATTTTATGGAAGCGTAGATCTTCCCGAGGCCAAGTTTTATAATCCATGTAAATGGTAAATTTCTTCCTTAAGACGTCAGTATATAAATCTGCGAAATCGGTTAAAAAATGGTTAAGTTATTAGCAAAATACTCCAAAAATTGGCCAAAAAGAATCAAAATTTTTATAAAACCTAAAATTTTGGAGCTGTTATATGACCTTCGGATACGTCTTATATATTAAAAGATCGGAAATCTTTAGTAGAACATAAAAAAAAGTTATTACCAAAATAAATTTTTTTTATGAAAAATATCTATTTTCGGGAACCATAGATCTTCCCGAGTCCAAGTTTTATTACCAAGATAAATGCTAAATTTCTTCCTTAAGATGCCGGTATATAAATCTGTCAAATTGGTTGAAAAACTTAATCTTTTTTTATATAATTCAGTTGTATTTCTTTTCCTAACCCCAATATATTTTATTTAAAACTTTCTGGGAAATTAATAATCTTTTTCTTAGAAACTAACAATTTTCGAAGAAGTCACACAAAGGCGTGGCGAAATATTGGTGAAAATAAAATTAATATATTTATACAAAAAACACTTAAAGCTTGAAAAAATTAATAAAAAAAATTTTGAATCTGGGAATTATTTATTTTTCATAAGTTACTTTATTATATTCACCATTTTTTATTTTTCAAATTTATTCTATGAGCTTAATTTCAATTATGTATTTTATAAAGATTTTTTGTAAAAGTTATATTCCTTAAATTTTGAGGTATGACTTTATACACTACCAGACTATTATATTGTATCTTCTTGTTACATTTTACCTTAGCTATCCTTTGGATAGCAATGAAGTTATTGTATGAACAGAAAATATTCCATTATTAGACACCAGCAGAATGAAATGCATTTTCTGGACCGCTACGGCCTTCGTCAGAATTCTTTGTGTCACACTGAATAGTGATACTTTATAAATTGAATGTACATACAATATACTTCATTGCTATCCAAAAGATAGCTAGGGTAAGTAGTGTATAAGGTCATTGCTAAAAATTTAAGGAATAGAACTATTAAAAAAAGTTTTATAAAATACATAACTGAAATTTAGCTCATAGAATAAATTCGAAAAATAAAAACTGTTGAAAAAAAAATTTATAATAAAGGTCGAATATGATACAATATATATTAATTAATTTTATTTCGTTGGTTTCAAAAAGGGTCATAAACACCCTAAATGCTCCTTAAATAAGGCAAAATGTAAGATTTGTTACACTTTATAGAGTTATTACGAGTATTCCTTTAAAATTTTTAAAAAATAAGAAAAATAGTTGTGAAAGTTTTTAGTAATGAGAAATGTGAGATAAATTTGGAATGAATTTCATCCAGTTATTTTATTAAATACAGTACAAATACAGAACACCTAAATACTGAATAATTTTGAATAGAAAATCATTCGCACAGAACAAAGCTCTAAAATACGGAACTGTTCTGTATAATACAGAACGGAACTTCTAGCGGATCCATGATTGCCCATAAGTCATAAATTGGATACACTCTAGAAAATTTGTCTCTAAATTATGTGGTGTAGAGTGTTATATGGAAGGGCTGGACCGACTATACTTTCTGACTTGTTTTGTTTTTTTCCAATAAAACATAGTACTATAATACTCTTTTTTAGTATACTTTTTTAGATTATATAGTATGTACAGGGGGCTACCTAAAAGAAACAAAAAGTTTTAATGAATGAAGAAAAAATATCGCGTTATCGCTGCCCACTCTTAAAATTATATAGTCGCGGTATTTAAATGACATCTTTAATGGGCTTCTGACCTTCTTTTCGGTTATATAATAAAAATATATTATTTTTTTCGTTTCTGTTTGTAGTTTTTTACGTACACATGTTGTTTTTTAAACCCTTAAAGATATAAATCAGAAGCGGTTAAATCCAGTTAATGCAGCGGCCAATTTAAATCGCGTCGGTGTACTCGTTGCGTTAAAACACTTGACCTTTGGTTTCCGAAACAAAATTTAGTTTTTAAAATTTCTTATTAAATAGGGTTTCCTTTCCATTTCTTATTTCCCAAGTCTTCTTAACAACAATCTGTAAACTTAAAAGAAAATAATTTAAAAATACATAATCATTTTAAAGGTTTTACAACGATTCCTATTTTCTAATGGGCCACCCTGTACTTTTTTTTTTTTTTTTGTCTGGAAACACTTTATTCATTCATCTACAGCAATATTTAATTTTTTTTTTTTTTTTTTTGTAAATTTTATTGTTTTGTCTGCAAAATATAAAAAATGAAAATAAAACTGCCGTTGAGCTAAAGTGCATTTATGTCATTGAGAAAAACAATCGTAACGCCTCTTGAACGTTGTGATTATTATTGTTATTTCTACTTATAATGCATGCCACAGCAATTTCTATATTGTTTTTTATTTTTTGCCTCTTTCTTCTTTGGTTTTTTTAAGTATGTTGGAGTACAATTCAAATGTGAAGAATCCATTTTTTTAGGTATTACATTTTAAAAACAATCCATACTTCAAATATGTGTAGTTGGTATGTACTCTGTTGTGTAGGAAAGGTATTATGGATTTAAAAACACGTTGATTAAATTCAAAATTATAGTACAAATTGAACTGATTTTTTTTGGCTACAGGGAGATATTAATGTCAAGAATGTTAGCCCCTTCAAAGATTCCATTGAAATGTAAAAAAACCACATTTCGTAACAAAATTGATCTTGTTGGTGACTCCACGTTTCATAATAAAGTTGGCCAAAAAGGTACCAACATTCCTTACAAGAAATTTGCAAAATTTTATTCAATAAGATGACACGTTTTAGTGCATAATTGGTTTGAATCAGCCCCCATGTTAATTGGCATCTAGTAGCGGAAGGGACTGCAAGGAAAACTTGGATCCACGGTAGTATTATAAGGGGTATTGACTGTAGCAGCGACTACATCATTCCATCACAACATCAGACTGGTTTTTAATAGAAAACCGCGTATTACTCTAGAGAAGGACGGCTGGTTGGCGGGACTCCGATCTAACTACAGGATGAGGGAGTTGGAGCTGCAGTTAACTGTCAGGAACTGTGTTTTCGGGAATCTTATAAGCTTCCCGGTTACTGTAGTATTTTCCAGGCGGAAATCTTTGCGGCCAAAAGACTTGCTGCCAACAGAAGGGTACATATATATTGGGTCCGAGGCCCCCAGGCCATAGAACGAGGTGGCAGACGAATTAGCGAAACTGGGGGGCTCAACTACCGTACAACAGAGTAATTGACATTCAAATTCCAATTCGTAATATTAAGAGAGATACAGACTCTACTATACAGAGGAAATCTGAGGCAGTTTGGAAAAACACAGAAACGTGCAAGGTATCCAAAGTTATGTTGGGATCCTATGAGCCAAAGTCTACTGAACTTCTAATGTCGCTACCGAGGAGTGAATGTAGGCTTGTCGTAGGTTTTATTACGGGTCACGGCAGCAAACGGGTGGACGGCAGTAAACACCAAACGGGCGGGGCAACTGATTAGTGGCAATTGTAGATTCTGTGGGGTACCAGAGGAGAAAGAGACGGTGGAGCATATACTCTGCTACTGTCCGGCACTCATACTCTCCAGAGCGAACAGTCTATGAGACCATTACTTCCAAGATCTAGGGGAAATCTCTGGAATTGGACTATTGAAACTCCTGGCATTCGCCAAGAGGGTCTGGAGTACTCATCACTTCGAATTAACCTTTTCAACTGAGGGTTATCGTACATTGTGGTAACGCTAGGGTCCAACTCGGTCTATGCGGGGTCTTTATGATGGGACACCTAACCTTATCTATGGCACCTATGTGAACTATGGTTAATTCTGGACCTTCCAATACAAAATTTTGCAATTTCGTGGCTTAACCTAATTCTATTAATAACAAGATTTATAAAGAATTGATGAATTGTATGAGAGCTATGTTCAGAAGTTGGCCTATATATTGAGCCTTTACTTCATTATTAAATAGGTCTAAATTTGTTTACAGTTTCATGATTCGAATAAACAAATTCATTAAAAATGTATCTAAATTATAACCTATGCACGTTTCATGACAAAATTTTCCAAAAAAAAAAGTACTCACATCATAAAAAAATTTATAAATCCAGGGTGTCCGCCGTAAAGGTATACTACTTTGTTTTGCCGCCTTTTTGGTAAACATTAGTCTTGACAGTTCATATTTGGCAGTCGTGAAGTAGACACGTGGCAAATTTATTATGACAAAATATTCGATAAACCAACGTGTTTTAATCGTTAACACATTTTATCACAATCAATCATCGATTACTGTGACGATGAGAAAGTTACGTGAAATTTTTGGGAGAAACAACGTGCCAACCAAACGCACTATTTATCGTGTAGTGAATGATTTCGAAGAAAGAGGGTCTGTAGGTGATAGGCACAAGCATGGACCACAACGTACTGCAAGATTGTCTGAAAACATTACTGCTGCTCAAGAAAGTGTTCAAAAGAATTCATCAACCCCAATTCGACGCCGTGCTCAGGAGTTTGGTCTTCAAAGAACAACTTTGGCCACAATTTTGCACAAGGATTTGCTTTTGTTTCCATTTAAGATTCATTTAACACAGGAGCTTCTTTCACAAGACCATTTACGCCGCCGTACATATGCCAATAGGATATTACAGCTCGCCCATCATAACCCCGATTTTCATTTGAATGGATATGTGAATAAACAGAATAGTCGGTTCTGGGCAATGGAAAACCCTCAAATTATTCATCAGTCACCTTTGCATCCATTAAAAGTGACAGTCTGGTGTGCAATTTGGTCAGGAGGAATCATTGGACCTTACTTCTTTAAAAATGAAAACGGCGTAACGGTAAATGTGAATGGGGAGCGAGATCGTGATATGATTGAGCCACAACTGCATGCTTTGGGCTTGATTAGCATGTGGTATCAACAAGACGGTGCCTAATCGCATACTGCTAGGATTACAATGGAATTACTGCGATACCACTTTCCACAGCAAGTTATTTCAAGAAATAGTGATGTTGATTGGCATCCACGTTCGCCTGATTTTCTCCGGATTTCTTTTTGTGGGTATATCTGAAAAGCAAGTTTTATGCAAACAAACCAGAAACGCTTGGGTAACTCAAACAAAATATTCGTGAAGAAATTAATTAAATGCCGCGTGAAATGTAATGAAAAATGTGCTCAAAAGGGCTCGCATTTGTGAGGCTAACAGAGGCGGACTTTTATCTGATATTGTATTCCATACGTAATTACCGACATTAAATAAAACATTTATCAATATTATTACGAAATTAGATTTGTGTTTTTAGAAATTAGTTATCTTGTAAATTATAGTTTTATGTAACAATATAATTTCCATTCTCTTTCATTTAATAAAAAATTATAAACAAACAAAGTAGTATACCTTCCCGGCGGACACCCTGTAGAAACCCCATTTAATGGCAAAGTTTGTCCCAATATATACACACGTTTAAGGGCATAATTGGTTTAGAAAAAGTGCGCAGTTTATTGGTATAATAAAAAACAGAACCAAGATTATTTGAAAAGTTAGAAGATTTTGTATTTGTATTTATATATGTATGTTTGTAGATCCACGTTGAATGGAAAACTTTGACTATTCAACGAACCGTCATGAATTTAAGCTTCATGTTGAAATTTGGCTATATCAGCACAACATTTTTGAAAACTTTTGAGTCTCATTTATCATTTTCATCTTACAAAAATAAATCAATAAAACACTTTTCTTTAATTCTATTGTTTTGACGTTCATATGTACAACAACGAAGTAAATTTAATCTGACAAATGATTATGACAATTTTGTGCGTCATTAATGGCAGTCAGTAACTGATATCATCGTATCTGACCTACAACAGTTAAAAGCGTACGAAATAATAACAAAGAAACGTCATTAAATGTTTTTCAAATCTGTTTCTGATGACCCCCTGCATACGACAATGATGTCCTTGTTGTGCCATTAAGAATTTTTATTATTGTTCTAATTGTATTTAACTGACATGCTCCGTACGAAGGGTAGAGCAACAACAGAAGTGGTTGGAATGCTTTCGTTGGTAATGTAATGAAATATTGTTGGGGGATTTCGTTCCAGAGAGAATTTTAAGGAAAACATAGAAAAAATAACTGCCAGAAAGATTTAATTTCATATAATAAAAAAGCTTTTTTTTTTTTTGTTTTCCAGCTTAACTTACATACATATGTGTTAAAACGCAGTATTCAGTCTTTAAATGTGTGTTTGAAAATTCGGACTTAATTACGAAAGTTACACCTTTACCTTAGTATAATACTGTATAATTGCTTAGAAGCCAAACAATTACAACAATGACTTTTACAATTTTGTTCTTATGTAAAGAGCCGATGTTGATTTTGAATTAAAAGCAAATTATTTAGGAAATTATTGGCATTTCTTTTTATTATGATGATATTGGTATGGTTCAATTATGTATGGAACAAAATGTCGGTCAAATGGCCGTCGCGACCTCAGCGGCACACGTCCATCCGATGGTCCAAATTTTCGATGACGCTGAGGCATAATTGAGGTTCTATGCCGTTAATGTTCCGAATTATATCATCCCTTAGCTCTTGAATTCTGGCTGGCTTATCGACGTACTCCTTTTCTATCAAATAACCCCAAAGAAAGAAGTCCAACGGTGCCAAATCACATGATCTTGGCGGCCAATTGAGATTTTTCGTTACCTGTGTGGCAGTTGGCACCGTCCTGTTGAAACTACGTATCGTCCACATTAATATCTTCCAATTCGGGCCATAAAAGGTTCGTTATCATCTCACGATAGCGAACACCATTCACAGTAACTGCCTGGCCGGCTTCATTTTGGAAAAAAATACGGCCCGATGATGCCGCCAGCACATAAACCGCACCAAACAGTTACTCTTTGTGGATGCATTGGTTTTTTTCGACAATCACTCTTGGATTATCATTCGCCCAAATGCGACATTTCTGCTTATTGACGAATTCACTGAAGTGAAAATGTGTCTCATCGCTGAAGATGATTTTCAGGAAATGCATTTTGATTTGAACGCCCATTTTTCTAATAAGCCTGAATAACTTTAACGCGTCGATTGTGTATCTTTCCATGATTCAAATTGAGTTAGTCTAAAATTGAGAAATGTCAAATGAAATGCAGAAAAAAAACTTGACTTTTAGGTGTGGTTCACATTCAACATCGGCCCTTGATATTTAACCACCCATTATTATAAATAAATAAACACAAACGGTCTTCATTATATCGTTTAATAATCTCGTAATCTGTGCAAACTGTACATTGCTATGCCCTCGCAAACAAATTTAACTAAAGAAAAAAATGTTAACTCTTCGTTTCTTGTTTTTTAATATAACCTCCAACACAACTAGTTGTGAAGAGGGTGTACTCAGTTTGTCATTCCGTGTGAATCACTTTTAATGTTCATCTAAGACCCCATAAAGTATATATATATATATATGTATACAGAATATATATATTCTGGCTCATGGCGTAATTCTAAGTCGATTTAGCCGTCTGTCTGTCCGTGTGTTGAACACACGGTTACTTTCGAAAAACTCAAACGAAAAGGACAATGTTGGTGTTAACTTGCTTCTAGTTATCCTGAGCAGTTTGGGATTGAAATCCGGCAAAATCGGTCCAGTAGGATAAGAGTTATGAATCCAGATATGGAAAAACCACCCTAAAAAATGTATAATTTTGTTACAAAAACGGACCCAATTGATGCACGGATTAATATAAGATTTTGCAGAAATTCATTTTATATGGCAAGAAATCATACCGTTAAATTTTCGTGAAGATCAGTCCATAATTTACAATCGGCTCCATATGAAGCCTACTCTCGTTTAAACCGCCTAGACCGTAACCAATGATACTATTGCAAAAATATTTGGTACGTTACAGATCAAATGATTACGATTGGAAGCACAACTGCTCTTGTTATTGATACCAAACAGAGCTCACTCAAAATGCATTTTATTTAACTTAATACATTTTTGCCAAACGTCAAAGAATTGCAACCCATTGCCCATTAAACTTTTACATTTTTTGGTTTTTGATTTGTTGTACATATTTATTTTTAATTATTTAAAATAAAGAAATTCTTTAAAATTAAATTGCATTTAAAAATACATTTGCCCTAAAGTGTTAAAATATATTTTATTTGTTTAGCTATTAAAGAAGAAATGGTTTGCGATAGGTCTGTTCCCTTATTTTTTTTTTTTTATTGTTAAATCATTCATATTTTTCTAAGACCTAAATAAATACTACATCGTAAGATTGTCTGTATCAGTCTTCACACAAAGAAAATGTGTAAGGTTTCGTATCAACTATAAAATTGTTTGCTTAAATTATCCAACCATTTGTCTAGCTGTCTGCCAGTCTCGATGGCTAAATGTCTGTCTGTATATCAAATGTTACTCGTTTATAATATTTTACTGTATTTTATTTAACTTTATTTTTTTTAATAGACCAGGCAACAGCTTGCTTATTGTAATTACAATTAAATCTATTCATTATATTGTACGTTATTTATAATTCTTGCTTATTCCCATTCCAATTCCCATCCTGTGTGAGTTTGAGCACTTAAAACATCAACCCTTAATACCCAATTAAGTGTTTTATTTTTTTTGTTTTTTGTTCTTTTCAATTGCGTTACTCTGCCTGCATTTTTCCTGTTTTTGAAAATGAAAAGACAACAAAAAAGGTCCTTTTATCAGAATGTCCTTTAACGACCTTTTTTCCTTCTGTCTTGGCATTATTTAAAATTAATATAAAAGATTGTAAAATTGTATAAACCTTAAAATTTCTTACTTAAATCCTTCACAGATGTTTTGTATGAAAATAATATGTTCTTTCCATTTGATTGCGTTTCTTGTTGTCTTTGTGCACTTGTATTGTTGTAGATTTCCTTAAAAAGGATGTATTGTGTAAAATATTTTTTAATTGATATCATATTTAATTTGCATTTATATGTATTTCAAAGCCTTTTTCTCTTTTAATCCTTATCTTAGTTGGAAAAAGATGATTTATACAATAATTTAACAATGTCAATCTGGCTGTAGCAATTCTATTTTCTTTGTTTTAATTGTATAAGACTGGGCTGTCACCGGCAGCAGGATGGAGTCTTGTAGAAAGCAAAGTTAACGAGGCAAAACTTTATAAAATCATGTTTTGTAATTTTTTGTTGTTATTATTTAGGATAAATGTTGTAAAATATAAACTTTTGAAACTGTATTGCTCTAAAAATATGTTAAATTTTAGAAGTGTAATATTAAATTAGGCAAAGTCTTAGTATATAAATCTTTCCTAAAATGAAAAGGATTTCGAAAGGGCCTTAGCAAATATGTAAATATATGTATTTGAATTTACTTCAAAAAATTTTATATATTATTTTTTTAATGTAAAAATTTAAGTTAAATGTATTTGATTGCTCATTTGATATATTCCACAAAAAAAAATTAGTCAGACAATTACTTTTGTATAAAATTGTTTATATAAATTTTGTTATACCACAACATAAACGAGTTTAATTCTACTAGGATGAACGGCTCGGGGTTTCCACCAGATTAAAACCCTGTTTTTCTGTTATTCTAAAATTGTATGTACAGCATTTAAAGCTAATTTATACACCGGTTATTAGCATGGAACTATAGTCTGTTATTTTAAAACAGCGAAAACATTTTGTATATAAGCATTTCCTTATATGCATATCCCGCTTTTATGCATCGCAATATAACCTAACTTTAATAAATTGCCTTAAAAAATATATATGCAAGCAGCGTTCTTAAGTTAAGTCAATTACAATAAAAACTGTACAAATCTTATTCCATCAAAACTAAATTTGTTAAATTTTAGTTAAACTGTGAATGTAAGATTATTTAACTTTAAATTAAGTTTATTTTAATTTTTATTTAATAAGACCAGCTTTTCTTTTATGCACATATACAATGCATAAAAGCGAGTGCATAATTAAGCGAGTTTTTAAAGTTGCATTTATCGTTTTAAAACACCAAAAAACAAATAATGCAAATAATGAATTGCATGCAAGCAATAAATACTGTCTTCAAAAGTTTCTTAAGAAAGTCCTTACACAGAATGACTCAATTCATATAATTTAATTGATAAAAAAAAACTAGTGAAATTTTTTTCTTTGTTAAAAGTTTCACTTAAAAATACAAAAAGAAAAAAAATAAATAACTTCGAAAATGGTTAAAGAAACTTAAAAGAATGGATAATAAGTTGTTTTGTTGTATCTTGTATACACGCAGAGTAAAAACATGTTTAAATATGGTCACCTCCAACAAAACTATTTTTAGACAACATTTTAAACATATTATGTTTAAATTTAACCATATTATTGTCACAGACAACCATATTATTGTTTATTTAGTCCTCCATCAAGAAGCCACAACCATATTATGGTTGCCTCTAAAAATGTTATGGTTAAATATGACAATAATTTGTTTTTAAATTAACAATAGTATTTTCCTCTTCTCCAAGAGCAACACGCCATGGTTGAAAACCAACCATGTTATTATAAGTGTTAAACATGTTTTAGTTATTATTGACCAAAACATGTTCGGAGGCAACCATAATATGGTTGTGCCTTCTTGATGGAGGACACATTTAAACATAATATGGTTGTCGGTGATAATAATATGTTTAAATTGACCATAATATGTTTACAATTTTCTGTAAAAATAGTTTTGTTGGAGATGACCATATTTAAACATAGTTTTTCTCTGGGTGTAATGTAAATGTTAATCTATCTATATCTATATATAAGGATATTTATTCGGTTAAGCGTTTATCAGTTAACCGATTAATTACTACCCGATTAACTGATCGGTTAATTAAAAATTGGCTATTTTCGATTAACGATTAAACCGGTTAATTCAGTCGATTATCCGATCAAACAATATTTTTAATTTTTTGTAGTATTATAAAATATTTTTTTTTTGTGTTTTTAATTATTTTTTTCGTCTCATATACAACAGGTATATGTTTAGAAAATATTTTTTCATAAAAATTAAGAAGCGTTCAGTTAGTCACCTTTCAAATAAGTGTTTGCCGTCAAGAGCTTTTTGTTTCACGTACTTTTTATATGTATGTGCTTAGTTATTTGTATCTTCTCATATCAATCTTTTAACAGAATTGACCGAAACAATTAGAAGTGTTTAAAATTTTAATAAATTAAAACATTGGCATAATGGAAGATTCTATATGTTAAGAGACATCCAGGAAGAGGACTGAGAAATAAGATATTCTGTATTATGGGTTGCTTTCGATTTCTCCAACATCTACGATTAATGAAAGAATCTTTTCAAAGCCAAGTTTTATCAAAACTAAAGAAAGAATCGCTTAAAGCCTAAACATTTAAACAAAATTATTTGTATAGAAATTATACAAATTATTTTTGTTATGTTCTTGTTTTTTTCTACTAAAAACACCAAATAATAAATAATTTATGCACTTTTATTTATTTAAATTTCTTAATTTATAAAAAAAAAACCGATCGATAACAAAAATAAACGATTATTAACCGATTAAACAAAAACATTGCTTAATTAATCGATCGATTAATCGATTAAATAAATACCCTACTATATATATATAAACTCTTGTGCCGTGTATGTACTCATAAACTCAAGAACTGCTGGACCGATTGACACCAAACTTGGACAATCAATTATCTCAGTCGGGAGCTTGATTTCTATTAAGTTTAATCCCTATAGGTTCGTTGTGGTTGTAATATTAATTTTTTTTAATTTATGGTACGATTTGGCTGAAATGCACAAAAAACATTTATTAAAAACAAATAAGTTTCCTGATAAAATTTTGACCCGGTATATAACGCTAGGGCCAAGTAGTTAACGAAATTCTTCATTTTAGTCTAATTTGCCGACACTTCAGAAGGTAAGTGGCGTCATGTTGAAACTCAGAATGTATGAATTTTTCCTCATGACAATTTGTTTTATGGATATTTAAAAAAAATAAATTGTCAAAATATAAAAAACATATGAAACATTGGTCAGAAAGTGGTTGCGAGTCTATCGGTATACTAAAAGCACAATAACCTCTCTACTATTATGGCATAAAAACACATTTGAGGGTAAGACAACGTTTGCCGCGCTTAGCTAGTACTTTTAAGTGGGGAATAGAATAGTCGCCGTAGTACAACGTAGCGTCAACAGAATACATATTTGTAGTGGTCGTTGCAGTTGAAGTTGAAGCTGAAGCGCAAAGTTCGAAATTTTGAACTTTGCGCTACAGAGCCTTCGTCAGCTTCAGTTACTACTACAACTTTTTTATTCTGTTCCAAGCCTTTCGGCCATTATTATAACTTTCTGTTAGTTAAAGGTACGATTTTGTAACACGTGTAAAATGTTTGCACTATTACAACTTTGCTTTAAACTAAATTGAGCGATATGTTAAAGGCAAGTTTATCCTACTGGATAGTCATAAGTAAAATTGAAATAATAAATAACTTGTTACATGTCCGACAAAATCCTACTTTAACTAACGGCAAGTTATTATAATGGCCCTTATAGTTTAACCGTTTTATGTTCAAATAAAAAAAAATTTAATGCCATATCTCAAAAACTAGAGCCAATCCGACAACACTGTGAACGCGATTCGATTCCTTTTCCCCAAATTAAAAAAGATCAACCATTGTCAGAACCAGCTTGACCAAATCTTGAAAATTTTTACAGCTAAAATGTGGCAAAAAGTGCTAAAATTTATTTAAAAAGAAATCTAAAAATAATGCTAAATTTTTTTTTTTTTTGTTAAAAATTTATTACCAGTCTGAAATTTTATTCGAGAGTTAATAGATTTTATTGACTTATTTTTTAACGAAATTGAAATAAATGGCGATATTTAATCAAGTGGGTAGATTTTGGTCCAAACATCAGATACATTAAAAAATGTAACACAGGTAGTTGAGATTAAATTTCATATTTAGGGGGCCCGAAAACCTCCGATACATGCAAAATTTAAACGATTTTTTTAATATGCTGTACAAAATATTTAGATCAATTTATTTCTTATAGTTAAGGAAAAGTTATGGCCAATTTTCAGGATTGACATTAAAACACATTTATGTTTAAAATCGTTTTAAATACAAAATCCTCTTCTTCACTAAACACTTAAATAAAACTTAAGTCACCGATGTGGTACATTTAAATTCGACTTAAGTTTCCATTGGACTAACTTGGCCTCAATATCACAACAATACAAAAACAACAGACAAAGTAATAACAACCAGCTATTTTTTGAGACCAATTGTAAATAAATACACTTTTTTATGATATTTTTTTGTATTTAGTAGTGCTACCATACTTTTATCTTAATTAAATAAGACAATTCATATAAAATTAAAAAAATCAATCTGTAATTAAATACGATTTAAGTTTTTATGAAAATTAACATAATATAGATTTAAATACTATCCTGAAAATTGCGCATAAAAGTTTTAAAATTATTATTTTTTCATCAGTTTATAGAATTTTGTCACGTACTTTAATATCGCAAGATCAAAGGGCAAATAATATAATATTCCCTATTTTGATATAAGAAGATATCATTTTCATACAGAGAAAATATTATCAATTGTTTGTTATCAATTGAAAAAATTGTTTAAAAAGTATTTCAATTTAATTAATGTGAAATTGAATCAATTATTTTTTTAGTTGAAAGAAAATTAAAAATATAATTTTGATTTAATAAACATTTTAGTTGTTTTGAAATAAATTTTTATTTAAAATGTTAATTAAATAACAAAAAATCTTAACTGATTTTTTCGTTTAAAATAAAATAATTTAAGCTCGTGGAATTGTTGAGAATTAATGAAATCAATGAACACATTGTTTGAAACGGCAAAGTTTTTTGATCAGTTTTTTAATTGAAATGAAAAATAAAATTCAAAAACATAGAAAGTTTTTACATTAATGACGATTTATTACAAAATTTGTGAAAAAAGACATCGTATAAAAGAAAACTGAAATTTATACCAGTTGAAATGAAAATAATACCGTATTACTGACTTAATGCTTTAAAACTGTATACAAAAAAAGCCCATCTATCTCCCTTTTAACTCACAAGCTATTGCCAATAAAAAAGCTGATTTGAAATATTAAAAAAATGTTCCCCTTAAATAAAATAAACGTCAAGTATCAAGTATTTCCATAGTAACACTTTTACAAATAGCATCCATCGCCTTAAGTACGCTGCTGCTTTTTATTCAAATTATTATAATTGAATATTCCGAATTGTAACTCCCGCCACAGTCATGAGAGCACTCACTCACTCGTACATACACATACATTTATTATAATGCATAATCCTTTTACTCTAAAAAAAATCACTTATCATTCATTTCTTTTATTTGTTTTTAAGTGAAATTTTCATAAATTGATGCGTAACGTTTGTTAAATAAATAAGTAAAATTATAAAACACATGTACCCATGCCAGAAAATCAATAAGAGGAGTGAAAACAAAATTAACAGCAACAAAAATTGCCAACGTTATTGTAATCATTAATATCGCTAACACCAATCTACCACCAACACATTTTCGAAATCATGCAGGCAGACTTATCTACATCTTTAGCCCCATCTATATATTTTTGTTTTGTTTTTTTGTAAGGACTTTGATAAAATAGTGCTCTTTCTTCCTTTTCTTTATTTGTTTGTTGTTGTTATTGTTGATAATCCCATGTACAATGTACGAATACTTCATATGTTTGCATGCTGGTTGTAATCCAGAGTTGAACTTTTGCACGTACAATTGAAATTTGGGAAATAAAATTGTACTTTTTAAGGGGACGATGTTACAAGTACATAATTTTGTAATACGCCAGCTCGACCATCTGATATCCTATGCAATATGCGAGTATAAATTTTCATAAGGCATGTGATCTATAAGCTTATCGCAACAACATTTTATCATTAAGATGTAAGACTTATTTGTTTCGATTTCGATTTTGATTTCCGGAGGGAGTCTTTATAGGACTTTAGTGGACTCTGTACTTATCAACACAAAATATTGTCTTAACATAAAGGCTATTATAAAAATAACACTTTGCAACAAGCAAAAATTCCCTGAATAAGCACCTTTGCTCCGCTATATTCACCGAACTGCAAAAATCGTTAATATTTCAAATTCTATGGTGAGGTTATTTTAAAAAAAATTTTTTTCTAAAATATGAGATTTTTAACGAGGCTGCTCCATACATCTTGTCGTAACTTTGAAACGAATAACTCTATTTTGTTATGCAATCCGTCAAAAAATTTTAATTACGTCAGCATAATTAAAATTTTGCCAGCTTCTTCAAAGATCTCAAATTTTAGTAAAAAAAAATTTTAAATAACCTTACCATAGAATTTGAAATAATGATGATTTTTGCAGTTAGGTGACCATAGCGGATCAAAAAAAATAAAGTGGTTACTTAAGGGGAAAAAAATTTCCCATTTGTTTTATAGTGTCATTAGTGATTTTATCTTGACATCAACATTTATTAGAGATTTATGGTGGTAAAAGTGATTTTCTGGAGTGTTGTTTTTGTACTACGTTAACCCTTAAGTGTATACCTGGGCTTGGCCGGGCATTTTTTTACTTTTTTCACTTTTTCATATAATTATTAAATATATTATAACGAAACTTTATGTATTTCTCAATCAGTGTTTTTTACAGGACAACGAGGAAAAGTGTAAATTTAAACACCGTGGGCGTGGCAATTTGCCTAATGAATATATTGTGCATATTTTATCCACCTGGGCTTAGCCAGGTCCTGCCATATTAAATATGTACTGCAGTAAATAAAATCAAAACGAAACGTATCAAAAAGTATACGCCAAGGCGAATTCATTCCAGGTAATCTCGGTAGTACAACAAGTACAACTCGTACAAAAACCACAAGCAATTTGTTTTTGTAAAATCATTGTACAATGTCAAAAACCGAAACAAATCAAAACAGAAACAAAGATAATAAACAAAATTTTGACATCCAACAATTATAAAGCTAAAGAAAAAAAGTTACCAGCAGGGCTTTTAGGATCACCTGTAATAAATTCGCCTTGGTATACGCAACACATAAAAATTCTTTCTTTACTTTAATTTCGAAGAATAATTCTAGTTGACAACAAAATTTTCTTACTACAGCCATAAGACTCGATACATATAAAAGTAGTCCCAGCCAGGCCCGGGGGTTCGTTAGTGTGAGTTTTTTTGATAGCCACAAAAAAGGCCCAGGTGGCAGTTTGTTCCACACAAATTAGGTGTATACTTAAGAGTTAAAGTATGGACTGACCGGAATTGCTTTAAAATGTTGTTGCAATTGATAATTTTTGTGCTAATTTTTACCTTCATACGAAACAAGTGAAAGTGCTACATTCGGCTATGCCGAAGCTTATATGCTCTTCAACAAAGTATTAAAAAGCCAAATGTTTCCTACACAGAAAAAAAATTACAACAAATTAATTGTCATATTGAATAAGATACTCGTCAATACAATTAATTTTCTAATTGAATTGAGGCACCAACAACCGAATTTGTAAATATAAAAAATATTTTTGTTAATTTAAATTCTTCACATTCAACAAATATTTTTAACACCAAATAAAAATTTTTATAATAAAATTTGTCATATTAATTACTAAATTTGTTGTAAAAGAAATAAATGCAAAAAAAAAAAAATGTTAATGTAATTAATTTTTTATTTAAAAATAATACAAATCTCATCGCAAATATCTTTAACATAAACAGCCCAGCAAAAACTTACATTGAAAAGTAATGAGTTAAAAAGCTAATATAACGACTCATCACTACTTCTACATTGGCATTTTAACTCATTATTTTAACACGGTGATGTCATTGGAGGCAAGTACTTACCACCTTCGCTTACAAATAGGGAGTTAAATAAGTCATTACCACATTCGCTTACAAATAGGGAGTTAAATAAGTCATTACCACATTCGCTTACAAATAGGGACTTAAATAATGACTTAAAAAAAAATTTTTTTTATTATTTTTTTTAATTATTTTTTTTTTTCTATTTTTTCTTATTTTATTTATTTTACCTTATTTTATTTGTTTTTCTATTTTTTCTTATTTTATTTTACTTTTTTTTTTTTTACTTTGTTTTTTTTTCTGCCTCTGGCGGGATTCGATCGCGCAACCTCGGTGCTGATAGACTAGCTCACTACCAGCTTGTCTACTGGGGCATTGTAGTTTTTGCATAAAAAAACTATGTTTTTTACTCAATTATTAAGAGCGTAAATATGAGATTAAATTATCCATAATAACAATAAAAACGCTGATTGAAAGTGGATTGAAAGTTTTTGTTTCATTACTAAAATGACATTTTTATTGTCATAATGAAAATTTAAATTTATGAAGGCAATTATTGAAATATGTTGCTTTTATAAAAAAATTTTTTGATTTCATAAAATTAATGGCAAACATGTAACATTAGATGTATGAAATAATTAAATCTTACATTTTTTTAATTAACAATTAAACATTTTTTTAAGGAAACTATAATTTTGTATTAATTTATGAATATAGTTATGTTTGTATATTGTTTTTTTATGTTCCCAATTAAAATTTTTTGTTTAACTTGGACAAACTTAAGTTTTCATATATCCAATGAAAATTTTTAACATAATTACGAAATCCAATGAAGCGATTTTAACGAAAATACTTCATTCTAACTATGAAATTCCATTTAGACTATGAAAATTTTCATTTACCCAAGGAAAATTTTTTTATGAAAATTATTCATTAAATATATGAAGCATTTTTCTTTCAGTGTAATAAAAAAAAAAAAACAAATTGTAAGAATAAATATTTAAAATCAATTTGTATTAGATTTGAAAAAAATTAAACCGTAGATGCAATTTATTATGAATGAATTATAAATTTCCATAATCAACTTATAAACAAGTACTTATGTAACAGATTATATGTCAGCCATTACTCAACTACTTCTATGTAATGCAGATGGTATGAAGTAGTCATTGAAAAGTAAGTTGTTCAGTAATTGCAAGTCATTACCAAGTTTTTGCTGGGAGGCTTAAAATTGGGTGCTGAAGAAGGTTTTAACTTGTGCACAAAACGTATTCTTGACACAATCATCGACTATAATTTGAAAACTAGAATAAATTATATCGCGTTAAAACTTCGATAAACAGTTTTGAATAAAAGCTTTACTTACCCTTAGATGGACTGAGGTGCCAATAACAGTCCTATCGCTTATTCTTTACGAGATTAAATAAAAAAAATTTAATTTTTTAATTTTGTATTAAAAATTATTGACAGAAAATTATTTTTTTTTTTTAACTAAAACAAATTGTTAATATGACAATTTACAAACAATTTAATTAAAAAAAATTGTTAGAAATATCAGAAAAGTTTAATTAAATTTTATTAATTACATACTAATTCTTGTAATTTTTTTTTTGTGTAGTTCATATGCTATAAGCCCTATCGTATCAAAATCCTTAAATCAGGGGGCTTAAATTTGAGGGACAGGTGAAATAAAGTCTCGATGTCGCTCGTATTTTTTTTTTAATATATATTTTACATATTTAAGAAATATTTTGACGAGATATTTGTCTATAACTCGGTAATTTATACACAGGTATTTCTACTTTGTTCACTAAAGGTGAAGACAACCAAGTAAAAGTGCTTTATTCGGCTGCGCCGAATCTTATATACACTTCGCCATAGTTTTGAAATACTAGTTGTTCTCATATGGTATGGACGCTATCGTTTCAAAGTCCTTGCATGGAGAGGATATTTGTATGGGCGTGATACCTCAAATTATAAGTCGATTTCATTATATCAGCCTTGTTGGACCCTATCGTTTTAAAACCCTTAATTCGGGAGGTCACTTGTATGGGGGCCAGGTTAAATAATGAACCGATTTGGCTGATATTTATGGCCTGTTCAACGATTTCGAAAGAACGACTTCGATCGCATGCTAAGCGATCGAAAACTGATTTGGGTTCAACTAACTCTATTCTATACGAACATTCATACGAACGACAACTCGAAAGAAAACGTAAGTACTTTCATACAAAAAGCGGTTTATCAATATCGAAGGTATCGTCAAGATTACGAACACAAATGTCAAAACCACTCATTTGTTGTTTTGTTGTCGAATCGTTGAATTTTAAAAAAACAAGAAATATTTAAATAAATAAAAAATAAAAATGGAGAACAAATAGTAATGACATATGTAAAATAACAATAATTTACTGATTGTTTAAACGTAAAATTATAGTTTAAACAAGTAAGAAAGTATAGTCGGACCATCCCGACCATTTTTGAGAGTGTACTCTATTTGGGACCTATGGGCAATCATGATTCATTTAATTAGATTCATTTAAGAGTTGTTGGTGCCGAATATTATTTAGATATCTTCATCTAAATATATGAGATTTTAAGATGGCAGTTTATATGGGACCTATGGTTTATTTTGGACCTACCAGGACAACATTTTGTTATGACATATAAGCTATCGTAAAAGTCATTGTCGCCAATTTGTATGTGAATACTAACATTTGTAAAGTAGTTATGGCATTAAAAGCTATTTTCGGGAGTATTATTTGTATGGGAGCTATGGTCAAATATAGACCGATTCCAATAAAATATGGTAAGATGATTTTGATTGCAATAAATTGGTTTGGACAAAATTTAATCTTAATTTAATAATTAGATCATTTATTGGAACAAAAACCCTATTCGGAAATAATCTTGTATGGGGGCTTAAAATTATGGGCCGATTCGGCCCATTTCCAATAAGCTCGGTCATTGATGCAATTATAACCTATATGCCAAATTTCATCAAATTATCTGCAAAATTGCGACCTGTACTTTGCGCACAAAGTTACGTGGACAGCCAGCCAGCCTGCCAGCAGGACGGACATCGTTGGATCGACTTACAATGATTCTGAATGATCCTGAGTCAATCGCTATACACAATTGCATAATACCGTCTCCAATATTGTGGTGTAGGTATAAAAAGTCGGCAATATAGCAACTGCTAACATTAGTCGAATACATGGTCGAAAATCATGAGTTGGCGAGAGGTGCACCAGTGTTTGGAGCAAATAAATTTTCGATGAACGAGCAATGGAAAAGTAGAAGCCAAAAACTAAATGCCATTGGGCCACCTATGCGTTCTATTGCAGAGTAGAAGATGTTAAACCACATCATATTTTAAGGCAGAATAAACCGAAACTATTTAACTTTCCTAGTGCAGAGAAATTAATCGGACGCTGCTTTTGTAATTGTTTAATTAATTTATTTATTTGATTGCATAATTTATTTATTTTTTTGTTTATATATTTTGTTTTTAATTGAATTTAACCTTTGGTAACAATTTTTTTAAGTTTTGGTATCAATAAAATATGTTTTTTTATTTTTTGACATTTCTATACAGCTGATAAAATTTCAAACACAGTTGTATTTGTTATCAAGCAAATTAGTATTATTTTTGATACTTTTGAACAAAAAACGCAAAAAATAATAGAAATATCTTATATGGCAATGCTATATTTTTTAATACGTAAGTAATAAATATTGACACTCGTAAGAGCAAGCGATCGAAAGCTGTCGAAATGGTTGAACCCAATCTGATTCGAAATCGAGCGAATGGATGGCGATCGCTTCGATTAGCTATCGAGATTGTTGAACAGGCCATTAATATTCAAAAGAAATATTTAACCCTTACAGACCGGACGCTAAACTTTTGCGAATTTTGTCATAATTTTTGGAATATATGTAGTCAATTCACAAGGTATCCTAACATGTCATATTGTCAAAATGTCCTAATATTTCACAATGGTTTAAAAATATTGTTGTTGGTTTGTTAACAAAAAGTGTCTTAAATAAATAGAACGTTGCTTGCTGTGTTTATTGTGCTGTCGTAATTAATCAGAAAAGTCCAGCGCTGAGCGGCTGAGCCGTACAACAATATTTTTAAACCATTGTGAACTATTAGGACATTTTGACAATATGACATGTTAGGATACCTTGTGAATTGACTCATGGTCTTTATATCGTATTAAAATATAATCAATGTTAAGGTTTTACCATTCTTAAACATTAAAATTTACCAATTTTTTCAGTTAAAATATGCCCACTTCACAATTTTTTTTTTAAGATAAGTACTTTTTGAATTGAAAACAAAATTTACTTCAGCGGCTCATTTTCACAAAACTGAAATGTGGTTCGACAATTTCGTAATAACTCAAGTAACGGTAGAGCGAATAGTGGAATAATGTGAGAAACAAACATAAAGAACAATCAGCGCAATCGATGCATGCCAGTCTATTGGACATTGGCCAAATAGAACTGAAAATATTGAGACTTAAATCTACCCGCACAATCGATACATCACGGTCAGAAAGGGTTAAAACTACATTTTTATTTATTTACTAGCTTAACCCGGTGCGCTTCGCTTCACTGGCAAAAAAAAAATAAGAAAAAAATTACAGTATTTGTTTTTGTGATATAATTTATTTATTTACATACGTATTGCATTTAAAATTTTTTTTTAAATATACTTTTAACAAAAAAATTAATTTTATCTATATATATATTAATTTATATTATCAAAAGCAGCTAACTTAATTAAATAATTCTTATTATGTATGATTATTGTAATGCTTTATGATATACAATATTTTTGGTCTTTCCTTCAAGGGCGTAAACAAATAAATTTTTAGGGGTTCCTACACGTGAGCATGCAACGTAAAGTTGTCCATGAGAAAAACATGGGTTTGATAACCACGTTTGAAGACTCTCCCTTTAATAGTTCTTCAGTTGAGCGATACTTAATGTATGCATCCTATGGGAGGTATTTCCCCCCCTGCGCCTACCCGCTTTATTTTTATTTTCAAAAGTGTAGTATACCATAAGAGCGACTTCTAGAAAGTTTGAACATTCTCACTATTACAGTTCTTAAGATATGCGATGTTAAACATTGGCGTCCTATGGGGTATTCCTATACCCCCGCTGCTATTTTATTTCAATTCCGGGGCTCAGAAGATCCTACTACAAAAAGTTCAGCAAAATGCGTGCAGCGGCTCTTAAGATATGCGATAATTAATATTGGCATCCTATGGGGGGTACCAATTCCCCTGCCCCTATCGAAAAAATAAGTAGCCTATTTTATTTTTAGGGCTCACGTGATATTACTGTAAAAATTTCAGGAAAATCGGTTCAGTAGTTTCGGAGTCTATAAAGCGACAAACAAACATACAAACATACAAACATACAAACATAATTCATTTTTATATATATAGATTTATTAAAAATTTCAAATAGATTACAAGCCTAATTAATCTAGAAATTCAATCTGACTATACATTATATTTTTTTAAAATATTATACAATTTCTTAAAACAGAAAGTATTTATATACTTTCCCCCCTTTTTGCACAACTATTGAAGCTAAGTAAAATCATATGTTATAAATTGTTTATATAATTTGCAGTTCTTTGTTGAATTAGTAACAGCAAATACAAAAGTTACAAATATTGCTTTACAGTCTTCTTAAATTCCTTAATAGATTTAGTAAAATTCCTCTCATTATTTGGAAGGCAATTGTTCCATATCATTGCAACTCTAACTAGGAAAGACCTTGTCATATACAAAGTGGAATGATTTGGACAAATAATACTGTTGGTTCTAGAAGACCTACCAAAATTAAACTCTTCAAAAAGATAAGAAGGTTTGCCTTACTTTACAATTTTATAAAATTAAAGCATTAATCGTAAATAAATAAAGCCCTGAAAATCAGAACCTAATATATGTAGTTAGCACATAAACCCTAGGGCAGATATATCTAACTACACGATTAAAACAAAGTTTTAGTTTCGCAAAATGTTGCTAGGAAATTCTCGAAAAAACCTCCAGCCCGTAAAGAAACAAAGGAAGACATAAAGACAATCCCACCCTGACCAAAATTTTGTCCTCCTAGCTCATATGGTATGAGCGCTAATGTGCCAAAACCATTATTTTGGAAAGAATAACAAACTAATGGTGTGTCCACAATTAGGTCATTTATTTATTTTTTTTTTAATTTATATTATGTACCCGGATTCTATATGTGGAGGACATTTCTAAAAGGGTTTAAATAAACTTCGTGTTCGGGCCAATAAAAGGTTGTACACCAACCAAATCTTTCCCAACCTTTTACATAGTCAAAAAGACTATCAACTAAACAAACTATCATATTTAGATCAGTTTAGAGTGATTATAAGTCATTACCTTCCAAGCTTTTGCATAAACGCAACCAACTTGTAAAGGCGAAGAGTATAAAATATGTACATATTTTGTGTACCTTAATAATGCATATCTGAGTTATTTAAGGACCCCAGATAAGTTGAAAACCTATCTAAGTATACTTGAATAAAAAATTAAACGAAAAAATCGTAAATGTTAGTTACTTAACATTAAGGAAAAAAGAAAAATTCGAAAAAATACCCTAAAGTATATTTTATTAAAAGTAGCCAAATGGCACAAATCTCTTAAAAATACTCGTATTTAAAAAAAAAAACTTTCGAATTAAATACGGTGTAATTGTAGATATTTTGTCAGGCATTTAAAATATATTTAAAAGAAAAATCGTCAAAATTATTAAATTAAACAAAAATTCACCAAAAAAAAAAAAAACTCCTCTGAATCATTTGGCTTCAATAACATATAAATTTTAAGGTCTAAAAATACTTTTGAAGTACTTTGCCAAGCGTACAACTAGTCAATATAATTTTTACTTCCCTTAATTAAATATCTCATCACTGCCACACATCTAAAAGTATTTCACTCCTTTTCTAGATATGGACTTGGATATGTGCTTCGAATGAGAGATTTGTTTATTTGTATTGTTTATTGTATGTGTGTGCTTCTATGTGTTTTGTATTTTTATAAAATGTTCATCACTTTAGAAGTCAAAGTAGTTGATCAATAAAACAGTTGAGGGATTGGGAGGACAAAAATCCTTGTGCATGCACACACACGTTCATGTGATGGGCTGTTCAATATATTAACCATTGACTTTGATAAATGTACAATATTTGTATAAATTGATGTTGCTGTTGTTGTTATTGTTTTCATCTCCTATTCAATATGTTGTGGAAAAGCAGCCATAAGGACACTTTTTATATTGTCCTTCGTTCTATACAAAGAATTCAAATTCAAAAAGTGAAACACATCGTGCATATTGATTTTTATTTTATATTTATTTATCCTTTCATTGAGATATTGTACAGTGGTTGGGAACAAATAAGATGAAGAAAATTGGAAAATTTAGGGAAGTAAAAATAAAACGAAAAATTTCCAGTAATTTAAATTTCAATATTTGTAATTATGGTGTATATTGATTTTATTAGTTCCTTTCACATTGTACCTATGCAAATAATTTCTATAGTTAGGATTTTTAGAACGAAAGGGTCTGCGTGCGTTTTTATTGAAAATGGTCAAAAATATATTTAATATTTTATATAGACGCATTAAAAATATTCTTATTCTTAGAAAGTTTTATTTTACCGGCATAAAATAAATCTAATATTTATTATTTACTTTTTTATATTTTACAGTCTAATTTTTGTCGAGTCTATCTGATACTTATTTAGTAATTTTTTGTTTAATGTTTTTTAATTTTTTCCAAATTTTCTAAGAAAAGATTTGAACGCAGGTCGCTCAATATCAAAGAATACCAAATTAAGAAACCACATGTTGATTATTTTTTCTTTTAATGACGATTTTTTCAATTCCAACGCAACGTGATTAAATTTCACTGCTTTACAAATTGTAATTGATCTGACCAATTTACATGAAATGAGTTTTATTTTCTGACGGGAAAAATAAAACTCGTCAAATGAGTTTTTTTATGACGGTGAAATAAAACTCACTATTTAAATGTTTCATCCGGCCTTATATTTTTACGTTGATCGATTCGTTTTTTTTTTTTTTTTTTAATTTACAAAATAACTGTTATAAAAGAACTTTTTGATATGGGAACTTCCAGCGAAAAGTCTACTTTGTGTGACGTAACGCAGTGTTGGCACAACTTTTAGAGACAAAATCAGCAAAATGGGGTGATTTTTTTAAAGAAAAATCTTCAAAATCTGCATTTCATTTACGTACTTAATATTTCTCATTAAAAAACGAAGACATATTCAAAACAAATGAATTCTGTTATATTATTTTTATTTGGTTATTCAAAAAGTTTGATTTATCTAAATTTAACACAATAAAAAAGATGTAATATTATTAGTTTTTAAATAAGTATAAAGAACATATTTCTATATAAAATTAATTAGAAAATTTTCGTAAATTCGAGAGATCGGAAGCCAAAAACATTTTGATTTACAAATATAAATATGTACATATCGCACACTAATCATAAACAGGCACAACGAAATTCAAAAATGTTTAGTAGAGGCCGAAAACTGGCGTCAAAAAGATGGTTGAAATTTCTTAATCAAATTGAGTTCCATAAATATTGAAAAAGAAAAGTTAAAGAAGACAGTGAGAAGAATAATAGATTTGATTTGTATACTAGATTATGAAAAAAAAACGATTTTGATAAATTTTGAGTTGTGCCTGTTTATGAATTAGTGTGCGATATGTATATATTTTTAAATAAATATTTATTTTTATGCACATGTATATGTATATTAGTTAAAATCGATTTAAGCAAATCTTGAGATATGAAAGTGCCAAAACAGTGTAACTTTCTTGATTTTGGACATTTGTTTTATTTCGATTCACCTGACTAAATATTCTCTCGACGTTTGCCGATGAATGTGGCAAAATCAGTATATTCTAAACAAAGTTTAATTTCAGATTTTTTTCCAAAAACATATAAAAGTTATGTCTTCCTTATTTAAGATATTGGTTAAGTTGAACCGTTTTCGTTGTCGAAAAACAGACTCCAGATCGTGTTTTTTATTTTCTTTAAACGAATTTGGAAAATATTTCGCAGTTTTGAAAACTTTATTAGAGTGACTACTTATTATTGAATTTGGGTATATAGATTGTGGATCTCAGTCGCTTCGCTTTGAAACATTCTATTTATATTATCAATTATGCCCAGAATATACTTAAAAAAAAGAAAAAAATACATTTTATTTGTAGTGTTAAGATTATTTTATTAATATTTTTAAAAGTCTGCAGTTTTCGGTCAAAAATCTTAAAATCTGCATTTTTAAAATTTTAGGGTCGTAAAATCTGCAAGATGCACTTCTTGCAACAGTGAATGCAGCAAGCAAATAAGCTTGCATTTTAGGCCCAAGTTGTTCAAATGTTATCTTTTTTGTAAATATATGTAGAGCTACTTGCGCTTTACACCAAAATATAAAAATGTAAATTATAAAAATAAAATTGTTTTGAGTAACAATTTTAACTTCTTTATGGCGTAACGTTACAAAAACTAGACTTTTCGCTGGAAATGCCCATATCAATTTACGGTCCCTGTATAAATTTCAATGCAGTTATCCTGATTTCCATCTTATCTTGAAAAATAATATATCAATCTCCTCAAGAGCTTAATATATTCGAACAATTTTTTTTTCGAAAATAGGTTCAACTATTGTAGGGCGAAATAACTAAAGAGGATACCACATTCAGTCTTTGCGTGTTCTAGGGTTTCAGTTCAGTACAGTGCTTTTTAATAAACGATTTTGGCCTTTAAGGGAGTTTGGGAACAGCAGTGATTAAAATTGGGTTTGAACAGACGACATAAATAAATATATTTTAGTAAAATTAATCTTAAGGGCCGAATATACCACACAAACGGTTAAACAAACATAAATATTAATAATTTTTAATATTCACACCAACATCTTGTTGTTGCTGTCGAACTGCTTGTGTAGTTTATTTGGCGTCTTTAACATAAGTTTATTTTAGGGAGCAATTTTAAATAATTTTAAAACTTCACTCACTATCCCTGCTACATAGTAATTTTTGTTTAAAAAAAGTAATAAAGTTTGTTCCAAGCCAGTCTAGTAAATCATATGCCTTCCACTATCAAATAGGCTTTCAAAAATGAAAGTTTGTACAATTTCAAAACTATTTTGCCATCCTTGATGCATACTTTTCTCTAAAGAAAATTTGGTCCTTAAAAGTACTTATTCCCAAAAGAAATACATTCCGAAATACATTTCTATGGCGACGGTATTAAAACGAACAGAAGATGAAATATTTTTGTCAATGCACTACATACCAAAATTTTAATCCAGTTAGCCCCACTGTAGCTTTTTGCAAACAAACTGCTTTACTGATTTTAAGGAAAAACAAAGATGATTTTTTCTTCTTTTCCTCTTTGTATACCTTTTTTCTTAAGTTAAAAAGTTTATATGATTTTTGTATTTTACATTGTTGTTATTATTTATTTTTTTTTCATTTTTCAGTCTTCAAATCTTATTTGTTTCCAGACAGAAAAACTGTCGTTTTTATTTGATTTACACATGCCATCATCCTACTGCTGCGTCAATGACAATATTCATCGAAGTTACGTGTGCATGTACTTTGAATGATTGTAAAGTATTTGCTTTACTTAAGCTAAAAGTCCTTTGAAAATATGAGCCACCTGTGCACCTGTTCTTTTCTAATATCCTCTATATTTGTTTGCTTTCCTTCTTTTTTTTTTTGTGTCGTTTTATTTTTTGAATTTCATTAGAGGAATCAATTTATTGCCTTTACGGGTAAATAAGCACAAAAAATTATTTTTATTGTCTGTTTTTATGGTTATTAATTTAAAGAAATTGAAAAATTCAAACACAAACAAAAAATATAGATATATATTTATTTACATTTAATATTTCATTTCCGCCATAAACGGAAATACATATTTCGTAAATTGCTGAAAATGGTATATTCCCCTAAGAATTTGCGATACTTTTTAAAGATACATGAAGACATACCATTATTTTAACTGGTTTTTTGTTAATTTTAAAAATTATTCATTTATTTCGCAGCTGTATTTAAATTTAATAACCGAAAATTAAAAATTTTCTTTTTAATAAATATAGAAAATTATTATTAAAAAATTATAAATTGCAATAATACAATTCAAACCAAAATAAAAAAAAATATATCTGATATGGCACTAGTTTAAATAATCGTATCGACGCACAGTGGCGCCATTTGAGTTTTTTCGTTGCAAAAATCATATCTTTTGAACCGAATAAGATAATTGAACAGTTTAAACAGCATATGATAGATAACTGTTCAGCCTATGAAATGAGCGAAAGGGTGCTACGCTTTGTAGGGGCCTACTTATGGGTTATCAAAGTTAAAATTAGTAGAAAAATCAATTTTATGGTAACTAAAAAAAATTTTTTTTACATTTTTAGATTGTTTTTATTTTTTTTCTTAAGGGTTTTATGTTTTAAATTATTACCCAACAAATTAAAAAAAAAATTATTTTTTTTTTTAAATTTATTTTTTCAATTTTCTGTAAAATATTCATCACAATTCGTAAGAGAAGGTATATCTAAAAGACTAACCATTTCTAAACTATAATTATTTTGTAACTCTATTCGTGACTTCACATGCCGCAGGGAAGAAATAAGTGGATCGGAAGATGCTGCCAACATGTTGAAGAGGTCCTCATTTTGCCTCACCCTTGATGCTTTGAATGTGTTCTGCAATCTATATTTTTTATAAAATTTGTTAAGAGACTCCTGTGCTTCTTCAGAAAGCTCTCCAATTGGCAAAGACTGGTACTCAATTATATCTTTGCCATGCGCCAATATTTTATGGACGGTCGGGGTCAACTTCTTCTGTGGATACATTTCTGCTAAAAGAGATGCAGTTTTCGACGCATATTCTCCATATTTTGTAGAATTGACATTTTCTTTGCAGTTTAAAACATCCAAGATCGTTCCCAATCTTTTCACGATTTGATTGTCAATTCCAATGATTCTAGTTACTGCCTCATCATTTTCAAAAAATCTCCTAGAAGTGTTTCCATCGTTTGAGTTACCGTATCCGTGCTTGGGACAGTCTACTTTTAGTCCAACTTGTTTAAAAAAAGCATCCTGTATTTGCTTCTTTCTGATCTTTTCCTTATCCTTTATTGATGTATTTTCATCGAAGTTTTCTTCCTCTTGTGGTAGGGTATATGCCAGTTTTAGCAAGAATTCCATACACCTTATCCTTGCGTGCAATGGTGACATTCCATATTCGTAATTCTCCTCATTTGTAGAATCGTTTAAATTACCAAAGTTCTTCTGACAAATAATAATATAAAATCGATAAAAAAAATATAAAAATAATACGAAAAAAGGGGTTTAGATAGGTTTTTGCTAAATTTTTACCTCCAATATAATTCTGTCTATGATAACTAATTGAAATATGTTATAATTAAGCAGAAAAAGATACTAATCTTAAACTCTTTACAACTAATTATATAAAATTGAGATGTAACATATTATATATGAAATAAATTGAATTGAATTGAAAAAAGTTCTTCTGACTCTTTTTGCAAATCGGGCATGACATTGTTGAGGTTGTTCCTGTCAGTTCGTTTACGACTTTTCCGTCAACCATGGTCAGGTGGAACTCGTAATTGCATTCAATATATTTTCCTTCTCCAATTTGCAGCTTTGTAGGCTTAATCTTGCTTATTTGTTCTTCAATGTCCTTCACCGTAGTCCTTATGAGTTCTGCCGATTCCCTTGCAAACTGAAACATTATTGGTCGGCAATAATGCACTGATGACGGACGTGGATTTTTCCAGTGTAGGGAATCATCCGATTTTAGCCGCAAAGGAACAACAGATGCCATAAACATATTTCCGTCCGATATTGTAGCGTCATCGAAAGATATCCTTTGCTTATAAACGCTTTGAATTATGTAAAGAAATAATCAAAGAACAGGTTTTGCACGTATGGCAAATATAGAAAAATATAGTTTTTTTTTATTTTCCGTCAAAGTTGAAAAATAGTGAAAAAACGGATAGTTTTTAAATAGTGATTTACCAGGAGAAACACAAAGCAAACAGTTAATTTTTTTTTTATCATTATACATTTAATAAATACATCAATCAATACAAACAAAAAATAAGGCGATTCGTTACCTATTTTTCGTGATATTACACCTGAAATCGCAACAAATTGACTAAAAATTGTGTGTTTTTTTGAAAACCGAAAGTCGGTCAACTTTGAACGGTTATATCTTCTAAACTAAAAATGTGATATTATTAAGAGTGGCATATTTGAAATCGTTGAAAAGTTTCCTATAACATGGGCTTATTCAAAACTTCGTCGGCACTCATGAAAATTTTGATTTTTGCAACCTCGCTTGCTCTACGGGCGCCACTGTGCGACAGCTTAAAATGAAGAAGGCGTCCCAAGTTTATTTTACAAAATAGCGTTTTTTGCTTATTATTATAAAGTGCCACATGTACCTTACTTCAATATTTCAGGGGGCTTATAGTATATAACTTGTTGCATCTTTTTATTAAAAATTGCATTATACGTATTTTATTAAAGGTATGTTCAGATCTAACAAATATTTGACGAAAAAATCCAAAAAAGCATGACCAGCAAATTGATCAAACTTTGGCTTTATTTTTAACCATTTGTATTGACTTCCTTATCTTTATTTATAAGTAGATAATTGTATAAATCAATTAAGAAACTGTTAATTGATGTTTGATCCAGCAAACGATTTGCAAAAGCAAAATTTTTTTTAATAAAACTAGTGGTTACGTGTTTGACGTCAAACATAGCTTAAGATTTTTTTTCTCTTAGCTGCAAACTAACAAAAAATCAAGTTACGACTTTTTTATATTAAGCCGTGATAAAACTTGATAACAAATATTTTTTAAACCTAAAGTCACAAAAATAACTACGACTATAAATCGCCAAATCTAACAACAGATATCCGAACAACGTTTTGTCCCCGAATTTGCCGTCCTAACAAGGAATACATAGCGAATTCGGAAAAAAATTTCATTTATTTCGCAACATAATCTCCTTTGAAATTCAAACACTTTTCCCACGGTATTCAATAGCTTCGAAAACCCGGTTTATAGAAAGAACGCACACTACACCCTTTTTCCAAGATACAAAATAAATAAATTTAAAGGAGGCGTTCCAAATTTTCAAAAAGGGGTACAAAAAGGGGATTTTCAAAAAAAAGTGGCACAAAAAAAGCGGGATTTGGAGCAAAAAAGAGGAAACTTAAAAACAAGAAATTTTTCAAACAACAAACATATTATTTTCTTTGAAAACGAATCTTTGATACCCTTCACCTTCTTTTCTAATATTTCAGGAGTGGGCTCTACATGATATCTATATATTATCAATTAATCTTTATAAAACCGGACGTTTGTGGTTTAGACCTTTATTAAATTATTAACCGAAAATCCGAAAGTTTCATGCTTTTCTTTTCAGAAATTTGAACTAGCTTGAGTAAAATATCATGATTCGTAACTGTTTTAGCCGAACTAAAATGATATCCAGGAGGAGAATTTATATTGGACCCATGGTAAATTATGGACCAATAATTACAAAATTCTGAAGAGTGGTTTGTGGTATTAAAAAAATAAAATAAGAATAAATTTCAATACAGCAGTGAAATTAGTTTTAGCGTTTACAGTGAATTTCAAAAGGCTGTTTAATATGGGATCTAAGGTAAGCTATGGACCGCATATTACAAAATTGCATGACATTTTTTATTGCCATATGACGCTAAGTTGGAACAAATTTTACCGCAATATCTATATCTGCTACAGTTTTAGGCGTATTTAGTAAATTTCCCAGAGCTTAACTTTTTTCGGGAGCAGTGTTTATATAGTTCCTAGGATAAATTTTGGACCGATCTGCATGAAATTCGGCAGTGTAATTTCTTGTCCTATAAAACTGTGACGTTCTAAATTTTATTGCGATAGCATTATTTATTACGGTTTAAGGCGTACTAAACTGTTTTTAGAGTATAGGATTTATATGGGTCCTTGGGTAAATTTAGAAGCGATCTTCCCGAAATTTAGCACTTTGCTTTCCAGTCCAATAAAAATCTTATATCATTTTATGCATTGTTTCACCATTTATGTAAGTTTTTGTAACAAAACTATAAATTTTTTAGGGTGTTAGTTCCACATTTTAATTCATAGCTCTGATGCTACTTAACCGATTTTGCTGGATTACAGTCCCAAGCTGCTTAACTACAAGCAATTGAAGACCAAGTTTGTTCTTTTCTTTTGCTTTTTTGGAAAGTGAGCGTGTTTTCAACAGATGGACAGACAGACGAACATGGCTAAATCGACTGAGAATTATTCAAGGAGCCAGAATATATATACTTTATGGGGTCTTAGATGTATAATAAAAAAGTTTCACACGGAATGACAAACTTAGTATACCCTCATTCACCAGTAGTGGAGGTTATAAAAATATATCTGATATGGCACTAGTTTAAAAAATTTTTTGTTTCCGATCTACGAATTGATGGCTTAAAATGAAAAAGGCGTCCCAAATTTTTTTACAAAATAGCGTTTTTTTATTTGATTATGATAAAGTGCCACCTTATCTTAATATTTCAGTACACAGAAAAAAATTCCAGTAGTTTGTCATCAATTAAAAAAATTGTTTGAAAAGTATTTCAATTTAATTAATGTGATAATTGAATCAATTATTTTTTTAGGTGAAAAAAAATTAAAATAAAATTTCGATTTAATTAACATTTTAGTTGTTTTGAAATACATTTTTAAAATAAATATTAATTAAATAACAAAAAATCTTAATTGATTTTTTCGCTGAAAATAAAATAATTTAAGCTTGTAGAATTGTTGTTGGGAATTGTCAAAACCTGAGCTATATTTAATTAAATCAATTAACACATTGTTTTAATTGGCAAAGTTTTTTGATAATTTTTTTAATTAACCTTGAAAATTAGAATTCCTTACAAGGAATACATAGCAAATTTGGAAAAAAAAATTCATTTATTTCGCAACAAAATCTCCTTTCAGCTCCAAACACTTTTCCCAGCGATATTCAATAGCTTCGATAATCCGGTTTATAGAAAGAACACACACCACACCCTTTTTTCAAGTTTCAGAATAAATAAATTCAAGGGAGGTAAATCCCGCGGATAAGCTGCGTGATGAATCATTAATTCATTGATTTCGGCCATCGCAATAGTAGATGTGTCAACTGGTGCATTGTCTTGATGAATAAGCAAATGTAGCGATATGACGACGTTGCAGCAAATAATCGATATTTGCTTTCTTTGTAAGACGTAACGTGTTCATTGCGGTACCTTTATTTCTAAAAGCAAATTCATCATGACTTTCCCCAATGAGAAAATAGGAAACACAATTTATTTCTTTAGCCCTGCCTATACTGTTGTTGAAAACGAAAAAAAAAATATTTAAATTTTGCCATACTATTAAAGCGCGTCTAACAATTATAAAGAGATTTTAATGTGAGAAGTGCTGAAAATAATCAATAATTAATGAATAATAAAATGTGTTTTGAAATGCACAAAACAAAAAGCAAAACCGAAAGTTTTATGTGGTTTTATTATACTCTTCACCACAGTTGTTAAGGGTTAGCTTGTCATTCCGTTTGTAATGTATACAATAGTGATGTAAGGCCCTCTGAGGCATATCGTTACCTTAAACGCAATGGGATCTTTTAATTAAGAAACCCTCTCCAAATATCCTAAATATCCCGAAAAATTTCAAAATCCCGGGATTTGATTTTTTTTAAATCCCGAATGCAAAATTTGCAAAAACCAGTCCAGATTGGCATCTCATTATATGTACGTACCGTGCCGTTGGTTTGTTTTAAAAAAATGTTACATACATACATACGTTTAAGTATTTAGAGTGTATCTCGGAAGACACTTGGTAGTGAGCAAGTCTATCAGGGCGAGAGTTGCCCCCCAGAACCTTTCGTCGGTTTTACTACAGCGGGCTGAAGGGCTATTTTACTATTGGTCGGTATATTAAAGTGTGCTACTTATAGCCTTGCCAAATGTCTTCAACATACTATTGAAAAGGAAATTTTTCATACATATTTTGAAATTTTTTGCTTTTTTGTTTGTTTTGGGTTTAAAAATGTCTGTGTTTTTCAAAAAAAAAAAAAAAAAAAAAAAAAAAAAAAAAAAAATTTAATCGAAACCTTTAGTTTTTCGCTTAAATTTAAAAATACGTTTAGCATTTTTCTATAACTTAAAATTATAGTACATAAGTAAATTATTTAAGAACTCCTGAAAGTCAATTTGGTAGTTTCGAGTACATTTGTGAAAAAAATTAATTTTTAATATGAATACTCTTATTATTTAAGAAATCTGCTTAAACGTTGATGCTCATTGCTGATATGGTATGGTCGATATTTTGTTAAAACCTTTATTTTAGGAAGAAAAAGGGAGTTTTTAATAAACAACTCACTTGATCATTTATAAAAAATATATATATAAGTTTATAAATTGTAAATACCCTTAAAAAATAAGGGTTTGTAGAACAATCTGGCCAAATATTTATTGCAAACTTTTCCAGCATATATGCGATATACATAACTTATCTGGGATCTTACGAAAACCTACTCATAAACAGACTGTCTTCATTAAATCGCCTCCTTTAAGGTCCTAAAGGCCATTTTAGCCGAACGTTGCTGTACCCGTTATAGGGAGATCGAACGGTTTTTATTCGACCGGTTTTAATCGGATATTTTATTTTTGCATTTTACGAATGTGGAATAAACTAGGGATGTAACAAATACCGGTACCGATGCCCATATATCAGCGAAACTTCACGTTTGCCGAAATATCGGTATCGGCGATATTTTACTGACCATATGCCGATACTTTTTTTTTATTTTTTTTTTGAACAAAAAATTTAATTTTCAATGCTTATTTTTTGCATAGTAACTAATAGCAAAATATCAAACAGAATAGTAAATTGTTTCTTTGGATTCTTAAGCTGGAGGTCGGTCCACGCCACGCGTTTTTCCTTTTTTCGAGACGCATGCTAAAGCAGAAAGTAATCGTACTTCATGCCTTCGATATGTATATGTATTTTCCGCGTTTGCTGTGTAACTTGTCATTACAATTTTACACTTCAACTTTTTGGACATAAACGCATTGAACGCTTAGTGTGGACCTGCTGCATCAGCCTCTTTGTTTTTCACCGTAATGGTAACACGTTCTGCCATTGATAAATCATGTAATTTTTAATAATTTTCTGCCAATTTTTTATGATTTTTGTAAAAAAAAAATCATTTCGCTACAAATTTTCAGTTACTTAAAAGAGACCACAAAATCCATAAGCAAGTCCACTGCTACATTTTCTGGTGCTATTTCGCTTGTTAAGAGTCTTCGACCATTATTAGAAAGTACAATAAATAAATAAATTGAGATCCAGAATAGTTCAGAGTACAATAAATTACCGACTTATGTAGCATTAGCTCTGAATGAAAGATTTGAGGGCTTAGAGAGTAATGAAATCGTTAGTTTATTTAAAATTCTTTACCTTCAATACAAAACTAGAAAACTTCAAAGACAATAGTCTGCATTCCGAAAGTGTTAAAAACACGGTAAGTCTAAAAGAACTGGCCCTTGGAGCGTTTGTGAAAATCTTAAAAGAAAATTTGGAGAAGAATGATTCTCTCTCCATCCTACGCAGTGGTTCAGCTAAATAATAATTCTAGATATACCTTAGATCTTCTTATTTTTCTAGAGACGCAGATCCGTTTGTTTACTGACGCTATTAAATACTTTACTCAAAATTTAAAACCATGCCGCAGAAATACTTAAGTTGTCATATGGATTCATTCACTTCTGAAAGACGATTTTTTACGCAGGTCTGCTTCAAGTTGTGAAATTATCTCCGCAAAAGTTGAGAATACTTTGTTTTTTAAACAAAAATCTTATTAATATTAATTTGGAATATAAATAATCGCATACACTAAAGGTTTTCAGTTTTCCTTTTTAATCTGTGTGTAATTTTAAACAATTAATATCAGCTTGTAAGAAACGTCAGTGCAAAAATAAAAGTGGAAATTTGTGATTAAAATGTTAAATTTGTTTTTTAAAATTCAGAAGGAAAGCCAAAAGACTAATTTGTTTAAATTATTGGAAGAATTTATTGTTTGTGATTTATAAACACTCGAATTTTTTATTGAAAACGACGTTAAGCATTACAAAAATCTGTTTATAAAAATTCACAATTGAACATTGCAAGTTTCCGAGTCAAAATTGTTATGCAAATTTACGAAGTTTGTGTAAAATAATTCTCATACAATTTTTGACAGTTCATTTGCGAGGGCGTAAAAATGCAAAGTTTGCATAGATTGCGAGCCTTTTAAGCGATATCGTGAAGATCCTTACTGTTTTTTTTTTTTTTTTTTTTTTTTTTTTTTTTAAATTAATTAATTTAGCGTGAATTTAAATTAAGTTCGTTGTTTTTAAAATCATATTAAAATCAATTTTAAATATTAATAATCTCTTAAACTGTAATTTTGTATAATAGAGAAATTAGTCTACTTGAGTTTTATTAATTTTACCTTGAATTTAAATTTAATATTCGTATCGGTAATGGTATCGTTACCGAGTATTTTTAAAGAGACGATAATGAATATTTTACTAAAAAAACACTGCCAAATTAGTTATTGGGTGGTTATTAGCCCGTTGTAAAAATTATAAAAAATTTATTAAAGTTATTCACAAAAAATGTTAAAAAAAATTTTAACAAAAATTTTTAAAAATGGCAGATTTTAAACTGTTTATTATGATTTGAATATGGGGAGGTAGCCGGTTCCACAGAAGAATTTTAGAAACGTAAAAATATCTAACTGATATTGTACATAAGGGTGCGGTCAACTTAATATTTTTTCCTCTGTTAGATCTTGAAAAAGATAATCTTCTGTATTAATATTCAGGTTGTTTAGTAAAAACCAGCTTTTGTTTAAACAATAAAGATCGAAATTTCAACAGGTTTACGAATGTTAAATTGTAAATTCTTTTTGAGTAATCAGAGATACTACGAAGACGAATATGGGCAAAAACATATCTACCAATATTTTTAAATGTCACAAAAAGTTTTGGTTCGCATACTGAGTCACAGTTTGGAAAGAGTTCACAGGCATACCTATAACACGCATTTAATTTGACATACAAGCACTCCATCACTGCTTTGCAAGAGACAGGTAAAAACAGTATGAAAATCTAATATATAAAGAATGGTACGTTACAACTACGGGACCTTTTTAATTGAGATAATTTAATTTGAATTGAGCAAAATTTGTGTTCACACATAATAAATTTAGCTAAGTCACTTATATTCTGGCACCAGTCCACGCCAACCTCTTTTTCTTCAATTGTTTTGCTATTTAAAAAAGATGTTTTTATTATTTAATCAATTTGTTCAAAAATTTTTATAAACTTGCCACTAACTTCGGTGGCCATTTAGTTTTGTTGTTTATTGATAAAAAAATATAATTTATCTTTATTTGAGTTATTTTTTATTAATTAAATTTAATTATTCTATGGTTAATTAAGCTCAATTCAGACCTGTGGTAAAGGGTAAAAAAAAACTATTCCAACAAAACTAAATTTGCCAAATTTTAATTAAACGTTGAATTACTCATGATGTTGATGACATTAAGCATATTTTGAGAACTTTCTGTGCATAAAAATTACTTTGTATAGATTCGTTTCTATTAAAACGAAACAAAAGACGAGCAATAATGAAATGCATATAAGTGATAAGTATAGAAATTTTATTTCAAATTTCAATCTGAAGTACAAAATTGTTTGCTTGGTAAAAATGTAAGCAAAACAGTTGTTTTTATGAACATTGAAATCAGCCGCATGTAATTTGCTTAACAGCTGGAATATAATGTCACAAATTTCTACAGCTGTAAAACAATAAGCAACTGTTCAGCGTTGCCGTTGTTATACTAAATTGGGAGTTACCTTTTTTAGACGTTTTTATAACTTTTTGCCGTTTTTTAATTTCACCTTGTATCATTTAAAATAACTTTATTTTTTTAATAATGTAAAGAAATTATATCAAGAATAAATAACAATACTATTTTATATACTTAAAGTTTTTTAAGATTTTGAGACCCGATTTTTATAGAATCCAAAGAAGATATATGGGTGATTTATCGTGAGGTTTTATTTATAATGTAAAACTAAACTAATAAATTGGATAGCGAACTTAAAATTTTTATTATAGGCATTTACTATTTATGGCATTTACTGTTTGAAAATAATATCATGCAAATGTTGGTCATGACTACGTCTGAGGTGGTCCAGTCAAAATGTCCAATTTTGGGCGACTCATACGTTTTTGGTCGAGCATAGCGGCTGGTATCTTGCGAATAACAAGAGTAATGTTGGCTATCGAAGCGTCAAACGTAAATGGCTTATTCCTCAAGGCCTCAGACTTTACATATCCCCAGATAAAACAGTCCAAAGGTGTGAGATCGCACGATCTAAGTGGCCAATTTACCGTAGCAAAACGTGAAATTAAGTGCTCACCAAAATGATTCTCAACAAGGTCATTGTTTCGCGCGCTGTATGGCTCGTAGCGCCATCTTGTTTCAAATAGAGCTCACCAAGACTATACGCTTGAATTTCTGGAAGCACATAGTCCGTAAACATGGTTTAATAACGGTTACCATTGACGGCAACATTCTGATTTTCTTAATTTCTGAAGAAATATGGACTAGTGATTCCACCAGCGCATTAACGTTACCGTTGTTTTTAATAGATGTAACGACAGCTCTTGGTACTCTTCTAGTTGCTCATCAGCCCAAACACAGCAATTATGTTTATAGCCTTATCCACAGAGCTAGAAATGTGCTTCATTACTGAACAAAGTTTCATGATAATACACCGGATTGTCATTGTGATTTTTCGTAATTCTACTGAACAATCTGCATACGCTGTTGTGGTGTGAGTCTTTCCATGATGGCTTGCCAAACGATATTGAACAAAAATGATAAAGCAGTTTGATATGAGGCACGTGTGATCTGTAATAAAGGCATATCGAAAATCAAACATTTTCCTTTACTTTTTATTAAAATTGTTTCCGATTTCAAAGACTTTGGTGAACCAGAGGATTTTTCAACATATTTAATTTGTGAGAAATTAAAATAAATGATAAAACGTATGAAGCCAGATTTAAAACAACTAACGCGAAAAGTTTTGGCGTTATTTTGTAAATTCCCAAAATCAAAACTACCATTATCATTTTAATTCCCAAAAGCATTAAATTACTATTTTTATGTCAACTCCTAAAAGCACCAATTCAATTGTACGATTTCGTGGATAACTATCGACGCTATCTTGGCGTACAATTTTTGGCAATATCTTGGCGTACGTTAAAATTGATCTGGCAACAGTAATCAACTGTAAATTTTAGAATTTTCATTGTTTTATTGAAATTTTTAAGAAAAATTAACCAAAATGCATGGACGTTTAAAAGTAAGAACGACCGAAGAAGAAAGAGAACGTAAAAAGATGGAACAGGCGTTAAAGGTTTTCGCCTACAAGGCCGCCATGGCAAAAATCATGAGCAAACGAAAAAGCTTAGAGTACGATGATGAAATGGTAATGTTAACCACCCCAATATTACAACGAAACCCCGATGTTTCTACTTTATGGAACATAAGACGTGAGTGCATCTTGGCCAAAGTCAATAAGTTAAAAGAAGAAGAGAAAACTGTAGATGAAGATGGAGAAAAAGTCAATAATGGGGAGGCCATACAAAAAGTTTTTGAGACTGAAATATATTTAACTGAGCAATGTTTACTAGTTAATCCTAAAAGCTATAATATTTGGCATCACCGAATGTGGTTACTGGAACAGGCACCCCAAGCTGATTGGCAACGTGAGGTGATACTGTGCAACAAGTATTTAAAAATGGATGAGCGCAACTTCCATACTTGGGACTATAGACGTTACGTAGTGGAAAAGGCACAAGTGGCAAAACAAGATGAATTGGACTTTTGTACGGAAAAAATCAAATTGAATTTCTCAAATTATTCTTCTTGGCATAATAGAAGTCTTTTGCTGCCTCTCTTGTATCCTTATGAAGGGGAAACCAAACCCAAAAGACCCATGAGTGAGGAAAAACTAAAAGAAGAATTGGAAATGGTTTTAACAGCAGCATTTACTGATCCTGATGATAGTTCAGCTTGGTTTTATCAAAGATGGTTGTTGGGTTACTCTCAACCAGATTTGGATGTAGCTGCTTTTCGTTGCAGCCAAGAAAAATCAGTAGTGGCATTTACTAAACCAATTACCTCAGAAGGTTTAAAGGTTGTACTTAAGGGCACTGATAAGCAATTGGAATTGAACCAATTCAATTCGCTTAATAATAAAATTTCAGATACGGCTTTCTTTAGCCATGAAAAAATAGAAAATCCTTTAGATTTTCAACAAATTGAATTGTCTACTTCTAAGTTTAATACGACAATAAACTTGAAACCCTTTAACCAAGATATTTACTACCTTTATGCTTTGGACAATACCTCAACATATACACCTGATGTGTTGGCAGAATTAAAATCCCAACTTGAATCATGTGAAAGTCTTTTGGAATATGAACCAGATAGCAAATGGTGTCTGTTGACATCTGCTTTACTAATGAGAGCCATCAACTGCTCGGAATACCATCAAAAATGCTTACAATATTTAAAGAAATTACAACATGTGGATCCCCTAAGAAAAAACTATTATAAAGATTTGGCCTCAAAATGGATTTTATTTAAATCGTTACTGCAATGGTGTAAAGCAGAAAATGAAATGCCTTTAACATTAGATTTATCGCTAGAGGATCAACTAACGTGCCTTACAGATCGCCAGTATTTGATTATTGCAGATGAAGTTCTACTGCCTATAGAATTGGACAAACTTTATATCGATTTGAAGACGTTTAAAAATATTTAATTTATTGTTCATCAAAGAATTTCTTAAAAATGGGTAAGTGAAACTAATTGGGGCTTAAATAAAAAATACTTGATATTTAACTTTAAATTTCAGAATTATTTTCTTAGCTGGTGGCTGGTTATATGGTATATATGTCTCGTAATTATAAGCTTAATATTCATATATAGTATTTAGACAAATTTTTTCCATTGTAAAATCAAATTTGTAGAAAAATATTACTACACTTTAACGGTATTCAGATCAGTATTTTTTATTCCAAAAAAAGTACAATTTCACTCATGTCGAAGTGAGCGGTCTTTTTTATAATTTAAAAAATGTAAAGTTATACATATTTTACGTGTGAAAAAAGTAAAATAACCTCTCAATCGAATGTCAAATATTTATGTTTTTCAAGGTACCTAACGAAAGTAAAAAGGAATTTAATTAATTATCTTATTAATATGCCGTTAATGGAAATGGATTAAATATGTATATGAAATAATTGTAAGGTCAAAAATTGCAATGTTGCAACTTTTACACCTGGAGTCTAATCACCGCATTCGATATCGAGTAAAATATCGTACTTTTCTGCATACGATAGTCATTAACTTATTGAATGAAAACTAGACAGATGTAATATCTTTCGTTACCCAATATCGAATGATATCATCTCAAAACACGATACATTTCATTGGCGTCCTGATACCAAAATAAAAAGTTACGATCAATTTTGCAGTGATTATATACCCCTGATTTTTACAATTGGTTAAAGGTTTTTACATTTTTTAAATTTTGCTATAAAAAAAACTGAACTGACTACCCTTTGTATTTCCAAAATTAATAAAACAAAATTCATTCTCAACTTTGAGACACGAAATTTTATGTTATTTTTATTAATTTTTTATTATTAAAATCACACATTTTAGGTTAGAATAGGTAAAAATGCTGGTATGAAATCAATCTTTCGACCCTCACCCAGCGACCAGTCAGTACGTCACACATTTTAGAGTTTTATCCGAAATGAAAAAATTTCGAGTTTAAATTAAACACATATTAAATCCTAATATAAATGTATTGATTCGAAGAAATTTTTTGATTTTAGTAGAAATGAAATCTAAATATTTTAATTAAAGCTTAGTTCAGAATTCTTGAACTGAGTAATACCCGATATTTAAGATTCATTAAATTGTATAATTTTCACTTCACCCATCTTTGCCACATTGAACCTAAAAATCTAAAGCACCAAAATTAGAGTGAAACAACTCGTTTGATTTAAGTTTTATCCCTTTTAAAAATAATAAAACAAGCTTCATTTTTTATTCGCATTTAACGAATTACTTTATTTTATATTTGTATTCGATTATTGTTTGAATTTTCTAGTTCCTTTTTTATCCTCTAACATTTATACATTTTAAGTTTAAAGAACAGTTTTTTCTAATTAACAACGACTTTAGAAATGAATTACTTAGCTTTTTGTTTTTATTTAATTTACAGTAATTTAAAAATATATTGATTTATTGGAGTAAAATAATTGATCCATTTGTTTTATTTTTCATAAATTCTTTTGTTCGAATTAATTTCTTTATTAAAAACTAATTTATTTTTTTTTTAGTTTTAAAAACTCCATTCATAGTTAAAATCTTTCTAGGAAATAATTCTTGGTCCTTTCGTAAATTTAATTTGCATTAAATAGGAATTTATGATATTTTATTATAAATAATATTTTTATTCGTTTTAATTTGAAGCTTAAATTGTAATGATTTCTAAGAAGTTTTGATTAATTCACTAAATTCTTACCCAATATTTCGAGTTTTGTAATTTACTTTTCTTTTTAACTATTTTTTTTAATAAATGAGAATAAAATGTAAGTGCATTTAAAAACTAATTGCGTTTAAAGTTAGTTCTAAGATCTTTTTTATCCATCTCACTTGTTATTTTTTTTTTATTTATACATATACAGATTTTAAAGGAAAGTTTCTTAACGTTTTAAATTAAATGTAAGTGCCCCAAAATATGCTTTAGATTTATTTGCGTTGTGAATAATATAATTTTATGTAAAATTAAAGAACAGCAAAAGGATTAAGAAAAATATGATAAATAATGATCAAATTAGGAAATCCTTGATTTTTGGTGATTTTTATTATAGAAAAGGGATTTTACTTTCAAATTCGCTATACTTATGGAATATAAAATGTATTTGAATATACATACTTTTTAAAATAAAAACGAAAGTCTTGCAGAACATACTAAGATACATATCTGGTTCAGACTATACATATTATGCCAAAGATCTAATTTAATATTTATTTAATATAAACAAGTAAAAAAGTATAGTCGGTTTAGCCTGACAATATGATACCCTATGCCACAGTATTTGAAAACTAATTTTCGAGAGTGTACCTTATTTGGGGCCCATGTACCAACCAGAACAAAATTATTCTATGAGGTTAAGATTCATGTAAAAGTTCTTTCTTCTGAATATCATCTGCATATGTATATAGGTTTTCTTTTTTGCCGTTAAAGGCTACTTTACACTTTGTATTACTTCGTTCATTAATATATCTCGAAATGAAAGTTGTGTAATAAGGTTTTTTTGGCCAAATTGGGCTTTTTATAATTACTCTGTTAATAAATAAATAAATAAATAATACATGTCGAAAACTCTAGTAATTTGTAAAGGTGTGATAGTGCGAAGGAAAAGAATTATGAAAATTACAAGTATTAGGACCAAAATTTTGACATCCCATACGACTTCATCGTTTTTTGAAAATTTTCAAAACAATAATACTTTTATCAAAAGTTATTTTCGGGAAACAAAATTTATTTTTAATAAGATTTATTTACAACGTGCTAAATTCCCAATTTTTTTGATAAAACACTGAAATTTATTGTTGAGCTAGTTTCTATGCGCATTTCGCTGGTCGTTTAGGCCAGCTCGTCAGGAAACTTTTTCCAACGACTTTAGAAAAGATAAAAATATTATACAAATAAGACTTAAGCCTATAGTACACGGCATGTAAAAAGACACATGCGCATGTGGTTCTGACGTAATTTTGACATCAATGCAAAGCCACAATAAACATTGCGTGTTGTGTGATGACGTCAAAATTACGTCAGAACCACATACGCATGTGTCTTTTTACATGCCGTGTACTATAGGCTTTACTTGTTCAATATCAAAGCTTCAACAACGTTACAACAATAAACCGTGTGTTTATCTTTTCTTATATTCCCCTACAATTGGCTGGTTTTTTTCCAACTCGAATTGTAGTTTCAATAGGGTGAAAAGAAAAAACTAAATTAAAAAAACAAATTGCTTAATAAAGCAACTTGCCATTTCAGTTTTTTTGTCGGGCACATGCAAATTTCTTTTCATTTGATCAGGGTTGAATTTTAACGAAAACATTGAATAGTAGCTATTGTAAAAGTTCGACAGAAGACAGACAACCAATTTCACGATGTCGAAAGAACGCTTTCTTTCGCATAAATACATTTGAAACAAAAACAAATTTTTGAGAAGTTGTTTTTGTTTTACATGTACTTGTGCGAAAGAAAGAGCTCTTTCGCATTTAGTGAAATAGGCAGAGAAAGTGATTCATAGTATACTTAAATGTGGGTCTAGGACCAATATTTTAAGGTGTTACAAACATCATCACAAACGAATAATACCCTCTTCACTATTGTGGCATGGGTATCAAAATTGTTTTTAGAATAATACTTTGTAATTTAAAACATCTTTGTAAGAGATTTCTCCAAGAAATTTGTTTTTAATGAATTTCTACTAAACGACTCAGCACTCGCTAAAAAAGGTCCATTAACTTTATAGTAAAATATCCTCCAGAACTTTTGCAGAAAGAAACCCGCTTTATACTTTTCTAAAGCCTCTAGTACACGGAATGTAAAAAGCCACATGCGCATGTGGTTCTGACGTAATTTTGACGTCAATGCAAAGCCACAATAAGCATTGCGTGTTGTGTGATGACGTCAAAATTGCGTCAGAACCACATGCGCATGTGGCTTTTTACATGCCGTGTACTAGAGGCTTAAGTCGTTTATACAGTATAAATGTTATAGGTACTTTGATATAAAAATTTACTGAAGTTTTGTTTAGCTGATGTTGACAAAAAGGCTGGTATAACTTTAAATTAAATTCTTTGAAGTTAGGCAAAAAGGTCTTAAGTCAGAAAGAGGCGGCTAATTTTGGCCGACGTGAACGAATACTTTTTCGATTCGAAAGCAAATAAATGCTTTAAGACAATGCAAAAATAATTTCAATTCGACTTAAAGAATTAGAATTAAAATTGATTTCGAAGCAGAAAATTATTCGATCACGACTGCCAGAATTAACCCCCTGTACTTTTTCGTAGTGTTAAATTGAAAATTTTATAATTGCTTTATGTTTTCTGTTATGCTAATACCGCAAAGCTCAACGTTTGTCTGCAGGAGACCAGGGGGGCTGCTATCTATTGCGATGCGAATACAATTTCGATGCGAATGCTAAATTCCAAATTGGTACTTTGGTAAAATTTCGCAAAATTGTTTGAAAATTACGTAATTCTGGCAATAAAAATCAAAGATAGCGCAGACTACGAGTTATGAAATGGCAAAATATGTAAAAAAAAATTTAAATTAGAAAGTTTAAATAAAAGAAATAATGACGATTTGCGAAAAGAAAAAATAAAAAGATACGAAAGACAAATTCGCAAACGCATTAAAGAGTACCAATCACTAGATTTGCTACCATTTGCTTTCGTATTCATAGAGAGTAGCCCCTCAGTCTCTGGCGAGAATCGAACCCGCAATCCCCGCACTGATAACCTAGCTCACTACCAGTCGGGGCTAACATGGCGTTTACATTTGTCAGTACTGGCAAGGCAGTAGCAAAACATGCCAACTGTTTCACTAATACATGCACACTGTTCCAATTGTTTTGTCTACTGTCTAGAAAATTTTGCAGACAGTAAAATTGGACAGTGTTTTGACATTTGCTGACAGTAATTTGAAGTTTTTTTTTTAAAAAAAGAAAGAAAAAATCAAAAAGTAAAAAATATAAATATATTCTGCTTTGATTTGTCATGTTTTAGTTAAGGGTTATCTATATTCACACAATATAGTTGTTTTATGCTATTTTTTAAGTTTAGTTTATAAAAAAACAAGTTTAGCTGGAAATTACACTGCAACATTCACTTTTGAAATATTTTTAAAAGTGAACTGTCTTAATTGCATTCTGGACGCCTACGTCATGAAGACAGTTAGTAGTGTTTTTGGTAACTAATCACCCCTATTACGAAAGTCGACGTCGACATGAAGCGACGGCATCGGAAAAGTAATTATATTTTCTGAGTCGTCATTGAAAATAATCGATTACTATTGACAGTCACTTGATATTTTCTAGGGCGCTATTAAGTCGACGTCGAGTAGAATTGTCTCTGTTTTAGTCGACAGGAAATTTTGCGACCACTCAAATGAAAGTTAAAAAAATTTTAAGTAGAATAAAAACATATTTCTTAAGTACGTTAAAATAAAAAAATGCAAATTTAAAAGAAATTATGAGCACAAATTTTAATAGTAAATTAAACACGAAAATTCGGAAAAGTTTGCTAAAATAGCGAAAATTCGCGAAAATTTTTAACTTAAGATTATTGCCTCAAAGAGCAACAAAACTACGCAAATTGCAAAAATTTGGAAAAGTTTGCAAAAATAGCGAACATTTTTAATATTTCAAACAAGCCATAAAATTAATTAAAAGTCTCTTGAACTATAAAGAATGTCCAAAATTCGGCAAAAATTTCAAAATTAGCGGAAATTCGCAAAAATTTTCTAACAGCGGCATGATAGGAAAGTCTTATATTTATTAATAATCGTTGAAGCTATAGAGAATCAGAAAACTTACAGTTAAAAATAGCTCTTATCGCGAACCTGGCAAAAATTCGCGAAAAATTCAAAATCGGAAACAAACTCTAAAATTTATTTCAAAACGCTTAATCGGTTCAAAAAACGAAATATCGAGAAATAGCATAAATAGCGTTAAAAAATTTACTTTAATGATGTAAAACAAAAACAATAGAAAAAAACATTGGAGATGAGATTTTTTTTGTCAAATTTGCGATAACTTCTCGACGTCGACACAACTTTCCTATAAAATACCAAATTAACGTCGAAGTGATGTAGCCGTCGACTTGATGTGACAACAAATACAAATTAATGCCGACGTCGACAACGACTTACGTAATAGGTGTGAATATGTATTTGCCTACTGTCTTGACAGTACTGTCAAATGTAAATGCTGTGTAAAGAGCAAATGATTGCGACGTGAAGTAATTGTGCTAGACGTAAGTTATTTACATATAACGAACGAAAGAGTTAAAAAAAAAATCGAGTTAAACCTAATCAAAAATTCAAAAGGCACTTTTTTGACGACATCTTTTTGACAAACGTCGAAAACGGGCGAAAATAACTTCATTTGCATTTAAGAACAAGTTTCCGATTTTTCAGGGTTTTTTTTAAATCTTTAGTAGTTTTAAAAACATGTATGTGCATTTCAATAAAGAATAGAACGATATGATAGCGAAAACTATATTATATCTTACGGCGATTATAACATTACATACTTTTATTTATATTCTAAAACAATATCGACATAATTTGTACCAAATATTTTCTTTCCAATTAAAAAACAAATATTTAAAAATAATTTCAAAAATTATTTAAAAATGCGGTTTCACTATTGCAAGGCAAATTCATACAGGTGACCGCATCATGAGATAGAGTTATGCTACCTATCCCTTTTTTAAAAATACTTTGTATTTTGTTTTTGTAAAAAGTTAGAGTGAATGTCAAAATTATTTTTTGAAAACATAAACAAGTGATTTTTTTGTTTATAAAATATACACAATTGGCTAGAAGGTTAATCTGTTTCCTGTATTGCAAATTTATTGTGTCTCCACTTATTCCCTATGCACTTTTTATTTCTTGATTTTATAAAAATATAAAAACTATCGTTTACGATTCGAAAACTATTATCACTTGTGATATCTTCTATCACCTATATGATATTGTTACAATATCGCTTGGTTAACTGGGATTTTACGCCATTTCTAAGAAAAACTTGCCACAAAGTTTTGTTAGCCTTGTGTTTTTGTAAAAAATTTTAGCCGCTGTGCCTCTGAACGTGATGAAATAAATAAGTTTTCAGCCAATTTTTTATTTTATTATGAACAATCTCTTATTTATTTTTAATTAAAATAATCACAAACTTTAATGCAATACACTTTTATCACAATACAAAACGTGGACTTTTTGTAAACATAAACAAAACTTTGACATAAGACTAGACAAACAATACTAGAGCAAAAAATTGTCTCATTTTTATTTCATCATGCTTACATCCTTCTTGCAACAGAAACTTTTTATCAAATTTTTTCAAAGATATTTCGAACTTGTTTAACAATAGTGTATTAAATCAAAATTTTCACTTTTTTGAAAAAAATCTATACGTAATATTCATATCTACCCGCTGTAAAAATTTCGTGATATTTTGTACTTCGAAGCAAATTTAATGCTCCAGAGAAAATGAATGTCATAGAGTTCTAGGAAAATTTGGATAAATTGTATATCATGATATATTTAAGCTGTGGCTGCTCCATATTTCTTTGTATGCGAAAAATATTTTCGAATTTGCAGGCCTGTTCTGAAAATCACATTTTATCAAAGTGATTTCAAATCACAAGAAAAGTGTTCTGGGCATATTATTTTGTGATTTTAAAACGTTCTGCTACGTAAACAACTTTTTGAAATCACCTTGTTATTTTTGCGACAATTGTAAGAGGGCCGTCATAATAAATTACTTAAATAAAATATCCAATGAGGTGTTTATTAATTTTTTTTTTGCAATAAGCTGTTTTATTTACAACAAATCACTTACAATTAAGAAAATTCGACGACACTACAAAAATGATATTTGCTTTTGTGACTCATGTTGCCTTGTTTTTTTATTTGAATTAGATAGCTAATTTGCTAACAGCAGCATGATAGCAAAGTCTTATATTTATTAAAAATCGTCAAAGCTGTAAAAAATCACAGGAAAAATCGCTTCCATGGCGAACATGGCTAAAATTCGCGAAAAATTTAAAACTTATAAACAAACCCTAAAATTTATTTGAAATCGCTAAATGGGTAAAAAAAAATAAAATGTCGGAAAATAAAAATAAAATTGCAAAACTAGCAAAAATTTTTAAATATTTCAAACAAGCCATAAAATTGATAAAATTATCCTAAAACTATAAGGAAAGGCAAAAATTCGGTAAAAATTGCTAAATTAGCAAAAATTTGATAACAGCTAGAAGTCTTCTATTTATTATAAATCGTTAAAGCTGTAGTAAAGAATCAGAAAACTTGCAAGAACAAATAGCTTCTATTGCGAACATTGCTAACATACGCGAAAAATTGCAAAATTTGGAACAAACCCTTAAACAAATTTGAGGTCGCTAAATTGGTTAAATAAAAACAAACTGTTGGAAAATAACATAAAAAGCTTTAACAAATGAGCTTTAACTACTGTTATTATTAAATACCTCGTTAATTAAAATTTCAGCTTTCTCGGATTTTAATTTTTACACTTTACTGCGTTTTTTCTCGGCACGGCAGTAAAGCAATTTTTTCATTTGTCCTAAGCAGATTATTTCTTCGGTCTGAATTAAGTTGTCCAGCAGCAATAAATAAATAGCTGCTCAATAGCAACGCTATATTGTGGTGCTCAAAGGTTCCTTCTGGTCACAGCCTTAAGAGTTATAAATGGACTGTAGTTCTATTATTCTATTATATATATATCTGTATTTCGAGGACTTAAAGATTCAGTCAAATACATTTGGATTTCTTTCACAATAACATTTCCGTCCTGTTCTTCTTGAACCACTACATGTGCTTTCTGTTATTTTCATGTAATTTCATCAAAATGTTCGGTGTTCGTTAAAAATTTCGCCGAACACCAAACTTTGCCTGAACATAATTTTTTGCCGAACTCCGTAATCGAACCCGAACGTTCGCTTGGACACAAATAAAGAATATTTAAATAGGTTTAAAGAAAAATATGTATATGATTTTCTGTCAAAAGGTTACATCAAAAGGCAGAAACTTCAGAGTTTAAGTTAAATCAAGTATAATGAAATATGATCAATAAAAGGGAAATCATTTTTTAAGATCTAATTAATTTGGAGCACTTATTAAGGTCACTCACGTCACAAGTTGCACTTTTGCGAAAAGAAAAAGTGCAAAAACATAACAACAACCATATAGTCAATTATTTGTGTACAACTATTTGTCTATGTGGTTGTTGTTATGTTTTTGCTCTTTTGCTTTTTCGCAAGGATGCAACTTGTGACGTGAATTAACTTATTATCTATCTTACCAAATAAAAAAAAAATAAAAAAAAATTATAAATAATTTCTAAAAACAAAAAGTTTTAATGGAATGCTAATTTTATTTTTATTATATATTTTTTATATAAAAACGTTTCAAAATGTTTTTATTTAAGGATAGAGAAAATTTAAAGCCATTATAAAATAAAAATTATTAAAAAAAAAACGAAAAAAAAGATCACATAAATTTATAAAAAAAATTTATAATAATTTTTTTTTTTTTTTTTTTTTTTTTTTTGTTGTAAACTTTAGGTAATAAATATTGGACCATTTTGTTATAATTAGTTAAAGTTTATATTCATTAAAAAATTCAGTTATTATTTATATATTTTTCATTTTAATAAAGATACAACTTTTCAAAATTGTTCGTTTAAAATTTTGTTTAATTTTCATGTTTTTTTTTTCTTTCCTTTTTTTTATTTTTTATATTAATATTTTGTTTTTAACATATTAAATATTAAAATATTTAAGAAATCAATGATTTACAAAATTATTTATAAACTTAAAACATAATTTATTTCTGCTAGAGAGAAAACATTAATTTAAATTTTAATTCAAATACAATAATGGAAAAAGAAGTGAGTTTGCTATTTATTACATTTTTAAAAATAAAATAGTGCATTAAATTTCATTTTTTTTTTATTATCGCATTTTAATTTTTTTTTTTTTTTTTTATTAAAATTATTGTTTGTATTTCAGTTTTTCTATACACTTTCGTTTTTAAGACTTAAATAATATTTAATCATTTATAAAAACATTATTAATTAGTTTATAAAATAAAAATTAAAATAAAATATATTTAATAATTATTGCCTTTTTGAAGCAAATTCGTTAAAGGGCTTTTTTTTCATTTTGTTTTTTAATAGTTGTAAACTTTTCAAATTATGTTGGAAACGTTTTGTTTTTAAATCGAATATTTGTTGTGTTAATTTTAATTGAATTGTTTAAAACTAATTTAATATTGTTGTTGCTTAATTTTTAAGTGTAAAATGTGGTATTTTTATTATGTACGAATTGTTTAATGCACTGCATCAATGTCTCTTTGTGCCCTGGATATTTTTAATTTATCTTTAGGAGTATTATCCTCGCCCGATTCTAAAGCAAACATTTTCATTTTTTCTTTAAATGATAGTTTTTCTGGTACAGCTTCGGTACTACGTTGTTGTTGCTGTTGTTGTTTTTCCGCCAAGCGTCTTGTACGAGGATCTCTGTAATCGGATTTAATAAATTTTTATTATACATAAATATGATGTTTTATCCTTCACCACAGGTGGAAAGGTCATATGTTTATAAGATTGCCATTCCGCTTGTAATTTCTACAATATTAATCTTAGACCGTATAGAGTAAATATATTAAAGGAGCTTATGTGGAGCGAAGTTGATTTAGCGATGTCCGTCTGTCTGATAAAATAGGTTTTCCGAAGACCCCAGATATGCTTGGAAGTTAGGTTAAGTTATGTAGAAAGGCTGGTGCGAAGTAAACTTCATACCCTCACCCAGAGACCAATATGGTCAATTCTGTTGTCTTATTTAGTGATAGAATTCTAGTAAGAGAAGAAATAAATGCTGGGAAGTTGGTTGGTCCACAAATGGGTGAGATATCAGCAAAAAACCCCGACTTCCTCTAATTTTATCATAAATCAAGCAACTTGATTATTCATAAACAGCATCTCACAAAATGTGGCCGGAATTAGAGTAGTGGACACGGCACGAAATATATTTATTTATATCTTAAGAACGTTTATATAACTCTGTTCTTATCGCACCATGGTGAAGGGTAGATAAGATTCGGCATAGCCGAATAAAGCACTCTTGTTTGTTTAATTTAACATAGTTTATAAGTTAATTACCTATACACTTCTTGAGCTCCGATGACACCAGGCGTTGATTGTACTGTGGTATTCCAAGCTGCGGTATCGGGCGTTGAAGGCATGGACGGCAACATAGAGGCATCTAAGTTTTGAGAAAGATACTAGAAGAGAAACAAATTTTAGTTTTATATAAATCAAATTCTGAGTTTAGAAATGCGCGATCTTATTTATAAAAAATAAAAGAGTTTTATAAAAGGTTTGTTAAACAAATTTTTATAGAATACCTTTTAATTAATCCTCTTATTTAAGCTTGAGGTCTTATTTCTTTTTTTTATAAAAAAATATTAAATTTATTGAATCCAATATTTCGGCACTCCGTTGTGTGCCTCCTTCAGTGATTTTTTCTTGAATATTTGACAAAAATTTAACAATTTTTAATAAATTTAACAAAATTAACAAATTTAACAAAATGTCATATTTTCAATTAAATACAAAAAGGTTTTCCAATTAAAACCTAATCTTTTACAGTTTAAATAAATTTTTAATTTGCGTTTCTATTTTTATAAATTAAATGCCTATAATTTTGGGCTATATTTTCAGTAATGACTTAAAATTATTTCTGGATATTGTTGGAATCTTTATAATTTGCAACATTTCTAACATAAATCTACGGTTATAATTATTTTCCATGTTTAAAACTAATATATTTTCAAAATCAGGATAATGGTTTAAACTTGCACAATAAAACCATTATCCTGATTTTGAAAATATATCAGTTTTAAACACGGAAAATAATTATAAGCGTGGATTTATGTTAGAAATTTTTCAAATTATAAAGATTCCAACAATATCCAGAAATAATTTTAAGTCATTACTGAAAATATAGCCCAAAATTATAGGCATTTAATTTATAAAAATAGAAACGCAAATTAAAAATGTATTTAAACTGTAAAAGATTAGTAGCCTATTTCCGATGTACGAAAGAACTCTTTCTTTCGTATAACTATATTGAAAACAAAAACAAATTTTTAGACTTTGTTTTTGTTTTCAATGTAGTTATGCGAACGAAAGAATTCTTTCGCACATTGGAAATAGGCTATAGGTTTAAATTGGAAAACCTTTTAGTATTTAATTGAAAATATGACATTTTGTTAAATTTGTTAATTTTGTTAAATTTATTAAAAATTGTTAATTTTTTGTCAAATGTTTAAGAAAAAATTCCTGAAGAAGGCACACAACGGAGTGCCGAAATATTGGATTCAATAAATTTAATATTTTTTATAAAAAAAGAAATAAGACCTCAAGCACAACAGAGGATTAATTAAAAATTTTTAAAGGTCGAATAGGAGTCAATTTATATAGAATACCTTTTATTTTTAATAAATAAGGCCGTAAATGTAATTAACACAGTTTTCGTGAATATAACAGGGGGGCTACTCTCTATTGCGATGCGAATTCAATTTCGATGCGAAAGTTAAGTGCCAACTTGGTACTCTCTATTACTTTCCCAAAATTGTTTGAAAAATAAGCAATACTGGCAATAAAAATTAGAGATAGACAGTAATGAAATGTCAAAATATGTAAAATAAATTGAAATTGGAAAGTTTAAATAAAAGAAATAATGATGATTTGCGAAAAGAAAAAAAAAAGATAAAGATGCGAAAGGCAAATGCGCAAACGCATTAAAGAGTACCAATCACTAGATTTGCTACAATTTCCTTTCGCATCGCAATAGAGAGTAGCCCCCCAGTAATCGGGGTTGTATAAATTCCAAAAGTTTCGACTTATTTGGAAGCAGGATTTTCCATTTGACATCCCAAGTTTTGATATAACACGGATCGTGTAAATATTGTTATACAATGGTTGATAATAATGTTTGAAATACATACAGTGCCCTTATCTAATGATCACTAAGATTACACTTTTTTGAAGGCCAAAGGACACATAATAAATGTGTAGAGGATACCGATCGACTAAGAACAATTTTTATAGTTGGTCTTAAAATATCCATCTTTGGATTCGCGTAAAACACGTATATAAACTAAATTCATTTACCTTAAATTTAGAACTCTGAGTATTTTTTTTCGAATTAAGCAATAATGCCCCCAAATCATATTACGTTTTTGATTAAATTTTTAGTTAAATTTCTTAAATAAAATTCAAATATTCTCACTGATTTAGCTTTAAAGAACTATAATTCGTAATTTTCATTTGTCCAAAAAAAGGTTAATTCTTACAAACACAAATTATCAAATGAATGATGCTCTTATCTACTTACATTTGTATCCTCTCTAATGGTATTTAAATCGGTCGGTGCCATATGCTGTTCCATGGTTACATTATATTCGATATTAGTAAAGGCGCTACCAACATAATTATTTTCATCATCATGAAATGAGACACGTTTATTGTCACGCAACAACATCATAGACGATGATGGACTGGCACTATTGCTGTGATTGGCAGAAGGAGTTGCTGCTGCATTATACATATCCATGGTGGAAGATGATGGTGATGATTGTAGAGAAGCATTTGCTGAATTAATATTCAATAGATTATTTTGTATATTATTGTTGTTATTGTTCATTAGAATACTTGAAGCGGATGATTTCTTTTGTAGATCGGCCGAATTGATGGTGGCTGTCTTGAGTAGACCAATGGAAGAATTTCGTAACTTTTGTTGGGACATAATCAAGTAAGAACTATTACGTTCTGGTGGTGGTGGTGGGGGTACTTGCGCCAGATTGTTGCCGGAGCCTGTTAATGGAGAATTTTCCGTGTTCATATTATTGTCGTACGAATTGTGAGTGTTTGAGGTTGTAGTATTAGAGTTTGTATTCGTTAAAGAGAGATGATTGATATCGCGTGCCAGTGAAGAAATGGGGTGTTCAGTCTGCAAATGTTTGTCATCGGCAAATGAAGTGGATTTTTGTGATTTGGAGGGTGATGAAGGGGCCGTATTGGAACCATCATAACGATTATTTTTTAATATAGACTTCGGTTGTATTGTTGAAGTGTTACTATTTGTTGTAACTATGGTAGTGGTCGCTGTAGGAGGAGGTGGTTGAGTTGGTATTGGTGGTGGTGCAGATTCGGCAGCCGAGTTTCTATTCGAATTCAAAGGTGATGTTTCATTGGAATTGTTGTTGGCTCTTTGACTATCCATGACTGAGGCTAATTTTATTTCCGTTTGCCTAAAACTGGTCACTGGAGTTTGTATGACATTTTGTTGTTGATTTAAACGGAATAATTCTTGAACATTCTCCTTTTCATAGGAGGGCTCACTTTCGTCTTCCTGTTCTTCCATTTCCTGGGCTCTTCTCTCGAAATCTCTTTCGAGTATGAGAGTTTTTAATTGTTCCTCTTGTTGTGGTGTTCTTTGAGCCAAAGAGGAAACTTCATTGATTTGTTGTTCACGCCAATGACGTATGTGTTCTCTACGCATTTCCAAGTCTTTTTCACGTTCTTCCCTTTCCCAAGGATTACTGCCGTGCATATTTTTATGTTGTTGCAAAGCAGAAGCCGAAACTGGTAGGTAACCCCCTTTAGGAGGGTCTATAGTACTGGCAACATAATTCATGCCTGGTGTAATTTGTTGAGTAGCCTTGTACAGTGGATGTGTGGTAGTAGGCGGCAAAGGGGGTTTGTCCTCGCCAGGTTTTTGGATCATTTGTTGTTGGTACATATTTGTATTATGAGCTTGTTGCTGTTGCAGGGACAATCTATTTTGTTGTAAAGGTTTGGGTGCTGTGGGTGGCAACTGTTGCTGTTGTTTGGGGGGTGTCAACTGTTGTTGAGACATTGTTCCTGGCTTAGGTGGCAAGGTCATGAAATTTCCCTGCTGCTGCTGTTGAATAAAGTTAGGCGAATGCTGAGCACTTTCTATACCCCCGGATCCACTAGCCTGCTGTTGTATATATTCGGCTCTTATATTTCTTCTCAATGTCTGGGCTCCGGATGGCGGTTGTTGCTGGTACCCATTAGTTTGTTCTATTATCGAACTATTAGCAGATTGTGGATATCTATTGTCATCAGCCATTGAGGAAACATTTTGCATACTTTGACTTGCCGCCATGTTCGACATTGACATATTATGTTGATGCAACGATGAATTATGTTGCTGTTGGTGCTGCTGTTGATACATGTTGCTGATGTTGGGCATTGATGGTGCCATCATTTGTTGTATGCGCAAACTTTGTTGTGTCTGCATGTCACGTTGGAAATTTTGTGAACTCTTAGAGCGATTACCCAAAGTTAAACTTTGCTGTTGTTGCTGAAACTGTTGCTGTTGTTGGGGTGTCATATGTTGCAACTGTTGTTGCATCTGTTGCTGTTGCATACCACTTAAATTAGTTGTGCTCGCACTAAAAGCATGGGCATGTTGTGGAAATTGTTGTGATTGTTGATGGGGATTTAAATGTTGATGTTGTGTCGTTGTGGCAGGCGTTGCCTGATGTTGATAGTATGCTGATTGTGGACGACTGGGTGGCATATTAGATGTATGTGGTGCTGTCATTAATGTATGTGGTTGCTGCTGTTGGTATGATGTCTGTTGTTGGGACATATTTGATGCTTGGCTTGTGCCATTTATTGGCGAGAGAATGGGATTTTGTAAATTTTGTTGGGAACTTCCATTGTATGCGCTCATTGCGGAATGTGATGGCATTGCTGGTCTGAAAAAGAAGGAACTTTTGTTTATTTAACTTGAAATAGAAGGTTTAAATAACACAGTATATATCACAAAAATTATGATAAATGATTGGTTTTTAAAACTTTTAAAATAAAAGTTTATAAATGTTGATTGTTTAACCAAAGTTTATATCGGTAACCTTAACTTATGTATAGCTATTGGATTACTTTCAAGGATATTGTAAAGATGTCTGTTATAAACATAAACGAAATTACAATATATTCCCTCGATTTGTCCATAAATGTTTACCAACTTCATATTGTGATTTATTACTCGCTAAAAAACAAGAACAATATTTTTGATAAAAGTTAAGTTAACTGAACGCAAACTTTGACTTTTAAAATAAATATGTCAGGGGAAGATGTTTTGTTAATTTTTTTTTTGGGTATGTGTATGTACATATTTGCAATACGAAAATTTTTTTTTAGTTTTTCATCAACATATCAATTACGTTCTTATGTTAACAAAAAATTAAATATTTATTTTGTTAATAAAAACTTAGTTATGGGAAGAAAACTGTGTAGGTTTGTGCAAATTGTAGTGTTTAAAGTATCATTGTTGTAATAATGAAAAACTTATTTCATAAAAATGGTGATACAATAAACAAAATATAATAATTCTGTTTATGTTAAACTCAATTTGAATCACTTACGTTAGTCATTTCTAAAACTTGTACTTCTTTTTTAATTGGAATAAAACCATAAAGTAATTTTTTTAAATGTATTATAATCCTAAACCGAATGTATGCAGTATTTAAAAAAAAAACAAAGGGGAATAGAATAGAAAGAAATAGAAAAAAATAATAAAAAAAAGTTTCAGTTTTTTGTTGGAACCAGAAAAATTTACAATAACAAATGATCTGTAAACACTACAAGATGTTAAGAGTCAAACAATGATTTAAGTTATATAAATGTATTAAAAGACTTCTTAAAGCACTATGGTTTTAAGAGGTGAATATTTTAATTGTTAAAAGAAATTTTAAAATTACGCTTAAATATTTTACACTAACGCTTAAATAGTTTACTCATAAAATAAAGAAATTCTTCGCAGTTCTTAAGAAATACACGTATTTAACATAATTCTTAACACCATTTCAAACTAATTAAAAAAAATTTGATTTTATTATAGAATTTGCTAATCATTATTTAAAAATTATTCGTTAAACTGCTCTGGGTGATGAAGCAGCTTGCGCGTTATTTGCTTTTTTTTTTATAAGGGAAATCAAGTTATCCTTCCGAGTTATTCGATATTAACTATTCGCTTAAAACTCTACTTTTTGCATCGTGCTGGTTGGGTACCAACAAAAACTCACTGTTTGAATATATAAGGGCATGACGTTGGCAAATCGACTTCCTACATGAAGGTGCAGGTCGTTTGATAGCTTGTGAAGAAGGCCTATCAGTTATATCCTGGAAATTTGTGTGTTGTTAAAAGCCATCATTTAATTTAAAAACGCCAAATTATAATTTGGAGGTGTTTTCACTTTCAAATCAGACGTGTCTAAATATAATTTAATTTAAAGGAAATTTGCAAAAATACAATAAAATTTTTTTGAAATAAACAAGTGAGATGGGTATATTCGGACATTCCAAATCTGTAAAAATATTTATTTACAATAACTCTAATGGTTAATAAATCAGTGAACGTTTAAACGCTTATTTAGTCAAACTAAACTTAAATTTATATGTCGTTTCAACAGCTGTAAAATGACATGTGGTAGCACTGTGATAAATTTTGTGAAATTCAAATGGTCTGTATTGGTATTTTTAGCGCCCAATTTTATGCGTTCGGAAATGGTTTACTTGTTTACTGATTTATAGATTTGTTGGTTTAAACACATTGTAAACAAAAAAGAGAGTTTCAATTGCACTTATTTATTAGCCCTAAGAGTGAGCTTTTGACTTTATGACTAAACCAGGATTGATAGTTGGATAAGTTAATTCTAAAACACATTTAATCTATTTTTAATCATCTTTCACGTTTTTGAGTAACGCTGTAGTAACACGTTTAAGTTTTGCTTTCAAGAGTTTTACATATAGAGCCTGTTCGGAAGTGCATCTGATGCGCAGCTCGTTCGTAAAAGCATCACTGCAAATGTCAGCTGTTCGAAAATACATAACAAAAGCAGATGACGCGCAAACAAATCTAAAACACGCATCACAAAAGTGGCTGATGCATATTGTATTATAAATTAAACAAAACTGCGCAACAAACAAGCTTTTGCATCGGCTAATTTGAATGAGCATCGCAAACCAATCACAGATGCGCATCAGATGCAGCGTAGTGATGCATTTCCGAACATGCCCATACTTGGCAATTAGCTTTTTTCTTGAATGTAAATTGAATTTGAAGGTAAGTTCGCATCAAATTTTCAAAGTATGAATGTATTAGTGAAAAAGTGTAATAAAACTTGAAACAAAATTTAAAGCAAAACTCGATCGTGTGATTAAGATTTAATCCTTAGCATTGCCGTATGAATTGAAAATTTTTTTTATGTACATACAAGTATGAATAACAATTGTGATTTTTTAAGTTCATCAAATTTAATTTTCATTAATTTATTTTCAGTGAAGGAAGAAATTTCCAAGATAAATTATTATTAGTTTTTATTTAAATTGAATTCTTGACTGAACACGGGATTGAACTTGGGTCGAATTTACATGTTCCGAGAATGACCACCAGAATTCTTTACCATTCCATCGTTTCCGGGACTGCGGCGCATGTCAATCTATAGCTGCGATCGGCAAAATCAGGGAGCCGTGTTTTCTCTTTTATTACGTCCGTGTGCACACACATTGAAGATAATTTAACAACATTACCAACAACATATGTAAAATTCATACAACGCCTACGTTCGCAAAATGTAATAGTATAGGTTGCCGATCGCAGGTCTATATATAGACTATAGTCAAACAGTAATATTTAACCAATGGTATTGGTGGATCGAAATTTGCTGTAATTGATTATTAATTTTCAATTTATTTACATCTTTCTCCCTTACTTCTCTTTTTCGTACTTTTATCCAGACTTTGTCTCGAAAAACTAAGTACATTTATTTTTTGTGTTTTTTCCTTTTTACCTTTTTTTCTTCGTAGGGCTTTCTTTGTACAACTTGAACGACAAATGTAAACATATAGAACTTGCGCTATACCTATTTTTGATATTTAAATTAGGCTTAAATTCATCAAATTTAATTCTCATTAAATAATTTTTAGTGAAGGAAGGAATTTACAATTTGTAATGAATAAAAAAAAAATTGTTTTTTTTTTTTTAGATAATTTTATTCTTTTCTGAACACGGGATTGAACTTGGTACGAATTTACATGTTTCGAGAATAACCTCATTCCTATCATCAGAATAATTTAATGAAAATTAAATTTGATGAACTAAAAAAGTAACACACAACCTGTGTTCTTTAATCTACTACAAAAAAACACAGTCGTGTACGACAACGACAACCACAATAAGGCTAATTGTTTCGATATCGACAAACAGGCATTTCAAAATTTTAAAATTACCTTAAAAATAAACGGAGTTTGCATAAAACTACTTTTGAAATTCTATTAGAAAAAAAACTACTACTTTTGAATTACATTTTATGTTTTAAAATTCAACTTTTAATATTTAAAATTATTTTAAAAAGTTTAGGTTTCTAGATAAGCTTAAACCATAATGCCAATATAGTCTAATATTTGATATTGAGTTAGGATTAAGGATTAAAAAAGTTTTTTCTTATATGTATGAATATATATTTAGTATATAACTTACCTTTCACTTAAAATGGGCTGTGATTGATTTTGATTACGATAAACACTTAAATTTTGATAGAAACCTTGTTCGTTGTTGGTATTATTGCTATTTAAATTTGGATTCGTATTGGCCAAACTGTGGGTACTGCGGGATTTTGAATTGGCCATAGCTAAACAATTAAAACAAACATAATTTAAAAATTAATAAAATAAATAATAAAATTAGGAGGTTTTTCGTATTTCGATTTGAAACGAATTTGTATGGCTGACACCATTGTCTTTCGAAAACGTTTATTAAATCGAAATACTCCATAATCTCTCAGCAGTTAAATAAGGTAAAAAAAGACTTACAAATAGTACCACTTCCTGTGTGATGATGTAGTACTGGTACTGATTTACTATTGGGTAAATGATTATTTGTTAATAGAGGACCGCCACTCATACTTTTATTACTCTCAGTTCCCATGCGTGTTAGATCACGTTCAGACATGCGACGATTACCTGTGATTTATGTTAAGTGTTAAATAAAGCATTATTTTAGAAGTGTTGTTGCCGATTTGATTGTGATTGTTTAGGCGCCAAGTTTTGTCAATTCATTTTAGGTGATTTGCATAAAAAGATGAGAAAAATGCAGAAAATAAGTGCATTAGTTACTATTTTTTTTAAATTAAATGTTTTAAACATTGAAAAGTAAATTATATAAACATAAGTGATTAAAGTAAGTTAATAAAATATTTAAACGTATAGAAGTTAAATTAAAACTATAACAAAACAATATTATCGTAAACAATATTATCAGATATTTTTAAATTGAAGGTCGCCATAACAAATAATCGATACTAGAATTTAAATCTTATATTCGTCCAATCAAGGATAACCCTTTCTAAAATATATCAATGAAGACTAGGCGAAATAAAAGAACGATTTGGTACAATTTTAATACTAAACAAGAAGATACTATATGTAAAAATTTTACATTTTAGTTCACCTCTTGCTCTATAGCCCTACAGACTTATTTTGAAGGAATTTATTTGAGATCCATAAAAAAAATAATGGATTTATTGATTTCAATTACAATACTAAACTTAATTTCGTTGCTCGTTATAACCTTATGGTGATCAATATTCAAATTTTTGAAGATCTTTTTATTGGGCAGTATGGAATTTGAACATATACTCTAGATTCACAATCTCATTTCAGTATTATTAAAAAAAAAATGTTTTTGATGGGAAAATAATTGTAGCAAATTAATACTTGGTAGTTTGTTCACTAGTGTGTTCCAAAAATTTTTTTTTGCCATTTTCATGGCTGCACAAGCACAATTTAAAAGCTTATAGGTTGAAGTTTTTTTGACATTTTTTTCAGATTTTTCGGAAAAGGTCGCACAAATCATAATTTCAAGATGCAAAGTTCAACATTTACAAGTGGTAAACGATGTGACAGAACGAAGTGTGGTTTTGGATAACACTTACATCAATATCACGACTTCTGAAACTGATTTTCGGAATTTATTGCACTACATCGTAAAACCACCAATAAATGATTGCAGAGCATAGAACTACATCGTAAGAACCCCAATAATGATTTTTAAACAAAGCAGAACAAAACGTTTGATTTTTATTTGGTTGTTGGATACGAGTAGTAAACTGTCAAACAGCTTATAAAAATCAGGCCTGTTCTGAAAATCACTTTAACTCAAATCACACGTGCCGTTTAAAATCACACGTGTGATATTTTGGTGTTCCGTTTTTGTGTGTTTCGGTGTGATTTTCAATTGCAGAAAGCACACCGAGAAACAACACAAAAACGGTATGACTTTCAGAACACCATTAAATCACAAACTGCATTTAGTGAAAGTGATGGTTTATGACAGTTTAATGTAATGCCATTTGAGATCTGTAATGCTCTAGCTACATTCGAGCATTTGATGGAACAGGTGTTGAAAGGTCTCCCCCGAAAACATGTTTGGTGTACCTTGATGACAATTGTCATGGGAAAAACATTTGATGAACACTTGAAAAACCTCGAAGAAGTGTTGAAACGTATATCTACAGCCGGACTCAAGTTAAGTGTTAAGAAATGTTCACTGTTCGTGTGACAGAACAGAGTACGGGTCTGCTTTGTACTAAGAACTCATAAACTGAGTACAAATCTGAACGGTAAGAGCAAATTCAAAAATTTTTCTTTCTAAATTATATATTTAGAATTAATTGATCTTTCAAACTGCAATGTTAGTTTTATTATTTTTAAAAAAATTTTAAAAGTTATCAACCATTATTTACAAAATTTATGGACAAATTACCAAAAATTGTAATGGGTGGTACCTAAATGAGAAATTTAATTTCAAAAACTTATAGGTTTCACACAAAAATAAAGCTTGGACATTTTTCTTTTAAATTGTTTCCTCAAAAAAGAAGAAAATCGTTGTTTCTGACAAAGTTATGAATAAAACTCAAAAAAGATCGTCAAACCTGATTATTGGCAAAAATTCAACTTGTGCGACCTCTAAACCTCTTCCGAAAAATCTGAAAAGAATCTCAAAATATATTTTACCGTATAAGCTTTCAAATTATTGAGGCACACTAATGTCCATTTCCAAACCCTTTTTTAGGCACCGACAAGAACAGATTGTTTTACTTTTCGAAAAATTTTTGTATATGGTTTCTTCTAGAACCCCTAGACATTTGTTTACATAACATTGCATAAGTTAGAACTTAAAAATTTTAGTTTTTCGGATAATAAATTATACAACAACATTGTGAAATAACAAAAATTTTAACAACAATTATCTAAATTAAAAAATACAACATCAATAGATAAAATTATACAAAAAAAGCATTTAAATACAAAAGCATAAAGCATTTTTTTTTTAAATCAACCTCTTAGTGACGGTAGCAATATCAACTTGTTTTATTTAGATCTAGATTGCGATGAAAATTTTTATCGTTTACTGAAATATCCTCATTGATGAAATCAGCTTCGAGCTCATCATCATCGACGACAACGTTATCATCATCTGTATCATTATCCTTAATCGAATCATTATAATCATTATGATTTTCAAATTCCGAACAACAATGAGGACAAGTTGATGAACATAAGGTTGATGAATTCGATGAAGAAGATTGCGAAGATGTTGTCAGAGAATCACTAGAGGCTAAAGATAATAAAACTTTACAACTAGGCGAGGATGAATTAAAAGGTTTATAATTATTTTCTGCCGGATTTTGATGATTGTTATGCTGCTGTTGCTTACGTTTTATACTGCGTACAGTTTTAGCTTTTGAACTTAATTTAAGGGTGCCACATCGTTGAAGGGTTTTCGCTGTTGTTGTAGGTTTCTGTTGGATTTGATTACATGATCGGGAAGTGGAGGTAGTGTAATTACAGTTGGACTTATGTATATAACATTTACAACAATCATTGGTTTTTATACAAGTTTCATGTTGGTGTTTAGGTTCATGTTGCTTAGGGAGAGTGCAGGTTTCCAAGCTACAACAGTTTTTTGTTTCAATGCAGGAACAAGGATCACAGTTAACATTTAATTTGGTGCATAAAGACAATTTACAAGGTGTTGAGGAAGTTTCAATTACTGAATTTGTACATTGCTTTAGGTAATTATCATTATTATTATTGTTGTGACTACAATTGTTATTAATATTATTGATTAAATTGGCATTAAAGTTAATTCGTTGTTGGGTTTCATTTTCAGATAATTTATGTTCTTCAGGTATTTGTGAGGTTTTCAAATTAATATCAAAATCTCTGCCTTCCAAACCAAAAATACTCCACTCCTTTAATTGTTTCAAAATGTCGGTTTGTTCTGGTTCTGTTAACAGAGGCTTTTTATGCTCTGCTTTTTTTGTTTCCATTAAATCAGAAGTAGATTTACTAAAAATTTTTGGATTTTGAAATGAGTGTAACTTAAAATCTTTATTTTTTGCGAAAAAATCAGCAATTTCTTTGACTTTTCCTTCACCCCAGGATTTTGAAAATTCAGGCATTTCGTTTGAGGATTCGGAACTTAGGAGGTTATTTTGCGATAATGATTTTGGTTTTTGTAAGCTAGTAGGAACATATTCAGGTTGATTTTGTATGGGGTTTAAACTTTGTTTGCGTTCATTTTTTAGATTTGAAAAAATATTTACATTTTGTGTTTTTACAATGGAATGGTGCATTTGCGGCAGCAGTAGCGGCTTGCTAAAATCACGTTTAAATTGTGAATGATTCAAAAACCTGTTTTGATGCAGTTGGTATTTAAAACTTTGCTGTCCTGCGTTTATGCCACCACCAGAAGTTGATCTTATGCTATTAAGCTCTCGTTTTGGCTTTATTGCAACTTCCCTAAAACGTTGCGTCAGTAGGGGCATTCGCTCTATGGATTCCGAGGAAGAACGTTGTGAATTTGAGTTACTACCACCAGAGTCAGCTTCTTCCGCATTGCTAGCCCCATTTCCTGAGACAGGACGATATGAATTTAATTCCCGTCTAATTTTTTGTATTAATGACATTTTTCCTTGTTTATCTAGTGAAGAATTTGAATCCTGTTTTAGAGATTCATTTGAATTGTGATTAGAGGAGGAGGAGGTGATTAAACAATATTTACTTAAAGCATCATGCGTATGAAATTTTCTATTTGTTAATATTTCTACAGCAGGCTCTTGGCTGGCTATTTCTTCCAAATCAAAGCTTACAGTTTTGCGTTGTGTATTCATGTGCAACGGCTTTTTATTGCCGATAATGCCGCGGTTAAGTTGTTGGAATTGTTCTGTTGGTACATAAGGCTTCTCATCTTCCGTGGGAGAGCCATCATCTATAAAGGGTATTTCTTCGGCATTTGATACAGATGCAATACCCTCCTCATTAAGCGGCTGATGAACTTCAGTGTACACAAAATTAGTAAATGATTCTTGAGAGTTAGTTTTATTAGCACTAGATTGTTCTCCTGGTTCCATATATTCTTCAATATATATGGAAGGTGGTGGTGTGTTAGTAATATTTGTGTTACTTATACTTCGCGCACGACTTCTAATCGGACTAAATTGTTCAGGTTGTTGTTGTTGCTGTGGGATTTCTTGCATCATTGTGTGGAACATCATACCACCTCCCTGAGTATTCGTTAAATTATGAGTACTCAACGATACCTCTTTACTCATATTATACAAACTGCTGGCCGATCTGGCTATAGGTCTAGTATCACGATACCTGGGATCAATGGGTATTTGATAGCCCATTAAACATCTTTCCTCAAGCAGAGATGAAGCCGATAATCGTCGTATAGGTGGCGATGATGGGGTTGTGTATATACCTGAATAAGATTCACGACGACTACGATTTAAACTATCATCGGATACCGAAGCAAAATAACGATTATTTGTAGTATGAGAACTATGTCTTCGTTGTTGCTGATAGTGGTTTTGTGGAAATTGTAAAGTATTACTGTCTTCTTTAAATTGTTAGTTAAAAGTTATTTTAAAAATTTAGTACAATTTGTAGTTTTTTTTTTAAATATGGCAGCATGTAGGGAGGAGTATGATAAATTTATATTAAGTTAAACTAATTAGCATTAAAAAAGTTTCTATAAGATCTAAGTAAATACGTGTTAAAATAATGACTTTGTTACTTAGTGTAAATGAAAATTAAATACTTGAGTGTTTTATGTCTAAACTAAAAAGTTAAAACGAGTCCAGAAAAAATTGAGTAAACAAATTTTGAAATATTCGACAAAATTGTGATGCTTTGCAAAATCAACAATTAAGATTTAAAATTTCTGGCTCCTACGAACCAATTTATTAACTTTTTTTAGACTCCTTGTATTGTAAAAAATATTTATATCTGTAAGTGGAAGAGTGTTTAAGAGAAAAAGCTTTCTTACCACGTTGTATAACAGGACTGGGCTGTTGCAATAAAGTTGCCAAGCCATGATAAATTGCGCCTTGTTTGGCTACTTCCAAGGTAACTACAGGTCCTGTACGTACCAAATAATCGGCAGCTCTAATTGTTTACAAAAAATTATTATTCAACAATTTCTAACACTAAAAGATTTAAAAAAAACAAACCTTTCTTGTGTTATGCCTATTAAACTTTGACCATCAACACGCAGTAGCTGATCACCAGCCTGTAAACGGCCATCAGCATCTGCTGCCCCTCCTGGAACTACACTTTTAATATAAATACCCAAACGCTCTTGACCAGCACCCTTAGCTGCCACTATGGACAAGCCCATTCCATTGGAATTTTTGTGCAGCTTAATAACTTGTACTTCGGGTTGGGGAAGTTTATTAGACATAGAACTCGAAGAACGGGCCTAAAGAAAAGAATAATTCATTAGATTTCTTTTTTAAAAATTATGTATTTCTTTAATTTAAACTCACATTAAACTGGTGCATATACACTGTCCATAAACCAATTGAAGTGGGTTGTGCGGCCAAACGGCACATACCCTGTTGCTGCAAGGGGTTTATAAAATCTACCAAGCCTGAGGGTATGCCACGCACAACATCGCAACTGAAACCATCATCGGGTAATAGTAAAGCCAAATGAAGTTCAGGTGATTCTTCTAAGCGCACTTCACGTCCGTCGGCACGTGTTAGTTCGTCGGCCACTGATTCAGCCATACGAATTGCTGTGTCCACTAGATTTCGAGGAATTTTCTCTTGCTGTAATAAAGCAGCCATTTGCAAAGAGTTCAAACGGAAACAAGAGCAAGCCAATTGCTGTATTTCCTCAACGGATGTTTTGGGTGCTTGGAGAAATTGGGCACATTGATTTATTTTAGCCAAATGACAATCGGCCGCTAATTCTAAGCCCTGGCGTTCGGCCCAAAGTTCGAGAAGCTGTAAACGTTCGGTCATTACTTTACCCCATTCGGCAGTGCACATATGGGAATTGGCCACAATCTATAGGATATAAAATGGAATCATAAAATGACGATTTAAAATTTGATATAAGCGAAGTATCGATAATTGTTAATTTAAAAGTTAAGGAAAAAAGTTTACTTTAACTTAAATAGTTCTTTGTTGAAAAATGTTGTATAAAGTCTATTTTATGTATTTTACACAAAACTCGTTTAAATACTTTCTTCGGATATCGAATAACTTGTACGAGTTGTAACTATTTTGAAAATATACTATTTCCAAAAAAAAAAAAAACTCACTTATCGGTAATTCGCTATATTCTTAAATATTATTAAAACAAATTCAACTTGATTAAGAATTAAAAATAATAAAAATTATAAACACAAAATCGTCCACCAACTTATCTTGCTCACCGTATTAAAACAAATCACATTAATATAATGAAATAATTGCGAAAATAGTTGTATGGTTAGGGCAGCATTAACTCGACATCTTCTCAATAATGCCATGGCCGAGCCCAGCACTGTCAGCACTAAACCAGCAGCCGAATCATGATCTATAGTCTCCGATAGGAATTGATTTAATGTTTGCGATAATTCAACTCTAAAACAATTTACTAAATTGCGAAAAGCTGTTTGTACACTTTCCGCTAACACTTCTTGGGCTTGCACCGAGAAAGCACTTATGTGACGATCCGATTTTAGGAAATGTAAAAATTCTGATGAATTTGCCATCCAAAATGCCAAGATACGCGGATCTGAATATTGTTCTTGAACAACGTTGTAAATAAGATTAGCAACATGATGTAAGAATATGGTTAGTTTGTGAGCACGCTCGGTGGGCTGTAGCTCTGGACGGTAGTGTGTTGAAGCACGATATCTGAAATTTAAATTAAAAGTCGAATGTAGTTAAAATGGCATATTTTGAAAGACATAATTAAAAAATTAAAAGTATATTTATTTTGTCATCCAGTTCGTAACACATTGTCTAATACCTCAATAGGTTTTATATATGTATGTATATGTATTCTAAAATTAGCAAATGATTTCGCTATGTCAGTTTTTTTGCCTGCTATTAACACAACAGGATCCACTCAAAGACAGCAAGTATAAAAATATTTGGCTCAAGTTAATTTATACGTAAATCTTGTTTAGGCCGGATAGGTTAGGTAAATTCGGTAGCCGCTTTAGGCATAACTCACTTGGGTACTACTAAAGGTTTGCACAAAACTATTAAATTCGCGCTCAAAAATTTTGAAATAAAAATGGTTTCTTAAGGTCGTATTATTTTACTTTTCAAAGCGGATGAGTTTATGCAAATGACAATAACAGACAACGAAAAACAAAACGAACAGGTTATGAGTGAGAGTGAGTTTATGGCAATGGCAAAAAGTACAACGAAAGACATGAAGCTCAGTGTACTCTTCTCAGATCGTACGGATTTCAAACACAACAGGAAAACACCAACAAAGCAAACGTCTGTTTTTTGAATTTGTTTTTGCAAAAAGAACAACAGATATACAAATGTGTCGATTACGAATGGCAACTCAACTGAAGTTTTGTTGCCAGTTGACAAATTTATATTACGTATGGCAACTGTTTACCACTTTAGTTGCCATATTATCAACAATATGGGCAACCAAAAAGTTGTAGCATTCTGCTAATATTTTTTAAAATAAAGAAGGCGGCAAAACTAATTTATTTAATTTTTTGTATTACCATTTTTTTCTATTTTGTATTAACAACTCGAAAACAGTTAGAACTTTTAATCGATGAAATGGCAAATAATAGACAAATTTCTCGCGGTGTTCGGTCTTTTGGGGAAACAAAAGCCAGCAATTACGTTACATCAAAGCGTATCGGAGAAAAATTTAAGTTTTGGTAACGAGTGTGGCATTAAAAGGCAAAATAATGAAAAAAAAATAATAAAAGAAAGGAAAAAAATGTATACATTACCGGCGGAGAACCGTTAGAGGAAATAAGTTTGGCCCCGATTGAAGAGGCTGCAGCCGATCTTTTACAAATGGAACTGGCAGTAAAATTTAAAGAAGATGTCTTTTGGCCAAAAGTTTGCTGACATTTTGAAACAAGAGACTGAGGTCCAAAATATTAACAAGCCGCAACAACAAATAGTCGAGACTTTAATATAAGTACATACTTTGATATATTGCGTATAATAGATGCCACGTTTACCGACTTCTCTTGGTCTGTGAAAATAGGTCCACAGAAGTAATCATATTTTTTAATTTTATTTTATTTTACTTTTTATTCACTTTGAATAAGTTTTTTGTTCGTGTTTTTTCAATTTGTTATATTTATTTATTTTTAGTTGCCAAACTGTCAAAATAGCATTATCGATGACTTTTTGGCAACTAAACAATGTCGCCATACCTAATACCGATTTAAATGTCAAAACACAACGCAACTGAAGTTGTGTTGCCATCCGTAATCGACCCAAAAGTTGTAGGTGGGGCATAAAAATCCAAAAATTATGTTTATTGTGTTTATTATATTATAATGTTGTTTTTTACATAAAAACCTTTTATTTCTTCTTTAAGCAGCATTTGCAAAAGAAAGACTTTACGTTTTATAACATTGAAATTTACGAATAACACGAGTTATCAGGAATATACCGTACACTCGTAAAATTAACGCTATGGGGCCTTGTTCTGGAAATCACGTGATTTCAAATCGCGTGCTTTGGAAATCACACGTGTGATTTTGTGTGGTTCTGAAAATTATTCGGTTTTTGTGTTTCTCGGTGTGCTTTCGGCAATTGAAAATCACACCGAAAAACACAAATACGAAACGCGAAAATATCACGTGTGATTTTAAAAGGCACATGTGATTTGAAATCACGTGATTTGAATTATAGTGATTTTCAAAACAGGCCTGTATATTTTCAACGAACGATCAAACACAAAACAAACTCACATTTGTTTTTCCGTTGACGAGTTAAACTCTTACTCACTTTTAAATTTGTATTTCGTGTCGTGTACATTGAAAATTTTTTACATTATTTTTTTATAATTGTCAAGCACAATTAAACAAATGTTTAAGTGCGTGTGGAAAAATAAATGTGCAGCCCTTTAGGTCCTACCAAAGGTCCCGTATGTGATACCGTTTTTTTTATCTGGTCAACGTCGTTCAAAGCCATTTCGTTGCCTAAATCGCCCTCTCTGAAAGACAAGTGCTGTCTTTGATTGTTCGGTGACCACTCATTTACTCTACGTCATCTAAAGCAAGGGACAATAGCAGATAATATGTTCTTCTTCATCGTTACAGCACCGACAAAAATCGTTGTAGAAAAATTTTTCAGCTGTTTGTTTGCCAGCTGACAAGCGACCTGTTATAATCACTACGAGGTTTCTAAAATGGAGTCTAGGTAGGATTAACGCAAATCGTGTTCTCTGCATGTTTATTGTAGGCCAAAGCATTTTGGTCGCAGTGTAGGGATTTTTCCCCCTATTTCCTTGGCAATAAGGTGGAGCTTTTAGCAGTTAGTTGTTTGCTCTTGTAAGGCTGGGTTTTTGAGATCTAAGTTAAACATGGTTTAGTTAATCTGAAATCAGATTTGTGCCGCCATTACCAAGTTTGTATACAAAATTTTGTCGGAACAGATTAGTTTTGCTTAAAATGTTGGTCTTTAATAAAAAAATAACATTCGCCGGAAAAATCCGAGTTTCAGAGTACGTTAAACTAAGTTTAAACTTAATCCACATCTCAAAAACGCGGCCTAAGAGGAACATCAATGGCAAAGTAGACTTTACTTAAATTCAAAGTGGTGGCCCACTTAGCAGAGGCGTTGGATCTGTAGTTACAATATACATTTGTATGTTCCCGTGTGTAGGTACCCATGTTAGGGTACGAATGACTCGCTGTCTCTTCAAGAGACCCCCCGGGGGTTTGTATCTTAAGGACATTTCATCTTCTGGTGTTACATCCTCTGGGGAATTCAAGTTCTGTCAATACCTGGGATTTGGCAAAAATTTAAAATTGACAGTTCGTAAGAGATCAAATAGGATATCTTGAGATCGATCACAGATTCCACCTGGTACCACGGGAGTCAGTAGCTTCTGGTGGCACGCCACTAAACTGACTATTGGTTGAGGCCTTCGAAAGTATACTTCTTGTGAGAAATACTTTCCGTCTTTCAGGAAAATTATCGTTGCGGGGAATTTTACTTTTCCGCTGAAAATATACATTACGGGATCTCGTAGTCGTAGTTTAAACCCAAAGTTGCGGGTGGGGAGGTCTTGAAAACCCAACTAAAGGGCTGATTTTTTACCACATGTTGGAGAGTTCGGCCAGAACGACGGATCATCCCCAGGTGCTGTTACCACGCAACAGATGCTGGATGTAAGATAGCTCCAGGTCCTGAAAAAGGGGGGATTATGCACTAAAATTGCTACTTGTGCGGGCTGGTTGCTCTTACACTCAGGGGCGGTGGGTAGACATATTGTTTGTCACCAAGTAGTAAATATCAACCATGAGATAGGGCCATATGGAAGGTGCTCATATAAATCTTTTCCATATCTGTCTCTTTAAGAGACTCGGCATTTTTGAATAATTCTCGAAGTGTTCGCCTAAAAAGGTCTATACAAGTTTCTGTTGTCAATGAAACCTTAAAATTTGAATTTTCTTATTATATTCGACGATGTTAAACCAAGTTATACTAAAATAAACCACGATTAATATTTTGTTGTCTACCAAAAATCGGTCAATTAAGTTGGTAATCATGGACCATCGTTTCATTCTGTCATCTTAAGAACATACCGACTATGTTTTTCGACCTATTGGGCCCAACTGATATGTATGTATATGTAAACCAGAATACAAGGTACGTAATTTGGCTTTAATAATCTTGTTTAAGCTAGAAAACTGTCTTAATCGGTCTATTACTTCAATAATACAATATAACATTTGATTATTAGTAGAAATTTCGATACACAATAAGGATAATAAATAAATTACAACAATTAAGCAGCAGCAGTATAGAAATTCAAATTAAGAACAAATTAAGACATGCTCAAGACATCTGTTAATATCAAAATTTTAAAATTCTTACCTGGCACATAAATATAACGAATATACAGGAGCTAATTTAAAATGTGGAGCATTTACATCCAATTCACTTATAATATGTCTTAGAAATAATTCCTGATGGGTTTCAGGAAACTCTAAAACAGCTGGTAAAATTGGTTCTTGGCCCTGGGATTCGATGTGGGCAGCTGCTGAGGTCGATGAAGAAGGCATTTTGGGAGATCTGGGGAAAAAAATAATAAATATGCAAATAAAATAGTTGAATAAAACTTGCCCAAATATACTTTATTAAAAATTTATTAATTACTATAAAAAACTTAAATTTTACAGGACAACACACAAATGATGATTAAAAATTATTAAAAAAAAAAAATTAATTTGTTTTAAATAAATTTAATGAAATAAATGATTTAATTAAGAAATTAGGAACAATTTTTACAAACAGAAAAAAGTGAATGTTTGTTTAAATTTGTTTTAGGAACATTTTGAATATTATTTCTTTAACGTGTTGTTTGTAAAGTTGTGAAAGCTGCAAACAAATTTTTCAGTAAAAAAAAAAATTGAAGATTATTAGTTTTTTTTTTTTTTTTTTTTAATTTAAAAAATTTATTTGTAATTTTCAAAAGTTTTTAATTACCTTTCTTGACTATTTGAACCTCCGGATTTTAAACTAGATATTGATTTTGTTTCATTCTCCAGATTACCTTCTAAACTTTGTGTATCGCCACTATTACCTGCGCCTCCGGAAGCGCTATTAAAATTTCCACCGATTGTTGCATTTGTATGATTATTATGGTCTGAACCGTTTGAACGTAATTTACCATCGATTTCTGTATGATCCGTTGGATTACTGTTATGGGGATCGTATTCACTTTTATGCGTCTGTGAAGGAAGAAAAATATCTTTATATATATTTCTTTATAGCAATAAGATATTGTCAGCCCAATTATAAATAAAAAAAAAATTACCCGGGAATTTTTCCCTTCTCTCATTTTTCCTATTTAAATACAATTGTAAAAAATGGAAAAGGAAAAAACTTCATAATTGGTCTGATTGTATTTCATAATAATTTTCAACTTACTGGCATGTTCTGAAAATATCTTTCAATTCAAATCAAGTGATTTCAAATCACATGTACTTTTTAAAATCACACGTGTGATATTTTGGTGTTCCGTTTTTGTGTGTTTTGGTGTCATTTTTAATTGCCAAAAGCACACCGAGAAACACCAAAAGCAAATGATAGTCAAAACCCCACAAAATCCCACGTGTGATTTTAAAAACACGTGATTTGAAATTACGTGATTTTCAGACACATTTTTTGATTTTAATTTTGTTTGATCGGCTTTGGCCAGTGATAACAATAGGCCTATTTATGGCAGAGGAGACAAGTTAAGCCTTAAATACAAGTTAATCCAATAAAATATTATTAAACATTTTGCAATTCATAAACTTAAACAAAAGACATTTAACAAATTTTCATGAACTTTTATAAAAACTCATTTGTAATGGATTTTTATGTATGGAAAAATGAAAAACTTATATTTTTATTAAAGTTTTAGTACAAAAAACTTAGTTTACCAATAGTACCAATTAAATTCCTGTACCATTCTATTCTTGTTCGAAATTATTTTAAAGATTTAAGTCAAACTATTATTGCTAAAAAGAATAAATAAATAATAAGTTTTTACTGCTTCTAAATCCAATAAATCGTGGTTAACGAAGACTAGAAAAGTGATATACGAGGGCGTGTCAATAAGTATGTGACTTTTTAAACTTCCAGCCTCTTTACTGAAAGGGCAAAACTGCTCCTGTCAACAGGCATCTGTCAGTTGACTCCTGTCAAAATTTTAATAGGCTGTGTCATTTAGTTTGACCGTGATTTGAGAAGAAAATGGGAAAAAGTGAATTTCGTGAGCTCATTTAGCATTTCGTTGCCATAATCCATGAATTATACTACGAATTGCTCCCTAGTGTCTATTGTTTCCAAACCTGAAGAAATGGGTAGGCGGAAAGTGATTTAACTACAACGAGGATTTTATTTCACAAGCGAATACCTCTTTTTATGAACTGACAATTTTATTTTTTGCAAGTGATAAAAAATATGGAGAAACGTTTTATAAAGCGTTTAGAGCTCAAAGGAGATTGTTTATCCCAAAAGCAGTGTTTCATTTTAAAAGTCACGGACTTATCGATCCGTATATCTAAAGAGTCTGATAAGGAGGACATACTTTTAGAATATTCGCATGATATCATTATATGTATGTATGTATATATATTAATATTTTTTTTTTTACATTTCAACGTTTAAACGAATAAAAAAAAAGATATATGATGAAAAACTAACACAGATATAAGAATTCTTAAATTGGAAATTTTTTATATTTTTTTTCTTTTGTAAGTCCCAATTTACACGTTGCAGGTCTTATTGACCAGCTTGCTACTTTATAGGCGAGAGAGACGAGGAAAGAAACGATTCGCTGTCTCTCTTTTTAATAAGCAACCTGATCAATAAGACCTGCAAAGTGTAAATTAGGACTAAGGAATTTAAGTAAAACAAGTAAAACTTCTATTTTTGGCTGTGACGAATCTGATACACCCTTCAGCATACAGTTTTCAGAAGAACACAGAACATATTATTGATGTTATTGCTTTCTTTAAATTTTAGCGATTTTGGCAATTTCAGGAGATCCTTTTTTTAAAGGTAATTTATCTTAACTGGGACTAAAATATAACTTGAGGTCGGTATCTCAAATTATAAAAAGATTTAAAGTTTTCAGCTAGAAATAATCGCAAGTCGGTAAAACCTCATTGGTTACGATCAGAGAACGATAACAAGTACCCGTAAGAAAAATATACAGAGGTATTTACCCACGCTTTTCGTAATTGTGTATGCACATACTCATAGCACGAATAATAACAAAAGCTGTGGCTAGGCGTTGCAAAAAGTATGTGTATTACTTAAGCTGGGATCACACGATTGCCACAATGCACCAATTTTCACACTTTTTAATACCCCAAACGTGTGACTGCACAATCAATTGCCTCATGTACCAATCGAGGGCAATATTGTGCTTACTTTTACCAATAAAATGCAACCCTAGTGCGGCAATCGTGTGACTACTTGACATACAAACGCGCGTCAATAAAAATGACAAAAATTTACCAATATTTATTGGTTTCTTGTGCGGCAATTAAACAGCACAATACGCGCCAATATTTGCCTTTTTAATCAATTAACTTTTTTTTGTGTGTTTCTTTTAGTAGGAATAAATTAAAAATAAAAATTGGGAATTTAGCAAGTCATTAATAAATAAATTAGTAATACATTTTGTATTCACGAAAATAACTTTTAATATTTTTTTTTATTTTTTTTTTTAAATTCGTGCAATAGCTGTTCAGGACAATATAAAAGAATATATACAGGAAAACGAAGCAATATGTATTGAAATTTTTATTGAAATATTTTTATATATAAATATTCTCTATTTCTTTATATATTTTAAATAGAATTTACTTTGTCTAATTTTTGGAATTTCATGTATATTCAGCCATGTCACAGTGTTCAATTCCGTTCGGAAACGGAATTCATTCCGTATTTTAATGCTTCAGAAAATTACGGAAAAACTTTGCGGAATTAAACCATTTTTGTTTTCATGAACGGAGTGGGAGTTTTCTGTATCTTAAAGGCCAAAAAAACTATCAAAATATACTTTCTCGCAATAAAGAAATATGTTTTCTTCGGTTTCGTACGGAATCATTCCGAACGGAATTGTACTCTGTGACATGGCTGATAACTTAAAAAATTTGTTTGAATATATGATAAAATTTTCTTTTTTTTAATAAACAAGCCAACTAGATCTTCCAAACAAATAAAAAAGCTACCACAACAGCTGTTTTCGCAGTTCGCACAAGTAAGAACAATCGTGTGACGGTGCTGCGGCAATTATTGTACCCATTTCGCTTTGTACCAAATAGCGGCAATTAAATTTGTATAAAACAGGGCAATCGTGTGATTTCAGAATATTTTATTGGGGCAATTTCATTATTGTGCGTCAATAAAGCACAATCAAAATTGTGTCATATTGGTGCATTTGCGGCAATCGTGTGATCCCAGCTTTATACTTATGCACGGCAATATTTCACGCAACCACATGCAGTGAACTTGAATACATGAATATTATGTGGATATTATTCAATACCCATGAATGCGTTTCGGTTATCTGCCATACATATAAAATATTTATGTGTAAGAATATATACAGTGAGCACCTTCAATATTTTTGGTACTCCTGGGTAGGTAGGTAGGTAGAATGGCTGGTGTGAAGTCTCCTTCACACCCTCACCCAGAGACCAATATGGTCCATTGTGATGCCTTGTTTAGAGAGAAATAGCTGAAAAAGAAGGTGAAGAGAAACAGCAAAAGCATAGAAAAGATATTTATAGATAAGAAAAGGAAGATCTGACCAAACCCGAAAGAAAAGCCTCACTCAACACAACACCAATCCGCCCTATGTGCGGTTAGCTCCCAGTCTCCTGCTGCGCAGCCAGGCCATCCCCATTACGAATCCTATTAGACTCTCGAGCCAACAGCCCGGGACGTCCCCTAATTCGCCTAGGAATCTGCTGCCCAGCCACCTCAGCCTGCTGCACTGTAACCTGGGACAGCGGCACAAAATGTGCTCAACCGTCTCCAGCTCCTCCGGGTCCTCACACAACCCGCACATATCCGACACGTCGGATCCCAACCTCATCACCATCCTGCCTATCATGCAATGACCCGTGATGATTCCTATTATGGTCCTCACGCAGACCCTACTTCTGCCCAGCAACAACTCCAAGTCGGACTTCCTAAGCACCGGCCACAGCGTCCGTGATACCCGGCAGTCCGTTCGGTTCCCCCAGGCCCTATTGGTCGCGTCCAGAATCCATTCCCTAATCTTTCCAAAGAAGAAGCCTATTGGAGGCCTAACCGCCTCCATATGATTAGGATCCTCCAACTGAGTAAATAAGAAACACTTTTTTTGTATGAACTGTGTTAACAAAAATGTGCTTTGATCACTAGGCAGGTACGGGACCATGTACAAATTTTTTATTTTATATAAAATAAATAAATAAATAAAAATTCTATACATAAAAAACCCAGATATTCCGCCTCGTGTCACTTCATTATGCTATGTGCATGTGACAGCGACAAGTGCAAACAATTATTTATTTTTGTCTGTAAAAAAACAAAAAGCTTACCGCTTAAGTCAAATCTTAAAATTACCTCGATTTTTTGCTGAATAAGAACACGAAATAGAAGTTCTGCCTAATTCCAAAATTTTTAAAATTGCATTTGCCATCTCTGCGAATGTATACCTACTCTGTGTATATTTACGTTATGTATACGTAAATACACATACTTATTTATTCTTATGGGTATTGCAGATAGCCAATACAAGTTTTATTTATATCTGCATGTACTTTCTAAAAGAAGAAAGAATATAATTACAAATACACATTGCCAGCGAATACCTATACATATTTAACTTCAACTTGTTATGGGTAACGGTATGTATACGTATGGTTTGATCTTTACCAATGCATGTCCATACATGTTTTCTTACTAATACTTGAAGAGTACTTAAAATTATACTTTTTTCATTCTCTGGTTGCGATATCGCCTACGCGCTTGTTCCTTCATTGCCACGACAATTGGATCTTCGCTCTAGAATGACCTGAACTGGCCGAAGATTGTCAACTCAGCAATTTTCAAGGACAGCAAAACTGTTACAACGACGAAAAGATTTGTTTTCATTTGCTTGGGTCCAAAATTTTTTGTTAAACTGTTTTTTTAGACATCGATGAAATAAGAAATTGGTTTAAACCATAATCGCAGACAGGGAGATCATAGACATACTGATTTGGGGTTGATTTTTATCGTAGCGTATGTCGTATTGCTATTCAACACAAACTGCTTTCCAAAAGACGTAAGATAATCCCAGTTCCTAAGGAAGGGATAAGTATAACATTTCTGTTATATAAATGCAAATTTGCAATTTCCAGTAACTTTTTATGGTCATTGTTAAGGTTAAAGCTCAACTTAGACGTGACGTAACCATAACTAAACAAAGCTGTTTGAACCAACACTATATTTGTGTCCCAATAAAAAATTTTCTTATTTTGCGAAGGACTAATGGTACATTTGAAAAAGTAAGCACACATTTATGCGCTACGCAATAACACATACAGAGTAAGTAAGTGAACGAATTCTTAATAAATTAAAAAAAAAATATATAAAATTTGAAGAGCCACGACATTCGCTTACTACGATGTAGATTTGTAAGAGAGCATATAAAAGAATAACGGTAACAAAAAATTCAGTGTACAAAGCCAATCGTTTCATTCACTAATTTTTATATGCGCTGATAAAGCGCTTTCTGTGTCAAAAGTTTATTGCTTCTAAGTGAGAACTCGCCTTATTAAATTCATGTCTTCCGTGAGCGATATGGTAAGAGAAACTTTAACGTTTCTCCCTAACAAACCTGCTTCGTTGGAAGCTCCATTTTTTATTTATGTTACCACTACGCCATAACCATAAATATACGAACCAATTGAATTTTGGTTGGTATGGTTATGATTATGGTTGTGGTTACGGCAATGACATTGTGTTTATGTCACGTCTAATTGGACCTTTAATAATTTGCTGCATACTCTATGAATCAAACCTTATTTAATATTTGTCCATATACTTTTATACTTTTCTTAAAGTTTAATTATGCCACGTTATAAAAGTTTCCCCAAAACTTCAAATTTCTTAGCAACAATGTTTAATCAAATAAACTCTGAAATTTAATTAAACAAAGTTTTCTTTTTAATTAAACTTAACTAAAATGATTGCTTAAACACACAATAGTTTCAATTAACATACATATCTAATGACTTAAAACTAATAAAATGAAATAGTTTAGCAAACGTTTAGAAAACTTACCGAACTTAAGGCTCCATCTTCATCATTCCACGAACCAGGTGAAGTGGGTGAACGACTGTGATGTTGTAATGATTTTTATATAGATCCAGTTTTAAATCCATTTGTTTTTGTAGTTTTTGGTTTTACAGAACCAAAATTTTTGTTGTTTAGTTTTGTGTGTGTAAAGTTTTTTTTTTTTTTTTGTATTCCGGAAAGGGGTTTACGAGGGAGTTTGTGTGTGTGTGGTATTTTGGGTTTATTTGTGTATTTTTGGTTTTGGTTGTTTTGTGTGTATGAGGTGCAGTTTTTTTTTTTGATTTTTAAAAATTTATTAACAAAACAAATAAACAACATAAAAAAATGTTTTCGTTTTTTATGCAACACAAAATACAACATAAAATGAAAAGAATGTTAAAAAAATATGAATAAGTAAAAAGATTAATAAAAAAAAAACACAAGCGTAAAAATGAAAATTAAAACATAAACAAATGAAAGAAAAAATGCTTTTGAAATTTCTAGATTTTTGTCAAAAATTTAATGGAAATTGGGGTGGTTTAAAACAACATAAATAATTCCGAATAACGAAATGTCATTGTATAACTAATTATTAGGAGAGTTATAAAATTTATAATAGTTTGCTTTAATTACTCCTTCAACAGCAAACAATTTAAGAGGAATCTTTTGGCCTCCAACAATTTTTATTTAATAAAGCCAATACAAATTACGGCTTACGCCTGCCGCCGTCACAAGCTATCGAACGACCTACACATATAGCTGCCAGATAAAATTGATCAGAAATCTTAAAATTTTCAGAGCAGAGAAAAATATTTTCAACAGCTGTCGGTTAAAATAAATTACATAAATGGTAGAAGGCAATGGTGGATGTTTGCGAGAGAAGTACGGGGCCAAAATCATGTAATTGGTACTCAAATATCATCAGCTGCTTTTAAAAATTACTTTAAAAAACTTTTGAACCCACCGAATACTTCGCATGAGTTTATTTATGCACCCATACTTATCAAAGACGATAAACTAGATTCAAATTTCACACTGGATGAGTTAAAACATGTTCTGAAAAACGAAAAGGCAAACTTAGCCCCTGGAGAGGATGGAATCACATATGAGTTTATTATAAACTCGTCGGAAGATTTCCAAATACATCTGTTAAATTCTTTCAACAAAATGTATAATGAGGGTAAAATAAATGAAGTTTTTAGTAAAACAGTGAAGTTAGCTAAAGTTATGATGGGAATGTTTAACAACAGGTTTTATAACTGGGTGGAAGAGAATCAAGTTTTAACAGAATAACAAGCTGGTTTCCGAAAAAAGTATTCAACAATTGACAATATGTTCAATCTGGCTGGGATCGTTAATATAAAGTTTTCCGAAAAGAAAAAGGTATACGCATTTTTTGTCGACTTCAAAGCAGCCTTCAATAAAGTGCCAAGAAAATCACTTAAATATAAATTATATTCAATTGGTATTTCCTATAAATTTTTAAAAATATTGGAGGATATTTATACAGATACGAAATCCACTGTATGGAATGGTGAAGAGTTATCTGAGTATTTTCAAACCAATTCAGGTGTTAAGCAAGGATGTTTACTATCCCCACTTCTATTTTCGCTTTATATAAACGATTTACACAAATCCCTACACGCAGAGAAAAAATATGTTTAAAAATGGTCACCTCCAACAAAACTATTTTTAGACAAAATGTTAAACATAATATGTTTAAATTTAACCATATTATTGTTTAATTAGTCCTCCATCAAGAAGCCACAACCATATTATGGTTGCCTCTAAACATGTTTATGGTTAAATATGACAATAATTTGTTTTTAATTTAACAATAGTATTTTCCTCAGCTCGCAGCTATTATGTGTACTTGGAAAAACTTTATATCTAATAGACAAATTCAATTGAGACAAAAGTGGAATATTTTTTTTGCCGTTTGCAGGTCGATTCAATCATATGCAGTTCAAGGTTCAAGGGGTTATGGGTATTTTGAGGAGATTGATTTACTACAAAGATATTTCCTTAAAAAAGTTTTGATGCTGCCAGATTTTATACCTAATTATGCTCTGATGCTTGAAACTGCCGCGGTAAACAACCATTTATATACATTGGAACTAAATCTGCTGTACTTATTTCGAGTTATGTTTCAATACCCGGCTAATAGGTTACCGTTTCAAATTGCACATATACTTGCCCGAAAAAATTAGTTCTGCTTTAAAGAATTGCAAAAGGTTGCAGACAATCTGAATATTCTATGGTCCAGTACGCAACCTGATAAACAACAATGGATCACCCAATGCAATGAACTAACAAATAGTATAAAACAACATACATAAGTTTAATCTGTGGTTACAGAAAAAAGCTGCAACCTCTAGAATTTATAAAGATTTGGATTTCGAAAGAGGTTCAAGTTATTTTATCGACAACATGAATCAATCTAAAATAACGTGGGTCTTTAAAGCAAGATTTGGTCTCATTAAACTAAATTACAACACATTCGGGGCGACAACTGAGAACAAAATATGCAAGCTTTGTAATATGGGTACAATGGAAACATTTATACATTTCCTAGGTGTTTGTCCAGTCCTCAAGGAGTTCCGAATTGCTAGTTTTGAAAAACCGAATTTACTTTACCCTGAAATGATTTATATACTTAATGGTGAAAAAATACAGATTGGGAAAGATTGGTTGATTATCTAAAGTCAGCATTTCATTATCGTAATTTTTTAATTCAAGAATATAATTAGCTATTTTGTTAAATAATTCTAATGTTTATTTTTTCTTAAGGTTATCGAACATTTTATAAAACATTGTCGAATATTACTTTCAATCTTCTAATTTTCAATAAGAATTTCTTTTATAAATTAAGATGAAATTTGTAAACACAATTTATTGTAAATAAAGAAGAATCTACTACTACTACTTCTACTACAACTTAAAATTTTCCGGAAAAATCGTCAAAATCGTCAAACTGGCTAAGCTAAATCGTCACAAAAAACGTCATTGCAAAAAAGAAAGCGTTCTTTCGACATCGTGAAATTGGCAGTTAGTGTCCGTTGTTAATAAAGTTTTACTATATTTTTTATTTAAATTAAAATTTTCGTTTAGAAATTTATTATTGATGTAACACCACCAAAAATTTTTCAAAAATATTGTCATTCATAAGGTAAGGAAGAAAATAAACTAAAACCAAAAAATATCAAACATTTATTATTTGTTGAAAATCCTGCTAAACTGCTCAAGTCTGGGTTCACACTCAGAAAGTCTCAGTTCATTGGTAAGAGGGGAGAGAATAAAAGGATGTTCTCTTCCCCTCTCACCAATAAACTCAGATTTTCTGAAAGACAACTTTCATAGTGTGAACCCAGACTAAAAAGAGTGGCTATAAACTGGATGTAATAAAACAGTTCTAACCGATCAAATAGAACTCTTGAAAATATGCATCGTGCTTAAAAAAAATCGTATTTTACATGATGAACAGCTACCCAAAAATCGTCAAATCTGGCAGCCGTGCCTACAACTTCATTTAGGAAGCCGAAACTTTATTAGTCCTTTATTTAAATTCAAAAATTGTGTTTTTGTTGGTACTCCATCAACACGATCACAAAAATTGGATTGAAAACGAATGATTAATGTCGAATCCTGAAAAACTGTAACGCAGTACAATTATGCGGACGCTTAAAGGCTGACAAATATGGAAGCCCGATTGCTCTTAAATATCGTAATTACAATGACACGCGGAGCTGCTTCACCATTCAGAGCAGTTTTACGAATGATTTTATTTAAAAAGCATTTTTCTTTTCTTAACTAACAGCTTTTAAATTTAATAAATATTAGAACATAAAATGTTACAAACAAATTATTTTTCTTTAAATTTATTTAAAGTAAGCACACATTTAGGTTTTACACAAATTTTTGCTTAACTTAAATAAAACTTCGAATTTCATTCGAAAATAAATTCGAAATGAACAATAGTTGACTTGACTTACCTTTCATAGAGGCACGCTGAATCCAATTGTGATTGTGACAAGGCCAAATTGTAACGGCCATCAGTTGGTGAATCGACAAAGCGATACGATGCCACACGACCAAACATAACAACCGAACCGTTCTAAAACACAAAAATTAAATTTAAAAAATGGTTTACTTATGTATATTGAATTTGTATTTTATTATATAATTTAATTTCGTACAAATTTTTTAATAATTACATTATTTAATTAAAATTAAAATGTTTGGCAAAAAAATTAAACGTAAAACGACCGCAATGAACTAATAAATGAAAACTTTGTTTATATCGAATGTGGAACACACACGTCTAACATTGACTAATTTTAAAAATGAACTGAAAACAAGGGGCGTTTGTTCTAATGGACGCCTTCATCTCGTCATTCTTTTTACAATTTTAATTCATTCATTCCGAGTTCTTTTGTAATTTTTTTTTTTTGCTGTTATTATTTAATTTTGGGAGAGCAAAATTTAAATATAAATTACTGAAATTTTAATGGGTAAATGGCGATTGGATGGTACTCTAAAGCGAAATAAGGAGAAATGTCACTTGTTATGCCGACAAAAGAATTTATCTAACAATAAATTTTAAACAAATTAGAAAAATAATCTTTATTGTATTGAAGTAAGCAAAGTATTGACTTCCAAAATTTTTTTTCATTATCTCTTTGTTAAATAACTGTGTCTTACGAACAAATAGGAGAACAGCAGAGCCACAAGTAACATAATATCAAAAAACCATCCGACTTTTTACAGAGCCGGTTAGATATTCTACGAGTACTATTTCCGATATGCATCGCTAGCTTTCGGTCTACCAGTGAGATGAGATACACGATTTTATAAGATGAATTCAGCGATTGAATTTGAAGTTTGCTAAAATAAAAATAGTTTCATAATATTTATTATAGAACTTATTAAGAGTCCCCACGTTAGTTAATACGTTTTGTGATTGAATTGAGCGTTTGCTGATGTAAAAATCATTTATCTCATCTCACGTGTAGACCGCAAGTAAGACAATTTAAACAGCTTCTAAGGAACGTTCAGACTAAAGGCCGGTATTCACTATCCTACATAATCGTACGATTCATTCACACGAAAATCTGACGGAATTCAATCCGACATAAAAAAAATGTCTGCAAAATCTGCTGTCAATGCCACACTATTCCACAAAAAAGATGCAAATTCAAATGACTCAGCTGCTTTTCAGGAAAAGGCAAATTTGATCGCATAGAATCTATCATTTCATAAAACATTTGCAAGTCGGACAGACTTGTCAAAAAAAAATCTGTCACTCAATTAATTTTACAGCCACGCTGTCATACATTATGAGCACACACGATTTTTTTTTTTTTTTTTTTTTTTTTTTTGACATATCGTGCGACTTAATAGGATAGTGAAAACCGGCCTTAATGAAATATTTGTTCTGATATTTGCTTCAAACTATGTAAAACACAAAAAAATATTTTGTTTAATGTTCAAACTAAGCTCAAATATTTGACAATTTTTGTTTGTTAAAACAGTTGGCAAATAGTTTCAAATATACAGCCATGTCACAGAGTACAATTCCGTTCGGAAACGGAATTCATTCCGTATTTTAGTGCTTCAGAAAATTACAAAAAAACTTTGCGGAATGAAACCATTTTTGTTTTCATGAACGGTATGGGAGTTTTCTGTATCTCAAAGACAAAAAAACTATCAAAATATACTTTCTATCAATAAACAAATATGTTTTCTTCAATTCCGAACGGAATTGTACTCTGTGACATGGCTGATAATAAATTAAATCATGTTTGTCATGCGTTCAGACTAAAACAAATATTTGCATCAAATAATTATTTAATAAAAGTGTTCAAAAATAACAATAAAATTCACAAATAGTAAAAATGAGCGCAAAAGCTAATTTATTTGTTTTATTCTGCGGAGCAGCATCTCATATAGTGTTAGAACAGGAGAATGTAAAAGAAAAGAAAAAAAAACCTGGAAGACAATGGGTAACGGGAACATGGCTAAAATTTGCGAAAAATTGCAAACTTGGAAACAAACCCTAAAATATATTTAAAGTCGCCAAATCGGTTAAAAAAACATAATGTGGGGATAAAAACAAAAAAGTGAAAATTCCCGAAAAATTTTGATATTTCAAACAGGCCATAAAATTTGTTAAAAGTGCCTAAAAGTATAAGGAATGGCAAAAATTCGATAAAAATTGCTAAATTAGCGGAAATTCGCAAAAATTTGCTAATAGCGGTGTGATAGCAAAGTCTCATAATTATACAAAAATCTTTCAAATTGTAAAGAATCCGAAAACTTACAGGAAAAATTGATTCTATCGGGAATATGGCTAAAATTACCCAGCGGGAAAAAGAAGGAGTACGGAGCCCTTCTAGTAGGCCTCTGTACCCCTTCTTTTGGATGTACAAGGTCTGCTCGCTCCATTCCATACTCATATCTTTTTTACACACGTTGTCATTGCGGGGAAGGCCTTCCGCTTCTCTTTCTTTCGTCAGAGCTTTTGAAAGGCATTCAAATAAATGGCTCTCAGAAGGCTTTCCAAAGAATGACAGTCAAAAGGCCTTAGAATAAAGGTTATCTTGAAGGGGTTTTAAGAAAGGTATGTTAAAAGGCCTTTCAAATAATGGCTCTTAAAAGGCCTTTCAGACCATCCTTGTAAAAATGCTTTTGACTAAAGGTCATATTAAAGGGTTTTTAAAAAATCGCGGCCTTAGAACAACAAGGTTCTATTTTTACCTAATCTACATGTAAGATAGAACCTTGTTGTCCTAAGGTCGCGAAATATAAAATATAATATATGAATAAATTTCAAAAAAGTATAAAAGTTTAGTGTTTTATAAGTTTATATATATTTATTAACAGAATTACACATATTATAATTACTATATAAGCAAAAAATATAAAATTAAATAAAAAAATAATAAATATATAACTAATTAATACATACTACTAACATTTTCATTATTCAGCACAAGTACCTATCTTCTTTAATGAAAAAACTCAACTAAAATGATTTACATTATTGTTTTCATTTGGTATTTTAATATGTTTGTATGTAACTTTGTTTTTGTTAAGGGATCTGAATTATTTTTCTTTTGCTTGTGCAAAAAACAAAACAAAAAATGTTACTCCTTCCCATCTCGCTTCTCATAGAAGCGAGTGTGGAAGGTGTATCTTATATTTTATACCAAAGATCCAAGACCTTCTATGAGGCATTCTTTAGCAGTTAGATAATAATAGTAATTGAATCAAACAAATTTTAAGAAGGCCTTTAGAAAGGCCTGAAGTAAGAAGGTCTTCTGAGTTTTCCCGCTGGGTATATGTCGTTGTTTGCTCTTGCAATTTTTATGTAATATCAAATAAATATTTGCTCAAAAATTACTAAAATATTTGATTTTTTGTGTTCACACTATGTTCACATTGAACAATTATTTGTTTGCCGGCAAATAATTTTATTTGTTCGAAATAAGCTGTTATTTTATTTGACTCTCAAAAAAGTTTTGTGTGCAGACTACGTCAATGAAATATTTTATGTTTGCTACCAAATATATCATCAGTCTGAACGTACCTTTAGTCTAAGATTATTAAAAACCTTATGGAACTAGACAACAAATATTTGAAATATAAATTGCAACTATTTGAATGCTGAGAAAAGTTATTTCGTCGCGAAAAGAAAATTCAGCTAACACAGCTTTCACTTAGTTACCAATCTTTTGATAAGTGGAACTTTAAACGTTTCTTAGCCCTCCGTACACGACATGTTTTTTATATCTGATTTGTCAAATTTCCCACTGCAAAATACATACCTATTGTGTGTTTCCTTTATAACATTGCTGTTTTACACTTTAAATTACAAGCATCCGGATATAGAAAACGACTAGAACAGAAAAGGATTAAAAAAATCTACCTCTAAAACTTTTTTTTTTTGCAAAAAATGTATTTATTTTGTTGTTGTAACTTCACATGTATGACATTTTATAAGATTTCCTTCTCTAGTCGTTTCCCTAAGCATCTGGATATCTAACTAGTATAACTCTTTTTTTAGTTTGTAGTATAATAGTGTATTTTTTTTCTTTTTGCAGATTTATAACATAATTCTTTGAAAATTATAATGAATGTATACAGTTAACAACAACGCGTTAAAATAATCGAAATTTGCTATTATTGCAACGATCAATTGTTATGGCGCAGCAAAAATATCATCAATATTTAATTCAAGATCATGGCCTTCATGGATAGCAATTTCTTTGCCGTTTTTAAGGAACGGGGTTACGTGACTGTCATATGTAAAATGTATTCATCGCAATATGTGGCCACTAAAGGCAACGTGGAAGCTGTGCGGCAGACTAATTAATATGACTCATCTGCCTCAACTCGTCGTCGTTCCGGCCAGTTGTGCAATATTCAGAACAACAACAGCATGGAAATTTAAAGTTGGATCTTAAGATGCAAAATTCAAATTGTGCAAGCTGTTCAACCGCAAGACCACCAACAACGACATTGGTAGGTCTTATTTGGGCCAGCCGTTATATCTATCAAAATAAAAATGCGTTTGTCTGAGTTTCCTATAGAATCACAAACTTTTGAAACGATTTCCCTAAAATGTTCAAAAAAATGTTGTAACTACTCGGCTATAGGCTACATATTTTTGTAAAATGTCAAGTGGTCGTGTACATTTCATACAAAGATAATATAGATAATTGTTTATCTGGAAGACGCTAACGTAAACGTAACCAAATTAGGAACACACGTCTTGTTTGCCAATAAACAAATTCTTAACAAAAAGTGAGCTAGATAGAAGAAGTAGGTGTGGCACCTCCTATACATAGGCAGTATAAATTGCTGTATACCTAGAGAACGGCTACAGTAAAAGCTTTCAAACAAATAGTCTCGTTATCAATGCAAAACTTCTGACAAAAAGTGGGATTGATTAGAGAATTGGGCGTGGCACTTTCCATACAAAGACAAAAAAATTTTGATAAATATTTCAAATTAATTAATGTGATTATTGAATCAATAATTTTTTTTTTTAGTGGAAAGAAAATTAAAAAAAAAGATTATTTTGATTTACTGCCCGTTTACCGATATCGAACGTTAACGTTCGCATAGTAAATAACATTTAAAACAAAAACAAAATTTCAAAAATTGTTTTTGTTTTAAATGTAATTTTCTATGCGAACGTTAACGTTCGATATCGGCGAACGGGCAGTTAATTTACATTTAAGTTGTTTTAAAATAAATTTTTAATTAAAATATTATTTAAATAACAAAAAATCTTAATTGATTTTTTCGCTTAAAATAAAATAATTTAAGGAATTGTCAAAACCTGAGCTATTTTTGATTAAATCAATTAACCCATTAGCAAAATTTTTTGATAATTTTTTTAATTAATATTAAAAATATCATTTAATAAAAAAAATATTACAATTTTCAATTTTTAAAATTTGAAGTAATCATTATAATTATTTTGGTAATAGGTGCATAAACAACAAATTGTTTGCTTGATTCCATGAATTTGGTGATAAGACAATTTAATTTTGTATGTGTAGATTAGGGATGCCAAACGGGAAATCCCGAATCCCGAAATCCCGGGATTTTTCGGGATTGATAAATCCCGAATCCCGGGAATTATTTTTACGAGTCCCGGGATTTTTAACATATCAACTTTTATGTACAAAACTGTTCGTTTTTATTGATTTTTTATAGTATATACAAAAAAATTATTAAAAATTATATTTGAGTTATATTTTCTATTGCAAATAATTCTTATTTTTGAGTTTAATTTTTGTTTTTGGAACACAGCGAGTATTTAAAATTTGCAATTTTTGCTTGATATATGACGACTATTTCTGAATTTTTGTAGTTTGCTTCATATAAACCATTATTTTAAGTAGAAACGAAATTTGCAGATTCACATCTCAAGCCTTTTTTACAATTACGTTTAGCAAGTTCAGCTTTGGCTTAAGACATAATTCCAAAATAAAATTGATTATTTTTGTGCAAAATATAGAAATCAAGAAATAATTGTTATATATCAAGCAGAAAATAAAAATTATTCACGATCCAATTAAAGTTTTATTCAGAAACTAAAGAATAAAAGTTGATATAATTATAACAATTAAGTCGTAATATTGATGAAATAGCTCATATTGCTTCCGGTCCAATAATAATAAAAAATTTGCTTAAAAAACATAGGTACGGTAAATAAAATAATTTTTTTTTTATAAATAAACACTATTACGTATTCATAAATAAATTATTTAAAGTTGAAATCTGTTTTTAGAAACATTTGTATAAACATTTGGTTTTAAAATAAATTTCAAACGTACTTAAATTATTGATTATGAATCTCGCCCTCACCCTGGAGGTGTACTGCACTGCAGTCGACATAGTTTTACAGTTTTTAACTCAGCTATCGAGATCGATGAGGGACTACACTTTGCAGTGTATTAATGTCGTCACAACTTAATTCACATTAAAAATGGAATTGCTGTCAAAAAACCGAAATGAATTGATCTAGAAAAACTAAGAAATATGTATATTTTTTTAAGCATTTTTCAGAATCTGATCAGTTTGATCATGGGTGAGTCCAGTGTTATAAACATATGTATAAAATAAATTGTTTTGTTGTTTTCATTTTTAAAAATTTCTGTTACGTATATAAAACCTTTTGAATATTTAAAAAGTGTTGTTTATTAAAAAAAAGTAGCATTTTAAGGCAACACATTGATCCCGAAAAATCCCGGTATCCACAAAATCCCGGAATTTCGGGATCGGGATTTCAAAATCCCGAATGCCGGGATTTTCAAAAATCAGTACCGATTGGCATCCCTAGTGTAGATTCATATAGATACATATATCCAAATTTTGTAATTTTACTTATTTTATTTCAGAACAGGTCGCGAAGCAAGTTGCTTATAAAATCTATATACCGAATTATAATTTGACTAATTCGTTTTCTGTATCAATTCGGCTTAGAGTGAAACTATTAAAATAACAAAGTAATGCATGCCAAAATTGGATATTAAATTTAATTACAAATTTGTTAAAAATCAAAATTCTGAAAAATATCGTTACAAACTAGACGATAAATCATTACCACCCTTCATTTTACTAACAATTCTATGTACACTCATCTGTACGTAGTTGACATTCTATAAATTGGTTAGTAGAATTTTTTGTTTTTATTTAAAATTTTTTTTTAATTTAAGTTTTTTGCTCTTGATGATTATGTTGTACATCCAATGTCTCATTCATCGGTAAGTGGCATCATTTAAAATTTAGAAAAAAATTACTGTAAACGCTTTAACTAATTTACAGATTTTTGTTGTATTTTCGTTTGTTTGGATTTTTTTTTCTATTATTATACGCCCCTTAATGTCAAACTTTTGTTTTCATTTTTTTTTTTTTTTTTTGCTAATTAATTTGTTCACAAAATTTGTGGTCTACCTCAAAAACAAAAGTTCACACAATTATTTTTTACAGTAAAACTTTTGTCTCAAAAGTTTAGCCAATTTTTTGTTATATAAAATTATTTTACACACACAGTACAAAAAATTCGTACATACATATATTTAATATAAATTTTACGCATTATTGAAATTAGAACAATTTAAATTTTTTTTAACTAAAAAAATATTCAAGTAGTTTTTGTCTTTTTTTATTGTTACAAAGATCGATGAACCATAAAAATGTGTGGCAAAATATAAACAAATAATTTGAAATTATTGCATATTTGTCGTGATTTGTTCACAAAATGTAAAGGGAACTTTTGGGAATTTTATATGCATTAAATTATGATTTGCGTGTCAAATAAAAGGCGGAGACAAAAAAAAATGCCAATCCGTCTAAATATTTTAAAATTTCCGGTGAAGATTTTTCTGTTTTAAGTAATTATTAGCGAAAATCATAATGCTTATGTAAGTTGTGTTAAAATAACTAAAAGACAGAGATGGAAATAAAGAATAATAAAATTAAATAAAAAAAAAACAAGACCACATGTTACACTACACCACAGAATTTAGAGACACATTTTCGAGAGTATCTGGGATCCATGGGCAATAATGGATACGCCAAATTAAAATTATGTTATGAGTTTAAGATTTATGTAAAGCGTAATCCATTTCGAGGTTCCCTACTTTTTTAAAGAAAAAAACAGAAAATTCAAATTTAATGAGGAATGTTTATTATCATTTGAAAGAACATTATTTGGCATTTATTTTTTGAAGATTTGATAGACAAATGTTGGCAGTTGCTACGTCGTAGATGGTCCATCCGTTGAGTCCAATTTTCGATGACTCGTTCGAGCATTTCCACTCGTAACTTTTTTTTTTTTTTATTATTCCTACACTAAATCCCGCGAAGCTTTTTGCTTGTCTGCAGGAGACCAGGGTTTTTGGCGGGAATCGAACCCGCAACCCCGGTACTGATAGACTAGCTCACTACCAGCTAGCCTACCGGGCGAATGACACGCGTGATGTTTTCCTCCAAGGCCTGAATCGAAGCGGGTTTGTCCGCATAAACTTTAGACTTTACGTATCCCCACAGAAAAAGTCTAACGGTGTGATATCACGTGATCTTGGTGGCCAATCGACCGGCCCAAAACGTGAAATTATGTGCTCAACGAAGTGTTCTTTTAATAAATCCATTGATTGATGCGATGTGTGGGAAGTGGCGCCGTCTTGCTGAAACCAAATTTCGCCGAGATCACGAGCTTAAATTTCAGGCATCAAACAGTCGGTTATCATGGTTATCATGGACGGTTACGTTCGCCCCGGCATCATTTTTAATGAAATATGGACCGATGATTTCACCGGCCCACAAACCACACCAAACCGTTGTTTTTTCTGGATGAAGTGGCAGTTCTTGAATCTCTTCAGGTTGCTCTTCGTCCCAAATGCGGCAATTTTGTTTATTTACATACCTTCTTGGATCTTCTTGGAACTTTTCAAGAGCCCATAGAGCGAACTTTTCAAGAGCCCATAGGCGTAAGTCTTTTCATTTTAAAATGCCTAACAATACTAAACAAAAGTAACATGACACGACTCACACGTGATCTGTCAAAAAAAGTCTATTGAAAAAGTATCTCTACTTTGAATCACCCTATAAAAGTTCTTTCTGCCGAATATTATTTAGATATCTTTATCTATATAAGATTTTTTTGCCTTTAACTGATTTTAGGATTTGGGGTTATGTGGCACATATGGATCATTTTTGACCTACCAGCACAACATTTTGTCATAACATAGTAGCTAATTTCTTCAATTTTGATGTGAAAGCCAACATTTTAAGGAAGTTATGTCATTGACAGCTATTTTCGGGAGTAGTTGCTGTGATCAAATATTGACCAACTCCAATAAAATTTGGTAAGATAATTTAGATTGCAACAATAAGTTTGGATCAAATTTAATCTGAATTCCAACAAAATAAGATGATTTATGATCACAAGAGGACTTGCCCAACTACTTTAAAAAGGACGGCAAATGCCTAACTGCATCATATATCCGAACTCTTTTTTAAAGATTTTAAGCTTTTCAGGTGGTAGTCTTCTTGGTTTGCAATGGACCGGTGGCCCTTTTGTTGCTATATGATGAGTAATTGAATGATTTACTGGTGGTTATTCGGTAGAAGGTATCAAAATATCCTTGAATTGTGTTAGTAGGGAATATAAAGGAGAGCCTTGAGAAACGGATCGGCATTTAATATTATTCGGTAACTCCTCGTTGATTATAAATACTATTGAAAACAAATTAGTTTTCTTATGTATAAGACGGCGATTTTTAACATCTACCAACAGGTCGTAGCGGCCAAGAAAATCAAAACCAATAATTGCTTGTGGAACATCTGCGATTTAGAACTTCCATACAAAATCTCTTCTTAATCGAAGGTCTAAATGGAGAAAATTTTCACCAAAAGTATTAATAATAGTATTGTTTGCAGCTTGAAGTACCAATGATCCAGGTTTATTAGGTTTATTCTGTGTTGTTGCGGGAATGACTGAGACGTCGGCTCCTGTGTCGATTAAAAATCTACGATTTTAAATATTGTCTCGCAAGAACAGGCGAATTATTTTCAAGTCTCCCGCGCTCGTCACCTTAGATGAAGAAGTTTTTAGATTTCCGACTGATGTGCACAAGGAGGGCGACATTTAGTTGCTTTTGAGCCAAATGTAAAATGATACCAACATAAATTTCTTCATATATTTCGGCCTCTGCTATTGCTTCTGCTTCTATGTACACGACTGCGAGTTTGTTCGTGGGATAGAGGAGAATTTATTCCATCTATACGTTGAATAAGTTCTCCAATTTTATATTCTAATTGTTCAAATGGAGTTTGGCTAGGCGTACTAACTTGACAAATCGAGGAAGAATCTAGATGATCATTAATTTTGTCAGCCATGACTGTCAATTTATCTAAGATATCCGAACTTATTAAAAATACCACTTTTGGTAACCGTTGGAACCATAAAGATTTCAGCATATCGTCAGACATCTTAGCTGATGATAATTACCGCATTTCACGCAACAGTGTAGAGGGACGTTTATCACCGAACTGAATATTCTCTAACAATTTCTGCAGCATTTTTTCCGAATCTTGGAATTCATTAAGTAAAGCGGACTTGAGAGTATCATATGTAAATGTTTTGTGTTGGAGCATTTTCAATTATCTGGCTTACTGCGTTAAGGATATCACTTTCAACGGATCCAACCACGGCATGATATTTCGTGGCATCTTGGGAAATACCGGAATTAAAAAAACTGACTTTCTATTTGACTAAACCACAATTTTGGAATAGTTTTACAAAATGGTGGAATTTTACTTAAAAAACGTGAAATCTCAAGTGATGGAGTCGTTGGTGCTGATCTGAATTCTTCCTCTGATAACGAAATATTGGAATAAAAACGTCGGGGTCACCAATGAAAAAAACACAATTAATGTTTTTTATAGAAATGTTTTTATTTAACAATTTTAATATAAACTTGAAAAATGAAAAATTACTAATAATAATATTTTCAGCAATTATTGACGTGCATAAAAAAAAGTAAACGATATTGTGATTATTCAAAATTAATAAAATAGAATTTACAACAGGTAGAATCCCCACACTTGTATGGGGGGCTATGAGAAATTATGGACCGGTTGTCACCATCAATAGGCTTGGTTCTTGTGACAATTCGAACCCATGCACCGAATTCCGCCAAATTATGTCTAAACTTGCGACTTGTAATTTGCGCGCAAGGTTTAAGTGGTTAGCCAGCCATTTGGACGGCCATCGTTAGATCGACTCAGTGATTATTCTGAGTCGATCGGTATACTAAAAGGTGGATCTATCTATGACCAATATTTTTAGGTGTTTAATACATCACCACAAACGCATAGTACCCTCTCCCCAATTGTGGTTGGGGGTATTAAAATGATACTTAATTAATTCATGCATAAGGAAAATTTCAAATAAACGTTTATCTTCACTATATCGAGCTCTTACCACAAAAAAAAAACTTAAGCGACAAAAACACAAATTTACAGGAGAAGTTTTTTTTTATATTGTTTGATAAAAATTTTGTATAAAGTTTGGCGCTTAAAGCCGGTTACTCTGTTCAATATTTCGTGGGAAATGTTGTCAAACTCATTAAAAAAAATTTCTGTGAAATACAAACGAAAAAATGTTGATTTAGTTGTACTCCATTTATATTACGAAACACATTCGAAATGTTTCTAGCAACATTTTTATTTTCCGTGCGAAACAAGTGCAGCTCATTTTATTTCGCTCGGAATTTTAAGCAACAGCTTATCAGTTTTGTAATTTATTATTTTGTTTTTGTAAAGTGGTTTTTTTATAACAAGCGCTTCGGAAAGAAAAATGTAGAAACGTGCTAAAATTAATAATAAAATTAAATTTTTTTGTTTTTTGATTTGGGAAATTATAAATATATTAATATTGTTTATATATAATATATAAATAATATATATATAATAATATATATATAATATAATAATATATAATAATATATATATAATAATATTGTTTTACTTTTTTTAATGACAATTAAAAAGAAAACATGCTTTTTGTTTACCTTCGAAAAACAATGTTGCAACTAATAAAAACGTTAAGTTTCGAAAAATCGCAAGATAGATAATATTGATACATGTCAAAATTTTCGTAAGTTCGAACAGAGGCCTAGGCTTAAGCTAAAATTGTTTTTGCTTTAAAATCGTAACGGTACCTTGTGTGACCATGGCATTTAAGGAGATGATGCAAGTGTTACCAACAAATTCATTTATTACAAAAATCGAAAATTGAAAATCATGGCGCTTAAGCTATTTTTGCGGAAATAATAATATAAAATAAGGAAATACATTTTTATTTAAAATGGGTTCGAATGTGTCTCTCGTCCCATTGGAATTGGCCATATGTTACGAACATAATCATCAACTATATTCTTACTTAAATTACCGAGCAATAGTAACGTAGAACTTCAGTCCATTGTAGTAAAACAGAGCAGAATAGTTACAGCCACACCAATGTTCACAATATAAAAACATACAAACATTGACATACATATGTATGTTTGTATGTACTTTTACTTTTAAATTACTTTCAAGACGGTTGTCATATCGGCGCGTGTAACACTTCCGCCACAATCCAAATAATTCTTTGGAATTATTTGCAAAACATACAAACATTAACATACATATGTATGTTTGTATTACTTCCAACATTTACAAAATCGTTGTCATATCGGCGCGTGTAACACTTCCGCCACAATCCAAATAATTCTTTGGAATTATTTGCAAACACTAAACAAAAACATACCTACAAACATTAACATACAAGATCGTTGTCATATCGGCGCGTGTAACACTTCCGCCACAATCCAAATAATTCTTTGGAATTATTTGCGAATACTAAACAAAGAAATAACAAATCAGGTCAATCGACCGACGAGTTCACAGAACTGTTTTTGTCTAAATAAATTGCTGAGATCTCTCTTTTTCATTCTTCAATTAATACTTTATAATTACTATAAATAATAAGTATCAAAAAAGATAGTAGTCAGTTGTATCTTATACTTAGTTGTCTTGCTGTGCATTACCACAGCAGACAAAACAATAAAATCAATTCAAAAAAGATAAACAGTGTGTTTTTTTTATTAAATAAAATTAACATACATCTAATTGGCGCAGTCGGTAGGATTCGCGGAAGGATAATACTCTTTCTTTCATATTAATGAAAATTACGCGAATCTGCAATAAGCGAACCTTGCATTACCAAGGACTAAACCGTGAACCTGAAAATAGTCGGGAACAATAGTGCCGCAATCCTTACAATACTATGGAAAAACAACCTTTAAATAAAAAAAAAAAACTAAAATTAAAGACGTGATATCCTTAAGAACCACAGTCATAAAATTTTTTTTAAAAAGACTAAAATTAAAAAGTGAAACACAGTCATAAAATTTTTAAAAAGACAAAAATTAAAAAAAAAGTGATATCCTTAAGAATCACAGTCATAAAATTTTTTCTTAAAGGACTAAAATTAAAAAGTGAAACACAGTCATAAAATTTTTAAAAAAGACAAAAATTAAAAAAAGTGATATCCTTAACAATCACAAAAATTTTTTCTTAAAGGACTAAAATTAAAAAGTGAAACACAGTCATAAAATTTTTAAAAAAGACAAAAATTAAAAAAAAGTGATATCCTTAAGAATCACAGTCATAAAAATTTTTTCTTAAAGGACTAAAATTAAAAAGCGAAACACAGTCATAAAATTTTTAAAAGACAAAAATTAAAAAAGTGATATCCTTAAGAAACACAGTCATAAATTTTTAAAGGACAAAAATTAAAGAAGTGATATCCTTAAAAATCACAGTCATAAAATTTTTTACTTAAAACCAAACCGAAAAGAGAAGACCAGGTCAAGCTAAAGAGTAAGAGACCACAGAAATCAAATCAACAAACCGAAGAAGGAAGACCAAGAAATTCGTGAGCAGTGGGAAACAGGTAGAGCTAAGAAGTGAGAAGCCAGAACAACAACAACACGAGTTCCAGCTACCAAGGAAGGAGGACCAAGAAGTTCGTGACCAATAGTATAGTAAGTTTCATTTAAGTATTAATAGTATAATATACATATACGTCTTATGAGTGACACGGAATCAGTAGAGTCAACATCGGATTACGTTTCCGATCCCGAGTTTGAACAAACAAACCAATTTTTAGGAATACATACAATAGAACTGGACCCAGGATTTGACTCAAACGACGGCTACCTGACTGAGGTGTACGAACATATTGGACAAAGAAACAATAGCGACACTCAAGAAAGACGTACCGTTAGAAGACGACGAAGACAACGACCTATTAGACCAATACAACATTTTTGAAAGACTTTTCCGTTTTCAATAGACACACTAGCAAAATGACACAGCCCAACCCTCCATCCATTGTTCTGGACCCCATCAAATACCTTGAAAGGCTTCCCGAATTTAATGGGGACAAACGTGATCTTTATAATTTTATAACCCTAGTGGATAGAGTATACCCACTTCTCAGACAATATGACGAAATGTCACAATTAGTATTCTCTGACTTGATTAAAAGTCGTCTTAGGGGCAAAGCTAGGGAGACAATTGAAATTAATTTTCACGCACAATCCTGGACGGATGTAAAAAAAATATTAATGAATAATTTTGGCGAAAAGTATAGTATTGAAGATTTATTCGATCAAATGAGAGCCGTCTCATTCAAAACAAACACAATCGAATTTTACAACGAAATAAAAGATAAATTAAGAAATTTGAATAACAAAACCAGCATGATAATGGGCGGAAACACAGGAGCAGGTCAAATCGCTACAAACAATATGCAAAGCGCCTTGAATATCTTCAAAGAAAAAATACCAGAACCCATGAGGACTATTCTAGCCTGCCGTAACCCGAGCACCCTAGAAGATGCCATGGAAATCCTATTCAAGTCGGGTTATGCATACTACGGTAATAAAACAGTCAAGCCAGGTAACAATTCATACGGTACCAACAATAGACTGAAAATAGAAAACAACTTAAATAGACAATCTAGCGGACATAGTAATTCGAGTAACAGACAAACATACCAGAATTCCCATACAAGGACAAATAACCACCAAGCACCAAACCAGCACTATAACCCACATTATCAGCAGAATCCAAATAACCATAGACACTTTAGTAATCCGAACTGGCGACAGCATAATTCTCATTACCAACAGAACCCTAATAACCAGAATTACCAAAGAAAATTTAATAGCCCGAACATACCAAACTTCCATCAAAATGGACAACCAAATCAAAGAAATAATTTTTTGCCCGTCCCTGAACCAATGGACGTAAACCTCGTTCACGATTCCGAAGAGCCATATATACCTCAAGAGGCATCATTCGAACAATACTTCGACCAACAAGAAATACAAGATACTGATTCTTTCGAAACCCCCCAAAATTTTTCCTTTAGTAGCCACCCCGGCGAATTACCACATATAGTATTAAAGGGCGACCTAAAATTTATAATTGACACTGGTGCCACGCACTCAATCATCAATCCGGGGCTATGCAACCCCAAATGGAAGGTTGATGTACCACCAGTAAACCTCAAAACGTTGCAAAACAATGTGAAAACAAACACGGTATATAAAGTGCCATTGTTTTCTGAACTAGGGAATCCGCAAGACTGGATTTACTTAATCGAATGTAAATTCCATGACACATATGATGGTATAATTGGGAATGACATCTTACGTAAATACAAAGCAGTAACAGACTATAACCAAAATATTTTAAAGATAAATAACCAGATAATTCCCTTGAAATTTCCGAGTAATCATACAGTTAAATTTGTCACTAATGTAGAATGCGGATTGGTACACATTACAGATTTCCGTTCTTCCAGCGGCGAAATAATTCTTAGAGAGGGAATATATAATTCAGAAAATTTTAAAGTCGAAATAGAAACCAATCTTGAATGTCCCGAAATAATTTACATTAAACCTGAAAACGCGTGGCCAGTTACAATGGAAAACTACTTTCTTTCAAATGAGCCAATAACAAGTGATAATCACAGTGATTTACCATTACGGGACCAAATTAGAATAGATCATTTGAACTCTGAAGAAAAAACGAAATTTTTGCGATTAATAAACAAATACTCCCAATTGTTCTATCAGACAAATTCTAACCTAACTTTCACTAACGCTATTAAGCACCATATTAATACTGTTGACGACATTCCAATACATTCCAAAACTTACCGCTACCCGTACATACACAAGGAGGAAGTGAGCCGACAAATCCGTGAAATGCTAGAAAACGGGATAATTAGACCGTCAAATTCACCATATTCAGCTCCAATTTGGATAGTCCCTAAAAAGGACGATGCAAGTGGACAAAAAAAATGGAGGCTTGTGGTAGACTATCGTAAGCTTAATGAAAAGACTGTGGACGATAGATACCCCATCCAAAACATAGATGAGATTTTGGATAAACTTGGTAGAAGTCTATATTTTACTACACTTGATCTCGCTAAGGGATTTCACCAGGTCGAAATTGCAGATAGCGACATCCATAAAACTGCGTTTTCAGTTGAAGGAGGGCACTACGAATTCCTTCGTATGCCATTTGGCTTGAAAACCGCACCCGCCACTTTTCAACGCCTAATGAATAACATCCTAAGCGATTTGCTAAATAAAGTGTGCTTAGTATACTTAGACGACATTATCGTCTTCTCAACCTCTCTTGACGAACATTTAAATTCACTACGTTTAGTAATGGATCGACTAAAAGTTGCAAACTTGAAGATACAAATCGACAAGTGCGAATTTCTAAAACGCGAGACAGAATTTCTTGGCCACATTGTGACCCAAAATGGTATTAGACCAAATCCAAAAAAGGTGGAATGCATATTAAAATACCCGATCCCCCAAAGCCCAAAACAAATTAAACAATTTTTAGGACTTAGTGGGTACTACAGAAAATTTATTAAAGATTACTCCAGAATAGCAAAACCTATGACGAACTATTTAAAGAAGGACGCTAAAATTGACTTACATAACACTGAATATCAGAAAAGTTTCGAAACCTTAAAAACCCTACTTGTGAATGACCCCATACTAGCATACCCAAATTTCTCTAAGCCCTTTGTTTTGAACACCGATGCAAGCAATTTCGCATTAGGGGCGGTCTTATCACAAGAAGGCCATGCAATATGCTACGCAAGCAGGACTCTAAACGAACATGAACTTAATTATAGTACGATAGAGAAAGAGCTTCTTGCTATAGTATGGGCGGTAAAATACTTTCGACCATACTTATTCGGTAGAAAATTCTCTATCCACACTGACCACCAACCACTACAATGGCTATTCTCGATCAAAGAACCAAATTCACGACTCGTTAGATGGAGACTTAAATTAGAAGAATTTGACTTTACTATAAAATATAAAAAGGGTGCGAATAATGGAAACGCTGACGCGCTCTCCCGCATCAAACCACAAGTTAACTTTTTCGAGCAATTCATGACTAGCGTTATTACAGAGAAAAATGGCCCTATAAATATGTACAGAAACCAAATAATAATTCGAAAGGTGGGGTCAGGATCTCTAAAGATAAGGAACCAAAAAAATTTCAATAACATCAGGAAACTTATTACCGCAAAAAACTTCGACGAAGCCACAATGTTGTTGATAATTAAGAATCACTTTGATCCCAAAAAGCTGAACGCTGTCTTTATCGAAGACCCTGAAACTTATGAAATATTCGAAAAAACAATTTCAATATACTTCGGGCAAAGTAACGAATTTAAGATTATTAAATGTAACAACATCCTTACGGATATCCTTGACGAAAACGAACTGGTAGAACATATCAGGAAAGAACACATGAGAAATAATCATAGAGGTATAAATGAAAACTTCCAGCAATTAAAATATAGCATTTATCACCCCAAACTTAGAAAACGTATAACACAATTTATTAATAATTGTGACGTCTGTAATAGGGAAAAATATGAAAGGAATCCCATACGACCAAAACTCCAAATCACCGAGACACCAAGTGGACCTGGACAAATTGTACATATTGATGTTTTTTATAGCTTGAAAAATACCTTATTCCTGACTTTTATAGATAAATTTAGCAAATTTGCACAAGCAATAAAGATAGAAAACCGAACATGGATAGAATTTAAGAGAGCGGTTACTCAGTATCTGAGCATAGTGGGTAGTATAAAAAAAATTGTTACAGACAACGAGTTAGGTTTTAAAGCCCTACATCTAAAGGATTTCCTCAAAGAAAGAAATATAGAGATCCACTTTACATCGAATAACAATCATTCATCTAATTCAGACGTTGAACGCCTGCATAACACAATTAACGAACATATTAGAATCCTCAGACATGATCCTGACAAAGACATCGATACCGTTGAAGAGAAATTAAACAAGATAATAATGTTTTACAATAACACCATTCATTCCACGACCGGGTGCAGACCCTCAGATTTCATAAACGGAAAGATAACGCAAGATAACTATCCATTGATAAAAGATAAAATCCAAAACACAAAACGTAGGACGATAGAAAAAATTAATCAAAACCGCGAAGACTGTGAACTTCGTACCGGGGACGTTTACATAAAACAAGATAGGGGCGGGAAAAATCACTCAAAATTCCGTAAAGTTAATGTCACAGAGTTCGACGACAATCATGTTATCACAAAAAATGGGCATATATATTACAAATCTCATTTAAAAAGGAAAAGGGCACTGCAGTAACCTCCCTGTTATTTACAGATTCAAGAAGACGAAACCACATTCCTAGAAAACATATTCAGAATTAATAACGAATAACTTACTGACAAACCATGTAGACGAAATAGGACACGTTATATTTAACTCTAGACTAGGAGTAATACCATCCGACATATTGACAAAAGAGGAATACGAGCTCATGGATAATATAGAATCCTACATCCATACCAATATTTCCGTAAAATACAGACATAATTTAGTTATACTTACTCTACAAATTCCTAGATTCTTAAACGAGACATTTGCTGAAGTTTAAATTGAACCAATTCCAAATAAATTTAACAGATCACTAGCCTTAAAAGATAATACTTTTCTAATACATAATAATAGCGACACTTTTGATTATAAGAAACTACGTAAAATAAAGGATAACTGCATCCAAAATATTGTAAACAACAAAGAACCAAATTGTAACATGAATATGTCAATTATGGAAGAGGAAAAAGAAATATATCCTGGATTGCTAATATTTAAGAATTTTAAAAGCAAAATCGAAACTAATTGTAACACCACTGTAAACTTTGGCAAAATTAAAACTTTCTTAATTAAATTCGAAAACTGCAATGTAAAAACTGAACACAGATCCTATGAAAATTATAAAATTAATGTTAAAGAAATGTTTGTTATAGAAAGGTTCATGTTAAAAATTAAAGAAAATAATGAATCCCTTCCAAACTTACACTTAGATCCACTAAAATTTAACGACACAATAACACGGATAAACAGAAAACTATTAAGTAATCATATACTAAATATCAGTAGTAATGTAAGTGCCTTGGTTGTCATTGTATCTATTATTATCCTAATCTACATAAGAATGAACAAGAGAATTTACATATTATCTTCGTCGGAGCCTCGAACTAACGGTGGGGGAGTTACAGCCACACCAATGTTCACAATATAAAAACATACAAACATTGACATACATATGTATGTTTGTATGTACTTTTACTTTTAAATTACTTTCAAGACGGTTGTCATATCGGCGCGTGTAACACTTCCGCCACAATCCAAATAATTCTTTGGAATTATTTGCAAAACATACAAACATTAACATACATATGTATGTTTGTATTACTTCCAACATTTACAAAATCGTTGTCATATCGGCGCGTGTAACACTTCCGCCACAATCCAAATAATTCTTTGGAATTATTTGCAAACACTAAACAAAAACATACCTACAAACATTAACATACAAGATCGTTGTCATATCGGCGCGTGTAACACTTCCGCCACAATCCAAATAATTCTTTGGAATTATTTGCGAACACTAAACAAAGAAATAACAAATCAGGTCAATCGACCGACGAGTTCACAGAACTGTTTTTGTCTAAATAAATTGCTGAGATCTCTCTTTTTCATTCTTCAATTAATACTTTATAATTACTATAAATAATAAGTATCAAAAAAGATAGTAGTCAGTTGTATCTTATACTTAGTTGTCTTGCTGTGCATTACCACAGCAGACAAAACAATAAAATCAATTCAAAAAAGATAAACAGTGTGTTTTTTTTATTAAATAAAATTAACATACATCTAATTCAGAATCTCTGGTATTAAGTGAACCTCCAACCCTCTCACTGATAGAATTGCTCACTACCAACTAGTCTACCAGAGCACGCGTAATAAGTTTTGGCTATTCGTGTGCCAGCAATTCCAGCAGAATTTGGTAACATAATTAATGTTATTTGCTGAATTGGAACGGTATACCAGTTACATCCTGTACATTGTACAAAAAGGTTAAAATGGACACACAGATAATTACGCAGTCTGACAGGTATGTTAACGCATTTAAATATTATGGTATTAAACATAACTTATGGTATACCAATCGACTCTGTATCACTTTCTAAGACAATCGAGTCGATTGGTATACCATAAGTTATGTTTAATACCATAATATTTAAATGCGTTACATTTTCAGCACACACGTATAATACCCACCCCATCTATTGTGGTGTAGGGTATAAAAAGTTAATACAGAATATTGGATTAACGTTGTGGTAGAACCTTTTAAAAACGGCAGACGCCATTTTTTAATTATCCGAATAATTACTTGTTAATAAACTTAACAGTATTTTTTGATATGTTAAGCTATAAGTTTAATTGATTCAACTAAAAAAATCCTTAATAAATATTAGAATTAAATTATGAAATTCCCTTTTGTTTTCCACTTCATTTAAAGGACTTTCATACAATAGACATACTAATCATAAGAGTGTATATTTAATTTTATTACCATAATAAATCAACTTTATCGATTCAAAGTAATCATAATCAAATATTAAATGTCAATACAACAAATAAATAAATGAATTTTTTTAGATAATGTATAGAAAGATAGATAAATAAAAATGTACATGTATGTAGAGGACAAACATAAAATTATTATAAAAAATATAACATATATTTAATAATAAAATATTTATTCAACTCCACAATAATACACTGAAAAGAAACATCCATTCATCCGTATTTAAATCAAGTCGAAGCAGTGTCAAAACGGTAAGTTCGGATTTCTTTAAATCAAGTAAGTACAGAATGCTTTTTTCAGGTATGGATTATTGAAGTGCCCCGTACTTATATTAACCCGAAAAAAGGGATTGACTTAAGTAAAAGTAATATAAAAATCAATCTCAAACTGTGCTGGATTAAACAAACTCTAAGTTGGTTTAATTCGTGCTTGAAATAATCCGAATTAGAATTGATTCTAACCGGCGTTGCCGTTGAAAATGTTGTTAGAGTCGCAAAAGTGGATTTTCCAAAAAAGGGGTCACAAAAAGGGTAGGTATTTTAAAGTAAAAAAGGTTCAGGTTTATAACAAGCCGTAATTCCGAATAAAGGGGTCGCAAAAAGTGCATTTTATATAAAAAATAAGTTTTTTAGAAGCAAATAAAAAAAGATTTATTTAAGGCAAGTAGTGCTTAAAAAACTGGAATTAATTTATTTATTAATATTTTAAGTTATTTAATAAATAAAATATATATATAAGAAATAACAAATATGTATATGAGTGAAGTTATTGGGGAAATTTAACTTTGAATTTGCACTTCACTATCGTAAAATTAATCAAAGTTTTAACACAATTTTTTTCCGCATAATAAATATTTTTTAGGATCTTCGTTCTATATTTTGTTATTAAATCTGCTCTTGAAGTCTTTTCTTCCAGCTACATTTCCAACAAATCAAGAGGCGAAAGCATGGAATGAATTGCAATTGGCTATTTTAAGTCTGTTCCAAAGTTTATTTTTAAGCATCAGCGGTAACGCTGATTCTAACCTAAAACACTTTCTCCATAGCACCAGAGAAAGAGATAATTATATTGTTTTTTTTTTTAATTACTTTACTTACCCACCCGTTCGCTACACATATTTCGTTTCACCTTTGTTGTATTCCTCCCTTTGTTTACAGAAAAACACTTAATAACATGAGACCAGCAGCATGCCTGATATGGTTTTCGTTATCATTCTACTTTGAAAATTTCATGTGTTTAACTAAATAATTGTAACAAATAGAATTTGGGAATTGTGTCTTCTAATGTTACTTTTTAAACATGAAAATAATGTAAATTTTTCTTCTTGTAGTGTTGTTGTTTCTACACAAAACAAGCAAACCGGTTTTACCTACTTTTGTAATGTTGTGATTGATTCTACAACAATATTTTACTAAAACACGCGTATGCACGCACATAGATTATAGATTGGCACGACCAACGAAAAGCTCAAGCTTTTATTTACATTATTTAAAAATGTTATACTTATTTAAAAAAATTCAGTGATTTGTTTTCGAAAGTAATCCAATTTTGGATTGTTTTAAGTACTTTCATACTAAAATTTTTAAGTACGTATCGTACTAAAAGTAAGTCAAAAAACCTAAATGTAGTACGAGTTTTTTCTTTATGTGTAAAAAAAAACTCTCAATAAACAAAACAATTGTTTTTATGTATCTGATTTGTACACATAAGTAGACATTACCGCAGTTGGACAATAAACTATTTCAACCATCCTCCCAAACTTTATTCAAATGTCAAACTATTAGAATGATTATCATTGACAGGCTCTTAAGAAAAGAAAAAAAAAAACAAAAATTTGATTTCACACATACAAAAACATTTGGACATCGTAAAAACAAACATTGACAGTTGAAAATTTGTCTCTAAAATTTCAAAAGCTTACTTTTGCATTACCTTGTGACTATTCAAAAACAATTTCTTTTAATCTAAATAACAAAAAAGTAATCGCGGATTCGCGCATTCAAAATTTCCAATTTTCCATGAAGCTGACACATAAAATAGGCCGAATTTTACCAATGATTTGGTTGTTGTTTTTGAGGGCCGCTTTGGTTTGTGGCGTTAAAACTCATCTCAATAAAAGTCTAACGCAGTCAAATCAAACGATCTCGGTATCCATTTCAAATCAGCTCCACGTCAGATGCCCATTCTCTTAAATTACTTGTGCAGAATGACCAAAGTCCCGTTAAAACCACGTGTCTTTAATGATCATGTTATCCAATTCAGGTCAAAAATAAATTGGTAATCCACCGGTCGACATTAACGATTATGGCCTGTCTAGTGTCGTTATTAAAAAAATACGGACCAATGACGCCGTCAGCTTAATATTCATCATAAAAAGTGACTTTTTCGTAGTATTTTGGACGCTTTTGGATCTCATGGAGATTGGTATCGTCCCAAAATTCGAAAATTTTGTCGCACATATCGCTGAAGAAGATTTTTCGATAAAAATTAGGACTCCCATATTTATTTTTTGTATGTTAATAAGGACGATACAGTTTATGATTGCAGTATATCGCATAGTTTTAGGTTATTCCATATGGATTGTATTTTATGAATTGTATTGCTCCCTATAACTTAATAAGAGTATTTTTTAAGCCCCGTTAGAATTAAAAAAAGATTTAGCTGTCAAACAAACTGCCCTACAGCGGCTAATCATGGCAAATCATCATGAATAGATTCACGATTAAACAACGATTTTAAATCAGTCATGGATAGTCTCAAGTTATAGACGACTTCGTAATTTTTATGGCTCACATAATCGTCTATCTGAGCGGGTTTGTTGATAAACAAAATTGCTTCATATCGAGCCCTTTCCACAAAAATAGCTTAAGCGACATCATTTAAAATTTTCGTTTTTTTTAACAAATAAATTTATTGGCAACACTTGCATCATCGCCAAAAATGTCATGATCACATAAGATACCGTTTCGATTTTAAAGCATAAACTATTTTTGCTAAATTTTTATGAAATATAATGAAATGAAAACCTTCTCCTGTAAAATTATGATTTTGTCGTTTAACCTTTATGTCAACAGCTACATACCTGGGTATGTTTTGAATTTTAAAAACGCCGTATGTCTGAAAGTGACTTTTATATCGCTCTGAAATTTCATGATATCCTCACTTGCAGTGTTTTCTAACATATTCTGATGTTTGAATAAAATTGGACTAAGCAGACCATGGATGTGGTCATTTTTTAATTCCTATCCCTTACGTCAACAACTGCATACCCGGGTATGTTTTGAATATTAATAACGCTGTATCTCTGAAAGTGGCTTTCATATCGCTTTTAAATTTCATGATATACCCACTAGAAGTGTTTTCTAACTAATTCTAAGGTTTGAACAAAATTGGACAAACCAGACCATGTACATCGGCTTTTTTTCATCCCTACCATACCCGGGTATGTATATGAAAAAATTAAAATAAAGTAATATTGCAAGTTTATTTCATAATATATAGGGTTTTATAAGTCTGCTAAAACTACCGCTATTTTTAGCATTCCTGCACTAAAACAAATCAAAGTGGGAGAAACACAAAAAAAAAATACAAATAAAACAAAAAAACAACAAAACATGTGAATTCCCATATAAAATGTTCTTGCATACCCGGGTATGCTTCCTGTTGACGTAAGTATAATTATTCATCTGTTGACATAAAGGTTAAGCTTTTTTTGAGGTAAGGGCTCGATATGGAGTAAGACCAATCCGTAATATGCCCTACAGACTCCATCGCATCCAGAAAAATTCATCGTTTGGGGCGGTTTACACGCTGGTGGCATCATCGGCTCCCGGTTAATAAAGATCATTTCCGCACCATGATCAATGATTATTCGTTCGCATATATGGCTGACATTGATCAGGGCAATATGTGGTTTCAACAGGATTTGGTTTTATGAGGCGACCTCAACCATCGACTAATTGATATCAAAATTAGGCGATTTGTTGATTTCAAAAATTGATTCGTTTATTTAAAAAACCAGTCAAGCAACAAAAAATCCAAAATTGAGTTAATGGGCGATTACTGTTTTTCAAGGTAAATACATCGTGTAATGCAAAAAAAAAGTCAAATGCTGTCTACATGCGATGGTGAAGCAAAGCCGAGAAATTCTTGTTTAGTGCAAAAGAAGTCAAGTGAAGGCGCTTGACTAGTTTTTTCTAGGCCCATATCCAATTTTTTTCGTGAATGTTGTAGGTCCCAATAAATGGGAAAAAAGTAAAATATCTATAATCTCTACCCCTACATGGTTAGATACTCGTATGAAGATTTTTATGAGAATATTTTTCAATGGCCTACAACGAAATCAGAATGCACTGTAGAACGAGAGCATGATGACTCCAAAAAGTTCATTTTTATTTTGAAGCCCCTAATAAAATTAAAATATTTCGTACGAAATGTACAATGGTTGTTTGTTTCAGAAACCAGTCAAGTGTAAACTTTATATTATTAACTTACAATTAACGCTTATATGGATACCAGGGCACTCAGACTGTCCGACAAGCCAGATAGCAGATGAGATGCCCAAGGAAGGTGGTCGCATGGATGACACATTCATTGATAAATTCATTGGCCTTCCAATGGCTCACTGTAAGTTACTCATTAGGCGCGAGTATTATAGGATTGCGCAAGAGGGATGTACCTGTGAGTCCACCTGCTCCATATCTAGGGCACTCTGGCCTGGTTATGATGAACGGAGACCTAAATCTCTACTTAGGTTCAATAGGGACAACTTCAGGACTGTGGTGTCGGTTGTGACTGGACACTGGCCTGTTGGGACTCATGCTAGGAGAATGGGTCTGGAATTCAACGACAACTGCAGAAGTTGTCATGATAAGGAGAAAGAGGAGACTATTCTTCACTTTCTCTGTTAATGCCCTGGGTTACGGAGCATTAGGGAAAAATACCTGGGAGAGCCGGTGATTTCCTGCTTGGAGGATCTATCTACAATAGAACTAAGAATGCTTATTCTCTTGATTAGGAAGACGAATTGGCTCAACTCTGCAGTGACGACATCTGAGTAACTGCTCTATGGGATGGGCATTGGCGCTGGGTATCACAAAGGGACCGCTGAAGGAGCTAAGTGAGCTGTCTTTTGATGGCTGCACATGGAACCTAACCTGACCTAACTTACAATTACAGAAAAAGATAACTTTCATCGGAATAAAAATAAGTTATGTAAAAGTAATTTTAAAATTCCTAGGAAGTTTTCTTTGATTTACTTAAATCCAAATTGTTCGCTGGATTAGTTTTTGAAATAAACGATTCAATTAGCCCAGAAGGTTGTACGATTTGACACTTCTCGATTATTTCGTGTTTGCCTTCTTGAAGTCACTGGTTTATGCTATTAACCAGCAACAATTGACGCTTTAGAGGGCAACATTGTTTGTGACAATGCAATGTTTTAGCCTAAAACTAGACGCCTAGAATTCGCTACGTCAAGAACGGCAATTTTCAAATGTTAATGCCATCTACTTTTTTTTGATTTTTTGATTAAAATTGAATTTTTTGCGTAATTTATTACAATGGTTCTATGGGGTTTAAAAAAACCACCCTTTACAAACAAAAAATTTTTAAATTTTTTCCTAAAAATCATCAACCATTTTTTATGTAATCGAAAAATTTTCAAGTCATTGTGTTTTTTCTATTCGGGTTAACGTGCGCACATACGAGTATTAATTTATTTGCATTAATATGTAAATTTTAAGGAAATGATGTAAGACATTTTTCATTAATTGTACACATGAATTTTCCTACGCACTTTTCATACACTAATTATAACAATATCTGGTGCTACTCTGTATTCACATGCAACATTTTATATATCTCACAGTTATTTGGACAAAAATAATTGAAACAGTTTGTGACTACAATGACATTTACTCACATGCAAAATTGTTGGCTGCGTTATGTGGTGGCCATTAACAAAGGTCAAGGCATCCGTGTGTAGAGGTGTTACTGTACAAACACCCTCAACTAAAGATATTAAACAGTGTCGAGGTTGTATGGATGGTCCGAAAAGCTGTAAGCAATTTGTATTAGCTGACCCGACCTACAGAGAGGAAGAGTTAATGACATGTTATAATTAAAAAAAAATTGTTAAGGAATAAAGTTGTCTTTTTTCAATATTATTTAAATTTCCAAATTTTTTTTAATATTCTCCTACCTCAATTGGATCATTTCCTAATTTAATACGTCTACCACCATCTCCGCTATGCGTTACTTCAACTAACATTGGCCCCTCGCGGTCTTGTGACATATTATTGGTCCCATTGGCAGCACCCAAAGGTTTTTTCTTACGTCTACGAGGCTGTGAATCAGCTGGACGTCTTCTCACGTGAAACATGATAGAACCTGCAAATAAAAAAAGGGATATTAATACAAATTTTAATTGAAAATATATCAATAAAATTTTATTTAAACATTTTACTAGGTAAATTCATTTTTTGTGGCAATCCGAACTCAATTTTTTTTTATTTTATTTTTTTAAAAAAAGACTTTCTAACGAGAAGACTTTCTAACGAGAAGACTTTCTAAAATCGACTAATAATTTTAAGTGCAATTTGTGTGAAATTTTTTTCTTTATTTTTGTTGAAAACTTGCACAAACTGCCAAACAAACTTTTGCTACTTTTTCAGAAGTTTTCTCGTTTTATTTTTTTTTTTTATGGAAATTTGAAAAATATAATGAAAAATAACTACAACAATATTGTAGTAGTAGCAGAAGTAAGAAAAAATTGATTCACATCCAATTTATTTGAAGTTTAATATACAAAACACAGTGGTGGGCATAGAAAAAGTAAAATGTATTATTATATTGTGTTACAGTAAGAAACAAAGGCTTAGCACTGGATGGCCATAATCACCTATATCGAATACAGAGTAAAGATTTTTATCTCTCGAAATTTTACTTTTCCCTACATTTATTTTTAAGGGCAAAGGGAAAAAATTTCGAGGGATAAGGATAAATGATTTTTTGCTTAGAGGGATCATTCATGACTTTGAATTTTAAAGAATGCCCTGCGAGGTACCGCTTATCTACAAAATTCACATTCATACATTTTCCTTTAAGTAAAACAAGTCATTGTAAACATTCCTTCTCAGTTATTGTAATTAAACTTAAAGAAAGAATTTCCATTAATTTTTAAATTTAATTTAAAAACCCGCTTAAATATTTTTTAATACAATATTAGTATTGTGGTTATTTTATTGAACTGTTAATGGTTTTTAATCCAAATTTAGATATTTTAATTAGGCTTAAGTTCATTGAATTTAATTTTCATTAAATTATTTTTATGAAGGCAGGAATTTTACAACATGAAATTAATTAAAATTTTATTGATAATTTTTCATTATTGACTGCGCTGAGATTAAATATTATCATTTCTTTTCCAAATCATTAAAATTAACAATCAAAATTTAATGCGTTTTCATCTATTTCCGAACGAAGAATTCGCAAAAAATAATGTTTAATGAGCACTCCATTTTTAACAAAAAACAACGAAGGTGTATGTTTTGAACAGCTGTTAAACGCAAACTAGATCACGGAACTGGCTCAAAACTTGAACGTAGTCTATTAACAGGTGGTACTTGATGGGAGCAGTGTTGCATTTCATATAACTAAGAGGGAAGTTCGAAAAGTCACGGACTTATTGACTATTCCTCCCTCGTAAAATATTGTTTTTGTTTAACATGTTAGATAAGCGAACGAAGTCTTCGATCGAAATCGATGAACATACCATTAAAGTATTTTTAGAAAATGGTTCATTTCGAAAACTCACAACCAGGGACGGAAATCATTATTCGTTTTTTTATAAAAGCCAAATGATAACAGTTATTTTTTGATTAATATTTTTTTGAGCAAAAATTAAAGTAATTTTTTGATTTATTATTTTTTCGAGGAAAAATAATAGTAGTTTTGTAGTGTTAATTTAATTACTTGTTTCAAGTTTTTAAAATCTACTAAATTTTTACCTTTATTAACGTGTTTTAATTTTTATAACTTAGGCCTTACATCTTTAAAAATCTCCAATTTCAAGTCAGAAATTTTTAATTAAGTTTTAGGTTATTTCAATTCTCTTACAAAAGATTTTGTTACTATGTAGTATAAATTGTAGCTCTCTACTTTTTTAGTTTCCCTCGTACTGTTCTCTATGAAAAACTGAAATAAAAAAAATATATTTTTGCCAAAAAAACTTTATATTGCCATTAAAACTATGACACTATATGCAGCATCATCAATTTTTAGTTTTATATTCGTTAGACTTTTTGCAAAAAAAAAAAAAAAAAAAAAAAAAAAAAAAAAAAAAAAAAAAAAAAACTAATGTCAATATAAACAACATTTATACACACGTACTGAAAATTCAGACGTTTGCAAATTATGAATGATAGGGTTTGACAACGGAAAGTTCACTGAGTTTAAATTCTTAATACGAGTTTCAAAAATTTTGTACATAAGATTTCCCTAAAACATAGTTTGACACTATTTTTTAATGCGTATATATTTTAATGCTTCAAATAAATCGTGGCGATATCAAAATTACCCCTCTTTGACATACCAGGAAGCATCCACACAAGCACCGAACAACAACTCACCAGATGAAAACAACATTAAGGAGCGGGTGGCGACACAAATGAACTTGGAAATGACGAAGAGATAACTAATGCTATGCTACGAGTAAAAAAAAACGGCAAAACTGCAGGTTCTGATAATATTCCTGCGGAAATATTAAAAAAGGATGCTTGTTGGTTTGCTCACTTACTTGCGAGCTTACTTACTGAGGCATGGACTAGCCAACAAGTCCCAGCCGCATGAATGAAGGATTAATGACTGCTGTCGCGAAGAAAGTAGACCTCTGTGATTGTAAGAATCAGCGTGGAATATCGCTACTGAACACTATCCAAAAAGATATTGGCGATGATTATGTTAGAACGACTTTCACCACTTAATCAAAGACTAAGAAAAGTGCAGGCGGGATTTCGAGAAGGCAGATAATATGCTGACCAAGTATCGAAACTCAGAATCATAACCGATCAGGCGAATGAGAACAATTATCAACCTACCTCCTGTTCGTGAACTTTAAACACGCTTTCGACACCGTAATAAAGCTTCACATATGGAGATTCCTTGAACGCTTAGGAGTCCCGAGAATAACAATAACGAACTTGATAGGGAACATGTACTCCAATGCAGAAAATAAGGTGCTACTAAAAGGACAAACTTAAGACTCATTCCAAAACGATCTACGAGTTCGAAAGGGATGTGTTCCTTCCCCTCTCCTATTCCTTTTTGGTACTGGATAAAGTAATGGAGGCAACAAACGCAGAAGCTCCAAATGGTATACAGTGGATTCCATTTACTAAACTAAACGCCCTTGATAACGTAGATGACCTATGCCTATTTGACCATAGTTCGAACACATAAAAGAAAAATTACAAGCACTTTATCAAAACGCTTTAAAAGTCGCTTCGAACGAAGATTATGAGAATTAGTACTAACAACAACAATGCTCTTGTATTAAGTAAAGTAGTCATAGAGGATTTCCAATCTTTTTGTTACTTGGGATGTGCGATTTCAAAGAAAAGTGGTGCGGATGAAGATGTTATTAATCAAATAGACAAGGCACGTAAAGCCGTATACTTCTTAAGAAAGAATGGATGTCCAATGACTTATTCCGTGTTCTGAAATTAAGAATTTACCTGCGTTAAGCCAATCCTTCTATATGTTTGTGAAACAAGGGGGTCGATATCATAAAGTTCGCAGAAGATTAAAGATTTTTACTAACCGTTGTCTTCGCCGTAAAATACGATGTTTTAGGCCAGAGACTATTAGTAACATCGACCTTTTGCGCCTGACACATCAATCGCTGATTGACCAAGACATCATACGAAGGAAGTTTGGATGGATTAGCTACTCGTTGAGGCCAGGGAACACTAAAACTGCTCTAACATACAACCCATAGGGCACTCGACGACGTGGTCACACTAAAACCACTTGGCAGACATCAACTGTGAAAAAGCTAACCAAGCCACGATTAAGTTTGGACGATGCAGTAAGGACAGCACAACACAGAACCAGATGGAAATTTCAAATTGAGGCCGTCTGCTCCCAAAACGGAGAATAGCGGATAATCATCATTATTTAATGTAGAGGAAAAGCCAGTTTTTTCTGATTTTTAATCTTTAGTTAAAAGAAAGTTAACACCTTAAACTGCAAAAGTTTAAACTTTCATTAAACTATAGTTAAAAAATTTATTTAACAAAAGTTTACTTAAGTTATTGTCAACTTTTATAATTCTCCCCTAATAAAGGTTAACAAAACAAAGTTTAAACTTCGTTCTCAGTTTAGTTAAAAATATTTCAAAGTGAAGTATAAAATAAAAAAATAAAAAATTATAAAATGTTTATAACGTTTGATTAAATAAAGTTTAAACTAAGATTTTTTGCCAGTTAAATTTAAACCACTACTGTAAAACCAGTATGTTATTGAGCAATTGTATTTTGTTTACAATCTATATCAAATTAAACCTCAACGAGAGATTTTCATTCATTTATTTTTTTAATTTTGCTTAAATATAAAACAATGAAATACCGTTTAAAGCTTTAAACAATTGGAAAAAACTGCATCAATGGAATTAAAAATGTATTAAAATAAGTAAACATAATAAGTTCGGCCGTAACGAATATTTGATACCATTTACCAGTGATGGAAAATTGAAAATTTTAGATGGTACTGACCACTAAGCAAAAGAGTACTTTATTAACCATTTTGGTACTCTTTTTATATAACCAATTTTTTTTTTTTTTTTTTTTTTGAAAAATATAAAAAAACATATATATAAAAGAATAAAATGTTTATAATAATTAATATTATAAAATTTTGCTCAACAAACTAAAAATTAATCCATTATTAATTCCCGAACATATTTTTTAGTGGTGTTTAAGTTTGTTAATTATTGGTGAGTAAAAATAGGAAATTCATACTAGTATGTAAAACGCATTTAAAATTACATTGATGCTTGAAGAATATCAATATTTTTGCAACAAAAAACATGAACGAAAAAGAACTTTAAAGTGTATGGGTACCCTTTATGTTATTGGCAGGTAGAAAATGTTAAAAAAAATAGCAAGCTGGATTTCTTAACAAATAAGCATAACAAGAAAAGAGTAATAAAACTGACATGGGGGTACTGTGGTATTTATGAAAAGAAAAAGTATTGAAAATAGTACCATAGTACTGAATTTTCCATCACTGCCATTTACCACGAATAAAAATCTTTTAAAAGTGGACTTAAGATATGGGATCTGGGATTAATTATGAACCAATCTTTATAAAATGACATTAGAATTTCCAGTATTTTAAATCGTTACAGTTTTCGACGTATTAAAGTGTTTTTCGGGATAGGACTTTATAGGGAACCCATTGTCAATTATGGTGTTATTTCCTGTGATATAAAACTAATAGTGTTTTCTTTTCTACAAAAAAAAATGTGAAATTTTATTAAAAAAAAAAATGCAATTTGGTGTTCGTTTCTTAAAAAATGTTTTGCTCTCTAAAAGGGTAGCATGTTTTATTCTAAAAAATTACTAATGGCATAAGGCATGGCCCTTTTCGCCCCGTGTAAATCGACAGTGTTGATAGTACCCTGTAAAATAAATGACTCCGGTTTACATAAAGCTATACAGAAATTCGGAAAACTTTGGAAAAATAGCGAACATTTTTAATATTTCAAAAAAGCCATAAAATTGATTAAAAGTCCCCAAGACTAAAAGGAGTGGTGAAAATTCGGTAAAAATTGCTAAAATAAGCGGAAATTCGCAAAAAAAAAATGCTAACAAAGGTATGATAGCAAAATCTTTTATTTATTAAAAATCGGTAAAAATCAAAAAACCTACAGGAAAAAATCGCTTCTATTGCGAAAAGGTTAAATTTGGGAAATTAAAATTTATTTGAAATCGCTAAATCGGTTACAAAACAATATGTCGAAAAATAACATTAAAAAAAGTTTAAAAAATGGGATATAATGGTGAAGACCAAGCTTTTAGTCAGGTGTTAAAAGTAGGGCATTTTATTTTTTACTTAAAACTTTTCCTAATTGACATTTCAATATTATATTTTTTCCATATTTTTATAATTTCTTTTTCAACGTTTCTTCAAAACCAACACTGAACAAAATTGGTACATAAAAAATTAGAAGTAACTTAATATTAAGCTGGAAAACGCAAGTTTTTGTATTATGATTGTTTTCTTTTCAAATGAAATTTATTGAAGAAACTGAGAATCATATTACAGATTAAACAGAAAGAAAAAAAGACTTAGTTTTGTGGAAAATATTTTCAAAAAGCATGAAAAACAAATAATAATATAAATAAAATAAATAATTTATTGTTGCACAGGTCTCTAGCAATAATTTGGTCTTTACAGATTTAAAACATATCAATTAGTCGACCAGTTATAGGCAAAAAAACCATATAAACAATATGCTGAAAATCGGCATTTGACTGCAAAGGTTGAAGGTCGATTAAAAAAAAATTCGAACTAACATTAACAAACGCCGCGGTACGGGTCTTCTAATTTGCCTCTATTTTCACCCCTCACTCTCAGAATCGACCTAACTTTTGCCTGAATTTGTTCCACAGTGTTATTTATTACAGGGTTGGCAGGAAGCTTTTTCAGGTGATTTTTTTTGTGTAGAAAAGAAAACACAATAAATTAGATAACATTTTTTAAGATATGGGATTTCTTACGATTTTTAGCGTATAAAAGTGCTTTTAAAATGGTGACCTATGGTGAATTATGGAATGATCATTGCAAAATTTAGTAGTCTAATTTCTAACGGTGCACAGTGGCCCCATTTGAGTTTTTTCGTTGCAAAAATCATATCTTTTGAACCGAATAAGATAATTGAACAGTTTAAACAGCATATGATAGATAACTGTTCAGCCTATGAAATGAGCGTTTGGAAAGGGTGCTACGCTTTGTAGGGGCCTACTTATGGGTTATCAAAGTTAAAATTAGTAGAAAAATCAATTTTATGGTAACTAAAAAAAATTATTTTTACATTTTTAGATTGTTTTTATTTTTTTTCTTAAGGGTTTTATGTTTTAAATTATTACCCAACAAATTAAAAAAAAAAATATTTTTATTTTTAAATTAATTTTTTCAATTTTCTGTAAAATATTCATCACAATTCGTAAGAGAAGGTATATCTAAAAGACTAACCATTTCTAAACTATAATTATTTTGTAACTCTATTCGTGACTTCACATGCCGCAGGGAAGAAATAAGTGGATCGGAAGATGCTGCCAACATGTTGAAGAGGTCCTCATTTTGCCTTACCCTTGATGCTTTGAATGTGTTCTGCAATCTATATTTTTTATAAAATTTGTTAAGAGACTCCTGTGCTTCTTCAGAAAGCTCTCCAATTGGCAAAGACTGGTACTCAATTATATCTTTGCCATGCGCCAATATTTTATGGACGGTCGGGGTCAACTTCTTCTGTGGATACATTTCTGCTAAAAGAGATGCAGTTTTCGACGCATATTCTCCATATTTTGTAGAATTTACATTTTCTTTGCAGTTTAAAACATCCAAGATCGTTCCCAATCTTTTCACGATTTGATTGTCAATTCCAATGATTCTAGTTACTGCCTCATCATTTTAAAAAAATCTCCTAGAAGTGTTTCCATCGTTTGAGTTACCGTATCCGTGCTTGGGACAGTCTACTTTTAGTCCAACTTGTTTAAAAAAAGCATCCTGTATTTGCTTCTTTCTGATCTTTTCCTTATCCTTTATTGATGTATTTTCATCGAAGTTTTCCTCCTCTTGTGGTAGGGTATATGCCAGTTTTAGCAAGAATTCCATACACCTTATCCTTGCGTGCAATGGTGACATTCCATATTCGTAATTCTCCTCATTTGTAGAATCGTTTAAATTACCAAAGTTCTTCTGACAAATAATAATATAAAATCGATAAAAAAAATATAAAAATAAAACGAAAAAAGGGGTTTAAATAGGTTTTTGCTAAATTTTTACCTCCAATATAATTCTGTCTATATATATGTATATGATAACTAATTGAAATATATTATAATTAAGCAGAAAAAGATACTAATCTTAAACTCTTTACAACTAATTATATAAAATTGAGATGTAACATATTATATATGAAATAAATTGAATTGAATTGAAAAAAGTTCTTCTGACAATTTGCAAATCGGGCATGACATTGTTGAGGTTGTTCCTGTCAGTTCGTTTACGACTTTTCCGTCAACCATGGTCAGGTGGAACTCGTAATTGCATTCAATATATTTTCCTTCTCCAATTTGCAGCTTTGTAGGCTTAATCTTGCTTATTTGTTCTTTAATGTCCTTCACCGTAGTCCTTATGAGTTCTGCCGATTCCCTTGCAAACTGAAACATTATTGGTCGGCAATAATGCACTGATGACGGACGTGGATTTTTCCAGTGTAGGGAATCATCCGATTTTAGCCGCAAAGGAACAACAGATGCCATAAACATATTTCCGTCCGATATTGTAGCGTCATCGGAAGATATCCTTTGCTTATAAACGCTTTGTCCGGATGATCCATCGCAGCCCCATTTGCTGATCAATGTCAACTTCTCAGGAAGAATTTTCACTTCCGTGAAAAACTTTGGTGCGGTTGACTTTCTAAACAGTTCAAATAATTTTAAATTGTTCAACGCCATGTTTTCAGTACTTAAATTGTTTAATGGTTTCAGTAATTGTTCCGCCAACTTTCAGGAGTAGACTAATACAGGCATTATGCTTATTTTGCAATATATAGGCTTATGCTACCATGCCTAAAAATTTACCTGTTCCCTGCATACATATGGATTTATGCTGAATAATGCAATTTTGATATTATGCACGTGTCCAAATAAGATTTGTGCCTACCTGTAGGGACCATAAGTCAATATTGTTCCTGACCATTTGTACGCCAAAGTATTGTTTATGTGAGGTACGTACCTGCTAATTTCAATGAGTAGTTTTTTCAAACTATTAGATCAAACTACTGTCAGTCAAAACATATAAGGGATGGACGCCATACAATTTCTGCAACCATGTCTTTTTAAACTTTTTTACCTCTAGAAGCCAAACGGGCACGTACGGGCAGATAAAACCTTTTGAATTATGTAAAGAAATAATCAAAGAACAGGTTTTGCAAATATGGCAAATATAGAAAAATATAGTTTTTTTTTATTTTCCGTCAAAGTTGAAAAATAGTGAAAAAACGGATAGTTTTTAAATAGTGATTTACCAGGAGAAACACAAAGCAAACAGTTAATTTTTTTTATCATTATACATTTAATAAATACATCAATCAATACAAACAAAAAATAAGGCGATTCGTTACCTAATTTTCTTGATATTACACCTGAAATCGCAACAAATTGACTAAAAATTGTGTGTTTTTTTGAAAACCGAAAGTCGGTCAACTTTGAACGGTTATATCTTCTAAACTAAAAATGTGATATTATTAAGAGTGGCATATTTGAAATCGTTGAAAAGTTTCCTATAACATGGGTTTATTCAAAACTTCGTCGGCACTCATGAAAATTTTGATTTTTGCAACCTCGCTTGCTCTACGGGCGCCACTGTGCGGTGTAAGCGTGTTAAAGTGAATTTCGGAAGGGAGCTTTATATGGAACATATGGTTAATTATGGATTGGTCATTATTAAAGTTGGAATATTTCTAGAAATATATACATAATTAATTTCTTAAAATTACTTTCTTTTATTTTCAATATATTTTGAGGACCACTTATCTTTGCCAAGACCACTTTTGAAATTACAAAAAGCTACGTTCATTTTTAAAATGGATACATTTAAAATCGATTTATATTTAACGTGATTTCGATTTGAAGAACACCATTAATCCGTTAATCGGTTAACTGATTAATTACTACGCGATTAACTGATCAGTCAATTAAAAATTGGATACTTTCGATTAACGATTAAACCGGTTAATTGCAGTCGATTAACCGATTACACATTTTTTTGTGTTTCAATTATTTGTTTTGTCTCATATACAAAAGGTATGTGTTTAGAAAATATTTTTGCATAGAAAAGAAGGTGTTTAGTGATCTCCATTTCAAATTGGTGTTTGCTGTTAACAGCTTTTTGTTTCACGTACTTTTATATGAATCGGGAATGTTCTGGAAATAGAAATCACGTGGAATTGAAATCGAACCTATTTTGGAAACTTTACCGTGTTTAAAGTGTATAAATATTTCCTGTTCTATATTTCATACTTAGATGACCAAGTTCTGCTACCTAAACTACTTTTGAAATCACGATTCGCTACGTTCGTTTTAACAAAAATTCAATTGAAAATCTATATCGATTTAAATGTTTAGTTATTTGTTTCTTTTCATATGTTCTCATATCAACCTTTTAACAAAATTAGCCGAAACAATTGTTAAAGTGTTTAAAATTAAAAAAAATTAAAACAGGACTCTAATGGCATAATGGAAGATTTTATACGTTTAGATATATCCAGGAAAAGGACTGTGTAATTAGATATACATCAACGAGAAGTGAAAGAATTTGTGCAAGTCAAGTTTTATCAAAACTAAAGAAAAGAATCGCTTAAATCCTAAAAAATTTTCTAAAAGAATATTTTTTAAGGTCTCCTTAAACTATTGAAATATCTGATAAAATTATCTTACAGTTTATTTTTTAATTACTACTTAGTATTTATGTATTAATTAAAAAATATGTATAACATATTTATGAATTATTTTTTCGTTTGCTCATTTTAGTTCAAAAATTGTTATATTTGTTATGTTATTATTTTTTTTTTTTTACTAAAAAACTCCAAATAACAAATAATTTATGCATTTTTATTATTGAAATTACTTAATTTATAAAAAAACTTTATTAATCGGTTAACCGATCAATTACAAAATTAAACGATTATTAACCGATTAAGCCAAAACCTCGGTTAATTAATCGATCGATTAACCGATTAAAGCAAAAGCCCGATTAAATGAATACCATAGTAAATAGTTCAAATTAAGGGGTTTCTAATGTAGGGCTTTGCGAAGTGGGCGGGTCAAAATTGTCTACCTGGAATAACAATATACATATAGCAAGATTATTAAAAAAAAGTAGTAGATATTAATTATAAACAGGATCGTCCACATTTGGCTTCAAACCTTTTTTAACAAACCGATTCTGCTTAATTTAAATTTCAAACTGCTTATGAAAACGGAATGACAAACCAAATATACCCTCATGGTGGTAGAGAATACAAAAGTATACAATACAAACAAAAAAATTGTGTTCATTTTGCAAATAAAATTATAATAAAAATGTGTAATAACGAGAAAAACGTCATCAATATTAAACGAAGCGTTCTATGGAAAAATAGAAAATTGTGAGACAATTTTTATTTTCCTTTTTAAGCAGCAAAAAAAGTGTGGAAACAAACAAATTATTGATTTGATTTTTAATGAAGTATGAAAAGATGAAAATAATAAAATTGTTAGAAGAATGAAATAATAATTTTTTTTTTTTAAGTTAAATTTTTAATTTAAATATTTTCTATAGACAGTCGATCCGAATTTTGGACATACTAGTATTTCCAATAAAAGTTTAGCTAGGTTTTCAGTATATAAATTCTACAGAAAATTACGCCTAATTACGGATATTTTTTTAATTGCAAATCTATCGAATTTTGATAACTCAAGGCAAATTTTGTTTGACAAAAATCATCCCAGTTTAGTTTAATTCCTTAAAGAAGATTTACTGTCAAACTAAAATAAAAATTTTCGGTTAAAAATTTATATTGAAAATAAAAATAAATTTGAGTTTTTTTTAATTGTTGTTTTAAAATTCCTAAGCGAAAATTTTAATTTTATTTTAAAAGCAGGCTGTTAATTGAATTGTAGGTTAAATTCTTCTACAGAAATTAAGATAAATTTTCGGTATAAATTTAGCCGAAATTGTTTTTTAAATTTCGGATTCATTTTATGTAAAAAATCTTACAGACACATTTTTCCGGTACAAATTTTATTTAGAAAATTTTTGCCAAAAATCAGCTTTATTTTCAATAACAATTTTTTTTTAGAGTTACCGGAAATCGGATATATTTTCCAAAAAAAAAAGAAAAAAAATATATTGTGGGCTGACTTATCTTCTGTTGAAAATCTTGCGGAAAATCAGAATTATTTCCTATAACAAGTTCGGTTTAAATAATTTCTAGAACATCTTATAAGATACAATTTTGGCGGATATAATTTCTACAGAAAATTCTTTTGAAAATCGGACAGATTTTCCGGATACCTTCCCCAAAATCGAATTTTATTTCTAAAGAAAATCTTGCTGGAAATTAAAATTATTTTCCATAGATAATCTGCTCGAAAAAGGAACCTTTTTCACAAAAGTTTTAAAAAGTTTTTAGAATTTCCGCTGTTAACCCCAGAGATTTACCAGCATGAACTATTATTTGCTTAAAAATCATGTTTTTCATTTAAACAAAAAACCTTTTAACCCCAAAAAATCAAATATAAGTCAACACTGCAACTTATTTGAATAAGGAAATAATATAGAAAAGTTTAAAGCGAAAACAAAGTGTTCAAGGTTATTGTGTATTTAAATTTTTAAAGAAAAACGTTCAAAGTTTAATAGTTCAACCTTACTCCCTTTTTCACGAGTTTACCTTTAAACTTTTACCTGTATTTGTATTTAACCATATCCAGTTTTACAAAAAAAAAAACAAAATATAAATGAAATCCTTGATAGTTGACATTTTTCTACCAGCAGGTAAAATAAACATTTACCCAACAAAACCAAATTTTACAGAGTCTACGTGTGTTTTTGATAGAGTGCAATATAACAATACATACCATGACATAACACTCACTCACTCTTTCATTCACCCCATCTCTCAATCACTCATACACCCAAATACACACAAACATTACCCTTTAAAAGTTTTTAATTGTTTTTACAATAGACGGACGGACGTTCAAGTGAATGTTTGTATGACGTATAGATTGAATTAATGGACATATGGACGGACGGAAATAGATTTATGCCAGCTACAATTGCTTAATCTACACTATGAACTAAAGAGTGGAAAAAACAAACGAACAGTGAGTAAAATTCAAATTTAAACAATAATGAGAAAAGTACACAATAATCACAATAATGTTGAACATTTTAAACTTTTACTTAAGTTTAAAAGTAGTAAATTCATGTAAATATTTTTTTTAATAACGGACATTTCTAAAGTTGGAAAAATAAATATTCTGTCCTTAAATCAGATATATCATAACAAAAATCTGAAACATAAAAGGTGTTGCATAAGCAACAGGGGTTTTTCTATTTAAAATGCTGTAATATTTACCAGAGTGAAAAAAAAACGCAATTAATTAATTTTAAAATAAAAAATGGTGGTTTATGTAAGGGGCCGCGTTTATTTTTTCAATGCTTCAGAATTTCCCGACGGAAAATGTGACTTTATGATTTTTAGAAACATTTTCTATAGGAAACTTTAAAGAACAGATTTCTAAATAAAAAATTTCACGTTTAAAAGTTTTCTATATTAAACAATTTTATGATCAAAACTTCTTGATTAAAGAATTCTATAGAAAGGTTAGGTAAGGTTCCATTGGCAACCGTACGCAAGCATAGCTGACGTGCGCACATTGATTAGTTCCCGTTGTGTTACCATGTCACATCGTCTACCAAGGGTCCAATATTACCTGGCTGCTAATATTCTCACTCAGCCACCCAGTCGATTTAATAAAGTAGTTGATCCTGTTTAAATTAATATTAGTGAGACACGTCTTGTCTCCATGGGTTCTTCGATCAAACAGTTTAAGTCTCAGATCTCTGAAAGACGGACAATGACACAGAAGATGTTCCGTTGACTTTTCCTCCTTCCCGTCACCGCAACTTCTACATAGGTCATTGTAAGGGAGCCCTTTGGGCGTGCCTCCAATGAGCCAGTGGCCAGTTATAACCGCAATAATGTTCCTGAGGTGATGCCCGCCTAGTCCTTTTTTTCATCTATAATGGGTCAAAATTTTCTGGTTTCCCCACAGGTGGCTTCATCGAGCCTTCTCTGACCGGCAATAAGATGAAACTTGTATGAAAAAAGTTGCTTAATCCTTGAGAGTGAAACAGAAATCAATATAGAAATCAATCAATCAAATAGGGTACGTTTGTAAATGTAGTTGTTGCGCATCACTTGCGCATCAGTAAAGTTTAATGTTCGTAAAAGCATCACTTGTAAGAAACTTGCCATCACTCTCATAGGTCAAAAGTTTTTTTATGCAGTGATGCCGCACCTCTGCAGCAAAGTTTTGCAATTATTGCATCAGTTAATTTTCTGATGCAAAAATTTTTGATATAAAAGAAATCGTTTTATAAGAAAACTGTCCCATTTTGTTTCAATATATTCAATAAAATTTGTCATCACTATTGTTGATAAAATTTTTATTATTATTTTATGTTCGTTTATGAAACTTTTGAAATTTAGCTCGTGCTCAAAAATTCAAACTTTTCACAGCTGTTGTGCAGTAAAAAAGCATCAGCATCACAACTGCCACTGGTGATCACGCATCAGCAACAAAATTTTGCATCACTGCACAGTTTGTATGCATTTACGAACGTACCCATACTTTTGAATAACAGTTTCCTAAAAAGAACATTTTATTTTGATCAAAAGCTTTTAACATAGAAAACTTCACAACAAAAAGTTTCGATCAAAACTCTTCTACCTAAAAAATTTTTTTGATAAAAAATTTTTGATAAAATGTCTACTTCGTAGATAATTTTATTGGAAAGTTTTAATCAAACGTTTTCTATATAGAAAATTTATTAATCGACAATTTTTAATCAAGAGTTTTTTGCACAATAAAATAATTTTGTTGTGAATTGTGTTTCTCTTTTTAGTCCGATAGAACTTACGAAATGGTTAGCTGTCAATACTGCGCTTACATTTTGACATTTATGATCAATCAATAGTTATTTTGGGGAATACAAAATTTATTATTAATAAGAATTTTCTATGACGTGCTAAATTCCCAATTTTTATTTTTGATAAATACACTGAAATTTATTGTTGAGGGAGAGCTACATTTCACTGGTTGCTTAGGCCAGCTCGTCAGGAAACCTTTTTCCAAAGACTTAAGAAAAGCTAAAACTTCAACATTTTTATTTTTCGAATTTATGCTATGAGTTAAATTTCAGTTATGTATTTTATAAAGCTTTTTGTAATAGTTCCATTCCTTAAATTTTTTAGGAATGACTTTATACAATGACTTTATACACTACCAGACTATTATCTTGTATCTTCTTGTTACATTTTACCTTAGCTTTCCGTTGGATAGCTAACGAAGGCTGTAGCGGGCCAGAAAATGCATTACATCCTGCTGGTGTCTAATAATTTAAAATTTTTCTGTACATACAATATACTCCATTGCTATCCAACGGAAAGCTAAGGTAAAATGTAACAGGAAAATACAAGATAATAGTCTGGTAGTGTATAAAGTCATTGTATAGTTATTCCTAAAAAACTTAAGGAATGAAACTATTACAAAAAGCTTTATAAAATGCATAACTGAAATTTAACTCATAGAATAAATTCGAAAAATAAAAATGTTGAATACAATAAAGTTGCTTATGAAAAGAAATAATTCCCAATATCTAAAAGCTAAAAATATTATACAAATAAGACTATAAAGTGAATAAGAATTTTAAACACTCAGTTCTCACTTGTAACAATATCAAAGCTACAACAAAGCAACAACAATAAACAGTGAGTTTAACTTTTCTTACACTCCCCTACAATTGGCTGGTTTTTTCCAACTCGAATTGTAATGCGCATAGAAACTAGAATTCCCTCAACAATAAATTTCAGTGTATTTATCAAAAAAAAAAAAAAAATTGGGAATTTAGTACGTTATAGAGAACCTCTTATTTATGATCAATATAATCTGACAAGTTATCATAAATAGATTCACGCTGGATCAACTCTGCCAAATTATCTAAATTTACTGTCAATTTCACGATGTCGAAAGAACGTTTTCTTTCTCACAAATACATTTGAAACAAAAACCAAATTCTAAATAATTTGTTTTTATAAATAAATTTCTTGTTTTAAAGAGCCAAAATTCGTGCAAATTATTAAATGCTTATAAGCATTAAATGCTGTATAAAATTTTACTATCAAAAATGTCCCATTAAAACCTTTCCACGTTAAAAAATTTTTTAATCGCAAATTTTTTTTTAAAACTTTTTTATATAGAAAACTTTTACTTAAAATTTTAATTCATAAGTTTCCTAAATAAATTATATTCAAAATGTTTTATTAAAAATTTAGAACAGAAAACTCCATTGCCAAATTTTCTATTAGAAGTGTGGGAGCAAGGATTTTCTTCTCTATGGTATAGGAAATACCGGCTTCGCTAACTAAATCTTCTCTCCATTGCTTAATTTTCTATGAGAAGTTTACGAAATAAAATTTCAATTGCATACTTAGGGGCTTGTAATATCAATAAATTATACAGCATAAATAATAGTTTTTATTTCCTATAAAAATAAACGAAGAAAAAATTTTTTTTTATATCCTGATGTTCTTTTTTTTTAGCTTAAAATAGAAAGAAGATTAATAAATTTTTCGAAACAAGAGTTAAAAGCAATTTAATCCTTAAAATATTTTCCATGTATTTTCTATTAAACTTTCTTTTTAGTAAAAAAAAAGCTTTTTAAAAATCCTTCTTCTCCTTTACGAAGCAATCAACGAAATAGTCAGTCAAGCATTCATTGAACAACATTTTCAACAAAAAAAAATACTCTTATGCATAATAGAAACGGAAAGAAAGAAATGACGGAGGCAACAACATTAAAGCCATCAAATTGAATTAATTTTTACGTTAATGATGACAACAAACCAATAAAAATGTTGATCAACGTTAAGTCGCAAACGATGACAGACAGCTATTGAAAATATTGTCTTTTATTTTGTGAAATATTTAAAAAGCTGCTAGCACCTCGCCATAATAGAGAAAAAAGCGATAATACATTGCCCCTGGGGCAAAAAATGGTACAATGGGAGTAGTTTTCCTTTATTTTTTTAATTTCCTTTTAATCATCTCTAGCAAATGGAATAAATGAATGAATTAACGCGAAACTAAAAATAAAAAAATTGTGACATCATCAGCAATAATTCTTTTGTATTCGTAGTTGAAATAAATATGACTCTGTCTGTAAGTGTAAATTAACCATACAAAAGTAAAACAGTAGCATGCTTAAGGGTTGTAAAAAATAAAAAAAGTACTGCATATTTTAAGGCTATAAAAAATCTGAGTAACTATTTTAAAAGCACGGCATACTTTAATTGGAGGATTAAATAAACAGATTTATTTGTCAAACCTTAAGACTATTATAGTAAATTATATGTCATAGATCCTTTTTATTTTTCACACATTTATTATAGCCTAGTTTACTTTTAAGGATATTTATTTTTTGTATGCTAACGTCGCCATCTAAAAATTAATGAAGCATATTTGAAACTATTTAATATTTATTTAATGTAAACATTTTATAATTTGCTTGAATTCCTTAGAATAGATACCAGTAATGGTTGCTGTGACAGAGATCGATGGTCCATTATTACAGCTTTTAAGTTTTCCATATATGTAGATTGCCTTGAATATAAACTTTTTTAAATGTGCTTGACTTGATTTTCAACAAAACTTGTTAATTTAATTTATTGGAAATTCAGTTTTATGCTACATGCTTTTCCCTGAAGTGACGATGAAAACTTAATTTCAAAATAAGAATGAACAAAGTTTTTTTTTGTTTCCTTGAACTAAAGTTTTTCCAAAAATATCTTTTAGATTTTACACTGTGTAAGGCAAATAGTTTAAAGAAATATGTACATATTTCTTGTTACAAAATATTTTTAAGGCTTAAATTTAAAGCATATTTGCAGGCTTAAGCAATAGAGTTTAGAAAATAACATTTCAAATTAACCACAAAAACGTTTTTTGGACATCTGAGTTAAGTTCGTGTTTTACTCCATGAAAAGAGTGATGGCGAAATGTTAAATAGAGCATAGAAGACGAATTTGAGGGGAAAACATAAATTAAACACAGCTGTAAAAAGATTTACATTAATACCTGCCCTAGGGACTACTCCATGATGGATCTTAACCACATAATCCGGCAATATTATACACTCTCCCCTTGCTTAGGAGCTGGAGCTATCTAACCTCCGCTGCTTTTGGAAAAACACCAGTAGCATCTGTAAAGTAGCAACAGCACCTTGGGATAATCCTTCCTCGGGCCGAACTCTCCCACAATTGATTAAAATCAGCCCTTTAGTGATATTTTCAGGATATCCTTTCCGCGACTTAAGGTAGTCAACCACAACCACCACGTGATCCACGTTCTCAATGGAAAATCGAAACTGCCGCAAGAACAATTTTCATGAAAGACAGAAAGCATTTCCCGCAAAAAGCAAACTAACAGAGGCTTCAACAAATAGTCAGTCTGTTGCCGTGCTACCGGGGGCTACTAGCTCTCATGATACCAGATATGGTCTCTGGTCAGGCAGGATTGCAAGTGACCGTGAAGGTCTTTTGAGATCTGTCAATTTTGGTAAATAATTCATTCGGTGGCCCTATATTCCCCTGGGAATCGAAGGAGTAAATATTTTTTTATGTTTTATTTTAATTACGTTTTATATTAACAATCATTTTAATAGCACAGCCATAAGGCGCTTTAATAACAATTTGAAAAATTAATATATCGTTGGTGGTCTCATGTAGAAAGGCCCTAATTCGATTTTTTCGAAATTGAGTTTTTAGTGATTCCCACACATTTTACACATTTTCACACTGAAAGCATCAATATGGGAGTGTGTACATTTTAGTGATGTCACGAATATTCGTATTCGAAATGCCGAGTATTCGGCTATTTTATGACATTCGCATTCGCCAAAATAAAGGAAATACTTTGCGAATACGTTAAAAAAAATATTAACTTTTAATACTTTTTATGAAAAAAAACTTTGTCTTTAACGCCAAATAAAATCTACTTTTATTTAAGTAAAAAACCACCAAACAAAAATTATTTTTAAAAATTACTCAACTTGATGTTAAGCATTCCTACATATACTATCATTTGAAGCAATTGTCTAATTATTTGAAGCAATTGAAAATTATCGACAACTGGAATGGGTCAATTGAATATCAAGATAAATTCAATCCCATTACACAAATCGGAAATGCGTTCCCTCCGGTGCACAGTGGCCCAGATTGACATCTGCGGCGTTGCCTGATTTCGCTGCTGGCAACACAACTTCAGTTCAGTTGCCATCCGCAATCGACCCATTAATCTATTACCGTACACATTTAGGCTGCACAAAAGATTCTTTGAACCGCTGTGCTTTTGGCTTTTACATAGGAATAATAACAATGTAAGTGTACAAATTTAAACATTTTCAGTAGTAGCATTCAGGTGCGAAGTTGATAATTTAAAATTTTTTCATCGGAATGTCATAATAATGTATTTATGTCAGTAGTTACTAGAGTTTTTAGCCGATTAATTCTTGTTCGATTAATCGAACAATATTAGACGATTAATTGTTTGATTCATTTAAAATTTCTAATTTCGATTAAAGGATTAATCGAAGAATTTATGCAAATTAATCGAATAACAATACATATATGGTTTTTCTGTCAAATGTATAATTTTTTAAAGTTTTAAGTGAACTAAATAAACCAAATGTAGATGTTTGTTGGAATTAAAAAAAAAACACACATGAATAAAATTTCAGTAACCAGTGCCCATGTTCTGTATCTCCCGCGTCGAGAAACTTTTCGATTGAAATGTGAGAAATTAAACAAAAATGCAATAAATTGAAACAAACAGCTGTTTTTCTCACTTAACTGCGTCTGTAACGTTTTTGGCGAGTAATAGCTGTCACGTAAGGAAATTACTCGCCAATATACTGAAAAAGTGTGTCTGTAAAATTTTTGTGAGAAAGTTTTCGCTTTGAAATGTCAATAAAACTCACGCATAAAAATGGGGCGAGTAAAAATTTAAACACTAAAAAATAAATAAAAAATGCAATGAATATGAACACGGAAGAGATAAATATTTTGTTCTTGGCAGAATTTTTATATATTAATTATTTTGCTTTTAACATTTTCGAAAAATATACGAATGTTTTCAAAGCAATTTAGTTATCAACAAACATTAAAGTCGCACTTTACATTTTTTGGTATAGCCGACGGCTGTATTTTTGCCGCCGTCGCACAGTGGCGCCCGTAGAGCAAGCCAGGTTGCAAAAATCAAAATTTTCATGAATGCCGACGAAGTTTTGAATAAACCCATGTTATAGGAAACTTTTCAACGATTTCAAATATGCCACTCTTAATTAGTTTAGAAGATATAACCGTTTAAAGTTGACCGACTTTCGGTTTTCAAAAAAACACACAATTTTTAGTCAATTTGTTGCGATTTCAGGTGTAATATCACGAAAAATAGGTAACGAATCGCCTTATTTTTTGTTTGTATTGATTGATGTATTTATTAAATGTATAATGATAAAAAAAAATTAACTGTTTGCTTTGTGTTTCTCCTGATAAATCACTATTTAAAAACTATCCGTTTTTTCACTATTTTTCAACTTTGACGGAAAATAAAAAAAAACTATATTTTTCTATATTTGCCATATTTGCAAAACCTGTTCTTTGATTATTTCTTTACATAATTCAAAAGGTTTTATCTGCCCGTACGTGCCCGTTTGGCTTCTAGAGGTAAAAAAGTTTAAAAAGACATGGTTGCAGAAATTGTATGGCGTCCATCCCTTATATGTTTTGACTGACAGTAGTTTGATCTAATAGTTATTATATTAGCAGGTACGTACCTCACATAAACAATACTTTGGCGTACAAATGGTCAGGAACAATATTGACTTATGGTCCCTACAGGTAGGCACAAATCTTATTTGGACACGTGCATAATATCAAAATTGCATTATTCAGCATAAATCCATATGTATGCAGGGAACAGGTAAATTTTTAGGCATGGTAGCATAAGCCTATATATTGCAAAATAAGCATAATGCCTGGATTAGTCTACGCCTGAAAGTTGGCGCAACAATTACTGAAACCATTTAACAATTTAAGTACTGAAAACATGGCGTTGTACAATTTAAAATTATTTGAACTGTTTAGAAAGTCAACCACACCAAAGTTTTTCACGGAAGTGAAAATTCTTCCTGAGAAGTTGACATTGATCAGCAAATGAGGCTGCGATGGATCATCCGGACAAAGCGTTTATAAGCAAAGGATATCTCCCGATGACGCTACAATATCGGACGGAAATATGTTTATGGCATCTGTTGTTCCTTTGCGGCTAAAATCGGATGATTCCCTACACTGGAAAAATCCACGTCCGTCATCAGTGCATTATTGCCGACCAATAATGTTTCAGTTTGCAAGGGAATCGGCAGAACTCATAAGGACTACGGTGAAGGACATTAAAGAACAAATAAGCAAGATTAAGCCTACAAAGCTGCAAATTGGAGAAGGAAAATATATTGAATGCAATTACGAGTTCCACCTGACCATGGTTGACGGAAAAGTCGTAAACGAACTGACAGGAACAACCTCAACAATGTCATGCCCGATTTGCAAAAAGAGTCAGAAGAACTTTTTTCAATTCAATTCAATTTATTTCATATATAATATGTTACATCTCAATTTTATATAATTAGTTGTAAAGAGTTTAAGATTAGTATCTTTTTCTGCTTAATTATAACATATTTCAATTAGTTATCATATACATATATATAGACAGAATTATATTGGAGGTAAAAATTTAGCAAAAACCTATTTAAACCCCTTTTTTCGTTTTATTTTTATATTTTTTTTATCGATTTTATATTATTATTTGTCAGAAGAACTTTGGTAATTTAAACGATTCTACAAATGAGGAGAATTACGAATATGGAATGTCACCATTGCACGCAAGGATAAGGTGTATGGAATTCTTGCTAAAACTGGCATATACCCTACCACAAGAGGAGGAAAACTTCGATGAAAATACATCAATAAAGGATAAGGAAAAGATCAGAAAGAAGCAAATACAGGATGCTTTTTTTAAACAAGTTAGACTAAAGGTAGACTGTCCCAAGCACGGATACGGTAACTCAAACGATGGAAACACTTCTAGGAGATTTTTTGAAAATGATGAGGCAGTAACTAGAATCATTGGAATTGACAATCAAATCGTGAAAAGATTGGGAACGATCTTGGATGTTTTAAACTGCAAAGAAAATGTCAATTCTACAAAATATGGAGAACATGCGTCGAAAACTGCATCTCTTTTAGCAGAAATGTATCCACAGAAGAAGTTGACCCCGACCGTCCATAAAATATTGGCGCATGGTAAAGATATAATTGAGTAGACTCCAATTGGAGAGCTTTCTGAAGAAGCACAGGAGTCTCTTAACAAATTTTATAAAAAATATAGATTGCAGAACACATTCAAAGCATCAAGGGTGAGGCAAAATGAGGACCTCTTCAACATGTTGGCAGCATCTTCCGATCCACTTATTTCTTCCCTGCGGCATGTGAAGTCACGAATAGAGTTACAAAATAATTATAGTTTAGAAATGGTTAGTCTTTTAGATATACCTTCTCTTACGAATTGTGATGAATATTTTACAGAAAATTGAAAAAATATATTTAAAAAAAAATAATTTTTTTTTTAATTTGTTGGGTAATAATTTAAAACATAAAACCCTTAAGAAAAAAAATAAAAACAATCTAAAAATGTAAAAAAAATTTTTTTTAGTTACCATAAAATTGATTTTTCTACTAATTTTAACTTTTATAACCCATAAGTAGGCCCCTACAAAGCGTAGCACCCTTTCCAAACGCTCATTTCATAGGCTGAACAGTTATCTATCATATGCTGTTTAAACTGTTCAATTATCTTATTCGGTTCAAAAGATATGATTTTTGCAACGAAAAAACTCAAATGGCGCCACTGTGCGTCGTTGAAAATGTTTAAATTTTAGTCAATTTTGGCCGCCGTCAACGATATGTGTGACTGGCGCTCTCCATGTCTCCAATTTCACATCGGCTTCGAGGGGAATATTATGACATTTATAACGTAACGACGTAATCTCTTTTGATAGTTTTTGACATTAGTTGCTGATACACTTTTTTCTCACTTTTCGAGAAACGATGGAATATTTTGTTATCCATGTTTTCGATGCGAGAAGTTCTCACCAAAGTTACAGAACATGGGTACAGTAAATGTCTTCTGATTACTGTACAATTTATTTCCTGATTCCTGATTCGTGTACAATTATTAACCCTGGAGCCCACACGTTCAATAAATCACTTTCAGGTTGTTCACAAAACCTGCTTGTCAAAACTTGTTTGAATTGACAGCTGTGTCACAGGCTGCACCCAATATAATAGTTAATTTCATTTCAAAAATGCCCCCAACGAAGAAAAAAATTTAAAAAAAAGTAAAAGTATTTCATAAAAAAAGAATTTTTTTGAACACAATTTTTTTTAATAAAGCACATTATTTTTTAAGAAATATATTTTTTATAAAGAAAGCGCCAAAGTTAATTTGTGGTCAGTTGTTAAATTGAACGTAAAATTGGCAAACAAATGGAAAGGTAAAATTGAGAGCAATCTCGTGGTCAATTTAAAAAGTGTAAGTGGGTTAGTAAAACAAGTGAGAGAGTATAGAAAATTAAAAGGAAAGACAAAACTTTATCCAAGTAAAGCAAAACATTTAAACAACATTTTATTTTTAAAAGATTATTTTTAAAGATCTGATGAATTGTTTCTACATATAAAATTATATGATCTCCACCCAAGTTTTATTTTTTTATCGTTGTAAAGGTTTTATCAATTAGTATGAATTGTTAGGTTTGTTTTGCTTTTTTGTTAATAAAATATTTAAATACTTGTAATTAATAATGTTTATTTACTCAAGTACCAATTTTTTCACAAATTATCGAAAAAGAAATCACTTAATTTATAAAATTTCTTGATATTGAATTATTCGATTAATCGATTAATTTTAAAATTTTATTCGTTTAATCGAATAAGTCAAAAATGTCAAATGTCGATTAATCGTTTAATCGAACAAAAAAAAAGCCGATTAAATGAATACCCTAGTAGTGTCTCAGTTTTTTTTATAATTTTTTTGTTATCGACGCAAGCGGGAGATTTTTTCAATAAAATTTTAAATATCGAGTGGCGCAAAAGTTCAGATTGGATATTCCTATTGGTAGTCGGCGAATATTGGCGCAGATAATCGTATTCGTAACATCACTAGTACATATCGAGCTTTTGGTGCAATAGAATCATAACTCAACTTTAAATTTTCTAGCACCTTTAAATTTAATCCTCCTCTCTAGAATTGAGTATATAAGATATTTGTATGAAATTTTTACATACTTAATATGAAGAAACAAAATGGCAATTAACTCCACATTATAAGCTAGTAGGCGGGCCTATGTTCCACTGGTAATTAAAGAATTAAATACATTAGCTCAAAAATCAGTTTTTTTGAGTTATGACTCTATTGCATCAAAGGCTCGATATGTATGTAGTATGTTCTACTAAATTAACTGTAATCATATATAATTTACTATATTGCCAATTCAATTTCTCAAAATACATTTACAATTATTAGTATTTCGTAAAATAAATAATCCGCAAAAAAACTTAATCATACATTAAACATCATCTAAAGCCAATTTAAGACGAATTTGTCAAATAAATTTTATTTCATGTAGACACCATAATGGGAAATAAAAACAAAATTGAAGTGACAATAAAAGTTTGGGGGTTTTTTTTTTTTGTGTAAAAATAAAGCAAATTAACAAGCCAAGAAACAAACATAAGAAAGGTTGAGGTAAAAAACTTTTCGGCTTGAACATTTCTCAAGTTTATATTTATATTTATTTTTTTTTTTTTTTTTTTAGAAAAACAAACACAAGAAAATAAAGTTAGCTGAGAGATAAAATAAATGACAGCGTCATATTTATGTATACAGTTATATCTATAACCCAACAAACATACAGCTTTTACTTGGAAAATAATAATTTTTATTTTTTTTTTCAGAAAGTCTTCAGAGGCATTACTATACCCCGTGATTCAACTAGCGAATGGTAGGACAAAAAATGGCTTGTATATAATATTTTTTTTTTTTGGATTTAAATTCAGCCGCAGTTTTAGATAGATGTTAATTCCTCTTGATTTAAAGTTAATACATCTGCCAAAAAGTCATGCTATTTCTGGATTTCGATTTTTACTAACGGATTGAAAAACGATACAAGCTAAAAGCATCCTCTCTTTATCTAAATCTTACCCGTGGGTTGCCTACTGCCAGTACAATTTAAGTTTACATGGATTTTATGAGGTTTGTAAAGAGTACAGCACAATTCTAGTAGCAGAAAAAAGGTGGAAGGATGTTATTGTACAAAACATGGGTATAACATGTCAATTGGAATGCGCGAGATCCCGCTTGAATATGGTCGCATCAAATTAAACTTAACCTCACCTATTTACATCTCCATCAAACTTAATCTAACCTATTTCCTGAATAGTTAATATGAGCAAGGACCATATAATATTAGTTTTAATAAGCAAAGTAAATAACATTTATTTTCTTCCACAAAATAACTCAATACTCTACAATATTATACACCGGTAGACACAAATGTAACTAATTTTTATCCATTTTTTTTTTGTTTGCTGGGTTAAATGGTTGTAATGGCTGTGTGTGTAAGCATGAAATCGTGTAAATGTGTTAGTAATTGCGTAAATACTGAACAATAAAATTTTTGTAATAAATGTCTTAAAAAAGCGTTAGCAGAGAAAAATAATAAGACAATTTCATGAAACACAATTATATTGTATGTTTTACTTCCCTATATGTCCGTATAGAAAAGCGGATTCACTTTAAACTCTGTAATAGAAATTTCGAGAAAGATTACAAATGGAAAAAGATTAAAAATAAAAATCAAGGTCTCAAAACTCAAAGCGTATTTTCCAAAAACAAGTTGGACTGTGTTTTTTCACGTTAATTTGTCTAAGAATCGATTTTAAGTATATCTTTGTGAATATTTGTATCTTACGTTTCTTTAAACAGATCAAAAATTACTTAAAATTTTAGCGTTCTTTCATTCACCAGCAGAGTGTTCAGATCTGACCAGGGCTGTCTGCTGAATTTGAAAGCACAATTTAAATAGGTTCTAATGCTTCAAAGTTAATCTTACGCACATCTATTTTATCTCTTAATATTTAATTTAGTTTTTACAAACCTCATAATAAATCAAAAATACCACAAAATATCTATGTAGCTCCCACTGCAGAAAACAATGTTTACACACTTATGACACCTCAAGTTTGTTTGGTAATTACCCAGTTGGCCAAATTTAAAAAAATTCAACAAATTTCTAATCGAAAAAAACGAGTGACAATTTTTTTTTTTGCTCAAACAGCCTTCAATAGCGGAGTTCAGTGTTTGGGGCAAATGTTCTTAGATAAAAGGAAATGCAAAATAACGTTCCTCTTTTGCTAAATACACATATGGGCGATTCAAACGGTAGTCATAAAGTCTATACTAGGGATGCCAAACGGGAAATCCCGGGATTTATTTTAACGTATAGCAGTCGATTATGTATCATCAAATAAAGATATAGAGGACGGTCGGATATCAGGTATGTTGGCACATAACAAATTAAAACAGCAATAAAACAAAAATCATATCTGCCCAGATTCCGAAGACGAAAAAATCAACAATAATCTGGTCGTTTGCAAAAGAACTAAGCGGAAACATAATCCTATATCAAATTTTCGAAAGGAAAGCTCAGTAAAGCGAATGAAAGGCCAAAAATATTTAGGATTTTCTACTACTGATGGAGTTTTCATACAAAATTAAAAAAACCACAAGAAAAATGGGAGGTTCGTGTTCATCATAATTTTTCGGAAAAAGCAAATTAAGACACTGCCAAAATATTGATCATGAAACCAGAAACTATATTTTCAAAACGTTTTGGGATATGACCTGGGAAGCTAAGCAAGTGTTTGTAAAAAGCCATGTCGTACGCAAAGCCAAAAAAAAAGTACAGTTGAGAATTTAAAGTAACAGAATATCTTTAAATTTACTTTAACCTTCAACCGGGAATCTTTACAGGTATGTCGTTTCATGTTTCTTTACACTCTATGAATAAATGTTAATATGGTAAAAGGTTGGTTAAAAGTAAAAGAACCCAAAAGTTCATCATTTAATACTAAAAGATCTGAAAATACAATACATTTAAAAGAATATTTTAAGCAATTAGAAAAAACAAAATACATATCGGAGCACCATTTTAAACAAAAGCAGATATATATAAAGATTACTGTAATTACTGCTCAGAGAAAAATTTTCAGGCCGTTTCTAGTTTTTCATTTTCTAAATCTTTTGAGGAGGAGCATTTGGCTTTATTTATGCCTCGCAAAGATTTAAGGCTAAACAAGTATCAGCTGATGAATATAATCAATACATTTAAAAAAAAATCATGCACAGTATGAAAAAAGTATTGATAAAATTGCAGCTGAAAATGGTGTACGTCACGTTTTTACAATGGACGCTTAAGCAGTAAAACTGTGTCCCAATATTAATGCATCAGCAATTTACTTTAAGCAACGCCTTCAGATATACAATTTTACTATTTATAATATAGGTACTCATCAGTGCACAAACTATTGGTGGAGCGAAATCAATGGTGATTTGTCCGCGTCGGTACTTGTTTCCTATATTATTCATCACATAAAAACGTATTGCTATTCAGATTCATTGCCAATTACAATTTTCTCGAATGGTTGTAGCTACAAAAACCGTAACCATTATTTATCGAATGCTCTATCCAATTTTGCTGTTGAAAATAATAAAGTTATTTAACAGAAGTTCTTAGATAAAGGCCATACGCAAATGGAGTGCGATAGTGCCCATGCTTACGTTAGAATTATTGGAGAAGCCAGAAAGACTGTTAAAATTAACAATGAGATCGTGAAAAAGCCGTTTGATGCAGAATATTTAAACTATGATTTCTTTAATAATTACAGTGATGACAAACTTTTGCGTTTTTTTTTTAATTAGACCAGGACGAGTAAAGAATGATCCTACAGTGTCTAATTTAAAATCTCTTTTATATCTTCCAGATGGTAGCGTAAAATATAAATTGAATTTTAATACAGATCACATTGATCTACCAGTTCGTATTAAACCTTATACCGAACATATTGAACCAAAACCTCTATATTCTGCTCCACTTTGAATTCAACCAAATAAGTGGAAGAATTTGCAAGATTTGAAGAGCGTTATACGTTATATATTTTTACGATAATTTACACCAATCAAACTCCAAACAAACTTAAAAAAGCAAAAACATTCCCGAAAATAATTTTTGATAAAAAAATTTGTTGCTATAACTTTTTGTTTAATATTGTTAATTGTCAATTTATTTTATCTTATGTTGTATTATTAGCCTTTATCTTAAATAAACCACGTTAAACACTGACAGATGGCATAAATAAAATCAAAATAATGCAAAACCCTCTATCTTTTCATTTTCATATATACATATTCAATATTTTTGAGAAGCAAAACCCTCTATCTCGCATAAAGTCCCCAATAAGGCAAAATTGTATGAACCAATTATCTGTGAGATTCAGTAGTTGATTTAAAAAAAATTATGTAGAATATCGAATTTTAATAACTCAATAAATACGCGAAAAAACAGTTTTTTGGCTCTCCTGAAAAGTTGTGTTTTTTAAGATAGAGGATTTTGAATATAGGCCCTCGATTTGTATAAACATTTTGTTTTAAAATAAATTTCAAACGTACTTATGGCCTGTACAACGATTTCGAAAGAACGACTTCGATCGCATTCTAAGCGATCGAAAACTGATTTGGGTTCAACTAACTATATTCTATACGAACATTCGTACGAACGACAACTCGAAAGAAAACGTAAGTACTTTCATACAAAAAGCGGTTGGTTTATCAATATCGAAGGTATCGTCAAGATTACGAACACAAATGTCAAAACCACTCACTTGTTGTTTAGTTGTCGAATCGTTGAATTTTAAAAAACAAGAAATATTTAAGAGTAATTTAAATAAATGAAAAATAAAAATGGAGAACAAATAGTAAGGACATATGTAAAATAGCAATATTTTATTGATTGTTTAAACGTAAAATTATAGTTTAAACAAGTAAGAAAGTATAGGCGGACCATCCCAACCATTTTTAAGAGTGTACTCTATTTGGGACCTATGGGTGATCATGATTCATTTAATTAGATTCATTTAAAAGTTCTTGGTGCCGAATATTATTTAGATATCTTCATCATAATATAACCCCATTTAAGGAATGGGGTTTATATAGGACCTATGGTCTATTTTGGACCTACCAGGACAACATTTTGTTATGACATATAAGCTATCGTAAAAGTCATTGTCGCCAATTTGTATGTGAATACTAACATTTGTAAAGTAGTTATGGCATTAAAAGCTATTTTCGGGTGTATTATTTGTATGGGAGCTATGGTCAAATATAGACCGATTCCAATAAAATATGGTAAGATGATTTTGATTGCAATAAATTAGTTTGGACAAAATTTTATCTTAATTTAATAATTAGATCATTTATTGGAACAAAAACCCTATCCGGAAATAGTCTTGTATGGGGGTTTAAAATTATGGGCCGATTCGGCCCATTTCTAATAAGCTCGGTCCTTGATCCAATTTGAACCTATGTGCCAAATTTCATCAAATTATCTGCAAAATTGCGACCTGTACTTTGTGCACAAGGTTACGTGGACAGCCAGCCAGCCTGCCAGCAGGACGGACATCGTTGGATCGACTTACAATGATTCTGAATGATCCTGAGTCGATCGGTATACACAAACGCACAATACCCTCACCACTATTGTGATGTGGGTATAAAAAGTCGGCAATGTAGCAACTGCTAACATTAGTCGAAAACATGGACGAAAATCTTGAGTTGGCGAGAGGTGCACCAGTGTTTGGAGCAAATAAATTTTCGATGAACGAGCAATGGAAAAGTAGAAGCCAAAAACTAAATGCCATTGGGCCACCTACGCGTTCTATTGCAGAGTAGAAGATGGTAAACCACATCATATTTTAAGGCAGAAAAAACCGAAACTATTTAACTTTCCTAGTGCAGAAAATTAATCGGACGCTGCTTTTGTAATTGTTTAATTGGTTTATTTATTTGTTTGCATAATTTATTTATTTTTTTGTTTATATATTTTGTTTTTAATTGAATTTAACCTTTGTTTACACTTTTTTTAAGTTTTGGTATCAATAAAAAATGTTTTTTTATTTTTCGACATTTCTATACAGCTGATAAAATTTCAAACACAGTTGTATTTGTTATCAAGCAAATTAGTATTATTTTTGATACTTTTTGAACAAAAACGCAAAAAATAATATCTTATATGGAATGCTATATTTTTCAATACGTAAGTAACAATTATTGACACTCGTAAGAGCAAGCGATCGAAAGCTGTCGAAATGGTTGAACCCAATCTGATTCGAAATCGAGCGAATGGATGGCGATCGCTTCGATAAGCTATCGAGATTGTAACAGCATAAAACGTCTTATTATTTTAGGTCCTTTTTCGGTTGAAATGCAACAAAAATATTTGTATAGCCCATTAACACTACAACGGAATCGAGTAATTACGAGACTTCGAGCAAAATCTAGTTTTTTACTAGATTTAAATTCAAAACAAAATCTAGTTCGTGACAAGATTTTGACGAAATTTTCATAAAATCTAGAAGAACTTAGTGTTGCAACTATGGTTTTTTTTATCATATAGCACTACAAAATACTTCACTGCACAAAGAAAAAAAGGTATGTATTTTAATTAAAAATCAAAACAAAAACAATAATGGCGGATTGTTAAAACACTTTAAATAATTAAAAAAAAGTTTAAAAAAAGTGGAAAAGACGAATAATAATGATTAAATAAATTAATGCACCTCTTACAGTATAAAACTCAGTAGAGGTAAAAATTAAACAACTGCTAGGGAAGAGTTGTAATTTTTTAATGTTTTTGTTAACCGCAATTTAACAGAGTTGGAAACTATAATACAAGAACTGCAAAATTTCAACTGAACTAAAGTTGAGTTGTAAACCGCAATAGAGGCGTTTAATTCACTTGATTAAACGTTTTATTCACTTAAATAAATTTTTTAATTAAAACTTAATTTATTTTTGATTAATGCTTTAATTCGTGAACTATTTTGGAGAATTTTTACACAGATGCCTTTAAGTAAGCGATATTTTTGGTATGTTTTGCAGAACCGCAGATCTCGTCGGTTTTAACAACACATTCCATAGTCTGCAAATATTTACAACTTTTAAGAGTGACCAGCTGGGTAAATGTACGATAAAAAAATGTTCGTGTAAAAATGTGTGTGAGTTATTGTTGTTTTCAATTGCTATACGTGCTTGTGAATAGAATTGTTTGGATAAGTATGAGTAAGTATAATATATGTGTTTTAGTGTTTTGATAAGGGATGGAAAATTTGGTACTATTGTACTTTTTTATTACTTTTTTTTGTCTACAAAATAGCGCAGTACTCCCATGGCATAAAAAGTACGTTTTTAGAAATGTAATTTTTTCAACAAGTTTTGCCTAATTAATCGTTAATTTTACCTTATTATTGTCCCCTAATTCATTCCTTTATAAGAAACTAAAAAAATATTTAGGTTGACTTCGGCAATACCTTGCCACTTACCAGAGTACCTTGTCATTTGGCGCCACGGAAGTCAATAGCCCCCGGTGAGTGCAAGGCACCGGTATGACCATTGGTTGAGGTCCCCGTAAGGATGCTTCTTGCGAAAAATGCTTCCTGTCTTTCAGGAGAATAGTGTTTGGGGAAGCTTTACTTTTATGACAGACTATTGCTTTCCATACGTTGTTCTCTGTCCGATGGGGGAGTGCATTTTTTAAGGCATAAACACACAAAAGGGTTAAACGACAAAGAGATAATTTCTGGGATCACTTGGTGACCCAAAACCGCGGGAAGGGATAGTATTGAAAATCCTTAAAAAGGCCGGATTTTTTACCACTTGAAGGAAAATTCGGGCCCAGGGAGTGCTATCTCTAAGTGCTGTTGATATTCAATAATTTTTCTCTTTTCACAGATAAAAGATTTTTATCAATTAAGAAAATGGTTTAAATTAATGTAATAATTGAATCAATTGTTTTTTTAGTTAAAAAAAAAATTACAAATTTAATTTTGATTTAATTAACATTTTAGTTGTTTTGAAATAAATTTTTAATTAAAATATTAATTAAATAACAAAAAAATCTTAATCGACTTCTTTTTCGTTTAAAATAAAGTAATTGAAACTTGTAGAATTGTTGTTGGGAATCGTCAATATTTAATTAAATATATTAACACATTGTTTGAAATGGCAAAGTTTTTTGATCATTTTTTTACTTAAAATTAAAAATACCATTTATTGAAAAAAAATATTCACAATACAATTTTTAGCAATCAATATAATCATTTTGGCAATAGGTGCAAAATCAACAAATTGTTTGCTTGATATTATGAATTTGGTATAAATGTGGTGATTAGAAACAATTTTTAATTTTTTCTGTGTTCTCATTCCTAATATTTCATATAAAAATACCGCATAAAATTTCTCACTTTTTTTACGAAAAAATGCCCTTGGAAAACAGAATGAAGTTTATAAAAAATTGTAAATAGGATTTTTGGAGTGATGCTGAATTACATGGGGCCACCAAATAATTGTCTAACTGAGTGGAAAAATGTATGTTATTAGTATTATTAAAAGTAATTACGGCAAAAGGCTGTAGCAAAAACAAAAAATACACAGGAGGAATAAAATCATACGTCGAAGTTGTGCCGGTAAAGCACGTTGGCGTAACCGAAAAACCTCTCACAAAAGACATTTTTAATAAAGAACTTTCAAAGCTATTTTATTCTTTTTCATTTTTTATTTTGAATCAAATCACAACAAAAAGAGGTCAATATAAATAAGTGTTGCAACTAATTCCCATGTTTTGTTCCCGCGAAATTTATAATTCGAGGCTTTTATTCTCGAGAAAAATATTTTCAGTGAGAACATAATTCCTTGAGAATATTCGTGATTGGGCAAAATATTTTCTAAAGAGCCTAACTCAGTTCAAGCGCTAACATAACACTTTTAACCGTAGCAATAATGTATGTGTTTAAATTGGAATTATAACTCCATTTTTGGATCAAATGGACCAAAAAAAATCTAACAGTTAACCCATTTTCCGCAAATCAAAAAGAATTATTATCTTAGAAATATAATATAACTGTTACATTGTCTTCTTTAATTTATATATTTATAATATATTTGCCAAGGCGAATTCATTTTTCAGGTGTCGTTGAAAACACAGCTGTGCTACTTTTTTCTCTTACTTAGAGAGTGGAATGTCAAAAGTTGCTTGTGGTTTTGACATATCGAGCATCGAAAGCAACAAATAAAATACAATATTAGTATTGTGGTTATTTTATTGAACTGTTAATGGTTTTTAAACCAAATTTAGATATTTTAATTTGGCTTAAGTTCATTGAATTTAATTTTCATTAAATTATTTTTATAAAGACAGGAATTTTTACAATATGAAATTAATTAAAATTTACTGATAATTTTTCAGGTCAACAACAAAAAAAGAAAGACAAAAACATGGAAAAGAATTCTTGACAAAAAGTACGAAAAAACAGAAGTAAGGAAGAACATGTAAATTAATTAAAATAGATAATCATTCATTCAAAAGCAAATTTCGATCTACCAAAGTGAAATACCATTTGGTTTAAGGATTGATGTTTGTTTATTGACGTCATCCGGCTTCACGGCAAACCCCACCGACGAGATTGTGTGGTTACAATCGAAACTAGTCTGGGCAACGTGTTCGTGAAAGCCTGGGTTCAAATCTCAGCGCAGTCAAGAATAAAAAAATTATCAATAAATTTTAATTAATTTCATGTTGTAAAAAATCCCTGTCTTCATAAAAAAAATTTAATGAAAATTAAATTCAATTTACTTAAGCCTAATTAAAATATCTAGATTTGGATTAAAAATAAAATACAATGTTATAATTTTGGTTTTTATAAGAAAATTTATTTTTATAAGAAAATTTATACACAGAACCCTAAAAGTGATACTTTTACTACTTTTCTTGATAGAAAATTTTTTTAATTGGTCCATATTTTTAAATTTGGAAATTCTCTATAAGATCCCGAGAAACGGTAAGAGATGGGCGGATAAAATTTTTGGAATTTGTGCGGTAGAAAATTTGCAAATACTTTTTTTTTGACTGAATTTGTGGGTGCTTTAAAAACAATGGTTGCTTTCATTCAGCATGAATGATGCTATCATTGAGATTCTGGTTCAAGTGTTGGCTGATATTTTAAAATTTTGTTAACTTTTTCCCCCCGAAAGGTTCTCTATTTTTTTTTTTTGGATTTCATTATTAAAATTTTCCATCCCTGGCAAACATTATATACCAAGGAATTGTCATACCACACAGGTGCAGTTTAATATCATTATTTATTATTTGTAAAACAACAACAATTTTCTAGTTCAAATATATAGCACACTTTTAGGTTTCTATTTTTAAAATAAAAATAAAACGCACGTAGAACACCACAAATATTTTTTTTGCACACTCTCATACTTAATGAACGTAAATGTATATTTGTAAAGATCGTATATTATATTATCTTATTTATTAAGCTGCTTTTTTCAGGTGAGAGAGATAGAGTAACGAGCAATTTATTTGAAAATAATAAATGTATGTATGTATGTATATGTACGTAAAATTTTATACGAAATAAAATTAACTAAAATATTGATTTTTATTTGACACAATTTCCTCTGTTCCTGTCTACGTCCTGTTTTTTCTGTTGCTTAATTATTTTATTCTTTTCAACAAAAAGATACATTTTCAAACCTTGAACTTTAATACAGAATATATATATATATATATATATATATATATATATACATATATATATATTTTTTTTTGATAAAAACTTCATGCATTTAAACAAAAGAAATTATCCTTAAAATATGAAAAAAAATCACTGATATCTTCTTTATAGTGCTATACCTTAAAGTTGTTAGGTTAAATAAAGAAACGCTGCTGCTGGCTGTCACTGATGATGGTAAGAATATTTCAACAGTCTAGGATAAAGACAAAAGAAAATACATTTTTCATTTTTCCCAAACAGCTACATTTAAATGGAAAATGACGAAATATTAATACAACCAACACAATGAAAAATTTACTGATAACTAATTCAAAGCACAGCTGTAGTTAAACGAGTTTATATGTGAACGCAGTATATCCTGCGGCAGGATATGAAACCGTCGTTACCCGTTTCGCAGCGAAAGTATGACTGAACAAAAACATCAGAAGACAGTGAAAGACAGAAACGTTTTGTATAAAAACAACACTAGTAAGTCAACATAATAATAAACGTACAAAATGAAAAATAACAAAAAAATTATACTCGAAAAACAAACTACAATGATAATGTTAAAAAAAAAATGGAATAAAAAAAATAAATAAATGTACGTCTCCACTTTTGAACTAAAACCTCCTGTGCTTTAACCCACTTAAACACTCCCCCTAGTTAAAGGGCGATTTTCAAACCGAACAAACACAAAAAGAATAAAAAAAATGCAAATGAAAAAATACACAAAAAGTAAAAAATAAATAAAATGAAACAAAAAAAAAAAAAAACTAAACTTAATTTGTTAAAATAATCAGCAGTTTCAAGTTGTTATTAACAAACCAAAATGAGTTAAAAAAAATGGGAAAAATATAAGACTGAAGATAAAAAAAAATTAAATTGTTTCAGATTGTTTATTTTTATTAATGACGAACTCGTGTCCTTTTATGATTACATTTGTATTTTTGGTTTCTCAGGAAGTTATCATTAATCCATATGGAAAAAATTTGAAGAGAAAAAAACCCGGAATCTAAGTAAACAAGCAATACAACTATAGCCTTAAGATTGGCTATGAGTAATTCAAATAAATAAGAGGATAAAGAATTTCGAATAAATGTATGTAATATTTAACAATGACTTTTTTATTACTAAAAAGCCTTAACATAAAGGATCAATTACTTAAGGAAATATTTAGGATTAGGGACAATTTGTAACAAAACTTTTAATTAAAATATACATATTTAATTAATATAATGGCCATACGGTTAATATTATATTAATGAAAGTAAAATTAATTGTTCAAAGTTTATGAACTACTCGTAGTTGAAGAAATTTTATAATTTTATGCTTTATCATGCATGCCAGTTCGAGGTTTTTGTAGTCTTTAATATAGAAAAAATGTTTGCAAGAACTATTGTTTTTAAATATATTGTACTTTTAGAAACAGAAAAAGGAAATTGTCCAAACTTAAAATGTGTCACATGACCAGACAAAAAAAATTTAAAAGTGTTTCATGATTTTTTTAAATAGAACTTAAAGAGATGATTTTGTAAGAAATTTTCATTATAATTGAAAGCAACTTTATTCAAAGATCAACGTACGCTAATTTAGTTCTAATGACTAATAAATCAGAGTCAACATAATCGGCTTACTGAGCGTACTATTCGCAACACCATCACATATTTTGAGACCCAGCATTCATTATTGGATAATATTCGAACGAATAGACCACGTCCAGCACGCTGTGAAGAAAATATAGCGGCCGTAGCAGAGAGTGTACACGAAGACCGCGGAGAGTCGATTCGGCGCCGTTCGCAGCAACTCGGACCGACGCACAGTAGCGCCCGTAGAGCAAGCGAGGTTGCGAAAATCAAAATTTTCATGAGTGCCGACGATGTTTTGAATAAACCCATGTTATAGGAAACTTTTCAACGATTTCAAATATGCCACTCTTAATAATATAACATTTTTAGTTTAGAAGATATAACCGTTCAAAGTTGACCGACTTTCGGTTTTCAAAAAAACACACAATTTTTAGTCAATTTGTTGCGATTTCAGGTGTAATATCACGAAAAATAGGTAACGAATCGCCTTATTTTTTGTTTGTTTTGATTGATGTATTTATTAAATGTATATTGATAAAAAAAAATTAACTGTTTGCTTTGTGTTTCTCCTGGTAAATCACTATTTAAAAACTATCAGTTTTTTCACTATTTTTCAACTTTGACGGAAAATAAAAAAAAACTATATTTTTCTATATTTGCCATATTTGCAAAACCTGTTCTTTGATTATTTCTTTACATAATTCAAAAGGTTTTATCTGCCCGTACGTGCCCGTTTGGCTTCTAGAGGTAAAAAAGTTAAAAAGTAGAAAAAAACTATTCATTGAAATTAGCAGGTACGTACCTCACTTAAACAATACTTTGGCGTACAAATGGTCAGGAACAATATTGACTTATGGTCCCTACAGGTAGGCACAAATCTTATTTGGACACGTGCATAATATCAAAATTGCATTATTCAGCCTAAATCCATATGTATGCAGGGAACAGGTAAATTTTTAGGCATGGTAGCATAAGCCTATATATTGCAAAATAAGCATAATGCCTGGATTAGTCTACGCCTGAAAGTTGGCGCAACAATTACTGAAACCATTAAACAATTTAAGTATTGAAAACATGGCGTTGAACAATTTAAAATTATTTGTACTGTTTAGAAAGTCAACCACACCAAAGTTTTTCACGGAAGTAAAAATTCTTCCTGAGAAGTGGACATTGATCAGCAAATGGGGCTGCGATGGATCATCCGGACAAAGCGTTTATAAGCAAAGGATATCTTTCGATGACGCTACAATATCGGACGGAAATATGTTTATGGCATCTGTTGTTCATTTGCGGCTAAAATCGGATGATTCCCTACACTGGAAAAATCCACGTCCGTCATCAGTGCATTATTGCCGACCAATAATGTTTCAGTTTGCAAGGGAATCGGCAGAACTCATAAGGACTACGGTGAAGGACATTGAAGAACAAATAAGCAAGATTAAGCCTACAAGGCTGCAAATTGGAGAAGGAAAATATATTGAATGCAATTACGAGTTCCACCTGACCATGTTTGACGGAAAAGTCGTAAACGAACTGACAGGAACAACCTCAACAATGTCATGCCCGATTTGCAAATTGTCAGAAGAACTTTTTTCAATTCAATTCAATTTATTTCATATATAATATGTTACATCTCAATTTTATATAATTAGTTGTAAAGAGTTTAAGATTAGTATCTTTTTCTGCTTAATTATAATATATTTCAATTAGTTATCATATACATATATATAGACAGAATTATATTGGATTTTTATATTTTTTTTTTATCGATTTTTTATTATTATTTGTCAAAAGAACTTTGGTAATTTAAACGATTCTACAAATGAGGAGAATTACGAATATGGAATGTCACCATTGCACGCAAGGATATTCTTGCTAAAACTGGCATATACCCTACCACAAGAGGAGGAAAACTTCGATGAAAATACATCAATAAAGGATAAGGAAAATATCAGAAAGAAGCAAATACAGGATGCTTTTTTTAAACAAGTTGGACTAAAAGTAGACTGTCCCAAGCACGGATACGGTAACTCAAACGATGGAAACACTTCTAGGAGATTTTTTGAAAATGATGAGGCAGTAACTAGAATCATTAGAATTGACAATCAAATCGTGAAAAGACTGGGAACGATCTTGGATGTTTTAAACTGCAAAGAAAATGTCAATTCTACAAAATATGGAGAATATGCGTCGAAAACTGCATCTCTTTTAGCAGAAATGTATCCACAGAAGAAGTTGACTCCGACCGTCCATAAAATATTGGCGCATGGCAAAGATATAATTGAGTACCAGTCTTTGCCAATTGGAGAGCTTTCTGAAGAAGCACAGGAGTCTCTTAACAAATTTTATAAAAAATATAGATTGCAGAACACATTCAAAGCATCAAGGGTAAGGGAAAATGAGGACCTCTTCAACATGTTGGCAGCATCTTCCGATCCACTTATTTCTTCCCTGCGGCATGTGAAGTCACGAATAGAGTTACAAAATAATTATAGTTTAGAAATGGTTAGTCTTTTAGATATACCTTCTCTTACGAATTGTGATGAATATTTTACAGAAAATTGAAAAAATAAATTTTAAAAATAAAATTATTTTTTTTTTAATTTGTTGGGTAATAATTTAAAACATATAACCCTAAAGAAAAAAATCTAAAAATGTAAAAATAATTTTTTTTAGTTACCACAAAATTGATTTTTCTACTAATTTTAACTTTGATAACCCATAAGTAGGCCCCTACAAAGCGTAGCACCCTTTCCAAATGCTCATTTCATAGGCTGAACAGTTATCTATCATATGCTGTTTAAACTGTTCAATTATCTTATTCGGTTCAAAAGATATGATTTTTGCAACGAAAAAACTCAAATGGCGCCACTGTGCGACGTAGCGAACGACTTGGCGCATTTTACGTCGAGATCTTAAATTGAAAGCGTACAAAATACAACAACTGAAGCCGCTCGACCTTCCCAAGCGACATCGCTTCGCTCTATGGGCTCTTGAAAAGTTCCAAGAAGATCCAACGTTTTCGAGGCAAATTTTGTTCAGCAATGCGGCCCATTTCTGGCTCAATGGGTATGTAAACAAACAAAATTGCCGCATTTGGGACGAAGAGCAACCTGAAGAGATTCAAGAACTGCCACTTTATCCAGAAAAAACAACGGTTTGGTGTGGTTTGTGGGCCGGTGGAATCATCGCTTCATATTTCTTTAAAAATGATACCGGTGCGAACGTAACCGTCAATAACGGCCGTTATCGTGCCATGAAAACCGACTATTTGATGCCTGAAATTGAAGCTCGTGATCTCGGCGACATTTGTTTTCAGCAAGACGGCCCCACTTCCCACACATCGCATCAATCAATCAAGTTATTGAGAGAACACTTCGGTGAGCACATAATTTCATGTTTTGGGCCGGTCGATTGGCCACCAAGATCGTGTGATATCACACCGTTAGACTTTTTCCTGTGGGGATATGTAAACTCTGAAGTTTATGCGGACAAACACGCTTCGATTCACGCCTTGGAGGAAAACATCATGCGTGTCATTCGCCAGTTACCAGTCGAAATGCTCGAACGAGTCATCGAAAATTGGACTCAACGGATGGACCTTCTGCGAAGTAGCAACGGCCAACATTTGACAGACATAATCTTTAAAAAGTAAATGCCAAAGAATGTTATTTCAAATGATAATAAACATTCCCCATTAAATTAAATTTTCTGTGTTTTTTTTTTCTCTAAAAGGGAAGGTAGGGAACCTCGAAATGGATCACGCATTACTTTTAGAAACAGAAAAGGGAAATTGTCCAAACTTAAAAGTGTGACACATGAACAGACAACAAAATTTAAAAGTGTTTCATGATTTTTTTAAATAGAACTTAAAGAGATGATTTTGTAAGAAATTTTCATTATAATTGAAAGCAAATTTATTCAAAGATCGTACGCTAATTCAGTTCTAATGACTAATAAATCTGTGAATGTTAGAACACTGGTTAGTTGAAATAAACTTAAATTATAACAGCTAAAAATCAGTGCCCCATATATTATATGTAGTTTAAAAAATAATATTGTGACAACACTACGATAAATGTTGGCAAATTCATATGGTCTGTATTGGCAGTTTAAATGCCCTGTTTTATGATTTACTAGCTGACCTATGTGCTAGTATGGCACATTGTTAAGAGGATAAGTGTCTATATGTGAGAGCATTAGAAAAAACGTCCTCAAAATAAAATTGATTTTATTTCACGACAGCATTCTCTGGCAAAATTTCATGTCAAACTGCATGTAAAACATCGTTCATCCCCAGTTCTGTTTCATCATTATAATATTATAAATTAAAATGTTTACATATGGTTGATTTACATTTGATTTGAAAATACATATGGTTGTATGTCTGTATATATATGCTGTGAATCTTACGAAAAAAGTGAGCGTAAAAGTGGGCGGGGCAACATTTTCTTTCCGCAAAACCTAAGTTAGATTATGGCGATCATTTTAAAGATAAAATCGTCCAAATCGGTCAAGCCGTTCTCCAGTTATGCGCTTAATAGAAAAAGTGGGCGTAAAAGTAGGCGTGGTAAATTTTTCTTTCGATGAAAACTTAAAGTTGATTAATACGAACATTTGAAAGATAAATTAGTCAACTCGATGGAGCCGTTTTCTGATTTTAGGTAAATCGAAAAAAGTGGGCGGGGCAAAATTTTCTTTCCGTAAAAACCTAAGTTGGACCATGGCGATCATTTTAAAGAAAAAATCGTTCAAATCGGTCAAGCCATTCTCAAGTTATGGATTTTGCCACGCCCCTCCGCCCCAAGACCGAAAATCAGAAATCAGACTTCACAGAGTCACCCGCCTGTATATTCTGAAGATTCCCTGAAAATTTCATCAAAATCGGCCCAGCCGTTTTGGAGTCCATACGTTACATACATACATACATACATACACACATCCTATTATACACATTTAAAACCAAAAAGCGAGTTTAACTTGCACGGATTTATGAGCCCCTGCTAACAGTTTCTAGTTGGCTTTCTGAATTACAACTGGGACTTTCTGATTTACAATTGAAACTTTCTGAATTACAATTGACGCTTTCGAAATTGTAATTGACACTTTCTAAATTACAATTGGAAAAGGCGTAGTTCAGTTTTAGTTAAGTTCTACTTCATTTTAGTAACTCTAGGTCTAGTTCAGTTTTGGTTTATTTCTAAGGGCCAATAAATCAGTGCAAGTTAAACTCTCTATTTGGGTAAAAATGTGCTTAAATCAGAAAATCTATAAATATTAACCTTCTCTAAACGCATAAAATTGGGCGTTTAAGCTACCAATACATAACATATGTATTTGACAACATTTATCGTAGAGTTGGCACAATTTTATTTTTTAAACTACATTAAATATATGGGACACTGATTTACGGCTGATGAGTTTAAACTGCAGATAGATTTAAATTAACCATTAAATGCTTACTGTTGTAATACCGCAACATACCACTTAAATGGCCACAAAGTTAATATTGAACCACCCACTGAATAATTATGATAATAACATGAATAACCATATTCCATTTTATACTATGGCAATATTTTTCCGTTTCCCCGAAGCTTTCTATTGTGAGTTTGACGTTGACAATTAAAGTTTATCAAACATTTTTAATATCTGCAATTTACATTTACCCCCATTATGAAAGTCGACGTCGTCATGAGTCGACGGCATCGGAACAGTAATTATATTTTCTGAGTCGTTATTGACAATAATCGATTACTATTGACAGTCACTTGACATTTTCTAGGGCGCTTTTAAGTCGACGTCGAGTAGAATTGTCTCTGTTTTAGTCGACAGGAAATTTTTGCGACGACTCAAATGAAAGTTAAAAAAATTTTAAGTAGAATAAAAAGTACGTTAAAATTAAAAAAATTCAAATTTAAAAGAAGTTATGGGCACAAATTTTAATGGTTAATTAAACGTGAAAATTCGGAAAAGTTTGCTAAAATAGCGAAAATTCGCGAAAATTTTTAATTTAAGACAATTGCCTCAAGCGCAACAAAACTTCGCAAAATTGCATAAAATTTGGAAAAGTTTACAAAAATAGCTAAAATTATTAATATTTCAAACAAGCCATAAAATTAATTAAAAGTCCCTAAAACTATAAAAAAAATTTCAAAAATTGTAAAATTAGCGGAAATGTCGGGAAATAGCGTTAAAAATTAACTTTAATGGTGAAGAACAAAAATAATAGAAAAAAAAATTGGAGATGGGATTTTTTTTTTGTCAGATTTTCGATAACTTGTCAACGTCGACACAACTTATAAAATACCAAATTAACGTCGAAGTGATGAAGCCGCCAACTTGATGTAACAACAAATAAAAATTAATGTCGACGTCGACAACGACTTACGTAATAAGGGTGATTATTCTTTATTTGTGTCTCTTCTTAATGTTCAGAGATGAGTACATAAAAAATGCTTTTTACAGGTGATAATATGTCCACTTAATAAAGCAACTTTGTTTTAAAAGAATGCTTTTGTGTTTATCGTAATTTTTGTCAATTTTTATTTTTTGTAAATCTGCAACATTTTGCATTTATGAAACAGAAATTGTACATTGATAGATAAATATATGCTACCAAAGTATCCCACTTTATGAAGCTGTATCACCTAATAGGCACCACAAATGGGTGTTAAACGCTTCGCTCATAAATTTAAAATAAACACTGGGTAAGAGAGTGAGAGGTTTAAAGATGAACCAGATTCTGAACCAGTAGGAAAGGTCGTCATACGTCTAGCTAAAGGTGTACCAAGGCATGTAAATCATATTATTTACTTTGAAGTACTGGGGTCTTATCACCGCATTCGATATCGAGTAAACTATCGTATCGAGTAAGTTATCGTATTTTTCTGAATACGATAGTCATTGACGTATCGAATGAAAACTCGAGAGATGTAATGTCTTTGTTTGCTCGATATCGAATGCAATAATCTCAAATTACGATACATTTCATTCGATATCGAGTGCCATGATACCAAAATAAAACATTTCGATCAATTTTGCTCGATATCCTATGCAGTGATTAGACCCCTGGGTAATGACGATGATTTATTTTCACTCTGTGGCAAACTCGGAAGACCCATCGGCAGCAACATTATCGAAGAAGAAATTCAGGCAAAGAAGAAAAGGTGAGCAGATCAACATGTTTCACCTAAGCACATGAGATAATGCTGGCCGCTGGTCTGAGAATCCGTTGTAAACTACCTGAGTGCACGGGATATACCATAACAAAGCGTGGGAAGAGCGAAGTAGCTATTTGCTTCACAAAGGCCAAGAACTACTTTACAAATTTTCATTTAAAATTAAACATATATTTTGATCTAAATGCATAGTTGCAGATAATTTAAGTTAATTTTTTTTTCTTCATTTTTTTCCTGCTTTACAATGTATTTGTCTACATAATACCTTTTCTTTCAAAGTTTAAAAAAATCATGCATTTAAGGACTAAGTTCAATTAAACCAGCGTTTAAGCATTCACTGATTTATTAGCCATAGGTCAGTTCTAATTTGGTTAAGTTAAGTTCGATTTAAATCGAAGCTCAATTTTGTTTTTAGGTTAGTTGAACCCAATTCTTGATCCATTTGATTTCAGTTCTAGTTTTGTTATTATTCAATGAAAGTTCAGTTTAGTTCTAGTTCAGTTCAGCTCTAGTTTAGTTTAAGTACAGTTCTAGTTCAGTTTGAGCTCAGTTAATTTCATTAATTTTAATTAATTTCATTTAAATTTTAGTTTAGTTCTAGTTCAGTTCTAATTCGGTTCTAGTTAGTTCTGATTCAATTCGAGTTTAGTTTTTTTTTCAGTTCGAGTTCTATTGACAAATTTTAAAATATTGGCTGATTGTTTAGTGTGAACTTCTAAGCAACTCATGTTTAAGTTAATTATGCAAAAAACAAATAAAAAAAAAAAATAAAAAAAAAAAATTAAAAAAATAATAATACAAATACTGATAATAATCCTTGAAACAATTTTTTTTTTAAATTACCTTCCCCTTAGTCCTAAATAAGACATAAATTAAAAAAATAATAACCTTAAATCTCTACGGTACAAGCAATAAAAAAATACATTTACATCCTTTAGTCCTTAACTAAATCTTTTTTATTTATTTACGCCTGCAAATAACAACTACGTGATTTACAAGAAAAATACCTGTCTGCGTTGAAAAGAATTCTTAAGCAGACTACTGCATCATTGAAATTAATTATGTAATGCTATTTAGCATTCCAAAGGGTATAATAAATTCTATTTTAAATTCTAACTATAATTTTAAATAAATTTTTATAAGCTAACCTTCTTACAGAATACTAGATGTTAAGGAAATTTTCGCTCTTCTTGAATCCTTTAATCTTGTTGTTTTACGAAAAATACACAGTACACACACTTTTTTCTACTTTTCAAATCCATGTGCGATTTGGTATTCAATTTCTGTAGTTCATGTTACATATTTTTTTTTAATTTTGAATGAATGAATTTTAAACGTGTTAAACTCTGCACAACTGCACTGTACAAACAAAACGAACAACTTTTACTGGATTTTCATTTTATTCCTTTACACTAAAGTTTGTTTAGCATGCACTTAGGGGTACATACTCGTGTTAGAGTAGTGGAGTAGAAGATGAAAGGAAAAAACTATTTGCTAAATAAATATATAAACAGTTTTAATCAGTGTTTAAAAATGCTTGACTATTTTTAATGTTTTTGTAATTGCTTAACTTAACTTAAGAAAAAGAACACAGTAAAAGCAAAAAGCAAAAGCAAACGCAGAAAAAGTGAGAGTAAATTATTTATTTATTCTCACCATGTTTATGTTCTCAGCTTAAAAAGCCAGCCAAGCAACCACTTGAAAAAAAAAATTGCTGTTGCTGTAAGTAATAAGTTTTTGTTTATTTTTTTTTTGCTTTGGCTTAACTGTAAATTGATGTGCTTAAATTCAGCGAGTATTAACTTCTTTGCTGTTTTTGACTTCATTGCTGTTGCTTGCTGTTGCAGGCGTTAGTTTCATAGAATAGGTATATATGTACATAATTACATAACACAAAATAAACAAATTAGTTTTAAAAAACGTGTAGTTTCATTTATGTATGTATGTACCTATTTATTAAAAAAAAAACGAAATACCAAAAAAATTCGAAACAAATTCGTTCATAATATATTAAGTTCCAGCAACAGCAAAGAAGTTAACTTGCTGACTTTAAGCGCATCAAAAGCAAAAAAAAAAACAATCAAAAACTTAATACTTACAGCAACAGAAAATTTGTTTTCTTAAGTGGCTTCTTTGCTGACAGATTTAGCAGAGTACATGCACATAGCGAGTTTAAACAAATTATTTACTCTCTTTGTTTTGCTTTTGCTTTTTTGCTTTTGCTGACTCGTTATCAAAGAGTTAAGTAAACACTTAGACACACAGTTTTTTAATTTACTGCAAAAAATGTAAACAAAGCAAAAATGTGCGACTGTTGCTATTTTAAAGCAAGCAATTTAAACACTGGTTTTAATATGTTAACTGAAGTATACAATTTAAAAAAAAAAAAAGAAAAATAAGCAAGAAGAAAATATAAACTTGTAAAGAAACTTAATGCCACTGCAAGTTAAAAGCAAAAATAAAAAAATTTGTATAGCATACTTTAGGGAAATTATATATGTATGTATATGTGAGATGATGTTTTAAACTTTATAATGCTATTGGGGGAAGTTTCTAAGATAAAAAAAAGAATTTAACATCTATATTTGTTTAAATTTTTACTTTTAGAAGACAAAGAATAATCTTAAGAGCAGTAAAATTTATACAACAAAAAATTTGTTTACAAGAAAAATTCGCCCTTGAATTGTCCCAAATTGGAAACAACCAAAATTAGTAAACATTTAGAAAGATATTCATTCGACCTTAATCTTTGCCCGAAGATCAGGGAATTTAGTGATTGGAATAAAATGAGCTTAAAAAATTGTTCACTTAATCAATTATTGGGTGTATAATCTAAAAATGCGGGGATCACAACAAACGGCTTTTATTATACAAATGATTGGTGTCTTTAATAACTTATATGGCTTTCGACGGGTAAACCGCTTTTATTTATTTTCAACTAGCTATAGAATAAAATGGTGTTAAAACCAAATTTTTTTTTTTTCGTTTCGAAAATTTAAAATTTTGTGCCAACTATTTGCAGTAAGTTTTGTTTTACACTATAAACTGGAAAAAAGTGCAGCTGAAGTATTTAAAGTATTATCGATTTCAACGTGCGGAAGATAGTTTAAGCGGTTTTTTATATTTGTATTGAATTAATTCAAATGAACTCGAAAAATTAATTTGTTATTCATTTCCCATTTATTTGAATTGAATTGATTTTGAAAAAAGACTACTATAAGTAAATGTAAAAAGTTAGAAAAATTAATTCAAATGGATTACAAAAGTAACATGTAATTCATATTTATCAAATCAAAAATGAATTGCATTCAATTGAAGTAAACATGGTGTTTGGAGTTTGGTTCTTCAAGTACACGGTCCGTCTTCATTTGTATCATCATAGGTAAACAATCGTTTTTGCTTTATTTGTGGAAGGAAATATGTAGGATCCCTTGAATCATCATCATTTGAAAAATCATTTTTACACACAATAAACGTTAAACAAAACAAAATTGACTTTTTGATCAGACACAAGCAACTTTAAACAAAACACTATTGACTTTCAATCAAATACAATAAACATTAATCAAAACCATGTGTCTGAAATCGCAGCAAGTCACACCCTCAGTTACATTTACTTACAGTAGTCTTTTCTCAAAATCATTTTTCTAACTCATTTGAATTAATTCAAAATCAATTCAAATGAATTGGAAATGAATTGCAATTCATTTTTTCTAACTCATTTGAATTAATTCAAAGTCAATTCAATTCAAATGAATTGGAAATGAATTGCAATTCATTTTACCAATTTAGAAATTTAGGTTTTTGAATTCGGGATTTAAAGTTTCGGACATATAGCCCCAATTTCTTATATAACTTTCTGTTTTAAATATAATTAAGATTTCTCTATGACGTGCTTAATTCCCAATTTTTCTTTTTGTTAAATACACTGAAATTTATTGTTGAGGTAAAGCTAGTTTCTGTACGCATTTTACCGGTTGCTTAGGTCAGATCAGCGAGTAACATTTTTCTAAAGACTTTAGAAAAGCTTAAAGTATTATACAAATAAAACTGTAAGGCGAATAAGAATTTTAAGCACTCAGGTTTTACTTGTAACAATAGCAAAGCTTAAACAAAACAACAACAACAAACAGTGAGTTTATCTTTTCCTTTACATTCCCCTATAATTGGCTGGTTTTTTCTGACTCGAATTGTGGGTAAAAAGAAGAAAAAAAAAATTAAAAAACAAATTGCTTTATTTTATTGTTTGTGTAAAAACACCAAAATAAAGAAACTTGCGAGTTCAGTTTTTCTGTTTCTGTTTTTTTTTTGTTTCTGTTTTTTTTTTTTTTTTTTTTTTTTTAACTTGATTGAGGTAAATATTAATTAAAAAATTTAACGTGATTTTTCATAAAGAAGAATTTCCCTTCATTTAGGCACATTTAATTTTATTTTTAAGGGATATTTTTTATTGTTTTAGGGTGTTATTTAAATGCAATTGGGTTACATTGCAAAGTGAAAAATATCCCTAAATTTGGGTTCAATTTTCATTTGCTTTTTAGGGCCATATTTCCTGGGGTTACATTTCGCAGCGCCCAAACACAATTAATATCTTTGAAGGAGACATTGACTAAGCACTAGTGTCCGACCGAAGTTACTTTTTAAGGTCGATGCCGAAACCTACGCAGAAATTCGGCCAAATTGGCAAAATTCTACCGGACCGCAGCCGTAGCCGGGCTTAACTTATCTAAATTCGCAACAAGAAAAAACTTTGAAATTTTTGAGATCAATTAATTTATTAAACAGCAAAAACCATTAATTTATAAAAATTTTTGGTAATAAAATAAAACAAAAAAAATTGTTATTACCAAATAGCTCCTTAAATGCAACGCAGTCATGTCTCCAAAAATCAAAAATTTGAAGTTACTTTAGAAAAGTGCTCATTGAAACTTATTAGCAAGTGCTCCTTTGATTTCATATTTCAGCAATATACACAGAAAAAAATTAAAATTTATTTCATTTAAAGATGTGTGATATAAATTAAAAATTTAATTGGATTTGCAATAGTAAACAAATTAATAGTAGATCCACTTGATTTTACTTTTTGATTAAACTTGATTAAACATTTACTTCACTTAATTAAACATTTGATTCACTTGATTAAATTTTTAATTAAAACTGATCTTGTTTTTTATTAATGTTTTAATTGGTAAACAATTGCGAGAATTTTTTCCGTGTAAGGACATACATAATCTATCCATAAGCATATTAAACACCTTCAGTGCTAAAGGACGCAACTACTCAAAAATTCAAAATTTACTGCCTGTGTGTAGAACGCGAGCGCAAAAACAAATTTTGAAATTTTATTTATTTATTTATTCATTAATGACTTTCCTATGCAACAAGATTAGATCTTATTATTACAGCATATACATTTTATTTGAAATAAACATGTTGATGATAAATTAATCTAAAGAGTTTACATATAAATACTTATAAATTAATTAATTTAAAGATTATTATTCAAAAGTGAAATGAAATTCAAGAATTTAAAAGCAGAATCTTTGTCTTAATACATGAAAAATATGATGAAAAACAATAACAAAGTTAAGTTGTAGAATACAATTTTAAAATTTATTTTTTAAACTTGAATGCGTTACTATTTTGCTGAGTGTTGTGAGGCAATGAGTTCCAAAGTCTGATAGTTCCAGTGAAAAAATGCCAGGAAGAGACAAGAGTTCGGTATCTTAAATTTGGCTTTTGTTTTAAATGTATGTTAAGCGATTCACTTTTGCGCTCGCGTTCTACAAACAGGCAGTTAGTTTGGGATTGATTATGGTTCGTTTAATTAAACTACATATTCACGCAAGTTTTTAGACCCCTGCGTTCCAGTGTTACCACCAGCAAAATGCAAAACTACACTTGATGCGATATCAAAATAACGTTTAATTATAAAAAAAAAACTTTTAAAAAAAAGAACAAATTAGAAAGAATAGTCGGTAAATTCCACATATTTGATACCGGGGGTGCCCCGGTAGGCCAGCTGATAGTGAGCTAGGGTTTCATTGCCGGGGTTGCGGGTTCGATTCCCGCCAGAGATTCTGGTCTCCTGCAGAAAAGCGTGGAGGTTCGCGGGATTAGAATAAGAATAAAAAAAATTACAGACAAATTTTCAAGTATTTCATTGTTAGGTCCCATATGCAATTATGGATCTGTTAAAAAAAAATTATGTTATGAGGTCAAGAATAATAATATAAGAATTTTTAACGCCCAATATAATATAGGTAACTACATCTATTTTAGATGTTTTCGCCTTAAAGTGATGTAAGGGAAGGGGTTCATATATGACCTACGTTCAATGCTTTACCTACCAGCACAACATTTTGCCATGACATAGTAGCTTTTTTTTATCAATACTTATAAGGCAGTTTTGCCAATACAAGTTTTTTTTCATGAGTGGTATTTGTATGGGAGCCATGGTTTAATATGGATTAATTGCAAAATAAATTTCATAAGAAAATTTAGGTTGAAATTAAATATATTTGGGTCAAATTTTGTCCAAATACCAACATCATAAGATGGTTTTTGGGCACAAAGCATCTATTAGGAAAAAAGTTTGTATGGGGGCTATTTGAAATTATGGACCGATTCTCAAAATTTTTAAAAAACATAAGTCAAATACCTTAATTCTCTTAAAAACTGTCACCTGTTTTTTGCGCAGAAGGTCTAAATGGACGGACAACCCAGCAAGACGGACGATACCAATTCTAAGTCGATCGGTGTACTACAACAAATTTTGTGTGTGTTTCACACAACAGCACAAACTCATAATATCCTATTCACTAAAATAAGATTAATATTAGTCATATTATTATTAGTCATATAGTAATTCAAAATAACATTAAAAACCTCAAATGAATTTTAAAAAAATTAAAAAAAAAATAATTTTATAATAAGTTTTACTTCCATGTTTCTAGGGAATGTTCAAAATATTCATTGCCGTTCCTTTACATGTTTATTTAGTAAATAAAATTCCTTGAATGGTTTTAGATGACAGTCTGTTTCTCAAATCAGTTTAACAAATGTTAAGGTCGCTAAATATTTCCAGACTTAAGCATTTTAAATGTTAAAGCAAACACAAAATTCATTACTTCTTATTTAGTGTAAATACCTTCTTTTTCCAATAAACTTCGGGTTCTAAATCACCATGAAGCTCATATTTATCGAAATCTAATTGTCCATCTGGCGCAAATTACAGTCAATCTTTTGCTTGATAAACTATGGAAATGTTTTTTTTTTTTTAAATAAGCAGTGACTTTGGTTGAATAGACAGTAAATTTTTTAGATCAACAATTTCTTAAATGGTTTAAAATTGCGCAATTAATTCCAATCCTTATATTATTTGTTTTAAAATTAAAGAATTTCAAATTACACCTGATCTACACCTCAACGGTATTACCCACGCTCTACACACGAGAGTAAAAATTACACCAATTACGGGTAATTAGCCACAAAATGGCAGCACTGCTGCGTTCACAAACGGCAACTTCATTTAAAAAATTTAAACGCCAAGAATACCTAATTATTGTGGATCTTGTAACGTTTTTTGCTTCTCCTGTAAAAAAACAATAAAAGTCCGACTGCATTTAATGTGCCTATATATAATTGAACTACCGCAACAAGAGCGTCATGCGGTTTTTAAAGATGAAAAGTATATTGCCAATACATTTTAAATAAAACAACCCGACCTAGCGATCTGTCAAATAAGATTTTACAGCCGCCAAACGGCTTGAGTTGAATTCGCGTTGCAAAGGTTTATTTCGTATTAACTGTATGAAAATTAAGTCTTGAAATAAAAAACTCTTGCTGCTCTTACTTAGATAGTCAGTAAATTACTATTTGTTTTTTTATATTTTCTTTTTCAAAAAAAAAAAAAAAAAAAATTTATTTCAAACGTAGTCGTATTTTTTAAGCTAATTTCAAAAAAAAAAAAATTCTCATAAAATATTTATTTAAATTCAATTTAGTTTTTATGAATGCCGCAGTTTATGTCAGATGCTATTTAGTTTAAGTAAAATTTAAAATATCCATGTGTTATTAATATTAGTATTGTAGTTATTTTATTGAACTGTTAATGGTTTTTAATCCAAATTTAGATATTTTTAATTAGGCTTAAGTTCATTGAATTTAATTTTCATTAAATTATTTTTATGAAGACAGGAATTTTACAACAAATTAATTAAAATTTTATTCAAGAAATTAATTAAAATTTTATTGATAATTTTTCATTCTTGACTGCGCTGAGATTTGAATGTGTTATTCAAATGTGTCATTTGGGACACTGTCGTATGTAATTTTCGAATTCTTCATTGACAACACAATCCAAACATCAGCAGTTTTTCGGCACGAAATCAATATGTTGCTAGAAAGGTGGAAAAAGGTCATAGCAAATGTTTTAAAATAAACGCTCAAAATTTGCCAAAAATCCACAATAGTGGAGAGAGTATTAAGCTTTTGCAGTGTTGTTTGTTTGTAACGGGTGTGCTGGAAATCGAAAACGTAAAACGCAAAAATTTGGATTTAAACAGAAATATTTGAATCTGGGAATTATTTCTTATCATAAGTTACTTTATTATATTCAAAATTTTTTATTTTTCGAATTTATTCTATGGGCTTAATTTCAGTTATGTATTTTATAAAGCTTTTTTGTAATAGTTCTATTCCTTAAATTATTAGGAATGACTTTATACACTGCCAGACTATTATCTTGTATATTCCTGTATAATATTTGTCATAAAATTATTTTACTACTGAAATCTAATTAAAAAACGACTTTTAAAATTCTTGCGTTTTACGTTTTCGATTTCCAGCACACCTCTGTACATAAAACTCCTCCCGGAAATCACTTTAAGATCAAAAAAATTTCATAAAGATGCAGATATCTAAATAATATTATGCACTAAGAACTTTTACATGAATCTCAACAGCATAAAATACTAGGGTATTCATTCGGTTAGCCGTAAATCGGTTAACCGATTAATTACTACCCGATTAACTGATCCGTTAATTTAGAATTGGCTATTTTCGATTAACGATTAAACCGGTTAATTTCAGTCGATTAACCGATTAACCGATGCAACAAAATTATTAATTTTTTGTAGTATTTAAACATATTTTTTGTGTTTTTAATCATTTGTTTTGTCTCATATACAAAAGATATGTATTAAGTAAATATTTTTTCATACAAACAAACATTTTAAATAAGTGTTTGCTGCCAACAGCTTTTTGTTTCACATACTTTTAAATGTATGTGTTTAGTTATTTGTTTCATCTCATATCTTCTCCAACATCTACGACAAGTGAAAGAATTTTTTCCAAGTCATGTTTTGTCAAAACTAAAGAAAAAATTCGCTTACATCCTTAACATTTAAACTAAGGCCCTAGTCATGTAAAACGCAACGCCAAAGAATTACATTGAAAACACAAACAAAATCATAAATATTATGTAATTTCGTTGTTGCTTTCTACAGAAGTTTACATTGCGTTTTTAAATTTCAAGCGCTGCATAGCTTGAGGCGTTGAAATTTTTAAAACGGTACATGAATTTCCGTGAAAGCAACAACAAAATTACAAAATATTTATGATTTTGTTTGTGCTTTCAATGTTATTCTTTGGCGTTGCGTTGCGTTGTACATGATTAGGTCCTTAATTATTTTTCTAACAGATTAACTATTGAAATAACTAATAAAATTATCTCACAGTTTATATTTTTAATTAATACATAATATTTATGTATTAATTAAAAAATATGTATAACATATTTATGAATTATTTTTTTGTTTGTTCGTTTTAGTTCAAGAACTGTCACGTTTGTTTTTTTACTAATAAACTCCAAATAATAAATCATTTATGAATTTTTATTTATTGAAATTACTTAATTTTATTTAATATAACAAAATTAACCGATTAAACCAAAAGGCCGATTAAATGAATGCCCTATAACATACCTTGGTCTGGGTCCCAAATAAGGTACACGCTACACTCATAAAAAAATTCATCTTCATATTGATGATGCCATAACAGCAGAATTGTGACATCAATGTTATTACAAATGGCATCAATGAGGCAAAAAGCGACATCAATCCAATGACGAACGTCACCCTAAAACTTTGTGATATTTCATACGTCATCTACGCAATGACTACAGTGACATCAATTCGATGCCACATTTTGTGTACACTGATAGAAAAGGTGTCATAACGCTGATGTATTTTGACATCAGTACAGGCATATTGTCATCAGTGCGATGAGATAATAAATCATGTCATCAGTGCGATGACCAACTGTCATCAGTGCGATGACATAATATATTTAAAAAGTAAAATTAGAAGCAAAAAATCTCATATTCTATTTTTTTAAATTATTTATTTAAATACATCAAACTTTTAAAGTAAAATTATTACGAATTGAGAGTTCTTCTGTTAACAAATGGCGTAATCCAACAAAAGTGAAACAAACATGTGTAACGGGTAAGTAAATAATGATATTCTCTTAATTTGACTTAAGGTCAAATACAAGGACTCAATTTGGTGACAATTTGTTTGCTTTATTAAACCGATTCCGATTCGTTATTTTTGTGATGCCAATGTGTCATCTTATTGATTACATAAAAAATGTAACTTTTTAACCCTGATGACAATTTGGCCAAGTAATTTTAAGGCTGACATCACAATGATAAAAAGTGGCATGGGGTCAAAAACGAAGACACTTGTCATATACTGATGTCAAAATACATCAGCGTTACGACGCCATTTCTATCAGTGTGAAAAGTTTTCTCTAACTTCGGGTCGGGCTTGACCGACAATACTCTTTTTTTACTTCTTCCATTTACATTAATTTTAAAACAAAAATTAGTTTTAACATGTTCTTCTTCTTCTTTTAAAGTTTAACATTGTTGTTAAAGCATTACCACCATATTCATGAAAAATATTTTTGATTAATAAAAGGTTTATTACACAAATTTTCATAGAAATTCGTTTGATAAACCTGCTATAAGCCTAAAATATTTTTTATGAATATGGGGGTTAATATTTAATTTTATTGCCTTGGAAATCGTCACCAGACAAAATTAAAATCAAAAAATAATAGCGATTTAGCCAAATTTCTTTGTTTAATTTTTTGATGAAAGATTAACATTTGGGAAAAGGGTTAATATTTTTTTTAACATAATAATTTAAAGCTTAAAGTTTGCGTTCCGTTACACGCCGTCCAGACCTTCCATTGGCTTGTTTGCTCGAGAACAAAACGTTGCAGAATTAGCGACGAATTAGCAACAATAACAATCAAGATGGCGTTTATTTATATGGCAATACCGCACACTCAAAATATTATGTAGGTAAATCCCACAGAAAATTCATTTAAAACAAGGAATAATTTATTTAAAAAACGGATCATTTACATTTAATTTAAAATAAATGATTTAAACATAAATTTTTGGAATTTTTTTTTTTTATTAAACCACATATTCCGTAAAATTTAACAGTTATTGCTTTAAAACAAATATTATTTAACTGACAAAAAATTAAACTACATAACAATATTCGTACGGAGAAACAGTATTTTTGGTAGTTTGTTTTTTTTTTTTGAATAAGAAACATAAAAGTGAAAAAATAAATTTATTCGTAAAATAACTTTATTATCATTAAATTTTAACAGTATGGAAAACGAATTTAATAACCTACAATCAGTTACTGTAATAATTTTGTGAGTGCGTAGATGTTAGACATCGTTGTGCAAACAATTGTTTTCACAATGCTGTTTAAACAAGAACAAAACATCGACAAAAGCAGTCTTTACTATCCAAATTCATGTATGCACCAGAAATTGTTTGTTGTTTTAACATATATGTATACTAAATGAAGTATGTTATGATTTTTACGATATTTCAAATACAGCAAGACCTAATAATATGTAGCCAATCCAAATCTTAGATTATTTTGAAATAAATATCAATTTAATTCCATTTCTATTGTTGAAAGCCTTGCCAAATTATATACACCCTACTAATAATTCTTATTAATTCCCCAGAAACTCAAGAAGCCTATTTTAATACTTGAACTTTGTAATACAAATTTCTTACTTTGTAATGTTTAACTTTGTTTTTTACATACTTTTATATTTTTGTTTCCTTTATGTTATCATTTTCGTTTTGTTGTAGTTTATACATACATCAAAGTAAAATATTTACTTAAGTAAAAAAAAAGTTATAATAACATCTTTAGAGCGAAAGTAGATTATTTTTAAACGTTTAGTATTGCATACTTACAGGCGTAAAGGTGTACATATAAAGAAACATTAACGAATAGACATTCAATTTTATAAATAATAAACGCCAAAGTAAGTAATACAATCAAAAGGAAAAATAACCTTTAACAAATGCTCGTAACGAAATGTACACAAATACATATAGGAGAGGGTTAATAAAATCCAATCAAAAGAAATACCTAGCCCCAAATAAATAAATAGAAAATATTTTCAATTCCTTCTATAACGAAGCAGAATATGATAAGAAATTCAAAAGCTTTTGAGTAAAATTAATCCCCGAGTTTATTTTTACACAAAACCAACCCTTTATTAAACTTTAAGACCAAAAATAATAAAAAGCAGCTGTATTAAATCTCGGCAAATCTAGAGTTAACCCTATTTAAACCTCTTGGAGTATGTACTATACATATGCATGTATGTATGTATATATATGTAAATATGTATATTAGACCAACTCAAGTTGTATGGAGCCGAAAAAAGTGATTTGGTACCCCTCTGAAAATAAAGCTTTATATGTTTTATGATGATTCCCAAGATATTTTGGTTCTAGCGTTGACCATCCGTGAGCTGGACCATTTTGAAAAAAGGTCTCTTTTCAGTTTTTCGAATTTTTTTGTACTTTGCTCCAAGACGACATAAATAAAATTTGGTATCATCGAAAAGAGTTTTTGAAGCAGCATCCAATGATATATAAAACCACTTGCGACTTAGTAATTGAGACATTAAGCTAAATACATATTTTCGTTTCGGGTTTTCATACAAATTCTACGTATGTGGAAGTAATGTTCTGCTTTTCAAATTGAATCTGTTTTAAAAAAATGTTAATTTATTTTTTTTTTGTTATTATTTACTTAGTTATATTCCTATTATTTCGACCTTTCTTCAATTAAATATTATATTTTAATATATTTTTATTAAGCTTTAGGTCACTTTTTTTATAAAAAACAAAAAAAAAAAAATTTCCTGAAGAAGATTTCCAACGGAAATCGAAATATCGAAAAATAAATAATGGGGGGATTCAAAAGGTGTGCTATCAAGTCATATTGTCATAATGTCCTAAATAATTTACAATAAATAATTTACATAAAAAAATATTTTTTTTTTAAACAATTGTAAAATATTATTTAGGACATTATGACGATATGACTTGATAGCACACCTTGTGAATCCCCCCAATATTTAAATTGTTTTTTATAAAAAAGTGACCTAAAGCTTAATAAAAATATATTAAAATATAATATGTAATTATTTACATAAAACGCGAAAATCGCGATATATTTTATCTATTTTATATTTTTCATATATAGGCAATATGGGTATCAAATTGTTTGATTTTTCCTGGTTTGATTTTCCTTGTTTGATTTTTCCAAACCCTGGATGCTGTGAGCTAAATTTAAGTTCTTAAATATTAATTTTTTAATTAAAAACATATTAATCTATTAATAACAGACAAATTTATAATATTAGACTTAAAATTAATTTATATACATTAAGGTGGGTCGAAAAAAAAGTTGTGCCAGTCACCCCTAGAATGAAAGATATGTCAGTAAAAACACAAAAATTTCTTTTGCCAGGCCCCTAAATATTTGTTTTATACTTAAAAACCTTAAGTTCTTGGATCCGAAATGGCATAAGTGGCGCCCAGAATTTTTATGTCGGATAGAAAGTCACCAAAGGAAAAAATTAAGCCATTGTCAAGCCATGAACCACGATATGCGAAGAGATTAAATGGCAACATAAAGCGCTATATTGTGCATACATGTGTAGCAAACAATAATCACCCCTATCGTTACTAAAAAATTGAATTTTTGTTCCCATGAAATTTGTATTCCCCTCGAAGGGAAAAATGGTCTCGTGCAACTCCCGTGAACGAACACTTTTTCGCGCTATCAGTTATCAATGAATGTAAAAAAGAAGAAAGTGTGAGAATAAAAATACCTTTTTTACCCACCCTCGTATATCTACATATATATGAAGATAAAAACACAAAGGACATTATTGCTGTTTCTCCTACATACATACAAACGTGTGTAAAACTGGGTATGACCTCAAACATTTTTATTTCAAGTGATTGACATTAAGAGACATAAAAACAACTTTTGTATTTTATGACATAAAACAAACTCTTGCTTTTAACAGGATAAGAAACATAACATGCTTACCAACATTTCACTAATGTGTTGTTGTATTCATGTCAATAAAACTGTCTACAAGATCATAATGTTGTTGTTGGGAAACCGAGACTACATAGAAACATTACACTAAAGTGTTGTATTCATACCAATAGCCATGTCTATGATGATGGTGTTGTTGAAATGACGAAACCCATAATGGGAGTACAAGTGTGTTTATATGCCCCTAAATGTAGGCAATGGTCATGTGTAAAAGGAGAACAAGTTCATGTTCTAAAACTTAATGACCCAAAAATTGTTTCTCTGATAAAACTTTAATCAAGAACAGTTTAGACAGCAGACTAAATGATGAAAAAAATAATAAAGAAAAGAAATAAGCAGAACAAAATATTTGGATAATATTAAAAAAAGAAACGAAAAAAGAAGAGTGGAAAGAAAATTAATAACAATTTTAAGGCAACATTAAATATTTATTGTTAAAAAAATGCTATTCACTTTGTAAATTCTTTTGTAAATAAAATGACGCAATATTACATTTTTATTATTGTTAAATCTAGTGAAAAGATAATATGTTTTTTTAACCTTGAACTTTTATTTTAAACTTTTATTAGCGTAGATAGTTTTGATGTTCTTTATTTAAACTTTGAATATGGGGTATACTTTAGGGGTTTGTTTTTGTGAAAGTAAATAAAATATTTAATGTAATGACATGCTTAATACTCCTGCACCTCACCACTTAATAAGCAAGGAAGAAAGTATTGTCGGTCAAGCCCGACTATATGATACCCTACACCACAGTATAAAGGTACAAATTTTTGCAAGTTTACCCTTTTTGGGACTCATGGACAAACATGGACCCTCCAGAACAAAACTATATTATTGAGTTAAAGATTCATATAAAAGTTCTTTGCGCAGAATATTATTTAGATATCTTCATCTATATAAAATTGGGTTGCCTTTAAGTGATATTAGGAATAGGGTTTACATGGCACCTATGGTTTATTTTCGACTTACCAGCACATTTTGTCATGACATAGTAGCTATCGAAAAAGTCATTGTTGCCAAATTTTGTGTAAATATTAACGTTTATAGGGAAGTTATGGCAATAAAAGCTATTTTCGGGAGTAGTATTTGTATGAGGGCTATGGTCAAAAATGGACCTATTCCAATAAAATTTGGTAAGATTATTGTCAATGCAATAAAATAAGTTTGGACCAAATTTAATCTAAATACTAATATAAAATAAGATGGTTTATGGAGACAAAGACCCCATTCTGAATAGACGCCTGTATGGGGGCTTCTTGCATCCTTTTGTAGGATGCTCCTGGCAGTTTTGCCATTTCAAATACCAATTTTATAGTCCCATAGTTGAATATGGCACCCTGTGCCATAATTTCGCCTGCTGTATCTTAGTTGCAGTAATATTTCTTCTCATTTTAAGTCTTGGAAATAAAAGTTGTATTTATCTGGTCCATCGATATTTAACTTTTTCTTCTTTCAGAAAATACAACTTTGAACCACCTATTCGACCACGTCATTATATTCTCTCTAAATTGAAGGAGCTCAGTTTAAGATTTTAATTGAGTAGTGGTTTCTTCTGAAGTTGTCGACGAACTATGAACTTTAAAGAAGAACAAAATTTTTCTTAAAACTTTCTTTTACTTCTGCACACGCAAGGTGTACTTTGACGAATTTAGCGTTCGTTTATGTTGTTTGTCAAATTAAAAATGCCACCAAATACAATAATGTATAAACTAGCAACTTTACTGCTAGATTCTTTTTTCCTTTTTCTCCCACCAACTCAAGACTTCGCAAAGTAAATTTTGCCTGTGATCAATAAAAAGTTAATCAATTAACTTTTAAATCAACTAAACAACTAAAAGTATGCTATTATTTTTATATATAGACAATTTATTTTCTACTATAAATAAGCAATGATAGAAATTATTTTGTTGGAATTTGCTATATTTATATTTTTCCTAATTGAATTATTCAGCCTTATTACGGTTGCCATTGTCGTAAACGACAAAGGTTGTGTGTTACTTTAATCTATTACAAAACCGACAGTCGTTAAAAGGATGATTATCTTTCTAAATGCCCTAAATATTCAAGTTTAACGACAGTGACAGCTACACGCAGAGAAAAAACATGGTTAAAAGTAACATATTATGGTTCCCGCAATGGCAACAAACAAACTATACATGGTTGTTTTGCTCTCGACAGTAATTCAAAGCTTTTCATTCACTTGCTTGGTTTGCTCAAAATTCTCACATTCTTTTTCTTTTAATTATTGATTTTAATACATAAATTTACGAAGCAGTGCCAGCCAGTGAAATGGAAAGAATACTGGCTAGAGGTCGTCGCGGGTGGGAAAATGAACTAAAGGGTATTGCTTATAAAAGAGGAACATAACATGTAATAGGAATAATAAACAAAATTAAATTATAATTTGATCTTTGACAGGACTAAAAAAACCGAAATAAAATACAACTTGACAGATTAACCAAATTGAAAATATATATGAATAACCATATTATGGTTTACCAAATTATCGTTATCTTTGAGCATATTATGGTAAAGTTTCACCAAAGTATGATAAATGTTAACCAAATTATTGTTAACTTCTCCCAAATTATGGTTAATTTTAATATTTCGCTCATCAATGAGGCAAAAAGTGACATCAATCCAATGACGAACGTCACCCTTAAATTTTGTCATATTTTAAGTGTCATTTACGCTATGACTACACACACATCAACTCGACGCCACATTTTGTGTGCACTGATAGAAAAGGCGTTATAACGCTGATGTATTCTTATATCAGTACAGACAAACTGTCATCAGTGTGTTGACATAATATATCATGTCGTAATATATTACTAGCATTATTTTCATGTTTAAACAGAAATATTAGAAGCAAAAATTCTCATTTTTTATTTTCATTTCTTCAAGTAGAATTATTACGAAAACCGAATCGGGCATGCTGCTGGTGTCTTATAATTGAGAGTTCTTCTGTTAACAAAGGGCGGCATACAACAAAAGTGAGACGAACATGTGTAACGTGTTAGTAAATAATGATATTCTCTCAATTTGACTTAAGGTCAATTACAATGGCTCAATTTGATGACAGTTTTTCATTGCATTGATGACATGCTTTATACAACCGACTCCAATTTGTCATTTCTGTGATGACAATGTGTCATCCCAATGATGACATAATTTATATTTTTGACCCTGATGACAATTTGGACTAGTGATGTTAAGGCTGACATCACAGTGATGTAAAGTGTCATGGGGTCAAAAACGAAGACATTTGTCCCAGTATCAAAATACATCAGCGTTATGACGTCTTTTCTATCAGTGTAATTGTGGCTAAAAGTTAACAGAATATGGTTATCTTACCATAGTATGTTGCTCTAAGAATATGGTTACGTCCAACCATATTTTTTCTGCGTGTATATATGCCTTCAGGTTTCAATCATAGTTCAAAGTTTTGTTTGGTATACATATAGAGGTCATATTAGCGAAAAATTTAATTAAAAATTTGTAACGCCTCTGAATATTTCAAATTCACTGCCGTATTAATAAAAATATTTTAAATTCAATATAGGTTTACAAAACATTGTTAAATTTAATAATAATTTGTGGGTTATTCTTTTGTTACCACTTCGTGCCTTGTATTTTATTAAAAACAACAAATATTAAAATTCCAAATAAGTATTTATCAATTAAATCGAAAGTAAATCTAATCAAAGACTCGTACGTAAACTGAGTGTGAGGGTAATTGTGTCCCAAAGTGCTACAGAAAGAACCACAACTGATAAAACGAAAGATAACATATTAACTTCGACATAAATTTTGTTTTGTTTTTAATATTACATCAATATATCAGCCTAAATGTATGCCTACTAACTAAAATTCCCAAATGTAGACAATGTTTTTGCATTCAACAGAATTTATTTTATTATGAAATAAGCTCGACGTGTTAGAAAATATAAAACACAGTTTTTTGTCGGATAACATTACCATAACAAAACCATTTAAATATTCATTTTGGCAAAACATTATTTACATATGTATTTTAAGGGATAAAGGACTCAACAATTGATGGGTGAAGTCGCTTAGTAGGCAACGCTTTAAAAAAATTTTGGTGTTTTATAAACAGTGTAAAATTTAATTATGCTCATCTGCGGTAGTATAACTAAAAAGGATTGATTAAAGATATTCAACTTTATATAATTGAACATGTTATTTATTATCTTAAGTAAGTTCCTGAAAGTATGTGTGCCAATTAATATATTTTAAGGAGTGCCGAAATATATGGTAAATAAAAAGAATGCCAAGCAAACCATTTTTAAGCATTAGCATATTTAAGAGCATGCAGTAATAAATTTCAAATAATAATTACATTTTAACCCCCATATTCATTAAAAATATTTTTGATAAATGAAACGTTTATTGAACCAATTTTCATAGAAAATTCGTGTCATAAGCCTGCTTTAAACTGAAAATATCTTTTATGAATATGGGGGTAAGGCTTTAAAATAAATCAAAATATTTATAATAAAATTAACTGTTTAATGACGATTACTTACAGTAATGATTAGTAATAAAAATTATTTTAATTTTTACTCTTTACACAATTACTTTCAGAAGTAAGTGTGTTTTTAACGCACAGTGGCTGAAAATTGAATTTCTTCGGCCAAAATTCCAACTTATTGTCATCGCCGATTTCCAAAATTGTAATGCCATTCGATAGCAAACATATCAGAACTAAGGTGACCAAAAAACCGGATCAAAATATTGGTAATTGTGGGTGTGGCAATTTGATCAGAATTAAATTATGATTTCTCCCAAACTGTTATCATTAATGGGTTGAAATTTTTATATTAGTCGGTTAGCAGTCTTTAATAAATGGTTCGTTGTATTACTGCACCATTTACACCTGATGTGTTATTAAATGTTTTCCCAGGCTCTATATTTTAGTTAAATCCGAATTTCAGTGGAATAAAACTTTATAGGGTCAAAGAGATTTTACTACCACTAGAAAGCTTGAAGTGTCCTCTTTAACTCCATATATTCTTTTGCAACTGTTTGGAACTGTCTGTAGAACACTTTTTTAATTTTAATGAAATTACTCGCAAAATGCAACTGATGCAATTCTTGAAACTGTCATAGGCCATCTTTTGAGTTGATTTGAAAGAACACGGGTCCAAAGAGGACCCGAATTGGTAACCTCGGATATTCAAACTATTAAAAATTCTCGACAAATATATGTGTTTCTGGATTGCAAAGTATTACCCATAAGCTGACCTAAAAAAAATATGCTTAAATGTTTAGGTTATCTCCTTTGCCTTTAGAGATATTCGGATAAAACGGATTTTTTGGGTTGAATTTTTAACGATTTTTCGAGTTTTTAAAAAGGATGGATTATGTGTTATATTAAACTCTTATCAATAGTGGGTTAAACATTTTTTATATGCGTAGGAAAGCAGACTTGCAATGGTATGTTGTATTGTATGTGTGTACGTAGAAGGCCATAAGGACCGCAACCCAGAGGATCTTTCACCATGTCAGGTTCTGGCTACGTATAAAGTTCATTATGTTGTATTATTAAATGTTTATGCATTTTTCTATCAGAACAGTGGTATATTCGAGGTGAATGTATATGCATATAAAAGTAATACATATGAATACTCATTTCAACAATTTCACCAAAAGATGGCCATGTTCATCCGCTGATAAACAAATATTTTATTAAGAAATACATAAAAATGTTTATGTTTCTCGAACGAAATCGTAATAAATAAAATTTTTCATACAAAAAAAAAAAAAAAATATTTAAGTCAAAAATTCTAATACATAATTCAATACACCGTTTTTTATAAAATTAGAACAGTAATGTTTTGTAATGTCCATAATTTTCTGGAAAATTCTGATCAATATCGAGTGGTAAATAGTGACAGTATTTTAATTTTTGTAAAAAAAAAAAGCATTACTTTAAAAGCGTTTTTCCGGGATTGGGAATTTGGGGTATTTCTTAATAAAAAATGGGAAGGCCTTTTAGTCCGCTGTTTTAAGATCTTTTCGGTCTTCATAACCTCAAAATTTCATTATGGTATCTCTATCGATGTCAGATTCATGCAATGTCAAACATTAAAATTATTATTTGTATAGTGCAAATGAATGAAAGGGCTTTTAATATGAGTAAAAGGTTTGACATTCTATATATCTGACATGAATAAAGATATTATTATGAAATTTGGCAATTATGTAGATTGAAACAGTGCACTTAAAAACATCCGCTTTTTTGAACAAGAAAATACCATAATTCTCAATCAAGAGCATTTACATACTAAATGTTAAAAAACATCAACTTTGACCTTAAATTTCTCAACAGCTGCTAAGCCGATTTTAAGTTCAAGAAGTCTTCTCTACAGCAGCCTATCTAGCTCATCACAGCTCTTAATACAAATTTTTAACTCAATAAAAATTCCATTAATAATTTATAAAATATTCTCTTAATTAACTAAATTATCCTTTAAAGATAATAATAAACATTTAACTAACAATTTATGAAAATTTTAGTTATGAAAATGTTAAAAAAATTATATACAAAATTTATAATTAAATGTAAAATGCAATAACTGTAAACTTATAATACTTGAAATTATAACTATAAATAGCATTAGCATATTTGTATAATATACATTTAAGCATAATAATATTATAGCATGCAGCAGAATAACCAGACACATTTTTAAAGCATACATTACGGCTTGTGTAAACAAAATTTGCAACCTTAACATATTGTTAGGATAAATTGCTTGGGGTTTAAAATTTGAGAGATTCTAAAATACATTAAAATACAATTTAATCATGAGTAAAATATCCTCTACAAATTGTACAAATGATAAGGACTTGTGTGTATGTATGTATCTACTATATACATATGTATAATCTTAAACGAATACTTATGTTGTTTCTTGATGAGTTTAATGATTAATGTTGTTTGCTTTAAACAAATTCAAGGGTTAATTGAGGGGCCAAAATTAACATTAATTCAGAAGGACTTAAATTATTTATTTCTAAATGTTTGAACGACTAACGAAGGCATTTTGTACTGCTTTATGTGTTTCTATGTTTGTTCTTTTTTTAGAGTTTTATATTTAAATTGATTCTTTTTTTTAAGTTTTTTTTTTCCAAACAGAAATTATTTCCCCTTAAAGGATTATGTGATTTAAAGTAAATGACAATCGAATTGCTTTTAGTTTATGTAAATGATAAAAATGGGTTCGTACAATTTGCATTGTCTACTTCAAAGGCCAAGAGTTAATAATAAAGCTGAAACAGTTTAAGAGCATAATTTAAGGTAATTTATGTTTTTTTTTTACTGAAAGTATGTAAATTTGGAGATAAAGTATTGACCAATTTTCAAAAGTTGTATTTAGAAGAAAAAGGAATTTTAAGGGATCCTAAGCAACATTTAAAAGTGTTATGAAAACAGAGAACAAAATATGCCGAATCATTATTACCTTTCAGCAAGAATTATTATATTTATTAAATATATATGTATACTTGGCTTTGCGCTAGAGCTTTGGCCAATTATGAATGAATATTGTAAAAGTTTACCGCACATTTTCTTTACGTATAAAAATTATGCTACAAACACAATTGGGTCCTACGTTGCAAGAGCGTAGAACATATCTTCGTAAATTTCTAAAAATACGCTCTATTTACTCACAATTCCGTCGTAAAGGGATTCTGTTTTCTGTTAAAATTTGCCCAAATGCTCACTGTGGAGTAACACTTGAATAACTTTTTTATACCCTTCACCAAAGATGTCGATGTATTGTAGTGCTTCAGTTGATGTGACAACAACTTAAAATTTTCGTCGACAGCAACAGAGACTTATTTATTGGTTAACTTTTCTCGTATTATTTTGTTTTAAAATATTCAATTTGTATTATGTGTTTTATATTTTTTTCTCTCCGACAATACAGTGGCAACCGGCATATGAAATAGAACAAGATCGAAGTCGGCGTACGGCAGTTGCGCCAACTATTGTGTGCCTTTGTATAACATATTATACGTTTTAATTTGACAAAGTATATACTTCGTACGCTACTACGTTTATACGGTGCAATTGTGTTTCTGCATTATTCGATACTTTGAAATAATATTTACTATATCACATTAAGTGCCACACTTTTTTGATTAAACCTTCCTGCTTTGTTTTAAGAAGTGTGTGTATTTATGATAAAAAAAACGGATTTCTAAGATATCCCTAATCTATTCTGCTGCTTACTTTTTATTTCAAAGCGTTTTTTATGCTGTGTTTCTACAGTTATTTTTTATATTTTTAATTTTAACATTAAAATTCAATTCATATGGAAGTATTTTATAACAATTTTTATAACTGTTTTTTGCTCCGACTTAAAGCAAATTAGCTAATTTGTAACAAATTTCGGGTGTACTAATGAGTTTGTCGACAGTTGGCTTAAAATGCGACCTATGAAAATCTTGGACCGATCATTAATCAATTTAATTTCAAGTGATAAAATAATTTTTGCCAAATTTTCGTTTCGTGACAAAACCGATATTTCGCTACCGATTTTATGCAAATATTTGTTAAAGGTTTGGCGCGTAAATAAATGAAATTAAGCATTTTGCGATGGAACGCCCACCTAAATGGGCGGGTAAATAATTTTTCTATAAATTAACATACAACTACATATATGTTTAATTAATGTTGACTCTATATCACATGCGATTGTTTCACTAGATAAAATTGTTTGTGGTTTTTTAATAAAGAAGCATTTACTGAATGAATCCATAAACAAAAGAAAAATAAAAGCGACATATCTGTGTGTAATCTGTGGTATGAACCCATAGTTTGTCTTAAAGTAGAGGTGTTAAAATATTTCCGTGAAATTTAAGTTTAAGAAATAAATTTAGGCCCTAATCATGCAAAACGCAGAGCAACGTCAAAGAATAACATTAAAGCACAAACAATGTCATAATTATTTTGTAATTTTGTTGCTGCTTTCTGAAGAAATTCATGTACCGTTTTAAAATTCTCAACGTCCCAAGCTATGCAGCGTTTGAAATTTTAAAACGCAATGTGAATAAATGTAGAAAGCAACAACAAAATTTCAAAATATTTATGACATTGTTTGTGCTTTCAATGTTATTTTTTGGCGTTGCACTGCGTTTTGCATGATTAGGGCCTTAATTTTTTTTAAATTTAAGTTTTTTGCATAGCTTAAACAACTTCATTGCCCATTTTTAGGCATCATTATTCAAAAAAAAAACTTTAATAACTCCCAATAATAACGGACGGACATGGTTAGATCGTCTTAAAATTTCATACGGATTCAAAACATGTGTACTTTATAGGGTCTAAGTTTCATATTTTGATGTTATTGGTGGTGATTCAGTTCTTAACAGTATGCAAAGTAATATTAATTATGCCTCAGTATATGCAACAAAAAATTATATGAAATATACATTTTTAAACAATAATTAATGCATACAGAAATGCCAGCAATTTATGCACATAAATTTATTTTTAAAATGATTTTGGAAAGAGCTTAAACAAAAAAGAATATTCATACAGTAGATACCGGATATAATCACATCGGATATTAGAATAAAACCCACTTATAAGAGAGTGGACCAAAAACACCATGTTTTTGTGTGTACTTTCTAAAGAAAAATGTTCTATAAAAGAAAATCGTATATAAGAAAAAACCTGATATAAGAAACTTTTTTCAAACACCCAAGATGCTAAATGATATTAAAAAAAGATTTTATAAAAGAAGTTTTTTGGCGGCAACACCGATTGTACCCAAAATTTACAACTATGCGTTTAGTGAACCAAACTTTTACTTTGCCTGTTAAAGATGGACACAAATAAGAAAAGAAATAGATTACCATAATAAAAAAATTTCAACTATCGAACTTAATTTGTTTAACTTTTTATAGAAAATAATAACATATGAGGCTTAAAGCACAAGGGATTTAAGTGTTTTTTTTTTTAATTGAGATAACATATCGTCGGTCACAGGTTGACAACTCTTAACATGTTTTTTTGTACTTTTCAGGTTAGTAACTCCGTTACTAAACCGTGTTGGAAGTAAATAAAAAAAAACCAAAATTAGTAGGAGATATTTATTGTAAGATGGTGTAAAGAAAACAACATGCTAACATGCAGAAGGACAAACACAGTCTTTTGGCTTCAAAAACCCCGATTCGATTTTTTTGCGAGTTAAGAGTTGTCAACCTGTGACCGACGATATGCAATTAGTAGGTGAAGTTCAGAAAAGTTCAGAACACAAGAGGCGAATGTGAAATTCTCACCCGGTAGCGAGATATGGCGACCATTTCTAGCAGTTGTCATTAAAACACCTGTTTCGCTTGGAGCACACGGGGTATATGAGCACTTAATCTCAATTTTTGGAAAAAGGCACTTAAATCCCCACATAAGTATGTTCTTATTTAATACTAGAGTATCCAATTATTTGACTTTTGGTTTTGTTCGAGTAAGGAATTAATCGATTTTTAAAATTACTCGATTAATCGAATAATTCAAAAAATTTTATCCAATGGGAAAACCATGAATCTCTATTTGAATTGATACTTTTATGTCGAGTATATGAATAAACAGAAAAAGAGAGGTGAGAGGTGACAGCCAGTTATGAACAACTTTTTAAACAATCTATAATTCCTGGAAATCAAGTGAAATCGATAGATTCTCAGTTACATTTTTTTTAAATCACCGTAGTTTTTCCTGATTTTAAGAGAAGTTCTGGTAAGGATAAGAACTCAATGTATGTTCTATATAGAAGGACAATTAGGTTTTTAAGACACTCGGGTAAAAACAGGTAACCCATAATCTGACAGTGCATGGTTTATACATTTATAACTGCTGATGAATTTTTTACAATAAACGGCAAAATGAATATGAAAAATTTGCTATTTTGGTACGAAATTTCTTACGTATGGAATTTGCGAGTATTTTCTAAGTAACTAATTTAAATCGATTAATTGACATAAATTGTTCGAATTATTCGTTATTTGAAATTGGCTGCTTTAATTATTCGATTAAACAATAGCTGAAAATGTCGTCGATTAATCGAACAACGATTAACCGAGTGGATACTCTATTTAATACACACTTAAAAGAAAAAAGTTTCTTATATCCATATATATGTTTTCAAGAAATAATATTTTTATAAACAACGATTGCTGATAAGAAACAACAGCATATAAGAAAAAATGTTGCGGCATTTTTAAAGTTATTTATATCCAATATCTACTGTACATTGTTGTCCTTAAGTATGCAAAGTTTTTGACAAGTAGCAAAACAATAAATTAATGCGTATTTAAATAAATAGAGTTATTCTGTGAACAAAAAGAAAAAATAATACAAAGCTTGGAAAAAAAAAACAAAATTCAAGCAATTCAAAAGCTTTAAAACTAGGAATGTAACGAATACCGATTCCGATATATCGGCGATACTTCACGTTTGCCGATATATTAATATCGGCGATATTTTACTGCCGATACGCCGATACTTTTTTTATAGTTTTTTTGAACAAACAATTTAATTTTCAATGCTTCTTTTTTGCTTAACAACTAATAGCAAAAAATCAAACAGAATTATAAATTGTTTCATTTAATTCTTAAGCTTGAAGTCGGTCCAGACCACGCATTTTACTTTTTTCAAGACGCATGCTAAAGTAGAAAGCAATCCTACATAATGCTTTCGAAACGTGTATGCAGTTTACGCGTTTGCTTTGTAACTTGTTTTTTTCAGTATTTATTATTTGAATCTTCATATATTAAATATGAACTAACAATAAATAATCAAATCTTATCCTAATATTTGCTTTATGCCCTGCCGTGCCAACTTGTCAATAAAATTTTACACTACGACTTTTTGGACTGATTCATAAATGCATTGAACGCTTGGTGTGGACTTGCAGCATCAGCCGTTTTGCTTTGTACCATAATGGTAAAACGTTCTCTCATTGTTAAATCACTTATATTTGTGGCAAAAAGGGAAAAGATAGATTCTCAGTTTCATTTTTTTTAAATCACCGTAGTTTTTCCTGATTTTAAGAGAAGTTCTGCTAAAGATAAGAACTCAATGTATGTTCTATATAGAAGGACAATTAGGTTTTTAAGACACTCGGGTAAAAACAGGTAACCCATAATCTGACAGTGCATGGTTTATACATTTATAACTGCTGATGAATTTTTTTACAATAAACGGCAAAATGAATATGAAAAATTTGCTATTTTGGTACGAAATTTCTTACGTATGGAATTTGCGAGTATTTTCTAAGTAACTAATTTAAATCGATTAATTGACATAAATTGTTCGAATTATTCGTTATTTGAAATTGGCTGCTTTAATTATTCGATTAAACAATAGCTGAAAATGTCGTCGATTAATCGAACAACGATTAACCGAGTGGATACTCTATTTAATACACACTTAAAAGAAAAAAGTTTCTTATATCCATATATATGTTTTCAAGAAATAATATTTTTATAAACAACGATTGCTGATAAGAAACAACAGCATATAAGAAAAAATGTTGCGGCATTTTTAAAGTTATTTATATCCAATATCTACTGTACATTGTTGTCCTTAAGTATGCAAAGTTTTTGACAAGTAGCAAAACAATAAATTAATGCGTATTTAAATAAATAGAGTTATTCTGTGAACAAAAAGAAAAAATAATACAAAGCTTGGAAAAAAAAACAAAATTCAAGCAATTCAAAAGCTTTAAAACTAGGAATGTAACGAATACCGATTCCGATATATCGGCGATACTTCACGTTTGCCGATATATTAATATCGGCGATATTTTACTGCCGATACGCCGATACATTTTTATAGTTTTTTTGAACAAACAATTTAATTTTCAATGCTTCTTTTTTGCTTAACAACTAATAGCAAAAAATCAAACAGAATTATAAATTGTTTCATTTAATTCTTAAGCTTGAAGTCGGTCCAGACCACGCATTTTTCTTTTTTCAAGACGCATGCTAAAGTAGAAAGCAATCCTACATAATGCTTTCGAAACGTGTATGCAGTTTACGCGTTTGCTTTGTAACTTGTTTTTTTCAGTATTTATTATTTGAATCTTCATATATTAAATATGAACTAACAATAAATAATCAAATCTTATCCTAATATTTGCTTTATGCCCTGCCGTGCCAACTTGTGTAACTTGTCAATAAAATTTTACACTACGACTTTTTGGACTGATTCATAAATGCATTGAACGCTTGGTGTGGACTTGCAGCATCAGCCGTTTTGCTTTGTACCATAATGGTAAAACGTTCTCTCATTGTTAAATCACTTATATTTGTGGCAAAAAGGGAAAAGTGCTTAAGTCGATTTAAGCATAATTTGAGTTTATGGCCCCTTTGTAATTCTCCACGTTTTGAAGTACCCATGGACAAAGTTTTAAGAAAGTTATAGCAAAATTACTTTTTGGTTATTTTTTCCAATCTGCAATAACATTTTGAATAAAAACTTAAGTTTACTTCCCATCTGTGACATTAGGATTATTAAGGAATAGAAACTTAAAAAAAAACTATAGCCGTAGAGAATTGATGACTATAACGGGTTATCCATTTTTCGGTTTTAAATCAAAGTTAAATAAAACACACATAAAGATGTGATTTCGATGAAACTTTTATTTCTAAACTATGCCTAGACCTTGACATTACGTACGAAATACAATGTCATTTAGATGACCGCCTCTAGATTGGTTACAGCAGTGAATCCTTTTGAGGTACTTTTCGACCACTTTTAGCACATTTCGGCGGTATCTCGGCGATAACTTGACGAATGTTAGTTTTCAAATGCTCCAACGTTGGGGGATTTCCGCGTCTTTAACTAAGTCCCACATAAAAAAGTTAAAGGTTGTGAATTCGCATGATCTTGGTGGCCAATTGACGTCGCCAGAACGTGAAATTATGCGTTTTGGAAACTTTTTATGCAAGAAAGGCAAAATTGGTCGTGTTTTGTGGCTCGTGGCAAAGTCTAGATGAAACCACATATAGTCTAGTTCATAATCTTTAATTGCAGTTCAAAAAAAAAAGTTGGTTATTATAAGGCCATAGTGCATTGAACCGTGGAATCGACAAATTCGAATTATCCGTCACGCTTTCACTAACAGAAGCGATATATTCAGCAGTGCGCACATTGCGATGGCGCACAGACCTGACAGGACGAATTTCCTGTAAGACTTTGGTCTTGATGGAAGGGAAAATGGTGGTCACTTGGAATAATATTTTTTTAAAACATTCCCAAATATGTAACAAATAAAATACCGCTAGTTGTTATAAAAAAAAAACTTTTCTTAAATATTTTATTGCATAAAAACCGTGTACCAGAACATATGAAAGTACGTTGTATATAAATCCGATTAAACCAGACCTGCAGTGGAAAATTGTCACTCAGATGCAACAGAAATCATTTAAAAACTTTAGTATTTCTGCTCCATTTTCTTCAAGTTTGGGTATAACATGTCATTGCGCCAGTAAACAAGCAGATATGCGTCTCTAAAAATATTTGGAGATCTAGGGTATCTCTCAATTCTTCTGTAATGAAAATAAACAGCAAGCCCTTTAAACGTACAGGTTCATTACAGCTTTAGCAATGAGAGAACATTTCACTTTTATGAACAGTGGGAGATTTCAGACAATCCTATATACTTTTTTTTTTTTTTTTGATGTTTGCAATAATAACTGTTACTAAAGGGTCCGCCAAATAACTTTTTTGAAAATGCTATAAAAAAACTACTGAATATTTTCTCAAATTTCTTTTTTTATTTGAAAGTACAATCTTCCGGTTAATAATGGAAAATAATTTCATTCAAATGGCTGCCTCGGCTGGCCATGCAGTAGCCTACACGATCGGCCCAATTTTTAAGCACATTATCGATTGTGTGCAGCTGTATTTCACCAATGGCTTCACGAATATTGTTCTTTAAAGCGACAATTGTCTCTGGCTTGTCGGCGTAACACTTATCTTTGACGGCACCCCACAAATAATAGTCCAACGGTGTCAAATCGGAGCTCCGAGGTCAACTCTGCGGCTGATAATGCGATCTTCAAAAACAGGGCGCAAAACATCAGGTGTAGCTTCGGCTGTGTTGCACGTAGCGCCGTATCGCCATTGACTGTAACGGCCGCTAGTTGCTCATTTTCGAAGAAAAATGGCCCAATTATGCCTCTGGACCAAAATCCGCACCAAACAGTGACTCGTTTTGGGTGTATCAGCTTTTCAATGTATGCGTGCGGGTTTTCTGTGCCCCAAATGCGACAATTTTGCTTGTTTAAATACCCGCCAATCTCAAAATGAACTTCACCTGAAAAGATGATTTTTTTTGGCAAAATCGGCATCTTCTGTAAGTCGATCGCAGGCCCACTTAGCGAAGCGAAAACGCATTGGATGGTCAGTTGGCTTCAAGTCCTGAACCAATTGGACTTTGTATGGCGTCATACCAAGGTCTTTATGCAAAATTCGTCTCACTGATGTCTCCGAAATGTTTAATTGTTGAGAACGACGGTGAATTGATGTTGATGGCGCGCACACTTTCTGCCACAGCAGCAATATTTTCGGGTGTACGCACTGTTTTTGGCTTTTCACGCTTTGGTTTATCGATGAGGATGCCAGTTTCTTTCACTTTTTTCACAAGATAACGAACATACGGAGCTGACGGTGCTTCCCTTCTTCCAAAATCCTTACGTATTTTCGCACACATTCTGCAACATTACATGATTTTCAAAGTAATGTTTCAATATTTCCCAGCGTTGTTCAAGCGTATACACAACCATATTCGTTCAGCGGAAGGATAAAACTAATTATCTGTCAAATCAGACATGAGCTAAGTGTTACCATTCACGAAATAAGCACTAGTTGAAAAAAAAACGTTAGATGGCGGACCCTTTATTTCATATTTTTTTTTTTTTAATTTTTATGTGCTTTCCACATATTTAAAAGCTTTTAATTTGTAATAAGAGGGATCAATTACTCAATTACTTGTGAGCCTTTGTACTACCATGTGGTAGTCCACGGCTTACTGAACTTTGTACTTTTTTATTGTTGTTATATTTTTATAGAAAAATTTTTTATTTATGAACTTTTTGGAAAAATCGACACATTATATTCATATCTTCCCGCTGTCAAAATATCGTGCTATTTTTTGGTTTGAAAATTATTTTTCATATGCGTTTTATATAAAATTAAAATTATTTTGATTCTACTGAAAAGTTTTAAATTTTTATGATCAGGTGCGATATATCAAAAATTAAACAACCCTGATTTCGTTGTTGAAAGAGCCAAATAATTGTACATACTAAAAACTATTAAAGAAATATACTACTTTTCTGGCACTCCTGCAGTCAAAGTATGCTGTATATTTTGATGGAAGTTCGTAATTACATGATCTAATATGTTAGCCCTAATATTGCACCAGTATTTTTTTTTTAATCCAACAAAAAAGTTGAGGTTTTCGCCAAAATATACCTCTCCTAATAGCTAAATAAGAGCGGCAAGCCAAAACTTCTCATCTGCATAGAGTTTATACGAAACAAATGTTTAGGACGCGAATATGAGACCTCCCGGCTGGGAAATCTTATTTGACAAATTGCTATTTTGGTTTTTTTTATTGAAAATGTATTGGAAATAGAATTTTTATGTTTGAAAAACGTTTGCCGCTCTTGTTTAGGTAGCTCAGTTGGTTGTTATGCAAAATTAGGAATGGAGAATAAAATTCTTTGTTCATAAACTCTAAAAAAAGAGTTAAGGAAGTATGGACACTAAAGAATCGTCGATATCGATATATCGGCAAACCTTAAGTATCGCCGATATATCGGTATCGCCATCGGTTTTTTTTTTTAAATTTATTTGATTAAATCTATGGATATGAATCCTTTCAGACTATTATATATTACAAGATTTTATAGAAAGGCATTATTAACGAAAAAAATTTTTTAAGACATTTTAATTATTTAAAAACACAATAATATTGCGTTTAATTATATATACATTAATAGAAAAATCAATTAGGCTTTAAAATTCATTGAAATTTTTGCATATTCTCCTCAAAGGATCAGCATCAGCATAATTTGTTTGAACAACTGGAAGGTGCAGGGTGTCGGGTAAAACGTTGTGGAATATTAAAATTTATGTTTCGAAGAAGGAAGTCGGAGAGGACATCGCCATTATTTAAATTAATAAGAAATGCCACATTTAGCATAGTCCTTCGGATTGTTAAGGTAGGTAGTTTAATTAATGATAGCCTCGCAGTATACAAAAGAAGATTCCCAGCATTACGACCAAATGAGCTTCTCAGGCAGAATAAGAGAAACTGTTTTTGAACAGATTCTATTCGGTCCATGTGCATATTAATTTCAGGATCCCAGACAATAGAGCCATACTCCAAAATAGGTCTTACTAGGGATGTGTATAGCTGTTTCGTTACATTGGGATCTGTAAACTCTTTAGAACATCGTTTTATATAAGCAAGCACACCACGAGCTTTATTTATAGTCATTGTAATATGCTTGCAGAAATCTAACTAAGGATCAAGTAGAATACCAAGATCCAGAAATTTTCCAACTAACTCTACTTGATACCCGTCCAGGAAATAGTATTGATGTGCTATTGCTAGAAAATCGCATGTGCTTGCATTTTTTTAAGTTTAGCTCCATTTGGTTATATTTACACCATGGTTACGTCCCTTATTAAAACATGCATTACAATTACACAAAAGTGTGTTTCGAATATTTTTTAAAACTGTTTAATGAACTGATAGCAACTAACATAATGTTTTTTGGACTTTATAAAAATTAAGTCAAATTTTCAACATTGTTTTAATACTGAAGTAATTTTTTTTTATATATAAATTCCAAAAGGTTCCTTTACTATTAATCTCGTTGTAATACTCTTGAGTGTAACACCTTTAATATAACGGTTTGCACGTACATACAATTTAAAAAACCCCCCAATTGTTTTAATTGTTTTAATTAAACAACAGGACATTTAAGAGAATTATGTTTAAAAAAAAACAACAACAAAGATAAAGCAAAACTAACAAGATAAAAAAGAAAATGTATTAGAGCAAACTTACGTCTAATGCCCCAATCCATCATATTGGCAAACAACAAACTGGAAAATAATTTTAATACTGGACACTAAATAAATTGAAAAGAAAAACACTTAGAAAAATTAAATTTCTTTCTGTTGTTGCACAATTTTTTGTTATTTTTCGAATATAAAGAGCGTTGTTGTAGTAAAAATTTTCAAATTAGTTGAAATCATTTTTTTTTTACTTTGTACTTTTTTTAAAACATTTTTTGCTTTATTTTTTTATATTAAAAAAAAAATATTTTTTTTTTTTTGTTAATGAAAAGAAACAGAATCAGAAGCATCTTCAACAGCCTGGGCTGTATCGTATTTTAGAGCGGGTATCTTTATTATTATTATTTATGTTTTTGTAGCAAGACATTGTGCCACAATGCCAGCAACAAATGCGGCAATTGTGGTATAGACACTGTTGTAGCAAGTACATGTGTTTATAAGGCTCATAATGAATTAAATTTATATTTAAAACCATTTTTTTGGTTCATCATATTTAAAAAAATACACTTGAATTTCTTTATCCAAAATAATAATAAAAATAAAAAAAGCTCTCAAACTCAAAAAAAAAAAAAAAAGACGGCGGTCTTAAAGCACTTGAACTTTTAAAATTAACAAGACACAACACTCAGCAGACAAGAAGAGAAAGAAGAACTTTTTTTTTTCTTTTAATTGCCTAAATTAAGAATTTTTTAATTTGAAGATAAACTTCATTTTGATTAAAAATTTTTTATTGAAATATTTATTTAGACATTCCCGTATTCTTCAAAAACAAAAATCATTTTTTGAAATAAATTATTTTTTATATTTTCGTAAAATTTCTTTTAGTTGTTGATTGTTGTTGGTTGGAGCACAATTAAAACATGACTGAAAAGACAATTTGGAATTTTGTTGTTTATGAGGGAGAGCGTCTACAAAAATTACAAAAAAAAAAAAATAAGTCGAACCCGAAAGCCGAATACACGAATCTCCTATGTATGTATGTATTAAATCTATATGTAGGAAAAGCATAAATACCCGAATACCTTTTTTTACTTCAACTTCATCTACCATAAAGACTAACATACTTTTAGGGAGCAAAGGAAAACAAAAGGAAACAAAAACAACAATAAAACGTTTAAAGCGCAATTCCACTATATAAAAACAACAACAATACAGTAAAACCAATAAAAATATATTTTTGTTGTATTTTCTACTACAGCCACGGGAAGGATGTCAAACAGATACGAAAATCCTTGATGAAATACTGTATACTTGTACGTTAGTGACATACACTCCACTTTACTGCATACTTTAAGGATAGTAGAATAGGAGTGTGATTATGGGTGTAAGGATGTGAGTGTGTTTCTAAAGGTGAAGTCTACATGTGTTGGAATATGTGTGATTTTTGTAATAACAGTTATAGTATTTTACTAATAAGTAGTGGGCAGAATGTTGTGTATTTATTATTACAAAATATGTGTATTAAACATGTTGCCATTCAAAATCAAAATAAGCTCCAAAAATTTTTAAAATATCCTTTAAAAAAATCTAAAAATCAAATCGATAAACAGAGTATCTCTTAATTCTTGATATACATTTTTATAGATTTAAAGCTACTTCCATTCAGTGTCCACCTACTCCATATGCATGGCGTAAACGAAGAACTAGCTCTCTACTAAAGTTCAAAAGGAACCAAATTAGAACAGTGGTATCAGTTTTCACTGGACAATGGCCTGTGGGGACTCATGCGAAAAGAATGGGTCTGGAAATCAATGACTACTGCAGAGGTTGTCCTGACAAGGAGCAAGAGAACACTGTGTTTCATTTTCTATGATAATGTTCCAGGACATTCTGGACATTTGGGAGAAACACCTGGGAAACCGGTGTTTGCCTGTTTAGATGATTTATCTAGGATATAACTAAGGTCGCTTCTTCTCTTCATTAGAAAGACGAATTTGTTGAATTCTATAGTGACGCCTGTTGAGTAGATGGTCTGTGGGAAGGGCATCGGCGCTGGATATCATAGCTGAAGGAGCGAAGTGAGTTGTCTCTCGATGGCTGCCAAAGGAACCTAACCATTCAATTATTATTTACATTGGCTATTTTATAAATTCTCGCTGTTTCAAAATAATATACAGCAAATTGTCTTTTTTATTAACCACCAGTTTTGTTTAATTGCTTTTAAAATAAAGAAATTGTACCCGAAAAATCTGTATGACAAAATTATTATTTCCGGCAGCGTTGCCATATTTCTTTGTAAAAAAAACTGCAAATTAAGATAAAATAAATAATTTATTTTTTTTGCTATAATACAGAATAAAATTCGATATAATATTAAGAAAAATAATCGTCAGTTTGTAAGCGAGCGTGAAGTAGACTAGTGCATGTACTCTTTCGTTGCCTCATTTTAAACAAAATTTTTGAGTTCGGGCGACACTTCTTTTCACGCGATGTAAACGCAAACGTAAAGAGCCAAATAAACGACACAAGCAGTTTGACAACAACAAGATGCTAGCGGATTTATTAAAAATTTATTATATTCACACAAACATGATCCATCCATACTTTCTTCATATGTTTGTGTGGTTTATTTGGCACTAAACTTTAAAAAAGAGACAACAAAAAAATCCGCAACAAAAACAGGGACATAATTACATTTTCAAGGTAAAAATCAAATAAAGTTCAAAAACGGCTTGTGAAAATATGAAAATTGTAAGATTGTACAAACCTTTTGGGTTGTTAATTGCGCTGTTTGAATGTTTGACAAACGATTAAAGCATGTTTGTAGAATATTCGGAAATGTCTGGTTGAATATTTGTCAAACTGTTTTCGTTGCGATTCACTAACTTTTAACGAACCGACAATCGTAATTTTTGTCGACATATGTGACAGCGCATAGAGAAAGGGACCAGTAAGGTAAAGGGAACAGTAAAAACCAACTACACAAAACAAGAGGTAGGGACGACCTACGCGCGTTTTCAAGGTTGACCAACACGTTCCTGACGTCATGAGATGTGTCGCTTGCAAATGAGACCAATACCAACACGCTTAGTGATTGTAAACCAAAAATACACGTATTTAAATCTTTAAAATGGCTCTTCTGAACAAAACCCTTAGGCACAAAAGAGAATAAGAAAAAAACAAATGAAATTGTGCTTAATGTACTGTTTTTATATTTTTTGTGAATTTTACTTTTAGAATTTTGTTTTTGTTCATAATTTGCTTTTTTTTGTACATTTTGAACTTAGAATATTGTTCTTGTTCATACATATACATATGTATTTGGTATGTATGTAAAAAGTCGGGCCTCAGCCACTTTAAACATAAAATGCTATTTATCGATTAAATAAACACAACGTAAATTACTGTCGCCAAAATAACGAAAAATAAACTGCTTAAAGTAACAGTTGACTTTAATCGACAGCGAATATCGTTAAAAATGTTGCTGAATAGCAAATTCGATAAATTTCCGTTATATTTATTTTAACGATGCGATAATCGTAAAAAAAAAGTTTGTGAATCGCACTACTGGTGGTTTATTTAAATCGTTAAAGTAAAATTTTTCCAGAGGGAAGCAGGAGAAGAAAAAGCGTATAGAATAAACAGGATAAAAGTTTTTTATTAGAAATTATTAAAAAAAATTAATAATCATGTTTGTGTCGTTTCTTCGCAAATGGAAGTGTCTGTTTACCAAGCCGTTTGTGCAGTTTATTTGGCACTTAACTTAAAAAAGGATCAACGTCTATAGTTCTTAATCCTAAATCTTAGCAAGTAAGAGTCTAATAATCAAGTAAAAAGGCAATGACTCTCCCAGTTTAGATTTGTTTTCGTTGATTTTTTTAATTTTTCGCTCTAGCCAACCGAGCTACGTGTAAAGCTACGGTCACACTTGGCAAATATTACACGAAAAAGCCGCAACCAACAGGAAAAAAAAATATAATTTCCTTTAACTGCAATATTTATTTTAAATATAATACTACATCATACAAAAAACCGTTATTTGCTATATCTGGCAGTATAATTAGTTTTATTTTGTGATAATAAGACCATTTTCAATCTCACTAACTATTAACAAAATTAGAGGTTACGCGTATTTGTCCAAATATTTAATAAGTGTGACCGTAGCTTAAGACTTTGTGAACTACTGTATGAATATCCAAAAAGTACTTTATGAATCGGTATAATGTAAAGCAGCGAGTAGCGATAAGGTATGAAAGATAATGCGTTTAAAAAGTTGTTACAAAGGAAGTTGTTGGTAAAAAGTAAGTGATGCGTTAAAAAGTGCTACAAAAATCTAACATATTCTCGTGAGAGTTGTTTGCGACAATTTGACGAACTCCGATTTTGCTCAACAGAATTTAAGTTTCAAGCCTAAAGCTTTTTTCAATTCAATTTAACTTACTCATTTAATTAAAAAAACCTTAATTAATGTATAAGTGTTACAAACTGTGTTTGCTTTAAAAAAACTGTATTGAAATGTTCAAGAAAACCCATGCATTTGCATATAATTCCGCTCCCCATTTACAGATTGTAATCGTATTTTAAATAAGTGCTTTTAGTTTTTTAATAAAAGAAAATACTTAAGGAAACTTATTTTACAGGTAAGTATAATCTGCTAAAAAAAATCTAACAGATATTTATTTTAAATAATAAAGTATTTAAAATGGTGGAATATGAGTAAAAAAAACTTTTGCCATAGATTTATTAAATTTTAAGGAAAGAAAAGTGTGAAATTTCATACCTACCAAATAAAAGTCAAATAAAATAAAGTAACAAAAAAGAATTTAATCAAATTACAAATTTAAACCAAACCAAGTAAGAAAGTATAGTTGGTCAAGCCCGACCATATGATACCCTGCACCATAGTATAAATAACAAATTTTTGCAAGTGTACCTATTTGCGTCCAAGTTTTGAAAAATGCATAGCTAATTTGGCTGTATGAATAGATCTCTAGTTATGTTTTAAATTTTAAATAGGCAGAAATTGCCCCTATCTCCCCTCGTGGTCCTTTTTAAAAAAATTCGTAGCACATAAATATGCATCTATCAATGTTTTAAATTGCATTAACCCGGCAATTCCCAGTGTCACCTATAGGTGACGAAGATTAGCGATAGCCATAATGGAAATATGTACTAGAGGCTGGAGATGATGCCGGCGACATCATACTGTACTATCTTGTAGATGGGGAGGTAACCGATGGAAAGGTAGAGAAAAAAATGAAGCTAACTTCGACCTCTTTCTTAATCGAACGTTTAAAATGTGCAATAAATTTGAACAGTGTCACCTGTAAGTGGCACCCCTATAAAATCGGAATTAGCAATATTTTTTTTAAAATATGATGTTTTTACTTACATACATATATTATTTGAAAGAAAAATCATTTTTGTTTTCACTACTGAAGGTATGGAAATTGCCGGGTTAAAATTGTTTTGATAGTGGGCACAAAGACCTTATCCCGGAAAACAGATTGTATGGGGGCTTTATGGAATTATGGACCGATTCGCCCCATTTTCAAAAGGCTGGATCATTGTGCCAATTAGAATGTACCATATGTACCAAGTTTCATCAAATTATCTTTAACATTGTGTCCTGTACTTTGAGCCCAATGTTACATGGACAGCCTGCCAGCCTGCCAGTCAGCCGGACGGACATCGTTAGATCGACTCAGATAATGATCCGGAATCGATCGGTATACATTAAGGTGGGTTTAGGACCAACATTTTAAGGTGTTACACACAGTAGTACAAATGGTTAATACCCTTTCCAATATTGTGGTTATACCTTTTAATAAGAGTTAAAATAATATTGGCGATTTGTCTATTTTAAATCTCGAACAAGTTTGTAATGTTGGTTGGTATCCCTCGTCCTCAGAAGTGTTAGAGAGGCATCTTACCAGAGTATACACCATTTTATTAATATTAGCAGCCGTTTTATTTTTAATTCTAATTCTGCTGATGTTGAGGTATATAAAGGGAGTATTCTAATCACGATTGAACCTAATATTGAAGGGAATAACAAAAAAAAACTAAATTTTAATCAAAACTAATTTTCATTCGAAAGATTTAAAAATTATGTAGGACATATGGGCACTGCACCGCGGCTGTTTTGATGAAGAAATAAGAACCGATGATGCCACCAGGGCGAAAACCGCATAAACTATTAATTTTTTTTATGGAATGGAGACTGTAGGGTCTGTTGTGGATGGGTTTCACTCCGTATGCATAAATTTTGTATATTTACAGACCAGTTAAGCCAATAATAAGCCTCATCGCTGAACACGCCATAAAAATCACGACATCGTCTAAAAGTTTCACGAACCGAAGGCTGATTTTCAAAAAAAAGCTTGGATAATTTGGCTGCGTCGTCCAAGCTTGAGTCTATTCATGTTGATTCGCCAGAGTATAGTTATAACAAATGTTAAAAAGATTGGGCAATATAATAGTTCGCTTGGCAGCTACCACTTTCGTAAGTTCTAACGGGCTAAAAAAATTCACCCTTTATTACATTTTTACTAATACAGTTCATATACTTTCGATACACCCAGTAAGCAACTTCTTGTTTCTCATAAAGACATAAACATTTTCTACACAAAATTAAGTTGTTTTATGGCGTATACAATTCTATGAACTACTACAAATTTTAGTTATCTAACGTAAAGCTATTTGTTTGTTTATTTATTCTCTTTTGTTATTGTTCATGTACCTTTTTTATTTTTGTTTTTATTTCTTTTCATGTATGTATTAGTTTACTACTTAAGTTAATCAAATATACAAAGTTAAATATAGAAATCTTTTCTCTAGTTTAAAATACAACAAAAGTTAAAAATAAAGTTTGTAAAAGAATAATAAAAGTTTAGAAGAAGGAAGTGATTTTGGCATTTTGTGTGCTAAACTTAGGATTATAAAATGCTTTGCTTCTGATTTATTTAAAATTTCTAAAGTTGCAAAAAAGAAAAAGGAAAGTTATCAATATTGTATGATAAGCCTAGATATATGCAATTATTTTAAGGTATTACTATATTAAACAGAGTTATCCATTTAGGCGTTTTAAAATCGTCGGTCTGGCAAGGCTGTCAGCAGTTAAATGTCTGCCATCTGAAGTGTCATTTATTTAGTGAAATTTAGTGATTTACGAATACGGATCGTTTTACAACCGAAGAACGTGTAAAAATAGTTCAAACTTACTACAAAAGTGGTGGTTTAAACGTGGCCACTTTTCGATTAATACGGGGTGATTATGGCCTAATGTGCAAGGAATTGGTAAGATTATAAAGAAACTTTAAGAGACTAGAATCGTTACAGGTGTGGTCAGGCCTGTTCATAATGGCAATGGGCGCACTGCCGAAAATATCGCTGCTGTTAGGTAAAGGGTTGCGGATAATCCGAATTTGTCGATTCCGGCTATGGCCGTATGATAACCGACTTTTTTTTGACCTGCAATACTGTATTAACTCAAAATATAAAAACTTTCAGTAGAAGCAAAACTATTTTTAATTTTACATTAAAGACATATGAAAAAGAATTTTTTAACCAACCGTTTCATAACCAAGAAGATGACAAAACATCTCGATATTTTTACTGCGGTTAGATATGAATATTACGTGTAGATTTTTTCCAAAAAGTGAAAAATAAAAATTTTGAGTTAATATATATATCGACTTTATTGAATTTATGTGTATAAAACTATACGAAGGTTCCGGACTCAAGTACTATTTATATTAAATATGCGGGCATGTTCTATAAATGGAAATGAAGTGGATTAAAAATCGAACAAATTTAGAAAGCGAGCCTGTAAAGAATGTTCAATAAAATATTCTTTTTGAGTACTTCATACTTTGAGTACCAATTATCTTTACAAGAACAACTCTTAAAAGCAGAAAAAACTGGGGGGTTACCGCGTATTTCGATTCGAAAGAAATAATTTACGAGTTCGAACAATTTGTACTGCGTATTACGATTTTCGTACAATTTGTTTCGAATGAACGGAAATTTTTTATACACTATCGAAAACAAAAAATCCCTTTCGAAACGGCAACTCTCTATTACGAACAATAAAAATCCCTTTCGAAAGTGCAACTCTGTATTGCAAAAAGCGTTAGGAAATTGTTCGAAAGCTATTTGGTTAGTGACAAAGTGAAAAAAAAATAAAAAAATAAGTTTTTAAATGTTTCATGATAAATAAAAGTGTAAAACAATCAAATTTAACCTTATAATGTTAGATTTGATATAAAACATGTTTACTAATGTTATTGTTGAATTTTTAATATTTGTGGTCTTGAAATTTTCAAGGAATACTTCAAAAAAAATTACATATACAAATAAAAAGCATTTTAAAGAAATGGTTAACATTTTCTTTAGAATTTTCAAACCACAGGGAAATACAATCAGTTTTTATTAAAAAAAAAAAACATAATATTTTTCACACATTGAAAAGTATTTAATATTTCTTTTGTTTTGGGATATTTTTTTTGCCCATTTTGGTATTTTAATAGCAGTGCTACCATCATTTAATCAAATTTCCCATTTGTTTCTAAATACGACTCTGTCATCGTTTCGAACGAGTTACCGTAACGGTTTAACTTTTGAATCGGAAAATGCTTTCGAAAAATTTAACTTTTCGAATCGAAATACGCGGTAGCCCCCCTGCAGTCGATTTGTAAATAATTAAAATTAAATTTTCGCTCGATTTCAATTTCACTTCATTTCGATTTCTAGAAAATGCCCGATTGTTCTTATTTGTTTTATATGTGATTAGCCCTTCTAAATGCATATAAGCCCGTCGCATAAATAAAAGTATTAAAATTTAAATAAAATAATGCTCTATTATATAAATTTGTTAAACTCAATAAAGTATAATGGTCTGAAACTTTAACGGCCTAAGTTATAAAAAATAATCCCTTTATTGGCATGCTTTATTTTTTATAACTTGCCTGCAGATAACGAGACTAGTCCATACATGCGTGTAAAGAGTAGTCCATAAAGGAGTCTCCAAAACTACTCCAAATATATGGTTAAAAGGTGGTCTATTTAACATTACGATGTCCTAGGAGTGGACCATATAACCCACCGAAGTAGTCCCTAAACTACTCCATGGAGTACTCAAGTGGGTTAGTTTCAAAAGTACTCCATGTTACTAGTTTTTCACTAATCGCCTTTTATGGCGTGCACTGTAATCCATTATTGCTATTATTTTATATATTTACTTGGTATTTTTAATTTTTTTTATTTTTTTTTTCACAAATATTAAAAAACTTTCCTGTTTCACTTTTAAATAAACAATTAATAATGGACAACATCAGTCAGGGCTACCAATGTGTAATACTGTAAACTATAGTATAGTATACCTATACATCATGCAGTTGTTGGCAGCACTGCATGTTAATTTGTCTAATATGGTCCATACTACAGTACATTGGACTATGTTGTAAGTAGTCCATTTAAGCCACAATGGACCACGTCGTCCAATATTATCTGCAGGGTTAGGCTGTAAAAATATATTATTTTATTTTACTCACAAAAGTATGCTTCATTTAAAAACATAAAATAAAATGTTTCATAACTGTATGCTAAGGCTAGAAATATCTAATTAAAATTTTACTGTAAGTTATATAAAATAATTAACCGCAATAAAGTTTGATTCTATAACACTTTACAAACATATATTTTATTTTACTCCCAAAAATATGTTTTATAAAAATCGATAAAACGTTTTTGACACACGTATTTACTAAATGTGTCGTTTTAGCTTTTTTAACTATTATAAAATAAATGAAGGGGTTCTGTGCAGTAGATCGGAAGTAAAGTAGATTAAAAACAAAGAATTCGATTATGAGTTGCTTTTATAAGGTAAAATAAAATCTGGGAAACTACCCAGCAAAAAAATTTATTTACTTTTTTCCAACTACTACCCTTGTAAGAACTTGCTACCTAATCGCTACTCGCAGCATTACATTACATCAATTCATAACGTTTTTGCAATTCCCACAGTAGTTCGCTTATGCACTTAGCTCAGATGAAAGATCCAAGTTAAAATCTCACCTGTTCCGTTAATGTGGGTTTTTTTTACAAAAATAGAGATTTGTACCTGTATGAAAAAATTTACTTGTTAACTGTGAAATAAATACAGTGCAGTCGGGGTAGCGTGAACAAAATAATTTTTGCATTGAGTACTTTTTGGCGTAAGTCCATAAAAAAACGCGATACTGTGAATAATTGCAAATTATTTATTTCTACAGATAAATGAGCACATTGACTGTGTGTATCTTATCAAATTTTTTGTAGCCACAGCTGATTTTGACAGTTAAGAAGTTAAGAAGCTTGCCTTAATCATATTCCCGGGCCAGGAAAATGGCAAAATCAGCGGTTATTAAAATGGAAAATGTCCCTATAGATTGTTTGTTGGAAACAACAACTGGACAGTAAGTGGAATGATGCTAAATTAAAAGCAATTACACTTAGATTAGGTAAGGTTCCATTGGCAGCCGTAATCAAGCACAGCTCACGTGGCTACATTTATTAGTTCCCATTGTGTTACCATGTGGCACCATCCCCAAGGCTCCTATATTACCCAGCAAAGGAGTGGATCCTGTTCAAATCAATTAAAGAAAGACACTTTTTGTCTCCAAGGGTTCTTCGACCAAACAGTTTAAGTCTTAGATCTGCGAAAGCCGGACAATGACACAGAGGATGTCCCGTCGACTCTTCCTCCTCCTCGTCGCCGCAACTTTTACATAGGTCATTGTAAGGGAGCCCTAGCCTTTGGGCGTGCCTCCCAATGGGCCAGTGGCCAGTTATAACCACAATAAGGTTTCTGAGGTGACTTCTGGACAGCTGCAATGCCCGCCTAGTCCTTCTTCATCTATGATGGGCCAGATATTCCGGGTTTCCCTACAGGTGGTTTCATCAAGTCATCTCTGACCGGCAATAAGATGAATCTTGTGTGCAATAAGTGGCTAACTCTTTGGGAGTGAAACACATATATTATATGTTGAGTCGTTTAGACTCAAAGTGGTGCCTGTATGCGCCAACAAGTCCGCCATACAGTTTCCATGTATGTCCCTGTGTCAGGGCATCCACTTAAGGGTAACCACTGAATGTGTCGCTATCTCCTCCAGAGACATCCGGCATTCTTGGACAATTCTCGATGTGATGAGCACATTCTCCAGTAATCTTATGGCCGCCTTACTATCGGTTATAATGTTAATATCCCTGCCAGATATTTCACCGTACCGAATGTGCTTCGCGGCTGTTTAGCTGGCCATTATTTCGGCCTGAATGATATTACAGTGATCCGGCAGCATAATAGGAGTACTCCAGTATAGTTTCTCGGAGTATAAGGTAGAACCGACACCATGCAGTGTCTTAGACCCGTCAGTTAATATCTAAATCGTATTTGCGGGCATACGATTCAAATATGAACCACGTTATCCAAAATGCTCATGGTGAAGCCAGAATCAAAGATTGGCTCAGGTGTGACATAACTTAGCATATCCGATATTGTAATCCCTCCATGCTTTTGGGGCCTAAAGTCTTACCGCCGTGTTCGCAGCTTACTTTTTCGCTAATATGTCTGGTGGTAACTATTTAACCCCTATATGGGGTTATTCTAATGACACATGTTGCCGTTATTGCCACTATTCTCATTATTCTCATTATACGTGCAAACTCAGTTTGATGACTCTTCACCTTGAGCGCTAGCTACCGAACAGCTGCCCCGTAGAATAGAATGGGTTTAATGACACATTCGTATAGCCAGTATACATTCCTTGGGTTGATTCCCCAGTTTAGGCCAATGGCCCTTTTGCAGCCATATAATGCAGTTACCACCTTGTTAGTCCTGGAAATGCAATTACACTTAAAACTTAATTAAATCAAAGGAAATTTATTTTTATGCACCTTAAAAAACATTATGTCATTGGACTTTTGAAAGTGACAGGAGAAATGCGTTCATTACAAACTGAGTTAGTGGATGCGTTCAAAATTAAATTAAAAAAAAATTAAGAAATGCAGCTTTCCAGAAGATTCGGACGATCCAGGACAATAATAATAGAAATTTTTAGCCGTAAAAACCCTATGTGTTAGATTAAGAAAAGACCGCTCCAGACAATCTTTTTTATTCACTAACCTGAACAATTTTGTTTACGTGAAAACCCTTTTTTTAATTAGTTCGCGTTACCGCCACTGCACTGTAATATGTACGTGGAGTAGTGGTAAGATTCAAGACTAACAAATATAGACGTTTGAGTTAAAATCTCGTCACTGCCAAATTGTTTGTTTCTTTATGTAAATGTTTCTACTTAAAAAGCAGGTACTCTGTAGTTAAACAAAAATGCATAAGAATACCGACATGCCTTGTAAAAATAATGAGTTTTTGCAATTAAAAGGTAAGTAAAGTAGTGTTTTACGAAATTTCTCATTACAATCTACGTTATTTGGTAAGATAAGTTTTTGCTGGTTATATCTATAAATGCCTTCATTTGGACATATTAAACAAATTTCTTAACAAATATGTATTTTTTTAATTAAGGAAAAGAAAAGTTCGACCATATTCGGTTTTATGTTTAAAATTATTTAAACATTTAACCTTATTTCCTCCCAAAAGTATGCTACATGTATTGTACGAGTATCTACATATATATCTTTGAACTCCAATATGCTCTCTATTTTAGTATATTTTTATTTTGTGTTTAAATTTGATTTTGCCAGAAACTAAGAATGTTTTATATTTTTCTTCCAGGACCAGAAAGGCTGACCTTCTTTCCTTGATAATAATAAAGTTGTTATAGAACTATATACAATTCCATTTCTTATGCAATTTATTTATTTTTCTCTATGCTCCAGAGACAACCACAATATAGAATAACACAAAAAGTTAGGTTGTAAAAACAACAACAAAAACTTTTTTTTGAACATCAGACTTTTATTGTTGTGTATGACGTACGTGCGCTCGTAAACTTAAACTTCTCCTGCTTTACCTGACCACACACAATGAGAAATACAGATAAAAGGGAGCTAAGGAACAACAACGTAAATAATAATACAAGAAAAAATAAAGACAATTATAAAACAAATAAAAAAGTGTATAAGTATCAATTAAATTCTGCTCCTTTTTCAGTCTGTTACAGCTAAAGCCTAAGAGTCTGCAATATTTTTTCTTGAGTTTGAATGAAACTTTAAAAAAGAATTGTTTAAAATAAAGAACATGGATAATTGAAGGAGCGTCTATTTCTTAAGGGCTTAAAATGAATTGTTTAAACCGAAAAGTGATTGATTGCAGAATTAATCGGAATTCCTTAAGAAGAGAAGTTGTGAGAAAGATGAGATAAGTAGTTTTATTTCAATACAAGGAAGCAAGCGGAAAAATATTGAGGATTAAATAAAGTGGAAATAAAAAAGGAAATTAATTACATAAAGCCACATTAACTCTCCCACGCTCTAAGCTTTTAAGGACCCAATTCAACCAAAAGTTTGGAAGGACCAACATTTTTATTGGGACTCTTTTTCTCTTTTAACTGCAAATAGTCCCATATTATTATTAATAATGCTATTTGCTTCACTGTGCTTTTCTGTATTTGAACTGTTTTATATGATACTATTACATTTCTAAAGAACAGAAATTGTAATAAGCTTGAAATTATTTCATCTTTACATAAACTTACTTACAAAATAGAATTCGTAGGACCAAAATCAGGTTTTTGTCATCGACACCACTGTGCATACTCAAAGCTACTTTCAAAATTTTTTTATAACTGTTCTGTTCTGACTAACAAATTAAACTTTTATAAATAACTATTATTTAAACGGAACTTTTTGTTCAAGTCCCAAAAGTATGCTACAGTTATTTTATAATTGTCTTATATGTAGTAAAAAGAATAAATTAGCACGCAATAAATGTTAGAGAAAAAAGTTTATTTTTAACTTTCTTTTAGAGCATTAATATTTAATTTTCATATTTTTTCTTAATGCCTTAAAATAGCTCTTTATTTTTTAAAAAAAGATTTTTAAATGCTAATCAATTTCAAGTTTTTCTTTTAACGTAATATTGGAAAGAAAATAATTATACTTTTTAACAATGTTTATTACATCAATTGAGGTAATTGATTGTGCAAGATATCTTAGATATTTAAAGATGCCTTAATGTATTTACATGAAAAAAAGTAAACTAGTATCCTTAAAGTAGGCAATATTTTTTGACGTTTACGTTTTCAAAACTTTAGCTCCAAAAAGAAGAAGATATTTTTGGCTCAAAACAGTATTTGTTAGTCAAAAGTATTTTTTTGTTTAAAAGATTACTTTTTTTTTTTTAAATGCTACAGGTAACTTAATTTGTTTAAGTTTTTGTTTAAACTAGAAAATTAATTTACTTAATGAATTGTTATTTCTTTTTCGTTAAACTTTTAACTCGGGTTCACCTTATTTTTTTAAAATTAAAAAAAAACATGGTTTAAAAAGCAAATTTTTGTTTAAAACTTTATTTTTTTTAAATGGGCACTTTTGTTTGAAAAATTTTATATGTTTTTACCCAGTTGGCAAAACTGCCGTCGGCGACATTGTCTTCAACTATTTATGCACGACATGTCGGCTATCATTTAGGATTTCTGAAAGACAATTTAGAGGAAAATATCGTGGACGACAAAATACTCGACATTGTCTAGTGCACTGTCTTCGAAAGATGTTTATAAACGACGACATGACCGACATTGTCTTTCAAGTTGCCTTTTACACAAGTCTATCCACGAAAACATGACCGACATTTTCTTGTAAGGTGTCTTATATCAACAACTATACACGACAGGATGAGCGACAGTGTATTGTAAGTTGTCGCTTATAAAAATTTATCCACGACAACATGACCGACATTGTCTTCTAAGTTGTCTTGTATCTATACCTATATACGACAGTATGCGCGAGTGTCTTGTAAGGTGCCCTCTTTCAACAACTAAACACGAATGAACGACATGAAGAGCGACAATGTCTTTCTTTGTGTCGTGCGCGATTCTTGCGACACTTGTTCGAAAATGTCGTTGACGATTTGTTCTGGCTGTCCCTCACATGTCGTGCAGGAATTAACATTGTCGTTCGTCCGTCTTCAAGAATGTCTTAAAGTCGTGGCCAACTGGGTTCATTCGCACAACTTCATTTAAAACAAAAACAGATTCGAAAAACTTTGTTTTTGTTTAGAATGTATTTGTGCAAAAGAAAGAGTTCTTTCGACATCGTGAAATAGGCAGTAAAAATCACAGTCAAATTTCGTGGGGATCTGTCCTTAATTAACCATGAGTCTCATATAAAGCACACTCTGGGAAATTTTTTATATACGCCTTAAACCATAGCAAATATAAATATTGTGGTAAAATTTGGTCCAATTTAGATTTATAAGGCCAGAAATAACACGATGAAATTTTGTGATAATCGGTCCATTATTTACCATATTTCCCATACAACGCAGGTTTCTGAAAAGCTCATTAAGATGTATAAAGCACTTAAAAAACTTCACTGCTGTATTGAAATTTTGTCTTATTAAGTGCCCCTATTACGGCTTGCAACTCAACTTAAGTTCAGTTGAAATTTTAGCAAAACCATCAAACATTTAAAACTCATCACTAACAAGTGTTAAGTTGAGATGTTAAGTTTTAATTCAACTATGTTGAGTTTTAAACAGGGACCGAAAATAACAGTTATTTTGAAACTTTAAAACAAAAAAAGCATATAGAAGTAAATGCTGGCAAACTTATTCAAGTATAACATATTGATCCTTATGAACTTTTCTATGATAAAATATTATGATTTTTAAAGTTTTGATTTTTATTTTTTCGATCAAAAGTTACAGTTATTTTTTTGATTTGTATTTTTTATATAATTATAACACATACATTTCTTTAAAGAATAATTTTTATTTTGGCTCGAAAAAATAAAAATCATAAAATAACTGTAATTTTTAATCGAATAAATAAAAATCAAAAAATAACTGTTATCATCAGACTTTTATGAAAAAAGGAATAACTGTTACGGTCCCCTAAACCGTAATAGGGGCAAACGTTTTTAGTACCAGAAATCACTATATAGAATTTTTTAATGATTGATGAAAAATTTTCCATGGGTCCAATATATATCCCCTTGTAAAAATCATTTTAGTACGGTGAAAATTTTAACCAATAATGACATTTTATTCAAATTGTGTTTTACATGACTCGAAATAAAAGTATAAAACTTTCTGAAGGTCGGCCAATATTTTAAGTTTAAACATGATATTTAATAAAGTATTTTTTTTTTTAATACTTTTTGTAAGAAAAAGTTTTCTTTTTTACAAAACGCATTACAAAACACTACTCTTTTTTTAATTTTTTTTTTTTCAAAAACGTCTTGCTTTTTGAAAAAGTACTTTTCGTAGCTGTCTTAAAAACTATACCTTTTATGTTTTAGTATACTTTTTTAAATTTTTCTCAAAAAATCTTTTTTTATTATTCTTGTTAATAGTAACTTTTTTAAGTTTTAAAATATAATTTCCTCAAAAAAAAACTATTTTTCTTACACAGAAAGTACATATTTATTTTTAACGCATTTTAATCAATTTTTACGTCATAAGCTTAACGAGAAAACGTGTAATCAACTTCTCGTTAAAATTTTTATAGTATTTGCTGTCGTCTATGCCACAAGCTGTAAGCCATTTAACATTTATACTCCTATAAGTATGCAGCACACACAAAAAATTTTACATTAAATTTCGATTAATTTTATGTTAAACATTTTTGTTAAATAACATTTATGTTCACAATAAGTTTCCAAGTCATTACTCGTTCTTAAAAATATTCCAAAAAGCAAAAGAAAAAAAACATAATTTTTTTATTTTAAGAAATTCTACTTAAAGTAGCTTAATGTGATTTTTATAACAAATCAAACAAACAAAATTTCATGCAAAACAACATTGTCTATAATTTTTGAGTTGACATACTTTTAGGAAAGCCGTTCTAATCTTTATTATTCATTTACACTTTATTGCTTTATTAGCAATAATCTACTGACTGAATTGCATGAGTTTCATCAAAATGATTTTGATAATTTAAATACACATTAGCGCGCAAACATTCTAGATACACATAAATTTACGAATAAAAAAAATGTATCATAATATTTCTGTTTTTGGGTCATTTAATTTGAAGAGCAGGCAAGTAATATTATTAAAAATGTGTTGCATAATATTGGGGGTTATGCAAATGTCAATAAGCGGCAAATGAGAAATTGAAATGTTTTAAATTTAACAATATATTTAAGTTTTAAAATCGTTTTTTTTTTTTAACTTAATTTAACTAAATTATTAAAATATATACATTTATATATACATATATACATATATAAAGTATAACTTAAGGCTGTTGTAAATTAAATTTAAATAAAGTATTATTAAAATGTTTAGAAATAACTTTAAAGTAATCGCCTTAATATAATCTTTGGTTTATATGAGTGTGATTTTTATAAAAATAAATATGAAGCCTACTTATGGGCTTATAAAATGTTCAACACCTGTATAAATGTTATAAATAGTTATATAAAACCAGTTAAATATTTTATTATTAACTTTTTTTTAATGTATAAATACATAAAGAAATGTCATCGTTAACTCAATTACTTCAGCAATTAAATTATGTTAGAGCAGAAACGAGAGAATTTTTATTGAACATTCTACGAAAAAAAACTAACTTAATAAATAAATGACAAAAAAGTGCCAAGCATTTTAAGTGAAAACTTATAATGAATTTCAGGCATATTTTACAACAAGTACATGCAATGACGGCATAACCAATAAAGATAGTCAAATGAACGGATATGAACATAAAAATGAATGTATCTTATAACATAAAATGTCATAGAGGTATTCAGTACGCAATAGCAAAAAAGTTTGTAAATTTTTTTTAGAGAAAGTCGATTTGGTTTACTTTAACTGTTCTACAGAATTTTGTTATTTTTTCATTAACGTGAATACTCTTAATGCAAACAAGACTTACGCACGTTCATAGTAACAAAACCTAAATGGAAAATTAAAAAAAATATATATGTACGTATGTTTATATGTATGTGAACAATACAACCCTACAGTCCTGAAAAATAGGTATTCTTCTTTTAGTTTAAAAACTGCAAAGAAATGTAAGTGACTATCCTTTTAATAGACTACAAAAGGCTTGACTAGTAACCGCTTCCAAATAGGCATTTATCTTCTTTATTTATTACCAGGTAGTTATTTCTGGTTTGAATTGATCCCACATTGAATGACAAGTAATAAATAAATGTCAATTTAAAAAACTGCTTACTAGTCCAATATTTTCATTATTCTTTTTTTTCATTATCATAACCTAATAGAATACAAAAGGTTTATTTATTAACATCTTCCAAAGAGACACTAGTAATATATATAAATATTTGTAAGAATTGATTCTACGGGTGTCTGGTAGCAGATTTATATTTTAAAACTTAAGTAAAAAAACGTAATAATTGATACAAAAAGTTTTATTAAGAGCATTGAACGATAGAATGGAAATGTCGATTTTATTTTTAAAAGAGTATGTCATCCAGATGTCTTTCGTCGAGTTGAACACACTGTTCAAAAAGGAGCCTTGTGTTCTGCGCCACACGCTGCAGTAAACTTGATTCAATTGAGCTGATTTCTCGACGAATATTTTCCTTTAAAGCCACAAGAGATTGCGGGTTCTCATTGTAAACCCTCTCTTTGAGGTAGCCCCATAAAAAACATCCATGGGAGTTAGTTCGGCCGACCTCGGTGGCCATGGGATGTCCACAAAGCTACTGATCAGTTTTTAGGTGAAATTTTCCCGCAGCAAATTCATCGAAGTTCTGGCTGTGTGTGCAGTCGCCCCATCCTGTTGAAACCATGTGTGTGAGGAGTACTATGGATGAGCTCGCAGGTTTGGCAAAAAGAATTCCGTAATAATGCGTCGATAATTTTCACCATTGATATTCGTTTCCTGGCCTCGAGAATTAAAAAAAAATGGTCCAATTATCTCATGGGTGGATAAGGCACACAAAACAGTTACCCTGGGGCAATGCAATGGTTTTTGATGTTTCAATCGAGGGTGTCGGGTTCTTGGAGACCAGTAACGGCAGTTTTGCTTGTTGGTAAGTGAAAATTAGCCTCGTCGCTCCAAAAAATGGGATATACAGTGCGAAAACGCTCCAATATCGTTTCACAAAAATTTTTGCGTAAATCAAAGTCACTTTCTTTGAGTTCTTGAACGATTTGAATTTTAAAAGGATGGAACTTCAGATCTTTTTTTAATATTTCATGAATAATCGCTCTTGGAAGTCCCAGTGAGGCTGCTCTTTTCCGTATTGAAAGTCGCGGATTTTCACGTAAACTGCTTTCAACCAGTTAAATGTTTTCGGGAGTCCTTTAAGATCGACTGGGCCCTGGCCGTTGGACATTCATAGCCGAAGCAGTTGCGCGGAATCTCTGCACCCACGAACGAATTAAATTTACACTCGGTCCATCACGTATTCGCCGAATACCGAACTTTGAACAAAATTGTCGACGAGCAATTACGTAAGAATTATTACTCTTAAAAAATATCTCCACAGCGAACTCGCGATGCTCACTCGACCACTGCGACATCGTGGCTGACAAATCCGCACAATCGATAATTCCAACGACGCCACCCTCCCTCCGCACCGTTTAATACTTTTTGAAAAAGTAATCGTATTTAAAAATATAAATTTGCCACCAGACACCCTGTATCTTGAATAACAAGCTAAAAAATAATAAAGGTTCACTTTATGCAGAACAAAAAGTCAGCTAAGTAATAGTTCCCAAAAAGAGATAATTGATTACGTCGTTCAATACCTGGTAATCTATGGTAGTATGAAATAATTCCATCCTGCATTACAAGTTTTAGGTAAGTTTCAAATGACATAAATATAAAGGGTGTTTTTTAAGACCGATAGAACTTGCGAAAGGGAAATCTGTAAAATAAATTGCCATACTAATCTCTATTACCATTCGAATACAATTTCGATGCGAAAGCTAAATGCCAACTTGGACTCCCTATCACTTTCGCAAAATTTTTTGAAAATGAAGCAATATTGGCAATGAAAATGAAATATGGCGCAGATTGACAGTTATGAAATGGCAAAATATTTAAAAAAATATGAAATTGGAACATTTAAATCAAATAAGTAGTGGTGATTTGAGAAAAGATAAAATAAATAAAAATATGCGAAAGACAAATGCGCAAACACATTTAAGAGTACCAATCACTAGATTTGGTACCATTTTCTATACTTTGATAATCATTATGAATACGTTCTTCACGCTTGAACAACGCTACTAAATTATCTAAATTGACTTTAAATTTCAGTCAATTAGTGCAATTTTAGACGACTTAATGATTTTTATGGCGTGTTAAGTGTATCGCTAATTTTTGGCTTAACAAGCGCCATGGAGGCAATATAGGCAAGTTGGCAAAAGCTGAATCGGGTAAAAATTATTTATATATAGGTATTATTAAACAAAATTGCCGCATACAGAGTAAGACCAATCCATAACAGATCATATAGACTCCATTACAACCAGAAACAGGCACCACTTATAGGGTTAACACGCTTGCGGCATGTCTGGACCTTAATTCTTTAAAAAGTGGCCCAAAGTTTAATGTCCAGAAGGCGCTTCGCCAAGAACTGCAAGATAATTTTAAAATCTATTGGTCTTCCGAATAAAATTTTTTTTTATTATTTATTTATTAATCAAATTTCTACTCAATAATAGTAAAAAAAAATTTAAAAATAAATTAGTACATGGTACTTAACAAAAAAATAAATTAAATAATATATTATTGGGGTCCTTCAATATTGTGATAATATCCTTATATTTTGAAATAGTTTAAAACATTTATTGTGTGTCAAACAAAAAAGACCTACAATTATAAGTCTTTTTATACTTGGGGGATTTACAAAGTGTGCTATCAAGTCATATCGTCATAATATCCTAAATAATATTTTATAATTGTTTAAAAAAAAATATTGTGTGTTTCAAACAAAATAAGAATTTTTATGCTTTGCTTATTGATTTATCATAACTATACAGTAGAAATATAAATTATGAGTGATTGCTTACAACAGTCATATATTTTTCTTGTTATTATTTTAAGACATATTACTTTATAACGTTATTACTACCTTGTAAATTTCCCAACTATGTTTATCGTTTTGTCATAACTACACAGTAGTAGTAGTATTTTATTGAGTCTTCTTTTTTTTTTTCTTATTGACAATACGTTAAATGCATACAATCGAAAGTATAACATTTTAATCTTAAAGCTATATTTGTCTTGCTTTAATACACGGTGAAATGAAAAGGCTACTTGCCTGCAAATGAGGTAGTGAATGTATCATAATACAAAAAGTCTTTAAAGAATGGTAATGCTTGCTCGAGGCATTTAAAGTGACTAACAGAGCATGGACTGTTAAAACTTACAAATATTCAACACTTAAAATAAAACAACAAACAATTTATATACAAAATCGAACTGCCTATTAACACTGTCAAGGCAGTGAACCTTTACATAATATACTATATACATACATATATTAAGATATTATAATTTAAAAAAAACAAAACCGAATGGTTTTTGAATTAAACTAACCAACATACTAGATGTTAGGGTAGCTGTATAGATAGCCATTTAAGATAGGTGTGATCGTAAATCGTGGGGAAGGTTAACTTCATTGATTGAATAAATTGAGATTTTAAGTGTCTTATTATATTAATTAGAGTATCATAGGTTATTTTACATGTACGTCATGAAAAAGTTCAAATCAGCCCCTATGTGTGTCGGGATCAGTCTTCCTGTAGAAGTCCGGCAGAACATAAGGGACGTCGTCATAAGCAATCTCTTCGTTCAGAACACCAATAGGAGATAAATATGTTCGGCTATGCCAATCTAAATCCTTCTGCGCCTCGTAAATCTCGTTCATCAGGTGGTTCTCGTGTTCAGCGAGTTTTTCAACACATTTCATTTGCAGATGTAGAGAGTATTTGCTTAATGGTACGAGAGATGCTTTTTCATAAACAAATGTGTTAGAATCTTTTAGTTGGATACCTATATCTCTTGTTTATGCATTTTCGTAAAATTGTTCTTTCAAAAATTTCAAATTCTTTTGCCACTGTCGGAGAAATGGTAAACCATATTGGAAAAGCGTATCATAACTACACAGTTGAAATCTAAATTGCTCACAGCAATCATATTTTTGCTTTTTACTATTTTAAAACCTTGTGAATCCCCATATATATTTTATTAATATTTTGTGTTCTTTTTTAGAATTTCAAGTTCCATCAGGCTTAAAAATCCTCTTTATATAAATTAGTGTCAAACAAGTCAGAATATATTACTTAAGAGTTTTTTTTTCGTGGTTGACTAGTAACCCATCTTCAGAGCAGCTAGGAAATGTTTTAACACTTGTTGTTTTAAAAAACATCTACAAACAAATACACATTTCAATTGAAATAAAAAAATAGCAACAAAATTCTTACAAATATTTCTTTCAACCAAACTAACCACAATCAACATGTGGCGGTTCTGACAATATTGTTTGAGCTTTTTTTTTCACAGACAATCTCTATGCAAATGTTTTTTCTAAAAAAAGTCTTCTTAGTATAAATTGTTGTTAGAGACATTCAACACACATTTGAACGGCAATAGAACAAATTCAAACAAATCAAGCAAAAAAGGAGACTAAACACAACAATTTGTTTTTTAAATGGCATAATATTTATTGTTGCTATAAAAACAAATTGTCATAAATTAGAAAAGTTAAAGTTGATCTCTTCTTGTAAGAGATTTCTAAAATTACAAAAAAAGAAGCTTTTTAATATTTAAGTGAGCCAAAAAAGTATGCAACAAAAATTGTCCCTCCTTTTTATACCCACACCATAATAAGGGAGAGTTTTTTATGCGTTTGTGAGATAAAAAATATTAGTCCACAATCACGTTCTGAGTCGATCTAGCGATTTCCGTTCGTCCGGCGGCTGGCTGGTTGTCTGCCCCTGTAACCTTATGCAAAAAGTACAGGTTGTAATTTTTAAGGAAAATTAAAGAAATTTGGCACATACGTCTTAGATCTATGTCATTAGGACAATGCCTTTTTATTGAAAATGGTGAGAATCGGTCCATGATTTCACATGGCCGCCGAAATAGTCTTTGTGCCGTTAAACTATCTTTTTATCGTCGTCAAAAATCCAAAATTACGTAACATCATTTTTTCTAATTTTACAGGAAAAACAAAAAACGCTATAAAATCAAAAATATATCAGATATAGAAACAATTGATGGAAAATAGAATTAAAACCGAACAACTAAACTAATACAAGAGAAAAAACTATATTTTTCAAAATATTTTTTAAGTTATATTTGTTACGTTCTTTTGTATTTGTGCTTTCTGAAACAAAAGGGCGTATCATCATACATATTTTTTTTAAAAAAAGATGAAAAAGTTAAATATATGAAATAATTTTTTAATTCCTTTTATCAACGCTTTATTTGTTCTGTTTTTTAATTATTAACTTTTGATAAGAGGAATGAAGTTTCACTAAAATAAATACTAACAATAAAAGTAATTATTTTATAATTTATATAATACAAAACACAAATTTGTATGAAAATCAAGTTCATAAAAAATGAGTATACAGAAAGCAAAACAATTTCAGGATGCAGTTGGAATGAGTGAATTTGGATTTTTTCAAGATGCAGTTAGAATGAGTGAATTTTGATTTTTTGTCTGATCGTTGTGGAAGAACGTTGTAATATTCTTTAATATCAGTTTTTGATGAATTAAAAAAAAAAAAATTCAAAATGTTGCTAAAACATTAAAATAAACATTAAAAAAAATTGGTTTCTAACACGGCTGCACATATGGAATTTCGGTATTTTGAGTTTGTTCAATAAACTTAGAAGTTTTTGATTTACGCGAACAAATGTTATGCAACCTCCTCCATTTTCGAAATAACGGTATATCTCCAAAACCTGAGCTAACCTAAAAAAAAAACGGTTATATATATATATATATGTTCCTGAAGATCCTATAAGGAGCATAGGGCCCCAAAAAAAAAAACGGTTAGCACCACTGTATTCAGCGTGCCCTTATTAGGTTAAAACGCTTATCAGTTTTTTCAAATATCGAAGTGTTATTATTAAACGAATATTGTGAATTTACTTGATTTAGAAAATAATGTTCCGTTAGGTTTTTGAAATACATATTTATAAAGAAAACCTCGAAAAAAAATTGTTTATAATATTAAAAATCATTGATTTAAATATACTTTCCTTTTTAGTTTGTTTTTCTTTTTCATTGCCATTTACTTTTTGTGTTCTTATCCTTTAATTATTTTAAATTAAATATTAAAGTTCAATCGTCCAATTTACAAAATTTCTTTACTCTCAAAAAACTATGCTTGAGGGCACTCACTTTTTGTTTGTAAAATTTAAGATAATATAAAGAGGATACTCGTTTATATGTGTGCAATTTAATTTAACGCTTTAAATGTTATTTAAATGTTAACATACATATTTTGTATTTCGCCATAAAAGCATGTTAAATGTTCCAAGTAACAACGTTTTGTTGTGACAAGTAAGTCAATGTTAAATGATAAAAAAAAATCCCGAGGGAAAAAGTTACTCACTTATATGAGTGGATGGAAGGAGTGAAATGTATGACGTCATTGTTGTTGGCGCATGAGTAAGAAATTTTTTTCGACAGTTAAAACCAAAAATCTAATACTGGGATAGAGTGTATAAAAGGAAGAAAATTTATTGGAAATAAAAATCAGCTGTTTAAGTTTATTCCAATACACGGAGGGAAATAGCCCGCTATATGATAGAAAGAACCTTAAAGTAGGGTACATTTATTTGACAAAATTGAGCAAAAAATTAAAAATTTCCAAAAAAAAATTTTTTAATATAAAAAATTTAAATATTTCCTATAAAATAGATAATCTTCGCCAATATTTCCTATGATATATGGGATAAGAAGGACCTTAAAAGAAGATACACTAATTCTCCTATGAATTACAAAATTGTCGAAAAAATACTTATTTAATAGAAAATGTTTGAAAATTTCTAAAAAGAACAGAACATTTTTTATAAAAATAAATTGCCAAAATTTCGCAAAGATTAAAAATTTTTTGATAAAATTTACGATAGAATAGAAAACTTTATTCAAAAACTTTTTAAGAATTGAAAGTTGTTTGTTGAAATTTACAATTAAAAAGAGAAAATTTTTTTCGTACAAATAAATAATAAAAAAACATTGTCTATAAAGTCTAGTTAGTACTTTGTTCGAACTTGCGTAAAATGTTGAGTAGCATTGATTATTTCACACGAAAATTTTGACATGTATCAATATTATCTATTTCGCGATTTTTCAAAACTTAACGTTTTTCTTAGTTGGAAGTATACAACATTGTTTTGCAAAGCCAAACAAAAATCATGTTTTTTTAATTATGGTTAAAAAAAGTAAAACAATTTTATTTTTATAATTTCCCAAATCAAAAAGTTTAAATTTTATTATTAATTTTAGCACTTTTCTACATTTTTCTTTGTGAAACGCTTGTTATAAAAACCACTTTACAAATACAAAATAAAAAATGATAAGCGAAATAATATGAGCTGCACTTGTTACATACATAAATCGCAAATTTTATATTAGTAGAAATTTAAAAAGATAATTCCTACAAATTACAAAATTTTTTAAAACTTTCTATTATTCAGAAATTTTCAATTATTTTTTAAATTAAATTTTAAAATTTTTTAAAAATCACAAATTTTTAAAGATTTAATAATATCTTTGAAAATATAATATTTTCGATTATGTATTTGTCAATTGAATTCTTATTTAAGAAATAGTCCCTGTTAACAGCAATTTTTTTGAATTTTTAATAAAACTAGTTTTAAGTTATAACAAGGGAACAATCATAACTTTAAATTTTTGTAGGAAAGGCTACAAATTTAAAATCATGCCTGTATTATTATAAACTATAAATAAATTCTTTTATTTTTTATTTCACTTAGAGAATTATTCTTTCAAATTTACCAAAGAATTTTAGATTTTCACTTTTTAATTTTTATTATAACATTATAAATAAACAATACACACAAACTCACAGACTTTGTCACAAAATTGTTTAGTATTTTTTGTAGACATTTCTTTTAAAGCTGATTCTTATCTTAATTTTTTAATATTTTCCAAAACTTTGTATTTCTTTTCAAAATTATTTGCACTTGTAGGTAATACTTTTTTTAATTTATTTTTTCAAATATCAAATATATTTTTTCAAAAATCACTGTAGTGTTTCACTAAAATTACAGTTGACAACTAACTAATATTGGTAGTAACCAAAACAAATAAAACATAAAACTATTTATAAAAACAAACCCTTAATGAAACAATAGCAAATTCTTTTATATTCTAGACCTAGTTCCTTTACCTTATTTTCCAAAGGATAATTTTCCTACCCACTTTTTCTTGCCAACATTACAATACAACATATTTTAAAATTTTTGGTTACTTTACTGTTCAGCCAGTCTAGTCATAATTATTGACAAAACATTGAACAATGAAAAACCAGCCACGACGAAGTTAATTGCATGTTAATGTTATGCAGCACTGTTCTACATTATGGCAACATAATGTAGAAATTACGAAAGGTATCTTTATTATTGTCTAATACAGGTAAAAACTTATAAATTATGGCGCAACTAAGGCGACGTTGTTTTGGCAAATTAAAGGAATTTTCTTTTATTTATTTTTATGGTAAGTATGAAGTAATTTGTACTAAAAGTATTTAGCTTAAATGTATACTGTTGGTTAGCATTTTGTGTAGCAAAAAGAAAGGAACTTACTGTTCTGTAATTGTTATGGTAATTTTTGCATAATTGTAATATTAAGACAAAAGTTATTTAAAAATTTCGTATAATGGATAGAAACAATGTAATTGGTATGGTTATACTCAAGAAGGTAGAGAAAGGAAAGACACACACACAGAAAGAGAGAGAGAGCGAGAGAGGAAGAAAACAAATTAAAGTAAAAAGAGATATATGTACGTATGTACATATTATTAAGACGCCTAATAAGAGTTTAAAAATCGTCTAATTTAGTGTAATAAATCGCCATAAAACCGGAATAATATCAAGATAGCATTAAAATGTGTACATTCATTTTATACAAAAAAACTTTTACACATAAGTAGGTATTTCAATAGAAGAAGAAATTTCGAAAATATGCTCGATTTTCGAACTTTTGAAAAACTGAATTTCTACTAATATTTCCTATGAATTTCTTGTTTCGAGCTATGAAAAATGGCACAAAATATAAACTATTTGTACATAGTATACATTGTACATACATATTTAAAAACTTTGAATAAAAAACGAAATAAAAGATCTTAACCCTTTCAGTGTTTTTGTCGAATAAATTCGACATTGCATTGTACTCTCTTTCTACGCACTTTTACTTTATAAAAATGTACAGTTAATTACATTTTTTATTTAATCTGAAAGAGGGCCACTTTTGATATTTTTAATTGTTATTATAGTAGACATTGACTTTTTTTCTTATTATTGAGTGCATTGTCGTACCCAAGTCAGGAAATTTGTAAAAGCTTAGATTTAGGAAGAAAGAAAAAAATAATAATTTCGGGGATCAGGCGATATTAAAAAAAAAAATTTAAGTATTGATACATGCGTAAATAAGTATTTTCTTGAAAAAAAATATTGTAAAAAATATTTCCCGACATCACATTACCTTAAATACCAATTTTCAGATTTTTATCTCGCCAAAAATTATTTTTAAAAAGGTTTTTGAAAGGTTAAATCTCAAAAATAAATTTTCAAAATTGAAGGAATTTCTTTTTTGATATCTATATTAATTTTATGAAAATCGTAATAATTCATGTTTTTATATTAACAACTTTTAGATCCGGAAAAGCAAGAATAGCAACAAAAAAAAAAAGTTTAAAGTTATACCAAATAAACAATTAGAAGTAGTTAAAAACAAATTGAATTTTTAGAAATTAGGTTCAAATTTTCGAACATTTGTTAGAAGCTTTTATTTCTTAATACAAATTAAAAATAAATTTGAAAATTTGTTTTTAAGTAACTCGCCTGATAGATTTATTATTTTAGCCATTAAAAACTTGAAATTTTTTTTATGCATTCAGTGAAAAGTTAAAAAGAAAGTAAGAAAAAAAAATATTAGAAATTATGTTAGATTTTTTTTTTTTAATTAAATAAGTTTTTTAGTACAAGAAGATTTTGGATAAAGTTACCATTCAAACAACAAAAACCAAATTAAAATCGATGTAGGCGTTTGGGAGTAACGGTGCCACAGACAGTCACATTCAAGAGGATACAGCGAGAGAAAAGGTTGTACCGATTTACTTCAAACAAAGCTAAGAACACTCTCGATCAAAATAAAAACAATCAAAATAAAATCAAAATTGGTCTAACCGTTTTAACTCTAAGATGGAACGGACAGATACATAGATACAGAACACAAATATACACAGATGAACACTCCCTCTTTTTTTGCGGAGTTAAAAACGATTAAGGTTTTTAAATTTTAGTTGCTTTATATAAGAATTTTTTGTTTTAAAAAAAAATTTTATTTAAAATTTAAAAATTTTAAAGAAAATAATTATTTGACAATTTTTTTCTGATATTTATCGTTAAAGGATTGCCTGGATTACCACCTCACAATTTGCAACTGAAAGTCGGCTCTGTCATCATAATGTTGCGTAACATCAACCAACCTCGACTTTGTAATGGAACGACACTGGCTGTAAAAAATCTCATGAGCAACGTCATCGAAGCGACGATTGTTAAGGGAAAATATAAAGGAGAGGATGTTTTGATTCCGCGCATCCCGTTGTCTGCAAATGATATGCCATTCGAGTTGCAACGGCTGCAATTCCCTGTGCGTCTGGCCTTCGCAATGACCATAAACTAATCACAAGGCCAGTCCCTAGAAGTTTGTGGTATAAACTTAGAGTTTCCGTGTTTCTCGCACGGACAACTGTATGTTGCGTGTTCGAGTGTCGGTACGTCATTATCTTTATTTGTTTACGCGCCGCACAACAAAACGAAAAACATAGTTTACCAAAAAAGCTTTGAATTGAATGTTTATTTAATTTTTATCCATTCATATAAATAAAGATACATTTATTTAAATCAAACACGAAACGATTTTCATTTATTAACCAAAGAAAACTCCAACGCACAAAGTGCGGTAGGGATGATTGGAATTCGTAACAGCTTATGAAGAAATATAATAAAATCAATGTTAGGTGGAACGAAGTTCACCGGGTACAGCTAGTTTATGTATATTTGAAAATAAATATCAATGTTATATTTTTCTTTAATAAATGAAAATAAACTTTAATCAACAAATTTATTTATATGATATAGAAATAAAAACTTTTCGAGTCTCTGGTTTAAAGCTGCTGAGATTCAATAAGTCCTGACTTTTTGATACCAATTTGAAATATATTTGAACAAAATAGGCTTTTATTTCTTTTCCGCATGAATTTTATTTTTCGAAGATTGAAAACTAAACAAATGACGAAGCAAACTATTTTAAATTTATTTTTAGTAGAATTTAAGAATTAACTGTAAATAATTAGAAATGAGAGAAAAATATTTATGTAAAACGAAACAATATTTTGTAATATGTTTATGTTTTAAATGTAAGTTAAGCGAACGAAGTCTTCGTTCGGAAATAGATGAACAGGCATTAAATTTTGTATATTTAGGTAAGTTTAATTCAAAAATGAGAAAATTTAGGTTTCTATTAAAAATAATAAATTTCTAAAATGTAAATATTTGGTTTTAAATTTAAATAATCAATATAAAAAGGCATTTCGAACAAAAATAAAATGGCGTAAGTTCATCAAATTTAATTTTCATAAAATTATTCTAATATTGAAAATTGTATTGTTAATTTTCATTCTTGACTGAACGGCAGATCAAACCGAGTTCATGTTGTTAAATTGCTTCCATCATTATAATAATTAAATGATAATTAAAGTTGATGACATTAAGCCGAGTTAGAGAAGAAAATTAAATTTGGATTAAAAACCATGAACACTTCAATAAAACCACATTTAGATAAATAAAATGTTTAAATAAAATTTCAAAAATTCTCTAAAAACAAGTTTTGATTTTAAGTGAGAATGAAAAGTAGTATGTATATACATTTTGAATTTATCCTAGAATGTTAAAAACTAGGATACAAGAATAGTTTTTAGTTGTATTCCAAATCTTTTAACCCAATATTTATAAAAAATATTTTAGGTTTATAGCCGGTTTATGAAACGAATTTTCTATGAAAATTTGTTTAATAAACCTTTTAGTTATCAATAATATTTTTAATGAATATGGGGGTTAATATTTATAATGCGACTAAAGAAAAAGATAATTTCGCACTTACCCCTCGATGTAGGATGATTCATTAAAATCGATAAAGGACATTCATCATCATCTAATATATATTCGGAGCCATCACTGTTAACCTAAAAAAAAAAAATCATACACTCCTATTAATATCAAATTTTAAATTAATTCTACAAAACCTCCACTAACCTGGACCAAACAGTAATGCATGGGATCTGCTTTTTCCAAACCATATTTCGTTAGCATTTCCCTTACTACCGCCTGGGCACAATCGCGTATTGATAGCAGTAACGTCTTATAAGGCACATCTTGACACAAACTTTCCCCATAAATCTTTAGAGTGCCCCCTGTATCTGGTCCACCATCTCTTGAACGAAATTGTTGTAATTTTTTTTCCAATTTTTGTTGTCTACGACGACGCATTACTGCCTCGGGATTTGAGATGGAACGTGTAAAGGAGGTTTCTGGTAGTTCTGTATAAAGTTTGCCCGCCACTTGGGTTTCCAGCTCATTACCACTGGAGCCATTGAGACCATTTGTATGACTATTGATGGTGCTATTGGTGCCATCAGTATTAAGTTTGGCCAATTTATCTTTCTTTTTTTGTTCTTTTTTCTCACGTTTGGATAGTTTTCTTTTGAAGTTGATATCGGTTTGTTCGATGGGCTAGAATAAAATTCAAAGTCGATTTTAAAAATTGATAAATTTAGTAATTTTTTTTTTTTTTTTTTTTTATTTACTTACGGTGGTCTTCTGATCAATATTTTTTAAAAGGAATCTGCCTTCTCTGTCATCAATATGCCAATTTAATTGTACTAGAAGAGGTTTTTCATCTGGATTTAAACGTCTTTCTTCGCCATTGGCATGAACTTCATATAAGGCATAATTGGGTACGGATAACATACGCATATCTGGACGAAATTTTTCAATAAGTGTTTCTGTAACAAATAAAAATTAATTTAAAAAAATATTTTTTTGCAAAAAAAAAAATTTTAAAAATTATAACACATGCACAACACAGAAATATAAAATTTGTTTTTTTTTTTCAATTACACAAAATTTTAATATAATTTTATAATAAAAAAAGGTAGGATGATCGATTATTCGACATATTTCGATTAAATAAAGGTTATATATAAAGGTTATAAATACACTTCCTCCTCTGTTTGTCAACCGAACCTCAATGGGGAGAAAAAAGTATCAAAAAGGGGAAATACGGAAAATTACATTTCTTTCTCTAACTCTTCCGTAATAAGTTTTGAATTTTCTTTAATATTGAATTTAGAAACATAATATTAAAGGTGCAGGGTCTTAAGTGAATGAGAACCTATAAGATGAAAAATGTTGGTACTTTTTTGTTCTTCATCTGGTACTTTTTGAATTTTTGTTAATATTGGACCTATTAACAACCCTATAACGATAAAATTAAACATGCATGGTCGTGATTGAAAAAGAATATGTAAGGGAAGCTTTTTAGTACTTTTTCGTTCTACATCTGGTACTCTGATCGGTTTTCATCAATATTAGACATAGGATAAGAATCTATAATGGGAGACTTTTTGATATTATTTCGTTTTTCAATTAGTACTTTCTGATAATTTTTGTATTGAACTAACACAATTTAATTATAAATTCAGGGACTCACGAGGAAGATAACATGTGTGGCCATTTTGAAATTTTTGCAGCTAAATTTGGCAATTAAAATTTCTATTTAGCTGCAAAATTTTCATTTGGCACTTGACATTTTATTTGGCATTTTTGGAAAATTTTTAGCTTTTTTAGCATTATTTATTTTAAAAATTTGGACGAGAAATTTTATTGATTTTACTAAAAAAAACTTTATAAATTATAAATTTAGATAAGAAAATGAAATTTCCCAGGAAAATGGATAATTCTTATGGTAAGAAACCTGTCTTGTTAAAAAAAAAGAATATCCAGGGAATATTAGAAATGCCCTTATCATGTCGATTGTAAATATTATTTGCCCTTTGATATTACGATATAAAAGTACAAAGAAAAAAAGCATTAATTAAAAATAAATCAATTTTAATTAAAAATTTAATCAAGTGAATTAAACGTTTAATCAAGTGAATTAAAAGTTTAATTGATGCTATTAATTTGCACCATTTGATAATTGCTTTAATTGGGGCAAATTTTTTCTTTTTATACAAGAAAATTTCACTTTGTATTTAGATAAAAATTCAATGGTGTAAATGTTTGAAAAAATTGTTTGCTCTAAACTGCTGAAAAAATAATTATTTTAATTAAAGATTCAACTTTTCTTAAACTATAAAAAATAAAATAATCTAAATAATTTTGTATACCATAGAAATAAATCGTTTAAATTTTGCATATATCAGAGGTTTGTAGGCCACCTAAATTTAAAATTTAATACTAAACTACCTGTGCTACATATTTATATGTATGCTTTGCCTAAAGTCTAGCTACTTTACCAAAATCTAGCCACTTGCTTAAATATAACAATTTATTTCAATTTCGTTACCTGTCTATGCCAGATTTAGCTGAAATTTTTGTTAGACCTGGCCACACTGAAGATAACATATGGAATGGAGGTTCAATACACTAAGACAGAAAAATAAATGTTCGAAACATGTCAATTCACATATACTTAAGCCTATAGTACACGGCATGTAAAAAGACACATGCGCATGTGGTTCTGACGTAATTTTGACGTCAATGCAAAGCCACAATAAACATTGCGAGTTGTGTGATGACGTCAAAATTACGTCAGAACCACATGCGCATGTGTCTTTTTACATGCCGTGTACTATAGGCCTTAGATGTACGATGTTTTCTTCATATTTAGATAAAAATTTATGGACGAATTTCGGCCAATAGGCAGACACCAGAACAATTGAAGCACTAAGTGCATGTACATTATTTGAGTATTGCTGAGAAGCCAGAGTAAAAAGTTTCATCTTAAGATGGGATCACACGATTGCCGCAATGCACCAATTTGCACACTTTTTAATACCCCAATCGTGTGACTGCACAATCAATTGCCTCATGTACCAATCGAGGGCAATATTGTGCTTACTTTTACCAATAAAATGCAACCCTAGTGCGGCAATCGTGTGACTACTTGATATGCAAACGCGCGTCAATAAAAATGACAAAAATGTACTAATAAATAAAAATGACAAAAATGTACTAATATTTATTGGTTTCTTGTGCGGCAATTAAACAGCACAATACGCGCCAATATTTGCCTTTTTAATCAATTAACTTTTTTTTTGTGTGTTTCTTTTAGTAGGAATAAATTAAAAATAAAAAATTGGGAATTTAGCAAGTCATTAATAAATAAATTAATAATAAATTTTGTATTCCCGAAAATAACTTTTAATATTTTTTTTTATTTTTTTTTTAAATTCGTGCAATAGCTGTTCAGGACAATATAAAAGAATATATACAGGAAAACGAAGCAAAATGTATTGAAATTCTTTAAAGCGAATTTATTTTTGAATATAAATATTCTCTATTTCTTTATATATTTAAAATAGAATTTTACTTTGTTTAATTTTTTGAATTTCATAAATTTTACTTAAAAAATTTCAAATAAAACTATTCAACAAAAATTGGTTTGAATATATGATACAATTTTCTATTTTTTATGAACAAGCCAACTAGATCTTTCAAACAAATAAAAAAACTACCACAACAGCTGTTTTCGCAGTTGGCACAAGTAAGAACAATCGTGTGACGGTGCTGCGGCAATTATTGTACCCATTTCGCTTTGTACCAAATAGCGGCAATTAAATTTGTATAAAACAGGGAAATTTTGCAGACCCCTAAAGCTTGAATTCGCTAAAGAAACCAAAGATCTTATTCTGGCAGAAAAGGCGGATTTAGAATCACAAATTAAAAACTTAACAGCTTTCAATTACAATTTCTCAATTGACAGAATAATCACTGTCACTTTTGATCTCCATTTGACATCGATTGACGGCAAGGTGTTAAATATATTAACGGGAACCAAATCTTGTCAAGTATGTCCTATCTGTGGAGCCAGCACAAAGGATTTTATGAAAACTACAGACATATCAAAGTTTAAAGCTAAGTCTGAAAATCTTCAACACGGCATCAGTCCCCTACATGCATGGATAAGATTTTTTGAGTTCGTACTTAAAATCTCGAATAAACTACACTTAAAAAAGTGGCAAGTAAGGGATAAAGAAGAAAAAGACATGATAACATCCCGTAAACAAGAAATACAAAAATTATTTTGGAGTGAAATGGGATTACATGTAGATAAGCCGAAACAAAACGGAAGTGGAAATACAAATGACGGAAATACCGCAAGAAGGGCATTTAAAAACACAAGGCAACTTTCAGTAATATTAGAACTATATTATGATATTATATCAAAATGAATGTTTTGAAGTAGTTCCCTTTCTGTACTTAGCGATTCATTTATCTTCTCACAAATAACGTTCCGTAAATCAACAAAAATGTCAAAAAGTTTTTTTTTTTCAATTTGTTCGTCAAATATTTGTTTTATCTATTATAGTATTATCATTCTAGCCGATTTCGTGTGACAGCCCTCATGACAAAATTCTTATGCCGGGAGATGTTTATAAAGTAACTAACTAAAATATTGGACCAATTTCGTCCATTTTCAATACCGAACAAAACTTTGTATGTAGCAAGTGTTTAGACAAAATTATTTCCAAGAAGCGTAATCCGGGGGTAACTTTTTATAAAAGGGACTTAGCCAATTAAGACTAATTTTAATACCAATCAAACTTTATAAAAGAATTTGTTATCCATTTAACTTGAAATTTTCTCCTCTCCAACTTACCAATCACATCTGTAACAGTAGCATCTGATGCAACACGTATACATTTGGTAGCAACCTTTTGACCAGCATCTTGAAAATAAAAACGCATCACACCATGGAAAAGTAAATTCTGTTAATAATAAAAAAATAATAAGAAACACGAAATTTAAACACGTAAAAAACATAAATTTTTTTTTAATAATTTTAGTACCTCATCGGGTTCGGAAAGGGCAAACAAATCTAAACGATTTGCATTCCATTGTTGTATTACAGAACGAACAGCTTCACGATCCAACATTTTTTTGTTTGTCTCATGAGACATTCTATCAAAACAAACAAAAAAATTTTTATTATTCAATGTGTTATCGTTCCTTGAAGAAACACATTAACACGACTGATTTTTTTTTTTAGCTTTCCAAAACGTTTTCTTCTTTTCTTTTTTAAGTTAAAGTAATAGAATCTGTAAAGAAAATAATGGAAAGAAATATGGGTTAAATATTTATGATGATTGTTGTAAAAGAGGAAAATTTAGTTGAAAATACAATTTTAATTACATTCAGTCAATAAATGAATAAAAGTAGTTCAATTTTAAATGTGTGTGTGTGTGTTATTTAGTGGCTGGATGTGCTTTTTAACAACTTCCGTCTTCATTTTAATTCTCTTTTTATGCTCCAAGATGCTGCTGAAATACGAAATAATCACGCGTCAATATTCAGCACCATCCGCTATGCATTTCTGGTTGGAGGCAACGTCTTGTAAAACTAATTTTTCTGGATGTGCATGACTTCAAGTAATTTCATTTTTTTATTCGTTCAATATTTTTCGGGTTCACTTTCAAAGCAAATAAACAATTTTCTTTTCATATTTTTATAAAATGCATTTCTGACATGTATTTAGTGTTAAATTCCAGTAATTCATAGAATATGAAAACAATTTTTCTTTTCTTTCTTGGCGAACAGAATGTTAATGTTATGATTGAACTTTATTTTCTGTCGGTGAAAGAGTTGTGCAATTGGGGTGGTGTTAAGGAAATATGTAGTTCAATAAACTAAAAAAAAACTGATTAACCCATTAAGGACCTACGATGCGTTTTCGCAACGTTCACTTAAACCTCCCCTTAGGTATTTTGTGATTACGTGATATTGTATTGAAGCATAGTGAAAGAAAATCTAACTTAATATCTTATAGACCTGTTTTTGGATTTGTGTCATACATAAGTTTTTTTATAAAAAATTTTTATAAAATTTTTTGATTTTTCCTGTTTTTTGGGTACTTTTGGAAATTGTTAAAAAAAATAAAAAATATATAAAGTTTACATACTTCAAACTTTTGATGGAGGTAGCTAACATACGAAGATTATTATTTCTACTGAAAAATTTAATCATCTCAGACATTTGCCACCATTTTTATGATTGGATATATCCGTGATGCGAAGATGCAACACTGGGCCTAAATAATATACAACTTACATAAAATTTTAATAAAGTCATTCCTGAAAATTTAAGGCATAGAACTAATACAAAAAGCTTTATAAAATACATAACTGAAATTTAACTCATAGAATAAATTCGAAAAATAAAAAATGTTGAATATAATAAAGTTCCTTATAAAAAAGAAATAATTTCCAATATCTATTTATAAAATGTATATGTATGTATATATTTTATAATTTTTCTAAAGACGTGAATTAAATATATTCCTATTAATTAAAAATTGTTACAAATGCGTTTAATTTGTATATCATTAAGGCCCAACGTTGCGTTTATGCAACGGGGGTTATCTGGGCTCCCACTGATCCGATTTGTCTTAAATTTGTTTTCTTCATATTTAGGTATAAACAATCAAATTTTAAAAGATTCATCATTATAGCTCAATGAAATCATGGCTCGGGCCTTAATGGATTAAATGTTGTAAAATAAAAGCATAAAATATGCTTGATCATAAACTGGTTTAGGAGAAATGAAATGCAATACATTTTTTTTAGAAAACTTTTAAGAATTTAAGCGAAAAAATGCATAATGGGTTTAAGCCGAACTGTAACTTCATTAAATTTTCTGTCTGTAACAAGTTTGAATGTAATTTTTAACTGTTTCGAGTTTGAGATACCCGTTAAAAATTATTAACAATATTTATTTAAAATATAAAAACTTGACTGATTGGATTAATTGCTAAATATAAATAAATTTTTTTAAATTTTGTAGCAAGTCATTTTTATAAGTCCCGCAACAGCAAATATTTGTAGTTACATATCTCAAAGTAACAAAGTCACTTAAAAAATTAAAATAATTTATTAGTCTGACATTTTTAAATAATCTACCAGAGTTTTCCAAGACTGTTATTTCATTGTGATTTTTTTTTTTACCTAGAAGAATTTTTCCAAGCGAAAGGTGTTAAAAATGCATTTGCCAAAAATAAGTCTTTCGACAATGTCATGCAAAAAAGTCATAATAAAATCTATTCCAAGTCCCGATTTTAATTAGTTTAACAATTTTATTGCTTTTATATAACAAATATCAAGCAGTCTGTTTGTTTGTAACATTCTGAATAGTTTCTTTGTCCTGTTTTCTAATCCAATTACCCAATAAAAGACTTTTGACATCAATAAAAACAGCCAACCAGGTTGTAGTTAAAATTCCAACAAAGGTGAGACAATTTCAATACCAAAGCAAAATGATGTAAGAATAATGTTGCGTGTTTTTGTCTTGTTTTGAAATTATTTTAAGCCGATTATAAACGTCATTTGAATAAGAAACAAAAAAAAAACGAATCAAAATAAAAAATAAATATTTTATTTTAAAAACCAACACGTCTTGAAAGCAAGATAATAATAATTTTAACAATATGTTCCGGTTTAAAAATAACAAGAACAAAAAAAAAACTTAAATAATTACAACTCTATTTAGATAATTCAAGCCAAAAAATATAAATAAAACAACAATTATTTACCCATTATTTAAATTGCTTTAAAAAATAGTTTCTTGTAGAATTTCTATTAAGGTTTATTTGTTATTGCTGTCCTCCCTCTATTTAAATTTAAGCTTAAAATGTTTTTGTACCCTACATTAAGAAATATTTTTTTTACGACCCATAAATTATGAATTTTTCTTTTCAATAATATTTTTATTTTTTAGAGTATATTTAAGAGTAATTTATATTCTGCCTTAATTTGAAATCCTAATTTAGCCGTCACTAAAAAAAACTGTCGCAATTGCGTAGTACAGAAAATTGGTGGTGAGCTAATCTATCAGTGTGAGGGTTGCTGGTTCGATACCCGCCAGAAAAACTGGTGTTTGGGTTACCTCGTAGTACGTTTCGAAAGAAAAAATTTGAGAGTTAAAAAAGTTTGTACTCTACAAAGAATTTGAATTTTTTTTTTAATGATGACTCTAGGTTTCGCATTGCGACAAACATGAACAGTAATTTATGTATCCTTTAATCAAATGTACATCCCACTTCAAAACGTTTACAGTATAATGAGTTAACTCTAGGTCAATTTCGGATTTACAAATATAATAAAAAACACTGGTTCTAATTTCGAAAAAATTTAATTAAAAATTATCACATCCGGTTTTGATGTGCGGAACGCGTGTAAATAAATTTGCATGTATCTTAGACTTATGGATGCCCCATCCGCAAACTTTAAGAGTATAAATGGAACGAACACCCAAAGTTAGAAAATTTTTAGTTTGAATTGGTCATTTCCGATTTTGCAGATAAATTTTTTTTAAATAAAACGATTTCCTATAAGAATCACTTATTTTCAAAAAATTTTAAAAAATGACAACACTTTAGCACCGCATAGCTCGAGAAATAAACATTCAAAAAAATATTTGGCTCAAAAATTCATATCTACTAGAGATATGGTTATGAAAATATAAAGGAATTTTAGCAAAATGTTTTTTTTTTTTGTATGTCCGCTTCACGATTTAGCCTCAAACATTTGCGACATACTCGTTTACATCACTTAGGCTGGGTTTTTGAGATATCGTTTAGTTAATCTGAAAACAGATCTGTGCCGCCATTAACAAGTTTGTATACAAAACTTTAACGGAACAGCTTAGTTTTGCCTAAAATGTTGTTATTTAATGAAAAAATAAAAAAAAATATAATTTCGCCGGAAAAGTCTGAATTTCAGTGTACGTTAAACAAAGTTTAAACTCAATCCACATCTCAAAAACTCGGCCTTAAGCTGTTAAAATTAAGGAATCTAAATTAAGCCAATCTAAATTTATTAGAAGTAAACGGATAAAGACAATTTTCTATTTTGAAGCGTATTCCATCGACTGAAACAAAATGAGTCCAAGCTCTATTTTCTAAGCGGGTTTTAATTGGTCTTGCAACATGTGGCCAATATTACGGCTTCTTGGCGTTTTGCGGCCAATGTTCGCTTTAAACAAATCAGGTGCAGTTCCCCTCTGATTGTCTGACCCGATATCAGTAGCTCATATGGCGACATTGTTATTCGACTTTAGCCTCGATTCGGCTAGTTGGTCGGGCTTCGCACAAGATTTCTTGCGCTTTGGGTCGTCGTAATGAATCCATTTTTTTTAAACAGTTCAGCCGTTCAAGCAGCACTGCGACCACACAGCGTTTTTAAACTTCTTTTAGCTTCAACTCGTTTCCTAGTTTCCTCGCTTTTGAACGAATCCTGCTGCTTGCAAGCGTTTTAAAATTGCTATAAATTATACTGCAAGTTCTTTGTGCTTTGGACAACGATCTTCCTGGAGTAATGCCTTCATTTCATCATCTTCGATCTTTCTTGGCTGACCTGAGCGGTCTTTGTCTTCTTCGTCAAAATCACCATTCAAAACTCATTTCCCGCACATTTAAATCGATGATGCATATTCAGGACAAGCATCGGTGAGCAGTCGATGTGCTTTATTTGCGCTCTTTTGTAATTGAAGAAATAAAGTAAAAATTCGACATTTTCAGAGTAACAACAAAAAACTTAATTTCGTACGCTTTTCCGTTCAATAACCAACTGAGGAATAACGGCAGATTGTTACCCTCTTAAATGTCATAGAAGTTATTAAAGACACAAACCATGTGTAAAAGATTCGCCATATATTAGAGTCCCAAAATTTTAAGTTATACACCTAATAACTTGCATATAAAGGCAAATGATGGTGTCAAATATTGTGCTTTTCGTTAAAAATCGATACAAGTTTCCTGATAACTTTCGGGAGATAGTTTTACAACTCTCTGTTATTTAGAGACAAGAAATTAAAGATCGTTTAAAGATTTTTGAAAACCCAGCAAAATTTCTCTTACCATGTAACGTATATGGTAATAAGAAAATTCGTTAAACACTATTTAGCTTCTAACTATAAAAACTCACTATTTTTTAAAGGGGTGACGCCGTTTGATCGCCTTTTTATTTTACCACAGATCAACTATTTTGAAAGTAGAAACATTCACATTAACACACAAACAATTCGGCAAGGCCGAGACACGAACTCAGGTTGATACGAACGGTTGTAGTTGTTGTTCGTGAGTTTTATTCACCACTCTACGTAAAAGTGAATTTTACATGCAACATAAAACCTAATATGTGTTGAGATTTGAACTTGGGTCTTTCTTTTTTAATTGATTTCTTTTGATAAACGATCATAAGCGAATTACTGTGTTAATAATGAGAAAGTTCTTTATAAATTGGTGCAGTCTAAAGCTGCGAGTACCGATTAAGTATAAAAGATAATGCGTTTAGGAAGAGCAAAGCTGGTGGTCCACACCACGTGTTCAATGCGTTGATTCGTATGTACATCTGTCAAAAAAGAAGAATAAAATTGTTTTGAAAAGTTACACAGCACACATGTAGAACGCATATATGCATCGTACTCATGTAGTAGGATTACATTATACTCTTGCATGCGTCGCATGCGTCTTAAAAAAAGGTCAGGAAAGTATAACACGCATAGAACGCGTGGTGTGGACTTAAGTAGTTTTGGCTGGGAAGGATAAAATCTCATCTTAATGTATAATTGCTCCGTAAATGTAGCGATATTTCTTCCTGGCAGGAGGGCATTTAACTTTCGGCTTAAAAGAATACACCATTCAATTTTTTTTCTTTTTTGCACTATTCTTACGGTTTTGTATGTTTTGCTTGACTGAAAATTCAACCAACTTTATTTTGTTGTTTTCATTTATTTATTTAATGTTTAAGTTGTCGTCAACATTAGTTAGTTAATTTAACGCATTTTCTTGTTTGAAAACTTTTATAGACGAAAACGAAGAAGAATTCAGTCGTACCTTGAGCACTAGCAGTTCGCGCTGGCAGCAGATGTTGCAAAGACAACACAACCCCGATTTTTGTGTAAACAAGATTTCTGTTGTTGGTTGCCGACTTTTTGTAACTGACGACAATAATCAGCAAAGCGTAACTGTGTCTTCATTTTATTTCTTCTTCCTCTTTAAATTTAATCATTCATTTTACGTTACAAATTTTCAAAACCCAAAAAAAAAGTATAAAACTTTCAATGTTATTTTTGTGTTTATTTATTTATTTAGTTTTTTTTTAGTTTATTTAAATAGTTTAGTTGTAGTTTTTACAATTTGTTAAAGAAATTGTTGAAAACAATTAACAATTGAAATTTCTTAATTTTTATCTTTTTTACCCTGTGTCTTGTTTCGAACAACTTATTTTAAATGTTGGCTCCTTTATAGTTGAGAAATAAACTCAAGCATAGTTCCGCTAAAAAAAATAGTGTGTAAGAAGGAACGAAAGTTGTTTAAATGATTAATGATTGGAATATGTTCATAATTGGATTGCCACACCCTGTACAGGATTGTATTAAATTTTAGTTTGTTTACAGAGTGGTTTTTGTTCTAAAATAAAAGTTTTAATATAAACTAAATATGTATTACTAAAATTGAGAAAATTGGGTGCCCAGGTAGGCTAGTTGGTAGTGAGCTAGTCTATCAGTGCGATAGTTGCGGGTTCGATTCCTGCCAGAGATCAGCCAATTTAACCGTTTAAGATTTTTTTGTAAGGTTTCTTGAAGTCACGAGTCTATCGCCTACGTTCTTCATTCGTCAAATGAAATGAAAATGAAAATTACACTTAGTTTGTGTTCTTAAAATCTTTAAAGTGAAACGAAAAGTAAAATTTCATTTCCACTTTGATTCAAGAGGAATTTTTGTGTTCTACAAATCATTTTCACTACAAAAGAAGTAATTTCAAATCTAAAACAAACAGCGGCGTGAAAAAAAATACTTTTTGGTAAAATATTATTTTTTTTAGCTTTTTTTATATATTTGTTGCGAAAATAATAAAATGTGAGTAAATTAATAAAATTGTATACGTAAATTTCTTTATGGTGAGTTTATCTCTGTATTTAAGGGAGAAGCACAAAATCGAAAGCACAAATTCGAAACAAGAAGAGGCGTTGCTAAGGTTCATGAAAAAACCTTGGATTAGCTAACCCTGCAGCCACACGATCAAGATTTTCTTGATAGTCTTTTACATACACTGTTTGTCAAAATTTTTATAAATTGAAAGCTGTGTCGTAGGCTGCACGCAATTTATAAAGACAAACGAAAAATTTGCTCACTTAACTTCTAATCAGCTGTTAAATTGAACGTTAAATTTGCCAAACAAATGGAATGGTAAAATTGAGAGGAATCTCTTGGTCAATTTTAAAAGTGTGAGTGTGTAAGTAAAAAAATGAGAGTGAGAGCAAATTGAAAGAAATTGAAAGACAAAACTTGATCGCGTGGCCTCCAAATAACGGATTTTATAAGGGTGATATGGCGGTGTTATGAAAGGTCGTAGCAAGAGAACTAACTTCCATAGCTACTTCAGTAAAATATCCTTCTGCTTGAAGAAAAGGTTTGGGCTGATTTAAAAACCTGCATTCGCAAAAAAATTTCCGTGAACAGAGTGGATACGTCCACATCTGGTGGTAGTCCTAACAATAAGCAGTACATTTCATCTAAACATGATACAGTTGGAAAGTTTTGTGGTCTTTATGGAGCTTTCAAAGGTTTAAAAGATGTACGATCATTCGGCGTTTCTAGAATATATACAAATCAGCCCATTGAATTGGAAAACTTACATGCCAATAGTTTCGAAGATACATTTTTAGATAAATCGTGTCAGATGAAGTTGCAGTTCCCAAATGAAAAGTAAGATTTTTGGAAGCAATACAACATAATTTACATGGTTTTATGAAGACCAAAATAACAAAAAATGAAAAAATATTTAAGATTTTGCAAGACGTCAGGAACACATTTAAAAATATGTTAAAAGAGCAAAAGGAAATTTTTATTTCTTTAAATAGTTGTTTAAAACAAAATGAAAATGAAATCATCATGAAAATAAGGTTTCATTACTTTTCTAGAACACAGTGAAATTGTATATGTGGAAATAAAATGTTTTTCACTTTCTTTTTGTAGTGGAACATAGAACCCAGGCGTATGTCAACAAGCCTCAGACTCTTAAAGTCATCAAAGAGAATGTTGGTCAGGAAAATTTAACAAATCGGGCCCTTATGGCCATCAATTCTACTTAATAAAAACAAAATTAGAACTCAAATAAACACAATATAAAAGCAAAATTAGAGTTTTTCATTTATTAAAAAAATTACAGTCAAAGAACATCGAGTGACAACAACTGTGCCACGTTAAAAAAACACCTTTTACTATAAGTAAGAGTAAATAGTAATTGCATTTAAATTCAAGGAGTTATAACTTTATCCCACCGATTTCTAAACTTATAACTTACTAAGCAGGTAATTAAGTAACCGTTATTTACATTTTAATTCATCACTTTTCAATTACTTAAATTCTATTACCTTATATTTGATATATCCAATGTTTATATTACACTAAGTCGTAAAACTCTACATACGATTTCATATTTTCAATAATTTTTTTTTTTTTTAATATACAATAAAATTTTTTTTAAATCTTTACAAAAAATAAAAATTCGCGTGTGATTTAAATTAAAATTAAATAAAATAATGAAATTCAGTTGTTTGCATAACACCAAAAGTCTACATACGACATATTTAAAAGGTGTTTAAGGCTTGTATGGACTCCTTTGCTTCGAAAACTTCATTTAAACTTTTAGGCATTGAAGAAACAAGACTTTTTTCTATTTCTGCAGAAATAGAAAAAGACTGGGGTATTCATTTAATCTGGCTTTTGCTTTAATCGGCTAATCGCTCGATTAATTAACCGATGTTTTGGTTTAATCGGTTAATTTTGTAATTGTTCGGTTAACCGATTAATAAATTATAAATTATGTAATTTCAATAAATAAAAAGGCATAAATTATTTATTATTTGGCTATTATTAAACAAAAAACAATAACATACCAAACAAATCAATTCTTAAACTAAAACGAGCAAACAAAAAAATTATTCATAAATATGTAATACTTATTTTTTTATTAATACATAAATATTATGTATTAATTAAAAAATAAACTGCAAGATAATTTTATTTGTTATTGCAATAGGTTAAGGAGATCTTAAAAAATAATCTTCAAAAAAAAATAATTTGATTTAAATGTTTAGGATTTCAGCGATAATTTCCTTTAGTTTTGACTTGGAAAAAATTCAAATTCAACGAAAGCAACACATAATACCGAAAAACTACATTCCACGACAATCGGTTCTACTCACAGGAACGACTCAGAGTTCAACAAACACCGACCAAGGTTTATCAACTCAGCAAAACCTGTTCTTTAGGGTTCGCTGCTACAACAACAACCCCAGAATATCTGAGGAGGTTCTTTTCAAAACTTGATTATTCCACTTTCGACAGAAATGGTTTTTAATTGTTTGTTTGTTTGGTAACATTGAAATGAAAATTCTGCGAAAATCAGATTGGGAAAAAAGCTCTATAAATACACCCGAAAAAAGGTAATAAAAGGTATGATATCATCAAAAGTAGATTATTCCACTTCAAAATCACATTACCCATTTCAAATTACAGTTTTGGAACAAAATATGATTAACCCAGGTTATTTAAAAGTAAACCCCATGTTATTTTAATTCAAAATAAAATTTGTAATACCTAATTAGTTTCAGCAAGACAATTAATTAAAATTAATCCACAGTGGTTTGAATCAAAACATGATTTTTCCTCTAGAGCACATAAATAAACTTGACCGCACCAGAACTAGATTATTATATTTCAAATGTTGGATTTATTTAAAATATATTATTGCTAAGTTTTGGAATACTGTACAAAGCAGTGACTAATTGTGTCGTCTATAATAATGCAACCAAATTTCGGGTTAAATAAATAGTTGCATTTCTAAAAAAACTATTTTCTCAAATTTTGCAACACAAAAAGTGAAATAGTCAAGATTTGAAAAGAACTTCCTCATCTAAATTCCTGGATTTGTCTAAACGTATACAATCTTCCATTATACCAATAGAGTCCTGCTTTGTTTTTTTAACTCTTCTAAATTGTTTCGGTTAATTCTGTTAAAAGATTGATATGAGAAGAAACAAATAACTAAACACATACATATAAAAAGTACGTGAAACAAAAAGCTGTTGATACCCAACAGACCAAAAAATAAGTAAAGTATAATAGTACTTTAAAAGAAGCTTTTTTTTTAAAAAATACTAAAGTTTTTTTAATCATGTTTGAGAAACTATTATCCTTCACAATATGTTTTTAAACATGGTATATAATAAATAGTATAAAACAAATATATATTAAACATGCTTGCCATATTTTGCATTTTCTCAATAGCATTGTAAGTATTATTATAAAAGGCCTTTTGGTAAAATGTTTTTAAAGTCTCGTGCCATAAAAGTCCCGTTAATTTCTCCGTCAGTTAAATGAGCAGAAAAAGATTGTCCGTAGTCTTAGTACTACGAAAGCTATTCGAAGTAAGAAGATAAAAAAACAACAATAATACAATAAATTTAATTGTTTTACAGATGTAGCAATAGGGTTCGGACAAAACGAAGATAAATTTATAAAAAGCACAAAAACTTTTTTCGAGTTCGCCAAGTCCCGGCAACAATTGCGCGTGTAAGCCAAAAGAACAATAATTCATAAAGTATTTTTTTTAATTAGAATTAATTTTTTTTTTTCGTTTTTTATAAGTATTTTCCTATTTTTAATTGGTTAAAATGAATTAAATAAAAATGAATTAATAAAAAAAAAAACAATAAACGGGCACGATCTGTAATTCGATGTGATTTGAAACCGAGTGAATAATGTGAAATAGATTTTTTTTAATGTTAGCTAGTTTCATATAAAATTATGAAAGCACTATGTTGTCAATTTCACTTGTTTTCAAATGACATCGAACTCCCGAAAATGAAATTTTACAAATGTTGGAATAAGCTTATCTTTATTTAGTTTAATAAAATATTATTTGGAGAAGCTTTTTCTAAAATTGGGAATATAAGCTTACTAAATAATTATTTCAGTTCTATTATCACGAGGGTTTCTTTTTGATTAATCTACAATAATTTAAAAGGGTTTTTCTATAGTTTCTCAAGTCTTTTTAAAGCTTAAGGCTTATGTTCGCAAGCTTTATTATAATATTTTTCTAAAGGGTTTTGGTCTATTGGGTAGCAACCTTCTTTGATTGTATAAAAAAATATTTTCTAAACACATACTTTTTGTATATGAGACTGAAAAAAATAATTAAAAACACAAAAAAATATGTTATAATACTACAAAAAATTTAAAATTTTATTACATCGGTTAATCGACTGAAATTAACCGGTTTAATCGTTATTTGAAAATAGCCAATTTTAAATTAACCGATCAGTTAATCGGGTAGTAATTAATCGGTTAACCGATTAACGGTTAGTCGAATGAATACCCTAGAATGTTCACTTTTGCACAGCCTCCAGGACTTGCATATTGCAAAAATTCAGACTTGGTATTACTTTTTTATTAACATCGTTATATACTGCAGACCCTGTTTAATGGTTACAAGTAAAATTTTTCAAAAAATTTACTTAATATATAAGAAAATTATGCAATAACATGAAAAGTCGATATCGTATGTAGTTTTGCGACTAAGTGTATTTCATAATTAATTTGTAACAAATGAATCCCGTTATTTTACTATTGTCAAGTTCCAGTCGACAAAATTAAAATGGGTAACGTCACTACCGTTTCAAGTGATAACAATAAAAAAAATTTTAATTACACACAAAGTTGAATAAACTTTAGATAAGTTTTTTTAGAAGGGAAAAGACAATTATAATTGCAAAAATGTCATCACGCACAACTTTAGGTTCGTTTATTTTGAATTTTTACTTTATTTTATATTTTTTTTTTTTTTTTTTTTTTTTTGCAAACAAGTAACCACGAAAAAAAATTAAACACAAAAGCTAATAGTTAATTTTTTAATTTTATTTGCAAAGATTTCAAATTTTCACTTAACACGCAAATTTAGTTAGTGACTAACTGGTGAATTTTTTAACACGGAAATGTTCTAATCCGTTGTAGGATTTACGTAGAACTAAATAAATTTTTAAATCATTTTGAAGTAATTAAGAATATAAACAAGATTTTGTGCTCTCACTGACTACCTGTTTTTCGCAGGGATCAAGAAGAAAGGAAATACACAGGTTCGAGGAATTATTGAAAAAGGTTAAACAAGTAGTTAGACTTATGACTAATGAATCAGTGAATGTTTAATAGCTGGTTTAGTTGAACTTCGCTTAAATTAACATATAAATTGAAATATAAACTCAACAGCTGTAAATCAGAGTCCCATTATCGTCATTTAAAATGCAAAATAACGTAACATCAAGTTTTTATAAGTTTACAGGAGAAGCAAAATTTATTGACATATAAATTGAATTTGTTTAAATTTAATGACAATCAGTGCATAGCACAACCAATTTCTGTTAATTTTTGTATAATTTTTTTGGGGAGGTTGTTTTACAATTGCGTGCATAACTCTTTTCCTACTGAAGCGATTATGCTGGAATTCGATCCCAAAATGCCTATTAGAATTACTGTAGGACCCAAAAACTTTATGGGATCTTAGATGAATATTTAAAAAGATTCACATGGCACAACAAAATCAGTATACCTTCATACACCACTGTTAATTAAGCTGTAAAAATATGTTATTTAAGACGGCAAATTGAATTTCTCCTTCATGTTGCCCTGCCAGAAATTATATTCCCCTAAGACTTCAATACTCCCAGCATAATTATGCAAATTTTGATCATATCCGCAGAATGAGCTCTTAATTTAATGGTGTTTATAAGTATGTATGTATGTATGTATATTGATTTCTGTGTTCCTATTGGCATCAAAACAACCTAAGAAGGCTGGATTTTTGAGATCTTAGTTAAACTTGGTTTAGGTTATCTGAAAACAGATTTGTGCCGCCATTACCAAGTTTGTACACAAAATTTTGATGGAACAGCGTAGTTTTGCTTAAAATATTGGTCTTTAATGAAATAATAAAAAAATCACATTTCGCCGGAAAATTCCGAGTTTCAAACTACGTTAAACTAAAAAGTTTAAACATAACCCACATCTCAAAAATCCGGCCTAAGTGTCTTAAAATAAGTTAACATTCCTATTCATGACACAGCGTTCTTAATTAAGTGTACCATTGCAGCGTTAAAGCTAAGCGCAAGAAAATCTTACGCCTTACGCGCTGATTAGGTTTGTGCGTAGCTGTTAACCACATAATATAAAACAGAATACCCAATTTTACCATTAAAAAAAACCGTGCTAGCTGTGTTCTTATAAATGCTCTGCTATTTTTTTTATTTGGCCAGTGTGATGATACGTTATTTTGTTTAAGAAAACTATGCACTTGATGATAAGTCATTTTGAATTTTGTTAAGAACTTTTTTTAATGTAGAAGTTTAAAATTTTGGAAGCATATGTAATCTGACAAAGTGAATCGTAATCAATAAAAAAGTCAATTTCGAATTTGTTATGATACGTTGTTTTGTATTGAAGATAACGAATGTAGTTTACAAAATAACAGCATATTGATGTTGATGGCCTACACCAAGAAGATATTTTCGGAGGTGGACAACTGTATAGGATCTGTAATAAATTGTGAATCAATCCATATTAAAGCTGACATTCCAATTTCTAGTCATACGAAACTAATAATGGACCAAACTTTATGACAATCGCCTGTGTTTTAACGGGTGGTTAAATTTTAAGGGCCGATGTTGAATGTGAACCACACCTAAACGTCACGTTTTTTTCTACATTTCATTTGACATTTCTCAATTTCAGACTAACTCAATTTGAACCATGAAAAACACACAATCGAGCAACGCGTTAAAGTTATTCAGGCTTATTATGAAAATGGGCGTTCAAATCGAAATGCATTTTGTATAGCTTCGTGGTTTTTTTTAATCAGCATAATCGACCTCAGTTGATTCGTTAACAAGCAGAATTGCCGCATTTGTGCGAATGACAATCCAAGAGTGATTATCGAAAAATAGATGCACCCACAAAGAGTGACTGTTTGGTGCTGTTTATGGGCTGGCGGCATCATTAGGCCGCATTTTTCCAAAATGAGGCCGGTCAGGCAGTTACTGTGAATGGTGTTCGCTATCGTGGGATGATAACGAACTTTTTATGGCCCGAATTGGAAGATATGGATGTGGACGATATGTGGTTTCAATAGGACGGTGCCACTAGCCACACAGCTAACGAAACAATGTCTCTTTTGCGCTACAAATTCAATGGCAGTGTTATCTTACGTGGTGGCGATGTAAATTGTCCGCCAAGATAATGTAATTTGACACCGTTTGATTTATTTCTTTGGGGTTATTTCAAAGAAAAGGTGTACGTCGATAAGCCAGCAATATTTAAAGAGCTAAAGGATGAGATAATTCGGCACATTAACGGCATAGAACCTCAATTATGCCTCAGCGTCATCGAAAATTTGGACCATCGGATGGAGGTGTGCCGCCGAAATCGCCGATTGGCCGATATTTTGTTCCATGCATAATTGAACCATACAAATATTATCATAATAAAAAGAAATGACAATAATTTCCTAAATAATTTGTGTTTTATTCAAAATCAACATCGACTCTTTATATTCGTCATATGAAATGAAAATTCCACTCAGTTTGTGTTCTTAAACTCGTTAAAGTGAAATGAAAAGTAAAATTTCAATTCCAGTTTGTTTCAAGAGGAATTTTGTGTTCTACAAATCATTTTCACTACAAAAAAAAATAATTTCAAATCGAATGCAAACAGCCGCATGAAAGAAAATACTTTTTGGTAAGATATTATTCTTTTTATATATTTGTTGCGAAAATAATAAAATGTGAGTATGTAAATAAATAAAATTGTATACGTAAATTTCTTTATGGTTTTAAGGGAGAAGCACAAAAATTCGAAACAAGAAGAGGCGTTGCTAAGGTTCATGAAAACAACCTTGGATTAGCTAAAGGATTTTATAAGGGTGATAGGGCGTTTAGTGATCAGCTATGAAAGGTCGTATCTAGAGAACTACCTTCCATTGGTTCTTCAGGAAAATATCCTTCTGCTTGAAAAAAGGTTTGGGCTGATTTAAAACGCTGAATTCGCCAAAAAAAATTCCGTGAACAGAGTGGATACGTCCGCATCTGGTGGTAGTCCTAACAATACAGTTGGAAAGCTTTGCGGTCTTTATAGAGCTTTCGAGGGTTTAAAAGGTGTACCATCATTCGGCGTTTCTAGAAAAGATACAAATCAGCCTATTGAATTGGAATACGTACATGCCAATAGTTTCGAAGATACATTTTTTGATGAAACGTCAGATGTAATTGCAGAGCCCAAATGAAAAGTATGAACTTTGGAAGAAATACAACATAATTTACATGATTTTATGAAGATCAAAATTACAACAAATGAAAAAAATTTTAAGATTTTGCAAGACTTCAGTAACACATTTAATTAAATATTAAATAAGATATTTTGATTTCTTTAAATAGTTGTTTCAAACAAAATGAAAATGAAATCATCATAAATTAAAAAATTTTTCACTTTCATTTTGTAGTGGAATATAGAACCCAGGCGAATATAATTTTTAGTAGTATAAGTACAAAATTTTTTTTTCGGGAGAGGTCTTTCTTGGGATCTATAGTAAATGAAAATCCTATTAATAAAAAATTTAGAAAGGTTTATTCCAAAAAAAAACTAAATTGAATCAAATTTGACTCCACCGATTTTATGCTAATTTGTGGTATTGTATCACTTTAATACATAAAATCAAGGTTTTTGTGATGTAACGCCCACTTTAGTGGGCGGATAAATTCAGAAGTGATCGTGTTCTCAACAGACAATGATGGCTTAATCAAGCTGGAAGAGCTCAAGGTCCCGAATAATATTGTATGGGGTTTCATATGGATATTTCTTAGTGTTACACACGCAATGAGAGACACCTAACGTGGTAATAAAGAGTATAATAAAATAAATGTTTGTCACAGCTCATCTCATACTGAAGCGATAAGACTTAATTTCAATGCCAAGCTAGAAACATTTTGAAACTTCTTTTTAAGTCTTTCAAAATTGGATGCATGTTCTTTTTGCAATAATTGGGCCAGGCTTAATCGACTTAGACTAAAATATATGTATGTATACATTTATTAGGTTTTTTACTAATATTTCTTACTAATATTTCTTAAACTCAGAAAAAAACTTTCGTTTTCCTTTAAAAACTTCCCATTTGAATTGTCTAACAAAAACACTGCTAAACTTTCGATTTATTTCCCCAATTATTTCAAATTTACCATTATTATAACATTATCTTAAATTATAAATTAATTAAATAATTATTTAAAATGATTGCCAGTATGCAACCGCATTAAAATTTATGTCACTAAATCATTCGCTAAGACGCAGAGTTTTTTAAATTTCAACAAATATTTTACTCAAATCACGAAAGGCTCATTTCACATTAAACAAAATTAAAAAAAAAATAAAGAAAATTTGTTTTCACAAAACAATAGAAGAAAAAAAACGTACGTGAATGAATGAAAAGTCTGCCAGACACATAGACGTTAAAAACAATGTCTGCTGGTAAATTAGACGCTAGTTTGCCGCAATAGACAATAGTAATTGCAACAAGTGTTGCAATATAGTCAGTCAGCCAGGCAGGCAAATAGGCAGACAGTCACAGAGCACACAAAAAGTAATTATTTTATTTGTTTTGATTTGAAAAAACTTTATTATGCTAAAAAGGAAATTTGAAATTTTTTTTTTTAACAGTTTAATGAATAAAATTAGAGTTACCTGAAACAAAAAATTTAAAAATACGAAAAAAACACGCTGATTTGTGGCTTATTCGCATAGACCTGCGACTTAGGAAACCAAATAAGAAAAAGTCTAACGGCATCAAATCGCACGATCTCGGCGGCCACTTCACATAATCTGACCATTCCTCAAATCGGTCAGGCAGAATGTGCAATGTGGCATAAGCTGTTAAAACCACATTTTGTTCCTGTCCGTATCATCCAATTCAGGCCAAAAGAAGTTTGTAACTAATTATCGACTTTAAGCAAGGTGACCTTAAGCGAAGCAAAATTCGCCAAATTGTTGTATGCGACGCTAAATTAACTGCTCCGGATTCTCCCGCACAGCGGCGATGTTTCTTGCGTTTCGTCGACGTACGGTGTTCGTTGATTATTAACTGAACCAGTAGAGCCGCACACTGCCCGAACAGCCATTTTAATAAAACTATTTTATTATTTGCACGTGTTTTTAAACCTTATATCCGACCATAGTGATTTTTAAAACAGACTTAATAAACGCTAGCCCATTCAACATATGTAGCTTCAACAATATGGCTCCCATCAACAGTCAAAGTTTGAAAGGCCCTTTACGGGAAAGTTCATGATTCATAAAATCGGAGTTTAAAAGTCTTCTAAATTGTTTAATTAACATTAGTAGCATAGTATACAACTAGTATGCCAACTGGAGAGAGCGTTCTCAATTTTTTAGTTCACCCCTCACACATATACGTTCTGTGTGAATTCAACACACATAAAAACAACAAAAAATAAAAAAAAAATATTTGAAATTTTTCTATTTAAAATTTTTCCCAATATAACACTTTTTGTTTAATTGCAATTTTTCGACCAAAATATATGAAAGTTTATATATTAATATTATATATTATGTATTAATGTAAGGCCGGCGATACACTATCCTATACAGTCGTACGATTTATCAAAAAAAAAAAAAAAAAACGTGTGTGTTCATAATGTATGACAGTGTGGCTTAAAAATGAATTGAGTGACAGATTTTTTGACAAGTCTGTCCGACTTGCAAATGTTAATAAAAATTTTCATTAAACTATAGATGTTGCATTTTCTTGAAAAGTAGCAGCTGAGTCATTTGAGTTTGTATCTTTTTTGTGGGATAGTGTGGCATTGATAGCAGATGTTGCAGACATTTGTTTTAATGAAGGATAGATTTCCGTCAGATTTTCGAGTGAATGAATCGTACGATTGTGTAGAATAGTGAATCCCGGCCTTAAGCATGACTTTGAAACGTCCTCGAAAGAATAATGGTGACATTTAAAAATCTCCAAAAAACAACCAGATTTATTCATCTATCAATAGAAAGAACGACATTATTAATATACGGTGGCATGTCATAACGTCCAGTGTCATAGTGTCCATGGACGTTATGACACTCCAAAAAGTGTCATAGTGTCCATGGACACTGCGACACTTTGGAAAGTGTCATAACGTCCATGGACACTATGACACTTTGCAAATGGACATTATGACACTTTCAAGTGTCATTAGGTCCATAATTACTAAAGAAGTTAAATACAAAAAAATGATCTGCATACACGCAGAGAAAAACATGTTTCATTATGGTCCCAACCAACAAAACTATTTTTAAAGAAACTAATTTAACCATAATATGGTTGTCGGTGACAATGATTTGGTTAAATGAAACATAATATGGTAAAAAAAAATTTTTTTAAATGGTTTTGCTGCTTTTTCTCTGGGTGTTTATATTAAATATATAACGAAAACACTTTTGGGCACAAGGATTTTCTCCTCTATGGTATAACAAATACCGGCTTCGCTAACTAAAACTTCTCTGCACAGCCGGCCTTCGGCTGGGCGCAAGGATTTTCTCCTCCATGGTATAACAAACACCGGCTTCGCTAACTAAAGCTTCTCTGCACAGTCGGCTTTCGTTCGAAAACAAGGCAGATATTAGAAGGTTTACTTAGCGAAGCCGGTGTTTGTTATACTATAGAGGAGAAAATCCTTGCGCCCGGCCGAAGGGCGGCTGTGCAGAGAAGCTTTAGTTAGCGAAGCCGGTATTTGTTATACCATAGAGAAGAAAATCCTTGCGCCCGGCCGAAGGCCGTCTATGATCCCAAATTTGTTTACATTCTTGCTTGTTGTGGACATTATGACACCTTGCAAAGTGTCATAACGTCCGCGGACGCTACGACATTTCTTTGATGGACGTTATGACACTGGACGTTATGACATGCCACCTTAATATACATTCCCAGACCATGACCGACCCGCACAGTGTCGTCATTTCATATAACGAGCGGCCAAAAATAGAAAGAGTTATTGTAAAAAGTTGAAATTTGGCTCAAATATTTTAATTGGTAAATGGTAACCAAATATAAAATTTCAAAAATTTATGAGCAAGGTTTCGCCTCCTTCCCATATATCCTGAAATTAAAAAATGTCATAGAATATAGAAAAAAGTTCGAGCTTCATGAAACTTTGTATATTTATTGAATTTTATACACTTAAAGTTTTGGCCAAGTTTTATCAAAATCGGAGAAAAAATGTCCTTGTTCCAAAAATTAAAAAAAAGTGAAAAAAATTTTATTTTAAAATTTTTGTTTGGATCGATGATGTTTGCTCCAAGAGCTGGCTATTTTTGATTTTAACCGTCTTATTTTTTGTACACTTTTATCATTTAACTTTACTCCCAATCGAGTTTCTACATATTTTTTTAATTTTTGTGTAACATCTTCCTCGGAACAATTTTTTACTTCAATCCAACAATTAAAAAAATCACGTATTTTCATATGAGCTGACACTAAAAAATGCAATAAGTTTAAAAGTTGCAACTAGGCGCAGCTAACGTTATGCTTTTTTTTATACCTACTTTCAGTACATAATTAAATTATATAAAAAGTTCTGCGGGATATATTTAGACGTTTTTTTAAGCTTCTGTCAAAAATTGTGATTTTGCAGAAAAAATATTTCTGTTTTGTTATTGTCTTTATTTTTACGGTATTCCTATCGTCATTTATATTTCAAATTAAAAATAGCGTTGCCATATTAAAATCATATTAGACTAAATAATTTAGTAAAAAAAATTTTATGTAAATCGATGTAATTTACTTTTTTTAAAAAACTTGCTTACAACAAAGTGCAACTTTGACGCTCTATAACTTCGGGTAAAAATAACATTTTTATTTAATTATTTTCTACTTTTCTTAGTCAGAGTGTATACTATTAAATAGCATCAAAATATTTTCGGGTTTCAAGCACTTCATTTTACTATTTTTGGCCGCCTCACAACACTGTGACCCGCATTCATTTTATACAGGTGGGCTAATATTTTCTAGATGCAACACCGTATTAGATTTGCGTCAAACTTTCGCCCTAAATTCGTCGATAAGTATTACACGTTTCACAAAAATTTTAGCTCATTATGTGTGCATGCTGCTCCTTTTTTGGCGTATTCGTAAAGATACTTGATATTAGGCGCTCTGAGCAGTGGCGTTCTTCTGGAAATCTACTATTATAGTCACTTTTCTTAAAACATTTGACAGTGGTTTGATTAAAACCTGTCACTTTTATTTAATTATGCAATTTGCGATTTATTTCCATTACACTTTGTTTCGCATTCCCACTGACTAATCTTATATTGGCCGTATTGTTTATAGATGCTAGAAAAATTCAAGTTGTTAAAAAACATAGAGAAGAACCTTTAAGAGGAAACTACTGCAATATGTACCCTTTTATTGAAGAAAATTTTGCTTAAGCAAAATTTACATTAAGATTTATTTTGTTGCTTGCGGAAAAAGAATGACACAGAGTGTGGGAGCACATGTGCCGCAGCATTTTTACACTCTGTATCTACAGTTGCAGTTGAAACTTTCCTTGATTTAATGAATTTGGTCAAAATCAAATCAATTTCTGTTGCATGGATTCCTTGGAATTGAAATGAAATAGAAGGTATATATTAACAACTTTCAATTTCTATGCAACAATGAAGTTCGTTGCTCATTATACTACAAGTAGCATAATGATTAAGTTTCAACAGAACTTTTTTTTTAGATTATTGATTCGTATTCACATGCAATAACTTTGTAAAGATCTCAAATATCAGTTCGCAATTGGTTTTTGTTTTACATTTAAAACGATGTTCAGTAAAGCAAAAATTACAAAAATTCAGCCCCCATACGATTTTTCTCCTTTTTTTTTTTTAAAGTAATAAAAAGCACAATTGTTGACTAGTGGTGGTACCCACGGTAAATACCTTGAAGTTTTTTTTTCTTATATTTTTCACATATCTTGTGTTTTATTTTTATTCTTCTGTTTTAGTTTAGAATTCGCATGGTTAAAGAGCGAGAAAAAACTAAAAACAAACTAAATATATAATACAGAATGGAGGTAAAAGTAAAACGAATTCAATCCAATTTTCTATACAAAATGTGCTTGAATTTACACAATTTTTTATTCGTAATTTTCTTTTGTTGTTTTTATCGTAGTGAAAAATAATACAAACGGAAGATGGCTGTTAACTAGGGTTGCGGATTTTTTCATTCCCAGAAGCGCATGCAATTTTTCTTTCATTCCCGCGAATTTTTTTTTTTTTTTTTTTTTTTTTTTTTGTGAAGAAACATAAAAAGCCCTGTCAAGCCCGACCCTAAGCCACAGTATTTAGAGACAAACTTTCGATAGTGCTCTCTAGGGTGTTCAGCCGATTAATTCTTGTTCGATTAATCGAACAATTTTAGACGATTAATTGTTCGATTAATTTAAAATTGCTGATTTCGATTAAAGGATTAATCGAAGAATTTATGCCGATTAATAGAATAACAATACATATATGGGTTTTCTGTCATATGTATAATTTTTAAAATTTTAAGTCAAATAAACAAACCAAATGTATGTGTCCGTTGGAATATAAAAAAAAAACTGTCATGTTTAGTGAGTAATTCACGTAACCAATAAGTTTTTACTGATTACTGAAAAAATGCAGTAATTCGTGAATTTTTACTTATTATTGAAACAAATGCAAAAATATATTTTTAACCCTGGAGCCACACGTTGAATAAATCACTTTCAAGTTGTTCGCAAAAACTGCTTGTCAAAACATGTTTGAATTGACAGCTGTGTCACAGGCTGCACTCAATTTAATAGTCAATTTCATTTTAAAAATGCCCCCGACAAAGAAACAACTCAAAATAGTAGCATGACTTAAAGTATTTAGTAAAGCACAAGAATTTTTTAGAACACAAGTTTTTTTTAATAAAGCACATTATGTTTTAAGAAATATATTTTTGGTTAGTTTTTAAATTGAACGTAAAATTGACAAACAAATGGAAAGGAAAAATTAAGAGCAATTTCGTGGTAAATTTAAAAAGTTAGAGTGTGTACCTAAAAAAGTTAAAAGGAAAGACAAAAGTTGATCGTGTGGCTTCCAAGTAAAGAAAAACATTTAAACAACATTTTATTTTTAAAAGATTATTTTCAAATATCTGTTGAATTGTTTGTACATATAAAATTATATGATCTCAACACATGTTTTATTTTTTTTTTATCGTTGTAAACGTTTTAGCAATTAGAATGAATTGTTACGTTTTTTTTTTTTTTTTTTTTTTTTTTTTTTTTGTTAATAATTTATTAAAATAAATAAAAATGTTTATTTACTAAAGTACCAATTTTTTCTAAAACTGACGAAAAAATCTCTTAATTTATAAAATTTTTGGATTTTGAATTGTTCGATTAATCGATTAATTTTAAAATATTATTCGTTTAATCGAATAAATTACAAATGCCAAATATCGATTAATAGTTTAATCGAGCAAAAAAAATCCGATTAATTGAACACCCTAGTGCTCTCTAATTTGCAACCATGGGCAATCATGGACACGCCAGAACAAAGAAATGTTATAAAGTTTAGATTCATATCAGAGTTCTTGGTGTTGAATATTATTATTAAACGTTTCTTCATAGAAATTTTCTATGCGAACATTAATGTTCGAAATTGTTGAACATACATTAATTTTATGGAAATTTAAAAATGGAGATGCAAGTTCAAGTCATAATTTATGCATTTTATATTAGAGTAACGTTAAAATGAAATCCATAATAGAACAAATCAAATCAAAACGAGTAAAAGCGGCCTTCTTGCTACAATATTTTTACAAAGTGTAAAAAATAAAGAATTTATTTTCTGATTATATATTAAAGTCCATGATAGTTTTACAATATTTATATTGTCTACTTTCGAATTAGTTGTAACATATCTTAGGGATTTGAATTTATTGCAATCATATTTACAACAACGTATTATACATATGTATATGGGCATTTTGCTCCAAATTGGATGGTTTTTTAAATTTGTTTTTTTATTTCTCCAATTTTGTCATATTTTTTTGGCAAACTTAAAGAAGGCGGGTTTCTTGGTAAATTTTGACATATTTTTGATTACTCCTTAAAAGGACTCAAGTTTTAGTTTTTCGTTCAAACTTTCTTGATAAAAGTCCAATTGTTTTTTTGATTAAGATTTTTGGATTTAAAATACTGAATAGTGTTTTTGAAAATGAGTAAGTTTAAACTTCTATTCACCCAGCAACTTTGAAGCTCGCTCCGGTGGGCCTTCCATAACTACTATTTTTTTTTCTTTTTGGATTTTTGAAAATTTGAAAAAGCAATATTTTTTAATTTAGATACTGATTTTTGATTTTTAGAATTTCCAAAAATCGAAAAAATAGTAGTTATGCAAGGCTGAACACCGGACCGGGCTTAAAAGTTGTTGGACAATTATTAGGAAAATAATGAACAACAAACTAAGAAAGGTCCTTTGAAGGAGTAATCAAAAAAAAAGTTCAAACTTTACCAGGAAGGCTCGTTTGAAGTGTACTAAAACGTGTTACAAAATTAGGGAATAAAAAATTTTTATTTAAACCATACGATTTGGCGTGGAATGCCCCATATGTACCTATAATTATGAAATTGTGTTCTTTTAAATATTTGCAAATAAATTTATTTATTTGAGTTTGGGGTGAACTATCCCTTCACCCCCTTCCCCCCCTGAATCCGCGCCTGGCTGTGGGTATAGATATACGCTTTCCTTTCTTTATATGGTTGATAAATGGCTACAACTCTGGTGATTTTTCAAATAATGTTCAAAAGTAGATCCTCTCTTAATAAACAATTACAAAGTTAAGCTCTTTAAATTTCCGAGTTTTAAGAAATATTTTTCCCGTGCATTCCTAAAATTTTTTTTCCAAAATAGTTACCCTATTGTTGACTCTTTCTACTGAATTTTTGTAGTTTGTGTCGGGTAAAACTGTTAAAATGTTAAATTTTTTTTTGTGAGTCATGGAAGTAAAAAAAATCTTAAAACAAATTCATAAATAAGTACTAACTGTAACAAAAAGAACAGTTAACTAGTTTTAGGTCATAGTGTGTTTGTTAATATATAATTTTTTATTAAAAAAAAGTTCAAAATTAAAAAAAAATACCTAGAATTGATGTAATTTTTCAAAAATCAGAATTTAAGCGATTTTCTGATTAAATAAAAAATTATTAATTATTAATATGTAATCGTTTTTGGCCTATGTAGGCTTTTTGATTATTAATGAATAAATGAAATGAAATGAAATGAAATGAATTAAATTTTGATTTGTCTTAAAAACAGTATCTTAAAATTGCAACACATAAAAAAAATTGCTTAGTGCTTATTCACACTCTTCAAGTCTTGAGTTTTTAGGATGGAGAGAGAGAGAGAGAGAGAAAGAGAGAAAGAGGAAAGTAAATGGCATTTTTCCCCTTATCTCTCCTAGAAACTCAAGACTTGACTTAGAAATGAGGAATTTCTTGGAAAATCTTGTAATCGAAATCAAAATAATTTTTCAATCAAATATATTTCTTTTAAATGAAGCAATTCTTATAATATGGCAAATACGACATACAAATTGTTTTTATCAGGTGTATAAAGTACAGCATTATGAGGTCGCAAAACAGGTAGCCGCGGTAATATATCTGAAAAAAGCTTTAAGTAAGTCCTTCGGTTTCAGGAAATAAAGTATGCAAAACGATTAAAATCGATATCATCGAGTTCTTTGGCCGATAGTAGGTGGGGTTTCAACTGTGGTTTGCTAAGCAAAAATAAGTGGAATCATAATTTTTTTTCGTAAGTTATCTTACAAAACTGAATTAAATTCATCTAATACTACATTTAGACTAGACAAAAAAAATTCATGTTTTTTTCCTATTTTAAAAGCTTTTATTTAACTTTCAATTTATGTATGTATGTACATATGTATGCATGTTTGTTCGTGTGGAATCTTGCAACTCAATATTGAAGCAGATATCCTTAACCGATTGATGAGCTGAAATGTTGTATACATTCTAAATCCAACATGGCGGTCAACCTAAGATGGCGGACTAGCTAATTTAAATATACTCCTACAATATGGGTATCAAATTAAAGAACTTGCTGAGAATAAGTCGAAAAATAAAGTGACGTCGCTCCAAATTACTGAATATACAAACGCGTGTTTTAAAAAAATAAGATACTGAACATAAATTCCGTTGCTTCAATCCGTCTGAAATTAAACTTTAATACAAATCAAGGGCTTGCTAAGAATACTCAGAAAAAAAGTGACGTCTTTCTAATTTCAATATGGCGGAACAAGTTTTTAATGCTTGCCTACAATATGGGTATCAAATGAAAGGACCTACTAAGAATACGAATACGAGTTTTAAATAAATTAAAAGTAAAAACCCTTTTTAAAAAACCAGATTTAATTTAAATGTGCTAAAAAGTGAAAAATAAATTAAAAGTAAAAAACCATTTTTAAAAAACAAGCTTTTATTTAAATGCGCTACAGAGAAAAAAATAAACTTTTACTATCAACTTATAACGTCATTACACAATTTATATGATATGAAAGCTTGCCCCAATTTTACAATTTTCAAACTTGTAAATAAAACTGACGATCACTGACGCCTAACATTTATCGCATTGTGTTATCATCAGTGTTGCCACTTTGCGGGTAATTTCTTCAATTGGGTGTAATTTTTGCTATCGTGGGTAGAGCTTTTGTTTTAAAGCAAATAATAAAGGGATTTGATTTCAGTGATAAAATTAAAACTTTTTAGATATTGTTGATACAAACAATTTACAGTCTTCTCAACGAAGGTCATAGTGGATGGTGCCAGATGGACTATTTGATCTCGATTAATATGAGCCTTTATAGTGATTTAGAATTCCGAAGTTTATTGGAACATGGTATTCATATTAATAATAACCTAGAGGAATAAATGTTTCTAAGTTGGCATTACAAACAAAGCGCTGCCTGGCTAATACGGTGTGTAATAACGCCATGAATTTAGTTAAATTTGTTCATCATTTAAAAGTTTTTAAAAACTTTGTTTTAGACTATATACATCAGATCACTTGAGTATGCTAAGGCGATTTTTATTTGACGAGCTTCTTACTATTGTGTCTTACAGACACCTCTCTTGTGAGTTCAAATCACAGTCGTGAATGTTAACCGATATGCAAGTCAGAAAATATATCCATAAAATGTTTTTAATATTTGGGTAATTCACAAGGTAGTCATAAAATTGTAAAGTAATGTGTCTTAAAATAATTATAAGAAATATATATATGTAACTGATGTGGGCAACCACTTATAAATTAGATTTCTACAGTACAGTTATGACGAATCAATGGATACAGCATTACAATTTGTGTTTGGTTTGAAACACAACAATATTTTTTTTAAACAATTGTAAAATATTATTTAGGACATTATGACGATATGACTTAATAGCACGCCTTGTCTTTCTCCAAGTTAAAACAAAATATTTTAAGATTTTATATCAATTGGATATTAAAAACAGTATGTATGTATTTCGAAAAAATTTACAAACAATATTCGAAAATCCAGATTAAATTGGGACGTGAAAATGTATTCATTATTTCTATTAGTCTCTAAACAGACGTTATGAACCGCTTTCATCTGTTGAACATAAATAACTTTATTTGATATAATTAAAAAAAAAATTATTTAAAATATTTAACTTATAACTATTTGTTCTAAACTTTGCAAAGACGTTATGAACCGCTTTCATCTGTTGAACATAAATAACTTTATTTGAAATTATTAAAAAAAAAAATTCTTTAAAATATTTAACTATTTGTTCTAAACTTTGCAAAGACTTTAACGAATACTTTCGAATAGTAAAACAGATTATTTAGGTTGCGTCAATATTTTTATTTATTGTTCTAATTTCAAATAATTAAATGACAATATGAAAAGCAAATAATTACAGTATCGTACACATGTAGTCATATATATATTATTTTTGTTTTGGTTTAGTGAAGCAAATATTAAATAACCATGACATGATAATGAAACCTTTACAAAAAAAAGTTCATACAAAAATTTATTTACGACTAGAATACTTTAATAGTTTTAATTACACTTCATACAACGAATAAAAATTGTCATTCATAATTATTACAACCCAATCCATCCAATTTTATTACTCAAATTTGGTTTTAACTCAAATTTCGTACATATATTTTTTTTTTTTTTTTTTGCTAATTAAGACCATTTGCTAAAAGCTAACAAAAAATAATTGCTCCAGTTTTCCGTCTCATTAATGAACACACAAATGTATTTTAGTATAATTATTCCATTAAGGTGAATTGCCAGATTGAGCAAGTCTTATTTATAAATTTGAAACGAAAAATAATCAAAACAAGTGAAAGCTTTTAATAAATATTTTCTTTGCAGTGAATAATAATTTCCTTAAAATCCGTGTTGAGAAGAAAAATTGCAAAAAAAAATAGTACAAAATGTTTTTTATGAATGTTGTTAATTTTGACAGACAAATTGGCCTTAAAGTTAGTGAGAAGTAGACAATATAATTACCAATTCAATTAAATATTAACCCACTGTAGGCAAAGTATGTAATACCAACATAGAGCGCAAAAAAGTTGTTCAATTCTTAATTATCGCTATCAAAATGATAAAGAAACGATGTCAAATTTTCTTCCACATTTGTTGTCATATTTCAAACGAAACGTAACCAAATCAAAAACAATATAATTTTGTTTGTTGTGCTTAATTTCCTATTTTTATTCTTGATAAAAATAATGAAATTAATTGTTGGATGATAAGCTGTTTCTATGCGCATTTCACTGGTTGCTTAGGCCAGATCATCTGGAAACGTTTTCCCAATGCTCAAACAAAACACCAACAATAAAACAGTGAGTTTATCTTTTCTCCACTATAATTGGAAAACACAATTCGTTGTCGAATCAAAAGTGAAATGTTGTAAAATATACATCGCTCGGCTGTCAAATCTAGAATAATACATTGTCAAATTAAAAACATTTGTTTTCGCCTTGTTTCTTAGTTTTTAGTGTTGTTTGTTACAGCGATTAAATAATAAAAAATTGAAAAGCACAAAATAAATAAATAAAAAATAAGACAAGGCGTTTTTTAAACTTTGTTATAAAATGGAGCGCAAACAATTGTTTGCTACAACAGCTGTAACTAATAATTAATGGTTTAAATTTTAGCTTTTTCCAACTGTTTTTCTCTATAGACTTAAAAAATATGTATATAAAAGAAGTAAAAGGAATATAAGTAAAGCTTGATTCAACTGCGGGAAATCTTTATTTGAAAATTTATTAGACTTTATCTAGTCAGTTTCAATTTTAGTAGTTAAAACCAGTTTAAGTACCTTTCGAAATATGAGTATTTTTAATACATGTTATAATACTTGGACGATTTACCACTAGAGATATTTCATCCGTTACCCTTAAAATTGTGACCTGTTGTAAAATTCCAAGATGATCTGCTGACGACCGTTTCTCAGTATGTTAAATGAAACCCTTGTGCGCATGCGTGGTAAGAGAAAAAAATTTAATTAGACGCGGTTACGTACGAAGAGTTCAAAAATTGTGACGACCACGCCGGCTCAATAAAATTTATTTGTTATTACGCGCTCTCATTCACGAATCAAATGCACACTCAGGAAGCATAAGTGAGTTTTATTTCATTTATATAATATTTGGAAAGGGTGCATCCGCTCTCCCCCAAACTCGAACTTCGGCGATCGACTATCGATATGGATGAGGCGCGAACCAAGTCTCTACTTTCGATATTGTCACAGAACACTGTCTTGTAGGTAGGTATGCAGTGCGCCTGTGATCGTGGCACTATGATTACTGCCGCAGCTTCGAAGACCAAATGAGAAGGAGGATGTATGTAGAGGCCAATTGAAAAGTTTTGGGTGCCCCGGTGTGCTAGCTGGTAGTGAGCTAGTCTATTAGTACCGGGGTTGCGGGTTCGATTCCCGCCAGAAACTCTGGTCTCCTGCAGACAAGCAAAAAGCTTCGCGGCATTTAGTGTAGGAATAAATAAACTTATCGCCGAAGTTTAATTTACATAAGTCGAATGTATAAGTCGGCGTATTGTACGCATCGCCATCCTGTTGAAACTACCTGTCTGGCCCACAATGTCAACAAAAACATTTCTTTCGTATATTTATATTGAAAACAATAACAAAAAACTAAAATTTGTTTTTAAAAATGTTCATGTCGACGTTGTGGGCCAGTCAGTACATCACCCCGAATAAGAGTTACCCATTTATCCAAAAAAATATTGATCATGGTGCCGTAACGATTTCCATTAACCCTGGATGGTAACTGTTCGTCGAATCCGCAAAGCTTATTTACACTTTATCGTAAAACTTTTTTTGTATATTCAAATTACTCTCTTTGACGAAAGCTGATGACGGAAACTTTAAAAAACAATTAATTTGAAAACACAAAAAATAGTTTCAAATTTTGAGACAGATGAAAAACTGTTATTTTTAGTACTTTATTTTATTTTACCATAAAATGGTTAACTGAAATATTTTTTGTTGATTTTTTACTTTAAAAATCGTTCTGCCAGAATTTTTTTGAAATAGTTCGGCGATTTGACTCTTCATTTTACTTAATGTAATAAAAGGAAGAGTAACCCTTCAGGGTTAAGCATAATGCGAGCCACAGTTTAATTTTTTAAAGAAATAAAGTCCGATGAAACCAACACTCCATATGCGGTAATTTTGTTATTAACAAAGCCGTTAAGTCAAAGATGAGCGTCATCGCTCAAAACAGTTTTGCATCGATGACTGTTTTTTAAAGTAAATTTGTATACTTACACAAGGGGTGCACCCCTGACTTATATAAATTTGTCCATTTATTATATTTTTTATTTTTATTTTGAAGATTTTTTTTGATCATCTGATCTTATTAAAAAATATTTGAGAAATCGATTTATTTTTTAGATATATCCGGGGTCTTTGGAAAATGTGTATAAACTTCTTTTTGCTTATTGTTTTTACTAATCTTATTGGACTGATCGTTGTGATAAAAAGGTCTGAAGTTTTGGATACGGTTTATTATTTAACAAGGATCCAAAATAAAAATTTTTCTGGATCGAAGATAAATATTGTTGAATTTACAAACAGAATAACAAACATTTAAACACAAAGCCAAACTTTAAAATAACGATCTGAAGAGTTTCATAAATTTCTCCCATAAAGTCACACAAAAAATGGGTTAAATCTATTATAGCAAAAACAACAACAACAAAATACTAAACAATCTTCTCCAGTTACTCGTACTGATTAGCTATTTCGAGCTTAAAAGAAATGAAAGAAAGTGTCTATGTCACGTTTCAATTTATGGCCAACTCACAACCATCATTCAACAAAACAGAGGCATGCAACAACCAGCAACTGCTGGTTGTCACTGTTGTTTATGGTCAATAAACAATATAAACCTTTTAAAAAAATTTAAAAAAACAACAACTACAACTGAAAATGCATGTATTTTTAATTATTAGCTGTGTTCCACTATTTTTTTTTTTTTTTAATTAATTAAACTTATTAAAAACGGCGTAATTCTATTTTTTATACGTTAGAAATCTATGAATCGTAAAGGAATTTTTAAAAAACTTCTCAACAGAATTATTAAATATTACAGGTGTTCGATTTGTATATATTTTTTAAATTTTCAATAATCACATACACATTAATATTTTTAATGAGTAATTTAAAAATACTTTCGAGTATTTGGGTTTAATCACCAACCCATTAGTTTTCCCATCAATAAAATTGTTTTATAGTTTTTTTTTTATAATTAAAGTTTTATGCATAAATTCTACATAAAATTATTATTAAAAAAAATTATGTTTGATTTGTAATGTTTATATTTTCATACCGCACCCTGTTTTATTGTATAATCAAATAAAAGACAAAAAAGTCGGTTAATTTTATGTGACAGTTTTATAGAAAATATTTCATTGTCTAGATATTCCTTTTACAAAGCTACGAGTACTTATGCAAATCCTATAGACTTTATATGCATGATTAATACAGTAAAGGACAAAACTACATACGTTCAATAAAAAAATGGTAGCTCTATAAAAAAAAGTAATTATAATTATTGTCCGCAAAGAAATATTGTTTCGGTTTGACGTTGCAATAGTGGGTTCCTAGTCGGGAAAAATATTTACAGTGCGCTCGCAATAATATTTACACCCTATTATAGGAACCAGGGACCGAAAATAGCAGTTATTTTGAAATTTTAAAACAAAAAAAACATATGGAAGTAAATGCTGGCCAACAGATTCAAGTATACCATATTGAAAACATTATGATTTTAAAGTTTTGATTTTTTTTTTTTTTTTTTTTTTTTTTTTTTTTTTTTTTCGATCAAAAATTACACTTATTTTATTATTTATATTTATTTTTGCTCGAAAAAATAAATATCAAAAAATAATTGTTATTTTTGTTCAAAACAATAAAAATCAAAAAATAACTGTTATTTTTATCGAAAAAATAAAATTACAAAAATTAATTGTTATTATTGTTCAAAAAAATCAAAAAGTAACTGTTATTTTTGTTCAAAAAAAATAAAAATAAAAAAATAACTGTTCTCATCAGACTTTTATCAAAAAAGGAATAAATGAATCGTTTATTTCAGAAACCCTTCAACTGATATTTTTTCAAATATTTTATTATTATAGATTATGAATGGCTTACTTTAGTCACATCGTCTTATGCAGGAAAGCGTCAACTGTTTGGTCTTTTAAAGGATTGTATATTGTTTTGCAATTTCCGTTTAGTGCAGAAAACGTTTATTAATTTAAAAATTTGGATGATTTTTTCCGATGATTTATTAAAAAAAGCGCGCTTGACGGGTATCTAAAATAAACGATTCAAATGTTACGGGCCCTGATAGGAACACTTGTTTTTTCTTCCATTGCCAACCCTAAAATATGAACTTAGTGCAAAAGCTTTAAAATATGAACATCTTATTTTTGTAAGTTTTTAACGGAATTTATCTACCTGCACAGTGTTCAATTTTAAATCAACACGATAATAATCAACTGCATATTAATTTAGGGAGTTCCCTAGGTGTTTGCTTTTAAATTGTCTTCGGCTCTCAATCAAAATTTCTAACATACATACGCGAAAAGTTCTTTAATATTCATACAAAATTTTAGGTTTTCAACTTTTAAAGAAATTTTAGAACATTTAGGAAAAGGCGCAAGTGTTGAACAAACCTACAATATGGGGAACAAAAAAAAAGAAAAAAATAATAATAAGAAAAACGCTTTTATTAAATGTGTTAAAAATACGTTTATTTGACCTGCGGATTTGCGGCCCTCCGATTACCCAACAATGGAAAATGCATTATACCGATAGTTATTGAATATAACAGACACAAAGATCCCTGTTAGCGGACTTATGTTAATAGGAAAGGCCAAAGACCTTCACAATTAAATTAAAGAAAATTGTTTTGAATTCAATGACAGTGATGGATGACTGCAAAACTACAAAATAGACAAGGCGTTTGCTTGCTTCAACAAAAAAAAATCAGATTCTTTCGCATTATAACTCAAATAATTTTTCTTTTTCATAAATAAATATTTTGGGAAAAACGTTTTTAAAGGGAAATTAGATTCCATTCGGAAATATGAACAATCTTGCAAAAAGTAAACCGTTTTGGTTTTAATTAGTTTATTTTATCGCGGGTGCACTGTAATACCTAAAAGTTTGAAAAAATATTTAGGCCCTAATCGTGTTAAACGCTACGCAACGCCAAAGAATAACATTGAAAGCACAAACAATGTCAAAAATATCAAAAATTATTTTCGGGAATGAAATATTTATTATTAATTAGTTCATTTATTAATGATGTTCTAATAATCCTAATTTTTGAATGAAAACACTGAAATTTATTGTTGTGGGAAAGCTAGTTTCTATGCGCATTTCGCTGGTTGCTTAGGCCAGCTCGTCAGGAAACTTTTTCCAAATACTTTAGAAAAGCTAAAAATGTTATACAAGTAAGACCATAAAGTGAATAAGAATTTTAAAACACTCAGGTCTTGCATGTAACAATATCAAAGCTTCAACAAACCACAACAATAAACCGTCAATTTTTCTTTCTTAAATTCCCCTACAATTGGCTGGGTTTTTTCCAACACGAATTGTAGTTGTAAGAGGATAGAAAGAAAAAAACAAAATTAAAAAAAAATATTTTGTTATTTTGTTGTTGCTTTCTACAGAAATTCATGTACCGTTATAAAATTTTCAACGCCACAAGCAATGGAGTGTTTGAAATATAAAAACACAATAGCGGAGTTCAGTGATAAGTGCAAATGGTCTTGCGAAAGAGCAAATGCAAAATATCATAGCTTTTTTGTAAAATCCAACAACAAAATACACAGAGTTTCCGTTAATTTTCATAAAAAAGCTACGAAATTTTGCATTTACTCTTTCGCAAGACGATTTGCACCAAACACTGAACTCCGCTAATGTGAATTTCTGTAGGAAGCAACAACAAAATTACAAAATATTTCTGACATTGTTTGTGCTTTAAATGTTATTCTTTGGCGTTGCGTAGCGTTTTACATGATTAGGGCCTAAATTTCCAACTTCTTTAATAAACAATTTTAGGTTTTTTGGCTGACAAGCCCTCAATTTTCCGATTTCAAGTTAATACTTTAAAATATAAAAACGAATTGTCTTTATTGGAAATTGTACAAATTTATATCGAAAATCGAGTTCACAATGTACTTTAATAACTAAATAAAGTCTTTTAAAAAATGTATATGTCATAAAATTATTCTTAAAATAATGAAAAAAAATCTAGAGGACAAATTCTTAAATTGTTAAATTATTGCAACAATTTTATCAGCCACTGTATTCATAAATGGGTTACAATAGTTTCGTATACAATGTATTTAATTTATTTTATTACGCTTAAGATTGAAATTTTAAACTTATTTATCATCAATTATATAGTATTAAAGGGGGTTTCGAAATTATTAATAATTCGAAAGGTGTTGACGTTAAAGAATATTTAAGACTAAAATTATTAAAGTAAATGATCTGTAAATTTCCATAATTTAAAATAATTCCAGTTGTGTGATTAATCGCCTATGTGCTAGAAATCGCAAATCGCAAGAAAGTTGTGATTACGATTTGAAATCGCAAAGAAGGTGCGCTGGAGTTCGTAATCGCCTTTAATTTGGCGATTTTAAATCACAAGCCTGCAGTAATGTGATCCACATGTGAACTTGTAAATTTCCTTTAAAATTTATTTTCAACATCAATATATATCATATAAAAAGGAAATTTAATGTGTTTCTTTTCCATTTATTTTAAAAACTCATAATCTTTTGAGAAAATTTTCATAGAAAATATAAAATTAAAAAACAACATTGTTTTAATACTGATCGTTGTTAAACAATTTCTTTTAAATTTGCGTTTTGATTGTGAGCAGCTGTTTCTATTTAACTTCGAAAAAAATATGGTGCCAGACATTCAGACGTACTTACCATTGTTCAGGAATATCTCTTGGGTTGTAATAATCCCTTAGAAGACGTTTTCTGATACGTTCTTTTTTAAAATACAGTTTTTTTTAATGAAATAACACGTAATATAAAAGCTGCCGGCATTTTTCATGCAAATAATTATTTTTTTTGTTTAAATTTGACAGCTAAAACATATGTTTTATTTTTCGACCACTGCTTCGAAAAAAAAACAAAAGGCGTGAACTCTAGCACATGCTTAAATAAAATTGACGATTTTCAGATCGCATGTGATTTTCAAATCATGCGATTTTCAGCACATGGCCGAATGTGTTCTCATTTCCTTTCTTTCTTATCCTCTAGTTCTCTCTGATTCTCTCTCACACAGAAATTTTGTATAAAGATTAGTTTTAGTTAACTTTTTTGTATTGCAAATATGAAGCCTTAAGGTAGAGATCCACACCACGCGTTTTCGCGTCAACGGATTGCATTCTGTTCATACCTTATTTGAGTTTTATGCTTGTGCTTGAGTTGCATGCAACGCGGCATCACTGCAAATAAAATTAAAATTTCAATTGTCAAAATCAGCAGATTTTTTTCGAGCTCCGCTTATGACTCTTACAAAAGTGTGAAGAGGACCAAATAGTAACACTCTACGCGTCAAGACATTCCACGCTGTTTTGCATGTAACATGTAAGTAGTATGTTCACATTATGTGTATTTGTCATGTGGGTTAACACTTTTTGACATGTTAAAATTGTACATATCTTTTAAACACCTCCAAACAATACCATGTGTTATTTCTCTGTGTTTGATTTAGAACGAGTTCTATTTTCAAGTGACAAAGCATTTGACATCAGGTGATTCGTATTAACAAAATTGTTTGTGGCGGCAAAAATTAATTAAAATTTTATCAAATATGAATAATAATAATAAATAAATAATAAAAAAAATTAAAAAAATACACAAATAATTATTAATTTTTGCATATATAACCACTCAGCTGTTTTAAGATTGTTTTTGTTAATAGGTTATGTCAACTGTACTTTACATACCAACATTTGAACATGAAAATTATAATGTGTGTGAAGTTAAATTTTAAAATTTATAACCCTAGACACATTCTGTTATGTTAACAGAATAATGTTAACCACTTAACAGAACTTATGTTAACTCTTTTATGAGGGATAAATCCAGATTTTCTGGAAAATGAGTCAACGTGGGCGAACAAAAATTATTAGGAATTGTGGACAATAAGTTTCTCCATCGTTTGCTATAATTAGGATTTTTAACAGAGTGAGTTGAAGCCACAGTTTACCCTTTAGAGTTCTCTGGGGGATGAGTCCAGATTTCTGGGTAAATTGAGAGAATTCTAAAGGGTAAATTGTGAATAAGTCGCTTCAACTCACTCTGTTAAAAATACTGGTGATGGCAAACGATGGAGAAACTTATTGTCCACAATTCCTAATAGTTTTTGTTCGCCCACGTTGACTCCTTTTCCAGAAATCTAGATTTATCCCTCATAAAAGCGTTAACATAAGATCTGTTAAGTGGTTAACATTATTCTGTTAACATAACAGAATGTGTCTAGGGTTATAAATTTTAAAATTTAACTTCACACACATAAAATTATAAACCTTATGTATTACTAAAATTTTGGCATACACATGAAATTACATGTGTGTTAAAAAATGACATTCCACATGACAAATACACATAATGTGAACAAAGCTTTATTTGACAGGTTCGTAAGATGCAACAAAGCGTATACCCCGTGGTGTGGACCTCAACTATTAAGTAAAGCGTTTAGTAGAGGCAACTCCGTATGCTGAAGTTACTGTCCCTATAAAATCTTTGCAAGTAAATTTTCTTATTTCTAAATGTTTATAGAGCTGGCTTTTATATTTTATCATAAGGTTTCAAAGTTGCCAGATAATGAAAAAGCTGCAAAATTGTTATGTCCCTTTTAAAAAAGTTTTTATAAAAAAAAAAAATTAATAATAATTTTTAAAAGTAGAATCTGGGAATTTTTTAGTTCTCATATGTTGAGTAACATTTTTATTATAAATTTAATATTAATTCGAATGTGTATTCTAAGTCAAATTACAATTTATTAAGCTTTCATACTTTAACAGTCTTATTCCTTTCCTTCAATATTTTCCAGAAATATTTTCTATCAAGAAAATAAGGAATAAGACTATTAAAGTATGAAAGCTTTATAAATTGTAATTAGACTTAACCTCAATTCATAAAAAAATATTTTAGGTTTATAGCAGGTTTATTAAACAAATTTTCATAGAAAATTCGTTTCATAAACCTTTTATTAATCAAAAATATTTCTTATGAATATGGGGGTTAGAATCCACATTCAAATTAATATGAAAATTTATAATAATTATTAGTATTGTGGTTATTTTATTGAACTGTTAATGGTTTTTAATCCAAATTTAGATATTTTAATTAGGCTTAAGTTCATTGAATTTAATTTGCATTAAATTATTTTTATGAAGAAAGGAATTTTTACAACATGGAAGATTAATTAAAATTGTTATTGATAATTTTCATTCTTGACTGACCTTAATTTAATGCAAATTAAATTCAATGAACTTAAGCCTAATTAAAATATCTAAATTTGGATTAAAAATTTATAATAATTTTTATATTTTTTTAATATTTATTATGCAAAATGTTTGTTTAATAAACCTAACTGACTTAACGACTTTTGCTACTAGTGTGGTTAACAAACAAATAATTTAATTATTTTATTGTTATTTCGATGGGTGGTTTACACAAAATATTAAGTCTTAAAACTTTCTTTAAAAAAAAGGAAAATTCAATTATCGCAATTAACATAAACTTATGCATATTTTTTTAAATTTAAAAAGAGAAAGTAATTTTCGAAGTTAATATTTATTATTAGTTTAACTTCCATTAGTAATTTTAAAGTTTTTTAGATTTTTCGAACTCCCAACATTTGAATCATATTACCGATCTTTCATGATTTAATTGAATTTTAAGTAAAATTAAAATTTTTATTAAAGATTTGTATTTTTCGAATAAATTCTATGAGGTAAATATCAATTTTTTAAAGCTTTTTTGTAATAGTTCTGTTCCTTCAATATTTCAAATACTTTTTTGGTTTAGCCAACCTTTGCTTAACATTGAACCAAAGCTGTAAACTTATTCTATAATTAAGCTTAAGCTTATTCTATAATTAAGCTTAAGCTTATTCTATATTTAGACATCTTAGCTACTTTTTAGACAAGTCTTTTATAACTAGAGTTTGTTCCCGGGATTTTCCGTCCCGGGAATTCCCGGAATTTTCAATTGTTTTCAATTCCCACTTTTTGAAGAAATTTTTTTTTAAAAACTTTGGTAAATCTATTTCGGACTAGTGTCTTTAGTTGTTTTATCCAACTTAATTTCACCACAATATTTAAATTTGCTACAGTTTAAGGCTTATTAAGCTAATTTTTTAGAATGGGCTTTATATAGAACCTATGATAAATTATAGACCTATCTTCACGAAATTTTATTTCTTGTCCTAGCGAACTGAAGTGTAAATTTTAAAACAATATTATAATGTTTTGCGGTTAAGGACGTAGTAAAATGTTTTCCTAGATTGTGTTCTATATGCGGCTTGAGTCTTATGAAAGTAGAAATTTGGTGCGCTATAAAACGAATTTGTTGAAATTTAGTGACAAAAAGTGCATTTTGCCACAGATTTATGTTAGTTTTTGTTGAGTTTTTAGGGGGCTAGTTCCACATTTGGGTGCATAACGCTTTTCCTACTAAAGCGATTCTGCAGGAATTCAATCCTAAACCGCCTAGAAGATCTAGAAACAATTTTACATCCAAATGGATAAATCGGCTTAGAATTAATAAAGAACTAATAATACAAATACTTTATGGTACCTTAAATAAATATTAAAAAAAGATTCACATGGAATGACAAACTTAGTATACCTTTATACACCACTTCTGATTAAGAGTTATAAAACTGTATAAAAATATGTTATTAAATATACTTTTGCTGGGCTTAATGTGTTAGTTAACTAATGTAAACGTTAACTTTTTTTGCATAAGGGGAAAAGAACTTTAACAAATCGAAATTGAAAGTTTAAGTTTTTAACGATTTTTATTTTTAAAATCGAAATTTTTTTAGAATTTTAATAAAAATTGTTAATTACTGAATTTTAATTTATAAACTTACAACTTTAATAATGCATATCGTACACTAAATTATAAACATTCACAGCTCAAAATCGTTTATTTTCCATCAACCAGTTAACAAATCAAATCTATAACGACCACAAAAAATTTCGTTTACGTCACCGTCATCTTTAACATTTGGGCATTTCCACGTCAACGTATGTGACATTAGTACGCCTTCAAAGAGATAGAGATTTTGTAAAAATAGTAGTAACTGGAAAACATTTTTTTTCTTTATGTTTCATTTAGAGGGCACTATATAATATAAAAATTTATCACTTCGGAAGCTTTTTGTCCTAAATATCGAGCAAAATAAGTGCATACCAAAAAACGGAAATGATTTTGGGCTGAATGTAAAAAATGAGGTTTGTGGGAGGTGTTTTTCTTTTTTTTTTAATTTTTTACATTTAACCACAAAGTTTTCCTTTATAATCAGTAATTTTATGGTTTGATAATGAACAAAGTGTAATATCGTTCGTGACATACCGTACGTGACAGATTTTTCTCTTATAGTATTTACAAGGTATGAAATATATTTTTTGTAAATATATGTATACAAAAACTTAAAACAAACAAGTAAGAAAGTATAGTCGGGCAACGCCGACCATATGATACCCTACACCATAATATTTCAAAACCCATGGCCAATCATGGTCGTCAGAACAGAGTTATGCTTAGAGGTTAAGAATAATATAAAAGTTATTTGTGCTGAATATTATTTAGATATCGTCATCTATATGAGATTTGTTTACCTCTAACCGATTTTAGGAATGGGGTTTATATGGGACCTTTAGTTAATTTTGGACCTACCAGCACAACGTTTTGTCATGACATTGTAAATATCGTAAAAGTTATTGTCGCCAATTTGTAAGTCAATGGCAACATTTATAAGGAAGTTATGGCATTAACAGCTACTTTCGGCAGTAGTATTTGTATGGGTGCTATGGTCAAACATGGACCGATTCAAATAATATTTGGTTAGATGATTAAGATTGCAATAGAATAAGTTTGACAGAATTTTAACTAAATTTCAACATAATAAGATTATACATTTATTTGCATTTATAGTACAAAGAATATCGTACGTGACGACCTTTCAAACCTTAAAACCTTTTTATTATTCCAGTTTAAAAAATAATTCCGATCAATATTTTTTCTAACCAATATCTTGCTTTGAACTTTAATTTTAAAACACTTACGACTGATCAAATACAAATGATAAAGACATATAATGTTTTTGCGCCACATACGTGACATACGAATACAAAGAAAAAAATGTTTTATCAATCAAGAATGAAAAATTATCAATAAAATTTTATTTAATTTCATGTTGTAAAATTCCTGTCTTCATAAAAATAATTTAATGAAAATTAAATTCAATGAACTTAAGCCTAATTAAAATATCTAAATTTGGATTAAAAACCATTAACAGTTCAATAAAATAACCACAATACTAATTATTATTAAAAAAAACGGTTAAAAAAGTATTTAAATTATATTAATATGATAATTGAATAATTATTTTTTTAGTTGAAAGAAAATTAAAAATAGAATTTTGATTTAATTAATATGTAAGTTGTTTTGAAATAAATTTTTAATTAAAATATTAATTAAATATCAAAAAATATTAATTGACTTTTTCGTTTAAAATAAAATAATTTAAATTTGTAGAATTGTTGTTGGGAATTGTCGATATTTATTTAAATAAATTAACACATTGTTTGAAATGGCAAAGGTTTTTGATCATTTTGTTAATTAAAATTAAAATTATGATTTGCTGAAAAAAAAAATATTCGAAATTTTACAATTTTTAGTAATCAATATAATCATTTTGGTAATAAATGCAAAATCAACAACTTGTTTGCTTGATATTATGAATTTGGTATACATTTTGTGATTAGAGAAAATTTTTTATATTTTCTGTGCAGCATCCAAAACAAACCAAAAAAATATACCTTAATCGAACTATATATTTGGTCTTGCCTTATGGATCTGGTTCATTGTTGTTGTTTTTAAAGTATAATTCCAATGTTACCAGTATCTGTATTTTATTGGCAGAAAAGTGAAAATTGTTGATTGCAGTATTTACTTAAACTGTATCAAAGAATAAGTCAGTTTAAACTTTTAGTTTTGCTTTTTAAAAATTGTAATAAGCTATAAGTACCTCTGCATAGTAAAGTTTAAGTGTTTTTTTTTTCTTTTGTACCATATTTGAAAAAAAGTTTCAAGGGTTTTTATTTTGGGAGTCGTGATTGACATTCTGATGGATATGCCCATTTGTGGAACTCAACTTGATTAAAAAATTGCAACAATGTTTTCGAAGTTAGTTGTTTGCCTCTCCTGAACATTTTTGAATTTTTAATTGCGATAGGAAAATATATAGTTTTTGAAGATTCGAACATAATTTCGAATTTTCGAATACAATTCTAAACGCTTTATTTGGAAATATTACATTCAAGACTTAAAAAAACTTAATTTAATTTTATTAAAAATTTTAAACTATTACTGTTGAAGTCAAATACTCGCGTATCCAAACAGATACTGGTTACTTCTCCGATTCTTCATTCGGGTAAAAGAAACTTATTTTGCTGAAATGTAATGTTTTTTTAAATAATATTATTATAAAGTAATATTATTATAAACCAATTCATGATTATATACATTAAATTTTGCATAATGGTTACATTCGAGATTAATTAATATGAAAATTCTCTTTTAATAACACTTTTTAGAATTTACATATTAATAAAAACTTCTCAACTCGAATATCTTTTAAATTCCACTGAATGATTACATTTGGTTCAATTTGTGATTTTACCAGTTATTATGGTTTTAATACACCCAAATCAATGAAGTAACCATTCTTAGCAAATGTGTTTTTAAAGTAAAGTTCAACTTCGAATAGTGGTTACATGTTTGGGAATCAATAATTTATACACTTGATTGGCAGTTATTCCAATAACTTTCTGTAACCGTAATTTCAATAAGCATTTGTTTGTAACAATGAGTAACCATTAGGGTATTCATTTGATAGGGCTTTTGTTTTAATCGGTTAATCGCTCGATTAATTAACCGAGGTTTTGGTTTAATCGGTAAATAATCGGTTAATTTTGTTATTATATAAATTAAGTAATTTCAATATATTAAAATGCATAAATTATTTATTATTTAGAGTTAAGTAGTAAAAAAACACTATATAACAAATCTTGAACTAAAACGAGCAAACGAAAAATGAATTAACAAATACATGTAATACATGTTTTTAACATATTATTTTATTAATTAAAAAATAAAAAAACGATTTTATTAGTTATTCATTTATCGTAGATGTTGGAGAAAGAGAAAGCTACCCATAATACAGAATATCTAATTTCTCAGTCCTTTTCCTTGATTTCTCTAAACATATAACATCTTCCATTATACCATAAGAGTCCTGTGAAAATGTTCTAATTGCTCCGGTTAATTCTGTTCAAAGGTTGATATGAGAAGAAATGAGAAAAATCAACCCAGCGGGAATACTCAGAAGACATTCTAACTTCAGGCCTTATTGAAGGCCTGCTTCAATACCATTCTGATCTAATTGCCTTATAGAGAAGCATCGGCTCTTCCGTACAAAAGATAAGATAAAAAAGCCAAAGAATTCAGATCCCGTTATAAAATCACCATTTTCTGGAAAGCCTTCAAAGTGCCATTAATTTGAATGCCTTTCAGAAGCTCTGTCGAAAGAAGAGAGAGCGGAAGGCCTTTTCCGCAATGCCAACGTGTGTAAAAAAGATATGAGTATGGAATGGAGCCAGCAGGCCTTGTACATCCAAAAGAAGGAGTACAGAGGCCTTCTAGAAGGCATTTACCAAATTTCATTAAAAATTATTGTATTTATTAAAGACGAAGGTATTTCTATTATTTCAATAAACTGGTTACTTTCACAATGAATTAAAAGGCCAGTTACTTCTTAAAACATATAACCGAATAATTTAGCAGACGTGCATTTATATAACTACTCATTTTTTATCATAATTAGAAACTCGATTTATTAAAAAAAAAAACTATTTATATATATTTATATTTAAAATATTAAATTTTAATTGAATTATTTCACAGGAATAAAAATTCAATAATTTTAAAACTTTTTATAGGTCAGACAATAACAGCAAAGTACCCGTACCCCAGCAACCACTTATGTACATTTTCAATTCAATTAACCGCTACAACTCTTTTTCCCAACTACAAATTCAATTTTCGTTGACCACAAAAACAACAACAAAAGTTTATTTAAGTTTTTGACCTACAATATATATTAATTACAACAACAACTCAAAAAAATAACAACAATATTTCATAATCATTAATTAAATAAACAAAATGTTCAAAAAAAAAAATAGACATGTCAGGGATGGAAAATAAATATTTTAAAATAGTACATGTATCCTAAAAAAAAAGAGTACTTTTTCGGGAAAAAAAATCTTTTTTTATCCTAACTTACAGTGCCAGGGTCCAGAATTTGAGTTTTGCCACAATCATTTATTTTTTTGTTTTTATTTGATTTCGAAATCACTCTTTCGATTACTGTCCGAAATATTTTAATTAGTCTAGGTTAACATTATGAAATTTTTCTTTAAGAAATTTTGATTTAATTGATTAGAGGGAAATAGAACATGGTATACTTCTCTCCCTTTTCACCAATAAACTTAGACTTTCTGAAAGAAAACTTTCGTTTTAAGATGACCGTAGTTTTTCTGAATTTAAGAGTAGTTCTAATAAAGTTAGGCCAAACTCAAAAGGATCAAAAGGAATAATTTTATAAAATTTTAAAAGAGCATAATTTTTGTTGCCCGGGGCTATGCCGTAGGTGGTCCAACCTTCAGCTCCCATTTTAGCATACTTTTTACAGCATTTCGGCCGGTATCTCACAAACGGCAGATGTAATGTTGTTTTCCAGGGCTGGAATTGTGTAACTGGCGTGTCCCAGAACACAAGAGACTTCACGTATCTTGGCGGCCATTGGACTGCTCCAAAGCGTGAGATTTCACCTCTCGATATGTCTATAATATCGCGTACAGTATGACATCAGGCACCGTCTAGTTGAAACCACATGTCAACCAAGTCCGATTCTTCCGCTTTGGACAAAATGAAGTCAGCAATCATCTCTCGTTGCGATTTTCATTGTTCTTAAAGAAGTACGGTCCAAGGATGCCGCCGGCCCACAAACCGTATCAAAGAGTGCATCTTTCAGGGTGCATTGGCAGCTCTTGAACGGCCTCTGTCTGTTATACACACATTTTTAACACAGCATGAATTTTGATAATAAAATTCAATGATTTGCAAGCGTTGTTCGTTTGTTAGTCTAATCATTGTGAAATGGCAGACCTTACTGAGCCTTTTTGGCATTGCCACATGTCACGAACCTTTTTTTACACTGCAAAACCAAATAGCAAAAAAAAACACCGTTTTTTTGTAACTATATTCAAAAAAGCTTTTGTAAAATTTAAAATTTTAACAATATGGAAGTGTTCTCTTACCGAATTCTATTTGATAAGATTTCATAAACGTTGACGTTTTCTACGGGTAAATTAGCAATGGCCGTTAGGGCTCTACACAGTTGGGAATAGGCTTTACATGAGATCTTAAGATTCTATTATAACTATATGTTGTAAATTCAAACGTAAACACTACTACACCTCTCCTATCGATATGTACAATTTCATTAATCGGATCATCCGTTTAGAAATTGCAGTTTAATACTCCATCTTTTCTAATATCCTCCACTGTGCAGGGTAGGGTTTGAAATATACTTTTTTATGGCGATGGGGAACTGCGGTATTTTCTATCAGAACTAAATACAAAAAAAAAATTGTTTGAATTTTCCATGCCTGAGACAGTAACTGCCAGAAAAAAAATCAAACAAAAAAGAAAGCTTTAATTTACAAAATGTGTGTTTGATGTAAAACAAGATGGATGTATTATTTTAAGAAGTCCAAATGGAAGTCATTGAACATAAATTTTCACACAATTAATCAAACTAAAAAATACAACAAACGAAAAAACTAACAACAGCAATAATAAAATAAACGCAATAAAACTAAAATTGCTACTGGAAAAAATAAAATCAATAGATTCAGTTAAACGCCAACGTTGCAAAGACAGCAGCATATGAATGCAAAGCCGTTCGAACAAACATCTATTGTAAACACACACACACACAACAAATGAAACAAAGAGGTAAAAAAGCAAAATTTAAGCCAAACGATTGCAACAGTATGTTACAAAAGTAAGGAAACATACTTGTAGGTAAGTAAGTGGGTATGAGCTCACCAATAATGTTGCACGCGTATTGACAATAAAAACAACAACAACTCAAGTTAAAAAAAAAGCCATGAATCAATGAAGCAAAAGATTGTTTCAGTAAAAGCAAAAACCAACTAAATATATACTTGCAACGCAATTATACGTTCGAAAGACCCATCTATCTAATCTTGCCATGTAACACAGTTAGAAGGGGACTTTCAACCAAAAAAGTATTTGTAAACAATTGCGGAGATTTTATTATTGGTTTTTTATTAAGGGTGTGGTAAAAGTAGCGTGACCAATTTGCTGGCACATGTAAAATTTGACAAAATTGTAAGTCACTTAAATACGCGATTGAAATTTGTAGGAGGTTGCGTCTTAGATTTAAAATTAAAATAAATTGTTTCTATTAGAATAATAATTAAAAAAATAAAAGCCTTTGAAAACTAAATTTATTAGATTTAAGAAGCTCATTTAAATTGCTTGATTAGTTTTAATGCAGCTGAAATCAATTTGAAACCGTATTAGAAATTTTTATAATTTGAAAGCTTTTTTTCTTAAAATTTTCAATATTTTAAGCTTTAAAGCGATTTCTCTTTGGAAGACATCAAAGTTAAAGCCTTCTTTTTAAATTTCTTAATCTTAATTTACACGCTTTTACGTTACTTAATTGTCAAGTCTTGTTAAAGCTTTATAATTTAAAAGCTGTTTTAAAAAAGTTGTTTAAAATATTTTCCTATTGCAAAAAGCATACTAATAAAGCTTTACAATTAAAGAAGCTTAACGGTTATTCTGTTGTTTTTATAATTTGAAAGCTCTTGTTTTTCTTGAAACTTTCAATATTTTAAGCTTTTAGAAGATATCAAAGTTAAAGCGTTAAAGAAATTGCAAACTTTCCTTTCAATTTCTTTTGAACTTAATTTACACGCTTTCACGTTATTTTCAAGTCTTTTTAATTTTTAAAGCTTTATAATTTAAAAGCTGTTTTAAAAAAGTTGTTTGAAATATATTTCTATTACAAAAAGCATACTAATAAAGCTTTACAATAAAAGAAGCTTAACGTTTATTATGTTGTTTTTATAATTTTAAAGCTTTTGTTTTTCTTGAAATTTTCAATATCTTAAGCTATTAAGCGTTTTTTCTTTAGAACAAATCAAAGTTAAAGCGTTTAAAAAATGTCCAGACTACCTTTCTTTTGATCTTAATTTACACGCTTTTAGGTTCTTTAATTGACTAGTTTTTTAAAAGCTTTATAATTTAAAAGCTGTTTTAAAAATGTTGTTTGAAATATTTTTCTATTACAAAATCTTTATAATAAAGCTTTACAATATAAGAAAGGGTACGTTCGTAAATGCATAAAATCTGTGCATCACTGCTGCAGTGATGCAAAATTTTGTTGCTGATGCGTGATCACCAGTTGCAGTTGTGTGATGCTGATGCTTTTTTACTACACAACAAAAGTTTTATAAACGATCATAAAATAATAATAAAAATGTTATCAACAATAGTGATGACAAATTTTATTGAATATATTGAAACAAATTGGGACAGCTTTCTTATAAATAACAAGAAAAAGCATCAAAAAATAAAACGATTTCTTTTATATTAAAAGTTATTGCATCAGAAAATTAACTGGTGCAATACTTGCATAAATTTGCTACAGAGCTGCGGCATGACTGCATAAAAAAATTTTTGACCTATGAGAGTGATGCCAAGTTTCTTACAAGTGATGCTTTTACGAACATTAAACTTTACTGATGAGCAAGTGATGCGCAACAACTGCCGAAAACGCTTTAAATAATGTTTGTTTATCATAAAGAAAAAGTTTTCTAGGTCATTTATGCCGATTTTGTAGTATTTGATAGAAAAAGCATTAAAAAGAAAAGCTTAAAACTTTTTATTTACAAATATTCGATATTTTAAACTTTAGAATTTAAAAGCTTTTGATATTTTTAACCCTTTTCGTTAAAGTCTTTACATAAATTTTAATGAAGTTAGAGTTTTTTAAGAATTAGATCCTAAAACTTGTACACTAAGAGCAAAGCTTTCTTAATGTAGTCCGGAAACTATTCCGGTTACGTGGCAGTATTTCGGCAGGTCCCCAGAATACTTTATTTAATTTGTAAAAACTGTTGAAAAATGTATACGATTTAGATTACGATTTTGTTAATCAAATATGTACGTAAGGGATCTGTGATAGATTAAGCAAACTTCTTAAGGGGTCTGTGAAGAAAACAGCGGTGGGTATTTTTATTTTGCAAACTAGATTTAAGTTATTTAAAAATAATTAAATATTAAAAAAATACTATTTTAAAGAACAGTATTGAAACAGTTTTTTTTATAAATACAATGTAGTGGTATCGTCCTTAACGGACACCTTTCTTAAGCGGCCACATCGTTTGGACGTGCACTATTTTCTGGTTTCGGCAGGGTCCCGTATGAAATTTATTGAGTTCTTTTGAGAGGACATCCCCATTGTACGGACACATTATAGAAAGGTCCCTGCGATACCCGGTCACAAGAAATTTAAGCTTTTATTTAACTTTTTAAGCATTTGACTTATATAATAAAGTTATTAACGCCTATCGTGAATGAAAAGTGAATGGTTTTTCTCTCGAAACTTTGTTTTCGGCCATGCAAATTTTTAGGCAAATTAAAAAAAAAAAATATTGTTCATGATAAATAATAAGCAGAAAACTGCTTAAAAGCTGTTGCAAATTTTAGGCCCTAATCATGTAAAACGCAATGCAACGCCAAAGAAAAAATATTTTGTAATTTTGTTGTTGCTATCTACAGAAATTCACATTGCGTTTTAAGATTTCAAACGCTGCATAACTTGTGGCGTTGATAATTTTAAAACGTTTCATGAATTTCTGTGGAAAGCAACGACAAAATAACAAAATATTTTTGACATTGTTTGTGCTTTCAATGTTATTCTTTGGCGTTGCGCTGCTTTTTACATGATAAGGGCCTTAAACATTTTTAAAAATTTAAGTCCATTTGACAACTTAAGTTGCCTACGGAATTGTTTGCATTTTTTTGAGAGATGGTATTTGAGAGACCAACAAAATAAAGGAAAAATAGTACTTTTAAAACGAAGTACTGGTCGTTAATGGGTTATAACAGTTGGTCACATTAACATCGTCAAAAAAAATATATATATAAGTTATAATAAAAAGAAAAAGCCTTAAAATCTCTTGTAAAAATGATTGGTTTATAATTATTTAACTAAAGGAAATCCTCTTAACAACTGTTACTTACTGTTACGTTTGTTCCAAAGAGGCAACTCCCTTTTTTCATTTGAATTGTTATTGTCGTTGTTGTTGTTTTGGATAAAGATAAAGAAACACTCACGTTAGTTTGGTATTTGACTTTTTCGACTATTGGCAGCAGGTACAACAAATAAATGACCAGTAGTTGCAATTTCATCGACAGTGACAGTAAAAGAGGTGGTGGCAGACAGTTGAAAATTGTGGTAGTACCCTACCAAATGTCTAGATAAATAGATATTTAATACATTTGCGGTACGTCAAGTCTGTTAAAAACCAGAAATAAAACTAAAATGTAATTGACAAGCGTTGCCGGAGAGACTAAATACACAATATATATACAAATTTTTTTTTTTTTTTTTTTTTTTTTTTTTTATATTTTAAATAAGAAATAAAAATGAGAGGATTTTTTATTTTCTTTTTTTTATAAAAGAAAGCAAACTAAAAAATAAAAAACAACATGTTAGAAGCACGCATATTTGGTTTAATTATGGCCAGGGTTGGAAATTAACTCGTTTTCATGATGAAATTTTAGTTCAACACATTTTTCAATCTTGTCTAACAATTTCCATTAATTGCTTAAATAGTCTTAAAAAACGTGAATTTTTTTAGCATTTCTCTCATTTTGGTTTTAGTTTTTATGACCACTGTCATCACTGTGTGTAATAAACACACAAAGTCCGTGTGCAGTAACTAATTGCCTTTGAAACCACAATCTGTCCGTTAGATGCGTGCAATATTTAGTGGTAATTGATTTTTTATTATCTTTATCTTTATCTATTTTTTTTTTTATTAAATGTCCATGTTTTTTTTTTTCTAATTAAGTGTTATTTACTGTTTGTTTTTATTTTTTGGTGCTGGCCAGGCAGCATGATTTTTAGCTAAATTATTTATTGTGGCCATACAATAATCAAATGAAGTGAGGAAAACAACTTTCACAATTACAAAATTATCGAAAAGGATTTATGTCTTAGAGAAACAAAGTAAATATTAAAAATTAATATTGAAATGTTAAACTAATAAGTGGCATTAAGTTTCAATTATTATTATTATTTTTGAAAAATCAAAGATGGATAATGGAATTTCAACTCCCATATGCTGGAATTTTATCCATTCCACATTCATTTGCAAATGTGGAAAGAGTTTTTTCTTTTCAAAATATAATAAAAACAAGGGTAAGAAACAGATACATGTGCCAACATTTTCAAATCTCATACAAACAAAGGATTGTTTAAGATCGACAAATTCATGGCTGCTATGATGTAAAAATTCCAAATAGTTTATTAACAAAACAAATAAGTGCCTGATTTTGATCTCATATAAATATTTGTAAGACTATATGTCTACATAAGTACACCCCTCGAAGGGAATGTAGAAAAGCATGCTACGGATATATGTCCTTTTGGTGTAACATCCTCCGGAGAAATCAGGTGCAGTCAATACCTGGAATCCGGCTGAGTTAAAAGTTTACAGATCTCTTGGGATCACGGCTGACGAAATAGTATATCTGGTACCACGGCTGTCAGTAGGCTCTGGATACACGGCTTCGAACTGACTATTGGTGAGGGCCCCCACGGGGATCGTGTGGTAGTTGCGGCTTTTATACATAGACGGGAAGTTCGGCCTTCTGGTGTTATTACTTATTAACAGATGGTGTTTGCTTCAAAATCACATAAAATTTAACTATTTTATAACACCACGTTCATTAACATAAATTACAATTTTTAACTAATGCCCAAGTTTAAATTACATTTTAATAAAATTACCAGTTCTATCCCCAATTATAGACTTTAAATTAAATGTACTTAAAGCGTGTGAACCACAGCAAATGACTTCGCTTTTTACACATGGTTTGTGTTTTTAATAGCTTGTTTGGCATATTGGAAGGCAAAAATGTGTCGCGTCAATCATAATTTTCCCTGAAATTACGCTACTTAATCAGCACTAAAAGCGCAAACAGTTTGACAAATATTCAGCATGTTTGTACGAAATTCCAAACATTTTCTATAAAAATGCTTCAATTACCCCAATTAATAACACAAAAGGTTTGTACAAACGTATAAAACTTTTTTGGCTTTAAAACTGTCAAATTATATGTCAATAAATCAATATTTCCAGAATATATTGCTCTACTTCTTTAATTTGAAAAAACGTGCGGCTTAAGCACATAAATTTCTCGCCGAAGTTGATACTGACCATATTTCATGTGAGAGATGATTTGTACGATTCAAAAGTGGTGATTTTGACATGAAAGACAAGAAACGCCCAAGTCAGACATAAAAGTATGAAGACAATAAATTGCAGGCATCATCAAGATGGCTATTAAACTTAAGAAGAACTTCCAATATCATTGGCGGCAACTCAAGTAGCAAATTAAACAAAACGTTTGCAATCAGCAGATAACGAGTTCAATCCGAGAGACGTTGCAAAACGACTTTGCATTCCCGCAATGCTGCTTAATCGCCAAAGGAAGAAGTAGTTTTTTTTCATCAAATCACTACTGACGATGAAAAAAGATCCATTGCGAAAACCCGTAACTCCTTTTAAAAACGATCGCATTGAAATCGATTGATTTTCATCATATACCGGAAACACTGAGGACTGGTATCGAACAATATTGTTCGTTTGAAGTGAGCATTGATTGAAAATCGCCTGTAAGATGCTACCAGTTTTGAAAACGTTAAATTTCATTAGGACAATTATCAACCACATGTTGCAAGACCAGTTGAAAACTATTTAGACAACAGACATGATCCTGTCCCGTCCGACTGAAATTTCTGTCGATCTTACTTGAAATACACTTCAACTTAGAACAGGGTGTCCAAATTTGGGTTGATGTGTCTTGATTTTAAAATAGTGTCGAGAAGTGATGCGACATTTTGTTGATTATTTTTACTAATATATTTTTAAAATTAGACTTTTTGAATTATACTAAATACTTTAGTCAATTATAAGTACAAATTCGACGCTCGTATGTTGGAAAGACAGTGTTTTTAAGTTTTTACGGTAATTTTCTTTGTTATTTTTTACTACTTTTCAAATTGTAAATCACAACGTGAGGGGTTCAATTGTCGTAAGATTTAGCTAGCAAAGCAAACAATTTTACGCCCTTTCATATTTTAATATTTAAAAAGACAGTTGATAGCGGCCATAGGGTTTAAACTACATTTGACGAATTGGCTATCATTTATTCAACCTGTTTTTAAATATCACTATGAACGGATCCAACAACAGATGCTAATGAAAAAGTTTTCAAAATTTTAAACTGACCATAATTTTCATCTTCTGACCATATTTTCTAGATGAAGGAGGATATCAACATAAACAATTTTCGAATTTGGAATCGACATGAGATCCAGGAGCATCCAAAAATGCATGCCGATAAAGTAACTGTTTGGTATGGATGTTGGGCTGGCGGTCGTCGGTTCATACTTTTTTGAGAATGATGTTGGCTTGGTCAACGGCTAGCGCCCTATAGGTGGATGATTACAAAATAAATTTGGCCTAAATTGAATTATATGGATACCAAAGATAAGTGTTCTTACAAGGACGCCGCTACGTGTCACACAGCTTATGCCACGTTCAACATTCTACACGAGCGATTTGAAGTCATGGTCATCTCAGGTGAAGAAAATTTTTGTATTACGAAATACTTTGTTTCACTTAAGTTAAAAGACAGAAAGCGTTTATACAAAGACCCTTTTATATATGTGAATAATTATATGACATTTGTATTCATATTCTTACACACATAGAAAAATGCGTCTTCATATTGATGATGCTCTAACATCAGAATTGTGACTTCAGTGATATTACAAATGGCATCAATGAGGCAAAAAGTTTCATCAATCCAATGACGAGCGTCATCCTAAAATGTTGTCATATTGTATGCGTCATTTATGCTATGACTACAGTGACATTAATTTGACGCCACATTTTGTGTACAATGATAGAAAAGGCGTCATAGCGTTGATGTATTTTGACATCAGTACCGACTAACTGTGATTAGTGCGATGCCATAATACATCATGTGATGACAAATTGTCATCAGTGCAATGACAAATTGTCATCAGTGTAATGACAAACTGTCATCAGTGCGATGACATAATATATTATGTCATAATATATTATTAACATTATTTTCATGTTTAAAAAGTAAAATTAGAACCAAAAATAGAATATGGGAATTCTATTTCTTTTTAAATTATTTATTTAAATACATCACATTTTCAAGTAGAATTATTACGAAAGCCATATCGGGCATGCTGCTTGTGTCTTATAATTGGGAGTTCTTCTGTTAACAAAGGGCGGAATACAACAAAAGTGAAACAAACATGTGTAACGGGTAAATAAAAAATGTCCATCTTCAACTGTGATACTAGCATTAAGAAAGTTTAAACTGTGATATTTTTTATTAATTTTACATTTATATTTTTGTTTTATGTGTGTGTTTAATTGTACTGTGTGTATTGTTTAAAACCACATTTAAATTAAAAATGGAAATGTAAATACTAATTCAAGATTTTATATTTCAATAAAAATAATCCCTGAAGAGGTAGGAAAACAGCCTACGAAACGTCGGAGGAAAATATGAAATAAATCTTTTATTTACATATAGTTAATAATTAGACCTTGAAAGCCTGTTTGGAAATCCCAAAAAACATTAATATAGTAGAAAAAGGTCGATAAATATAAATAAAACAATGTTATTCCCTCAATTTGACTTAAGGGCAATTACAATAACTCAATATGATTACAGTTTGTCATGGCACTGATGACATGCTTTATAAAACCGACTCCACTTCGTCATAATTGATATTTTTGACCCTGATGACAATTTCGCCAAGTGATGTTAAGGCTGGCATCACAGTGATGTAAAGTGTCATGGGGTCAAAAACGAAGACAAGTGTCATAGTACTGATGTCAAAATACATCAGCGTTATGACACCTTTTCTATCAGTATACAACTTTTACTTCTTTAATTTCTTACAGCAATTAAAGAAAAACCAAAGTGTTAAGAAAATAATTTTAACTTTCTTCTAAAACCAACAAAACTGAAATAAACCATTTTTTTTTTGTGAATTCCTAGAAAAAGCGACAATAAAATCTTTATTATAAACCAAAATAAACAAAAACAACATAGTTGTAATATTTTATTTGAACAAAAAAAAATTAACTTTACAAGTTGCTTACCACTTTATTGACTTAAAAAGCATTTCCATGTAAATTTCACAGATAAACCACATCAAAATAAAGAAAAGAAACCAGCATGACAATTTTTCTCACCTGAAAAGAAAGCAAAAATAAAGAAGAAGAGAAAAAAAATCATAAATTAATTTTTGTTGACTTGCAAAAAAAACACAAATTTAAATTATTAATTAAAAAAAACTACTACCGAATCTTAGATACCCTTCACAAAGAATTAACATTTTTCGGCAGTGGATTTTATATGAAATCTGAACCAAACTTTATAAAATCTGGCATCACAGCGCTTTTAGTTCCAAGCCGCAGATATGCACTCTATGAGGTCTAAAATAAATATATCTTGGTGTAAACAATGTATTCCCTTATTCACCACTCGTGGTAGAGGGTATACAAATTGTTTATAGTGCACAAATTGTTTATAGCATACAAAATAGTTAAGTGAATGAATTACTGGAAAATCTTGAAAATTTATTACAATACAATGGAAAATTATGATTGTTTTGCATGTTGTTCTCTGTTATTTTCTGTTATTTTTTATGTTTTGAAGTTTTATTACGAAATTGCGTTACAGTTGGTGTCGATGGTGATGGTGGTTTAAGAGTTGGAACTGCTGCATTTGAGTTTATTTCTTTTAGCTTGTTTTACTGAAATTAAACTCTCAGCTTCAATTTGATTGAAATAAAGAAAAAAAAGTTAAGAGCGTTTGGTTGGTTGGCTATAAAACAGATTACAAAGGTGCTACAACCGTTAAATGTTTAATTAGGCCAGGAAACAATTAAACACAAGAAAATATAATGTTAAAGAAACAACACACTCGAAATGTGTTCATTATAAAACATGTATGTTGATTATTAACCTTTTAATGGAAAATGGTAAGAAACTGGGCAAATTTTTGTATGCATAAAAATATCTTAAAAATGCAAGCAAATGAACAAACTTTGATTATTAAAAAATTTACCTCTGATGTGTCTGGAAGTGTATCTTAAACTAGAACAGCGTCGTGGAGAACGAGGGAAAATCAGTTTATTTGAAAATGTTTGTATGTATCAGGATCAGAAAAGAAAAATTCAATATTATAAAAAAAATATCTAAAATTTTAGTTTTTTGCGAACATAATTAAAAAAAATATATATAAAAATTTTTTATGAAATTTGTAAAAACCACCTTTTATGCAACAATTTCGGGTTTGCCACATTCGCTTTTACGATGTTAAGATCCCTCATGTCTTCAGTCCCTTTCGCATTACATCCGTAGATTTCTACAAGTTCCGTTACATAACCTATAGCTTGAAAATATTTTATCTTCCTGTACTTAATTAGTCGTTAATATGCCATTTTACTTTTCTATGTCGAATTTTACCAACAAAAACACAATTGAAGTATAATTTTTGTATGTTATGCAGACGAGAGCATGTACTGTCGTCGGTCAGCTGCACAGAAAAAATTAAAAATTGTCTCTAATCACCAAACTCATAGAATCAAGCAAAAAAATTGTTGATTTTGCACCTATTACCAAAATGATTATAAAGATAACTAAAAATTTAAAAACTTTCAAATTGTGAATATATTTTTTTTTTCTTTCAATAAATTATATATTTAATTTCAATTAAAAAATGATAAAAAAAAAACAAACTTCAAACAATGTTTTAATTGATTTAATTAAATGTTGCTTAGGTTTTGACAATTCCCAACCACAATTCTACAAGTTAAATTTATTTTATTTTAAGGGAAAAAACCAAATAAGATTTTTTGGTATTTAATTTATATTTTATTTAAAAATTTATTTCAAACCAACTAAAATGTTAATTAAATCAAAATTATGTTTTTAATTTCCTTAAACTAAAAAAATAATTGATTCAATTATCACAGGAATTAATTTGAAATACTTTTTAAGCAATTTTTTTAATTGATAAAAAACTACTGATAATTTTTTCTGCGTACAACAATTTACAAAAAAAAATTATTAAATGACACAAAGTCACTCCCAGTAGGGTTAAATGTAGGACCGACCCCCCTTAATATTTCCTTCCTGATATTTTTCCGCAACATACCCCCTATCATCATTCCTTAAGGGTGTTGCGATACAAAGTTTAAAATTCTATGAAATTGTAAAAAATTGCGATGTAAAATGTATGACCACCTCCGTTTGTTTTTTTTTTCCTAAACATTTTCTCAAAACAAACTTGCCCCTTATATCCACCCTTTAAGGTGGTTCTCATACAAATATGGTTTTAATATAAGTTCCTACACTAAATGTGAATTTTTTATACATTATTTTTTATGAAAAATGCATAATAAACTGACACGGAAAAATGTTAGCGGACCTGCGAAGCGACGGAAGGAAAGTTGATCGACTCCCTTTTATAGTCACTTATGATGGTAACGAGCAACTCTTGGGAGTGCCGAAAATACCATGAGTCAAAGGAAAAGGCAATCGTATGAAAAGGCTCGTTTACACTATTATACTTTGTATTAATACATGTCAAAAACTCAAGTCATATGTAAAAGTGTGATAGTGTGAATGCAATGTGTCATGAAAATGACAAGTATTACGAAAAAAAATTGACATCCCATACGACTTCATCGTTTTTTGAAATTTTTCTAAACGCTAATACTTTTCATTGGATCAAGGTTGCATTTTAGAAAAGCATGTTCATGTGCAATAGTGTAACTACAGGATGTCCGCCGGGAAGGTATATATATATAACTATATCTTAAATGAAAACAAATGCAAATCCTTGTGCAAAATTGTGGCCAAAGTTGTTCTTTGAAGACCAAGCTCCTGAGCACGGCGTCGAATTGAGGTTAATGGATTGTTTTGAACACTTTCTTGAGCAGCAGTAATGTTTTCAGCCGATCTTGCAGCACGTTGTGGTCCATGCTTGGGCCTATCACCTACAGACCCTCTTTCTTCGAAATCATTCACGATAAATAGTGCGTTTTGTTGGCACGTTGTTTCTCCCAAAAATTTTACGTAACTTTCTCATCGTCACAGTAATCGATGATTGATTTTGATAAAATATTTTAGCGATTAAAACACGTTGGTTTATCGAATATTTTTCCATTATAAATTTACCACTTGTCTACTTCACGACTGCCAAATATGAACTGTCAAGACTAATGTTTACCAAAATGGCGGCAAAACAAAGTAGTATACCTTCCCGGCGGACACCCTGTACTAACTGTAATGTTACATTAGCTTTTTTGACAGTCGCAACAGAACTCATTAAATTTCTATCTCACAAATTATTATGGAATACGTTAGACTTGTGTGATAGTGGAGACTAGCCTTAAGAAGGCCACACTTAATGGACATGTCGGAAGCGTGCATAGAAAATTAAAAATAGGAATCGCTGGAAAACATTTTTGGTGGATGTCCCGCGTTCGGGAATAATATAAATACCAAAAATAGATAATAAAACTTAATGGATATCATAGCATACGAAATTACCTGTTTTTCAAAAGGTAACTGGTTAAAATCATGAACTGCATTGTAGGGATCTTCAGTAAGACTTATTGAATTAAAAGATCGCTTCAGGATGTATAGAATTCGCAATAAGCCAAAGTTTTATTTTTATTGATTAAACTGTATGACGTGCTGCCGCCACAAAAAATTTTATTTGCGCCGTAAGAATTCAGCCATCTTAAAATTTGTTTCTTTCAATTCTAATAAAACGTTTTTTATATATATGTACATATATGTTCATAATTTCTATTCAATGGTGAAATTATCATACATATATCGGTATTGTAAAATATTAACTTCAGCTGGCTAATGATTCCGTCAACAGTGCACCGCCGCTGCCAGTTTCTTCCCGACATAAATTTCTAAAACAGCTGATGTCAGAAGAAAATAGAGCACGTTCTAATTGAAATTTTGTCAAATGACTTTGGGTCTGACTTTTACAGATGCAATGTTTTAAATGCAACACACGACTTGTATGCATTTTGTAGTGGGAAATTTGACAAGCCAGATGAAAAAAACATGTCGTGTACATGCAACTTAAATAAAAATTTGTGTCAGAGCAAGTTAGAAATTCAATTCATTCAGATAGTCGAACATTCATAAAAAGTCAGAATATCGTGGTCCACAATTTCTACAAGTCCAGGTATTTTCTAACTGACATGTGTTAGGATACTAATGATTAATGATGTTAGGATACTAATGATGATTGATTAGAATTCTAGTGATTTTTAATTTAATTTGAATGACAGTGCATACTTCAACTTATTCTGATACTGGATGTGCTAAAATCTGTAATTAGCCATTGGAATTCATCAAAAATATTGCGGTTTCGAATTATAAACTCAATCTCATTTACTTCATTCCTGGTCATCCATTCTTATTCAGATTTTTAAGCTCTCGGGCCTGAAAGAAATGGAGTTTTGGTAGATAGATTTTGTTAAAATAAAATTAATACTAAAATACGCACAATGCTACACGTTTTACCAAAATATGTACCCACATTGAATATCGCAAATTAAATATCGTTAAATTTTTTCTTTTTAAATAAAGAGGGGTGTGTTAAAGACATGGGGTTGTTGCCACCGAATAAAGGAATGTTGACATAATATTGGTAATCAACTGTTAGAGTAGAGAACTTAAAGTTTTTGAGTTACAACGCAGAAAGAAAAAACTCGTACTAGATTTAAGTTTTTTCTAATTTCTTTAGTACGAGTCGTTCTTAAAAATTTAAGTACGAATAACATAAAAAAATACTTAAAACAATCCAAAATGGGATAACTTTCGAAAACCAATATGCGTGCATACACATGTGTTTGTAAAAGTTTGTTATAGAAGCAACAACAACACTACAAGAAAAAAATAAAGATTATTTTCATGTTTAAAAAGTAAAATAACAAGCAATAATTCCCATATTCTATTTGTTAAAACTATTTAGTTAAATACATTAAATTTTCAAAGGAAAATTATTAAGAAACCCACATCGGGCATTCTGCAGGTCTTGTAGTGGAGAGTTCTTCTTTAAACAAAGGGCGGAACAAAAGTGTAACAAACATGTGTAACGGGTAAGTAAATAATAGCTCTGTACCACATGCATAACGAAACAGTCCGAACTTGCACAAAATTACCCAAAAGCGTTCCACATAACAATTTTTGCGCATCTAAGAGAGTAGTTGAAAGAGTAATTTTTTTCATTTCCTGCACCAATTTGCACGAATTTTTTCTTTGGGTAAGTTCGGACAAGAATAAACAATCAGCTGTTTTTGTTTACATATGAAACTGATAAATTTATCAGAAAATGTACAAGCAAAAGAAACAGTTTAGTTTTTATTAAAATGTATATTAAAAAGCAAAGTTGAAGGTTTGAATGAAACATTAAAGTGGTAAATACATTATTGCATACATATTTCCCTTAATCTGTAATATAAAAAAAAACAAAATATAAAAAATTACAATGATGCAAATGTTTTGGTTTTAAAATGTTATGTCTTTTAAGCATCTAAAATCACTTAAATAGATCTTAATTTGAAAAGTAAGCACACGCAGAGAAAAAATATGGTTTGGAATGGTTACGGCAACTACACTATGTTTATTGTAACAATATATTGTTGTCGTACACAAACTATTGTTATTTTTATTTAATATCAACAATATTATAGTTACTGTAAACATGGTAATGTTTATCGCAATTACAAATTTAAGTATGGTTCACTGAAAAATAATCATTTTTATAACAACTAAATAATGATAACTTTGAAAACATATTGTATTCCTCACAACCATTTGATGATATTTAATATCCACAACATGATTACTTTCTATACTTGTACTCATAATATGTTTAAGATGCAAACAAAATATCTTTACTCTAATAATATTTTGTTATCGCCATTTATAAAATAATTTTGCATCATTTGTGTCGTTTATTTTGCATATGCCAATTGAATAATTTGTTATTCAGTTGATAAACAATTTAAAAAAATACCGATTAAAAAAACCAAGTTTTAAGAAATTAAAAAATAAAGAAATTGTAGGTACTCGCACATTAAATAAATTGTAAAGTGTCACAAAATAAAATATAAATGCAAAAAAAAATTTTATATTGTTTGAAAATGGTGCAAAAATAGGTTAAAAATATTATGTTTAAAGTTGCATCATATTATGATGAGAAATATCTGTAACAGTTTTACGTTAAGGTTTCCAGTAAGTAAATAAGCATAAACATATATTACAAATATTTTTCGGCTGTAGATTTAATCTACATATTATTATGATTAACATGATAATAATATGATTACTTCTCAACTTATTATTATTAACATGATAATAATATGATTACATTAAATTATAATATGATCAAAGAAAAACAAATTAGGATTAAGGGAAAAATATTATGATGTAATATTACGAATATATTTGGTCATAATATGATTCAATAATAATCGTTATATGTTTACTACAATCATGAATCTTATAATAATATGTTACTCTTAGAATATGTTTACCACAACCATGTTTTTTCTTTGCGTGCAGCATTAGCAATTGAAGAAGTGCAAAAATGGTTTTTTGCGTTCCAGCATTTTTGGGTAGTTTTGAAAAATTTAGAGAGTAATTTTCATTTTACTCTCATTGAATCAAGCACAGATTTAGATACATTTGTATCTCACTTTTAGTTAAGACAATCCCGTCTCCGGATTATTTTGAGTACGGATCAGGGATTAAATATGACCAACTTAAGTATTTGGCACTTGAATAATCAGTACTTGAATCTAGTATTCTGAACTCGATTTAAGAAAATCCGTACATACCGTACTATTGACACCGCCTTGGCTTTAAGTACGGATGGATTGTTTTGTCTTTTTAGCAAATGTTTGATCCGAATTATAGAGTGTGGTGTGTCTAATGCCCTAGTTAAAGAAAGAAATGGTGAAAGTGCAGAAACAGGGTTTTAATAATCGATGTGTATAATAAGAAAACATTCCGTTCAATTAAATTTCTCACTTGAATCCCTAAAAATCACACTATACCCATAAGCCCCTTAAAGGGTTAATCGCTACCACTGTATCCAACAAATTTACAGATAACATTAGATATAAAAAAAACTAGCAAATGTAAATAACTAAATGCATACTAATGTGGGAAAGTTTTGGTTTTAGGCTGGAAATGCAAAAATAATAAAACTCGTAAAAGAGAAAAGAAATTTTACTACAAAATTTATTCAAATGCCTGCCTATAAAAACAAAACTTTAAATAAAAAAAGGGTTTAAAATCGCTATAAAAGCAAGAGATTTTTAAAAAATACAAACTGTACTTCATAGATAAAAACTAGCATTTCATTGGTATTTTTCTATACTTATAAAAAAAAAAAAACAAATTATTGTCCTCTAAAAAGACATGCATGAGTGAATTCTTGACAAAACTCTACATTTTAATTTTATGCCAGGCTCAAAAACAAACTGTTTGTTGGACTTGAGTTTTTGTGTTTCTATTAAAAATATTTTTTTTGTTTTGTTATGGAATTTACCTGAAGGTTAGGAGTTTTTTTTTAAACAGGCTTATCACGAGATTTCTACCTGTCTGTTTATTTTGGGGGTTAATTTTAAAAGTAAAATAATTTTTCTGTATAATGCAATATTTAAAACCGTAATGAAAATTAGGCAACAAATATTTTTATCTCAAAAATAAAATTTTAAATAAAATTTTACTTTAGAAAAATGTTTGATTCAATATTAGATTAATATAAATTACTAAAACAGTATTTAAATTCTTTTTATATAAAAACAATTTTTTAATGTCTTAGCTTTAATTGAAATAATTACTGTAGATAACGCTTGAAGTAATTTAGATACATTTAATTAATCTATATTTAAGACTATACCTTATTTACTGGGCGGTCCAAAAGAAACGAAGGGATTTAAATACAGCCATGTTCTGAAAATCGAATTTGAATGAAATTTAAATCGAACAAATTTTAAAAGCTATCCTGTTTTAAGTTCTTTAAATTATTTTTTCAAATATTACCTCATACCACCCATGTTCTGTAACTTTGGTAAGAACTTCTTGCATCGAAAAGATGTGAAACAAAATATATATCACCGTTTCTCGAAAAGTGAGAAAAAAATACGCGTGTAACTCTTGTCGAAAACTATCAAAAGAGATTACGTCGATTTAAAATTGCAGACAGTGTTGCCATAACTGTTTATTGAGAATATGCCAAAACTTCAAAAAAATCTGCTAAAATCTCTTAAATCGTAAAATGAAGAAAATATGTTAAAAATCTGATAAAAATGAAACTTGAAATGTTTAATAATTTAAATTATCAAAAAAAAAAACTGCTGAATTTTTATAAAATAATAATGCCTTAAATCTGCTAAATAAAAAGGAATTTAATTATATATTTCATAAATAATTTGAGTGCATGTAATTCTTATTTATTTATGTCTTTCCTATGCAACAAGATTAGATCTTATTATTACAGCATAGAAATTTTAATTAGAATAAACATGTTGATGATAAATAAATTTAGAGAGTTTACATATAAATACTTATAAATTAATTAATTTAAAGATTATTATTCAAAAGTGATATGAAATTCAAGAATTAAATGCAGAATCTTTGTCTAAATACATGAAAAATATGATAAATAACAATAAAAAAAGTTAAGTTGTAGAATACAATTTTAAAATTTCTTTTTTAAACTTGAATGCGTTACTATTTTGCTGAATGTTGTGAGGTAATGAGTTCCAAAGTCTGATAGTTCCGGTGAAAAAATGCCAGGAAGAGACAAGTTCGGTATCTCAAAGGAATTATCTTATTTCCCCTATTTGATCTTGTGAATGAAATTCGTTCATAAAGGTAGGCGGGTACTTTATCATATATAATTTTATGTATACAAATGATGCTTCTAATTTTAATAAAATTTTCAAAAGTAACACCGTAAAGTTTAGTTTTATGCGAAGAAATACTGTCATACTTTTTCAGACCATAAACATATCTAATAATATTATTGTATACCTTATTAAGTTTCCTAATGCTGGTCGAGTCGCAGTTGGCAAATATTTCACAGCCATAAAGTAAATAAGGCATTAGATTAGCCTTCGCTATAAGAATTCTAGTTTTTAGTGGTGTAAAATAATCTGTAGACCATAATGTTCGTAGCATGCCATACATCCTGCCGACAGTTCTATTTACATGATTGCACCATGAAAGAGTGTCATTAATAATAATGCCAAGATTTTTTACCGAAGTAACAATTTCAATCTTCTGGTTGTTTAGAAAGATATTAAAATCTCGAGATAGCCCATTTCCCGAAGCCCAATGATGAATTCGATTTAAATCATCATTAATTTTCACTATCGATTCATCAATTGACTGCAAGTGATACATATTTTTTTTTTTTTTTTTTTTTTATTCCTAAGCTAATCCCGCGAAGCTATTCGCTTGTCTGCAGGAGACCAGAGTCTCTGGCGGGAATCGAACCCGCGACCCCGGCACTAATAGACTAGCTCACTACTAGCTAGCCTACAGGAGCACCCTGTAGGCAGTGCCTTAACTGTAAAGGGAGATCATTAACGTACAAAGCGAATAGAAGGGGTCCCAATATTGATCCCTGAGGAACACCTCTCTTTACAGATATAGAATTATACGAGTGCTTATTCATGCATACAGATTGGGTGCGATTTGCAAGGTATGAAAACATTAATTTACTTGAGGTATTTAAAAAATTAAACATATTCTTAAGTATGAAACATAATAAATTGTGGTCCACTGTATCGAATGCTTTTGAGTGATCCAGAAGTATTAAAAAGTCCACAAAACCATCATCAATATGCCGTCGTATGTCCTCAGTAACATTAAGAAGAGCGGTTACACAACTATGGTTTGGGCGGAAACATGATTGGTAATCAGAGAGTAGTCGGTGTTGATTCAAAAAGCTGTAAGTTGATTATGTAGTAATCTCTCAAGGACTTTGGAAAAATATGGCAATATAGCAATTGGTCTAAATTCTGAATTTTGCTTTGGAACCGGTATTATTTTTGCATGTTTCCATTTGGCCGGGTAAGAGCTTGTAGTAATGATAGCATTATACAAATGAGTTATGTATGGTAATAGAAGATGCAGCATTAATTTAACAAACTTAGGGTGAATATTGTCTGCACCAACTGCATTCGATTTGATTCCTTAACAGCAAGATAAAACATCCATTTGATGGACACATTGAAAGTTAAATCTATCGATTAGCTCGTCATTATGATTGTCTGGATTATTGTCAATATCATAAAAGTTTGGATTAGACAGGATCATTGGTATATTAACAAATGACTCATTTATTTCATTGGCATCAACAGATTAATTATAACTGTCTTTATCCCTACCAATACCTTTTTCCCTGATAGTTTGCCAAGTCTGTTTAGTATTAATATCGTTTGAAAAACGATTCGAAAAGTAGTCACATTTAGCTTTTTTTATTCTATTTATCACATTACGTCTCGCAATATTATACTCATTGCGTAAAACAGTTGTATTTAAGCGTTTCCAACGCAGGTAAGAAAAGTCTCTTAAATCAATTAAAGATTTGATTTCTGAAGTAAAGCACGGTCTAGATTTATGAGTTATAAGCTTTGATTTTTCCGGTACTGCTGAGTTATACATTGATAATACGTTTGATTCAATAAATTCTAGTTTAGAGTCGACTGATACCAAGTAATAGAGTGTGTTCCAATCTATACTAGTAGCATGTTCCTGTAACAGTTGAAAATTTATGTTCTTAAAATCACGATAGATATAAGTTAGTTCCCGTAGTTTTAGGTAAAAATTATAAGCAAGAAATATCAAGTCGTGTTTAGAAAAACACGATGCCGATATTTCATCGTAGATTAAAACACACGATTTATTTCCTACATAAAAATGATCTATTAATGTGCTATTTGTAGCAGTATGATGGGTTGGTAGATGTGTGTTAATTGGCAAAAGACTCAAAGTACACATATCTAGATCAAGCAATCTATCCACAAGTGTGTATTTTAGTATGATAGCGTTATTTATTACGGTTTAAGGCGTACTAAACTGTTTTCCGGGAGTAGGGTTTATATGGGGACTAGTGTAAATTATGGACCGATCTTCAAAAAATTTACCAGTATGATTTGCAGTCGTACAAACCGAATTCGAGCAAAATTACAGTGTGATTTCTGGTCCTATAAAACTGTGACGTACCAAATTTAAGTATGCTAGCGTTTTTTATTGCGGTTTTAGGCGTACTAAACTGTTTTCCTCGAGATGGTTTTATATGGGGCCTATGGTAAATTATGGACCGATCGTCACGAAATTTACCAGTATGATTTGCAGTCGTACAAACCGAATTCGAGCAAAATTGTACGTCATTCCGTGCATTAATAAACCATCTATATTAGTTTTTGTATCAAAATTATCAATTTTTTCAGGGTGGTGGTTCCACATTTTGATTCATAGTTCTGATCCTACTGAACCGATGTTGCTGGATTTCAATCCCAAACTGCCTAGGATAACTACAAGCAATTTGAGACCAAGTTTGTTCTTTTCTTTTGCGTTTTTCAAAAGTGAGCGTGTTTTCAACAGACGGACAGACAGGCGGACATGGCTAAATCGACTTAGAATTACTCATGGAGCCAGAATATATATACTTTATGGGGTCTTAGATGTATAATGAAAAAGTTTCACACGGAATGACAAACTTAGTATACCCTCATTCACCACAGTGGTGGTGGAGGGTATAAAAACAATTTGCTTGTTTTGTGTGGAAAATTCCCATATTCTATTTGTTAAAATCATTTAGTTAAATACACCAAATTTTTAAAGTAAAATAATTGCGAATACCATACGGTCATGCTGCTGGTGTCTTATAATTGAAAGTTCTTCTGTAAACAAAATGGACAGTACAACAAAAGTAAAACAAACATGTATAACAGTGATGCATTTTGAGTTTTTTTGTTTTGGGCCAAATTGGCTATATAAAAGGGCCAGAATACCTTTGATAGGGCTAAACAATTTTTGTAATAGCGGACAACATGATGTTTTTGTAAATATTTAAAATTTTTGATTTTCGTACAAACAAGCTTCGTATGTTTTTTCATCCTATCATATATCACCGTTTGTGCAGTTTATTTGGTCCTAAACAAACAAAACAATTTCTTAAATAAAATTAGTGTTCGAAAAATTGAGGAAAAAAACATTAAAAAATCTATTGAACAATTTAAAGTAGTTATCTGAATTTGGACTTGAAAGGGCCAAAAAAGATTTCCACAGGGCCATCAAACATTCAAAAGTGCCAAAAATGGCACAATTGTGCCACGTTTTGCATCACTGATGTATAATGGGGCAAGTAAATACAAATAAATATTCTCTCTCTCTCTCATTAGAATAACAAGCGGACAGGTGTCTGGTATTTTTTAGAAATTCGAGTAAAACCTGTATTATATAAAATTACTGAACTACATAAAACAACTGAAAATTCAATTGTTTTTACGGAATTTGTCAGTTATTTTTTGATAGTTAATTTTAATAAAATAACTGAAAATGCATTTGTTTTTACGGAATTCGCAGTTGAATTTTTGACAGTAAAAATTAAATGAACTTTTCGTTAAAAATAAATGAAAAATAAGTAGACCGGCTTTTAACTGAATATTCATTTATTTTATATTACAATTTCAGTTAATTTTACGTACAGAATATTGTGAGTGTAGTATTCTAACCGTATTCATTGTTGTGACATTGGAACTATTAATAATTCTATTTGATCCAGACATTAATTAATAAGCTTTGAAAGTCTTATTCCCTCTGTAGTCTTATTTACAGATAGCTTTGACTTTTATAAAATTATTTAGGAGAGCTTTTCCTGATTATCTAACCAACCAGTGAAATGTGCATAATATTTTAATAAGTAAAAATTTGCTCAAAAATCTGCTTTTGGATAAGGAAATATGCTAAAAAGTAGTTAGCATATTTAAAAAAAAAATATGCAATTCCGCAACTCAATCTGCTAAATCTAGCAGTAAAAATGATAAAATGATAACACTGATTGCAGACGTTGAGAGTGCTACTCACACATATCGCTGACGGCGACCAAAATTTACTAAAATTATGAAGATGTCAATGACGGCGGCGAAAATATATTCGTCGGCTATACCAAATAATGTAAAGTGCGACTTTAATATTTGTTGTTTACAAAATAGTTTTGAAAATTTCGTATATGATTTTCCGATCTTTTGCTCGAATTTATTCTCGATTATGATTTTTTAGTTGGAATATGACGATATGTGGCTGACTAACGGTCAAACACGATTTTTCAAATACCCCTAAAGAACGGGATTCATTGTCCTGCACAATCGTACGATTTATTCACACGAATATCTGGCATAATTCTATTCGACCGAAACAAAATTTCTGCATAATCTGTTGTCAATGCCACACTATCACACAAACAAGATGCCAAAATCATATGACTCAGTTTCTTTACATAGGCATAGACAATTTAATGAAAATGTTCATAAACATTTGCAAGTCGGACAGATTCGTCAAAAAAAAAAAAATGTTTCACTCAATTAATTTTTAGGTCGCTCTTTAATGCTTAATGAGCACACATGATTCTTTACAAATCGTACGACTGAATAAGATAGTTAATTTTCGGCTTTAAGGGAGAAATCGGAAGCTGCTTTATCATTATCAGATTCTTTATAAAATTATGATTTAATTTAGATAATTGCCTTGAGAAAAATGAAAAATATTAGTCGCTGCTTAATCGTTAGTTTATTGTTCAATAGTTCACAGTTTCATTTGGAATTTCCCTCTTCTTTACATCAATCGGAACAAATAAAAAAAATCATATTAAAATAAGGAAGTTATAAACGATTTAAAACCGTTCGAATTTTTGGCCACCCTGTTTCCAATTATTGCCTATAAAATTTACTTAAAATTTCATTATTACATATTTTATTTTATGAAAAACTAGCTGACCCGGTCCGCGTTGCTGGCCCTAAGCAAACATTAGTTTTGTATTACCAGACGACTTAAATTGATCTTTAAACGAAATTTATGGCCTTTAAATAAAAATCCATAAATACCTATCATAAAGTTTTTCTTACGAAAAAAGTGGGCGTAAAAGTGGGCGGGGCAAAATTTTCTTTCCGTAAAAACCTAAGTTGGACCATGGCGATCATTTTAAAGAAAAAATCGTCCAAATCGGTCAAGCCGTTCTCCAGTTATGCGCTTAATAGAAAAAGTGGGCGTAAATGTAAGCGTGGTAAATTTTTCTTTCGATGAAAACTTAAAGTTGATTAATACGAATTTTGAAAGAAAAATAAGTCAACTCGATGGAGCCGTTTTCTGATTTTAGGTAAATCGAAAAAAGTGGGCGTAAAAGTGGGCGGGGCAAAATTTTCTTTCCGTAAAAACCTAAGTTGGACCATGGCGATAATTTCAAAGAAAAAATCGTTCAAATCGGTCAAGCCGTTCTCAAGTTATGGATTATGCCACGCCCCTCCGCCCCCAGGCCATTAATTTAAATAATAACTATCCTATCATCTAAGTTGGACCAAATTACATATATATGCCAATTTTCATGAATATCAGTTGACTCGTTTTTGAGTTTATTCGAAACATACACAGTGACACGGATTTTTTATATATTAAGATATATGAGCTGTCAAATCTTATTTAATAAATATCTTATTTCAAAAATGTCTGCTAAAATATCTTAAATCGTAAAATGAAGAAAATGTGTTAAAAATTAATTAAAAATTAAACTTAAAATTATTAATAACTTAAATTATCAAAAAAATATGCTGAATTTTTACAAAAAAAAAAAAAAATATGCTAAAAATCTGCTTAATAAAAAGGAATTTAAGTATATATTTCATAAATAATTCGAGTGCATGTAATTCTCATTCCCTCTGTAGTCTTATTTACAGATAGCTTTGGCTTTTCTAAAATTATTTAGGAGAACGTTTCCTGATGATCTGGCCTAAGCAACCAGTGAAATGCGCATAGGAACAGCTTATCCTTCAACAATAAATTTCAGTATTTTTATCAATTATAAAAATAGGGAATTAAGCACAACAAACAAAATATTTTAATCAAAAATTATGTATTCCAAAAAACAAATTTTTTGATAATTTCATAAATATTTTTAATATATGCAAAATCTTATTTAATAAATATCTTAGTTAAGTACCTCATTTTGTGAAATATTTATTTTTTCTATAAACAAAAATCAAGGCCACTTAAGTAAGAACACAGAACCGATAGGGACGTCTACAAACGCATTTGAGGTTTGATAACGTTGTTATACACATAATGACTTCATTTGGCAAAAAAAAAAAATAATAATAAAATAAAAATAAAATAAATTAAACTTCAGCTGTTACAAAAAAAGATGTGGTTGCGCAGATGTTAAAACAAAAAAAAATATGTTTAAGGTAATTACTCGAATACTCCATTAATCGACTTAAACACACAACAAAAGATAATGATTTGCCTTAAATTAACACTCTGGCGTCTTTAATTTGAAAAGATGGCAAAAAAAAAAAACAAATGTAGTTGAAATCCTAAAGCGTAACATTGTTAAAGATCTAGCAAATGAAATAAAAGAAATATTGCACAACTTTCTTACATATACGAACGAGTACCGAATACATACAGCCGCAAAATACATTATTTTCAAGCTGAAACCGATCTCAAACCAGATGTTTTCTTCTAGTATCGGGTGTTTTTTTTCAGCGGCAGAAAACTTAAAATTGACAACACTGTCTTTTGTGATAGCTGATTTGATAATTCTCGGTTGTTTTCAGGTTAGTCTAGTTTGGCACTTTATCATGAAGAGACTCACGCCAAATTATTGCAGACATTCGAAGTCGACAAACTCTTTTCGGGCAATACACTTTTGGTTATATCATTTGAAGCGGTGATAATCATTAATTGATGGTCCAAGGGCCATAACATTCAGAAAAACTAACTGTTTGGTGCGTTTATGGGTCCATTTGACTTCACAAATAATGATAGTTAGAATGTTAAAGTAAATGATGGATGGTAAAGAGACAAGGTTATTCACATTTTCGTGCCTCATGTCACAGAGCCCGCAATACAATTAATTTACTAAGAGACATATTTGGCGACCAAATAATCGCTCGAAATCGATAAATGGCCAACTTGTACGTTCGTGAATGCATCACTTGCGCATCAGTAAAGTTTAATGTTCGTAAAAACATCACTTGTTAGAAACTTGGCATCACCCTCATAGGTCAAAAGTTTTTTTATGCAGTGATGTCGCAGCTCTGCAGCAAATTTTTGCAATTATTGCATCAGTTAATTTTCTGATGTAATAACTTTTGATATAAAAGAAATCGTTTTATTTTTCTTTTTTTATGCTTTTTCTTGTTATTTATAAGAAAACTGTCCCATATTGTTTCAATATATTTAATAAAATTTGACATTTCTATTGTTGATAACATTTTTATTATTATTTTATGTTCGGTTATGAAACTTCTGAAATTAAGCTCGTGCTCAAAACTTGAAACTTTGCACAGCTGTTGTGCAGTAAAAAAGAATCAGCATCACAACTGCAACTGGTGATCACGCATCAGCAACAAAATTTTGCATCACTGCAGCAGTTGCACAGTTTTTATTTTCTCTGAAAACATAAAAATCCAAGGCCTAAGCAGAAACGATCGATCACTTGAAGGCAAATATTCGACCTCAATGTTAGACAATGTACGAGTTAGCCGAGGCAGCCACATGGCTAAAATCTTATTAAAACATTAATATGATTAAATATCTACGATGGGGCCTTGATTTATGGGAAAAATTAATTATCCGGGAAATAACAGGTATTTTTTTATCGACTTTATTTTTTTTTTTGCACCGAAATAAACAAATTTTTTTCGTTGACTTTTGAACAATCAGAAATAAAAATAGTGTGAATAAAACGAAGAAGGGGATTTCCCTAGCAGTGTACTTGAAGCACGTACTCTTCACTGTTTTCTGCCGAAATTTGTTTTTCTCATATTATATATACACTTATCTTAACTCTGAGGAGAATAAGCAGCCAATATGTATATTTGTATTACTAAGTAAAAAAAATAATTGGGTATGTATACTTTTGTGTGTCACTGCCACAGTATATAAAATCTTTGAATAATTTTGATATTTTATCAAATACTAGGTGACCCGGCAAACATTGTTTTGCCTTATAACTTATTTCTAGTGAATATTTTGGTGTGTGTGTGTGGGGATGGGATCTATTTTTTATGGGATCTAGAAAGAGGAATTAAACGATTTATACCATGATCGGCGATAAAAAAAAATAAAAAATAACCATTTATTTCTTTATTTCTGTATTTTTTATCCTGAAGTATGAAAATCAAGCAAAGATAATTAATATTCATTACGAAGAGCAAGAGCCAACATAAATAAGCTCGATGGCTTTCGACGCGAGAACATTCCACGTATAATTGTCCGTATAAAAAACATGATGTGCCCAAATCTAATCCACAAACAGACATCGTTTGGCCATGCGACTTATTGATTGTCATTGAAAATGTCAATCAAATAGGAAATTGAACGCGTTTGAATTAAATAAGGACATATATTAGAATCGTCTCGGAATTAACGATTCAAAATGGTGGCTTCGATAACGTTTTTTATAAATTTTTTAATGACCAATCGTGTACCATTGCACAACCGTGGTGGGTTAAAATTCCGAAGAAGAATAACCAAAGATTTAATATAATTTATAGCTTCGCTAGCATCTCCAACTGTATCGATCGATTTGTATGATACTAAGTTGCCTGGCAACGACTGCTGTATCTTGAAGTTTAAATCGTCAACGTCCACATTTTTCGCTGCCCGAGCTATATTTTGGATAATTTATTAAGAAGACATGCGTAGGGGGAGCTTTTACCGGTTATTGGATATAGTTCCTTCCAGATGTTACACTATTTGACTGCCATATTTCAAAAAAATCGGTTGATTAGTAAAGAAGCTATAGGGAAGTGGAGATTTTACCCCTTTTGACCTATTTCACGATCTCTAGTTAAGAAGTTAGTTTTGCCCTATTTTACGCCCTCTAGTTGATAAGTTAAGATATAGGGGGAGCTTTCACCCCTTTTGGCCTATTTTACGTCCTCTAGCGATATGAAATATATTTACGAGCTATTCTCAAACTTAACAAATACACATACAAAATTTCATAAAAATCGTTGAAGCCGTTTCGGAGGAGTTCAATTATAAACACCGTGACACGAGAATTATATATATATATATATATTTATTTATGTAAGTATGTACAATAATATTTGTTTATAATCTAATAAAAACCCGAAAAAAAACCTACTCAAAACTGGTACTCAATTAACCAGAAAAAGTGATTATTCAGGATGCTCCTGGTTCAGTATAATACGAATAATAGAGAGGTTTTACTGTATTTATTTATTTACGGCCTAAGTTATAAAAAATAAAATATGTTAATAAAGGGTTTACAAAATCAGTTTCATAACCCCTTTATTAACCGTTAGTAATTTACACTGTATTTAGTAATTTAATAATACCAGATGGCTATTAACAACTATTTTCGTTGTCTTATTTCCAATTCACGTTCTTCGCCTCTTAAAAAAAACACCCGATATTTTGCAATTTTTCTCAATAAGTTTTTTGTTGAGAGTTTCTTGATTTTTGGAAATCAGCCAACTGTTGGCTGCAGGAGGGAGGGATTGCATTAAGTAAACCAAATCATTAGACACTCAACCGGCAACTTAAAGAAGCAAAACTAATTGCAACGACGAATTCTTTATACGTGCGAAAGAAGAAAAATGCATAATCAGCTGTCAGTATGTCTAGTAGATTAGAATAATGAACTTAAATGCAACTTAATTGCATGCCAAAAAAAATCAAAATATTTGACGACAAAACCATGGACCAAAAAGTTATGCATATGTATTTAACAAAAATTGTAATTAGAGCGACTGGCGTTAGGCGAAATTCGTAATTTAGAAAACTTTTAGCTTTTAGGTCCTACTGCAGATCCCATTAAACGTAGAACAATGATACAAAACGGTATCTTTTGATACGTTATCGTTAAAAAAATTAGGAAAACCCTTGCTGACGGTCAAAATCTTTGACAAAAATCGGTCAACTAGTTAATTGGAGTTTGAAATTCATTTTTATTGATTCAACAAGATCTGGCTCACTGATGGGCTGAAGAATCAGAATTAAATAAAAACGGTCAGCAAGACTTTGAAAAATTATGTTTAAAACATCAATATTTTTTACACCGAAGTTTAATAGCACTATTTTACACCGAAGTTTAATATCACTATAGACAATTTTCTGAAAGGTCTTGGAGGAACAAATGGAACGTGTAGTCCCAAAATTAACTTCCTTATCATCTTAAATTACCTGATAGAGAAGAATACAAAAACATTTTATGAATATGGGTAATTCCATGTCAAATCGACCAAGAGTGTGACCCGACCCCTTTCTATTTAAATGAAATTTAGTGAGAAGGTTCCTTGCAACCTATAAGGAACATATATTACCGAAAAAAATTTTTTTTTCAAAAGTTATGTCTTATTCAAAATGTCATAATTTCCTGAAGACGTAACATGACAAAAAGTGCACTTTACTTTGAAAGTGCCCACATTGAGCACCAACAAAAAATGCAACACATAAACAAAAGAAACTTTATGAATGTCGTTACTTTTTTTTAAACACCAAAATCGCACAAATCAGATTTAATAAATACTTATTGCTCAAAATTACAATACTAAATTTTATTTTAGGATTTTTTTTACAGGTTGCGAAAGGTAGAAAAATCATATCTTAAAAAGAAAAGAGGAACACCTCCTTCAAAGTTTGAGGATTTTTAAAGTACAGTTTGAGGTATTATATAAAAAAAAAATCCGCGAAAAAAATTAAGTTTTTGACTTAGTCCATTTTTAAAATTTAATATTTTGCAGATATTACAATTTTTTTAATAAACTGTATCCCAAGTATTCTCTTTAATATGGCATACAAATCATCTTCGTGTGTGAAGTAGTGTTGGAGATATTGAAAAAAAAACTGAACACATTCTGCTTATTCGGCGCAATTATGACATTTTGAAAATTATAACAATTGAAAAAAAAATTTTTTTTAATTTTTTCGTTAATATACATATCGCCGGTTGATAATTTAAATGTCGTATGTGGATTTTTTGCGGTTTTGAGTTAAGATCGATTCCTTAGGTTTTCCGACCTGATCTTTCATTTGGCGATACCTCATAGGGTTTTCGAGATATGGAGTGTTGAGTTTGTCGTATGTGGTATTTTCTGAAGCAGTTTTCAAATTAAATGTGTTCAAACTCAATTAACTCGAAACTATCGGAATCCACATACGACAATTATATTATCAGCCGACGATATGTTCCTAATAGGATGAACGGAACCTACTCAACAAATTTCATTCAAATTAAATGGAATTACCCATATAGAAAATGCGGTTTTGAACATTACAGTTGGCTGAATAATAAATATTGGTGCGGTATCGGGGTATTCCCTGGCAATCTCAACCTTAATATGATACTTGTACCGACACATGCGGCATTTTTAGAAGTACGACTATAGACATCAATGTCAACAACTTTACCGCTAATAAAGCCTACGAAATATTCGTATGTGCCTTAATGCATTTAAAATATAACCCTGCTTCAAGGCCACAAGATTACGATATTTTGCCTTTTGGGGTCTGTACAAGAATTGGATGGAATAACTTTTCAAGGGAACGTTTAGTTGAGTCGACAAATGTCCTTAAGAAGTGTCCTTTGAAGTAGACAAAATGTTTGGGTCCTTCCTCAATAGTAGGAGACAATAAAAAACAAGTATGTAATATTCATTCTAGTAGATCATTGATATATCTCTTGAAATTTTATGAATATGGGTAGTTTCATGTCAAATCGACCAAGAGTGGGCAGTATTTTTAATAAATAAATTGTGTGGACGAAAAGACAGAGTAATTTAGTTGCAAATGCTGGGATATGGAGGAATGTTGACATATCTACCTTGGAATATGCTTCTTGCAGTCCACTGCCTCAATAATGCATCACTGAGTGCAATTTTGGCCTTGGAAAAAGTTCTGGCTGCTTTCTAGAGGAAAAAAGTCGGTTTAACTTTTATTTTCAAATAACAGCTTAAAACGTTTCTGGCAGGACATGGACTGTCTCAAGATGGCTTTATCAAAAAATTTTTCTATGGGGTAACAACAAAGCTGTTTGTGAGACTTTGTAAAAATTTCGTGAGTGACTGGCGTGATAGCGAATATTTTGTTGTTGATCTTGCGTGATCGTAAGATCTTCAAAATTCCGTATCTATGAGCGACAATGATTGCCACTTTTCCTTTCTTAGCGCGCGTGATCGTAAGTCAAAAATAACTTTGGTCAGGTCGTACAGTTTTAATCCGAATTCATAATGTATTTTAAGAGTTATTTTCGTTTTTATAATCAAGCGGAGAAATTGCAATTTGTTTCGATAGTTTTTTATAGATTTTTAATATTTACAAAAAAGAACAAAACAAAACAAGAAAAACATTTGAATGAAAATGAAACAAAAGTCATGAAGAAAACACAGATTTAGCAACAAGCGCATACAAATAGTGGATGAATGAAGTTCATCTGAAAAAAGAAACACAAAAAATGTTAAGAAAACAAAACCAAAACAAAGAGAAAATAAGAAAAAACATCAACAGCAAAAAGCATGCAGATTTTTAAGAAGTTAAATTACATAAAAAAAAACACTTGGCAACAAAAAAAAAACCAAAGATAATAATATTTCAATACAACTTTAAATGAAATTCGACATTTTTCAAACGAAAAAAAACCACCACTGACATTTTCAAAACAAGAGTATAAAACTGTATTTATCAGACAGACAGATACATCTACTTACTCTAATGTTAAATTGTCTGACATTGAAATAGATATTCACTCTCTCTCGCAGAAGGAAATAAATTACATTTTATAAAATAATCATCTTGTTGTTGCCAAGTGCATAAGGATGTTTTTTTTTTTTTTTTTTGAAGATAAAGGAAAATGAGAAAAATTGGCAGGGATTTAGGGGGTAGAAATTTTGTAGGAGCAGAGTATGCTCATTTAAATAATTTAGTGATTTCAAAATGTCCTTTAGGCAAATCTTTGCACACTAGATATCTTTAAACATACAGAATTTTGGGATTTTACAGTGGGGCAGATTATGAATTTGTTTAATAATTAAACATTTAAATAAAAAAATATTCAGATTGGAGTGGTTTCCGGAATTGAGTGTAGTATAAATATAAACAAAACCTTTATGGTGTGAAGTCACCATATTCTAAGTGCAACATACTATGGTTGGATTTCAACAATGCTAACGTTTGTAGGTAATCATATTGTGATTAAATATAACCATAATTTGGTCGACATAAACCAGAATGTGGTCAAAATAAAGCCATTGGCGCCCAATCTTTGTTTTTCAAGATTGTTAGCTTTTTTCGAAAAATATTATTTTATTTATTCAATTATTATTTATTGATTTTTGTGCATGTTTCAAATTGAGAACTTTGGACCGCTAATGGGTTTACCACAATATGGTCAAAATAAACAATAATATGTTCAGGTTATTATGTATTAACCATACTATGGTTATTCATTTTAGCCATTTTGTCAATGAAGTAGTAAATTTTATTCGTTGTTTTTAACCTGTTTACATATGGAGGCTTTAAAGCTGAACCGAAACAAGTCATAAAAAATAATACGTATATGTACTTCAAAACTGTAGCCCGTTTCTGTATTTCTCGCATCGTAAAATTTCCCGCATGAAACAAGTGAATTATGACAAAAACCGTGCAATATGAAACAAAAAATGGTTTTTCTCACATAAGTGTTTCTGTACTTTTACTTTGCGAGAATTATCTGTCATTTAAATAATTTTCCAGCAATTATTGGAAGGATGTGAGAACAAGTGTTTCTGTAACAATATTTTGCAAAAAGTTTCTCACAAGAACTGTCAAAATAAGTCATATTTGAAATTGATGCGAGAAAACAAAATTTAAAAAAATGAAGCCCAAATTATGTATGTATGTACACAAGAATGTGTATTATTTTTTTTTATTTTAAAAGAAAGAAATTTAAATGATGAAAATAAGTACATATATAAAACACAATTGTTATATTCTGTTATTTAAATTTTTTTTGGCCTTTCATTGTGTTTGTTTTATGCAGGGCTGCCAGATAAATTTGTGAAAAAAACGTCAATATCCTAAGAAATAATAAAAAAATCGTCTATTTTTTTCGGACAATTTAAAATTAATTTTGACGAATTTTGTTCGATTTTTATCGTATAATCACAAATTTTTATCATATAAACACAAAAAAAAAAAAAAAAAAAAAAAAAAAAAAAAAAAAAAACATTAATGTAATACAAATACATACATAAGCTTGAGGTCTATTTAAATAAAATTATTTATTTAATTTTCCTTAATCCGATAAGAGTTTAAAATTTCAGATTGTTATTTTTCCTGCAGAAATCACACAAAGGAGTGACAAAATATCATATTGAAATAAAATAAACACTTTTGGACAAAGTAAAAGGCAAAAATTTCCTAAAGTGCATTGACTGAAAAATGGGGTAATAGTTTAATCTTTTGATCACACAAACAAATGTATTAAATAATCCAAGCAAATAAAAATTAAACAGTTTCCGTTCGAAATTTTGCTTTTGCAGATACATTTTTTAATCTGCCTTGTTTTTAAAGATATCGGTTTTATGTGGTGCCTAATACACAAACATATAAAACTATTTAAAATTGTTTTATTGCAAAAACTGAATCGTAACTAGAAAAAATCAGCAAATTGTCACTTTGCCAATTTTGGAACAAAAAAAAATCGTTAAAATGTCGATAAATCTTTAAATCTGGCAGCCTTATTTTTATTATATATATTTCTTTCGTTGACGTTTCGCTTGCATTTGACACTTAATTACTGGAAGTATTCCAGTTAAAACAGAATCTGTGTTGTCTGTTCTCGCATTTAAATACAGAAACACTTTTTTCTCACAAATCGAGAAACGATGGAATTTTTTGTTTCACACTTAATATGAGAAAATTTGCGATGCGAGAAATACAGAAACGAGCTACTGGTTCGAAATTACCCGCAAAGTATTAAATATATTCAAAACTTCAAAGAGTGTTTCATTCCAAAGGTCACGGTAATAAGCCGAAGTCAAAGGCTCCGAGCCATCCATATAATGACCACCTTTATAAGCTAATCCTTTAATTGACAGAGCAGTAAATTGCATGTATAATTTACATTACAGCCTCCTTATTTTCTCCGTTTTGCCGTACTGCCATGGAGTTCCTTTGGAACAGAGAATTGGTAGCAGGTTAGAGGAGCATGACAGAGTCTGTTGTGTCGATATTCTTCCCCCGGACATTGAAAGTCTATGGAGAGCAATCAGAGTACCCTATTGTCATCTGGCAAAACGAGAGTCAGTAGCCCCCGGTACTTCGGTACTGGTCTGACTCCTCCGTTAGTAAACTTCTCGCAAGAAATGCTTCCTGACATAGAAATATTGTCTTGCGCAGGCGTTGCTCTTCTTTGAAGATATACTTTCGGGGATCACGTAGTGGCCGTGGTTTATACCTTAAATCGGGGGACTCTTCCTCATGCATGGCTGATTTTTTAACCTTGTGGAAAAGTTCGGCCTGTAGAGAACCCTGAATGCTGTTGTTATTCAACAGACGATGATGGATTGAATAAACCAGTGAAGGCTAGATTGCTCCGGCTTCTAAACAAGAAGCGAGAGTATAATTTTGGTCGGATTATACACTTAAATTGCAATTTGTGTATGAATGTTAACCGAGCACACACAGAGGCATTTGGTTAGTGCATATTATAACTCACCAAGTGGTTCAGATCCACCATAAGATTGGGCCATATGGCAGGTGCTCATGTAAATCGAAATCACAGCTATGAACGGCGATCGCTACATAGCCATGCTTAACAACTTTCTCCTACCACAAGTGGACGAATTGGGACTGTAGAATATGTGGTTCCAATAGGATGGAGCAACGGCGATTACTACAGGACCAACTGCATTTCCAGGCGCCAAATCTCTCGGTTTTTGTGATTAGCACTGACCAGCAAGATCGGCCGATTTAACCGTTCTATACTTCTTTTTGTGGGGTTTCTCGAAGTCACTAGATTATGTCAACAAATCTCAGACTCTTGAAGTCCTTAAAGAAAATATCCGTCAGGCATGCGGGAACATATCACCAGAAGTTTTGGCAAGAATGATAGAAAATGTCGAAAATGGGGTCCCTATGGTCATCAATTCTGGCGATGGCAGCTCGGACTTAATGAAAAAAATATTTAGACATAAAAAAACAATCCAAAATTAAAAATTGGAAAATTTCATAATGAAAATCAGAAAACTTTTCCACACTTTAATGATAACTTTTTAATGAATTTTTTTCAGGCAAAAAACGTACCGGAAAATGTTATTATACGCAATGGTAAGTTTCCTCATCAGAAATCAGAAAACTTTTCCACACTTTAATGATTATTCATTAAAAAAAAACCTGTCAAATGAATCAGAAAAAATCATATGTTTAAAAAATCATTGAAATAATCAAATATCTTAAGTTTGATACTAAATTTAAAAGCGTTTGTTTGAATTCACATTTAAAAATGTCCGAAATTATCGTTCAATAACCTTGTTTAATTAGTATTTTTTTTTTGTTATCCGATCCACTGTGCAATATAAAATTAAGCAGAAACTATTATAAAAGTACATAGATTACATTTTAATTATTATTTTAAAATATGTAATGAATTTAAGCCGTTTTAATTTTGGTTTTAAGTCAAAATTATTTAAATATTATAATTTCCATGTCATTTAATAATAATTCCAGTTTCTCATTACAGCAATTATTATGTATTTAAAACAAAATAAAAAGGAAATCAGAAAAAAAGAAAACCTGATATAATTATAATAAACTTAATAATTAAAAAATATTCACGATTACATAATTATTAACGGTTTTTATTTTGTTAAAATTAACAATACTCTTTGTTTTAAAAAAATAATTAAAAAATACAACGGTATTTATTAACATTTTGTTTTGGACTGTCTTAAAACAGTAGTTAAGAGAAAAAGAAAAAGTTTTTACGATTAATTTTTTTAAGTATTTTTTTATGATTTTTTAAACCAGATTTTTTATAAAAAAAAATTATTCACACAAAAACCTCTATCTTCCGGCAAAATGTTAACACAATAAACCCAATCTGGTCTAAGAAATTGTGAAAAGCCAAAAATCATTTGAATGAAATATATTTTAGATAATTTCTGTTTTTTTTTTTTTTTTTTTTTTTTTTTCAAAAAACATGTTAAATTTTGATGAGAATCGAGATAAAGAAACATGAAAGCAAAACAAAATGAAAATTAAAACTAAAAATATTCATATCAGCAAAATTCTAGAGAAACAAATTAACATTTGAGTAGAGGAAGATCAGTGTGCGGTTTTTTGTTGGCTTTTTTTTTCGAAAGTGTAAATAAATTTTTACATTAAATAGCACTCCTAAATACCTCCCAGATTGTTGTGAACAATTTAGAGGGTAGGGGAAAAAGTTATTTTGTTAAATGTAATTTTATACTGGCAAACGTTTTAATTTCAATTAGTATTTTTGAAGTTCTCTAGATTTATTTATTTATTTTTTTTTTTTGGTTTTAAAACAATGATCACACTTATTGCAACCAGACAACGGAAAATTTGCAGTTGGAAAAAGTCCAAAATCTCGTAGGTTTTTAGTTTCAACAAGACGCCACTTTTTTAATATTCTTGAAACCAAAAGAAGCTAAAAAAAACGTCTTCATTTTTTGGATTTGGTTTAAATTTCTTATACTATAGCGGAACAGCATTTGCCACCTCTTACGAAGTTAATCGGCTATATTTATGTATAATACACAAAACATACTAAAGAAAGTATATATCGGAGACCTCAATTTTTGCCTATGGCCATTATTTTTACCGTTGGCCTACGATAGTTCCAAAATCGACTAAAATACCATACACTTAAGTTTCTTAAAACGATAACAACAGAATTTTTTTGCCTGAAATTTACGACACTGATCCTGTAGAAAGTGGGTTCCAAAAAGACAGCATTTTCTAACTCCCTTAACTAAAAAAATATAATTTTATAACAGGGTCGGTTCAAAAAACCGACCCTGTAGAAAAACCGACGCAGCAGAATTTATCCAGAAGAAGGCAAATTGCGTTCAACAAAATTGGAAACCGAAAGACAATTTAGCCTGTCTAAAATGCTGCTTAAACGAAATGAAAAGAAGTAAATTTTGCATCGAATCATTAAGGGCGATAAGAATCGGATCCATTACGATAACGCAAAGCGTAGGAAATAATATATGAAAACCTAGTTGGTTGAACGCTGCATTGGAACGAACGATGAATATGATTGGCGGTAGTACCAGAATGGTCACATCCTTTAGAAAATCAGGCCAAACGATTGTACAGAACACATCGAATTCGTTTGAAGCGAGCATTGGCCGAAACCCCTCAGTAATATGATATAAATATGGCACCAGACATAAAGCCGTTATATTTCATTGTGACCACATCTTGCAATATCTATTTAAAAAATAGTGGTTCGAAAGTTTTGCCTTACTCTGAAAGTCTAAGTTACTATTGCTTGATAAATTAAGTTAAAATATATGAAAAGTTTCGCCTTATCCGCCTTATAATCCAGACCAAGCTTCGTCGGACATCAATTTGTTTCGATCGATGAAGAGCGCATTCACTGAAATAAGCTTCCCTCCAAAGCAGGGTATTTATAATTGACTTGTGTGCTCTGGTGGGATGCTTGGTAGTGAGCTAGTCTTTCAGTGCGAGGGATGCGGGTTCGATTCGAGTCAAATATTTTGGTCTGTTTCACTATAACCTCCCCCTCCACCGGGGGTTTGTTGGAACATCTCAAGGATATTTCACCTTTAGTGTTACATTTTCCGGGGAAATCAGGTGCAGTCAATACCTGAAGTATCCCCGATATATCGGGGATACTTCACGTTTGCCGATATATCGGTATCTGCGATATTTAACTGTCGATATGCCGATACTTTTTTATAGTTTTTTTGAACAAAAAAAAGTTTAAGACACGGTCACTCCTACAACTAGTAAAAGTTCTGTTAAGTCTACAAGAACTGACCTTTGGAGTGTTTCTGAAAATCTTAAAAGAAAATTTGGAGAAGGATGATCCTCTGTCCATCCGACGCTGCGGCTCAGCTAAAGAAGAAGTCTAGCAGCCGTATTCATAACGAAAATTTGGCATGAAGTTAGCACAAAGTTCATTCATAATACACTTACCAAACTCTGGCTAAAAATTTGTTAAACTCTTGTTAACGAGCTGCCAAACGTTAGCCTCCTCCCGGCATTTAATGTTGAATAATTTTGTTTGTTTTTTAATTCACTGTCTTTTTTTAGTTAAGAGTCCTTTTTTGAATTTATTTTAATTTAAAAATATTTAAAATTTTTATATGGGGAGGGAAAAACAAAAAAATAATGAAATTAAATGACAAAACCAGCGATGATTTATGCAAAACGTGTTGCATTTTTGAGCACTATAATGTGGCCTCATTAATATTCCGAGTTGAATAATTAAAAGTTAGCAGACGGATAAAATTCGTTATGAATAAACTCTGGGCTAACAAGCTGCTAAGCTTAATCGACAGTCTTGTTAGCAGCTCGTTGTACGTAGTGTACAAACTGTGGCTAACTTTTTGTTATGAATACGGCTGTAGATATACCTTAGATTTTCTAATTTTTCTAGAGACGCAGATCTATTTGTTTACTGGCGCTATTAAATATTATACTCAACATTAAAGACCATGACGTAGAAATACTTAAGTTGTCAAATGAGTTCAGTCACATCTGAGAGACGATTTTTTACTGCAGGTCTGCTTCAAGTTGAGAATACTTTGTTTTTTAAACAAAAATCTTTTTATTATTAATTTGGAATATTAATAATCGCAAACAATAAAGGTTTTCATGATATCGCTTGACATTGCCATTTGTGCAAATGGGTAAACTTGCGAGACTCGTTTCTTGAAGACCCTTTTTAATTTTTGTGTAATTTTAAACAATTAATATCAGTTTGTAAGAAACGTCAATGAAAAAAAATTTAAAAAATATTCAAAATATAAAAATAATATAATTAGTATTGTGGTTATTTTTTAATCCAAATTTAGATATTTTAATGCCGTCGGTAAGCCCCACTGAAGAGATTGTGTGGTTACAATCGAAACTAGTCTGGGCAACCTGTCCGTGAAAGCCTGGGTTCAAATCTCAGCGCAGTCAAGAATGAAAAATTATTAATTAATTTCATGTTGTAAAATTCCTGTCTTCATAAAAATAATTTAATGAAAATTAAACTCAATGAGAGCCAAAAGACTAATTTGTTTAAAAGAATTAATTGTTTGTGTTTTATAAACCCTTGAATTTTTCATTGAAAACGACGGTAAGCATTACAAAAATCTATTTATATAAATGCACAATAGAACAGCGCAAGTTTTCGAGTCAAAATTGTTGGGCAAATTTGCGAAGTTCATTTACAAGGGCGTAAAATTGCACAGTTTGCACAGATTGCAAGCCTTTTAAGCGATATCATGAAAACCCTTACTGTTTTTTTGTTTAAAAAATAAATTAATTTAGAATGAATTTAAATTAATTTCGTTGTTTTTTAAATCTTATTTAAATCTATTTTAAATACGCTTAATCTCTTGAACAGTAATTTTTATAATAAAGAAATTACTCGACTTGAGTTTTGTTAATTTTACCTTGAATTAAATTTAATATTCGTATCGGTATCGGCGATATTTCTTCTTGAATATCGGTATCGTAACGGCAAAAAGGCGTATCGTTACATCCCTACTTTAAAGCTATTCTTGCCCAAATTGTATGAAAACCAATTAAAATCGTATCGGGTAACCGCTAAATGGTTACTTTTATTAAGTAAATTTTTTTTTTACAAATTCTAGGAGTTTTAATTTCAAATAAAACCAAAACAAAATGTTTATTTAATCGACCGTTTTTGTATTTCCTGAGTACTCAGCTGAATGGTTACTTTTCAAAAAATCTATAATTTCGAATAATATTTAAAAATATTTCAAAAGTTTCTTTATGTATTTATTTACGAGCATGCAACAACTGATCTTAGTTTTTTTTTTAACATTTTCAATGAAAACACTTAATCCATTATGAAACATGAGTGGAGTAACCATTAAAACGCATTTTGTAATTTTGAAATTGAAAGTCTTAAAAGTTACATTTTAATACAATATTTTGTAGCTGCTGTTTACAATGTAATTTAGACAAATACCACCATCATAATTTTGCCTTTTTTTCTTCATAAAACGCCATGAAACTTGGATACTTAAATGCTAATTCAGTTTATGAAGTACGAGTTCTCATATTCATTTCAAATAGTTTTTGTTTATTTTTCAAAACAAATAATTGTAAGTCTAAGAGCGAGATTGGTTATGAGAAGTTTCCAATTTCAATTTTAAATTACAGACACAATTCCAGTACAGAGAAGAAAAATAAAAATGTTACCACAGAATTGCGTTTTAACTTGAATTGTTTTTGTTTGATTATTTTGTAAAATAACACTTGTTTTTTTTTAATTATTTTTTTTTTTTGCTTGTTTGTTTTTTCTAACTTAAATTTTGTAATAATGCCAGTTTTTTTTAAATATATTTATTTAATTGTAAAAAAACTGGTTTAGAAAATAAAATAAAAAAAACACTTCAGAAATCGGAGACGTTTCATAAATTATTTAAACAAGAAGTTTCTTTCGACTAATCAAATTTCTGTAAAACGTTGGTTTCTGTTTATCATTATTTTTGATAACTGGCTGCAACCAAATGAATGTCTAAATGACAACCTGTTGTTCTCATTTTTTGTTTAACAAATAATTTTGGTCTGGTATTTATTATTTCCTCTTTTCATAAAAAACACAAAAATAAATACGCGATATTTTTTTTTTTATTTCATTTGTGAGTATATGGTTACTTTAATTTAAGTAGTTATCAAAAAGTAAATATTTATCAGCTTATCAGGGCGTTAGGGTAAATAATATGTTTTTTATGCCTCTTAAAAACTATACACAATTGGAAGACAATATTACTGTAGTATGTCCCAATGTGCAGATTCCTATTTGAAATAAGAGCATATTAAATAAACCAAATTCTAATACAAGTTCACTCAAGCCGATATTACCAGCTTGTCTAGGGATTAAAATTGGCAGGCCGCTAAAAAAATCGCGTCCGATTAGAGTCAAATTTGATTATACGGAATCAAGAAGGCATTAGGACTGGTCGCCGGAAAAGGAGATTTTAAAAAAGTCAGCCATACATTTGCCTTTAAGGCCTGCTAATGGGACTTTTTGTATTGAGGTTAGATAATCCGCGCCCTAGTAATGGGTAAAGTAAAGAGTGTTCCAACCATAATGCACGGTGTTAATTGTGAGTCACATTTCCTTGTTTCAGTGTTTGACCATTTAACCATTGAGTGGTACACAATTGTGCAGCGCGTTTAGATTGTTGAAGCCTTTTACGAAAATGGGCGTTCATATCAATATGCATTTCATGCACTTCGTGATTTTTTGGTCAGCAAAATCGACCAAATGTGTTCACAATTAGCAGAACTGTGCGCATATTTCAGCAAACCAGGTCTGTAGGAAATGTGAAAACACCTGTGCATGCTCGCCCAATTCGTTTTGCGGCAAACAATGCGGTTGTTTGCGATAGGGCCGTACTTTTTCGAAAATGAGGTCGGCCAAGCAGTTACCGTGAATGGTGTTTGCTATCGCGAGATGTTAACAGCCTTCTTGTGGCAAATCATTGAGTATATGGACCCATACGATAAGTGGTTGCAACAATGGCCGTGTTATATTACGTCTTGGCGATGTTAATTGGCCGCACGAACATGTGATTTGACACCGACTCCTTTCTTTTGGGATATTTGAAAGAAAAAGTGTACGTCAATAAGCCAAGACCAATTCAAAAGCTTAAGGATGAAAAAATTCGGCACATTAACGACATTGAACCTCAATTATGTCGCAGAGTCATCGAAAATATGGAACATTGGCCGATATTTTGTTTCGCACATAATTGTCATAAATTCTTTTATCATAATAAATATTAAAATAATGCTCTGAAAACTTTTTGTTTTATGGGTCGATTACGGATGACAACTAAACTGAAGTTGAGTTGCCAGCAGCGAAAGCGGACAACGCCGCGCTCATGTTTAAATATAAAACAAATTTTTTTTATATATTTTAAAATGAGCAGCGTTGCCTAATTTCGATTCTCGCAACTCAACTTTAGTTCAGTTGTCATCAGTAATCGACCCATTATTTTGTTGGACCATCCTTTACTTGTTCCATTCAGTTATTAGACGTCGATTTTTGTTTCCAGCCGTTTTTAATAATATCGCCGGATTTTAGTAAAAAAAATTAAATTTTTATAAAAAAGTCTATTTTTGGCTAAAACTGCAATTATCGCTAAAAAAAATTTAATTTTCAATAAAAAAAAAATACAATTGAAGCATAGCCGCGAATAACGTTGTAAAAGCCATTTTTTGCAAAAACAGTTTTTGGCAGATTAGCGTTAACATTACACTGTTTAAACGTCAACTCACCCAAAATTATGCACCTTAACGCTATCAAAATGCAATACAAAGAGTCAGCCAGTGGAAGAACGTTGTAAGTTTCTAACAAAATGATACAAACGAACTGGTTTTTCAAGGTGGAATAACGTTCTAAATGCCGCTTGCGTAGTGGGAAAACGTTTTAAATGACATCGCGATTATGAATATGAAACGTTTTTCTACTAAAAAAAAGAATATAAACTGTAATTTTGCATGTTATTTAAAATTCGATTTACTTGATATTTTGTATAAAAGTTTTTATTGTCATTATTTTTGATAATCTAAAAAAAAAATTAAAAAATTAATAGTCCTGCCTTCTAAAAACGTTTTTTTGCTCTCCTGAGAAATATTTATTTTGTAACTTACAACGTTATTCGCGGCTGTGCTTCAATTTTCGGTAAAAAAAAAATTTTTTCATTTTTTACTTTGGTAAAAATTTATATTTTAGGAAAAAAATTTCAGTAAAAAATATTACATTTTTTCAATAAATTTTCACCAAAAAGTTAATTTTTTACTAAAAATTTGCTTTCTTATCGAAAAAATATTTTTTTTTTTAATTTTTTAGCAAAAACCCAAGGTCCAAAAACACCACACAAACGGTTATACACACTTATGTAAAACTATGGACCATATTTGTATGAATATTGAAAAATGTTAATATTCACACAAAAATCTTGTTGTTGTTGTCAAACTGCTTTTGTTTATTTTGCGTTTATTTGGCCCTTTAATTGTTAGTAAAAAAAATTTAGATAACAAAATTAAATTTTCTGTGAAAAGTTAAATATTTACCGAAAATAAATTTTTTTTGGAAAAATTTAATTTTCTGCAAAAAATCTAATTTTTGCAAAAAATAAATACAAATTTTGAAAAAAAAAAAAAATTCGGTGAAAATGGCATTTTAAGTGAAAATTTTATTTTCTCTGAATAAATGAAACTTAAGTTTTTTTGACTTCAAATATTAAAAGTAAAGTTTTTCGGTAAAAACCGGAAATGATTGTTGATTAAGTGCGGCATTCTATATTAAACTCCTATACTGCCGTGCTTAGGAAAAACGCAGTAAAGTGTATCAATGAAAATCAGAGAAAACTGAAATTCAGATTTTTTTTTTTTTGTATTTTGTTATTAATTTAAAATATTTTACAAACTAACATTTTTAACGATGTATTTTATAATAATAATTGAGCAGAAAATTTTTTAACGGAATCTATTTTTTATTTGAAGAGCAATTTATCTTTTTATTTTGTTTTAAATAAATGAATTAAAAAAATGCACAGATTTAATGACAAAAAGTTCGGGTTCGTTCGGGTTCGGCCGAACTTTGCAAAATTTACGAAGTTCGGGTTCGGTCTGAAAAAGTGCGTCCGGTCGGGCACTAAAATCATTATGATTTTGCACTCCAATATTTCAAAAAATCGTTAAAATATCGTTGGTATAGTTATGAGATTTATACCAAATTTAATTTTTATCTGGAAAAAATTTTTTTCGACGTCGATGAAGTCGAGGACTTTAAGGCAAAGACACTCTGTACTTGTCCAGTCCTAAAAGTCGTGGAAAGCTGAAGATATTTTTCCCGGTAAGCTAAACCTATTAAGTGACATTGATTAAAATTTCAAAAAAAAAAAATATATATATTCAACAATTGACATAATGCCATTAATCAATATCTTGCTCTAAAGAAACTCGCATAATCAACTTCAACATTTCATACCATACATTTTACTAAATATAAATTTTAAAATTCCCAACCTCTTCCCCACTCTTAATTACTTACTTTCATTGATTGAAGATATTCAATAACTACCTGCAATAGTTTAAAAAGAATTTCTCACGATGACAACATTAAATTATTCCAAGAATTTTTTTTTTAATTTTCATTAACAAGTCGGGTATCTTATAACAAAATGCGTCACTAATGAATCTGTGTTTGTTTTTTAAGAAAAGTAAAATAAATATTGCAAAAATTCCATAGACAATAAAACAAATACTTTATTTAGGTAACTGAAAACCTCAGAACTTTTCTAGAGTGCCGTACAACAGCAACAGTTGGTTTTACACTACAACATCTTACAAGATCGTACTACGAAAGATTTTAAGACAACCAACCACTCATCCATATAAGAGACAGATTCTCTAAACGATACGATTCATCACACATTCACGATTACAAAAACAAAAATAAGGGTATATTCTTTTAAGTACAGAGTATAACCATTTTAGCTGCGTCATACTCTACGCCAACATTTCATTATTATCATTTCAGTTTATAGTGATCTTTAATGATCATTAATCAAACCAAATCATTTTCCTTTCGTTGAGGATGGAAAGAAGGAAAATTAAAAAAAATATATACTTTTTTTGATGACAATGATGTTGATCATTACAATTTACGCCTTCACTTATATCATTCATGAATTCGTTGCGTTTCAATACTTGGTTTTCTGCAGCACTACAAAGACATATATGTATTACTGCTGGAAATGAAGATGATCTTGTTGTGATTTCATTGCATTTTTGAGAAACGTTTACAATCACACTCTACTTAGAATAAGAAACAATATAAACAGAACTTGAGAAGGGGTGTGGTGTTGCAAAAAAAAAAAAATAAATAAAATAAAATAAATAACTTCAAAATTGCGTTAATGTAGACTTTTTTGTTGCATTGAAATTTATAAACATCATGCATCATGTATCACACACAGAGTCATACAACTCGTTTAATTTTACGAGACGGCCGGACAGACGGACAAAATATAAAAATCACGGTCAAATGCTGTGTTTTGAAAAAAAAATATATACATATATAAAACAAGTTTTGAAATTTCAATTCTATATAATGAACGAATGAACAACACAAAATACACATTTACAGTCAGTCACTCGAAAGACAACCAGATGTATATTTAGTATAAACATCATGATCGATTTAATTTTTTCTTATTTTTTACACTGAAATTGCAACGATGTTTTTATTGGTGTGGGGCAAAAATAATTGTTGGAGGGCATTAATCTTTCGAAAAACATTTACTTTCAGATGTCTAGAACCTACGTTTCGTTCCAGCAATATACACTTTAATGTTTCAAAACTTTATCCACACGTAGATAAAACTCATTTTTCAATTCAATATGGGGACCTTCAAGAAATTTTTTTTTATTTAAAATTGTTTAGTTAATGTTTAAGCATTATTAATTTATTTCTATTTATTAACATCTAAAATAAGTTTATATTATTAATAATTGTAAAACTAGGAAGTGGCTGCCTCGGCTTAAATCATATTATTGTCACCGGCAACCATATTATGGTTTAATTAGTTATCCATCAAGAAACCACAACCTTATGGTTGCCTCCGAATATGTAAGGACGATCTTTTGTGCAGCATATGTATCTCACCATGTTAGGATCATGCTGCGCATAAAGCCTATCGCCCTGCCCGGTGAAAGATTATAGATTTCAGTTGGGCTTATTATTAGTGCCCAGGACGGGACAGCAGCAGAGGAGATGCTCTGACGTTTCGTCATCAATCTCATAGAATCTGCATATCTTGCTACTAACAGTGACCATTTTATACTGATGGTATCTGAGACCACAATGCCCCGTAAAAAGGCCAACAAATAGCCTTAGTTCCCCCTTCTCAAGCAGAAGTAGACTACCTGCCCTCCTACGGGACAGTGTCGCAAATCTCTTGGACTGTATTAATTCAAAAATGGACGTCCATGTGTGAAGGAATCCACACTCGGACCATCCCTTTAAAAAAAAATTGTGTTTTTTGAAGCACTTAAGAGAAAAAGCCCATAATCGAGCGCTTCAATAAGAGAGCTCTTATACAGCAGTAAATGATAACGAATAAAACATACAAAAGCAGCTGCTATTTTAGTGCTGACAACGAAAAAGGTTTTAAAGCGAAAAAAAAAATATATTATGGTTTACGAAAATGCTTAAAAAAGGCATTTAAACCAGCAAAATCAAAAGATTTATGAATATGTATGTTAATAAAGTTAGCCCTTAAAAAAGCACTTTAGGAGTGCTTTATTTGCATTTTTTTTATTATGTTAAAAGAAGCGCTTTTTGTCAGCAGCAAATAGTCTTCCAAACCGGAAACACTCCATACAAAAATCAGGCATCCCATCAGCAGGCGTGAAGCGATTTGAGGTATGAATTCATACATACAACCTGCTCCTATTGGAGCACATGTTTTACTGGGATGTTAGAAACTCCCCATTAATGTTACCAGCGGGGACGGCGAAGAACGGCTTATCAATCAGCACTTTCGTTGCCCACATGGTCCTCATGGCCGGGCACCCTGTTTCCGCAGATCGGTTAGAGATGCAAAACAGTCCATGACCAACCAAGACTTCACCTCTAAAGAAGAAAGTCCCCTGAGAGCTTCCTGGCTATCCGACATTACAAATGTTCGCAAGCCTTCGTCCTCAGACATTCCAAATATTACCACTACTAACACAGGTCGCAAAAAATATCGTTTTGAATAAAAATCTATGGAATATAATGACTTTAAGGCGATAAATTCCAATCCGTTTTAATTTTTTTTCTATCGCGTCAATTTTTTTTTTTTTTTTGGCTCGACTAATATTTCGTCCGCAATAAGGCGGTTCTGCTAATACATTTTACCATAACCTGAAATGATTTGCAATAAAATTTCCTTTGAGTCATCCAAATAACATTTTTTATATTTTCAACTGCTTCGGAGTTTTTCAGAAATTAGTGGCTATACATTTTTTTTATTATAAATTGCCAACATTTTTTGTTTTAAAAAATTCATAAAAAAAATTTTAAGGACAAAAATTTAACAATTTTATCAATTGTAAGAAAGACAGGTAGACTACGCATAAAATAAGCCATACATTCCTAAAGGTTTGTTCACGCTTAACAAACATTTAAAGAAAAAGTCCGAAAAAAACGTGACCACTAATTTGATATACTGTTAACAATCCTTATACCAATTTTTGTTGATATTAAACTTATTTCTGAAAAAATATCGTAGTGTAATGTAATAAATAAATTGCGAACGTGATGCAAAATCAAAAAAATCATAGTACAAACAGTGTTTACGGTTGGGGCGTCAAATGTTTGGTAAGTGTGGCTAGGGCTGAGGTAGCACCGACCTTTTAATGTTGCACTAAGAAATTCCAATACCGAAAGCTTTTTCGACATTTCGGTATTAAGGAAATCTCGATACCGGTATAATCGGTATTTTTGGTATTATTTATGGAATAAAAATATCTAAATACAAAGTAAAATTCAATCCAAGTTTTTGTTTAATTAATGTAGTTATTAAAAAAAGAAAAGAAAAGTTACTGAAAAAAAGATAAAAGGACAGTTCGATATTAGAAAAAAACAAAACATAACTTTTATTAACTTTTGTGAAGTCCCTTTCTGATTTTTTTCGAATTAATCTCATTATCGCGCTTATTTTGTTGGATTTTTCTATTATAAGTTTCAGCAACTGTTGTTTAATTGTAAGAGATTTGTCCTGAACATGAATTTTTGGTTCAATATTAACCAGCATCGTCGTCGGATTTATATATTATTTTTATATATTTATTTATTATTTTTCCTTACATATGTATATGGTGCATTTTATGTGTTTAAAGAAAAGAATACCGGCATTGTTGTGTGCGGTATTTCGATATTTAATTGTAGCCTGTAAAACTGGTATTTCGATATCGGTAATACCGGTATTGGAATCCCTAGTTACACAAAATGGAAATATTGAAGCTGCAGTCAATATGCTAAGTGCTTAGGGAATCCAAAACAATCAGATCACGGCGAAACACAGACAAATCTGGTAGCACGGAAACTATTAGCCATCGGAACCTTAAGATTCTGGACTGAATAGTGCAGAGGCACCTTCATAAATGATGATGAAAGGGTAACCCTAATAATTCCGAAGGATATTTTTGTGTCCTGTCGATATCCTCAAAGCATTTTCTGTAAATAAGTACAGATCATAAACATGGAATAAGAACATGATTCAGGTAATCAAACATGTTATTTAATTGCCGTTTGTTTGGGAATGTAAAGAATAAAGACCCAAAATTATCTGATGTTAAGACCAGGGTGGAATTAGTTCTAAATACTCCCGCTTGCTCTTTGTAAGACTGACCCTTTGCGCGCAAAGAAAAAACTTGTTCCAATATGATCATCGCCAACAAAACTATTTTTAAACAAAATCTTTAACATATTATGTTGTAATTTAAGCGTATTATTGTTAAATTAGTCCTCTATCAAGAAGTCACAACCATATTATGGTTGGCTCTTACCATGTTATGGTTAAATAAAAATATAATTTGTTTTTAAATTAACAATAGTATTTTCCTCTTTTCCAAGAGAAACGTGGTATGGTTTAATACCATTATTATTATTATTATGGCTTCTTGATGAAGGACTTATTTAACCATAATATGGTTGTCGGTAACAATATGTTTAAACTAAACGTAATATGTTAAACATTTTCTTTAAAAATTGTTTTGTAGGAGGTGACCATATTCCAACATGTTTTTCTCTGGGTGTGATTGTCAGGTTTAATTAGCCCTCGCCTATAAAACTTTTGCTGCGAAGCTTTTCAGTTTGATTGTAAAAAGGGAGAGAGTAATTAAAACGTTATCTTGTTTTATATTCTCTTCATGCAGAAGAAAATAGAGGGAAGGCATTCCAAATACTTAAAATGCTGCAAGACAAAAATTTGATTTTATGTACACGAATCTAGTTTCAAGAGAGAATTAAAAAAAAACAGGTAAGAGTGCTATATTCGGCTGTGCCGAATCTTATATACCCGTCACTATGGTGTGAGAAGAAAAAAGTTATATAAATATATAAACCTAAATATAAAATAAAAAAGAGTACTTTTTAGGATTTTAGTACCAAATTTGAAAGCCATGGCTCTTGGCGTTCTCCAGATATGAAAAGGAAATGAAAAAACAACAAATGAGATTTATGGGAAAAATTAGAGGTAGCCCTGGTTTTTTGCTCATATCTCAGCCATTTATGGACCGATCTGGCTGAATTTCGATAGCAAAATTATAATAATCATATCTGACATAAATATATACCAACTATCATATCTCCATTATATCTGAGGTCTGCGGAAAGCCCATTTCAACATACGGGCGGGCAGAAGATTTGAGGATTTGAACTTCCATTCTCATAAGGAGCCAGAATATATATACTTTATTGGATTTAAGATCAATATTGTAGAAATTACAAACGGAATGACAAAGTTATACATAGCCTCTTTCCTTCGGTGAAGTATATAATTATGCAGCAAATGTTTCATAATATGATGAACGAGGACTTAAGGACTGGATTAAACTTCTATTCATGATGAAATCAAAAAAAATATTTCAGTTTCTCACAAATGTAAAAAAAAGATTTCCTTCCTTTCGAACACGTTGCACAGTTCTTTTAATAATCTTTTAACTACTGACCTACTAATTTACAGTTAAAACAAATAAAAATTTATTAAACAAATATTTACGAATTTTTCAAAACACACTTTTAAACACAAAACATTCAAACAAAATCTCTTCGTTACATTTTAATTAGGCGAAAGTAAACGAAAGTCAATAGATGTTGAGTAACATTAAGCGGCACTTAAAAATCAATTTATCTATAAGTTCTCCTCTTATCGGTATTTGAACTATTGAACAATTGAAAAAAAATCAAACACGAAAACAATTTCGAATCACTTACCTCACACACAAGGAGTTTTACACTAATTAAAATTGATTTTAGACAAACACGCAACAAATATTTCTATTGCTTACAATTTTTTTTCGAAACTTTAGTATATTTACAAACATTTTTAAATTGTATTATCGCAAATTTGTTTAAACAATTGCATTTCAAAAAAACAAGCCGTTTGTTATTTGTACACCTGTTTACTTACGTTTCGTTATCTAGTTTAATGGAATTTATATTTTGTTCGTTTGTTTGTAATTACGAATATTCGTAAATATTTTTTTATGACTGATTTGATCGTTTGTTTATCTTTTGTTGTGTTCTATATTTAACCTGTTGCGTTAAGTCCATTGGGTAAGTACTAATTACCAATCAATATTGCCTTTTTTTGAAGGGGGTGCAGTAAATAATATTTAATACGACGGGGCAAAGGAATTCCGAGATAAGATTTATTAACAAGAGAATAATAATATGTAATAAAAAAAGGGCTGATTGTTGGTAGAGGAGGGTTGTGTTAAAAAATGCGTTTTTATTTCTTTAATTTTCAAATTAAAAAATACTTCTATCTTTGTAAATATGGTTACGAAATATTATTTAGTTAAGAACTATTCGTAGTTTTAGTTATAAGTTATTTAATAAGTTTCAAATTGTAGTTTGCATTTACTAGTTTAAACGTGTTAAGCGTAATTGCAGCGTTAACATCACTGTATATATTGTATATAGTGCGTTAAATCTTAAACTAATTCCCATTCAGGTCTGTCCTAAATGCCCCAAACTTAATAATTCAAAAATAGTTTTTATTTTCTTTTATTCACAGTTTTGGAGCCTACTCCCATAGAGATTTTATATAGTTTTTCGGTTCGGTCCTAAGTCCACAAAAAAAAGTTGGAATCTACTCCCATAGAGGTTTCATATGGTGCTTCAAAACCTCATTCAAGTCCGTCCAAAGAGTTCTTAACTCTAGTTCGAAAATAATTATAATTTCCCTATATTCCAACGTTACATTAAAGCAAGGGTTTTTCATCGAGAATCGAGTTACAAGGCTTTCAATGCCAATTGTAGTGCCTCATGGGTCTTAAAGAACCCAAACTATATTTTGTGCTCCGAATTATCCTACGAAGATGGGTTTCGACGATTTAATGCTGGAGATTTTGATGGTATATATAAAAAACGTTTGGGGAAAAATTCAAATGGTTGAAGGTGATGATCTGAAAAGATTCTTTAAAAAACAAAGAAAAATTTCAGTGACAGTTCTCGAGAGACACCAAAACTCGATTTTCTATGCAAATAAAAATTATTCGAGGATACAATGGAATGCTTGAGATATTGTATATTGCGAATGAAATTCTAGATTAATGTAAGTACGTACTATTACTGCATAATCTTACGGTGCTGTAAATACTCGGCACAAGGCGTTTACAAACGCCCTCGAAATTTTACCCCAACACTTTAGGTTGGGGTAAAACCTTCTTTGTTATGGCTTAGGAGTTGGGGCTAGGCAGTATTCCCTTACATGTAGTCCCTCTATTCTGTTGTATTGCAACAGTATTCAGGGACACCGGCATGCAGGATGAATTACGCTCATGAATATACACAGAAATCAAGCGCAAGACTAGCGTTTTTAAAATCTCCCTCTCGGTTATTTAGTTTTAAACAATAGCCTAAACGTTATTCCTGAATGAGCCTTACCAACGGCAACTAGCTAAGGAACTTTTAAGACCCGGCGGAATACCAGATACATCTCTGGTCAGCTGTAATTTGAGATACATTCCAATTTCAAGGCCAAGACTAGTTTCAGGTGGACACATTGCCACCACATTTCGGGTGACCTGTCAGGTCTGGACTATTGCACTCCGGAACCCTTTTTCAGGGCTTTACTAGCGGTTCATTATGACAATGGTGATGTAGTGTTTAATATTACGCAAACCGACACTGATGGCTCTGAGAGGGGCAGTAAGGTAGGTGAAAGGAAAACCAACGTGCTACTTGGGTTTGGTAGGGACCATATTCATAGGGATCCAAGCGATTAATATGGACCTTGGATATAATGACTACTGCAGACGTTGTCATGATAAGGAGGTGGAAAAAAATGTATTTCACTTTCTTTGCCAATGCTCCAGTCACAGGGTTATAAGGATGAGGCATTTTAGGATACCAGAATTGCCGTGTTTAGATGCTGTATCTAATAAAGGACTAAGGTCGATATCTCCTTTCTGAAGTGAGTCGCACTGGAACGAGGTAATGTCTGAGAATATTCTGGCGGACACTGGCTTAACTGTGATCACTGACTCAGGGTATCACAAAGGAAGCGCTATAAGGACCCAAGTGAGCCGTCCAGTGTTAGCTACCCAGTGAACATTACCTATCCCTTTTTATTATTATCCCTTTATATTATGATAGTCAAAGTGGAAAATTAAATATTTAAAGCGGACTCCTTGAGTGCAATTGTCACCAAACACATATATTTATTGACCTTGGGTAATGCCTTGTATCATGACTTTAAGATTAGGCTTCGCCTAAGACTTGCATATTCCAACTTTCATTGATACCCATAAATTGAGAAAAATTTACCTGGAATACATTTAGAAAACGTTTCAATAGTCAGCCTACGGCTCTGAGGCGAATAGTTCCGTTGGTATCCAATTGTGCTGCTCTTCTCTAGCAATCTGCTTTTTAAGTCATGTGATATTGATTAAAGAATTGTGAATTGGCAGTATAGATCTTTCCGTAATTTAACTAGGTATTTAAAGTTCATTGTGTATAAGAGAGTTGCGATTGAGCAATAAAAAGCCAATATTAAGCCTTAAACTTTTGGGAGATTTTCAAAAGTAATATAAACATATTTTTCAAAGCTCTAGAAAATTTTTTTAATTCAGCAAAAAAATAATTTTAAAAATTTACCAATAAAAAAAAATATTTTCATTTTGAGTCATCAGACAAAGTCCAACACTAAACAACTCAACCAACCAACAAACAAAATGAACTTAAAAAAGTTTTGAAATAAAACTAAACAAGTCAGGCGGAGCGCAAACAAAATAAAAACAAAAAATTGTAAAAGTCGAAAAAAAAATTATTTTTTGCAAAAACCATCCCCGGCTCTGACTGACTAACAGTGGAAGCCATTAAACTCCAACAACATTCAAAAACAAAGTAACGACAAGAAACCACCTGAAAGAACGAGTAAATGGCAAAAAGGCAACAAAAAAACTAAAAAAAAAATGCAAAAACTATTCTAGTAACAATAAAAAAACGAGCAAAAAAAACTAGAGAAAATGTAAAAAAAGTGAATACAACACACAATTCACCTCGTTGAAATCAAATATTCGGAAATTAAGAATGAAGTACAATGACCGGTGGTAACTGAATGTACGAGTATTATAAGAACAGAAGCGACAGCGACAATACGTAGAAATCATAATTTAGCAGCAAAAAAAGTACCAACAATAGACAAATTTGATATACAAACAAACAAAACTAAATTAAATAGTTTAAGAAAAACTTTAATGTTGAAAGTATTAAAAAGTTTTGGAAAGTATCAGTGGGGAATAAGAAATAATAATGAATATCGATTAATTTCAAAACGATCGTTTTTAAATGATATGACGAATTTCTAGAGATTTGAAAATCCTTTTTTAAATTTAAGTCTTCATTTTGTTCAAAATACAGTTCCATTAACATATCGCACTTGTTCAAATACAGTGCTTGAACCTTAAAAAAAATATATCGTCACCTTAAATGCAAAAGGGCGCAACAACACTTTATTTTTAAAAGGAGAAGCAAAAAACTTTACAAAATCAATAACACCAATTACGCCGTTTTTGATCGCAGGGATCTAAAATTGTTTGTGAAAATTTACCTTAATAAAACGAACAAAAATCAATCAAAAACTCCATTTCTTATATTCTTCATATTAGGCTCTTTGACATTTTAGGTGATGATATATTTGTTGGGCTAATCTTACTTTTGAAATTCAGATCGGTCCGTAAATAACTGAGATATGAGCAAGACTGCATAAAATATTACCCATAAATCCCTTGTTGTTTTTTATTTATTTTTCTGCATATCCAAAGTTTCCAAATTTGGTACAAGATTCTTGGTTATCAATATACAACATCTCTTATAAAATGGGATTAGAGGAGTAGGCGTGGCACTAAAGAAAGGTATTTATATAACTTTTTGCACTTACCGCACCATGGTGAAGAGTACATAAGATTCGGCATTGCCGAATATAGCACTCTTACTTGTCGTTGTTCTTTTTTAACCCCCTATTAACTGACTGTATTTCGAGTTTGTAAAGAAAGTTGACAAAATATATACCGTTTTAAATACTTCATTCATACTTTGAGCTCACTAATCTTTACAAAAACAATTCTCATTAAATAGGAAAAATTACAGTTCAATTAATTTCGATTTCTAGAACATGCCCGAATATGTATTTTATTTATTTCCCTTCCTGGCCATACTTTACTTTGGTACCTTATTACAATCCTCCTTTTACCCATCTCAGTCAATGAACTTTTTGCCACAGAAAAGAGTAACAACCACTCCGACTACAACAACAAATATTACATGATTAAGCAACCGTACCAAGAACTTTAATAAAAACAACAACAACACCAACAAAAACCAGAAAGGAAAGGTGGTAGCGCATGTTTTAATATTATGACACACTCTTTAAGACCGCGAGATCACAAACCGCTTTAAACAAACCGTATTAAGAAAGAAAGACCTGACAAACAACAACGAGATATTTTTTTTTAACAAAAAATAAATAGAAACAATTTCTTCTATATTTTCTTATATTTTTCGTTTCTTTATATTATTTTAAGCCATTTATTCTTTCAGTTGCTTGTTTTTTTGAATGGCTCAACAAAAAATACGTTAAAACCTTTTTTAAGCCAGAGTACAAGTGTGGAGTGGAAGAAATTTGAGGCGGATGAAAACAAATCATGATAAGAATAAAAGTGAAGAGCAAAAATGTAGTATGCATAAAAGAAAGAACATGAGAATGTTTTTGGGAACCTTAAGTGAGGTAGTTTTTTTATACCTAATCACTTTACATTTTCGTTTTAGGTTATTTACACTACAGTTACACGTTCAAGATTTTCTTGATAGTTTTTTACATATACCCCTTGTCAAATTTACAAAAATGGAAAGCTGTGACGTGGGCTGCATGCAATTTTTAAACAATTTATTTTCAAGATGCCATCAAAAAAAACATTATATAAAGACAAAAGAAATTTTTTCCCATTAAATTTGCAATCAGCTGTTTTCTGGACTTTAAATTAAAACACACTATTGGAAAGGGAATTTGAAAACAAGTTCGCATTATACCTACTTTTAAAATTATAAATGTGTTACTGAAAGAGCGTTAGGGTATTCAAACTTGAAACAAGACTGGATTATGTAACCCCCAAGTTACCATCCCTTTTCGCGAAATGATCGTAACAACCGTACCTAAACAATAGCGGAAGGTGGAACGTTTTCTTCCACGTAGCTTTTACGCTGATATGACATACCTAAACCAAAGCGTCAGCGTTGTATCACAAACAGTAGTGTTAACTTTTGTGCTTTCTAAGCCCCTAATAAAAGAAATAAGAAATGGAATTAAAACCGCTAGTTTGACCTAAAATAGCTATTTTGCCATTAGTTATTAGGTGCGTTCGTTTACGCCAAAATTTGCACAAATTTGTGTAAGTTTTTACTGGATTTTACTGAAATGCGTTCCCTTACACAAAAATTTGCAAAAGAGAGCATCTACTGAGAGAGTAAAGTGACAGTTGTCAGCAAAGAGTCTGCAAATTTTTACTGAACAAATTTTTACCAGTAAAAACCAGTAGAAAACAAAAACATATGTTTCATTTAAGTAAACAAACAAAAGTAAGCATACAATTTGTAATAAAAACATTTAAAAGTACAAAAGCTGAATTAAAAGTGCAACCAAAACCAAAAATATTTATTACATCCTAAACAATTTTACTTACCACTTTGTACCTATTAACAATTAGTTTTCTTTTTTTGGCATCCATGGTAAAATTTGTGTTAATTGTTCAATATTACTTATTTTTGTTTTTGTTTACATTAATATTTTAGAGATGTAAAGCTAATGAATATATGATTACTTCTTGAGGGTACCAAATATCAAAAATCAAATCGTTGGTCTCAAGTAGAAAGGCCCTAACTCAAATAATTGTAACTGTATAGGAGAAGGTAAAAACATAACAGAAACTGTATGTATCATAATGTAAACTTGCTCATACAACTGCTTGTAAATCCTTTATTCTTTACAACAATGTAATGAATTTTTGTGACGAGGTGTATTTGTGTAAAATTTATTGGAATAACTGGAAAACTCACTTTCGTAAAAAATGCGAGTTAGGGCCTTTCTACTTGAGACCATCGAAATATTGATGTAGTTTCGTATGTAATTCAACTAGAAACAAAATTAAAAGTCATGTACAAAATAAACAAGTCTTAAAACTTGCACAGAAGCTCATTTAATAAATAAATTTGCTACGAATTTATAATCATTACAATGCATTTCATCAAGTACCAAAAACATTATGTACTGGGTAGTCTAAACAACACATATTTTACAACACTAAGCTTTGTAGCGATCAGCTGTTTGAATTAACCTGCAAGTTTTTGTTATTTTTCCGTTCGTTTACTTTTTTGTGCAAGAGCCATTTTTGAGAGTAAAATTTTCATATTGCCCAAAATTTACTCAACTACTGGATTTTACTGGAAAAGTAAACAAACGCACCTAATATCACCTTCGAATGTTGTTTATGTTTTTTCAACACGTGTTAAATTTCTAGCTTAAAAAGTAAACAATTTTTTTTAATCAAAGTAAAAAGTGATAAAATTAAAAAGAAACTCAAAGTGATTTATAATAAATAACAATGTTGGGTAAAGACTTAAATATAATTTTAGAAAAAAAGACTAATTTAAAGAAAGAAAAAGAGAGTGTGCAAAAAAAACAAAAAAATGGAAATGGCCAACGCATTGCATTGTCTAGATGTTCCGAAAAAAACACATTTATTTTAATGTAAAGTTTATGCTCAATTGTTTTTATGTTTGATGTTCATATAAATATTAAATACAAAAAATACCTATTTCCTAACAAAATTAACACAAATCAGAAATTTTTCTTACGAACTTTAAAAGTAGTTTGTTTTTCATTTGTCTTTTATCAAAACCTTTGCTGTTTGACAGTTCGTATCACTTAACAAAAATAAAAAGGCCTGTTGTTTGTTTTATTGTACAATTGTTGTAATCTCGCGGCTACCTGCTATAAATGTACCTTAGCGCTGTCAAAATCCGATTTTCCAATTGCATAGCGTTGATGCGGCGTTCCGCTCTTGTTTAGGTATGGCTGTAAGGTGTCTCTCTACTTTTTCTTTAAGAGAATGGGCTGAGGATTATCCGCCTCGAATTATCTTATTTTTTTTTTTTTAAAACGCTGCAGTTCTCCTTGTCTTATTAGAACTTTTTCTAGGTGTAGTGGTGACGATGTCTACAACAATTTCAGAATGAACAGTCATTATTTAACTGAATAAGTCGTTTTTTTAATAAGATTGAAGTCGATTGTCTTTCAAATATTCGATCTTTGTGTTGAGGTATAAATCTAAAAATATGTAGGTATAGATATTTATACATTTGATACAAAAATTTTTTAAATGTTTTTACTAGAATTTTTGCTATATGTTTCACCTGTACTGTTACATTCCGATCTTCCAAGATATCAGCTTTATACTATTTTATTATTCATATGCTGGAAGTTTCTTTACGAAAACAACGAAAAATAAAAAAACAAGTTGGAAATGAAAATCCGACAAAGTCTCTTTGAAAACTGAATATTCTAGGAAGAGTCAATAGGTAGTTTGTGTTTAAAATCTTTTTTTTATTTTTTGTTTTGCTCTTTCTTCTAATGCGCGCTTTAAAAAACAAACAGCAACTTTAATGGAACGAAAGAAAAAATACTTAAAACAGAATTCAAGATAAGAAATGAAGGTGAGCAAGTATGTATAAAAATTTCGTTGTTATTGTTGTAGTAGGAGAAAACAACACCTTAACAACAACAAATAGCAGAAGTTAAAAGAAAAATAACAAAAACAATTGTAAATAAATTTTAATACCACAAAGAAGTTTTTTTCTTTAACTTACACACACATCGACGGACGCACCCTTTTGTTTTGTTAAGTTTTTATTGTTTTAATTCTGGCTTAATTTTTTATAATTCTCTCGATTTTTTCACTTTTTGTTGAAAACCACATCCCGCCGTTTTAAATTAAATTAATATTAACGTATTTTTTACCTTAAAAACTAAAATATTTACTCACACACATGTTTGATATGTACGCTCAAACGTACACGCAACAACAGTTTAAGAAAACTACAGTGGCTTTATTGGGAGAAACCTTTTAATACTCTGAGGACTGCTTTGACGTGCTGATAAAGAGGGAAAAAGAAGAAATGCTTATTATGTTTTGTTATTGGATCCAAAAAGATTTACTAAAAGGAAATTCCTAGGAAAATTTGTTGTCAAAAAGGAATTGTTTTTTTGGTCGCAAATAAAAAGATTAGCATCCGTCGTTTATATTCTTTATCAGCACTTCAAAACAGTTCTCAGTGTAAAGAACTATTTGCTGATTATTTGGATTTAATGGAAATAACCTCTTTTGCATCAACAAAAACTGAAATTTATTCAAGAAAAAATTTTGAATTGGGGCAAATAATATCCAATAATACCGCAGTTATAGAAGCTTAATTTAAATAATGCAATGCTAACAAATTTTTGGAAGATTCCGTGATTTTCATCATATTTTTTAAGTAGTAGTTAATGTTACCCGTTTTAATTGGCTCATGTTCATATTTCCTTTTAAAATGTCTAGCCTCATTTAGAGGTTACTTTGTAGCCATTTAAATATTTGTTTAAGACAGTCCTTTTTGTTATTGCCATTGATAAAACCAGAAAAACTTCAATACTTTTTGATTTTTCTTTTTATTATTATTTATTGAAACATACAGACATATTATTGACCTATAAGATTTTTTGGTATAAAGTCACTATTAATTGTATTGTTATGAAACAAAAAAATAGAGATTTCTTTATGGCTTTATGTAGTAAGGATTAAAGTCCTTTCTAAATGTGATACAATAGAATTTGGCTTACAAAGCAACATATTTTAGTAGGTGGAATTATTGTGCAGAGATTTTGTATTGAAGTTAAAACATCAATCAATATGAAGACTTACAACACCTAAAAAGGATTAAGATTTTTCTAAAAAATTATGTGAGAGTAAATTATTCGACATGCTACAGAATCATTTTCTGAATCAATCTAACTATTCCGTCCGGCTGGCTGTCCATGTAACCTTGTGTACAGTTCGCAATTTTGAAGATAATTTGATGATATTTGGTACATAAGTTCTAATTGGCACAAGGAATCGGTCCCTTATTTCATGTAACCCCCATACAAGCTGCTTATCGGAATAGGTTCTTTGTGCCCACTATCAAACCAATTTTAATAAAATTTAAAACATGGATAGATCCATATTTATATGGATACAGAAGCTATGCAAGTTTTGAAATGCCTCTCCGAAATTATCTAACAGATTTAAATTAAATTTCTTATAAACTGTGGTGTGTGTATTGAATCATATGGTCGGGTTTGACCGACTATTCTTTATTTCTTATTTTTATTAAATAAAAGTACATAGTTATTTTTGGCTGGCCTATTAGAAACGTTCCATTTTTGGGCAAATTTTCTAGTTTATCTTTTAATAATTTACAAAGTGAGTGTAATTTTAAAAACCATAGAGTGAGTAACTTGCAATAATTTGAATACCTACGTGTTAGTTTCTAAAATGGGTAAAAACAAATCGTGTACTTAAAAAATTAGAGTGACAATTGTGCAGAGTTATCAGAATAAATCAATGCATGGACAAAAAGAAGGCGATTGAAATATTCAGGACTTTTTTGGTGCATTACAAAGAATATACCTCTCGTCTCAAAAAAAAATAACAAGCGCTTGCAGTTTGAATGGGAAATTCTTAGAAAAGATTCATTATACTAGAATAGAGTTCTCTGGAGCGACGGATTCAAGGTTAACTTAAGTTAGTCTGTTGTTATAGGTAAGTTTCAATATGTTAAACTAAGTTCTTAGTTATACCTAGTAATATGCACAAAAAAACTCAAGAATTCAGTTTTTGTCTTCGTAGGATAACTGAAACCTATTCGCAGGTATGACAAAACAAAATTGTTTAACGACAGTTTCAAAACTCCATTTTAAAATTTTCTTTGGTTTTTCTTGTACAATTACCTTTAATTTGAGTTACCACACATAATAGGTACTAAGTGTGCGCGCAGTTTTTTGGATCCATGGGGCATACGGGCCTCAGCCTCCTAAAATTTTAATTTTGTTTTTTTTTTTTATTCCAGAGAGGTCCAATTTTTTCAGCAACTGCACTTTTTCTTAACCCTAAAATGCCTGAAGTTTCAAATTCGTTACCTGAGTTTAAAACGAATTGTGCACTTGCAACTATCAAATTTTTTAATATTATCAAAATATTAATAGTATCAAAATTTATACCTACTTGCTATATTTTTGAAATTAAATTTATTAAAAATTTATTGAATTTTTTTTATTATTTTTCCCTTTATTAGATGAATAAAAAAAACATACCTATTGATACCTATTTTAAATTTGGAAAATCAGTCATTTAAGGGTTAAGCGGCACTTTTGCCGATTTCAGCATAAAATCTCAAACGTAAATTCGATTGCGAAAAATGTATAGTTTAACCACAAAATCGATTTTCAATTGGAATCAAATTCGATTTACCATTCACTGGACCAGACTTTGCTCTGTCCGACTACAAGTTAACTCAAAAGACACTTTTAGAATAAATAAAGAACCTGTGGTTGGTCAGGGGTTTACATATAAGTAGATTTTTTACTAATATGCCCGCTTCCCATCAGCCATGTTCTTAAAAGCAAAATCTAGTGTATTTTTCTGATATTGCGATAAGATAAGACTACCTAGGTATAGTTATTTTTTTAAAATTATTTTTTACTTTTAACATTTTAAATGTTCAGCTGTCAATTCCACTGTACGAGAGGTTTTTAAACTGACAAAATTATTTTTAAATATATTCACATTTTGATAAAAACAAAATTGGTAGGTAGGTACCTGTTGTTAAAATTATAAATAGGTATTTTAAAACAACAAATCAAAAAAATCTAATTATAAAAATTAAAAAAAACAATACCTACCTTTTTTATTGTTGTGAATTCGGAAAAACTTCGTTAAAGCAATGAAAGCAGTTAATAAGCAAGAACTAATAAAATAAAACAGTTGTTTTAGCTGTTTATGGGGATATACTTTTCGTTGTTGTTACTTTTTCAAAATATAGGTATTTCTTTTGTGGGGGTTGTTGGAGTTGATTTAACTTTATTGTTGCCTTTTTTTTGAATTAATTTTAACTGAAATTTACTATTTAAAACAACAATCACACAAACACACATACACTCACAACACAAATTTACACTTTGAACTTTCGAAAATTTAGAATTTTTTGCAGTTTTTCTTAGATTTAATTTTTTCTGCTTCTTTTAACTTCTAGTTGATCTTTTTATTTGTAATTTGCTTATATTTTTATTTGCTTTTATAATTTATTTGCAAATTTTTCTGGAAGTGTTTTTCTTTTTTCTTGATCTTTTCTCAACCAATTGTTGTTTTTCTCACTGCTTGTTTTATTTTCAAACAAGTTGCGTCGTTAACTCTTTTTTATTAATTTTCTCTTCTTGGATTTTGTTTAATTAATTTTTCATCTTATTCCCTCTTTCAGCATCTTTATGAACAAAACACTTGTCATCTTTCTCTTTTTAACACAAACACTCGCGCAAACTCTTTCAACACGAAACGAACTTGAGCTTTTTTCTTTTAAACTTTGCCAAATTCCTTTTTGATATTTTTTTCTACGCTTCTGTGACGATGTTGTTGTCGTTGTTTCTGGATTTGGTTGGAGTTTGATAGCTTCGCTTGCGCAGCCGTCGTCTGACGTTGACGCAACTTTTTTTTATACAGACAGAAAAAAATTCCTTCACTGTATTTTTTTGCATATAACTCGCTTTTTTAATAAAAAAAAATGATTGAAAACAATATTTAACGTTCTTGAAACATCGGTTACGTTAAATTTTAACTCTCTTTTTATTTCAATTAAGAAAAGCAAATATTTTTTATGTTTATTTTTGCTTTTGCAATTTTAGCACTTTTTTCCGATTGCGCGTTTTACTTGAACAAAAGTCGTTTCTCAACTAATTTCAATGGAATTTCTCTCTGCTGCTGATACTGTTAAGAATGTCAGTGAAATGGAAGAATTGGAGAAAGAATGCTGCCAGATGGCGATGTATCTGATTGAGTGAGAACGCGGGTGCCAGATCTGATTCTTATCGTCATTTTGACTACTGTTTGTCCAAAATCTTAAATTTTTCCTCGCTTCATTAAAAAATGTTTATTTTGTTTATTTTTCAGGTTATTTGAAGAAATTTTTTTCATAACATAAACTTTAATTCACCACAAAACCGTTATATTAGTGATACACGGCACTACCGACTGACATGTATTACTACTATCAGTGCTGCCACTTAGTGGTAAATTACCCGAACAGGGTGCAGTTTTTAATGCCTTGGATAGAGCGTGGGTAATTAAGTTTTAGTGTATATCAGGAGAAATTTGATACATTTTTAACCTAAAAGAAATCTATATACATATATTTGTACCTCCTGATATGAGTCTTTGTCATCTCTTCTACTGTAGTTACCCATATCAAGATTTAATTTGAGTGATGAAATGTATACCATTTTAGATATTGATAATTAAAAAATTGCAGTCTTTTCAACCAAAATTACAATTTTTTAAATTGAGATGGGGTGAATCTATTTTAAAAAAATAAGAAACATGCACCACAGAAATTCAGGCTTCAAATATTCGGTTTTTTAGTTTCGCCATAAAATGCAATGCTCTAAATCTGGATGATTACATAAATTATTTGTAAAATGGGGAAACACACATTAATTAGCACCAATCAAATACAGTTTGCTGAATATTGTCATTCCCAAGTTTTTTTATAACAGGCGCGATGGGTCGTAAAGGAAAAAATACTGCGTTAGAGCGAAAAAAAAATTGTCATTTTTCATTACAAAAAAGGAAAAAATAAAAAATATTGCTGAAATATTGAATATGAAGCCAAATACTGTCGCTGACATTATCCGAAGATATAAAAACGGCGATCGAATTGATTTTAAAAAACAAACTGTAAACTTGCCAAGATGGAAGAGCTCCATATTGCTAGAAAATTAAGGCTAATCCACGGTTAAGTACCTTCTAAATTATTACTGAAGTTGCAGCGGAATTCGAAAAGTCATGTTCAGATGCAACTATACGTCGCACAATTAAATAAGAAGGTTTCAACGGTCGTATTGCCCGAAAAAAGCCTTTCGTGTACTTAAAAATCCAAAATCATCGGGTAAAATTTACTAAAGGCTAGTTTACACGGTAATACAATGTATTACGACTTTGTAGAATCAAAATATTATGAAATTCTCTCCGTATTTAAAATAAAAAAATAAAAATCTGTTGCAAGTATTTTTCATGTTTACACGGATGGTATAAGTAAGATAAAAGCAAAGATACTTAACAGCTGAGTTAATAACAAATAAGCAGATGGTTACAGTTTTACAATATTTCCAAAAACAACATTAAAATTGTCTGAGTTGATTTTAGTTGTATTTGTAGTAGTATAAAAATGTTACCACCTTCAATATATACAGTTAAAATACACCTCTGGTGTGATGAGAATACAAAAGTTTCTAAAATGGTTTAGAAAATGAACATTTACCGACCGCTTGTCAAAGTTTGTATCCGTATTCTCTCTTACTCAATGCATTTTGCTTTTACATGATGAGATTTTTCTCATTCTACATCATTTTTCCACATGTCGTAATACATTGTATTACCGTGTAAACTAGCCTTAAGGAGCATATAAAAAAAGATGTAAATTTGTCTGAAGGCGTAATTGTTCTAGATGAAAGCAAATTAAACTTATTTGGAAGTCATGGAAGAATTATGGTGTAGCTGAAGCCAAATTAGGAGTTGAAAGGAACAAATATTACTCCAACAGTTAAGCATGAAGGAGGAAGTGTAATGTTGTGGGGCTGTTTGTCGGCGAATGAGGTTGAGAAAATGGTACTTATCGAAATCATTATGGACAAGGATGTTTATATGAACATTTTGAAAGACAATTTGATGCAATCTGCAGAAAAATGGGAATTGCAAGAATTTTTAAATTGTATCATGACAACGACCGTAAACACTTAGCCCACGTTGTTCGTGAGTGGTTGCTTTATAATTGCCCAAAAAATATTAATACGCCTTCTCGATCCCCAGACATAAATCCCATTGAAAATTTTTGGGACCATTTGGTTCGCCGAGTCTGCGAAACCCCCGTTTCTTCGGAAACCGAGTTCAAAAAAGGCTTCAGGAAGAATGGGATAAAATTAGTGTTGATTACTTGCTAAAAATTATTTTTAACATGCCAAATCGTTTTTCTGAGGTTATAAAAAATAAAGACTATATATGCACGTAATAGTTAATTTTTTTTTAATTTTTATTTTTATTTATGTGCTTAAAACCCGAATATTAATGAAGTATTTAAGGTTTTTTCTTGTTTTTGTTTTTCTTAATATTGTTTGTTCAATGTTCAGAATTCTTAAGTAAGTCTTTTCTGATCTTTTAATATATCTTATGAATAAAAACAAACAATATCCCCGTTATTTATTTATTTTCTATTAATTTTGTTGACTTTTAATAACTTAAATATTAATGAGAGTCACTGTATAATTAAATTTATTTAATAATTTTTAAACTTTATTAACTCTGCATGCTTAAGGTTATTTTTTATACGTTATGACTAATGTTAGTCGATTCGAATAACATGCCCGAAATATGAACTCTGTGGATCGGGTAGTGCTCCGAATTTACAAAAGTTACTGGAAAAGTAAAATACTATACCTTATTCCATATATAAAAACCAAAAACATTTATATTTGTTTTGTTTTTTATTTTATTAATAAGTAAATTTTTTACTATTATTCTTCATAGTTATGAAGAGAAAAAGTAAAAAGGTTAGTCGAAACGACTATCATTAAGACTGCAGGGTTAAATACAGGTCATTTTAAAAACATAAAAATAAGAACTCTTCAAAAAAATATATGTTCATAACGTTTTATGCGGTATTTGTATTGAGTTCTGAATGTGAACAATTATGACCGCAGTTAAAGATCATTGCTGTATTCAGATCCTAGTGTCCATAGTTTTTACTAAATTTGCTAGAATTTCCGGCTCAACTTGTTCCAAGCTTTAACGGCACGCTCCCAAAGTTTATCCATAGTGTTGGGCAAGTTCTTTTGAGCAAAAGTTTTGGGGTTTTAAACGTACTGAAGGAAGTCAAGTGGGTAAAAATCTTGTGACTGAGAAAGCCAATTTAAAATCGTTATCCTCTTTTCTTCAAACAAAAGTTGAGCCTTTTTGCAGTTGAGCCCTTGGAAGCATTTGCCTGTATAAAGATATCACCCTGCCCTGGTTCTCTGCCGAGCATGCCTATGCTTGGAATGTACGGGTCTTCAAAGATGGTTTTGTAATGCCTATCACAATTTTGCCTTTGAATTAGCGGAGTGCTCGAAGCTTATTCCCGCGAAAACAATCTCCAGCCATGTATGAGCCAATCCAAGTTTTAACATTTGTCAATAATTCCGTTCTTTTAATCTAACACTTCTATCCACCCATGCATACTACCGTCAGTGTAACCCTAATTCATAATTCCGATCTCATCTAAGCATGTTACATTCATTGAATTTTTAAAACTAAATTTTTGAACTCTTTGTTCAGTAGTTTTTCTAACTCAACCACTATATTGACTGCGCCAGTAACGATTAGTCGCTTTGCTTCCCGACAATTTTATGACGAAATTTTTTTGAGCGACTTTTCTACATTTTTTATAATGCTTTATCTTAAAAGCGCCGCGATTGCCTTGGCCATATTGAAAAAACTAAGTTAAATTGATTTGTTTTGATTTGTGTAAATAGTTGAAAAATTTTAAATTTTTAATTAATTAATTAATATACTTAAAAAAAACCACAAAGATAAAACTATTAATTTTTCTTAATTATTAAGAAAGATTCACACAGGGTCGATATTGTTCAAACATATGGTTTTAATGTTTGCTTAATCTAAATGTAAAGACTAACGTACTTTAGAAAATAAGTTAACATAGAATTATTACAAAATGTCAAATTGAATCTGCATGGACTATAAATAATAATTTTTGTCTTGCCATGTTCAAATGCTTTTGTTCAAAGAATATTAAGCACCCTAAATCATTGCAGATATTTTACTTACTAAAGAAGGCATACAAAGGAACTGCAGAGGATATTTTGAACATTCCCTAGGTACCTTCTTCTTATAGTGTTACAGCTCGTGATGAGCTTAAGCTTGTTTCACTTGTCTCGTCCATTATTTTCTGTTTTCCATTTTTTGTTTGCAATTACGGATATACATACGTCACAGGTGTGTTTGATAATGTCCCCTTCTTCTAACAGTTCGAGGAGTTCGTTGGTGCCCCTCTTCCCTAGATATGTGCAACCAAATGTGAAAGTGCAGCTCATTATTTTAAGTTTTTTGTTTTATTTTTAATTAATTTATTTTTAGTTTTTAAGGTTTTTTTTTTAAATTTTTTTTATGTTATTAAAGATATACACTCAGCAGCAAAAGTCTGCGTACAAGCCATTGATAAGTTTTTTAGAACTAAAAAAGAAAAAACATTTTGTGTAAATCTAAAAAAAACAATATTTTATTTGTATTAGTATTGTTGTTATTTTATTGAACTGTTAATGGTTTTTAATCCAAATTTAGATATTTTTAATTAGGCTTAAGTTCATTGAATTTAATTTTCATTAAATTATTTTTATAAAGACAGGAATTTTACAACATGAAATTAATTAAAATTTTCATTGATAATTTTTCATTCTTGACTGCGCTGAGATTGGAACCCAGGCTTTCACGGACAGGTTGCCCAGACTAGTTTCGATTGTAACCACACAATCTCGTCAGTGGGGTTTGTCGTTTTACTCACTCGGCTATTGAAGCCGGATGACGTCAATAGTCAAACATCAATCTTTAAACCAAATGATATTTCACCTTGGTAGATCGAAATTTAATGAAAATTAAATTCAATGAACTTAAGCCTTATTAAAAATTTCTAAATTTATATTATTTGTTTATTAGGATTGGCTCTAAATATATTTTTTCTTATTTTTAACAAAAATAAGAACGATAATTCATAGCTACAAAGGAAACTAACAGCCTATTCAAAAAGGCAAATGCAACAGTCTGCGTACATACATACATTGTATGTTTTTTGCTTCAAATTTTTTATTAAAAAAAAATTAATTTGAAGTTGAAATTTTTTTTCATTAGAGTACCTCTGCTAATTTTTTTAACTACCTTCGACGACATTTTGTTCCATTCATCAATTATCGAACTTTTAACGGTTGTTTCGAATAAATTTTGTGCTGCCGAATACTAGGATCCAATAAATCCCATAAATGTTCAATGGGGCTTATGTATTGAGACTGCGGTGGGGTTTTAAGCTGTTGTGGGACATTGTAGAGTAGCCAAAACTTCTTATTATGAGCCGTATGCTTTCGGTCGTTATATTGCTAAAACATGTATTCGTTACCCAGGTTCAATTTGTCTACGCTGGGCTGTAAATTTTCTATTAATATATCAAGATATACTTTATTATCCATTTAAGAAGTAAGCAAATCCAAATTTCCAAATCCTTGGCACGTAGAAAGCCTCTGGTGTATTTTTTTTGTAAAAATTCCTTATAAAATTATACGAAAGTTATATATTCAGGTGTAATTTTATTTAAATCGGGTAATTTTGCTTCATCTTTAGTTCAATTTTGGTAACACTGACTATGGTGTTATTACACCGTTTTACCGGAAACACACAGAGCCTGCATTACCATAAAATAATAATTGCGGCGCCATCTGTCTGTGTTAAAAAACGAACTTAAGTTTATTTTCTACAGTACTCTGGTTTTTGCCTTTAATATGGTTCTTAACAGTAATTTTGACTTAGCTGTACAATCAACCTTGTGCGATTTTTTGGATAGATAATCAAAATGCTGTTGTCTTAAATGTGCTTATCTGCCTTATTGTACATTAACAAAAAAAGTGTTCAAAATAGGGATGGGCAAATTGAAAAAATATATCGATATATATCGTATCGATATTTTTTAAGAGTATCGATATATATTAATTAAAAATATCGATGTATCGAACGTATTAAGGTGATTAAGGAATTACAAAATTTAAAAACTTAATATACCTATGTCAATACATATTTACATATGCACAAACATATTACGTGTAATTCCATTCTAAATTTTTATTGTTTCTTTTAATTTCAAATTTACTGCCTGTCCCTCCCCTTTTATAACAAAAAACAATTTTAAAATTTTTGAGGTAAGTTATGCGAACAAAGTTTTAGTTTGAAATCGAGGGACCGGCAGTTAATTCTACAATAAAAAAAAAAATTAAAGAAAAGTAAAGAATACAAAAAAGGTTTTATTTATTCGCCGTATGAAATCTAAAAAAATTAATTGGGATTGTATAATGCCGGACTATATACTGCCGGTAAACGAAACTTGCGACACATACATACTATACAAGTAATCTGTGCAATATTTTATTTTTAATCACCCCTATCGTGAAAAACAAGTGGAATTTTTGTTCCCATGAAATTTTTATTCCCCTCGAAGGCAAAAATGCTATCGTGAAACTCACGTGAACAATTTTTCGCGCTACCAGTTCTCGGTGAATGTTAAAAAAGAAGAAATATTAAAAAACATTAAGAAAAATTTTTTTGTTCAAAAATATACACATATGTATATGTATTTTAAAGAAAAGTTAAAAAATAACAAAATAAAATATATTGTATTGGAGTGATTACAACATTAGCTTATTGCGCTTTTTTGTAATAAAACAATTTTTAAAATTCTGCCACCACGTCTTTGAAAAGCTTCATAACTTCTCAGGCAATCGACCAGTTTTTTGCAATTTGTTGAACAATATACATATAAGTTTGTGCCTCTTTTAACGGAAACTGACCTTAAAATTAATTTTGTAAACTTCAATATTTGAATTATGAGAAGAATTACTTACATATATGTTTTGTTCCCCAGCAAAAATAAAGTGAGAAATTCAAAGGGAAAAGTGAACAAATTACGAGGGAAAAAATTGTTCACGATAAGGGGAATTTTTTCGCTCGAACATTTTTTTCACGTTATTATTCTCCTATGAATTAATTTTTTTCATGGGAGTTTTTCATGATCGCAAATACGTGAAAAGGGAACAAATTACGGGGGAAAAATTATTCACGATAGGGGTGAATATGTAAGAACATACTCAAATAAAAAAAAAATATTTTTTTTTTATTATTGACATTCCAACTTTCATGGGTCTATTGCTTCTAATACGCGATAATTAATGCATAATTCTAGGAACACTTTGCAGAATATTTTTTCCGCGCTTATTTTTTTGTTGTCATCTCTTAAAAACCCGATACAAAACTGAACTGTGTTATCTATGAAAAAGTACAATGGAAAAGCTCCTTTATAATAAGATATTAGTTAAAAAACATACGATGCAATTCTTAAAAAACAACAGTATTGTAAAGCTTATAGTACACGGCATGTAAAAAGACACATGCGCATGTGGTTCTGACGTAATTTTGACGTCATCACACAACACGCAATGCTTATTGTGGCTTTGCATTGACGTCAAAATTACGTCAGAACCACATGCGCATGTGTCTTTTTACATGCCGTGTACTATAGGCTTAAGCAGTTGAGCAACGGTTAAAATATTGAATTTTATTAGAAAGAGATCTTAAAAATATCGAATTCGATAGTCGTAGATAAATATCGATGTATCGATATATCGGTATTTTTAATATCGGCGATATATGTATATCTATATATATAAAATTGTAACGTTACTGACTGACTGACTGACTGACTGACTGATTCATCATCGCACAGCCTAAACGCCTGAAGCTAAAAACTTGAAATTTGGACCAGGGGTTAGTCTCTCCCCAAATCGATCCACTAAGACGGGATTTTTGGAAATTCGAATGTTTAGGGGGTAAAAAAGGGCAAAAACGGGTAAATTCGGTAACCTTATATCTCTAAAACTAAAAGAGATACAAAAAAAAATGTAATACTTATCGTTGTTCTTTAGAAAAATAAGCGGACAGGTGTCTGGTACTTTTTGGAAATTTAGCCCTTTAACGGAGTAAACGGGTAAAACCTGTATTTTGGTACTTTTTTGTCACCCCATCTATCTTTTAAACCCATAAACATAGAAATAAGGGTTATATCACATTTGAAACTTATCTAAAACATCCAAATACGAATTTGGTACTTTTTCGAAATTCGGGCGTTTAAGGGGTAAAAAGCGTAACTATTTTTGGTACTTTTTTTATAAAACATTTTTTTTTTTATTTATTGACATAAACGTATTAAATTATGGGCTCCCACTACAATATTGAAATTTTTCATGCTTCAATGGGGAGAAAAAAAGTACCAAAAAGGGGATATACGGAGTAAACGGGTAAAATCTGTATTTTGGTACTTTTTTGTCACCCCATCTATCTTTTAAACTAATAAACATAGAAATATAACCCTTATTACATTTGAAACTTATCTAAAAAATCCAAATACAAATTTGGTACTTTTTCGAAATTCGGACGTTTAGGGGGTAAAAACCGTTACTATTTTTGGTACTTTTTTACAAAACATTTTTTTTTATTCATTGACATATACGTATTAAATTATGGGCTCCTACTACAATATTGAAATTTTTTATGCTTCAATGGGGAGAAAAAAGTCCCAAAAAGGGGAAATACGGGAAATTTTATTTCTTACTTTAGGTTTTGGTTCCACAACTGACAATTTGTTTAATTATCGTTAATATTGGACCTAGAAACATAAACTTCAACATGCAATGTCCTAAATGGATAAGAACCTCTGAGGGTACTTTTTGGTATTTTTTGATCTTTAACTGGTACTTTTTTAATTTCCGTTAGTATTAGACCTAGAAATATAAAACTAAACATGCAAAGGCCTGAGTGAATAAGAATTTGTTAGAGGGATCTTTTTGGTACTTTTTCATTCTTTAACTGGTACTTTTTTAATTTTCGTTAAAATTAGACCTATTGACATAAAATCAAACATGCAAGGTCCTGAGTGAATGAGAATTCGTTAGAGGGGCTTCTTGGTACCTTTTGGTCTTTAACTGGTACTATTTGAAGTTCCGTTAGTATTGGACCTAAAATCATAAAATTCAACATTAAATGTCCTGAGTGGACAAGAACCTATAAGAGGGATCTTCTTGGTACTTTTTCGTTTTTTAACTGGTACCTTTTTCATTTTCGTTAATATTGGATCTACAAACATAAAATTAAAAATGCAATGTCCTGAGTGAATGAGAATCTGTAAGAGGGGCGTTTTGGTACTTTTTGTTATTTACCTGTTACTTTTTGAATTTCCGTTAAAATTGGGCCTATAAACATAAAATTAAACATGCAAGTTCCCAAGTTCTTCATCTACCTATAAAATATAAATTTGTAATGTTACTGCATGATTCATCATCGCACGACCTAAACGCCTGAACTAAAATGCTGAAATTTGCCCGGGAGGTTGGCCTGTCGCGAAATCGATTACCTATGATGGGAGTTTTGGAAATTGTTATGGTTAGAGGGTAAAAGAGGTTAAAACGGGAAATTCCCTAACCTGATGTTCATTAAAATAATAAGCGGTTAGGTGTCTGGTACTTTTTTGAAATTAGACCCTTTTGGGGAGTAAACCTGTATCTTTAAACTTTTTTGCCACTACATCTATCTATTAAACCAATAAACATTGAAATAAAAAAATATCACATTCGTAACGTATCTAAAAAATACAAATAAAAATTTTCGAAATACGAACGTTTAGAGGTACAAATCGTCCCATTACAAAGTAGCGGGTTTAAACCTAGAAACATAAACTTTGGCGTAAAAATATGTCCACATAAGAAAAAGGGGCGCTAACGAAGTAGCGGGTTAAATGCTAGTCGATTATAATTTTTTTAAATATCGATATTTTAATATATCGATATTTATTGCCCATCCCTAGTTCAAAAGCATAATAAAAAATGTTTTTGTTAACATATTGATATACATATTATTAAATGTGTTATCATTAGTTATGCATATTTATATAAAAAAGTTTTCAATAACACCATAATATTAAGTTGGGATCACACGATTGCCGCAAATGCACCAATATTACACAATTTTGATTGTGCGAAATATGCAGTATGTTCATTTTTTTAAAGGCTGATTATAGCCTTTATAACGGAAAAATTTTGTAATTCGCCTAAAATATATTCGTTAAAAACCGGTAAAATTAAATTACTTTTTTGCAGTGTATTTATTAATTGCAAAAAATGGTATTATGCCATGTTTCCACGGTACGTGCTTCGCTCTCTATTCATGCTTCACACCCTAATCATGAACGAAGCAACCTGCTTCGCCATACAAAATTTTGAGAGCGAATCAGGTAGATTCATTTTGAATCTACTTGCGAAGCAGGAAAAATTCCTCTCTTCTCTAATATTTATCGCAAGTTTATCTGAACTAGCTGAATAAATCGTTTGTGTTAGCGTTGTCAACTCGGTGCGTTTTGTACCATTGTTGGTGCTTTTTTATACTTTTTATAATGATGAAAATATTAGCTTTATTAATTTGGAATAACTATAATAAATTTGTGATCTCTTTTTAAAAAGATCTAAACAGAATTTATTAAATGAATGTACGAAAATGTATCACCTCTTTTATTAAGTTTTTTTGGTATTTTTTTCTAAATATATTCAGGGGTTGTCTGGAAATCGAAAAAAACGCAAGTATTTTGAAGTTCTTTTTAATACACTCTTAATCCCATTTTTTATAATTTTCTTATAGAATTCTGTATAATAAGAGAAATATTTGTATTATATTGTATTGGAATTTCTTCTACTACAAAAATCTTTTCAAAAAAACGATTTTTAAATTCTTGCGTTTTGCGGTTTCGATTTCCAGAACACCTCTGATTATCAAAGGCTGTTTTATTGTTATATTTTTAATATGAAAGTATTAACCCTTTCAGGGTCAAAAATAATTTTTGGCGAGATAAAAATCTGAAAATTTGTATATAAGGTAATGTGATGGCGCTGAAGCCGGGAAAAATAATAGTTTTTGCCTCATGCAGCTCCCCTGGTTTTTAGGGAATGCCGAATATATTCAAAATTGACCTTCAAATGTCCACAAAAGAACCTACAATTTATTTTTGCAATATTTTTTTTCAAGAAAATACTTATTTACGCCTGTATCAATACTTAAATTTTTTTTTAAATTCGCCTGATGCCCGAAATTATTATTTTTTTCTTTCTTCCTAAGTCTAAGCTTTTTACAAATTTCCTGACTTGGGAACGACAATGCACTCAATAATAAGAAAAGAAAGTCAATGTCTACTATAATAACAATTTAAAATATCAAAAGTGTCCCTCTTTCAGATAAAACAAAAAAAAAAATATAATTAACTGTTCATTTTTATACAGTAAAAGTGCGTAGAAAGAGAGTACAATGAAATGTCGAATATATTCGACAAAAACACTGAAAGGGTTAAACTTCTGAAAACAAACATAATTTTTTAAATATTTTAATAAAAGGATAAATAGATAACTATTGTTAATTTTGAATCCGTACTATTAATCGTAGATCCCTTTTAAAAAAGTTTTGTATAGAATTTATGCAATTAAAAATAATTTGTTATCTAATACAAATGAATACAAGCAAATTTGTTTATTTTGTTTATCTTTTTTTTTTCTAAAAAAACCTGAACTGCAAAAGGCTGTTTTATTCTTATACAGTAGAATCGCGAAATGTTTCAGGGGTTGTATAGTTTTTCGAATTATTAACTTTTCTAAGCGGTATTTTATTCTAAAAAATGCAATAATAAATAAAGATTTTTCCAAAATAACATACAAAATTTATTTAAATTACTTTAATATCAAAAAATTTCGGTACATGTAATGTTTTCCTGTGTGCTTTTTCCTATGTGTTTTCCATAGCGTCGAGAATTTTTTGGCATTTCATTTTTATTTTTGAGATGGCTACTGCAAAAGTACCACTTTCTGCTTAAAATCTAATCTGATTTGTGATGTTTTGCCCATGGTGGAATAAGTAGGTGGCAGCGCTACGGCAACAAATACAACATTACAACAAAAATGAAAAATAAGTCTTCGTATACGTCCAAAATTATATTAAACTAAAATCAAATTTTGCCACCGAACGCAATGAAATAAATTAATTTTTAGCCAATTTTTATTTCACTATGGTTACTATCTTATTTAATTTTAATTAAAATAATCAAAAACTTTAATACAATACAATAATCACAGCACAAAACGTGGACTTTTTGTAAACATAAGCAAAAATTTGACATAAGACTAGACAAACAATGCAAGAGCAAAAAATCGTCATCTGGCGTAGTAATGCCACCTGTTTATTTCATCATGGTTTTGCCCTGATTTGTAGACATTTTTTATTAATACGCTCAGAAAAGTGTTTGGAACTAAAACAAAATTTCAGATTTTTGTTTTTTTTTTTTTTGTTTTAAATGTAAGTCAAACGAATGACTTAAGAGTTTAGGGGCAACCATAATAAACACAATCTTGCTTAACCTTCTGTCAAAAATTAACAAAAAGTCTCTAAAATGTATTTAAAAAAAAAAAAACAAAAACAAAAAAAATAACATTTGATTCCTTATGGAATGTGCGATCGGTTTCGCACTTTGCTTAAGCAAATGTCAGTTTAAAAAAACTTAACAAAAATATGGTTCAATATGGTTTTACCCATATGATATACATGTATTCGAACAGTTGCTTAAGCCAACTTAAGCACATTATATTTCGGTCTTTTTAGAGCGGCACAGGGGCGCTAAAATTTGGTGAGATTAACTTTTTCGCGATTATACTGTATTTTTAATATTCAACTATTATGCAAAATTAATTCAATAAGCTTTTAAAATAAAAAAACAAAGTCTAAACTTGCTGCTTTTTTTTTAAATTAAGTGCTTTTTCTCCATTTTGGCGCGTTTCAAAAATTCACAGTTACCAACGCTGATTTTTTTATTAAAGACAACTGTCAAATCGAAGCAAGTAGACAAGTCGTGTAAACACCATGATTCATTCGCATGATTCAGAGAGCGAAGCAGGTGATTCAAGTCGTCGTGGAAATATGGCATTAAAACTTTTTAGAGCTGTAACTTTTCTATATACCACTTACTGTCATTGAGCGTAATCGATTTGTAAATTAAATTGCGCCAATAAAAAAATTAGTTCTCTCTCTCTTTTTATATATGTAGATAAAAAAAAAATCGAAATTCCCGTTACTTTTTTTGCTTCTTTTAGAAAACTTCTTTGATCTCAATCTACTTCTTTTGCAGTTCAGTTTAGAAGTTAACTTCTTAAGGTTAATGGGAAGTGTATAATTTTAAAAATATTTTTTAAAGTTTTTTTTTTCTAATTTAAATTAATTAAACATTTTCAATGCAACAAAATGTCTAATGTAAATATGAGTTCTAAAATGAAATTCATATTAATTCTATGGGTTTTATTGCAATTGAGTGAGAATTTTCAATGTTACGGCTTTTCGGTAAAGCATAAAAAAAGAGCTGGAACGACAAGTGCGCCAGTGCCATTTACGGCAATACACGAAAAAGTCAAAGAAGAGTCATCCATTTTAAATCAACCACAGGCCGTTGAATATGAGGATGCAAATGGTGGGTAGATTATTAAAATTTTAATTTGAATATTAAAATTTGGGAAACTTAAATTGGCTGCCTGTTCAACGATTTCAAACATTCGCATAGAAAATAACATATAAAACAAATTTTAAAATTTTATTGCTATTTTAAATGTAATTTTCTTCGCGAACGTTAACGTTCGAAATCGATTAACTAGGAGTGAAGTTTAACAGATGCATACATATCTATTAGAAGTTTTTTGTTATTATATTTTACATTAGCGGAGTTCAGTGTTTGGTGCAAATGGTTTTAGAGCAAATGCAAAATTTCGTAGCTCTGTGTATTTTGTTTTTGAATTTAACAAAAAAGCTATGATATTTTGCATTTTCTCTTTCGCAAGACCATTTGCACTTAACACTGAACTCCGCTATTATCATTATTTTGCCTCTAGAGCTTTTATTATACTCTCTAGTACTAGTGAATAAGTGCATACTAACTAGGGAGATCGAACGGTTATTATTCGACCGGTTTTAACCGGTTATTTTAGTCTTGCCAAGTCGGCTATTTTTAATGTCCATTTATCGAATAAACCGGCTATTTTGGTATAATAAACCGGTTATTTTAATATTGGTTAATTTATATACTCTTGCTGTAGATGTACCCGTAATTTAAGTATTTTTCTAATTCTATATTGGGCAAAATTAAACTTTTTATGAACAATGTCAAAACAAAATGTAAATAAAGTAAAAAAAAACATTTGAACACTGTAAATAAAAACCACTAATGAATGCGTGTGTTCTTGTAAAAAGCCAAAAACTATTCAAAATACTACAAAAACGTGTGCAGTTAAAAAGTAAATAGTATTTAATTTGTGCGACCGTTTTTTAAATATTTAAAATATTTTTATATAGATGTTATCTCTAGAGATATTTCGAACGGGATTAAACAGACAAAGTTAGGCTCTTAAAGAGTCCTAAAGTGATAAGTGGCGAAGGGTTTTCCACGTCACGATTTATTAATCACCTTTAATTAGTCCATATGGTTGACATTAATGTGCTCCAAATAAAACTTAACCGCATTCGAAGTAGGTCTAAAGAGTCGACAAATAATACTTTACTAAAATACGCTGCCGAAAATGAATCATTAGGTGAAATATAAACCAGTTGTGTTGCCGAGGACGGAATGCACCTTAAGGTACTAAAAACTCTTAAATAGTTCCAGCCTTTCTTTATGCTTAAAACTACAACATTCCGGCGGAAATTAAATTTATTAAATTTTATCTTCAAATATTTGTTAGGTCTGACCATACCTTAAGTCATATCTATGTATTTTGTAGGTGTTTTTATGCATTCGAATTAAAACCGGTTAACCGGTTAGTTTGAAAATGTTTAACCGGTTTTTTAAATTAGCAACTATTCGTAATATTCGAAAACCGTTTATTGAAAAAAGTCGAATAATCGATCTCCCTAATACTAACTTAGTCAACCCAAACTGTTTATACCAGTGTTACCACCGTAAAAATTCAAAACTACACTTGAGATATCGCTAAATTACCCAATTTACATGAAATTACACCTGATATCAAATTACGTTTAATTATAAAAAAAACTTCAAAAAAAAAAAAAACAAATTAGGAAATATTAACAAACAAATTTTTAAGGGTGTTCCATGGTTAGGTCCAATATGCAATTTTATGAACATTAAAACAAAATTATGTTATGAGATTAAGACTAATAATAAAGAAGAATTCTTAACGCCGAATATTATCTAGCCAACTACATCTATTTGAAATTTTTTCGTCTTAAAGTAATATAAGGGAGAGAGTGCTTATATATGACCTACGTTACTAAGCCTAACAGTACAAAATTTTGCCATGACATAGAATATATACCAAATTCGGGTAATTACCCAAAAAGTGGTAACACTGGTTTATTCCCTTCCTCTTTATGTTGATCAAAGTTAGCGAATTATACCCTAAATATAAAAATTTGTGTTTATAAAAATTCACCTAGTGCAAGTGGCCTTAGTAGGCCCATTATTTATCCTAGTCCCCGTACGAATATTTTCTAAAAAATAAGGGTTTTATATGAATATGGTAATAAAAACAGCTTTAATGTTTAATTTAAGGTCGAATATTTCCTTCATTATTTGGTTAAAAAGACTAAAAGTTAAAAAATCCGAAAAATCACTAAAATCGCCAATATTTTCAATAATATTTCCCAAATTATTTTGCAAACCCACATGTTCGTTATAACTAATTAGAAGTTGTTAAAAAAAAATCATTCTATCGGCCATGTTCTGACAGTCGCACGATTAAAAATCGCAAAATTCCAAATTTATTTAATGGTGTTATGAAACTGGTACGTTTTGCTTGCGATATGCGATTTCAAGTTTCTGAAAAATGTTTTTGTTCCCTTCAGCATAATTCTGTGGTTTTCATGGGTAACCGCGTATGTCGATTTTTTCGATTTTGAGATGTTGATACCATATTGCTTAATTTTAAACGCTCTTTACATGGTTCTTAAAACTTCTGAAAAAGTTCAATACCTCGCCCATAGTTCGATCTAGAATGTTTTTTCCGCCCTCCTGAAAAATTTGATTTTAACACATATGCGGTTACCCAAACAAACCACAAGTTTTTCGATTTGAAATCGTCTTACTTCTTAAGAGTGCGATTTACGGAACACTTATTATGTGATTTCAAGTCAAAATCGGAAATGTTAAGCCTTTTGCTATTGTCTGAACATGCCCTTATAACATTTTTCATCTAAGAAGTCCCAAAAAATCTTTCCTACTCACAATTTCTACTAAAGGTCGAATATCAAAAAATTACAAATTGATCTACTTAATCAGGGGTATTAGTTACGCCATATGATTTAAAAAGTGTATTAATTTTTCTCTATTTTGTCACATTATCTTAATTTATATACGACATATTTAAATAATGACTCATTAAAAAGCTCAAAACAATTTTTTTATGTTTAATTTATCAAAAAAAAAAAATACATCTAAAAAACAAAAAACCCCTTATTTAACCTAAACAAATTAACGTTATTTTTATTATTGTATTATTTAAAATTTTTGTTTCTGTTTTGCTAAATAAAAACACAAATTAGTAAATAATTAATTTAATGGGCTTTAATCGATATAAATCAAGTAAATATACTTGAAGCGGCTGTAACGAATCTTTGATACCCTTCACTTTCATTTCTCAGCGAAGTGATTAGCTCTGTTCCAGATGCATAACGAAACATTCCGAACTTGTAACCCAAAAGCGTTCCACACAGTGATGCCGTTAGGATACGAAAGATACATTTTTCGTTTCTTTTGATGACTTCATGTATCATGTATAATGCTGATATTTTTCGTATCTTTTGAATCTGTACGGAAAATTTACAGACATAAAATATTAAACTTTCCGTACAGACGCTGGTCAGATCTTACAATGTTGGTAAACAGCGTTGGTTAAATTGCATTTAAATTGACTAAAAATGTCTTGCTACTGTGTGAACATTGAAAGCTCATTTGTATTTGGCAGACGTTTAAAATTAATGCATCTGACAATTGGCAACGCCTGCTTACAATATTGTACATATTTTTTTAATTGAACTTTTTCATATAATCGCCTTCGTATTAACGCCTTAACTCGTATATTATTTTTTACAAAAATGAATTTTGTTTGATAACATCCAAAGATAGTTTCATATAATTAATTTTAAAGTTTGCTTACTGTATTTTTAAAAATTACATAGCTAATATTTATGGCTTAAATAAATATAAACATGAACTTATATGATATCATAATATTTCATTAAATATGAAATAAAAATGTTATGTTAATAAATGATAAACATTAAAAATGGATTTTAAAATTTTTTCAAAATGTATCTTTTTGGGGAAAAGTGTATCTTTTTGGAAACTAAAATGTACCTTTCTCGAAATTTCACTGGTTCCACATAACAATTTTTGTGCAATTAAGAGAGTAATTGGGCACGTTCATAAGGCGTAACTGTTGTGTAACCGTTTAGTGTTTGTCTTAGAAACGCATAGTTGAGCACTTCCGCTCAACACAACAGTTGGGTATTTCAGGCCATTTATCCCATCATAAAATTTTTTAGCTACCTAAAGACAACATGTTGTGCTCAACCTCAACCTGTATTTATTTTCAATTGTTTATGTTTATCAGCTGTATATTTTGCATTATACTCATAATGCCATTTCTAAAGGTACGGTCACATATGGCAAATATTAGCCCCAAATATGTTTGCCTTTATTTGGCAAATTTTTTTTCAAAACAATGTAGGTTTCATTTTGTGGTCACACTGCGCACATTTATTTGCTCATATTTGTTTGCTCGAACAGATGTCAAATAGCGGCAAACACACATATTAGCAAACATGTTTTCCATATGGTCACACTTAAAAAAATATTTGCCGAAGCAAAATATTTGACCAAACTGTCAAAATATATAAATTTATTTGCCAAAACACTATTATACAAATTGTGATGGAAAATATAGAGGAATTTCTTTCAATTAGAGCGTGTTCTATTTTGATCTGGCAAACCATCTGACATCAGCTGTTTTGCAAGTCGTCTGTTTGTGGAGGCAAATATATATTAAAATCTATTTACTTACACATATTCTTAAAAAAAAAACAAAATTTTTAATTAACTAAAATACAATAAAAAGTGAATATAAATATAAATCAGTAAATAGTTTGCTAATATGAATGTTTTTATGTTATGTCAGGTGAAACCAAAAAGGAACGTGTTAAAGCAAAAATGATTAACCTTCTGTAATTGTCAATTTTGATAGACATGTGAAATTACATATGGACTTAACATCTGACAAACCCACCGCAAAATAAATATCGTGTAAAATTGCTTAAACATTTTTGAAAGGTTGACTTTAAAATCGATTATACATATATGATTTCAGTGTTCTTTTTATATTTCGTAATCCATTTTTGAAATCTTAAAATGGTAATTACTCAAAAAATGGTTTTATACAATAACTAGCATTTAACCCGCTACTTCGTTAGCATCTCGTTTTCTTTCGTGGACATATTACGCCAAAGTTTATGTTTCTAGGTTTTAACCAGCTACTTTGTAATAGGTACGATTTTCACCTCTTAAACGTTCGAATTTCGAAAATGTACCAAATTTTTATTTGTATTTTTTAGATACTTTATGAATGTGATATAGTTTTTATTTTAATGTTTATTGGTTTAAAAGATAGATGGCATAGCAAAAAAGTTTAAAAATACAAGTTTTACCCGTTTACTCCCCAAAAAGGCCGAATTTCAAAAAAGTACCAAGCACCTGTCCGCTTATTTTTTTTTTATTGAACAACAATAAGTACTAAATTTTTGACTAAAAAAAAATGTTTTGTAAAAAAGTACCAAAAATAGTTACGGGTTTTACCCCTTAAATGTCCGAATTTCGAATAAGTACCAAATTCGTATTTGGATTTTTTAGATAAGTTTCAAATGTGATATAACCCTTATTTCTATGTTTATAGGTTTAAAAGATAGATGGGGTGACAAAAAAGTCCAAAATACAGATTTTACCCGTTTACTCCCTATTTCCCCTTTTTTGTACTTTTTTTCTCCCCATTGAAGCATAAAAAAATTTAAATATTGTAGTGGGAGCCCATAATTTAATACGTCTATGTCAATAAATAAAAACAATAGTTACGCTTTTTACCCCTTAAACGTCCGAATTTCGAAAAAGTACGAAATTTGTATTTGGATTTTTTAGATAAGTTTCAAATGTGATATAACCCTTATTTCTCTTATTATGGGTTTAAAAGATAGGTAGGGTGACAAAAAAGTACCAAAATACAGGTTTTACCCGTTTACTCCGTTAAAGGGCTGAATTTCCAAAAAGTACCAGACACCTGTCCGCTTATTTATCTAAAGAACAATAAGTATGAAATTTTAGTTTTAGAGATATAAGGTTACCGAATTTACCCGTTTTTACCCCCTAAACATTCGAATTCCAAAAATCCCGTCTTTGTGATCGATATGGGGAGAGCTAGCCCTGGTCCAAATTTCAAGTTTTTACCTTCAGTCGTTTAGGCTGTGCGATGATGAATCAGTGAGTGAATCAGTAACGTTATAATTTTATATATAAAGATTAGATAACTTTTTTATCTTTGATCCAAGGCAGTAACCGCACGACGATTTGGCTACAACAACAAAAAATACTGAAAATCAAAAACGAATTTCATGGAATTCCAAAATCATGTGTTTTTTTAATAAATAAATTAGATAAATGTTAAATTTTACAAAAATATTTTTATGTGTTTTTTTTATTTGATTTTAGTGGTATTTTTTTTTAAGTTGTTCCCAACAGCAGTTATTTGCTACTGTTTGCTCTTACAAAATAATTGTAAGAACAAATATTTGTTTGCTTAAAATACAGGCAAATATTTGTTTTTGAGTGGTCACATTAAAAGCATTTTTGTTTGACACCAAATAAATTTATTAGCCCAAAATCAGCTGTTTTCCTGTTTGTCGCAAATAAATATTTTGTGGTCACATTACGGCAAACAAATATTTGACGTTTTTCGGCAAATGTTTGCCATATCTGACCGTACCTTAAGACGAAAATGTTCGGCTCAACCAAGGCGAATTCAACTACAGGTGGTGTCGAAACGCCATCTGATTTTGACAGTTCGAGCTACTTTGTTTTGATTTGCTAGTGTTTTGTTAGGAATGGTTGACATTTTGGACAGTAAACACTAACAATGCAATGCAAAAAACCCTTTGTTGTTTCTGTTGTTTTTGGATTGTTGTAGTATCGACACTACCTGTAGTTGAATTCGCCTTGGGCTCAACAGTTTTCAACAGTTTTCTTGCAGTTGAGCTCAACAGCTACGTCTTATGAACGTACCAATTGAGAGAGTATTTTTTTTAATTTCCTGTACAAATTTGCACGAACTTTTTATTTGGGTAAGTTCGGACAAGAATAAACAATCAGCTGTTTTTGTTTACATATGAAACTGAAAAATAAATCAGGAAATTTACAAGCAAAAGAAAAAGTTTAGGTTTTATTAAAAAATATATAAGAAAGAAAAATGTAAAATTTTAATGAAAACATTAAAGTTGTAAATACATTATTGCATACATATTTCCCTTAATTTTTAACATAAAAGAAAACAAAATATAAAAAATGACAATGATGCAAATATTTTGGTTTTATAATGTTATCACTTTAAGCGTCTTAAATCATTAAAATAGATCTTAATTTGAAAAGTAAGCATCATTAGTATTTGAAGAAGTGCAAAAATAGCTCTGTTCCAGATGCATAACGAAACAGTCCAAACTTCCACAAAGTTACCCAAAAGCGTTCCACATAACAATTTTTGTGCATTTAAGAGAGTATTTTTTTCATTTCCTGTACAAATTTTGCACGAACTTTTTCTTTGGGTAAGTTCGGACAAGAATAAACAATCAGCTGTTTTTGTTTACATATGAAACTGAAAAATTAATCAGGAAATTTACAAGCAAAAGAAAAAGTTTAGGTTTTATTAAAAAATATATAAGAAAGAAAAATGTAAAATTAGTAAGCATCATTCGTATTTGAAGAAGTGCAAAAATGGTTTTTTGCGTTCCAGCAATTTTGGGTAGTTTTGGCAAATTCAGAGAGTAATTTTCATTTTACTCTCATTAGTCCGAACTTGCCCGAGATCTTGTGGAACACACCTATTATTGATTTAAAAGGAAGATATCGCAGAATTGACATGTGAGGTGATTGTAGCAAATTTCCTAATCATATCGTTATTTAGAGTTTTCAGGATTGCGTTGGCCCTCATAATATTCGCGACATTCATTTTAATTTTTATGGGTTCAGACCTTATGGAGTCTTTAATAATTATTCTTTGTTATTTGTATGCGGTCGGACTTTATGGAGTCTCCGATAATTGAATCAAAACCGCGAATAACGTTGTAAAAGCCACTTTTTGCAAAAACTGTTTTTTGCAGATTATCGTTAACATCACTCTATTACACTGTTTAAACATTAACTGCCGTATTCATAAAAAATAAAATAGATTTCAAACGTATTTTAAAAACAAATTTCCACACAAATTTTTCTTAAAATAGATTTCATATCCAATTTATTTTTTTATGAATACGGCCGTTAATCACCCAAAATTATGCACCTTAATGTCGTCAAAATGCGATACAACGAGTCAGGCACTGGAAGCACGTTGTAAGTTACAAACAAATTGATACAAATGAAATGGTTTTGTAACGTGAAATAACGTTTTAAAAGCCGCTTGCATAGTGGAAAAACGTTTTATATGACATCGCGATTGTGGATATGAAACGTTTTTCCACTAAAAAAAAACATTATAAACTGTAATTTTGCATCTCATTTAAAATTCGATTTTCTTGATATTTTGCATAAAAGGTTTTATTGTCATTATTTTTGATAATCTAAAAAGAAAAATTAAAAAAAAAAAAATAGTCCTGCCTGTTAAAAACGTTTCTTTGCTCTCCTGAAAAATAATTATTTTGTAACTTACAACGTTATTCGCGGCTGTGCTTCAATTATTTTTTAGTGCTTCATATGGATTGATAAACTTAATCACCACTTGTAACGGCGGCGTATGTAATTAAACAATATAATCTGAATCATTACAAAAAAAAATTAACTGCCTGTTTTTGAAATTAAAATAGAAATTTTCATTCAACATTTTTTATTTTTCGAATTTATTCTATGAGTTAAATTTCAGTTATGTATGTATTTTATAAAGCTTTTTACAATAGTTCTATTCCTTAAATTTTTAGGAATGACTTTATACACTAAAGTTGCTTATAAAAATAAATAATTCCCAATATCTAATAGGAATTTTCGTTAAAAAATTTATATTGAAAACAAAAACCAATTTTAGTTTTTTATTGTTGTTTTAATGTAAACTAGTGTTTGCCTAGTGGTCAAAATTCGACCATAATTATTGATGCAAATATGAAGAAAACATACATAATATGAATTTGCATGTTTCTAGCAGGGCTGTGGAGTCGAAGTTGAGGCTTTTGTACCGGAGTCGAAGTACCCACAAAAACTTGCGACTCCAAATTTTTTTTATTTTACTTATCGCACTTGTTCCTCTAAACAGCGTCAACTCAAAATTGTTCAATTTTCTCGATAAACAGTCCACTATCCACTGTAAAAATCTTAGATCTATTTCTCTAGTATTTTGCCTAAAAAAATGCAGTCTTATCCCCAGTTGTAATATAAGAATACATATAAAAAAAAGTTTTTTGTCTCTACTGAAAATTTATAAATTTTGATTTGACTCTGTTTCGAGGAACAAGTGCGATATGTATGTAGATATTTATATTTAAGCTCAATGCGGCACGGCACGTGTTTAAATGAAAACATCGATTTGAAATTTTTCCAGTGTCATTTTCTTGCTATATTTAACCATTTAAAATGCACTGAATTAAAGTCAAATAAGGACCAGTCTCATATACATTAAGCATCAAGGTAAGAGTAGGAGTCGGAGTTGTAGCCGGAGTTGGACTTAAACAATTTCAGCGGTTGGAGTCGAAGTCGGAGTGAAAGCTATTTGTTGACGACTCCACAGCCCTGGTTTCTAGCATTTGTTTTTTCAGTCTTAGTAGATCGACTTGGCGATAGGCTAACCTGCGGTCCATATGTCAAGTCCTTGAATTTTTCAATTAATATAAAAAAAAACAGAAAGTACCAATTGAAAAACAAAAATGTAACAAAAAATTGTCCTCTTATATTTTCTCAATCACTCTGGACTCTGCATGTTAAGTTTTATATTTCTGCGCTTAGTATTAATAAAAATTCAAAAAGTACCACTTAACGAATGAAAAAGTACCAAAAACATCCCTCAGGACATTGCATGTTCAATTTTATGTTTCTATGCCCAATATTAGCAATAATTAAAAAAGAGTACCAGTTTTAGAAAGAAAAAGTACCAAAAAGCTCCTCCTTGAATATTCTTATTCACTCAGGACCATGCATGTTTAACTTTATATTTCTGAATTTAAATTCAATTCGTTGTTTTTAAAATCTGATTAAAATCAAATTTAAATATTAACAATCTCTTACACTGTCAATTTTGTATAATAAAGAAATTAATCTTCTTGAGTTTTATAAATTTTACCTTGAATTTAGATTTAATATTCGTATCGGTATCGGCGATAATTCTCTTTGAGTATCGGTATCGTATCGGAAAAAGGCGAATCGTTACTCCCTACCATTTACATTATAGGTTTCTTTTTTGAAGTCGCTCTTTTGTTTACATTTTGCGGTTTTTGTCGTTACAACTTCTTGAGTATACATATATTTTGACACTACGAATCAGTGTTGCCAGTTAATTTTTTTTCTTCCCACCAAAAAAATTTAAAAACCCCTCAAATAACGTATTTAAAAAAACCCCCTAAATGTAATAGTAATCATTTCAGTTTAATTAGTTTAACTTGACTCAGTTTTAATTTACGTTCTAATATCAATACCTAAATAAAGCAAAAATCGTAAAATGTTTGACATTTTACTAAAATTACCCCAAAAATATTTTTTTTAAAGTTTCTTGGATATTTTTTTTAATAATATAGAAAGAACAATTTATAAATAGTTTGAAAAAGACTGTAACATATGTACATATCGCTCATTTCGTGCAAGACCGTCACAACTCAAAATTTGAAACTTTACAGGAGAGCCTTTTTAAGATTCCAACCTATTATTATTTATTTTATTATTTATTTTATATACAGTTATAAAATCAAATGTTTCTTTTTTGCTACAAAGAAAACCACATGTACAAGAGGAATGCCAACAAAAAAACTGAAATGTGACCTTGTTGATGTTAATTGCTCAAGTTTGTTACAAGAGGTCATAGCGTCAAAAGCATCTGTATTACCGTTATTTTTTCGATAATTCTCTCCGTTCTTAGATCAATTTGTAGAGATTTAAGAGGAGAACATTTCTGCATTACTAACTCGAAAATGCCAAATTTTGAGTTGTGACGGTCTTGCACGAAATGAGCGATATGTATGTATAAAAGTCAAAAAAGAGTTAGTAGAAATCAGCTTTTTTTAATATTGGGATAAAGTTTCTTTAAAAATATCGAGTGCTGCCAAATCATTTTCGATAACTTTGTTCAAATTATAGGTATTAAAAAGTTGGAGCATTTCAGGTGTAAGATTAAAGTTGTGACATGTATTTTTCAATTAATACATACTTCGCCCTGAAAAAGCTTTTTTTTATCTTTTCAAAAACGATTTTGTCCAAACAAAAACAAGCTGTAAAATTTATCTAGTATTACTTTGTTATTTTTATGTACAGACAAGCAAAAAGTGATACCCTCTAAAAAACCCCTAAATATAAATTTATGTCCCTAAGAATTTGTGCCCCTAAATGAAATAAAACCCCCTAAATCTGGACACTCTGCTGCGAATGAAGAGTACACTCGATTGTGTATCAGTGATGCCGTTTGGTTACATTTGTTATATTTGTCGTAACTTTTGAAGGTTCGATTTAAAAATGTAGAATTTTGTTATATTTGGACATGTTTTCGTAACTTTTGGTGCATGGCATAGAACGAAATATTAAAAAAAAAAATGATTTAGCGAAGATATGTTTAAAACTATTAAATCCTATCGAAGCACAATCTTTAAATCAAAAAGACTAAACTGATTTGCTTAATTTTTATACTTCCATTTTCCAAAGCGTGTGTGGAGAGAATATTTAGGCAACTGGCTACCGTAATCGATTGAATACGGAAACAATAGTTGCATTAATGATGACTAAATTAATTTAATGATTTTTAAATTTACTTTTTAAAATGATTATCTACTTTTATTCTACGTAAAGTTTTTGCAAAATTAATAAATTTTTTGTCTTTTAGTTATCACAGAAAAATGAAATAAACATATTTATTGTAAAATTTACTATTTATTCAAGGAATATTCCAAATTTAACTTTTGGCGAAATACTTAACGTTTTGAAAGAACAACGTAACTTTTTGATTCTTCCCTTGGCAACACTGTTGTGTTTTCCTTTTAATTCCTCTCCTCTCTCTCGCAAATTAGGTAAGAATCGCAACGACAAAAATCGGATCATGTAAATGGGCACTAAGCAAACAATGAAATTCAATAAATAATGATTAAAAAGTAATTTTTGAAATAAAACTTATAACCGTTATGTTAAATCAGGGGGCTAATTCTGGCAGTCGTGATCGAATACTTTTCGTTTCGCAAGCAATTTTATTTCTAATTCTTTCAGTCGGTACTGAAATTATTTTTTTAGTATTGTAAAGGATTTACATATATGAGTTTTCACAGCACCGAAAAAATAATTTCATTTCGTTCAGTTTCGACTGAAAAAATTAGAAATAAAATGGCTTTCGAATCGTAAAATTATTCGATCACGACTGCCGCAATTAGCGCCCAGATTTAATTTAAACTAGACAAAAATTAATTTAAAACTTAAATTAAATCAATAGTATTAATTTGTAACTTAAATTTAAATATGTATTTGTATTCATTTCACCCCACAGCTAATCAAAAAAGTCACGACACAACCAATTTGTTGAAAAGTTGTGATCCCTGTCCTGATGGCATTTTGTGTGTGCCCCAAATACAATGTCCCGCCCATGTGCGCATGAGAGACCATGAAAAACCACAAGTATGTGATTTAGCTGGTGGTAAATTTGGTTTTTGTTGTGTCACCGGACAAAATCATACAGGTTTATTAAGTCAAAATTAAAATATGCCTTAATATGTGTTAATATGTTTTTCTTATTTTTTTGTTGTTGTAAATTTTAAGGTACTCGTTTGGACAAGGCCCGCATGCCTGCTGTTACATTTATGCCACCCCATGTTATAGAAGAGGCTCGACTGAAGTTTGAACATTTAATGCATCAAATTGCCATGATACCCATTGCACCCGGCCAACCCGATTTTGTACATGGCATGGTGTTTCATTCATCGCCCCACGAAGATGTACAAAATTTCCATTTAACCAATTCGGCCATGGAACAAGTAATTACCACTCAAGTGTTTACTAAAAAGTAAGAAATTAAAAACAAAAATAAACAATCAGGTATGTCACAGAAACCAAATTCGTACGAAAGTGAAAATGAAAACGCTTTGACCTTCTCTAGAAAATGTAAAACGCAAAAAAATTTTTTTTTTTTAATTACAAAAGGCAAAACAAAAACGATACGAAATTAAAAATGTGTACATTTTCACTTTCGTACAAATTCTGTGACACCTGAATGTACTCGTATGAAGGTACTTGTATCAAAATTGTTTTAAATAAAAAATTTTCAAACTGACACTTCTCTAGAGAACAAATTCCCATCGATGACATTATTACAAACAACATTGAGGTTGAATTCAAGGAAACCCCTTTGGCTCACAATTGTCAACCCCCCCGACCCTGTTCAACACGTAATTCCAAATATCGTACATTTGATGGTTCGTGCAATAATCCCCATCCCTCTCGTTCTCATTGGGGTTCTGCTGGTCAGCCCATGGAGCGTTTATTGCCCCCGGCCTACGAAGATGGTGTATGGACACCACGTCAGCATGGTAAAGACGGATCTTTGTTGACAAATGCTCGGGAAATTTCGAGGACTTTAATGACTGATTCCGACAGGCCACATCCTAAACACAATTTATTGGTTATGCAGTTTGGACAATTTTTGGCTCACGATGTCTCACAATCGGCTTCGGTGAGATTGGGTGAGTAACGAAATTTGCAGTGGCTCTCGTTGCAAAATAAATCATATGAAAAAGACGCACACATAAATTTTTGGTTTGCTTTGTAGGAAATTGAAAAAAAAAAAAAAATTAATAGGCGAGATTTTCAGTTTTAGAAAAGGACCCTAAATTGTACGATTCAATTCCATCAAATTCGAAAACTTTGCAAATTTGAAAACTTTGTCATTGTCCAGACTTGCAATTTTTGAGTTTTTTTTTTTGGTGAGAGAGGTGAGAAGATTGGGGAGGGGTACACAGTTTCATGTACTCTGCAATTCTGTTTCGTTTTTTAACTCTCACACTTTTCAACTTGAAGTTGGCTGAAGCTGTAATGATGCCAATTTTTAAGTAAATAAATTATCACAAACGACAAAATTAGCAAGCATTAAAAACCCAAACTTAAGCAAACTGAATTTACAATCCTTTACTATTCTTATTCTTCCTATTCTTTATCTACGGTCACACTTGGCAGATATTTGACGAAAAAAAACGGAACCAACAGGAAAATATAATACCACATCTTACAAAAAACCGTTTTCTGCTATGTTTAGCAGTATAGTAAGTTTTATTTTTTGATATTATGACCATGTAAGTTCTCTCACTAACTAATCACAAAAGTAGTGGTTATGCTTATTTGGTCAAATATTTAATAAGTGTGACCGTAGCTTTAAACTCGTGCTATTAAAATAAAACTTGGACTTAATTTTGGGTTAAAACATAAACGTGGAACAGAATTTCTACAATAATTTATTCTATAAAAACTTTTTAGGAACCTAATTTTTTAACTTTGATTACACTTTACAACTTCCGTTCTAGGAGATTAAATTGTTTTCGTTTCTTCCTTTCTCTTAAATTTAATATAGTATTTTCGGGATTATTTTTTTTACTAAAATTAATTACCAAAGATCGGGAATACATAATTTTACATTAATAAGATTTTGTTTGTTTTGCAAATTCCCAACTTTAATTTTTGATAAATAAACTGAAATTCATTGTTGGAGGATAAGCTAGTTCCAGTGATGCCAATAGAAATTTAAAAAAATCCCTACGTGTCTAAAAAAAATTCTCTTCATCCCTACACTATTCCCTACGTTAAAAATTTACCCCCATATTCATAAAAAATATATTGGATTATTAAAAGGTTTTTTAAATCTAAAATATTTTTTATGCGAATGCAAATAGCAAACATAAGCGAATAGTTCGCAAATGCCCGAATATTCGGCGTCCCCTAATAGATCTGTTTCACATGCATAACGAAACAGTCCGAACTTGTACAGAGTTACCCAAAAGCGTTCCACATAACAATTTTTGTGCAATTAAGAGAATAATTGAGAGAGTAGTTTTCTTATTTCAAATTTGCACGAACAGTTTTTATTAAAAAATAATATTTTTTTTTTTTTTTATTATTATTCCTACACTAAATCCCGCGAAGCTTTTTTTTGCTTGTCTGCAGGAGACCAGAGTCTCTGGCGGGAATCGAACCCGCAACCCCGGTACTGATAGACTAGCTCACTACCACCTAGCCTACCGGGGCACCCCGGGACATCCAAAAAGGGAAATCTCCCTGCTATTGGCATCACTGGCTAGTTCATATGCGCAATTCACTGGTTGCTTAGGTCAGATCATCAGGAAACCTTTTCCTTTTTTTTAACCATCTTAAGATATTATGTAAATAAAACTGCAGAGTGAATGAGAATTGCAAACACTCAAGTGTAATTTGTAATGATATCAAAAATCTTAAACAAAATACCAACAATAAACAGTGTGTTAATCTTTTCTTACATACATTAATAAAATATAGTGAAAATCACTTCACCCCACTTAAATATATTTTAATAAAAATTATTAAGTCGATATTTGCTTTAAGTAGAGGGTTGTAGGGCTTCGTTAAGCGTACATTCACAAGATGATTATTTATGTTTAATTTTGATTCTTCCTTACAACTCATACACTTCTTCCCCTCCAGAACACGGCGAATTAGTACAATGCTGTACTCCCAAAAATGACGCCGTCCTACCACCCGAACGTCGTCATTTTGCCTGCTTCCCCATTGAAGTCGATCCGAATGATGAATTTTATGGCGTTTTTGGAGTCCGTTGCATGAACTTTGTTCGCTTATCATTAGCCACCAATTCTGAATGTCGTGCTGGTTATGGCAAGCAGCGCAGCAAAGTTACTCACTTTTTAGATGCTTCACCGGTATATGGTTCGAGTTCGGAAACAGCTCGAGAATTGCGTGTTTTTAAGGGTGGTAAATTGCGCATGTTAAATGATTTCGGACGGGACTTGCTGCCTCTGACAAATGATAAGCATGCATGTGAGAGTGATGCACCGGGAAAGACTTGCTTCAAGTCGGGTAAGTGTTAAACTAAAATGAATTAACAATTGAAGACCTGTCCGTGAACGCCTGGGTTCAAATCTCAGCGCAGTCAAGAATGAAAAATTATCAATAAAATGTTTAATTAATTTCATGTTGTAAAATTCCTGTCTTCATTAAAATAATTTAATGAAAATTAAATTCAATTAACTTAAGCCTAATTAAAAAATATCTAAATTTGGATATTAAATTGAAGATAATTAATTTAGAAAAAAAATCCTTTAAGAAAACATTTAGTTCTTAAAAGTACATATTTAATCAAATATGTTAAAGCTGGTTAGAAAGTCCAAAACACATTCCTACGAAATTAAATCTTCATTTATAATCATTTTCTATTAAATTGAATAATGCATATGAATGTTTGTATATCTTAACACTTTCGCAGGTGATGGTCGCACTAATCAAATTATCTCTCTAATTGCTATTCATATACTATTTGCTCGAGAACACAATCGTATTGCCGACATATTGGCTCGCTTAAATCCACATGCCAGCGATGAAAAACTCTACCAGGAAGCACGTCGCATTGTCATTGCTGAATTGCAACATATCACGTACAATGAATACTTACCGATTGTCATAGGACCCATGCAAATGAAACGCTTTCGCCTCACCACTCAACATCACGGCTACAGTGCAGATTACAATAACGAAATAAATCCAAGCATAACAAATGAATTTACTGGTGCAGCATTTCGTATGGGTCATTCAAGTGTAGATGGTCGTTTTAATATACAGCAGGGACATGGTAAAATTGATGAAATCATACAAATACCCGATGTAATGTTTAATCCATCACGTATGCGAAAGAGAACATTTTATGATGATATTTTGAAGACAATGCTGGTGCAACCGATGCAAAAGGTGGACAGTGCGATAACACATGGGGTGAGTTGGGGGAAAGATGTGGACAATATGAAGTGAGGGTGTTTAATTGTCTATATACTTTGATTTTATAGTTGAGCCGTTTTCTGTTTCGTGGTCATAATCCCTTTGGCTTGGATTTGGCGGCTTTCAATATTCAACGTGGTAGAGACCAGGGGTTACGTAGCTACAATGACTACCTAGAAGTGATGGGAAATCGTAAGATACAGAGTTTTAATCAATTGCCGGTGGAGGTGAGTAATTTTTAAATAAGAAAAAAATAGAATTCAAAAATAATTTAATATACATACAAACGTACATATGAAGAGATAATTATTTGTCGTCAGGCAAAAAGGGGTTCAGTTAAAAAAGCGAATACTGAATTTTTGATTGGTTTTAATAAAATTTCCCTCTTTCGTTTGGTATCAATAACTTAAGTCTTACACAACTGCTTTTAATCGTACTCATCTGCTCCTTAGGAAAAATGGTATGAAATACACCAAATTAATATATTTCAATTTTACATTACGGAGCGCACAACAGGCCCGATAGTGTCCTAGGTGTATATCGTACATATATGAGGTTGCATCTTGATGCTTTGTCCTTCTTTTGACCTCACCTAACATTACGAAAAACTGTAGTTCATCGATTTCGATCGAAAAACAATATTTTATAATTTATTATTGTTTTAAATGTAAGTTAAGCAAACGAAGTCTTCGTTCGGAAATAGATGAACAGGCAGTTAAACTTTAAATTTTAATAAATCGAGTCTATCACAAAAAAAAATTAAAAATTGTCTCTAATCATCAAATTCATACCAAATTCATAGATTCAAGCAAACAATTTGTTGATTTTGCACCTATTACCAAAATGATTGTATTGATTACTAAAAATTGTGAATATTTTTTTTTCAATAAATGATATTTTTAATTTTAATTAAAAAAATGATCAAAAAACTTTGCCATTTCAAACAATGTGTTTATTGATTTAATTAAAATTAGCTCAGGTTTTGACAATTCCCAACAACAATTTTACAAGTTTAAATCATTTTATTTTAGGCGAGAAAATCATTTAAGATTTTTTATTAATATTTTAATTAAAAATGTGTTTCAAAACAACTAAAATGTTAATTAAATCTAAATTATATGGGCATTTCCTCCGAATGGTCAACCAGGATGGAAAAATAAAATGTTGATAATCATCGTGTTTTATTGTTTATAATTATAAAAAAAGTCTATGTTTTTATAAAAGAATGCTATATATGATATTCTATGATATCTTAGCTATTTTACTTGAGGAAATTGGGCTGGACATTTTTATATTTAATTATTTTACATGCAAAAAAATTTGTTATGTTTGCACTCTTTCTTTAAAATCTCTCTATTACAAACAATTAAGAAGAGAAAAGTGTAAGGAGAAGATAAAAAGTTCGATTAACGGTTAATTAACGGTTAAAACATATGGAAAAATCATACGTTCGCGACCCATACTTAAGCCAACTAAACAAAAACCAATAGAGATATTTTATTGTATAAATACTGGAAAGATAACTACATTAAAACACTTTTAAAATAAATTAATCACGTTTGAATATCCCGTTCCATTTCGCAGATTCTTACATTTCACTACTGTCAGCCAAAGTTGACTTCTATTTTGCGTACGTTCATGACCACATGTTTATAACTATCATTATGAAAACTTAAACTCGATGAAATCTATCTTTTGCACTAAACATAGAGCTACCAAAATGCTTCCGAATTGCAAAAAAAAAAAATGCTAGGAAAAAGTTTTGTTTTACATATTATTTGTACATCAAAAGCGTACGAACGTACGTTCGTGACCCCAGGAAATGCCCATATTTGTAATTTTCTTTCAACTAAAAAAATAATTGATTATCACATTAATTAAATTGAAATACTTTTTAAACTATTTTTTAAATTGATAAAAAACTACTGATAATATTTTCAGTGTATGACTTCAACTAGACCCCTAACAAGTCTTTATCTACATCAAATAATCTCAATACACGCAAAAAATTCACCATAAGAAACACATAAATCAATCTCAAATATTTTAAAGAAATCAGTCAATAAACAGGGGCTTTAAAATGGAATGTTTTTTTTTGTATGATTTTCACCAGTTTTACAAAATTGTTTCCAAACTTTCTTTGAAATTAAACAAAAGTTATTTTTTCCCCTCTAGATTGGTCGGAAATTATCCCAGGTCTATCATTCTCCCGATGATGTTGATCTATGGGTTGGTGGTCTTTTGGAAAAAGCCGTAGAAGATGGTATAGTGGGCAGTACTTTTTCAGAAATTATAGCCGATCAATTTTCCCGTTTTAAACTGGGCGATCGTTATTATTATGAATATAATAAATCGATTAATCCGGGAGCATTCAACATGGATCAGTTGCATGAGATAAGAAAGGTAACCATGGCCCGAATTATTTGTGATAATGCTGATCAGTTAACTTTGGGCGAAGTTTCACCCATGGCATTTGTAAGAGCCGATTTTCCGGGGTAAGTACAAATAGTTCGTGGTGAAATAAACAGGTGGCACTACTCCGCCAGATGACGATTTTTTGCTCTTGCATTGTTTGTCTAATCGTCTGTCAAAGTTTTGTTTATGTTTACAAAAAGTCCACGTTAAGTGTTGTGATAAGTGTATTTTATTAAATGTTTTGATAATTTTAATTGAAAATAAAAAAGCAATTCACCATAATTAAATAAAAATTGACTTAAAATTGATATATGTCATCACGTTCAGCAGCACGCTTTGATTTTTGATGAAAATAATTTTTGACATTAGCTGGGACTAATTTCTATTTTTGTTGTAATGTTGTATTTGTTGCCGTAGCGATGCCACTTTATTTATTTTACCATGAAATAATTTGATAAAGGGAGATTTTTTATGCAAAGAAATACAGAGGGATAGATAGAGAGATAGTGATAGAAGGAGAGAAAGAGGAGAAAAGAAAGACAGATTTGAAAGTGGAAAAATTTTGCTAAAATTTTTATTGCATGAGCTTGTAAAACAAATTAGGCTTGATTCACAGTGACAGCAAAATTTTCACTTGGTGTTCACAATAAAGCAAAAAAAATTTTTACAACCACACACATTTTCAATCAAGAAATCGTTTGCAAATTTTACCCAGAACAGTATTAAACCTTCGTTCCCAGTGGTAGAAACAATTTCGTTTTTTCTTCTATCTTATTTCTTTCCAAAGAATTTCATATATTTTCTTTTGTAGGTACTAGGGATGTCCATCGGGACTGATTTTCGAAAATCCCGGGATTCGGGATTTTTCGGGATCAATGTGTTGCTTTAAAATTCTACTTTTTTTTAATAAACAACTCTTTAAATATTCAAAAGGTTTTATATACCGAGGGCCTATATTCAAAATCCTCTATCTTAAAAAACACAACTTTTCAGGAGAGCCAGAAAACTGTTTTTTTCGCGTATAACTTGAGTTATTAAAATTCGCTTTTCTACAATATTTTTTAAATCAACTACTGAATCTTACAGATAATTGGTTCAAAAATTTTTGCATTATTGGGGACTTTATGCGAGATAGAGGGTTTTGCTTCTCAAAAATATTCAATATGTATGTATGAAAATGCAAAGATAGAGGGTTTTGCATTTTAATAATAATAAATTTTGATAAATAAAATTTTGATTTTATTTATGCCATCTGTCGGTGTTTAACGTGGTTTATTTAAGATAATACAACATCAGATAAAAAAAATTAACAATTAAACAAAAAGTTATAGCAACAATATTTATTTTTGTTTTTGCTTTGTTTGGAGCTTGATTGGTGTAAATGATCGCAAAAATAATGGTATTCCGGTGGTATAATGTCAAATTCATGTTCAGCTTGCAAAAAATAGTAAAAAAAAACATGTGTTGCAAGAACAAGTTATTCCAAAAAATATTTGAAAATTAATTATTAGAGAAGATAGAGGGTTTTGCAATCAGAAAAATAAATTGTGTAAGATAGAGAAAGTACAAAAATGCAAATAAAACAGCAAAAAAAATATTTTTGGTTATGAAAATCACACCATAGATGAGGGTTGTTTTACTGAACATTTTACCATTAAAAAGTCATTTTCATGAAAATCAAAGATAGAGGGTTTTGAATATAGGCCCTCGATACGTAACATAAATTTTTAAAAATGAAAACAACAAAACAATTATCAAAAATTATTTTTGGGAATGAAATATTTTATTAATTAATTCATTTATTAATGATGTGCTAATAATCCCAATTTTTTTAAATGAAAACACTGAAATTTGTTGTTGTGGGAAAGCTAGTTCCTATGCGCATTTCGCTGGTTGCTTAGGCCAGCTCGTCAGGAAACTTTTTCCAAATACTTTAGAAAAGCTAAAAATATTATACAAGTAAGACCATAAAGTGAATAAGAATTTTAAAACACTCTGGTCTTAAATGTAACAATATCAAAGCTTCAACAAAGTCACAACAATAAACCGTCAATTTTTCCTTTCTTACATTCCCCTATAATTGGCTGGGTTTATTTTATTCATATGTTTATAACACTGGCCTCACCCATGATCAAACTGATCAGATTCTGAAAGAGCTGAAAAAATATACGTATCTCTTAGTTTTTCTAGATCAATTCATTTCGGTTTTTGACAGCAATTCAATTTTTAACTTGAATTAAGTTGTAACGACATTAATACACTGCAAAGTGTAGTCCCTCATCGATCTCGATAGGTGAGTTAAAAACTGTAAAACTATGTCGACTGCAGTGCAGTACACCTCCAGGGTGAGGGCGAAATTCATTATCAATAATTTAAGTACGTTTGAAATTTATTTTAAATTAAATGTTTATACAAATGTTTCTTAAAACAGATTTCAAGTTTAAATAATTTATTTATGAATACGTCAGAAAGTGTTTATTTATAAAAAAAATTATTTTATTTACCGCATGTATTTTAAGCAAATTTTTTTTTCTATTATTGGACCGAAAGGAATATGAGCTATTTCATCAATATTACGACTTAATTGTTACAATTATATCAACTTTTATTCTTTAGTTTCTGAATAAAACTTTAATTGGATCGTTAATAATTTATATTTTTTGCTTGATATATACCAATTATTTCTTGATTTCTATATTTTGCATAAAAATAATCATTTATATTTTGGTATTATGTCTTAAGCCAAAGCTGAACTTGCTAAACGTAATTGTAAAAAAGGCTTGAGATGTGAATCTGCAAATTTCTACTTAAAATAATGGTTTTTATTAAGCAAAATACAAAAATCCAGAAATAGTCGTCATATATCAAATTGAAAATTTTAAATACTCGCTGTGTTCCAAAAACAAAAATTAAACTGAAAAATAAGAATTATTTGCAATAAAAAATATAACTCAAATATAATTTTTAATAATTTTTTTGTATATAGTATAAAAATTCAATAAAAACGAACAGTTTTGTACATAAAAGTTGATATGTTAAAAATCCCGGGACTCATAAAAATAAATCCCGGGATTCGGGAGTTATCAATCCCGAAAAATCCCGGGATTTCGGGATTTCCCGTTTGGCATCCCTAGTAGGTTCCTATGTAACTAAATTTTTTTTTTAAAAAGTTGAGTCTACTTTTACTTCAACAACAATTTAGGCCCAACCATAATATGCATGAGGCCGCTTAAGTCAACTTAAGCAACTGTTCGAATACATATAAAACATATGTAGCCAATTATAATGCACTTAATGAAACTTTTCGTTAAGTTTCGTCAAATGTCATTTGCTTAAGCAAAGTGCCAAACTGAACGCACATTCCGTACGGAATCAGCTGTTTGTGTGTTGTTACAAAAAATAACAAATTGAAATGGATAAAGAAAACAAGAATATAGAAAAAGAGGAATCTTACATATATAAATTTTGCATAAATTTTTTATTTAAAAGTATGTAAACAATCGCCAATTTTTTCTTTTTGACACGTTGCTGGAAAATTAAATAAAACATAAAATTAACAAAAACAGGGCTGTAATTTTGGGTACTTCTTTATTTGAAGTACTTGCAAGAAAACCAAATATTGCACAAATATGAAACATGGATCTTAAGTTTATGTAAGTTAATTATGGCCACCTTAAAGTCTCTTTTAATTTTCTCATGCATTTGACAAACTTTTCGTTAGTTGCTGACAGTACTTTAAGCTAACTTATGCATATTATGGTTGGGGCTTTTGTATGAAATTATAATTGACGTTTATAATAGTTTCGTTAAGTTTTGAATGAAAATTTTAACAAAATGTTATAAAAAATAATAATATATCGCACTTGGTCCACAACATTGTTTTAACTCAAAATTGAAAAATTTTCAGTAGAAGCAAAATAATTTTTAAATTTTACATTAAAAGCATATGAAAATAAATTTTATACCAACCGTTTCATTGCCAAAAAGTAGACAAAATAGCCTGATATTTTTACAATGGTCAGATAGGATTATAACGTTGTGATTTTTTCCCAAAAAGTGAAAAAATAAAAATTTCGAGTTAATACACTATTGTTGAACAAGTGCGATATATGTACGTAGTATTGTTGTGTGCAAAATAAAAAACCTTTTCTTAATTGAAAATGTTTGTGGCTGCGAAAAAATTGTTGTTTTATTGTGACCACCAAGTGAAAATGTTGCTGCCATTGTGAACGTAGCTTTAATTGTTGTCTAAAAAATTCGTATGGTATTTTCGTTAAATGTCGTTTAAAGCTTTTTATACAGAATTTCTAGACAAAAAACAATAAAACCTTTTTCTAATTTTTGTTAAATTCCTGCCATTTTACAGCAATCAACCATTAAAATGCGATAGTCCTCACATACCCAAAGTGGATTTTGAAGCCTGGCGTTTTTAATAAAAAAAAGAGGTTTATGTTTTCTTTATAACAATACTAATGTTAATATCATCAATGTTATTTATTAAAAACATTTTCTTGTAAATTATTTTTAAGTTATACATTAATTAAAACAATTTGCTCGTCTTAAGGACATACAATAAAAACATGATATAAACCTAAATAAATGTCTAGTTTACAAATTTCAAGTTGTAGTTGGGGGAATTGATATCAGTTAAACTTCTATATTTGGCTGTGCCGAATTTTTAATACCCTCCTTATTCCATACGATTTTACATAAAACAAAGAAAACAAGATAATGCATTGCGAAGGTCCGTTAACTTTGTACGCAAATTTTTACGTCAGTGCACACTGGGGAATTTGACCTAGTTTTTAGGCCAAAATTAATTTCAGCCAAAGTTTGGACCGATATGGCTGTAATTTGAAATTTAAGAGTTCTTATCGGCAGGCACGCTGGGGTTTTTGATTTTTGCAATATGCAGTTGACATTTTTAGGTTTTAAAAATATATTTTGAAATTCGGCACGCTGAAATACGCTAGGGGGGACTTTTTCCAGGCTTTTGCTTGAAAAAGTCGTTCATTTTTCCTTGAGCCTTGCGCAACCTTAACGATAAAAGTTTGTACCTTTTGCTTTAAAGAAGGCTAATATTGTTTCGAAAAATGATTTAAATCAATTTCAGTGATAATACTTACAATTGTATTATTATTATTATTATTATTATTAAGCATCAGTTTTTTTCTTTTTATTTTTTTCACAAATCCAATCATAAGAAAGTTTGGTATATTTTAGGCCGAGGCTGTCTGAAAGAAAATGATATAAATCAAAAAATTAAAAAGATCAAAACTTAAAATTAAAAACAAATAAATTCATAATTTTTTCCTTTCATCCAGGGTTACCGTTTACCCGGCTAAAGTCGCAATTTGACTCTTTTTAGCGGCCTGCGACGTTTTGTGAGAGTTTTTTTTTATCACCGACTTTTGCAATTATTTTAATTTTGTTACGGCTTTTTACCCTTTTTTGGCAAAGTTTCTCACAAGAAACATCGATGCAGGTCCTTCCAAGAAACGTAATATTTCGCGATACTATTCGAGAGACTGGGAACTGAAATACGACATAGAGTCAAAGCGGCCTTTTTGCAGTGTCTGTAAAAAGCTTGGAAAAGCATGGAAAAACACAATAATAAAAAGGGTTTTCTTGAAAGCGTTTAAAATTTTGATATGTGCAAAAGGGCAAACTTGCGAGACTTGTTTCACGAAGCGCCTTTTTAACTTTTTTTTTCTTTTTTTTTGACAAAAAGAAAAAAAAATACATATGTATATGTATAAAAAGAGTTAAAATTTGTGTCTTAAAAGGGAAATTTGTGCTTAAAAATATCTAAAGAAAACCAAAAGACTAATTTGCTCAGATTTTTTCAAGAATTTGTGGTTTTAATTGTTTCGCTGAAAACGGCGGTGAGCATAAATGCACAATTGAACAGCGCAATTGTTGTTCAAATTTACGAAGTTTGTGTTTATGAATTCTCATAAAAATTTTGACATATGCAAAGGTGTAAAAATACATAGTTTGCGCAGATTGCGAGACTATTAAGCGATATTATAAAAAACCTTAATGCAAAAAAAGGTTTCTGAAAATGATCAAAACGCAACTGACTGTTTTGTTGAAATTTTTTTTTGTTTTGTTATTATGTAATTAGAAATGTTAAAAAAAGATGTGCGACTTTTATTTTCTCAAACGACTTTTTTGTGCGACTTTATTTTTATGAAACGATCTTTTGTGCGACTTTTCAAAAATTCCTAGCGGTAACCCTGCTTTCATCTAGAAAAAACACGGCAGTCCACGGCCAACATTAGCTGTGTTCGTTTACCCCAAAATTTGCAAAAATTTGTACAAATTTGTACTAGATTTTACTGAACTGCGTTCGTTTACACAGAAATTTGCAAAAGAGAGCTTGTACTGAGAGAGTAAAGTGACAGTTGTCAGACCAAGAGCCTGCAAATTTTTACTGAACAAATTTTTGCCAGTAAGTCCCTTTTACAATGTGGCAAGTGAAAGGCAGACAGACGAAGCTTGTTGATAAGGGGCGACTCTGTATGCGCAACACACTTTACTTATATCCTCTCTCGCCTACAAACTTCGTCTGTCTGCCCTTCACTTGCCACATTGTAAAAGGGGACTAAAATCCAGTAGAGAACTTTAACATATGATTCAATCAGGGATGCAAAATGAGAATTTTCTAATTGTACCAACATGTTAATAAAATTGTACTTTTTGGACCCCAATTTTTTTTTAATTTTTTATTTTAACAACAAACACTTCGTGCATAACAATTTACTAATACATTTACTAATATTTTTAATAAAAGCTAATAGTTTTTACATATTTGAATAAAATTTAAAAACATCGTACAAAAAAATTCACATGTACGTTAAAAGAACTTAAAAAACTAAAAAAAAATATAAATGCATATTTTTTTTATCTATTTTATAAATTTTGAAATATTTAAATGTTACAAAACGTTTTACAATTTTAATAATCATATTTAAATAATCAATAATAATAATTTGTTATGTTTTTTAGAAAACTCTAAACGGGCTTATTAAGGTCTTGTGTTTTATGAAAATAAAAAGATTATAACATAATTTTTTCTTCCGACGTTTCGTTGGAGATTCCCAACATCTTCAGGGAGATATTTTTATTGATCTGGTAACCATAAACAATAGAAAAACAATAATTTAATAAAAAACCACAACAATACAGTTTCACAGTAATAATATAACTTACATATCTATAATCTTTTCGTCAATTGTTTAAATTTTTTACGTTATTTTACAAATTTAGTTTTATACATACAACATAAAACATAAATTTTTATGTTTGTAAAAGGTCGATAATAATTAAAATTATAAATAATAATTTATGATAATAAGTAAAACAAAAGTGATAAACTGGGAAATTTTATAAATTATATGCAATTGGTGTACCGTTGTACTTTTTAAAACTCGATCGCACCAAAAATGGTACAATTGTGCCCTCTTTTGAATCCCTGGATTCAATTAAGTAAACAAACAAAAGTAAGCAAACAAAAAGCATACAATTTGTAATAAAAACATTTAAAAGAACAAAAGCTGAATTAAAAGTGCAACAAAAACCAAAAATATTTATTTTCAACGTGAAAAAAATTAAAGTAGTCAGTATAGTTATTTATCAGTTTTCTAACATCTGTGCTTTTTAAAAGTAAATCAAATTTAAAAAAATTCTTCCCCATTTGCAAAATCCACGGCAACGTTATTTCTATATTCTTCATCTATAAGTTAAAAGATACATATTAAAAATGTAGTATATATTAATATGTATGTACATCCTAAACAATTTTACTTACCACTTTGTACCTTCCCAAATGTTCCGGGAGAGCATGAAATATTAAGTTTTCTTTTTTGGGCATCCATGGTAAAATTTGTGTTAATTGTTCAATATTACTTATTTTTGTTTTTGTTTACATTAATATTTTAGAGCTGTAAAGCTAATGAATATATGATTACTTCTTATTGCATATTATTGAGGGTACCAAATATCAAACATCAAATATTGATGTAGTTTCGGGAAAGTAAACTCTATTTAATTTGTGAAAAAGTTGCGAAATGTTTCTAGCAACATTTTTTTTACAACTGCGAAATAATATAAGCTGCACTTATTTCATGTGGAATTTTAAGCAAATGAAAAAAGTTTAAACTTAATATTAAAATGAGAACAGCAAAACATAAATAAAACAACCGGTAACAGGTTTTCATCAATATTTAATTTTATTTTTACTTAATATTTTACTTAAAAAATACTTTTTTGTAAAATACATGTGGGTTTTGTTTACATATGCAAAACAATGTCGCATACTTTGAATGATTAAAAACGTCAAATTGTACAAACTCTCGAGATAGGTAACATTGATACATGTCAAATTTTTCGCATGAAATAATAGATGTTGCTGAACATTTTTCACAAATTGTTAGCAAAAGCAATAGCTTCCACCAAAATATTTTGGTATTTTTCTTAATTACTTACTATCCCCTCCCTTCTCCATATTATGCACGATTTCCTTCTTTTTGTTTAACAACTAAAAAAAAAACGTTTAAATTTATATCAAAATTAGACTTTATGCTGCACTGTGCACGTTGCTTGCAAATGTCAACTTCGACTGCCCATAAGTCAGCTGGTATTTGGCTTTGATATATTCCTAATCGAACGCTATTAACAAAAATATTATTATTAATAGTGCAAAAATTTATTTTTGTTCAAGATTTTGGGTCGAATTACCTATAGTGCACTGTAGTAAAGAAATTTAAATGAAAACAAACATTCAGCATACCACATATACGTCATTTACTACTGTGACGTATTTGCGCAGAAATATATTTTTTAAATTTAAATGCGCTATCTTATATTCTTTCTTTCATAACGATTTAAGGCATATTTAAATGATTGCGTTAATTTTTAATGGGACCAGTGAAACATTTTGAACTGATTGTTACAAAATTGAATTGGAATTGGAGTTTAGTGTTATATATGTATGTGTAACTACATTGGCCTCAATTTTAATACAAATAGTTATTCATCAAAAATTATTTTCGTTAATACAATATTTATTATTAATAAGATTTCTCTATGACGTGCTAAATTCCCAATTTTTATTTTTGATAAAAACACTAAAATTTATTGTTGAGGGAAGTTTAGTGTCTATGCGTATTTTACTGGTTGCTTAGGCCAGCTCGTCAGGAAACTTTTTCCAAAGACTTTAGAAAAGTTAAAAATATTATACAAATAACACAGTACAACACATGATTTGCCAACTCAATTCTGTGAACTGTATGTGAAATTAGACCCAAAAAGAAGAATTTCTGCATCATTCGTTTTGTCTTCTTACCTGCGATTTGAAGTTAGTATCGATTTGAAGTTAGTACTATCGTATAGGGGAATTTATCACGTTTTAGGCCCTGTTGTTTGACATAGCTCGACAACCCCTAGCCCAATTTAGTTGAAATAAATTTTAAAAAATTAAGAATTACAATTTCCTTAATCTGTTCATATATTGTTTTCCTATACAAGTAACACTTTCGAAGTTAAAAATGAATGTATGAAGGGAAAAAATTATTTTTTGCCTAAAAATTTAAATTTTTTTTTTAAAAATACATAAAAAATCCAAAATGGAAAAAAGTTTCAAGTCTAGTTATTTTTTCGCAAAGTCACATAACCTATGAGCAAAATGAGACAAAGATCATAAAAATCGATGCACGCGTTTCGCTTTTATTCGCAATTGAGTAAAGGTATGAATTTCAAAAATTTGCGTATTGTAATTATTTCGATGAAGCAGATTTAAGTGGTGCAAATTTTACGTCGAACACAGTGTGCAACAGTTGTTATACTACCCTTCTAAAATGGATTCACGGAAAAAGTAGAAAGTTATCTTTTATGAAGCCAGTAATTTGGGTGGAAGACACAACTGGACATGATGAATCCAGGTGCTATGCATGCATAAATTTTCGTCCTGGATTAAACTGATAACAATTGAAAACAAAAGTATACACTGCTGCATTTACTGCCACACTTCCAGTGCAACGCCCTGCTGATACCGATGCACCTAAACCTCCGAGTGCGGATACTGTGTCCCTGCTAGCCGAAACCGTTTTCACCAATCCGACCGATTTGGATGATGCTGATTGGATACCCGATATTGAAAATAGTGCACCACAACCGCTACCACAAATCGAAATGGATTACATTGTGCCAAGCTGGGACTATCACAACACGACTCCGAATGGCTGACATCATTTTTGAAGAGAAGAAAACTCACACAGCAAAATGTCAGCGCAACATCATACCGACAACGCCAAGCTGACTCAGACCATGAATATGAACAACCTACGAAGAAAACAAGATCATCAGAACCACAAGCGTCAACTTCTACAAGGATGGATATTGCCAATAATTGAAAAAATGTTCTAAATTTTGTTTTTATGCATATTATAATTGCGTATTAATTGCATATTATTTTATTTTCATTAAGTTTTTATAAATAAAGTTTTTTTTTGCATGATAATTTTTTAATTTATATTTTTATTTTTATTTTAAGGGTGGTGGCTATAACTGATTTTTGAAATTCATACCTTTACTCAATTGCGAATAAAAGCGAAACGCGTGCATCGATTTTTATGATCTTTGTCTCATTTTGCTCATAGGTTATGTGACTTTGCGAAAAAATAACTAGACTTGAAACTTTTTTCCATTTTGGATTTTTTATGTATTTTTAAAAAAAAAATTTAAATTTTTAGGCAAAAAATAATTTTTTCCCTTCATACATTCATTTTTAACTTCGAAAGTGTTACTTGTATAGGAAAACAATATATGAACAGATTAAGGGAATTGTAATTCTTAATTTTTTAAAATTTATTTCAACTAAATTGGGCTAGGGGTTGTCGAGCTATGTCAAACAACAGGGCCGAAAACGTGATAAATTCCCCTATACGATAGTACTAACTTCAAATCGATACTAACTTCAAATCGCAGGTAAGAAGACAAAACGAATGATGCAGAAATTCTTCTTTTTGGGTCTAATTTCACATACAGTTCACAGAATAGAGTTGGCAATCAATTAACTGAAAAATGTTGTACTGTGTAAGACTATAAAGTAAATTAGAATTTTAAACACTCAGGTCTTACTTGTAACAATATCAAAGCTTCAACAAAGCAACAATAATAAACAGTGAGTTTATCTTTTCTTACATTCACCTACAATTCGTTGGTTTTTTCCAACTCGAATTGTAGTTGTAATAGGGGCTTTAGAAGTATTAATGTGTATTCCGAGAGTGGACGTTTGGTATATAAAAGCAAGTAAAAGTGCTATTTTCGGCTGTGCGGAAATAATATTGAAAAAGAAAAAAAACAATTGAAAAAAAAGATTGAGGCAAGCCAGGGCTTATTTAAAGGTAAGGTATTTATTAAGGTATAAGATGATGAAAAGTGGAGGTTGCACATTGTAAGAACGCTGGTTCGTGGAATGGAAGTTTTTACTTTGTCTCAATATTTTATAATTCCTCACCAGTTTGAGAAAATATTAAAGAGTAAGAATTTTTTTCTTCATTACCTCCTATGGTGAGCATATGGCTTCCACAAAGCATATCCATCTAACACGATTTGTAGCAGTTGTTTTCGCGTCTTCGCATGTAAGATTTCAATGTACTTGTTCTTGGAGTATCGATCCATTAAGTGTTGTTATTTTGCCTTCTATCAGTTTCCTTAATCGGTTGTTGTTCCAGCTAACTAGATGATGAGCCTGCTGTAGCTGTCATCTGTCGTTGTATAGAGACAACGCCTCCCGTCGATTTTAATGTAGTGGTGGGGAACCTCGCTAAGCTTTGTTTCCTACAATTTTTCCCAAGCGAGGGTCATCTATAAACCGATTTTTTTTCCATTTTCACTGCCAGTATTCTTCTAAGTCTACTTAAGTTTAAATTGAAAATAACAATTATAAGCAGAAAGTGAAAAAATATATGATAGTAATACGTTATGTGACATATGTAAATATGTAACAACATAGTCCCCATCATGTGTGGTGTCATCGAAATACCCATCTCAACCAACACACAAATATGCAGACGGACATTGGTAACTCAAATCTGTGGTTTTATAAAACCAAACTTTTCAGGAGAGCAAAAACAATTATTTTTTTCAATTGCGGCTTCTGTAGATGGTTTTTTTTAACTTTTTTCTTTACTATCCTCTTAACAGTGACTTTCTACGTATTATACATAGTTTTCATGAAAAAATCCTCACAGGATCACAATCTGTAAAAGGATTAAAAATGCATATGTTTGATCGACTCATTAAGTGTGTGCAATATAACATCATATCTCCACATAAGTTCTTTTTTGTGAAAATAAATGTTATCATTTTAATCACACATGACGACTTACGTTGGTTTTTTACGACTTTAGTTGTTATTAATAGAAAAATTTTCAAAAAATACTTTCATATTTTTTGCACGAATAACAACATAACATCACATATGCTTTTTATTTGGAAACATATTCAGCAATTTTACAATTTTTGGCGATGTATGTCGACATAAATCGTTATAATAGCAAAATATTTTATTAAACAGTTAACTTAAGTTGTTTTTAGCAGAAAAAAATTAATAATACTACGTTATATTCTAAAAAGCTTAATACTTATAAAAACCTAATGCAAAATGTAGCACTTTGACATCATTATCTGAATTTCGGTAAAAACCGACTTACGCGATTATTCGTGAAAACCACAGAAATTTGCTACCTATAAAAACCCAAAATATGTATCTTTAATATACTGCAACAACGTCATAAGTCTGGGTTCAAACTGTGTGAGTTTTCTTTTATAAAGTCTGGGGGGATACTCTCTATTGTGATATTATAAATCCATGATTATAGCATTTTTGGCTCTCATTGCGTTTTTCAATCAATAAATTCATATAATTCTTTAATAATTTAGTGCAAACGAAAAAACAATACCAATCAAACAAATGTCTACAATTCCTTATTTAATTTTAGTTTTAAATCAATAATTAATAATTGTTTTAATTAATTGTTGCAATTGCGTTATATTAAAAACTTTATTTACATACATTTTACACTTAATCCGCAAGAGGGTATTAATATTTCCAGTAGAAGCAAGACAATTTTTAATTTTACGTTAAAGGCATATGAAAATTTTAAAACCAACCGTTTCATTACCAAAAAGTAGACAAAATAGCACGATATTTTTACAGCGGGTAGATATTAATATAACGTGTAAATTTTTTCGTAAAAGTGAAAAAAATAAAAATATTGAGTTAATACCCTCTTGTTGATTAAGTGCGATATGTATGTACATATATATATTTTTTTTTTCAAAGTCATGTTTGTTATAATTTTAATTTAATAATAAACAATAAAATGACAATTTTATTTATTTAACAACAACAAACACACAAATAAAATTTAACTTGTAACTTTATTAAACGCTTCACTAAACGCAAAATCTCTCTTGAGCCCTTTTGCCCCCAAAAACCGATAGATTTCTTAATTAGACCTCAAACTGAAAGCTCTAGATTTGTAAGTTTTAAATATCTATATGAGATTGTAAGAGTATATAAATTTACACACATTCATATTTTCATATGTATGAATGGATGTACACAAAATTTTTTATTTTGCTTAATTAACAATTGAATGTTAATTTAATTTATTAATAAAAATTTATAAATTTTTTTTTTGGTTAAATTTTCAAAAAAAAAAAAAAAAAAAAAATTTGTTTTATCAAGCGTAAGTTTCGTTTAACATGATATGCATGATAATGTTTTATATTATTAAACTATTTATTTGTGGATGCCGCAGGTTGGCTAGTTGAAAGTGAGATAGTAAATCAGTGCGTGGGTTGCGGGTTCAATTCACGCTAGAGTCTCTGGTCTATTTCACTTCAACGGACCGAAGGTCTACGTTAATATTTGTAGGTAAATTACACTATTGTACCATACACCGCTATTGGTCCATAGTGGACCATTGATTCTATTATATAACATATTTTCTTGAAACTTATCCAACTTTTAATAGTCGTGATACATTTGACGAAAAAAAAACTTTTCTCTAAAAAAACGTGTTCATCAAATGTCGTTGTGAAAAGTCAATTACTGACGAAAGTTCGTTAATAGGATCCGAAACTGGTTTAGCCGTATTTTTTCACTCTATGGAACCTAAAATCTCTTTAAAATATTAGTTCCAAGATATGATTTGACACAATAACCTGTTTGGCATACCAAAATTTTGTTTCCGAATCTTCCATAAAACCCCATTTCTGAAAAACCAATTTAACCCATACAAACAAATCTCTTAAAATTACTATTTGGAAACAAAATCACGGCATTGAAATAATTTTTTATAAGAACTAACGAACTCATCAATAGTTGTTTCGAAAGCGCAATTTTTGATCTCTGAAATCGGTTTAGCCCGCTTCTATTTATTTTTAAAGTGTGAGTATAGAGGCACAGACCCCAAATATAACTCTCAACCCAATTTTTGAAATTGCTTTTTACTTTCTTCATTCACTTTTAAACCATGATATTGATATCCAAGCGAGTAACCAGAGATTTTACATCTCTCGAGCTTTCATTCGATACGTCAATAATGGACCGATCTTCACCAAATTAGGTAGTATGATTTCAAGTCATAAAAAATAAATTTGTGCAAAATTTAAGAAAAATAGGTGCATTTTATGTAAGTTGTTTCATATTTCGGTTCATAATTTTTTATATTGAAACGATTGTGCTGGATTACAATTCCAAATTGCTTAGGAGGACTATCACTAGGACTATTTAAGTCTCTCGAATGTGGCCATGTTTTTAACAGATAGACGGATGGACAGACATACAGACACACATGGTTAAATCGACTAAGAATTACTGAAGTTCCCAGAATATATACATTATGGAATCTTAGATGAATATTAGAAAAGTTTCAAACGGAATGACAAACTTATATTTACCGTTCCCACCTGTGGTTTTGTTTTTTGCAATGGTTTGGAAAATTTTTAGGTTCTGGATAAAAAAAATTGTTTACAAAAATTCAACCAAAAACGTTTTTGGTTTAAGATTTGTTTATTTATAAGAAATTATTTTAAATATAAACACGACTGTCATCTGGCTGATTTTAAACAATATTTTATTTACAATTTCATAGAACAATATTTTCAGATAATCTACTTAAGAACATCTTTATATATATAAATGAATGTATGTATGTTTATTTGTTTGTACGAGGGTATTCATTTAATCTGGCTTTTGATTTAATCGGTTAATCGCTCGATTTATTAACCGAGGTTTTGGTTTAATCGGTTAATAATCGGTTAATTTTGTTATTGATCTGTTAACCGATTAATAAAATTTTTTTTAAAAGTTAAGTAGTTTCAATAAACAAAAATTCATAAATGATTTATTATTTGAAGTTTATTAGTCAGAAAAAACAATAACATAACAATTCTTGAACTAAAAAGAACACACAAAAAAATAATTCATAAATATGTAATACATATTTTTTAATTAATACATAAATATTATGAATTAATTAAAAAATAAACTGTGAGATAAATTTATTAGTTATTTCAGTAGTTTAAGGAGTAGTTTTTGAGTGCGCGTGGCACCTCCCATACAAAGACAATATAAGCTTCTGTTTATCAGAAGAACGGTAAGGCCTAAAGTTTCCAAATTTGCTACAAGCATCTTAGTTGTCAATACACAACATTCGACAAAATATGGGCGCGATTGGAGAATTAAGCGGATTGGAGTATTAAGGGGATCAAACTAGATTTCTGTATATCTAGGGAACAGCCATAGCTACAATTTACACATTTAGAACAAATAGATTGGGTTTAAATGAACAATATCTGTAGAAGGCCCACTGCACTATTTGCAACTGGGTAATGGTAACAGTAAGTGTATTCAAATTTGGT